>CM066031.1:949490659-950792894 GCA_033557465.1 Ichthyophis bannanicus
GCCATATTTGCTCCATTATCCGTTAATCATAAGAACATAAGATATGCATACTGGGTCCAGACCAAGGTCCATCAAGCCCAGTATCCTGTTTTCAACAGTGGCCAATCTAGGTCATATGTACCTAGCGCAGTTTCCCCAAAAGACACAGGGTTCACAATGCTGTGTACTGGGTCGAAAAGCATTGATATCCTGCGGGTCCCTTCTTAATAATGGTTTATGGACCCTTTCCTCCAGAGAACTTGTCCAAACCTTTTTTAAACCAGCTACACTAAACAGCCTTTACTATATCCTTCAGGAACAAATTTCCAGAGTTTGTGATTACACGTTGAGTGGAAAAAATAATTTTCTTTCTATTAGTCTTAAATGTTTTACCCAGTACGCTTCAATACATGTCCCCTAGTCCTCTTCGATATTCTGATAATGTAAACAATCGATCTACGCTTACCTGTTCCACTCACTCCGGTTCATTAATTATAGGACTTTTCTATCATATCATCCCCTCAGCACGTCCTCTTTTATCCAAAGGTTAAAGAACCCTAAACCTGTTAGCCTTTTTTCATAGGAGTATCCTTCCATCCCCTTTACCATGAGTCATTGGATAGGAGGCAGGGTACTATTGGTGGATCAGGAACTGGTTTTAAAGATAGGAAAGCAGAGAGTAGGCTAAATGGCCAATTTTCCCAATGGCGAGAAGGTGAATAGTGGTTGTAACCCCAGGGATCTGTGACTGATCCGCTGCTTTTTGACGATATTCATCAAATGACCTCGGAACAGTGGAATAACGAGTGAGGTTATCAAATTTGCAGATGGACACAAGAACCTATTTTTAAAGTTGTTTAAACAAACCCAAAAGGATTGTGGAAATTAAATTGCAAGAGGCACTTGATAAATTAGGAAGACTGGGCATCAAAATGGCAGTATGAAATTTAGATTGTGGACAAGTGAACCAAAGTTATGCATCCTAGGGTATGAGTACAACCCAAACTATGGTTACACGAGCCTAGCAAGATCGGTTCCCACATTAGGAACTACCACCCAGGAAAAAGATTTAGGCGTCATTCTTGTGGAGATACCATGTGTGGTTAAAACCCCTCGGTGCCCAGTGTGCAGCCAGCGGGCCAAGACGAGCGACATAGAATGCTAGCGTATGTGAAGGAAAGGAATGGAAAATAAAACAAAAGATATTATAATTTGCCTCTATTATCGTCTCCATGGTGAAAACCGCACCTTGAATTATGTGTGTGCAATTCTTGCGTCGCCGTATCTTAAAAAGGATTATAGCGATTTTAGAAAAGTTCAGAGCAGAGAGCCACCAAAAATGGTAAAGGGGATGGAACGGATTACTCCCCTTTGAGAGAAAAGGCTAAAAAGGTTAGGGCTCTTTAACCTGGAAAAAGAGACGGCTCTGAGTGGGAGGAGATATGTCTAGAAGGTCTCATCAATTATATGAACGGAGTGGAACGGGTAAACGTAGATTCTGATTGGTTTACCTTATCAGAATATAAGAAAGACTAGGGGACATGCAATGGAAGCTACAAGGGTAAACTATCTTAAGACTAATAAAAGAAAATATTTTTTTTCACATCTGCTGTGTAATCAAACTCTGGGAAAGTTTGTTACGGGAGGGAGGATGTACGTAAATAGGCTGTTAAGGTTTTTTCTACGCTGGGTTTAAAAAGGTTTGGGACAAGTTCCTGGAGGAAAGGGTCCAGTAAACTTCATTATTAAGAACATGGGACCCAGGACTATCAATGCTTGAACCCATACAAGCATTGTGGAACCTGTTGTCCCTTGGGGAGGAAAACTGCATAGGGTTACATATGGAACTAGATTGGGCCACTGTTGGAAACAGAAATTCTGGGCTTGATGGACCTTGGTTTGACCCCCACTAGTATGGCCATATCTTATGTTCTTATATTCTTATGTTCTTATGATAGGCGCAAAAAAAAAAAGCATGTTTATAGATTGGGGGAATAAATGCTTAGTACACACGGCCCATAGCTCGTTTTGAGCATCCAGACCTTATTTAAAGATGGCTGAGCCTCTCTTCTTCCCTGCTCACATCCCTGGGGCTATAAACAGTGCCTTTTTGCTGCATATCTGGTCCCAGTCGACTTCAGGCTTCCAAAGGAGCTCTTTTTTGTTCCAGCAATGAATTAGGGACATGTTTACTAAAAACTACGGTAACGTAGCCGTGGCTACGTTAAGGTGCGGTATGTAACGTTAACATGCGTTAACGTAACGTTATGTAATGTTAATGCACCTTAATGTTACATAATGCGCGTTGCGTTCCCGGCCGCGGTTAGTCCTGCAGAGGGTGGAGAGAGGGCGGAGAGAAGGGGTCAATGGGGGGGAGTGGGTGGGGAGAGGACCCTTCCACACTAACGCGAGGAAATGAAGGGCTGAATCTTAACGCACTGAAAACCTGGCATTAGATGCACATTTGCAGGAGAGAGAAACCATTTGAGTGTCAGCAGTGTACAGCATAGGCAGGGAGCCCAAGAAAGGTGATAGTAGTGCACCATTTGCAGCAACAGCATAGTGCCAAGGTATGAAAGGCCACTATGTTGATGGCGCAAATGGGGCATGGGGGCTGCAGGCGGGACATGCAGTGGGGACTATGGGGCACAGGGTGGACTAGGCGTTTGCTGAGGTGGCACATAGGAATGCAGAAATGGAAAACAGCAAGACAGCAACTGACCAGGGTCAAACATGCCCATGAGTCTGTGTCCCACAGTGTCCCATCCAGGGGAGATTACCCAGCAGGTACCCCAAGGGGCACATAACAGTGACAGGCAGTGCTGGGGGAAGCGTTGACATCTATGTAGGCAACCCCTGCCCCAGAACCCACACTTAGGCAGCTGCCTACCTGCCCCCTGGATGGCCTGGGATGGCGCACCACCGGCACCGACAGCATATGGTTCATGGCAGCATGGCAGAGGGGGTGGGTGATTGTGCTGGAGGGAGCAGTGGCACCCGCCTGCATTGGACCTAGGCCATGCACTGTACCAGTACATGTTGTGAATTGAAACAGAAGAGGTCTAGCAGAGGAACAATAAGGGTACCCCAGGGACCACTATGCTGCTGCAGCAACAGTGTGGTGCAGTACACTCAGCCAGCATGTCCAAGAGCAGAGGTTCACATCCCATCTGTGGATCTTGTAGAGCATCTCCCCATAGTTTTAGCCCACAATGCAGCCACAACAACATAATGGGCATACCCCAATGCAGCGGTGCACAGGGGTACGGACACCCACTCACAAGGGCTCCACTATGCACAACTTCATGGAGTGTCAGGCTGTTGGCCCCAGCACAGAGCTGTAGTTATCTCCAGAGCACTACTACTACCCCCTGCACAATCAGGACCAGTGCAGCAGGTAGGGTTGTCAACCACTTCCATATCTGCACAATGCTGAGATAGGTGTGGGAGTGTGCGTATGTCTCTCCATTGTTTTGTGTCTGCCAACACCTCACTGAGCCCACATTGCTTGCACTGCTTCCAGTGTTAGCCTAAAATGTGCATAATGAGGAGCAAGGTAGTTTGGATAAGGCCCAGACAGGGTGGATTGGCCAGCATGCATCTGCACAGGGTGGAGGGCAATGGCTGGGACACTGTAGTGCTCAACCACCACCTGCATGGACAGGGTGGCCACAGCATGTCACGCTGTGGGGGGGGGGGGTGTGTCACTCTCACTCTGACCGAGCAATGGCTATGGCATTTCTATGTGCCCACATAGTGCCACACACTATTTGTTTCCAGTGGTACCTGTGTGTTCCTGCTTATGGGGCCCAATCATGGAGATACTTCCTTGGTGTCTGTGCTGTGATCCACCTCTGGGTGCACAGGGTTCCCCTGTGAGCATGCACTATGGACTGGTTCAGTGGGTTGTCTGCAGTTTGCCTGTGCATGGGGGGAACACCTTGTAGGATACTGCAGTTGCAGTTCTGACTGTGCTGTCTGTTGATGAATGGAAGACTGTAGCGTGGGGCAGTTGAGCCTACCCCACTGCTGGTCTGCAATGGTCACAGTAATTGCACTGGCCCAGGAGGGCTGTCATCTGCCAGCAGGACTGAGGTTGCTGGTACTACAGCCATTCTGCAGGCACCTGTCCCACCACACTCTCATCTACAAAAGGATGATTGAGGCCCCTTGGGGTATATAATGCATACCACTTAAACCCATAGTGAAGTGCTACATCACCCTCATGCGAGTCTAGACACTCCATTGACCTGATATCAGGTACCCACAGCAGCCAGACCTTAACACCGGTCACACCACTAATCTGGGTGGCGTTGGTCCCCCAGAGACACATGTGACTGCACAACACAGCTGGAACAGATTTACCTTTGGTTGCACTGCTGGGAACATCTGTCACACACTGGTAGTGCTGGGGATGTGCAGCAGGACCTATCTCTAGCACCACATGTACTGTGGACCTAGTGCTGGGCACCCATCCTATCCCTCAGGGTGAACATGGAACCTGCAAAATGGCATGATCTGTAGCCTACTCTGTGCCAGTATCACGCACTGTCAGTCCATCTTACCACACTGCAGTACTGGAGAGGTGCAGACCCCATTTGGTGGTCACATGTAGGCCGCTGTTCTGCATGTTCAATGCATCATGGGTGCTGGTGGGGTTACCCTAGCCTGGCACACAGAGCAGACGGTTTGTGCGGTGACCTGCAGTCCTTCTGTACTCAGCCATTGCTATGCAATAAGCCATAGAGGTATAGCCTACTGGTTAGTACACTGACATTCTAGGTGGGGGTCATGGGTTCAGTTCCTTATTGTTCCCTCCTGTCCAAGGCAGATATTGTTGCTTGCCTGTCACAGTCATATCTTTGCAGATCCATGCTGCCAGCCCATAGTACCCTCACCACAGTTGCCAACAATCCTTATAAGGCGTTTATAAGGCTCCTAATTAGGCACAGTACAAGGCACGTTACAAGGTACCTTATTAGGCACAGTACAAGGCACATTATAAGGCACGTTACAAGGCACCTTATTAGGCACAGTACAAGGCACATTAAGGCACTTTCTTGTACTGTGCCTAATAAGGTGCCTTGTAACGTGCCTTAGAACGCGCGTTAGCTGACACGGCTTGCCATAATGATGCCCCGCCCATGCCTTTATATGGGCATCTGTACCTTTACCGCAGAACCTAACGTGAGTGACATTACTGCAGTTTAGTAACATGCCCCTAAATATTAATGTGTGTTAAATGCCACTACACCATATAGAAATAAATGGGTGCTGCTGCACTTGGTGTGTTTTTACTTTTGTGAATTTGCATTAACCTTTAGTAAACATGTCTCTTAATGAGTGAGTGACTTAATACCATTTTCATGGGCAGTGAGGATAAAGAAAGGTTATCATATTTCTACATTACCATCCTCCAGTGTCAACTAACAGGTACATTAGAAAGTATTATAAAATCTTGCTCATTCAGAACCCATACTAAACCTGAACATATCACAGCACTACCAGGACTCACACAGCACCAAACTCTACATATAAAAAGGCAGCACTGAAAATATCAAACCCAATATACCTCAGAAAACCAATACATCTCCTACTGGGAAAGAGAACAAGGTAGGACTCCTACACAGAAACTACACAAAACAGAATGACGCAGCTCGGTCATATATGGAAAACATAGACAGACCATCATCAAATATAGAACAAGGGATCATAGTTTAGAAATATGAAGGCCATGATTGAACTGGGAATCCCAAAAGCCAAACTTGGAATGCACCACAACACTGGAGAAATAAAACTATAAATTCATTTCCTCTTGAAGTGAACAAACATAAAGACATCAGTGATGTACATTTCCCAGAGCTGACATATTCCAGTTAATAAATTCAAAATAAAATAATTTCTCTCTACCTTTTGTTATTTGGACATTTTATTTTTCCGTCACAATTGCCTCGGGCTCTCTCTTTTGCTTTCTTCATATATTCTGCTAACTCTCCATGTCTGCTGTCCATTTATCCTTTCTTCTCTAGTCTCTTATTTTTTCCACTCTCTCTCTAGATCCACATTGTTTCTTCCTTCCTTCAAAATATATGTCCTCCTCCCCAGCCTCACAGCCCCAACCTTTTTCTCCATTCTGATCGCAGCATCTGCCCCCTTTCAGCTCCGCAGCATCACCCCTTTCCAGGTCTCACCAGCATCAGCTCCTTTCCAGCCCCAGTTCTTCCCAGCATCTGCTCCCTTCCAGTCCCAGTCCCTCCCAGCATCAGCTCCATTCCAGTCCCTGTCCTTCCCAGCATCAATTCCCTACTTGGCCCTATCCCTCCCAGCATCAGCTCTCCTTCAGTCCCAGTTCCTCCCAGCATGAGTTCGCTTCCAGTCCTTCTACGCCTTACCCCCCTCCCAGAGCAGCATTCCTCCCACACCTTCTCCCCCCCCAGAGAAGCAGTCCTCCTATGCCTTCTCCCCCCCCCCCAGAGCAGCAGTCCTCCTATGCCTTCTCCCCCCCCCCTCAAGAGCGGCAGTCCTCCCATACCTTCTCCCCCCAAAGCAGCAGTCCTTCCCATGCTTCTCCCCCCTCCAAGCAGCAGCAGTCCTTCCCATGCCTTCTCCCCCTCCAAGAGCAGCAGTCCTTCCTATGCCTTCTCCCCCACCACCCCCACCCCAGAGCAGCAGTCCTTTCCCCCACACTCACTGCTTAATCCAACAGAGTCCCGGTGGACTGAAATCTGGACTTCTCCTTGGCCCCACTCTCCACACAGCCGCTGGATCGTTCTCATTCAGTTCTGCCGGCTGTACTAAACTGCAGCTGTCCGCTGGCAAGAGACAGGAAGCTCCCTGTTTCACTTTTAACAGTGCGGGCTATGCGATCATGCCAGCGGGCGGCTGCAGTTTAGTACAGGCCACTGCCATTTCTGGACCAATACAACATTGTTACCCCTATAAATTGTTTTTACCGGTTAAGCCGGGGTTACGGTAATATTATATGTCTCTACGGCGGGCAGCTGGAACATGAACCTCACGTTATGCTGGATTTTCCCACCCTCATGGAGTTTAGGGAACAATAGACAAGATAAAAAGAATTATAACTAAAGGATAGAACTTAGGGTATGTTTACTAAAGGGTATTAAGTTAGAAGGTGTTAACAGCAGTGATAAGAAGTTTTACATTCGTAAAGGGAACTGAGCGGGTAGGAGGAGTTCCGGCGTTAAGGGCACAGTGAGCCATTTAACATGCTTTAACAGGACATTGAGCATTAAGGTGTCAAGCATGCACCTTAATGTCCAAAAATGGCTGTCAATGGCTGTCTCCCTAACATTGGATAAGGGAGCACCAAGGAAAGTCAATGTAAAGGTGATGGATGGAAGGACAGGTGGGAGCCGATGGATCTGTGGTCATCCTACATGGCAGCCAGAAATTTGGACAAGCATGGGGGAGGCAACTGGACTGATGCCCATGGATGTGGGGGGGGGGGGTGGAGCCAGTGGAAAATGGCACAATGTCAGTGGTGTGGAATAGGATGGGGGAAGACATGTCCCCAGCAGAGTAGTCAGAAATAGTGGGATGTGTGCATCAAAAGGAGGACAGAGTAGGAGTGGTGATATGACAGATCAGGCACGGGAGAGGCGTGCGTGAAGAACTGAAATGCCTGTGTAGGCCATGGTGTAGCAGCTTGCATGAGAAGACATGATTGCACACAGTGACAGAGGCAGATGGATGAGTTGAAGGAAGGATGGCGGCAGAGGAAAAGGTGGTATTTATTTATTTATTTATTTACATTCTCTTATATACCGCACTATTCGGCATCAGCGCGGTTTACATGGAACAGAAACGCTCAGTACAGTTAACATGTATGAGTTTACAGATAACAGGGCAAGTAACTTAGATAACAGGGGTAAACTATTTACAAAAAACTTGCTACATAAGCTTGTAAACTATTTACAAATATTGCTACATAAGGTTGTATGATCATGAATTCTATAGAAACAAATGCACCACTAAGGGTTAGAGAATCTTTCTTGGCATGTTGTTGGGAAAACCATATATTTGCTTAGTGGGTTGCATCTCTGTCTCGGTGGGTGAGGTTGGGTTCTATGAGGTACTTATTGAAAAGATGGTACTTGAGGGCTTTCCTAAACTGCGTAAGGCCCTTAATAGCCCGGATATCTGGAGGTAATGCGTTTCCAGCATCTTGGTGCGCTGATACTAAACGCCCTGTTGGCTGTAGATGAAGTGCAAAACTGTTAATGGCTTTCGGGACTTTTAGGGTGTTAGTAGCTGTGGATCTCCTTGCTCTATTAGGAGATATGGTATGGATGAGGGCCATTATTGATTCAGGGGAGAGCTTGTTAATAGCTTTAAAAGTGAGTAACAGAGTCTTAAAAACAATTCTAGCCTGGATAGGTAGCCAATGTAATTGTATCAACAGAGGTGTCACGTGGTCGCTTCTGGGGGCTCCATGGATGACCCTTGCTGCAGCGTTCATGGCGAGCTGCAGCGGGTGTAGGGTGGATAGGGGCAGGCCTTGAAGGATGGCATTGGCGTAATCAAAATGAGGTATGATCAATGCCTGGTATATAGTCCTGAAGTCATTTGGTTCCAGCATAGATCGTAAATGCCGAAGTGAGCGGATCTTGTAGTATACTGCTCTGACTGTGTTCCCTATGTGGGCTTTCATGTCTAGGCGCTGATCCAAGGTGACTCCCAGGTAGCGTATTGATGGTTTAGTTTGTAGCTCTGCTTCTTTTACTTTAAGGAATTGTGGTGGTGTGAAGTTAGTGTTCCTAGTAATGAAGAGTACTTCCGTTTTCTTATGTTGTATTCGGAGGTTTTGGGAGAGAAGCCAGTCAGATATTGCGTTGAAGCAACTCGTCAGTGGAGAGAGGTCCAGATGTTCCGTAGAGAAGGGTATGTACAGCAGGACATCATCAGCGTATAACATGCAGTCGACATTGAAGGATCGGATGATCTTGCAAATTGGCTGCATGTAAATGTTAAACAAGAGGGCCGAAAGGGAAGAACCTTGTGGGACTCCCTGGCTTTGGTGGAAAGGTTCTGATGTCATCCCTCCAGAACGCACATGCTGCCATCTTCCAGACAGGTAAGATCTGCACCAATCAAGCGCTCTACCAGTAATTCCTTTCTCAAATAGTCGACCTAAGAGAAGCTCATGACTTACTGAGTCAAAAGCTGCAGCGATGTCCAGAAAGATGAGAGCAAATCCTTGACGGATGTCATCAATGCCAGTGATTATCCTGCAGAAGAGGGTGGTAAGAAGGGTTTCCACTCCGTGGGATTCCCTAAAACCATGTTGGCAGGGGTCTAATGGTGAGGCAATGTCGACGTGATCTTGTAGTTGTCGTTGTACCTCTTTTTCGATGATCTTCGCAAGTAACGGAAATACTGGATATAGGTCTATATGAATCCACTTTTTGGAGGTCGAGTTTGCAGTTTTTCAAAAGAGGTCTGATAGAGGTGTGCTTAAGAGCGGAGGGGAAGGAACCTGTTGTGAAGGAGAGGTTCATTATATTGGATAGTATTGGGCTGAAGTGGCTGCGGAGCTCCTTAATCCAGAAGGCTGGGCATGGGTATGGGTATGGGCTGGCAGAACCAATATGCCATAGGTACTATCCCCAGTGTACGAGGGATGCTCAGAAAGTAATGCCCCACATGTTTTTTCCCAGTCCAGAATGAAGATAGATGTGTGAAATTGAAAGGGTAGTAACTTGGAACTTCAAAGGACACATGTGTGTAATTTTACAGTCGTCCGACAAATAGCAAGGTGGTAGTGATCCTTCAAATGGCGTCTGTGAGTGACACACGGTACAAATAACAAGCTGTAATTGAATTCTTGGTGGAGGAGAAAGAAAGTGTGAGAAACATTCACAAATGGTTGTGTGCTGTGTATGGAAGTTCTGCGGTAGATAGGAGCACGTTAGATGATGGGTGAAGAGAGTAAAGGCTTCAGGAAGTGGTAAAACGGAACTGGAAGATCGGCCGTGGTCTGGTTGCAGCGTGCTGATGACATTATTCGTGCGGATAAGCGCATCACGAGTCGGGAATTGTCTGTACAGCTTTCTGTCAGTAGAGGTAGTGCAATGGCAATTATTGACTCTTTGGGGTATTCAAAAGTGTGTGCAAGATGGGTTCCGTGAAGTCTCACAACTGAATACAAACGCCAAAGGAAAGACATCTGCTCTGATTTGTTGGAGCATTTTGAAGCTGAGGGGGAGGCCTTTTTGTCCCGGATCATCACAGGTGATGAAACCTGGGCTCACCACTATGAACCAGAGACTAAAAGGCAGTCCATGGAATGGCATCATGCGCACTCACCAAGAAAAAAGAAGTTCAAGACCACTCCTGCTAGAAAAGTGATGATCACTGTCTTTTGGGACATTGATGGCATAATTCTGGTGCATGTGCTTGAGAGAGGTGAAACAATAAATTCAGACAGGTACATCAAAACCCTTCAAAAACTGAAATGGCGTTACTTGCGAGTGCGGCCTAACAGTAATCCAGGAGACATGTTGCTTCAACTAGATAATGCTCGCCCTCACACAAGCCTCCGAACCCAAGAGGCAATCGCCAAATTTGGTTGGACAGTGCTCCCCCACCTACTTTAGGAAGACTAACTTTGCGAAGATGGGCCAATACCTCAGGGAGTCGTTAGTTGGATGGGAACAGCTGAAGGATGTAGAAAAACAGTGGGAAAAACTAACAGGGGATATTTTAAGGGCAACCAACCTTTTTGTTAAAACGGTAAATAAAGGTAAAAGGAAAAAGAGACCGCTATGGTTTTCAAAGGAAGTAGCTGAAAAAGTGAAGAAAAAGAGAGAGGCCTTCATGAAATACAAGAGATCACAGAGAGAGGAAGACAGGCATCTGTATTTGGAAAAACTTAGAGAAGCAAGCAAAGTAGTCAAGAAGGCAAAGATTCAAAAGGAGGAGGAAATAGCCAATGCAATAAAATGGGGGGATAAGACATTTTTCAGATATATTAGTGAGAAGAGGAAGGGCAAGAGTGGTATTGTCAGACTCAAGGGTGCAGGGGAGGAATATGTAGAAGCTGATAAGGATAAAGCGGAATTGCTTAACAAATATTTTTGTTCTGTGTTCACAGATGAAGAACCAGGAGCAGGACCACAGAAAACACCCACAAATAGGAACAGAAGCAAAGGACATCTTGAACAATTTTCAAAAGACTGTGTTCATGAGAAACTATCTCAACTTAAAGTAGACAAAGCGATGGACCGGATGGGATACACCCGAGAATACTGAGGGAACTTGGGGACGTTCTAGCAGCTCCACTGACTTACCTTTTCAATGCCTCGTTGGAGTCGGGAGTGGTGCCAAAGGACTGAAGAGAGGCTCATGTGGTGCCTTTACACAAAAGCGGAAGTAAGGATGTGGTTGAAAGCTACAGGCCGGTTAGTTTAACTTCGGTGGTGAATAAATTATTGGAAACGCTGCTGAAAGAGAAAATAGTGAGGTTCCTGGAGTCCAGCGGATTACAGGATCCGAGGCAGCATGGATTCACCAGAGGCAGGTCTTGTCAGACAAATCTGATTGATTTCTTTGACTGGGTGACCAGGGAGTTGGACCGAGGGAGAGCTCTAGATGTGGTGTATTTAGATTTCAGTAAAGCCTTTGACACTGTTCCTCACAGGCGACTTATAAACAAACTGAGCACCCTAGGGATGGACCCTAAAGTTACTGCTTGGGTTAGAAATTGGTTGGGTGGGAGGCGACAAAGAGTACAAGTAAATGGAGCTCACTCTGAGGAGAAGGATGTTATCAGTGGTGTGCCCCAGGGATCTGTCCTTGGTCCGATTCTTTTTAACATCTTTGTTAGTGATATAGCGGAAGGGCTTTCATGTAAGGTTTGCCTCTTTGCAGATGATACCAAAATCTGCAATAGAGTAGACACCCAGGAAGGGGTAGATAACATGAGGAGGGATCTAGCTAAGCTTGAAGAATGGTCTAGAATTTGGCAGCTGGGATTTAATGTTAAAAAATGTAAGGTCATGCATTTGGGCTGCAGCAATCCAAGGGAGCAATATAGTATAGGGGGTGAAGTACTTTTGTCCACTAAACAAGAGTGGGACCTAAGCGTGGTTGTGTCTGATGATCTTAAAGTAGCTAAACAGGTAGAAAAGGCGACGGCAAAAACTAGAAGGATGCTTGGGTGCATACATAGAGGAATGGCTAGCAGAAAAAAGGAGGTGATAATGCCTCTGTATAAGTCTTTGGTGCGACCTCATTTGGAGTATAGTGTGCAATTCTGGAGACCGCACCTTCAAAAGGATGTGAACAGGATGGAGTCGGTGCAGAGGGTGGCTACTAAAATGATTAGTGGTCTTCATTATAAAGCATATGAGGACAGACTGAAGGATCTTAATATGTATACCTTTGAGGAAAGGCGGGATAGAGGTGATATGATTGAGATGTTTAAATACCTCCATGGCATAAATGTTCAGGGAGAGAGCCTCTTTCAATTGAAAGCAAGTTCTGCTATGAGGTACATGGGATGAGGGTGAAGGGAGATAGATTCGGGAGTGATATGCTGAAATATTTCTTTACGGAAAGAGTAGTGGATCCATGGAATAGTCTCCCAGTGGAGGTGGTAGAGATGAGGACAGTAACTGAATTCAAAAAAGCATGGGACCAACACAGAGGATCTCTAAAGATAAAAAGGGGACTGTTGTAGTTGTTATTTATTTTTTTTATTTATTTTATTTATTTAATTGGATTTTTATACCGCCTTATCATACAATCAAAGCGGTTTAACAAAAGAGAAAATTAGTAATAGTGAAAAAATCTGTGATAATATATACATAGTTTGTAAATATATGATTAAATGTCTTGGGAAAAGGTGCACTATATATATTGTGAGCTATACTATAAAGTGAGCTATTGTACAATGTATATATAAATAATTGCTTTCTTAAAAATTAATTAGTTGATTGCATGACCGTAGTGCTCCGTAAACAAAACTGTTTTCAGTTGTTTTCTAAAGTCTTTGATGTCCTGAGCTGCTCTCAGATCATTAGGTAGGGAGTTCCAGATGGAAGTCGCAGCAAACGAGAAAGCTCTCTCAGAGGTCTCCTTGCATGTTTTTCTGATGTCATTTGAGGAGCTGATTCTATTTTCAGATACACTTCTCCTAGGTCTGTTGCTAATATCTGACCGGATAAGATACGTCAGACTTTTTGCAGAACATTGTTGCTTTATCTTGAAAATATAAATTACTGTTTTGTATTTAATACGAGATGATATTGGTAACCAATGAAGCTCCTTTAAGATAGGAGTTATATGCTCTTTACTTGATAGACCAAAAATTATACGAGCAGCGGTGTTTTGCGCTAACTGTAAAGGCTTCAGTGACTGCTTAGCTAGACCCAGATATATTGGATTGCAGAAGTCAAGTAATGGTGTAATTAGAGCATGACAAACATTGCGGAAGTGAGCAGTTTCCAGAAGCGGCCTTAGTCTTCTGATGATTTTCATTCTATAATAAGCGCTTCTAATCGTCTTGTTTATGTGTGATCTGAGATTTAATTCCTTGTCTAGAGTAACTCCAAGATATTTCACGTCTGATTTAATAGGAATAATTGAATTATCTATCTTGATGACAGGTGGATGTGCAAAATTTTGGTTACGAGATACAAATAATGCCTCTGTCTTGCTAAAATTAATTTGCATATTTTTGGTTTTACACCAGGTGGACATTTGTGATAGACAATCTGTGATGCTGGAAAAATCAGGTTTCTCGATGGAGATAGTTGTGAAAATCATAATATCGTCAGCATAAATTGTATACTTTATGCCACTTTTTAATGGAATATTGCAAATTGGCTGCAAATAAATGTTGAAGAGAAGCGAAGAAAGAGCGGAACCTTGTGGCACACCTTGTAATACTCTTATGGGCAGAGAAGTTTTTTGTCCAATCTTTACTTGTAAAAATCTCTCTGTCAGATATGATTGAAACCATTTTATGGAAGGACAGACTAGATAGGCCATGTGGTCTTTTTCTGTCGTCACATTTCTATGTTTCTATGTTTCTACCCTACAGTCCTGATCTGGCACCATCAGATTTTCATCTGTTTGGACCACTAAAGGATGGCCTGCATGGAACAAGGTTTGAAGATGTTGTGAGCATGATTCGTGCTGTAAAAAAATGTCTGCATGAACCGGACATGAGCTGGTACAGAGGAGGAATTAATGCCCTCGTTTCTCGCTGGCGTAAGTCCATAGATGTTGATGGAGATTATGTAGAAAAATAATATTCGTTAAGGACACATTAATTTATACTGTGAGTGATTTTTGTACATTTTGAATGAAAACTCTCTGAGAAAAATAATGTGGGGCATTACTTTCTGGACAACCCTTGTATTTGTACTGTGTGGGAAAATGTGTGTCATTGCCACATGGAAGGCCTGATATCAGAAATGTGGGTCTCACACCTATCCCAGCCACCCAACCACCATACCACACCACCATAAATGTGCAGATAACAACTGGACAGGTGTCATCCAAACTGGGCAAATGGGGCACGTACGTATATGAGGTGATACCTACAAGTGCCTATTCGAGGGATGGGATGTGTCCACATGTACTGCAGAGATGTGATGGAGCCAAAGCTGTACATTCACAGTCATGACTCATGCCTCACATGTAGGTTACAGCAATATGCATGCAACTGCCTGTTGGTATACCGCTGTATCAATGCAGTCACCTCAGAGTACATCTTACTGATGAATTGGTAATATCAGATGATAAACAGGGACTGTAGAGACCTGCTGTCAGCTGAGCCACTGGTGGGTTAAGTGACCTGCCCAAGGTCACAAGGAGGTATTGTCAGTCCATGAAGGTTGTGGCAGACATAAAATTCAACAGTAACATATTCCGAAATGTCACATAAGGAGTGCTAGTGGGCCTCAAACCCTAGCATCTTGGTCCTGTGGCCATTGCCATGACCATTACACCACACCTCTGAGTGGGTGTTGACATCTGCAGAGTGTACATGTCTGACCCCGTACAATGGACTGCTGCAGAGCCAATAAAACCATGCTCTCAGAAGGGCATGACGGGGAATGGCATAAATGTTGACCCAAAATGTGGCCAGAACGCATAACAAAGTAGAAGGATGTGTGTCCTCAAGTCATAGCAGAGACTGGACTGTTATAATGAGAGAAATGACCCAAAAAGAACAAGTAGAACTTGAACGGAGACATTGCACTAAACATTAGGCTATACTTCCATACTTCCCTATACAGCAGTGTCAGGATTCAAAAAAACTGCAGGTCACTGCCTAAATTGCTGTGTGTGCTGGTATAGGTTAGCCGCTCCAGTACCCACAAGGCACTACACACATGGGACAGCAGTTTGCAGCTGATCACTAAATGGCGAATGCACTCATACATCACATCTGCTCAGTAAGATGCACTGACAATGTGTGCTACAAGCACAGAACAGCTACAAATCGTGCTACTGAGCAGTTTCAGAGGTCACCCTGAGGGTTTGGATGAGCGCCCATCACCTGGTACCCAGAGCTTGCAGTGTTAGAGATGGGCTCTGCTGGTTGTGCCACAGATCCACATCACTGTCAGTGTGTGGTAGGTGTTGTATGCAGTGTGTTATGCTAGTCACCTTGTTTCCTGTTGGACAGAGACCCTTCTAGAATAGTGCATGTCAGTGCTCAGTGTTGCAGCAGCTAATACCATGGGTACCAAATACAGTAGGAACTTCTAGGCTTGCATGGGGCTGCTACTACCTTGATAACAGTGGAAAACCCCCCAGGAATAACTGCTGTCCCAAACATTGGGAAATGCTAATCCACCACAGTCAGCTGGCATCTGTTATCCATCAAAGGGCTATCACAGCCATGCACATACCAACTGTGGCCAGTCAGCACACAAAGCATGTGCACAGAACAAACAAGCAAATTCTGGCTTAGAATAAACAGCAAAGTCACCCAGTATTTGGGCTCCCAAAACAAGAAGAACACCCACATCCTTGAAGCTAGACACAATAAAAAGCACTATGTGGATACATAGCCATGCCATGGCAATAGCTTGGTCAGAGTGAGAGTGCCCTTGCAGTGTGAACTGCTGCGGCCACCCAGGTCATGTAATGTGGCAGATGGGCACTACGAAGTATCAGCCATTGACCCGACCTCCAATGCAGACAAATCCTGGGCAAACTGCTCTGTTTCGGACCATACCCACAATCCTCTGCTCCTCATCATGCACATTTGCAGAATAATGCTGGGGGAGCAGCCAAGACAATGTGGAGCACAGTGCAGTGCAGAAGGCCACAGAACTCTGGAGAGACATACACACATACCCACACCCACACACATCACCGCACTCTGCAAAACTATGGATAGTTGCCATTCCTGCCTGCCACTTTGGTCTCCATATCAGCTCAGGAATTGTTAAAGTGTGCTCATCCTGCAGGTGCCAGTAGTGCACTCTGACATTCATGCCCTTTGTTAGCTTCCACTCAGTGAGCTGATGCTGTCTGCCTTTCCACCCAGTTGTGGATAGTGGAGTCTGTCTGTGTGACTGATAGGTATTTGTAACCTTGCTGGCTGATTCATTGGGGGTTGCACATGCTGGTGCTGTACCTGTATTGTAGGCTAAATTTTACCCACAGGGACATGATTCAAAGCCAGGTTGTGAACCTGTGACCCTCTGCTTATATACACAATGACTTTGCATGTTGCACCACAGAGCTGCCATATGGATTCAGCAAGCCCTCTGTAGAGCTGTGGTCATTGACAGGATAAATGGGGGCATAAGTAGGGGTCTTCCTACGTCTGCTGTGATCTCTGCATGCCCTGTGCCATACCTGTCTGACAAGGTGTGTTTGGTGGGTGTTGGAGGGGGACGTGTTGTCCAGTCTGTATGTCACCATATTTCTGTATGCTGCTGGTGACAAATGCTGCACATGCCGCCAACACCCTCACACCATGCTAACATAGAAGCATGCTATCAGTAGGGGTGGGGGAAGCTTTGACCCATCTACTATGCGGCTTAGGCATGCACCTAGCGTGCCACTTCCGGATGGGGGGCATAGGCACACATGGGTGGTTATGCTGCCCACCAAACAACTGCTACCAGCATAATCCCATCCCCACCAGTAGCAGATACATCTTGGGGGGAGGTGGACAGCCTCAGCAGTGGTATTTCCCTGGGTGGCTGCTTTTTGCAGCCCCCTGTAGAGCTACAGCTGCTGGCGCTACTGGCCTCTTCCTCCACAGCAGGCATCAGTGGCAGCAAGGGGAGCTACCAGGATCTCTGCCTAGGGCTACAGAGACCCTTGGACTGCCCCATGTTGTGCATCACCTTTTTGCAGCAGTAGCATGTTTGTGTGCTGCCACTGTCACTGTGGCATCATGGCGGACATCACAGATAGAAACATAGAAAGAAAGAAACATGACGACAGAAAAAGACCACATGGCCTATCTAGTCTGTCCTTCCATATCAACCACTACAACAGTCCCCTTTTTTGTGCAACCCGGGCAGCTGCCTCGTCTGCCTTGCACACCAGCAACCCCTACTACACAACCCACATACCACCCCCTTTTCCCCATTTGCACCATCAACATAGTGCCCTTTCATATTTGGACACTATGCTGTTGCTGCTATTGGAGCACTGCTATCACTATCTTGGGCTCACCTATCTGTGGATCACATTGCAGAGGTAAAATAGGCTTTCTCCCCTGAAAATACCCACTTTCTGCGAGGTTTAACTTGGCGTTAGGGTTCCCAGCGTTAAAGGGTGCTAATTCACCTGCTGTAAATGCCCACTCTCCACCCTGTTAATGTCCACTCTCCGCCCACTGTTCCCTTTACACTGCAGGAGCCTTCAATGCTCGTTAATGCAGCTTTTTCACAGCTTTAAGGGCAGAAGGATGCCAATGTCCTCTTACCGCACGGCAAGTGTCCACTACCACCCGTTAATGCAGAATGTGCTATTACTACACGGTAAGTTTCCACTAGCACTCCTTAATGCTGGAACACCTCTGATATGTCCAGCACACTTATCACACGGTAAGCCCTTATCGCTGCTGTTAACGCACAGGAAAAGATGCTCCTATATCACGGTTTAGTAAACATACCACTTGGTCTTCAGTGTCACTTGATCTTACCCTAATCTTAAACCTCAGCTATACCTCTCCCCTAAACCTAATAAAACCCCTCTTTTGTTCTACCCTTTCCTTAACTAAGGGGAAATTACTTGTTTTAGGAAAAAAAATTATGAAACAGTGATCTTATTATATTTTTCTATCTGTCTTTAACTCATGTACTCCTTTTTCCCTTCTCACCTCATTCATTCTCCTCTACACTTACAACTTCCCCTCACACTCATTCATAGATATACTGCTCTCTCTCACTCTAACTTCCCAAACCCAGGTACGTATATAAAGTGAGTACATCCCTCTGAAAGTCTAAGGGGTATGTTTACTAAAGCGCAGTTGTGTTACCGTCGTTAAGTGCCCCAGTAATGTTGCAGATGCCCATATAAGGAAGTGGGTGGTGCGGCGTTAAGGCAAGCCTGTTCTGGTAACGCACGGTACATGGCGCCCTGGCCAATTAAGGTGCGGTAGAGAGTGCCTGGATTACCGCACGTTAACATCACAGCCGATGGGAAGCAGCAGCGCGTCCAAGGGGGTTGCAAGCAAAGGCACGCAGACAATAGAAGACACGCTGAGGGAAGTGCATTCATGGTGCCACATAAGAAACGGAGCCGTAGGTGTAAGGCCATAGACCACAGGCAGCTGATATCACAGTTTGTAAGTGGGACGTGAGCCACATAGAAATACATGCACACACACCATGAAATGGTGTGCAGTGAAAACAGCATGCAGAAGAGTAATCAAATTAAACTGAAAGGGCATCAGAGGCCGGTTGGAAGTGCCAGCTGTGTGGATGGTGTGTGTACAAGGGCAGAATGGGCAAGACACCCAAAAAGGAGTATGTGAGAATGGAACCGGTACACTGAAGAGTCCAAGCACAGCTCACCAACACCAATACCAAACCACGGAGCCAACTGCCCACCCAAACAAGCCAAAGAAAGGGACCATATGTAACAGCTAATATGTGATGGATAGGTTGCATGGAGGGCACACTGTAGTGCACAGTGAAGAGAGGGATGGGCCTGGGGAGAAGTGACGAAACTTCAGCTATTGTATGGTAAGGAAGCAGAACAAAAGAAAGGAAAATGTGGGAATCAAACCCACAACCTATGGTGGTTCAATGCACATCTGCAACCACTATCCCAAACAACCACAACAAGCACACTGCAAATATGTTCCACCAAGTGGCCATCATGTTTGCTATATTATACGGGTTATGTTACGATGCAGTATTGCAGCATACGTGTGTTGCATCGTATGCGCATTGTAGAGAATGCACGTATGCTGCAACGCACTTATGCAGCAATGCACATTGCAGCGCTGCTGACGCGCAGTGTGCACAATAAAGCGCGCAACGTAACAGACGTTCTTACGTGCCTTATGAGATACGTTTAGGTGCCATAGGTTATGTGGGCAGGTTATGGCACGTAACAATGCACGCCCCAAACACATGCTACATGCGTTATTATGAGCACTCTGTATCTGCGGCACTGCAAAGTGCATAGCGCCACAGTACTGCGTTGTGCAAAGATAGGGGCGGTTGGCAAACCTGACTGCCACACTGTTCCTGATCACTGTGCTGGCATTGCTAAGGTGTGCAGGAGCTAGTAGTAGTGCTCTGGTGATAACTGCAGCTCCATGCTGGAGCCAACAGCCTGACTCTCCATGATGCTTTGGATAGTGGAGCCTGTGTGAGTGGGGGTTTGTACCCCTGTTGGCTGCTGCTCTGGGGATTGCACATATTGATGTTGTATCTGCATTGTAGGGTAAAACATAAGGACATGCTCTGCAAGATCCACAGCTGGGACCCAAACCTGTGACTCTCTGCTCTGAGACATACTGGCTGTGGGTACTGCACCACATGGTTGCCACAGAGACACAGCAGTCCCTGGGGCTACCTTTACTTTTCATCAGACAGACCTTTTTTGTTGCACTGCACACCACGTATTGGAATAGGGAATGGCCTAGGTCCACTGCAGGCAGGTGTCACTGCCCCCTCCAGATCCCCCCCCCCCCCGTCATGCTGACATGCCCATATGCTGTCGGTGCTGGTAGTACGCAGTCCCAGGCCATCCAATGTGCAATTAGGCAGGTGCCTTGGCTGCAGGGTCTGGGGTGGAGAGGCATACATGGACATCCACACATCCCCCCCCCCATCACCGCCTACCAATGTTGTGTCCCTTCTACATTGGGAGGAGATGGCTGGGGGATGTCAGGTTGGTGCTCTAGCAACTATTGGCTAGGTGGACCAGGTAGATATAGGTAGATTGTGTTATGATAGCATACTGTGCACAGGCTAGGGCATGCAACTCAGGTACGGTGTACCCAGTATGGACTACTGGGTGTATATATGTTTCAGACAACGTGTGGTCACACCCTACAATGCCTTACTAGGGGCTGCAGTATAGGGTGTTCATTTAGCTGGGTTTACGAATTGTTTGGGACGCATCCTGGGGAAGGTCTGTGGGTTCTTGTTAGAGTGGTCCACAGATGTGCACGGCTTGCCCTATTACAATCATAGTGGTACCTGTGTGACCTTTCGGGTACCTGTTGGGAATGTCCCCTGGATGGGGCATTGTGGAACACCGACTACTGGGCATATTTGACCTTGGTCAGATGCTGTCTTGCTGATTTCCAGTTTCTGTGTTACAATATGCCACCTAGGTGAAAGCCTAGTCCACCCTGTGCCGCAGCTGCCCCCACTGCATGTCCTGCCTGCAGCACCCTATGCCCCATTTGCACCATCACCATAGTGGCCTTTCGTACTTGGGCACTATGCGGTTGCTGCATTGGAGCACTACTATCACTTTTCTTGGGCTCCCTGCCTGTGCTGTACATTGCTGACGCTCAAATGGTTTCTCTCTCCTGCAAACGTTCATCTAACGACAGCTTTCACTCGCGGTAATGCTCGGGCCTTTGTGTGCCCGCGTTAGTATAGCAGGGGCCTCTCCCCGCCCACTGCCCGCCCATTGACCCCTTCTCTCCACCCTCTCTCCACCCTCTGCGGGAGTTCTCGTGGCTGGTGACGTTACTGCGCGTTAACGTTACTCAATGTAACGTTACCACGCGTTAACATTACTCAGTGTAACGTTACCGTGTGATAACGTTACATCTGGTGACGTTAATGCGCGTTAATGTTATTGATGCTACTTTACCGTGCTTTAGTAAACATATCCCTAAATCTATTCAAATTTCTTCTGTCTGAATCATTCGAGGATTTTACATGCTGGTTTCCTCCTCTTTCTGGCAGCAGTGAAGCTTTCTCACAATCTGTTTCATGTAACTGCTGTCTCAGCTGTGCCTCTTCACTACATCGTTGCAACTGGATATCCCTGCTCCCTCCCTTCAACATCCTGGCATTTTAGCAAGTTTTACCTTCATTTTTGCATCAAATAAAACATTTTTCCCACATTTCAACTCAAATACCCATTAGTATTATAAATGTATAACTTCTGAACCATTTTTGATGCTTTTAGATCATGTTTTTATCACTTTTATAACAGATTAACATTCTGCTTTGAACAAGTATTCTTGTTGTTATGCGCCGTTGAGTTGGTGTCGACTCATGGTGACGGTCTGGATAGTTGCCCTAAACTGCATTTGGTCTTCAGTCAGGCGGTTCATTGTTGACAGAGTGGTCTCTGACCTCCAAACACCTCCTGAGAAGATTTTCTAAATTGGATAATTCCCAATATAGGTCACACCTCCCGGGTCCACCTCCATCTTTACACTGCTAATCATGGTTTAAATAGTCACTTAAAAATTATAAAAAACACTTTTTGGGATTCCTGCTGAACATTTCCATATACCTTTAATCTTTAAATTTGAACTTTTAATTAATTAACTTGTTGATGTCACCCGTTTTTGGACTTGGCCATGCCCCCTTTATTTATCTGCTGCCAATCACAGCTTAATAAAACTTAAAGATTTTAAAGGAAAACTTTTAGGACTTACCAGCCCCTCTTCTGTCCTTTCCTGCTCCTCAAATATTCAAATATAACTTTTTTATTTTCAGCCATTTTCTCAGTTAATTTAAGGGATATGTTTACTAAGCGGTGGTAATGTCACCGGCGAAAAGTGCAGCGTTAATGTTACTGATGCCATATAAGGCAGTGGGCATTCTGGTGTAAAGGTAGCAATGTCCCGTTAACGTGCGTTAAAGGGCGCCTTGGCTGTTTAATGTTAATGGGACATTGCATGTTAAGCTGACAAGCAGGGCATGTTAAGGCTGACAAGGCTCCCTTAGGGCTGTAAGGTGCCTTGAATTAATGTGCCTCAGGTTAAGACGCCTTACAGCTCTTAGGGCGCCTTGCATTAACGCGCTTTAAGTCACGGCGCCTTGGGTCAAGACACCATAATGCAAGGCATCCTAAGGGCTGTAAAGTGCCTTAGGTTAAGGCGCCTTATAAGGCACCCTAACCTAAGGCACCTTAAGGGCTATAAGGTGCCTTATTTTAAGACACCATATAAGGTACCCTAAGTTAAGGCACCTTAGAAGGTGCCTTAGCCTAAGTTGCCTCATAAGGTGCCTTAACCTAAGGTGCCTTATAAGGTGCCTTATCCTAAGGTGCCCTATAAGGTGCCTTATGAGGTGCCTTAGCCTTATGAGGTGCCTTAGCTTAAGGTGCCTTATAAGGTGCCTTAGCCTAAGGTGCCTTATAAGGTGCCTTATCCTAAGGTGCCCTATAAGGTGCCTTATGAGGTGCCTTAGCCTAAGGTGCCTTATAAGGTGCCTTAACCTAAGGCACATTAAAGCCCTTAGGGTGCCTTGCATTACGGTGTCTTGACCCAAGGTGCCGTGACTTAAGGTATGTTAATGCAAGGCACCCTAAGAGCTGTAAGGTGCCTTATTTTAAGGCATCTTAGAAGGCACCTTAGGTTAAGGTGCCCTAACAATGTTATGGTGCCCTAAGTTAAGGTGCCCTAAGGCAGTAAGGTGCCCTAACGTAAGGTGCCCTAAGGGCTGCAAGGTGCTTAAAGTTGACATGCATGAACTGTAGGGCATAAAAACAGATACAATCCTAACACTGGATAGAGCACCCAGGAAAGGCAATGAACAAGTGATTGAAGGAAGGAGAGCTGGGAGCTGATGGACCTGCCATATCTGCGTGCATTCTATGTGGCTGCCAGTAAAGTGGACAAACATGTTGGAGGCAATGTAAAGTACTGCAATGACAGTGGGTGGCAGAAGATGGGAATACGTGTCCCCCAGTGGAGGCAGAGGTGGTAGGATAGTTACAATGATAGGAGGAGAGAGGAGTAGTGGTGCCATGCAGATCAGGCACAGGCGAGGCAAGCATGAAGAGCCGCAATGCAGGACATGGGGTAGCAGCCTGCACAAGAAGACAGGACTTTACATGGCTGACAGACGCAGATAGATGGATTGAGGGATTGCTGGCAACTGTGGTGAGGGTGTTATGGGCTGGCCGCACAGATCTGCAAAGATATGACTGTTACAGGCATAAAAATTATTTGAGTAGGACAGGCATAGAGAGAAAAAAAGGAATTGAACCCATGACCACTGCCTAGAATATCATTGTATTAACCAGTAGGCTATACATCTATAGCTTGCTTCACAACAATGGCTGGATACAGAAAGACTGTAGGTCACCACACAAAATGTCTGCTATGTGTGCCAGGATAGGGTAACCCCACCAGTACCCATAATGCAATGCACATGCAGAACAGCGGTCTACAGCTGATCACCAAATGGAGTATGAACCTCTCCAGTACCTCATCTTGGTAGGAAGAACTGACAGTGCGTGATACTGGCACATAATAGCTACAGACCATGCTATTGTGCGGGTTCTGTGTTCACCCTGAGGGATAGGATGAGCGCCCAGCACAGGTCTGCAGTACATGTGGTGCTAGAGATAGGTCCTGCTATACATCCCCTTCACTATCAGTGTGTGGCAGGTGGTCCTTGCAGTTCAACTTAAACTAATTATGTGTCCATCTGTATTCCCTAGTCACATGTGATCCTAAGGGACCAGAAACCACCCAGATTAATGCAAACCCAGTGTTACAGTGTGGCTGCCATGGTCACCTGTTATCAGGGCAGAGGGGTGTCTAGACTTGCATGAGGTTTATGTAGCACTGCCTACTATTCTGCTCTTTCCAGGTCAAAGTGGTATACACTATATAACCCAAAGGGCCCACAATCAACCTTTTGGTAAGTGAGGCAGTGGATGGACAGGTGGTTCAGCCATGAAGAATGGCTATAGGACCAGCAACCCCAGTCCTGCTGGCAAAAGACTGCCCTCCAGGGTTGTTGGGCAAGAGCCATACCTGTGACTAGGACAGTTTTAGACCAGCAGTAATGCTGGGAGTAGGCCTGGAAAACCTCAGCTGCCCCACACCAAGGTCTACCATTCACCAGCAGAAGATACAGTCAGACTGCACCTGCAGCACCCTACAAGTGTTCCAGCCATGCACAGGCTAACTGCAGACAGTCCACTAGCCAGTCCATAATGCATGTTCACAGAGAAACTATGTGCACCCAGAGTTGGGATATACAGTACAGGCACCAAGCAGGTATCTCAGTGACTGTAGTCCAGAACAGGAAACACACAGATATCGCTAGAGACAGATAGTGTATAGCACTATGTGGGAACATAGGCATGCCATGGTCACTGCTCAGTCAGCATGAAAGTGACCTTCCAGCATGACATGCAGTGGCCACCCTGTCCATGCAGGTGGTGGTCAGGCACTACAATATCCCAGCCATTGCCCTACATCCTATGCAGATGCATCCTGCCCAATCTGCCCTGTCCAGGCCATACCCACAATACCTTGCTCCTCAGTAAGCACATTTGCAGGCTAACGCTGGAAACAGTGTAGGCATTGTGGGCCCAGTGAGGAGTAGGCAGCCACAAACAATGGATAGACAGACACACTCCTATTGCTGTATTGTGTAAGGATAGGGGTGGTTGGCAACCCTGCCCACCACACTGGTCCTGATGCAGGCATTGCTAAATTGTGCAGGAGCTAGTAGTAGTGCTCTGGTGATAGCTGCAGCTCTGTGCTGGAATCAACAGCCTGACTCTCCATAAAGCTTTGGATAATGGAGCCTGTGTGTGGGGGTGTTTGTACCCCTGTTGGCTGCTGCTTTAGGGATTGCACATTTTGATGTTGTATCTGCATGATATGGTAAACCATAGTGATATGCTCTGCAAGATCCACAGTGGGACCTGAACCTGTGACCCTCTGCTCCAAGACACACTGGCTGTGTGTATTGCACCACACTGTTGCCACAGAAGCACAGTAGTCCCTGGGCTACCTTAACTTTTCATCAGACAGACCTCTTCTGTTGCACTGCATACCACGTACTGGAACAGGGCATGGCTTAGGTCAACTGCAGGCAGGTGCCACTGCTCCCTCCAGCACCAACACACACCCCACTGCCATGCTGACATGCCCATATGCTGTCGCTGCTGGTAGTGCGCTTTCCCAGGCCATCCAATGTGCAGTTAGGCGGGTGCCTAGTTTGCGGGGTCTGGGGTGGGGAGGCATACATGTACATCCACACATCCCCCCATCACCGCCTACCAATGTTATGTCCCTTCCACATGGGGAAGAGATGGCTGGGGGGATGTCAGGTTGGTGCTCTGGCAACTATTGGCTAGAGTGGACCAGGTAAATGTATGTGGATTGTGTTATGACAGCAGACTGTGGACAGGCTAGAGCATGCATCTCAGGTATGGTGTACCCATTTTGGACTACTGGGTGTATATATGTGTCAGGCAATGTGTGGTCACAACCTGCAATGCCTTACTAGGGGCTGCAGTAAAGGGTGTTCATTTAGCTCGGTTTACAAACTGTTTGGGACGCATCCTAGGGAAGGTCTGTGGACCCTTGTTAGAGTGGTCCCCAGATGTGCACTGATTGCCCTATTACCTGTGTGACCTTTGGGGTACCTGCTGCGTAATGTCCCCTGGATGGGACACTGTGGAACACAGACTACTGGGCATGTTTGACCTTGGTCAGATGCTGTCTTGTTGATGTCCATTTTCTGTGTTCCTATGTGCTACCTAGGTGACAGCCTAGTACACCCTGTACCCCAGCTGCCCCCGCTACATGTCCCGCCTGCAGCCCCCTAAGCCCCATTTGCACCATGGCCATAGTGGCCTTTCATACTTGGGCACTATGCTGTTGCTGCAAATGGAGCACTACTATCACTTTTCTTGGGCTCCCTGGCTGTGCTGTACATTGCTGACACTGAAATGGTTTCTCTCTCCTGCAAAGGTGCATCTACCACCAGGTTTTCCCTGGCGGTACTGTCCCGGCATTAATGTTGCAGAGTTAGTGTAGCAGGGGCCTCTCCACGCCCACTCTCCGCCCATTGACCCCTTCTCTCCACCCTCTCTCTGCCTTCTCTCTGCCCTCTGGGACAGTGACTGCTTCCAGTAATGTTAATGCACGGTAACGTTACATCAGGTAATGTTACCGCGCAATAACATTAAATCAAGTGACGTGAACGCGCTGTAACATTACAGATGCCACGTTACCACGCCTTAGTAAACATACCCCTAAGAGGTTTGGCCCCTTTAAGGCTGTCTCCGCCCCTTCTATTGCCAACTCCAGACTTCATTCCTTTCACCATGCTGCACCTTATGCCTAGAACAAACTACCTGTGTCTGTATGCCAGGTGCCTTCTCTAATCCTTTTCAAATCCAGGCTGAAAACTCAGCTCTTTCCAACTGCTTTTGGATCTTGACTCACCTGATCTCCTTGTTTCTTTACCATTCCCCCTTGATGTATCCCTGTCTACACCTTCTGTGTTGTCTGTCTTGACTGGATTGTAAGCTCTGATGAGCAGAGACTGTCTCTTACATGTCTGTGCAGCACTGCATATGTCTTGTAGCGCTATACAAATGCTCAATAGTAGTAGCAGTAGTAGATGGTGGCCAATTTGAATTCTCCTGGCTGGCCTAACATTGGCCTGGCTTTATTCTCCCTTTCTCCGAAGCACTGCAGACACCGGGAACACTCCTGAGCAGCCACCATGCCTTGGCTCCTCACAGCAGCTCCAGCAGGGACCGGAGGCAATCTCAAACATTGCTGCTGCTCTCTGAGTCCTCTGGCAACTATTTTCTTCATCCCTGTTGCCACACACAAGCCTGCACAGCCCTCAGAGCCTTTCCACAACAAAAGAAAAACCCCAGATCCTCAATGAGTCCATTTCTTTCTTTTTTTTAACACACAGCAGTCTTTCCGCAGCTTCATGGAGCTGCAAAACCTTTCTTTTTTAAAAACACTGCTGCTGCTGCCTACAGATTTATTTTTATAGCTGTATTGCAGAAGGGGAGTTTCATGTTTTTAGGCAAAGTTTTTTTTTTCTGTTGCTATTGTTTTTCTCCTTTAACCTTCAAGTTCAAAGAGGAAGGCACGCTCTTGGAAGTCACTGCACTCTGTAGGTGTTAGTGTTCTTAATTATCTTACTTAGCAGAAAGCCATAGAAGTACTTTGCTTGCAGTGGAGACCCTCTAGGAATAGAAGTACCTGTACAGCAATGTAGACCTTTATACAACACTCAACTACCTGGCTGCCTAAGTAAGCAAATTAAGAACACCAACACCAAAGGAGTATAGTGACTTCAAAGAGCTTGCCTTCCTCTTTGAACCTGAAAGTTAAAAGAGAAAAAAAAAATAACAGAAAAATCTTTGCCTAAGAACACAAAAAGTCCCCTTCTGCTATACAGTTACAGAAAGAGTTATTGTGTTCTTAGGCCAAGCTTTTTTCTGCTGCTATTTTTTTCTTCTCTAACCTTCAGGTTCAAATAGGAAGGCAAGCTCTTTGAAGTAATTCAACTCCTGGGATGCTAGTTCTCTCTCTCCCCATCCCAGCTCCCACCCACTCACCCCATGTAAGATATCCGTTGCTTTTTGACATATTCATAAATGACCTGGAAAGTGGAATAACGAGTGAGGTTATCAAATTTGCAGATGACACAAAACTATTTAAAGTTGTTAAAACCCAAGAGGATTGTGGAAAATTGCAAGAGGATCTTGATAAATTGGAAGACTGGGCATCAAATGAAATTTAATGTGGACAAGTGCAAGGTTATGCACCTAGGGAAGAACAACCCAAACTATGGTTACACGATGCAAGGTTCCACATTAGGAAACCACCACCCAGGAAAAAGATTTAGGCGTCATTGTGGATACCATGTTAAAACCCTCGGCCCAGTGTGCAGCGGCGGCCAAGAGAGCAAATAGAATGCTAGGTATGATAAGGAAAGGAATGGAAAATAAAACAAAGGATATTATAATGCCTCTATATCGTTCCATGGTGAGACCGCACCTTGAATATTGTGTGCAATTCTGGTCCCCGTATCTTAAAAAGGATATAGAGTTATTAGAAAAGGTTCAGAGAAGAGCCACCAAAATGGTAAAGGGGATGGAAGGATACTCCTATGAAGAAAGGCTAAAAAGGTTAGGGCTCTTTAAACCTGGAAAAGAGACGGCTGAGGGGAGATATGATAGAAGTCTATAAATTAATGAGCGGAGTGGAACGGGTAAACGTAGATCGATTGTTTACCTTATCAGAATATAGAAAGACTAGGGGACATGCAATGAAGCTACAGGGTAAACTATTTAAGACTAATAAAAGAAAATATTTTTTCACTCAACGTGTAATCAAACTCTGGAATTTGTTACCGGAGGATGTAGTAAAGGCTGTTAGTGTAGCTGGGTTTAAAAAAGGTTTGGACAAGTTCCTGGAGGAAAGGTCCATAAGCCATTATTAAGAAGGGACCCAGGATATCAGTGCTTGAACCAATACAAGCATTGTGGAACCTGTGTCCCTTGGGGAAACTGCTAGGTACATATGACCTAGATTGGCCACTGTTGGAAACAGAATACTGGGCTTGATGGACCTTGGTCTGACCCAGTATGGCATATCTTATGTTCTTATGTTCTTATCTTGTTATATAGGGCAACTCACTAATTAGCTTGTTGACAAAGGTAACAGATTTTGTTATTGATTAGAAGGAAAAATTTAGGAAGCAAATAGTTCTACTATTGGATATCTGCTAAAAGAAAACAATATGATATATTTGAAAAAGCTTTGATTAGGTAATTTTACAAAGGGGACACAATAGATTATATGCCTCAGACACAGATGTCAGCTTTTAATAGCTTAAAGTGATAAGAAATTGTTCCATACCCAAATAACTGGTTAGGACTATACACAGGACACAGCATAGAGCTATTAAGTCTCACATAAAAGAGGTTAGCTTCTTGTCTTAAAGGGCAGCCAAAGGAAAGTAAAGGACTTTGAAAGGTCTTTCTCAATTCCTTCAACAGCTACCAAAGCTCCAACCATTGAACGATGTCTGGGAAAAAATGTGTTGCCGAAGCTGTTGCCCTCATTGCTCCTTCTACCTCTGTCCATATGGACAGCCTAATCCCATACTGGTTCCATATGAAAGATGCCTGCAAGCTGAAGCACTCATGAAACAATTGGAGGAGTTGAGAGAAGAAGTAGTGAGACAAAAAGCATCCATGACAGTGAGAAGTACATGGATGAGATGCTTCTTGAGGCCTCCAATCTCTCCGATAGAGGTGAAGATGTTATGCTACAGAAAGAAGACCAGCTGGACACGGGTTGCCACAGCTTGCAGAGTCAACATTCCAACTCTACCTTCCCTCGAATTGAAAAGCCAATATGCAGCCCTGAAAGTGCAGGAGGTGAAAACATCCCAGGAACAGGAAGAACAGGTGCTCAAACACCCCGAAGTTGCAGAACCAGTGACCACCAGGAAGCGAAGGCTAGTGGTGGATGGTGACTCTCATCTGAGAGGTACTGAGATGTTGATCAGCTGACCAGACTTGATATCCTGGGAAGTGGGCTGTCTGCCAGGTGCCAAAATATCAGATGTTACAGAGAGTTTTCTGAGACTCATCAAGCCTACTGTCTATTATCCATGCTGCTCATCCATGTCGGCACAAATGACACCACTAGGTATCCTTCTGAGCATATCAAGGGTGACTTCATGGCTCTGGGACAGAGGGTGAAGCAGATAAGTGTGCAGGTGAAGTTCTCCTCATTCCTCCTTGTTGAAGGTAAGGGCCAAGGCTGAAAAGCTTGCATCTTAGAGATGAATACATGGCTGCATGGATGGTGTCATTGAGAGCATTTTGGTTTCCTGGACCATGGGATGATTTTCTAAGAGCTGCTGAGCAGAGATAGTGTCTACCTATTCAAGAAAGGTCAAAGTGTCTTCTGGAGCAAACTGATTAAGCTAATAAAGAGGGTTTTAGATTAGATTTGTTGGGGACTGGTAAAGAAAGCCCTCAGGCACTGTTCCCTCTAAGTTGTGCACGTGTGCGCGCGCGCACACCTCGCCAAGCGAGCGCACATACTTTATAACAGAGCGCAGAAAAATTACGGTTCTGATTCTGATAGAAAACAACACAGACATCTTAAAATTTTAAAGTTGTTGTGTATTTATGGTTTTCACAAGTTCTACAATATTTTCTAGTGCAAACAATGTGGTGTACATACTGTATTCTGACGTGTAGTCAAATTTTAAAGTATAGAACTCCGAGTGTCGTAATGTGGCGCACAAAAATTTAACCTTCCTTCAAAAGCTGCACAGCTGATATTTTATGCACACACAGCCTACAGAAAATTAGAGGGAACATTGCTCTCAGGTAAATAAAAACCTCGAGGTAAATAAAAACATTAAGGGGTATGTTTACTAAGCAGCGGTAGCTGCCTCCATGCGATATCGGAGCTGTGGCCCCATATTTCTCTAGACATGGGTTAAAAGGGCAATATCTGGAAAGTGGTGTGCATTAATGCTTGTGGTATGGGAAATAAGATTCTGGATGTTGAGGCTTTAATGAATAAGGCTGACTTGGATGTAGCGGCATTTACGGAATCGTATTCACAGAGAATCATCACTGGGATAGAATTTCTTCAGGAAGGACAGGGTAGGATGAAAGGGAGGCGGAGTGGTGCTATATGTAAAAAGTAATATTAAAGCTACAGAGCTGCAGGGCTGCACCAACATTGACATAAAACCCCAAATCACTGGATGAGGAGTAAAGTGGCATCTGCATTAGAAAGAAAAGCCCAAGGCATGGGAAAAAAGGTAAAGCAGAGCAGCACAGACTGGTCTGTGAGGAAGTAGCTGAAAGAGAAATCAATTTTTTTTATTTTGAAACAAGACTTTCAAAAGGATTTTCTTTTAACCTCTTTTGAGTCTTTTGTTTCTGCGTGCACTTTCAAATGGAGGGTTTCAGCAAAATAAAGGTGATTGTTTATTCTCTAGCACATAACTGAGGGGCAATGTTCCCTCTAATTTTCTGTAGGCTGTGTGCGCATAAAATATCAGCTGTGCAGCTTTTGAAGGAAGGTTAAATTTTTGTGCGCCACATAACGACACTCGGAGTTATATACTTTAAAATTTGACTATACGTCAGAATACAGTATGTACACCACACTGATTTTAATCAAATTAAATGAAAATAGACGATTACTAAATGAAGCGGAAAATTTCTAGCAATTACAATCACATCTTTTAAATTTTAAGACATCTGTGTTTTTTTCTATCAGAATCAGAACCGTAATTTTTGTGCGCTCTGTTGTAAAGTATGTGCGCTCGGTTGGTGAGGTGTGTGCGCGCGCACACGCGCACAGCTTAGAGGGAACAGTGCTGAGGGGACATTTCTTTCTGAGTGAAATGGGGTTTTCAGTATTTTTAAGGGTCAGTGAAGGCCTTGGGACTTTTTTTTTTTTAATTTAATTTAAATTTTTTTTAATAGCTTTATTTAATTTTCAAACGCTCCACCAAAGCAATTCAACAGACAAATACAAAGTCAATGTAGGAGCACACATGAAAACAAGAACATAACCCCCAACAACCCAACATAACCCTCCCCCCCTTTACAAAACAGTTGTTACAGTACTGCCGAAAGCAGAAAGGAATACAGAAACCAACCCCCCCTCCCCCCCCCCAACTCCAGAGTGCGCTGACACCAATGCCTTTCATCTAGGGTTCATTCAGAACCTAAACATTGTGGGAAAAACCAATCCCTTATTTCGTTCACCCTTACTCAGGTGATCACCTTACCCCCCCCCCCCCCGCAGTGGGCCCGTGCAGCGTAATCATTAAGGGCTTTCCATTTCAGAAGCTGCTTCCCCCCCGGCCATCCCTTTTCTCGGCATTTGTTCATACTTACTATACACACATACAAGGTTCCACCAGGCTGCCAGACTAACATCATAGGTACGTTTCCAATTTCGAGCAATAAGGCATATAGCTACCCCCACCATAAAATCCAGCAGGAAACAGCAGTTCTTCTCTAAAGTAGGGTATTCTGCAGAAGATCTGAAGCCTATAAGGGCCCAGGAGAGGGGGGCATGAAAATCTAAAATGACTTGCACACGCTCCCAAACCTGGGTCCAAAAAGCACTAATACAGGGGCAGCTAAACATGACATGCTCCAAAGTACCCAGCGATGATTGACAGGACCAACACTTATCACTAGCCCCTTTATTCCAGCGTCTTAATCTGATAGGCGTGCACAGGGCATAGGGCAATGGCTGGGATATTGTAGTGCCCGACCACCACCTGCACGGACAGGGTGGCCACAGCATGTCATGCTGGGAGGTCACTCTCACCATGACTGAGCAGTGACCATGGCAAGGCTAGCTTCCCCCATAGTGCTTTACAGGCTTTTTCTCAAGTGATATTTATGAGTTCCCTTTTCTGGGGCTCAATCACTGACATATCTGTTTGGTGTGTGTGCTCACATCCAGTTTTTGGGTGCACACAGTTCTTCCAGGATCATGCACTATGTACTAGCTAGCAGACTGTCTGCAGTTAGCATGTGTATGGCTGAAGCACCCTGCAGGGTGCAATGGTGGAAACTGACTGTGCCCTCTGCTGGTGAATGTCAGATAGTGGTGGGGGCAGCTGAGCTTTTCCAGCATTCTGCCTGTCTGCCATTGCCTTATGTGATGCATAGAAATCTGAAATGCCTGTTCCCCATCAGGACTGGGGTTGATAGTCCCATCTACTGCCACTATTGCAGAGATGTAGAATGTGGATCTGTTGGTGGGAGATCCTGTTCACCCCACCCTGAGTCACAGAGGGCAGGTTGGGTGGTGCTACATAATCCGCTTTTGGGTCCAAACACCCCTCTTCACTTATAACATATGACCACGACAACCACACAGGTTATGCACTATTCTGGGTACATTATAGTCCACAAGGGCTAGACGTGACTGGGAAATACAGATGGACACAGGTGTATTCTAGATGTGTCTGCAAGAAGTACCTATCACACACTGGCACTGATGGGGACCTGCAGTGCAGCCTATCTCAGCTAAGACAGGTTCTGCGGACCTGGTGCAGGGCCCTCCACCTCACCCTCAGGGTGAGCACGGGAACCGCACAATGTCACTGTCTGTAGCTACTCTGTGCCAGTAACACACATGGTCAGTTCCCCCTACCAGGCCGAGGTTCTGTGGGGGTGCATACCCCATCTTGTGATCAGATGTAGACTGCTGATCTGCATGTGCAGTGCATCATGAGTACGGGTGGGTTTACCCTATCCTGGTAACCACAGCAGACAGTTTGTGTGGTGACCTGCAGTCTTTCCATAGCCAGCCAGGGGACAGGGGTTTGATTCCTACTTGTTCTTTTCATGACTGTGCTAGTCAGATCATTTTCATGCCTGTAACAGTCAGAGTTCTGCACATCGGTGCTGCTAGCCCATACCACCCTCTCCTCAGCTGTCACCCATCCTTCAGCCCATCTATCTGTCTCTGTTGGCTGTGTACAGTCATGTCTTCTTGTGCAAGCTGCTACACCATGACCTACACTGGTATTCTTTTTCGCATTTTGGCTCTTCATGCTCACTTCTCCTGTGCCTGATCTGCATGTCACCTACTTTGTCCTCCTGTCGCTGCAAACAGCCTGCCACTTCTGGCTCGGTTGGGGGATTCGTCTTCCCCATCCTATGCCACATACTGACACTGCAGCACTTTTCATAAGCACCGCCCTATGCATCGGTACAGCTGCCTCCCACATGTTCATCCGTTTTACTGGCTGCCAAGTAGTGTGCCCATCGATATGCCAGGTCCATCAGCTTCCACCTGTCCTTCCTTCCATCACCTTTACATTGACTTTCCTTGGTGCTCTACCCAGCATTAGGGTTACAGCCTTAAAGCACCTTAAAGCCTTTAAAGCATCTTAAAGCACATTTTGTCACCTTAGAGCACCTTAAAGCATGTTTGTCACCTTAATGTGTGTAAAGCTGCATGCTTGTCACCTTAACGTGTGATGTCCTGTTAACATGCAATAACTGGCCAAGGAGCCCTGTTAATGTGCATTAAATGGTCCACAGAGTGCTTTACGCCAGAATGCCCCCTACCCGCCTAACACCTTTTAAGGATTACAGCCCTTTATCGCTGCTGTTACCGCCTGTTACCTTACCACCGTTTAGTAAACATGCCCCTAAGTTTATACTTACAGCAATGGAGGGAAAATTGACTTGCCAAAGATCACAGGGAGCAGCCAGTGGGATTTGAAACAGTTTTCGCTGATTCTCAGACTACTTCTCTAACCTATTGTACATCCAGTTGCAGTCACTCCTTGCAGTTACCTCAGTGCTTACTTTTCAGGGTTGCAATTTCCATTTCTTTCAGGTCACCCCAATGTTTTCTATTTTGGGTTGTAACTACTGCTCCATATAAATGTGAAAACCAACTATTTTGTATTTATATTTATATTCCACTAATCTACAGGACATTCCTGAATTCTAGGTAGATTACAATTATATTAACATCTTAAAATTACAAAAGCATAAATGATAAAAACACCACATGAAACCCAAATCAAATGAGTAAAACTATAACACTCAGGCAATACTCAAGCATCACCATCAAAAGAGACTTCAATTTTTCAAAGCGAAACCAAATTGAATTCATCATGAAGGCCCCTGGGGAAGGAAGTTCCATATGGTAAAGACATGACTATATGGGAATAACGTGGATTTCAGCAGCCTTCAAGATATTTATGTCGGCTTTGATGTTCACTGCAATCAGTTACCAGTTACTAAATGCGTTAACCAGTAAATAACGCTTAGTAAAAAGGCCCCTTAGTTTTCTAAGTCAGCTTGTGTATATACCTAAAAGCTTGTGATTCTTGTGCGCACGGGCAGTGGAATGTGATGGGCTACTGAAGCCTTGGCCCTTCCAATATTTAACCCAATATAACATCAGAAGAGCTTGGGGCCGGGTCCAAAGGTTGGTTTGTTTGGCCTCTACAACCCAAAAGATGCTCCACTGCCCCTGCATAGAGTGCATTTGAAAGTGCCAGAGTACGTCTTTTTCCTTGTAGCTGGATCTGTGTGATGAGAAGAAAAGAAACTGTGCTGTAGTTGTGTCACATTCCTGGTCAGAGACGTTTGACAAGGACAGAATGAGAGGTAATAGGTAAACACAGAAGGTAACTTGTCACCATTGTGTGTGAGAGTACAGTAAATAACGTTTGCTTTCAGTGATCATCAAGATTTATTGTCTCCTCTGGGAACTATTGATTTAACTTTTTCCTCAGTCAATATTTATCTTTTAAGTCAGTAAACCCTGCTAGTCTCTTCAACCGACATCAGCAGGAGCTGATTTCACTCTTGCTCTTATATATGGAGTAAGCAGGTTTTTTTCTTTAGGTATTATTACGGTTCTTCCTAGAGTTCATGTTTTCAGTACACTTTTTTTTTTGCTAGGAGCATGCGTCTCTTCCTGTCACTAAAGTCTACAAGCTTCAAACTAGGCCTTCATGGAAAAAAAGACCTTGGTGGTTTAAGTGGAACCTGGGGTATGTTTACTAAAGGCATTAAGGGAGCGAGTGTGCCATTAACGCCTGTTATTGGCATCCTTGCACCCTTAATGCTGCAAAAAAGCTGCATTAATGGGTGTTAAAGGCTCTTGTAGTGTTAAGGGTGCAGTAGGCAGAGAGTGGGCATTAACAGGGTGAAGAGAGGTCGTTAACAACAGATGTTCACTTAATGCCTGTTGCACTAATGTGTGTTAAAGCCCTTTAATCCAAGGAACCCTAATGCCAAGTAAAACCTTGCAGAAAGGGTGTATTTTGCAGGGATAGAGCTTATTTAAACATCTGCAATGTGATGCACAAACAGGGGAGCACAAGATAGTGGTAGTAGTGCTCCATTAGCAGCAACAGCATAGTGCCCAAGTATGAAAGGGCGCCATGTTGATAGTGCAAATGGGACAAAGGAAGTGGCACATTGGTCACGCAGTGGGAGGTTGCTGGAGCACAAGGCAGACAAGGCAGCTGCCCAGGTGGCACATCTGTGATGTCTGTCATGCATCCATATCCACATTGGTGGCACACAGACATGCTGCTTCTGCAGAAAGGTTATGTGCCACATGGGGCGAGCCAAGGTTTCCTGCACCCTAGGCAGGGACCCTGGCTGCCCCCCCCACCACTGCCACTGAAGCCAGCACCAGAGGAAGAGGATGATAGCACCAAAATGCAGGCACCTGGGGAAATACCACAGCTGCAGCTACCTACCTCCCCAGTGGCAAGTGGTGATGGGGTTCTGGCAGTGACAGTTGTTTAGAGGGATGGCGTGTCCATCAATGTGTGCCTCTGCCCCACCCAACTGGACCTTGAGCCCTAGGCATCTGCCAAAGCCGCATGGTAGACCAGTCAGTACTGCACTGCCCCCACTGACAACTTGGTGTAGGGGTGTCAGCGGTGGGTGCAGCAGCACCTAACTGCAGCAGACAGGACTCATGTCATGGTTCCGTGTGCCAATTGCATCACAACATGTGCCAGGATCTGCCTAATGGGTAACATGTCAACCCCAGGGACTAATATATCTATATGGCAACTCTCTGGCTCAACACACAAAGCTATTGTGTATGTGAGTGGAGGGTCACAGTTTCAAGATCCAGCTATGGATCGTGTACTGCATGTCACTGTGGATAAACTTTAGCCTACAGTGCAGGTACAGTACCAGCATGTACAACCCCAAAGCATCGGCCAGCAAGGGTACAGATACCCATCAACCACATGGACAGCCTCCACTATCCACAGATGGATGGGAAGGCAGGCTGATTGCACCAGCTCACTGAGTGAGCATTAACAATGTCTGTGATTGTTAGAGTGTGCTACTAGCAACTGCACCATGAGCACACATTAATAATGCTTGAGCTGGTATGGAGATCACCATAGTGGCAGGTAGGAATGTCAACCATCCTCACTTTTGCACATAGTGCGGTGATGTGAGGATGTGAGAGTGTGTGTCTCCCCAGAGTTCTGTGGCCTTCTGCATTGCACTGTGCCTCACATTGCCTAGGCTGTTCTCAGCGTTAGTCTGCAAATGTGCATGATGAGGAACAGAGGATTGTGGGTATGGCCTTAGACAGAGAGATTTGCCCAGGATGTGTCTACATCAGAAGTAGGATCAATGGCTGAGACTTTGTAGTGCCCGTCTGCCATGTACATGGTCTGGCTGGTCACAGCAGTTCATGCTGCGAGGACACTGTCATCCTGACTGAGCTGTGACCATGGCATAGCTATGTATCCACATAGTGCTATATGCAATCCAGCTCTAGTAATGTGGGGTACACTTCCTGTCATGGGAGCTTGCTCTTTCTTTTTTTTTTTTAAACTTAATATACTGCCCACATGCAAAGGTTTTAAGCTTAGGAGTGCTGTTACTGTCAGCTTTTGCAACTAGGAGCTGAATGGGCTTCCTCCTCCTATCTCTTCCTGAATCCTCCTCAGCACTGTCTAGAATCCTAAGTAAGGGATACTTAAGGTCTGCCATCTTCACACCAGGCAGGCGAGAGATGGAACAATCCTCACACCACCAGTCACCCAACTATCTACATACCCCATGATCAAATCAACAACTAAGTTGGCCATCCCAATCCTTTCTGGGCAGAAACCCCCTAGAGACACATCCTCAGTGAGAGAGGATATTGCATCCTCTGGAAGAAGCTCTTGGCTACAGTCATTTCCTGACACTGAGGCTGCCAGACTGGAAATGGAACTTTTCTACTATGTCCATGCATGTCTTTTCTAAATACCTTTCTGTCTGCTTTAGCTCCTCCAAGTCTGCAAGTCTAGCATGCAGAGATTGGACTTGCTCTCTAAAAGCCAGGAGCTCTTAGTACTTAGTGCACACATATGATGTCTCACCATCTGGGTGATGATCATACATTTGCTCTTCACTACAAAAGACTAGATTTCATTGCTAAACTGTTATGTGCATCGTTGAATTGGTGATTTTAGTTGTGTAGAGTTGTTAAGTGATTAGGGAGACCACAGCTAATATAACAACCTTTAGGAGTTTTTGGTATAGATTATGCTATTGCCGATGAGAATATACCATGGTGTGTGCTGGGAAAGAGAATGGTAGCAAGAATGGGAAGGAAACATGGAAAGTGCCTGGCCCATGAGTACCAGAAGCAGGACAAGAAAGAAAGGGAAGATGATCCAGTGAGACATGATAGGGTTCCTTTAAGACAGGGTCTCCAAAATCCAGTTCTGGAGGGCCTCAAACCAGTCAGGTTTTCAGGATATCCCTAATGAATATGCATGAGATCAATTCAAATACAATGGGGACAGTGCAAGCAAATATATCTCATGCATATTCATTGGGGATATCCCAAAAACCAGGCATGATTGCAGCCCTTCAGGACAGGTTTGGAAACAGCCAGGCCAATATTGAATCCAGCTCTAGGCTGTCAGGAGCAGGAAGGCTCAGCTAGGAGTTTGCAATATGTCATGGAGCAGGAGGAGGAGAAGGACTTTTTCCGAGTCTTTCTTGCTTATCTCTTGATTTGCTTATATCCCCTAGAAGATGCTCTGTTCATCATAAGAGAATTTGCTGATGATTCCGCCTTTCTTACAGATTCACATACAACGCACCCGCATTTCCTATTTTGCTGTTTTGGCTCCCACTTTATGGAACATGCTACCTTTTGAGCTCCACCTTGAATCCTTCTTCAAGAAGTTCAACATTTTTTTGAAGACTTACAGCTTCCTACAGGCTTTTTCTGATGCTTTGTGCTCGTCACCATAGGAATAATCCCTCCTGGACTGAGCAGTCACGATGGAGCAGCAAGATCTTCTTTTTCCTTTTGTTTCTCCTGGTTCTTCGTTTATACTCTGTATTATATTTCCTCCTGCTCTTCCCTGACTTTATTGTCCTGTTGTCTGCTCCCTGCTCACCATTTTTTATTTTGAACTGCATATATATAAGAATTTTATATGTAGTATATCAAATAAAGGACCATAAACGATAAATTATTCTTTAGGGCCTCAGAAGGGAAGCATGGGGCTTCCAGCTCTGCCAGGTGCCAGAGTACTCAGCTGATCAGGAAGACAGTGAGGAAAGCATGGAGCTAGATGCCAATAGTCTCAACTTATCTGATCTGGATATAGACAATCAGATGGAAGTAGTGGAACAAGGTACAGAGTGTCTGTGACAGCAGTCTGCTGAACAGATTTTTGTTCAGTACTTTTTGTGATCTCTTGAGATGATGGCAGTGATGGGGAGAGCTGCTTAACATTTCAATTTAGGAGGAGCAACAACTCCCCCCCTTTACTTTTTTTCCTAGCCGGCTTAATGCCAAGGAAAATACTGTACAAACTATTAAGCATTTTAAGTTGTTTGCATTGTTAAGAGACTGTGACAAATATTGTGCTCTTAAGTGGAGGCAAAAGCAGGAAGGAAGTGGCAAGGCTGGAGTCAGCAGCTGTGAGAAGCGGGAGTGGGAGGGGGACCTGGCTAGAAATTAAGGGGTATGTTTACTAAACCATGGTAAAGTTACCAGCGGTAAGTGCAGCGGTAAGGTTCCTGAAGCCATATAAGGCAGTAGGCAGGTAGGGGGTGTTTCGTTGAAAATGGAGCAATGGGCTGTTTAACGTTTGTTAAAGGATGCCTTGGCCGTTTGGCATAAAAAGAGAACAAAAGTGAAATGAACCAATGACCCCTGGCTTGGGAGGTATTGTACCAACCAGTAGGCTACACCTCCACAGCTCTCTGAGCAGCAATGGCTGGATATAGAAAGATGATGTGTTGGGACAGCCGCGTAGAGGGGTTTCCCCATTGCGGATATGCAGTCCTATATTAATCTGAGATCTATTCTTCCTCTCTTTTTCCTTTTTCTTTTTGTGCTCCAGTATTTTTTTTTTTTTATTTCGAAATTCTTTATTTGAAAATTGAATAAGCATTACATTCAAGTCCACATCAAAAGCAAAGCTGAAGGTACACCATAAAGAAGTCAATCCACAAAAAATGATGAAGAAAAATACAAAAGAAAACATATTTTAAACTAAACCCCAAAAAACTAAAAATAACTGGATCCCCATGAATATAATTATCTTAACCCTACTATACTTGGAAAGGAAGGAGACAAAACTCAACCATTTTCCTTACCTAACAGAAAAGCCTCTAACTGCTCAGATTCAAGAAAAACATACTTAACATGCTCAGATATTAAAATACATTTGCAAGGGTATTTTAAGAAGAAGGAAGCCCCAATAGCTAGAGTCCGAGGTTTTAAGACAAGAAAAGCTTTTCTACGTTTTTGGGTGAGTCTACATACGTCAGGAAAAATCTGAATCGAGTTACCACAAAAAGCCTGATCCTTTGAAAAATATAATCGTATTACCAAATTTTTATCGTGCTCCAGTATTTTATACCATATACATGGTATAAAATACTGGAGCACACATGTTGATGTTTGGATGGAGTGATCATTTCTTATTTTTGGATATAGAAAGACTGCAGGTCACCGCACAAAATGTCTGCTGTGTGTGCAGGGATAGGGTAGCCCTACCAATACCCATGATGCAATGCACATGCAGAACAGCAGTCAACAGCTGATCACCAAATGGAGAATGCACCCCTCCAGAACCTCAGCTCAGTAAGAAGAACTAACAGTGTGTGCTATGGCAACGAGCAGCTACGGACCATGCCGCTGCACAGGTTCTGTGGTCACCCTGAGGGTGAGGATGGGTGCTAAGCACCATGTCCGCAGTACCTGTAGCCTTGGAGGTAGGCTTTTCTGTGGTTTGTCATTGTTGTCAATGTGTGGCAGGTTTACTTTGCAGTGTTGTCAAAAGTTGCCCTGTGTCTATTTGTATGCTCCAGTTGCATCTAACCCTGGTGGACCCATGACTCACTCAGAATATTGCAAATCTAGTGTTACAATGCAGATGCTATGGCCACTTATTACCAGGGCAGAGGAGGTGTCTAAACTCTCAGAAGGTTAATGTAGTAATGCCTATATACTGCTCTCTCCAGGTCAAAGCCATTTACAGTATATGCCCCTTATCACTGCACTCTACATGGCTGTGGGACCAGAAACTCCAGTCCCTCTGATTGGAGGTTGCTGCCCAATGGGGCTGGACCCACAGCACAATGTATGCCCCCCCCCCAACCAGTAGGCAACATCTGTACCTGTTACTAGAGCATTGGCAGACCAGCAGTAATGCTGGAAGTAAGCCTGGAAAACCTAGCTGCCACCCACCAAGGTCTAATATTCACCAGCAGAAGGCACAGTTATACTGCACCTGTTGCTCCCCACCAGGTGTTCCAGCCATGCACATGCTAACTGCAGACAGTCCGAAGAAGGACTACATGCACCCAGAGCTGGGTTATACGGCACAGACACCCAGCAGTTGGTTCAGTGACTGGGCCTCCAGAACATGATCTGGTGATAACTGCTGCTTTGTGCGCTGGAGTCAACAGCCTGACTCTCCATGCAGGTTTGGATAGTGGAGCCTGTGTGTGTGGGTGTTTGTACCCCTGTTAGCCGATGCTTTGGGGATTGCACATTTCGGTGTTGTATCTGCAATGTAGGGTAAAATGTAGTGACCTGTTCTGCAAGACCCACAGCTGGGACCTGAACCTGTGACCCTCTGCTCCAAGACATACTGACTGTGTGTAGTGTACCACACTGTTGCCACATAGGCAAAGTAGTCCCTAGGCTTACCTTGCTGCCCATCAGACAACCTTGCTTGGTGCACTGGAACAGGGCATGGCCTTGGTCCACTGCAGGCGGGTACCACTGCCCCCTCTGCCACCAACATCCCCCCCCCCACCATGCTGACATGCCCATATGCTGTCAGTGCTGGTAGTGCGCAGTCCCAGGCCATCCAAAGTGCAGGTAGGCGGGTGCCTAGGTTACGGGGTCTGGGTTGGGGAGGCATACATGGACATCCACACATCACCCCCATCACCGCCTGCCAATGTTATGTCCCTTCAACCTTGGAGAGAGACAGCTGGGGAGTGTCAGGTTGGTGCTCTAGCAACTATTGGCTACGGTGGACCAGGTAAACATAGGTAGATTGTGTTATGCCAACAGACTGTGGACAGGCAAGGGCATGCAATGCGGGTACTGAGTACCCAGTTTAGACTACTGGGTTTATATATGTTTCAGATGACTCGTGGTCACACCCTGCACTGCCTTACCAGGGGCTGTAGTAAAGGGTGTTCATTTAGCTTGGTTTACGAACAGTTTGGGACGCATCCTGGGGAAGGTCCGCAAACCCTTGTTAAAGTGGTCTCCAGATGTGCACTGCTTGCCCCATTACAGGCATAGTGGTACCTGTGTGACCTTTGGGGTACCTGATGGTTACATTTCCCCTGGATGGGACACTGTGGAACACAGACTACTGGGCATGCTTCACCATGGTCAGACGCTGTCTTGCTGTTTTCCAATTTCTGTGTTTGTATGTACCACCTAGGCAACTGCCTAGTCCACCCTGTGCCCCAGATGCCCCAAGGGCATGTTCCACCTGCAGCCCCCTTTTCCCCATTTGCACCATCCCCATAGTGCCCTTTCATACTTGGGCACTATGCTGTTGCTGCAAATGGAGCACTACTATCACTTTTCTTGGGCTCCCTGTCCGTGCTGTACATTGCCAACACTGAAATGGTCTCTCTCTCCTGCAAATGTGCATTTACAAACAGGTTTTCACTGGCGGTAAAGTCCTGGCCTTACTGTTCCAGCGTTAGTGTCGCAGGGGCTTCTCCCCGCCCACTCCACGCCCATTGACCCCTTCTCTCCGCCTTCTTTCCACCCTCTGGGACATTTACAGCTGCCGGTAACATTACTGTGCGTTAATATTACATTAGGTAACGTTACCGCGCGTTAATGTTACATTAGGTAACATTACCGTGCGTTAATACCGCACAGTAACGTTACATATGTGACATTACCGCCGCTTAGTAAACATACCCCTAATTGTTACTATTTGCTCTGAGTTTAAAAGATAGTACTTTGCAGCTAATAGCTCTGAACTTGTGCACAGCAACTTGGAGTTTTGTGCAGAAGCCAAGCAGAAAAGAAAGACTTACCAAGTTGAAAGAAGCAAATGTTGAGTTGCTGTATTTGTGCTGGGGAGTTTTTGCTGCAGGCTGGACTGAATTCTCTGCAAGAGGATGGTAACCTCTGAAGCCTCTGCTAGGCATGACTCACTAGCGCAGGTTGGCAGAAGAGAAAAAGCTCCCTACCTGTCTTTTTGATTTTCAGACTACAAGGATCTTCCTAAATTCAACACAAATTAATTGAAAACCCCCGGAGCAAGTTGCTTTTTGTCTGCTTTCTTTTCAGACTATAAGGGACTATCAAAATCTCACATTATGGAACAGCACAGTGTACTGTAACTTCAACTGAATTGTTCTCCCATATTAGTTGTAGCATACAAGAGAAACAAAACTGCTTTTGTGATGATCCTTTTATATTAAGTAGCGAGCAACGCAGAGTATCTCTACTGCAGTTGCAAAAATTGCTCTTTTATAAGGTGGGCCTGGGGACAGTATCTGGCAGCATTACAACGTGTTTATTCAAGACCTGGAGAGCTGCTAAAAGGTGCATCTATCTTTATTTTATACCACATTTATCTAATAACCCATTCCTTTTAATTTCATTATAGCAATAGAGAAAAGGCTTAATCAAGCCATTAATCACAGCCAAGTACATAAGTGTCTAGGTAAACGGTTTATCACCTTGTCTCAACTTAAGTGTGCATTAATGCAAACAATTTTTTTTGCAGCTGGAAAATGCTGCTGCTTGGATAGGCAGAGCATTATAGTCACCTTTGCCATAAGAATTACAAAAGATATCATACATCATTTTTTCTTATTATATAACAGAAAGCCGTTGAATGAACTATATTTGGGTTTCCTTGACTTTGCTCGATCAAACATGGCACAGACAGGGTCCGATTGTATTGTTTGTGGACACATGCAATGCAGAGTATGGAAAAGCCTGACCTGTAAATTGTTCTGATGACAGAACCAGCGGCTTTGACAATAAAAAACACGATGCCCTGATCGATCAGCAAACCTTATTCTTACGGTGAAAGTCCACTAAACATAGCCATGCCTGCACTGATTAACAGGTATTCTGTGGGCCACTTCAGATTTGCCAGTTCTGCCTTTCTTGTGACAATGTTTGTATTTTTTTGATACCCTATAAGAGTATGAACAATAAAATTGTTATAGCATGCACTAGTCTGTGACGTGTGGCTGTAAGGGCTATTTCAAAGCCCCACCTTGGGATATTGTGAGTGCTCTGCTCCTGTTTGCTACATTTCCCTCTTGATTTGGACCCTGGTCTCAGATGCTCTGCACTAGCCTGTGACGTATGGCTGTAAGGGCTATTTCATCTAGCCCCACCGCGGGCTGTGGCCGTGGGCACATGGCCATGAGTGTGTGCTCCGAAGGGGCATGTCCAAAGGAGCAGGGTCTGCTCCTTTGGAGCCCCTTCGGAGCACGAAGGAAGAGTAAGGAAGTTGCTTGCTCTCAGCATGGGGAAATGAAAAAATAAATCTTTTGCTCCCCCGACAGTGAAAGCTGTTAAGGTTGTTGGTCCTCTTGATCCTCATTTTGGAGTTATGGAGAAAGTTCCTGCAGCTTCCGCCATCGGGAAGGAGTCTCTAGCTGTGAGTATTGTCTCTTCCTCCTCCTCAACCTCGTTGGGTTTTTCTCCTCCCAACCTGAGTAAGCAGAGTGGGGGAACATTGGGGTCTATTCCCCTGCCGGATTCTTTTCTATGTTTGGAATCTCTCTCTGACTCCAAATCTGTGTTACCTAAACCAGTTAGTTTCTTAGAGGTTTCTGAGAAACCTGAACCCCCGCGAGATATTTCACTTAAAGATAAATGAGAAGTGGTGAAATGGACTGAATTATCTTTGCAATCTTCTCTTTCTCGTATTTCTACTTTCTCTGAGGAGGTGGTGGCTGCTCTTGACGAGCATGAGGTTAATTTTTCTTTATGTGATAATCAATGTTCTAAAGTTGAATCTCAGACCTCATTGGTCCAGTCTGCCCTTGCCTCCTCAGTACAAGATTCTCTTGCTTTGCATCATCAGATTGAATTTCGTGAGAATGCCCTTCGTTCAAAAATTTGAGGTTTGTGAATTTTTCTTGTACTCATTTCTTGTCCTCTGGGATTTTGTTCTCCAAATATCTTAAGGATATCCTATTGTATCCTGATCCTGATTCAATTAAAGTATCAAAACTGTATTATTTGCCTGAGGATGTGAAGGAAACACTTAAGGATGTTTGTTGGATGGGCAGGAGATGGATCAATTAAGTGGGCCAAGCCTTGATTTGTCTGTTTATTTAGAGACGTCATTGGAGGAAATTTCCTCAAGAACAACTCTTTTGGTAACTTTTCTAATGGAGTCCGACAAAGACTTTGGGGTATGTTTACATTATCATTTGATAAGTAACGTTAACGCGCGCTAACGTTACCAGATGCAACATTGGTGTGTGTTAACATCGCCGGCCGCGTTAAGTCCCACAGAGGGTGGAAGGAGGGCGGAGAGAAGGGGGTCAATGTGCAGGGAGTGGGCGGGGAAAGGCTCCTGCTACACTAACACGGAGAACTGAAGGGCCGAACATTACCGCGAGTGAAAACCTGTCGTTAGATACACATTTGCAGGACAGAAAAAAACATTTAAGTGTCAGCAATGTACAGCATGGGCAGGTAGCCCAAAAAAAGTGATAGTAGTGCTACATGTGCAGCAACTGCATAGTGCCCAAGTATGAAAGGCCATTTTGGTGATGCTGCAAATGGGGCATTGGGGGCTGCAGGCAGGACAAGCAGTGGGGCAGCTGGGCACAGGGTGGACTAGGCAGATGCCTAGGTGGCACATAGGAATGCAGAAACTGGAAAGCAGCAAGACAGCAACTGACCAAAGTCAAACATGCCCAGGAGTCTGTGTCCCACAGTGTCCCATCCACGGGACATTGCCCAGCAGGTACCCCAAAGGGCACATAACATTGGCAGGAGGTGCTGGAGGGAAGCATGGATGTCTATGTAGGCATTCCTACCCCAGACCCCACATCCTAGGCATCCGCCTACCTGCACACTGGATGACCTGGGACTGCGCACCACCAGCACCACCAGCATATGGGCATGTCAGCATGGTGGGGGAGGGGTGCTGGTGGTGGAGGGGGCAGTGGCATCTTGTGGTGCAGGTACATTGACGATATTTTTATGTTGTGGGATGGACAGGAAACACAACTTGACAGTTTTATGAAGTGGCTCAATGACAAAGAAGCTACAATACAGTTTACATGTAATAGTAATAATCAGGTTATGACTTTTTAGATGTGGAGGTTAAAAAGGGAACAACTAATTGGATTATTACCATACATTGTAAACCCACGGATAAGAACGCATTGTTGCATTATCGCAGTGTACATCCTCAGCGATTAAAAGATAGTCTCCCATTTTCCCAATTTCTTTAGTATAGGAGAAATTGTTTGGATCAATCCGAATTCAAAACGCAATGCAAGAGGTTGCGAGATAAGTTTAGAACTAGGGGGTATCCCAATAGTATTATAGAGCGAGCTTATAAACGAGCATTATTCAACAATCGTGAATTATTATTAACCCCGGGTACGAGAAGTCATGTAGATGAGGGTACTATCAATTTAGTGACTAAGGGGTATGTTTACTAAACTGCGGTAATGTTACATAACGCGTGTTATGTAACGTTAATGATCATTAAGTAATGTTAACACACGTTATGAGACGTTACCGATCGTTAACGTCTCATAACGCGCGTTAACGTTACTTAACGATCGTTAACGTTCCGTGGCGCGGTAAAACACCACAGAAGGTGGAGAGAGGGTGGAGAGAAGGGGTCAATGGGCGGAGTGTGGGCGGGGAGAGGCTCCAATCACACTAATGCGCTGATCTGAAGAGCTGAATCCTAACGCGATTGAAAACCTGCCGTTAGATGCACATTTGCAGGGGAGAGAAACCATTTAAGTGTCAGCAATGTACAGCATAGGCAGTGAAAACTACAAAAAGTGATGTGTGATACATGTGCAGAGAAGAAAAGGGCACATAAACATTGAAAATGACCTCAACAAACTGGAAAAAAACATAACCAAGCTGGCCAATCACAGTATGTCACTTTTAAACACAACCTCAAGACCCACCTATTTTCCCTTGCATTCAACATCCCCTCTCCTTTTGTATGAATTCCCCCTCTCTCTGTACAGTAAGTTTGCCTCTTGTGTCCTGTCTTGTCTCTGTTTTCTTTACTCTTTCTTTCCTATTTTATAAATTTGTACATTTCTTTTCCTTTTCCCGGCTTCGGCCAAATTTTATGTATTTTTTTTATTGTACACCGCCTTGATTATTATAGAAAGGCGGTTTTTATCAAATGAATAAACCATAAACCATAAACCATAATGGGAAACATCAACCCCCCCCTCCCCCGAGAAAGCTCCAAAAAAAAGATATTAATCGTGGAAGGGTCTATGCTCCGTCCCCATTCAAGGTGAATGAGCCCACAGTGAAATAGTGCTGATCAGGGCTTTCCCTTGTTATTGGACAGGTGTCCTATGGCGTGCACATGTCCCGCAACAGCAGGGTGGGCATGTCGGAACGGGCAACTGGACAGATGCCGGAAAAGGGTATACAGAGGGCCGCAGGCAGCACATGCTGTGGTGCAGCTGTGCCACAGTGCGGACTAGGGTGATGCCTAGGTGGCCCATAGGAATGCTGAGACAGCAGAGCAGCCAGACAGCAACTGCTGAAGGTCCAACATGGGCACGACTGTGTTTCCCACAGTGTAACAGGGGATAGTACCAAGCAGCTACCCCCAAGGGCACGGAACATTGGCAGGCGGTGCTGGGGAGAAGTGTGGACACCTATGCAGGCACCCCTACCCCAGAACACGCACCATGGGCAGCTGCCTACCCGCACACTGGATGGCCTGAGACTGCGCTCCACCAGCACCACCAGCAGAAGGGCATGTCAGCATGGTGGCAGAGGGATACTGGTGGTGGAGGGGGCAGTGGCAGCTGCCCAGAGCAGACCGTGGCCTAGCCCTGTGTAGGTGGGTGCCATGCACTGCAACAGACAGGCCCTGTCTGACGAACAGTCATGGTATCACCAGGGAATGCATTGACTCTGTGATAACATGGTGGTGCAGTGCACAAAACCAGTGTATTCAGAAGCAAAAGGTCACAGGTTCAAGTCCCAGCTGTGGTTCCTGCCAACCCAGTCCCCATATTTTACCCACTACTAAAACATGCTAATACAGACAGAACCTTTATTGAAGATGACGTAAACATGCCCAAAACACCTACATTTTACTCTACAGAGCACAGAGACCATAAACATGCACATTACCTAGAGCAGAGTCTCCCAAATGCAGTCCTGGAGGGCCAAACACCATCCAGGTTCCATGCTGCCTCTAATAAAGATGCCTGTGCTGCATTTCTATGTGCCGCCCCCATGGTATGCAGATGTATCTCATGCATATTCATGAGGGACAGCATGAAAACCCAAACAGTGTTTGGCCCACCAGGACTGGATTTGGGAACCTCTGCCCTAAAGCAGTGGCCAACAGGGGCAGACACACCCGCACCCAGAGGCTCCATTATCCAATGCCTCCTGGAGTGGCAGGATGTTGGGCCCTGCGTGCATCTCCCAATACTAGCACTTGCATACCTTGGCAATGCCACCCTAAACCTGGGAATACGGTAAATATCTATCAAACGGTTGCTATGATTACTGGCAGATAGAAATTCCAAAGTTAAGCACAATTTGCTGATTGAGCTGCATCATAGCAACCTTTCTGATGTCTGTGGAGTGTGCTACAGGTCTTGTGTCTGACAGTGTTTACCACCCTGGGGAGTGACCCCAACAGTATTGCGTACCATAGCCATGCCTGCACTGTGCCCAGGACTGGTGCGGTGGCCAGGGCTGCCAAACACCTCTATAGTTGCACAATGTGTGTGTCTGTCCATCCAGTGTGTGGTGGCTGCAAACACCCTCCACAGCCCACGCTGCTAGCACTGTTGCCAGTATAAGCCTGCCAATGTGCATAATGAGGAGCAAGGTACTGTGGGAATAGCCAGGATAGGATGGCCTGGCCTGGATCCATCTGTACATAGCAAAGGGCAATGGCTCGGACATTGTAGTGGCCGGCCACCATCTGCGCAGACAGGGTGGCCACAGCATGTCCTGCTGGGAGGTCACTCTCACCCTGACTGGTCAGTGACCACGGCATGGCTAGGTTCCCCCATAGTGCTTCTATAGCATTTTTCTCATGTGATATTTATGGGTTCTCTTTTGGGGCCCAATCACTGACTTATCTGCTTGTTGTGTATGCTGTTAGTCTAGTTCTGGGAACATGCATCTCCTCCAGGAACTTGTACTATGGACTAGCTAGCAGACTGTCTGCAGCTAGCATGTGTCTTGTTGGAACACTTTGCAGGGTGCAGCGGCTGGAGACTTGCTGCTGGAGAATGTCAGATAGTGGTGGGGGGCAGTTGTGCATTTCCGGGCCTACTGTCTGATTTATTGCTTTATGGATATGTACAGTTCTGCATTGCCTGCCCTGTAGGGTGTCTGTTCCCCAGCAGGACTGGGGTGATGGTCCCCTCTACTGCCACCATTGCAAGGGGGGGGGGGGTAGAATGTGGATCTTTTGGTTGGAGATCCTGTCCCCCACCCTGAGCAACAGAGGGTGGGTTGGGTGGTGGTATGCAATCTGCTTGTGGGTCCAAACACCCCCCTTCACTTAAATCATGTGACCATGGCACCCACACAGGGTATGCACTTTTCTGGGTGCATCATAGCCCACAAGGGCTAGATGTGAAATACAGATGGACACAGGCATATCCTAGGGGTGTTTGCAAGGACTACCTATCACACATTGGCACTGATGGGGACCTGCAGCATAGCCTATCTCAGCAAAGCCAGGTGCTGCGAAAATGGTGCTGGGCACCCCACCTCACCCTCAGGGTGAGCACAGGAGCCGCACACTGTGACGGTCAGTAGCTACTCTGTGCCACTAACACACACCGTCGGCACCCCCTACCAGGCTGAGGTGCTGTGGGGTGCATACCCCATCTTGTGATCATCTGCAGACTGCTGATTTGCATGTGCAGTGCATCATGGGTAAGGGTGGGTTGACCCTATCCGGGTAACCACAGCAGAATGTTCGTATGGTGCCATGCAGTCCTCCTGTAGCCAGCCAGGAGTTTGTTAGCAGCTGTAGCCCACTGGTTACTTCCCTCCCTGTGGAGCCAGAGGTCATGGATTCAAAACCCACAGTGGGGCTCATTGATAGGGCTGTCTTAGGCATTGTCTATTTTTATTGTATATTAGTGCTGCCAGCAGAAACACCCTCAGAGTACTGTCACCTTAGGGTGCCTCATAAGGTATCTTATACGGGGCCCTATGAAGCGCCTTATAAGGTGCCTTATACGGTGCCCTATAAAGTGCCTTATAAGGTGCTTTATAAGGTGTCCTATAGGGGACATTATAGGGTGCCTTGGCAGACAGCGCACTTTATAATGTGCCCTATAGAGTGCCTTCTAGGGTGCCTTATGCGGCACCTTAGGTTATGCCACTGTGAGGGTGTGTTTGCTGGCAGCACTAATTAAAGTAAAATTAAAATTCCTCACAACCCAATACTTAATCCTTTCCAGGCCAAGCCCAAAACTCTCGGGATCCAAAATTCAGACTAAATATTCCTATCAAATGGTATATAATACATGACCATAGCAGAAGGAAAATCACTATTAGAACATATTGAATAAGACAGGTACAATTTTCCTGAAATATGCAAAAATTAACCCGGCTGCACAATATGGATTAAAATTCTAAAGTAGGCCTTCAAAGGGTTAATCATAAGGCCTCAGCCAGCCTTATTCATTAGGCACACTGGGGAATCAAACCCATGACCCCTGTACCATCAGTCAGTGTAGTAACCCTTGTGCTACAGCTCTGTTTCTGTGTTTGTATGTCTGCGTGCCTTTTTAAGATTAATGCGTGGTAACGTGCCACAGCTCCCTCTAACGCTTGTTAATTTATGGCGCCCTGTAATGCGCGTTATCGGTAACGATGTACTGCGCATGTCCTTATTTGGGTATTTCTGCCTCTACCGTGGATCCTAATGCGAATGGCATTACCGCAGTTTAGTAAACATACCCCTAAGTATTCACCATATAGTCATCAAATACAACATATTTTTATAAAACACACTAATGTTCTTTATAGTATCCCAGAGCTGAAGGAAAAAAAAATATCCGTTGTGTTTGGCAGAGGCATAAAAATTTTAAAGAGATATTAAGCCCCACAATATTGAGATCTTCACTAATTCGACCTTTACAAGGGGAAATTGGCCATTCAAAATGTGGCAAATGCAAGATATGTGAAGTCACTTTGGAGACCTCATGTTTTGAATACCACAGCAAAACATATGATTTAAGACATATGACAATGTGTAACACAAATTATGTAGTATACTGTATTCGGTGTCCCTGTCAACTTCTATACGTAGGCAAAACAACTCGTCCATTTCGGATACGCATGGCTGAACATCGCAGCAGATTAAAATTCAAGATAACAACAGCTCCTATTGTAGATCATTGCCTTTGGAAGGGTCACAAATTTGAAGAACTGGAGTGTTTCTGTATTGATCAAATTTTCACGGGATACAATGGGAAATCCCGAGATCAAATTTTAACGATCACGGAACAACGTTGGATTTTCAATCTGCAATCTGTAAATCCAATGGGCTTAAACGCACAAATTGATTGGACTGTTTGCGTATAACCTGGGGAGAATAAAATAACTTTGCAAAGATGTAGAGTGTGCGTCTCTTGGGCCATACCCTGTACACCACCCTGACCCAGAGAGGGCAGTTTGGTAGGTAGCACTACATAATGCACATGTGAGTCCAGACACCACCCTACTTTTATAACAAATGACCATGGCAACCACACTGGATATGCTCTATCTTGGGTAGTACCTCATCCCCAAGGACTAGATATGACTGGGGAATACAGACAGACACAGAATTATCTTAGGTGTGGCTGCAAGGAATGCCTGTTACATAATAGCACAAATAGGGACTTGCAGCAAAGCCGATCTCAACTGACCCGGGTACTGCAGACCTGGTGCTGGGCGCCCCATCTCACCCTCAGGGTGAACACAGAACCCACACAATGGCATAGTCTGTAGCTACTCTGTGCCAGTATTACACATGGTCAGTTCCTCCTACCAAGCTGAGGTGCTGGAAAGGAGCATACCCCATCTGGTGAACAGATGTAGACTGCTGTTCTGCATGTGCATTGCTCATGGGTACTGGTGGGTTTACCCTATCCTGGTAAACACAGCAGACATTTTGTGCGGTGACCTGCAGTCTTTCTGTAGCCAGCCATTACTGAACCAGAAGCTATAGAGGTATAGCCCACTGGCTAGTACAATGCCATCCTAGGTAGAGGTCATGGGTTCAATCCCTCAGTGTTCTCAATTTATTAGGCTTTTCTGAGGCAAGTCCTTTTCATTCCTGTGACAGTCATATCTCTGCAGATCTGTGCTGCCAGCACATAATACCCTCATCACAGTTGCCAGCCATCCTTCTATCCGTCTATCTGCATCTGTCAGCTGTGTAGCGTCCTGTCTTCATGTGCAGGCTGCTACCCCATGACCTGCACTGTTACCCTTTTCTGCTTTGCGGCTCTTCATACTTGCCGCTCCTGTGTCTGCTCTGCATGACACTATTACTCTCTGTCCTCCTATCATTGCAAATATCTTGCCACCTCTACCTCCACTGGCGGACACGTATTCTCATCCTCTTCCACTTACTGTCATTGTAGCACTTTACAATGTCAACACCCTGTGCATCTGTACAGCTGCCTCCAATATGTTTGTCCATTTTACCGGCTGCCACATCGGCTGCATGCAGATTTGGCAGGTCCATCAGCTCCCACCTCTACTTCCTTCCATCACTTGTCCATTAACTTTCCTTAGTGCTCTGTGCAATGTTAGGGATACATCTGTTTTTTGGCCTTACATTTCATACTTGTCAACTTGGGCCACCTTACTGCCCTTGGGCACCATATTTTGGGTCACCTTAACATCCTTAGGGCACCTTATATGACACCTTAGGTTAAGGCACCTCATAAGGCACCTTATAGGGCGCCTTAGGTTAGGGCGCTTTGTAAGGAGCCCTATAAAGCACCTTATAAAGTGCCTTGTCAGCCTTATAATGTGCTTTAACATGCAATGACCTGTTAAGGTGTGCTAACTGGCCAAGGTGCTCTTTAACGCGCGTTAAGCAGCCATTGCTACCTTGACGCCGGTACACCCACTTCCTTATATGGCATTGTGCACGTTAACGCTGCCCTTAACGTCGGTAACGTTACTGCACTTTAGTAAACATACCCCTTGGTCTTAGGCTCTATTTAAAAAAAATGCAAGTGACATATTTTGGGCAGACTATACAGATTTTTCCTGATGTATCACGGGTTACTCAGAAGCATAGGCAGGTCTTCCCGGAGCTGCGACCTCGGGTCCTGGCTCTGGGGGCCTCTTTTTATTTAAAGTTTCCCTGTAAATGTAATTTGGTTTATCAAGGTGTGAGGCATGGTTTTTTTTAGCTTTCTCGATTGGAGATTTTCTTGCAGGGTAAGGGTTGAAATAATATAATTTGTGTTTTTCTTTTGGATTTTATTTCCCTTGCTGCTCAGGATATTATAAAAGGGGTTATGCACTTTGTTTCGGGATGATTCAGGTTTTTTGGGGCTCACCATTGATGTGGACTGTTTAATATGTACAAATGTACAGTATTATGGTATCTGTGTATTTTCTTTCCTTTTTTTATTGTAAAAGCATAAAAAAAATTGTTATAGCACATAGGGAAGCTTTTATACCAAGCAAATGTTTTGTGTTCCCAATCCAGCTCCACTATCAGATCTGAAGATGTGGCCTGTGAGGTCTTGGAAACCCGTGGTCTACAACAGCTTTCATCTTCCTTTCAAAGCGTATAAAAATCTCACTTTTTCCAGGACCAATGCTGTTTTCTACATCGCAGGAAATGTATTGTTTTTTCAGCCTCTCACTCTTAGTAATTCTCTTATTTCAGTGCATTTCAATTGGACACCAAAATAACTCCCTGCATCTTCATCCAGTCTGTCCTAGGAAGATGTAGGTTGCGTGTGGAGCACTAAGCCTTTTTCATATGACAAAATAGGACAAATGATGCTCTTGACATCCGTAATGTATTACAGGGTAATTTACTGTAATAAGGGATTTTTCACATGTAAAAGTGTTGCATACATGTAAAAGGCTTCTTACAAATTTACTCCATAAGTAAACATGCATGCAGTGACAAGAAGGACCCAAAGATAAGTATTTTTGGATGGAGCATTCGGTACAGTCATAAAATATGGACCTACGTGCATACTTCAGTAGCTGGTATAAATGCACACAGCTGTATGTTAACTTTTCTGATGTTCTTTTGTAAACTCAGAAGGGTTTTGTGCAGTTTGCCAGATCTGCAAACCATATAAACCCCGCTCATTACGATATTCCGTGGCACTAACCTCTTAGGGCTGCTGACGATCCCCGCAGACTGCCCTGCAAACATCCGGTTAGTTTTGGGTCCATCCATGGGCTGAGCTGAGGCCGTCCAGGTGACTATAGAGTTAGCAATGATATTCAGCTGTTAATTGGATAGCAAACAACATAAAGGGGTATGTTTACTAAGCAGTCTTAACGTGCGCCCAGCGATAGTGTGCAGGATGCCATAAAAGGAGTGGGCATTTCAGTCTTAACATAGCAAAACAGAATTATCACGTGATAATGCGCGCTGCGCACATTATCGGGCGAAATGTCGCTAAGCACGTTAATGCGCGATAAACTTAAGTATGCGCACAGACATGCAAACATAGAAGCAGAGGTGTAGCACAATGGTTAATACACTGACTGATGGTATGGGGTCATAAGTTTGATCCCCCAGTATGCCTAATGCATAAGGCTGGCTGAGGCATCACCCTTTACGTTTAGGTAGTGATTTTTGAGACATTTTACTTTTATTTCAATTAGTGCTGCCAGCAAACACACCCTCACGGTGGCGTAACCTAAGGTGCCGCATAAGGCACCCCATAACGCACTCCATAGGGCACGTTATAAAGTGCACTGTCCGCCAAGGCACCCTATAATGTCCCCTATAGGACACCTTATGAGGCACCTTAAGGTTACAGTACTCTGAGGGTCTTTTTGCTGGCAGCACTAATGTACATTAAAAATAGACAATGCCTCAGACAGCCCTATCAAATAAACCCACCATGGTTTTGAACCCATGACCTCTGCCTTCACAGGCAGTGAAGTAACCAGTGGGCTACAGCTCTATAGATGCTAACAACCCCCTGGCTGGCTGCAGAAGGACTGCACGTCACTACACAAACTGTCTGCTGTGGTTACCAGGATAGGGTTAACCCACCCGTACCAATGATGCACTGCACATGCAAATCAGCAGTCGACAGATGGGCACAAGATGGGGTATGCACCCCCACAGCACCTCGGCCTGGTAGGGGGAACTGACCGTGTGTGGTACTGGCACAGAGTAGCCACAGACCGTCACATTGTGAGGGTACTGTGCTCACCCTGAGGGTGAGGTGGGGCGCCCAGCACCAGGTCCACAGCATCTTTCATAGCTGAAATATGCCATGCTGCAGGTCACCATCAGTGCTACTGTGTGTGATAGGTAGTTCTGCAGGCACACCTCGGTTACATCTGTGTCCTTCTGCATTTCTCAGTCACGTCTAGCCCTTTTTGGCTGTGATACACCCAGAATACTGCATGTCCTGTGTTGGTGCCATGGTTATAAGATGTAGGTAAGGGAGTGGGGGAGCGAGGGAGCTAGGGGGGGGGGAGGGAGCGAGGGAGCGAGGGGGGGGGGAGCGAGGGAGCGAGGGGGGGGGAGGGGGGGGAGGGAGCGAGGGGGGGGAGCGAGGGGGGGGGGGGAGGGGGGGAGGGGGGAGGGAGCGAGGGGGGGGAGGGGGGAGGGAGGGAGCGAGGGGGAGCGAGGGGAGGGGGGGAAGGGAGCGAGGGAGCGGGGGAGCGAGGGGGGGGGAGGGAGCGGGGAGGGGGGGAGGGAGCGGGGGGGAGGGAGCGAGAGGGGGGGAGGGAGCGAGGGGGAGGAGGGGAGGGAGGGGGGGTGTTTGGACCCATAGGCAGATTATGTACCACCACCACACAACCCACCCTCTGGGGCTCAGGGTGGGAAACAGGATTACCCAATAGATCCACATTCTACCTCAATGCAATGGTAGTAGTAGAGGGAACCATCAACCCCCATCCGGCTGGGTAACAGACACCCTATAGGGCAGGCAATGCAGAGCTGTACACATCCATGAAGCAATAGCAGACAGACAGTAAGCCTGGAACTGCAGAACTGCTCATTCACCTTCTATGGGGACGGAGCGTAGACCCTTCCAAAATTCATATATTTTTTTTTGGAGCTTTCTTGGGAGTGTTTTTCGATGTTTCCCATTAATATCACTATTGCCCAGCTTGGTTATGTTTTTTTTATATTTTGTTGGGGTCATTTTCAATGTTTATTTGCACTTTTGTTCCATGCACATGTATCACACTTATCACTTTTTTGTAGGTTTCCTTGGTTTTGCTGTACATTGCTGACAGAAATGGTTTCTCTTCCCTTTAAATCAGCTCTAATGCCAGGGTTTCACTGGCGTTAGTTTTCAGCCTCAGATTTCACAGCGTTAGTGTGCAGAGAGCCTCTCCCCTCCCACTCTCTGCCCATTGACCCCTTCTCTCCGCCCCTGGGGAGCCTTCCTCCGCCCTCCGGGAGCCTTTTCCCGCCTTCAGCGCTCATTTGCACCGCTGCACACGTTATCACGCGATAAGGTACCTGTGCGCCTGAAAAAGCGCCATTATCGCGCGATAATGTCACAGAGCGCACATTAAGACGGTTTAGTAAACATATCCCAAAGTTAGGTAAGGTCAATGATGGTCCTTGAATAGCACCACTAACCAGATAGCCACTATGGTTGGTTTTGAAACAAGAAATTAAGTGTCAGACATCAGAGAGGTTCCAGTGCTGAATATCTGGCTTCATCTTTGCCTGTGTCAGTCGGCGTTTGAGTGATGATGAGCGTCATGAGCTGAATAAGTGACTCCACACAGTTTAGATGCACCTACACATATAAATAGCAACATGTATAAGTGTAGGCGGTATACATGTGCAAATAGTGATTTTAGAAAGCTGCTATTTATACATGTACTTCCCCCACCAGCAGAGATTTCGAGGCAGCATGGTGGGGGGGGGGTGTTTTGGTTTGTGCCAAAAATTAGACATGTAGGGCTCAATATTGAGTTAGGTGGCTAGGCGTGAGTACAGCACCTAGCCATCGCCATAATTCTCTAACCACGGCATTGAATATCTGGGGTTGCCGCACATGTCTGGAAGCCGCAGACGCTAACCGGGTAGCAGCAATATTGCACCGCTGCCCCATTAGCTTCTATGGGTAAAGATAGGCCGAAGCCTATCTTTACCTGTAGAAACTAACTGGGTAGCAGTGCAATATCACAGCTACCCGATTAGCCTCTGTTGCCACCTACGACGCCCCCCAATGCTAAGCGGTTAGCATTGGGGCATGCAGGGGAGGAGATCGGGGATATTCAGTGGCAATAACTGTGTTGGTACCGTTGAATATCCTGCTGAGTGGCATTTACGTGGTGTAAATGCCTTTCAAATATCAGGCCTGTACTTCCCACTTTACATCAGGGATGCTCATCTGCTTCAGAACATGGCCCTGTCGGCTTTTGTACCTGTGTAAACTTGAGATATTAAAGGGGAAGGTGCAAAAGAAAATCACTCGCTACCTCTGATCCCTCTGGCACACATAACCACCTCCAACCCCTGCAATCCCCAGTTCCCTTCCCCACCCCCACCTCTTATGAGGTGCTTACATGGTGGCTAGTGTGGGAGGGCAGGATTTATCCCCTAGGTCATAGGTGTCAAACTCTGGCCCGCGGGCCAAATTTGGCCCGTAGTGTAATTATATTTGGCCCGCGAGGCTATACCAAATGACTACTAGAGCTAGCCCGCCGGTATTATACAGCGCATTCATTCATCGCTAATACTACAAATCCCATAATGCCTTGCTGTTGTTTTGGCGCGTCAATCAGGACAGGTCCCAGAAACGCCCTCTCCTGTGTGACAGAAGTCATAGCGATCTCAAGCTACAACTGTCACTGTGGAACCCCTTCCCAAAAATGGCAAAAAGAAAGGCAGACAACAGGAACTTTCTGGACAGGTGGGAGACAGAATATTTGTTTACATATGTAAAAGACAGACCTGTTTGTCTGATTTGTGGAGTTAACGTGGCTATAACTAAGGAGTATAACATTCGACGACACTATGAAACAAAACACCATGACAAGTACAAGGACCTGGACATAACTCAAAGGAGCCAGAAAGTGGAGGAGATGAAAAGAAGTTTGGTTTCACAACAGAATATGTTCAAAAAAGCCACATCACAAAGTGAGGCTGCTGTAAAGGCTAGTTATATTGTGGCAGCAGAGATCGCAAAATCAGCCCGGCCCTTTAATGAGGGAGAGTTTGTGAAAAAGTGCATGTTGAAAGTTTGTGACATCGTGTGCCCAGAGAAAAAGCAAGCTTTTTCAAACGTGAGCCTGAGCAGAAACACAGTAGCTGATCGCACATGTGATCTTGCCACCAATCTGTATGACCAGCTTTTGGAAAAGGGAAAAGATTTCGTTGCATTCTCCCTTGCTGTGGATGAGAGCAGCGACGCATCTGATACTGCTCAGCTGTCAGTCTTCATCCGTGGAGTGGACTTAAATATGTGTGTTACGGAGGAGCTATTGGGATTCAAATCAATGCATGGCACAACCACAGGAAAGGAAATTTTTGAGGAGGTTTCCAAATGCGTAACTGAAATAAAGCTGCCGTGGGATAAACTCGTGGGATTAACGACAGATGGTGCGCCAGCGATGTGCGGTAAAAACAAGTGGACTGGTGGGCAGGGTCCGGGAGAAGATGCAGGAAGAGAACTGTGCAGGTGAACTAACTGTTTATCACTGCATCATACATCAGGAATCATTGTGTGGCAAAGCCCTAAAGATGGAACATGTTATGACCACACTAACACAAGTAGTTAACTTTATAAGAGCCAAAGGTCTGAATCACCGCCAGTTTAAGTCTTTTCTGGAGGAGTGTGGTTCGGAATACGCAGACGTGCCGTATCACACAGAGGTGAGATGGTTAAGCCGAGGAAAAGTACTGAATAGATGTTTTGAGCTGCATGAGGAAATATGTCAGTTTCTGGAAAGCAAAGGGAAGGACACAGCAGAGCTTCGGGAGAAAACGTTTCTGTGTGAGCTGGCCTTTCTGTGTGACATCTCGAGCCATCTCGATGCGCTGAACCTGCAGCTTCAGGGGCGGGGGCGCATCATCACAGACATGTACGCTGCAGTGAGGGCTTTTAAAACTAAACTGTGCCTGTGGGAGAATCAGATGCTGCAAGGAAACCTTGGCCATTTTCCCTGCTGCCAAACCATGAAGACGCAGTTCTTTACCAACTTGTTCCCATGCGCACAGTTTGCTGAAAAACTCAGTGTACTCGGCGCTGAGTTTAGCCGGCGATTTGCCGACTTTGATGTCCAGAAATGTAGGTTTGAACTGCTCAGTAATCCCTTTGCAGTTAATGTGGAAAACGCACCAACCAACCTCCAAATGGAGCTAATTGAACTCCAGTGTAATGACACGCTGAAGTCAAAGTATGATGCTGTGGGCGCCGCCCAGTTTCCACAGTTCATCCCTGACACAATGCCTCAGCTCCGCACCCAAGCTGCTCAGATGCTCTCCATGTTCGGCAGCACTTATCTATGTGAGCAACTTTTCTCCTCGATGAAGATGACCAATACATCTCACAGGAGACGTCTGACTGATGAACACCTTCGCTCGATACTGAGGATTTCCTCAGCTCAAAGCCTGAGCCCAGACATTGATGAACTATCATCCAAGAAGAGATGCCAGGTATCTGGCTTGGGCACATCAGATTAGATCAGTGTGCAGCAAACTGAGCAATAATTAACGTTTTCTTTATGCACTTTTTCTTGCTACTCCAAGACATGGGCTTGAATGGTTGATTAATTTTATTATTGTTATTTTATTTTAAAATTATTATTTATTATTTAAATCTTATTTAATAAATGAATGTCATTGATGTTTTTTTTTATTTGAAATTGGTTTTTGCATATCTGAACTATTAAGTTATAAATTGTATAGTAATAAGTGTTGCTTCATATTCAATGTTAAAGCAAATCTTGTTTGGGTCCATATTAAAAGGTTCATTTGTTCAATGCTGGCCCGCGACTTTGTTCAAGTTTTACATTTTGGCCCACTGTGTATTTGAGTTAGACACCCCTGCCCTAGGTGCTCTTGATCCATTGGTGCCTGGATTCAAAAGGCATCTCTGATTCCCCAACAGCAGTTCCATGGTACTATCACTAGAAAGGAAAGAGAATCTGCTTAGTTCCAGAAGAAGACTTCTGCTCCTTTATCCTTGAATCAGAATAGCCTGGTATGGTCCCGAGGGTTTACAGTCTAGGTTTGTGCCTGAGGCAATGCCCAAAGACCAGCAGTGGCATTTGAATCCTAATTTTTCTGACACGCAACCCCCTGTTTTAGCCATTGGGCTATTCCTCCACTCCTTCTTATTTCTATTTATTTAACAGTTTTTTCTACTGCTTTATCATTTCAATCAAAGTGGTTTACATTGAAACTTAAACTTGCTAAATGTACATTAAACAGGGACATTGATAACTTGGAGTTTTCTGAGCAATGGAGGGTTAAGTGGCTTGCCCAAGGCCACAAGGAGTGCTAGTGGGAATTAAACCCTGGCCTTTTGGTTCCCAAGTCAGTGTTCTAACCACTAGACTACTCCTCTCAAGATCAAAAGGGTTGCAAAGAAGTAACCCAAGCTTGGCCAAAAAAATACAATCATGCTGCCATTTGCACAGTCATGACCAAAGCGTCTTGCCTTTTGCTTTGAACTGCAGTCCAAATCCCCAAGGAAGAGGTACTTAACCCCCCCGAAAACCACAATAAGAATGACCATACTAGATCAGACCAAAGGTCCATCAAACCCAGAAACCTATTTCCAACGGTATCCCAAAGTAGCCAAGTCCATACTATTTATCCACAAGGAGAATCGGTGGCTTTCTCCAAGTCCATCTTAATAATGCCTTATGAGGGAAGAGAGGGAGGGCTGTTGGCAAAGCCTGAAGCCATCTGTGGGTCAGCCCCGAGAACGTGAATTTGGTCTGCCTTTGGGTGATTTCTTAACAAGAAATTTAAACTGTAAGCACCCTTATAATTTTCAGTCAACACCTTCTGTGCAAATGCTAAACATTGAAATGAATGATTTTAAATGAGACTTTAAGCAAATATGCGAAGTGTAAAATGAAATTTAAAAACCCATAAGATAAAGAAAATGAAGCCCGGACCGTAGCTAAACGGGACTGGCTTTCATGGGAATTCTGTTTGCACACATCACACATTTCTTTAGAGTTAACACCAGGAGACATTTGTGATTTCCTTTATTAGCAGTAAAATGAACTCACACTGATTGCATAACACATTGGCTATCAAAATGGAAATGATAAAATCTAAGTATATTAGTGGCGGAACACAGTTTGCTGAGCAAATGGATTCAGTGGCACATTGTCTGCGTCGTTTTAATGGGGTATAATGACACAGACCTGCTGTGAATACAAAAAGCACAATGTTAGAGCTGGTGGCCCTTTGTACCGCAGGACGCTTGATACGCATTCACTTTTTGCACTCTTAAGCACAGAGACCCAGAACCGTGATATGCATTAGTTAAGGTTTTTCCCATGACTGCATCAGTTTTTGGTAAAAGCTATCGCCTGCTCGACAGCTCTTATAAAGCTACATACAGAGAACTAATTCATGTCTGGATTCCTCTATGTTTAACGGACAGGTCTTTTAATTTAATGTATTTTAAAATTTCTATTTGCCAGTTTTGCCTTTTCAGCAATCTAGGGGTCACTGACTCTAATCTTTTGTCTACAGTGCACCCATTTATTTGTATTTTTAGCTCACGTCTTCCCAGTAGTAGTTCCGTGCAAGTTGCATTCAGGTTCGATAGGTGTCTCCTGTCCCTGGATGGCTTATAATCTAAATTTGTCCCCATGGCAATGAAGGGTTAAGGGACTTGCTCCAGACTTCAAGAAGCATCAATGGGATTTGAGCCCTGCTGCTTTACCCATTAGACTACAACGCACTGCTGCTCACATGTATTCCTTTCTTGCTAAAATCTATTTTGGATGGCTTATTTGTAGAGGGCAGAAAGGAGGGTTTCCTAGGGGCTTAGTGTAGGGATATGTTGTTTTCTTTTTGCTTGGTTTCATCCATTTTAACAAATACTATAATTGAGAAAAACTGGTTTTCACGCAGTGATCTCATGTTCTCAAGTCTTATGAGACCAGCGCCAGAGTTCCTACACCATCTTTAGATAACAACAGATACAGCTTCAGATAGCACGTGTCTATGTGGGTGTGTGCAGCATCGGTGGTGTGCCTGTCTGAGCATAGGATGTGGTAGTGGGTGCCTTTGTGTGGATGAGGTACAGAACTGCGGTGCATGTGTGTGTATACTGCAGAGCTGGACAGCTTCTGTGTGTGTGTGGTGCGGAGGTTAAGTTCCTGTGCGTGTGCATATGTATGTAGTGTGGAGCAGGGGTATGTGTCTGTCCTACGGAGTTTAAGATCCTCACTTTCGCACACAGGGTGGTTCACACAGGTACCCCCCTTTATCTTGCAGATCAGAAACACTTCCGCACTTCTCATCGCTTGCTCCGCTCCATTCACACAAACCGTATGTCCCTCCCCTCTCCCTCACAGGCCCATCTCGAATCTACCCGCTCCTCAGCCTTCTATTTCCTGGGTCCCAAACTCGCTCCCCCCCTCCCTCCGTGCAGAGGAGTCTTATCAGTCTTTTAAAGCGCAACTCAAAACCTATCTCTTTAGCTTGGCATTTAACCTTCCCCCTCCACCTTCGTCTTCCCTCCCTCTGCCCTGCTGATGTATTTCATAATCAGTTGCCTCCTCTGTTGGTGTATGTTTAGAGTGTTATCCTTTTCTGTCCTTTCTCTCCTCTTTCCTATTCCTAAATGGCGTTCTTTTCCTCCTTCTTGCAGCCTATATTTTAACTGTTTTAATTATTGTAAACCGCTCAGATGCCTATGGTCTTGAGCGGTATAACAAATTCTTTTAATAAACATAATAAACATAAACATATATTCTAACTCTCCTATCTTATTTTTTAGACTTCTAGCATTTGCATACGTACAAGCATTTTAGGGGAAACTGCTAGGTACTTATGACCTAGATTAGCCACTGTTGGAAGCAGGATACTGGGCTTGATGGACCTTGGTCTGACCCAGTATGTCATAAGACATTATTTCTAAAAATGTACCACAGAAAGTGACTGTGTGTACTTTGCACCCCTGGAAAGTTTTGAAGTGAAAGCATGGGTGCACTTTTACTTTGAATGCAATGTGTGTTTTCAAGTCAATACTGACGTCTGACTTTTCTTAGCAGTGTGACCAGAAATAGATTGCCAGACCTTTCTTCCAAGTCCTCAAGGAGTGCTAATGGGAATTGAACGCTGGTCTTTTGGTTACAAGGGCAGTGTTCTAACCATTAGAATACTCTTCCATGCCTTTACTTTGACTGGTGAACTGCAAAGGCCATGGACATAATTATGAAACATCATTAGCATATATTAGCCATTCATAATATCTTTCAGCATCATCGGTGATTTATGTTTCATAGGGGCCCTTTGATTAAAGCCTATTAGGACTTTGCACCTAACATTCGTTTAGCGTGAAAACTAAAGTGTGTTAAGTGGAAAGCCTCCCCTGTAACTATCATGGGCATTGGGCAACATTTTCCCTTCATTAGGTGCACCCTAACACACATCGCAATTAAGACAAGTGCACCTAATGCCATCAATAGTAGTATCACTAGGTGCACCCATGTTAATTGTCACATGATATGTAGCCCGGTGCTAACTGCGATGTGCTCTCCACGCCTACACTCCGCCCATACTCTGCTATTCTCTCCCCCTTCACGCGATGGGCAATTAATGCATGTTTTAGGAGCCAGTAGCTGTCATGCTTGCGCAGTTTTACCGTTAGCTAGTACGGCCCACTAAAACATGCATTAATCACTTAACGAACTTTAGTAAAACGGACCCATGGAGTTTCTTTGGAGTTTTCTTTTTTCTCTGCTACTCAAACTTTGTATTAGGGTCAATGGACCTGTGTCAAATGTAAGGCATGTTCTAAGTCTCCGACTACATCAGCATTCTTTCGACTCACTACCCAGTAAGCATTCGTTCCTGAAATATGCCTCAGATTGTTCAAGTGCAACACGGTTTAAGATTACTCCCCGGTTTTGAAATAGATGTTTGAATTGTAGTTCTAATGTGCATAATTTCTTTAACAAGTTTTCCAGTTTAGATACAGAGGTGAGTGATAAGTTTTTGTAGTAGTAGACAGTTTACACTGAATATGCTTTTACATCTTTTTTAGATTCAAGAAACTGCTGATTATTACTATGCCAACCTTCTGTTATCTCCCTGAAACAGCTCATCTTGGGAAATATGACCATGTCTGGGTGTTCTTCCTGCATTTTAAAAAGCATACCTTGTACCTTGCTAAAGTAAGCTTCCCTCATGGACAGCTGGTAAATTAAAGTGATAAAAGTTGGCCATCACTGGCAGATAGATTAATCAAGTTTAAAGGGCTTGTAATAATGTTAAAGATTTTGATGGGCTGGCCTTGGTCTATTTTTGAAATATGATACAAATTTGTTTTCCCATTCAGGCTCTTTGGTCGGCACAAGACAGAAGATTAATAGTGCCTTCAATTAATCGGACATAGGTAACTTGCTAGCCTGAACTAGCATTTCTTTCAGTGGCCAATTTTTGTGGAACGGTGTGCTTCAGGAGATGAAGTTGTTGTCTGATATTAATTGGTTTCACAAAGAGGTAAAAGCCTGGTATTTTAGACAGGTATATGCTGAGGTATGAGTGAAATAAGGCAGGAGTTCATGAAGAAGTATATTGGGGGTTATTTGAAGTCAAAATAGTATTGATACATATTATTGTATTATTGATTGTAGTTTTCAAGCCATTGCAAGCTGTTTTTGTAGTGATGTCTGCCAAGTGTATTAATAAATGACATTGAAATGTTTATGCGTATGTTTATTGAGACTTGATATACCGCCTTTCAAATGTCAAAGTGGTTTACATAAAATCAACAAGGAAAAAGAAAAGAACGCCAATTAAAAATCAGAACCAAGAGATTATAGAGGGAGGGAGGTCATCCAGGGAAAAAAAGAGTAGGGTAAGTGCAGCTCCTCACGGGCCCTGTGTTCAGAAGAGAGAGGCAGATGGAGGGACATCATGAGGTAATTGAAAAAGATGGTTTTTCAGGGCAGTCTTGAATCGAGGTTAGGAAGTTTCCAGTCTGATAGTAGCAAGGAGAAAATTCCATAGATGAGGACATAAGAAATAAAAAGCTGAGTGTTGAATGCGTTCGCAATGGGCTTGTGAAGGGGAGGACAGATATAAATGAAAACCATGAAAGGATCAGAGGAACCGGAAAGGGGCATGTGAGATGAGCAAAGAGGAAAGATAAGTGGGTATACCAGAATGTAAGAACTTATAAGTGAGCGTTAAGATCTTGAATTGAATATGATGGGTAACTGAAAGCCAATGCGAAAAAATAAGAAGATGGGAAATGTGATCAAATCTGGAAACATAGTGTAGAAGACAAATTGTGGTGTTTTGTATGGATTGTAACTGTTTAAGCTGTAAATGTGGTAAACCAGAGAAGATGACATTGTGATAGTCAATCTTTGACATAACCAGCATGAGACAAAGGGGTATGTTTACTAAACTGCGTTAGTGTGATTCGCGTTAGGATCCGCGGTACAGGCAGAAACCCCAAATAAGGACATGGGCGATACATCGTTATCGATAATGCGCATTACCAGGCGCCATAGCCTAACGAGCGTTAGAAAACATCATGTAGAGCGCCACGCAATGCGCGCCCATAAGGCGTCTGATAAGGTGTCTAGCAAGGCATCTAGAACTGTAGCACACTGGTGAATACACTGACCAATGGTGCAAGGGAAGTGAGTTCAATCCCCCTGTGGGTCTAATGAGTAAAGCTGGCTGAGACATCACCTCTTACTCAAAATCAGTGCTGTATGAAGCAGTTTGTTTGTTAATTTTAATTAGTGCTGCCTGCAAACACACGCTCACAGGGCTGTAACTTAAGGTGCCGCATAAGGCACCCCAGAGGGCACATTATAAAGTGCACTGCCCGCTAAGGCACCCTAGAATGTCCCCTATGGGCCACCCCAGAGGGTGCAGTATAGGGTCCCACATTGGGCACTGTACAGGGCGCCTGATGAGGCACCGTAAGGAGACAGCACTGTGAGGGTGTATTGCTGGCAGCACCAATTTAAATTAAAAAAATAAAATGCCTCAGACAGCGCAAACAAATAACCCCACTGTGGGATTAAACCCATGACCCCTGGCTTCACAGGCAGTGAAGTAACAAGTGGGCCACATTGCTAGTGCTACTAACAAATCCCTGGCTGTCAGCTGAAGGACGTCAGGTCACCACACAAACTGTCTGCTGTGGTGGCCAGGATTTGGGTTAACACACTCATACCCATGGTGCACTGCACATGCAGATCTGCAGTCCATAGATGAACACAAGATGGGGTATGCACCCCCACAGCACCTCTGCCTGGTTGTGTGTCCTGACCATGTGCAACCTCACAGCACCTCAGCCTGGTGGGGGTTCTGAATGTGTGTGTTACTGCCACAGAGTGGCTACCGTCTATCACAGTGGACGGGTCCTGTGTTCACCCTGAGGTTGAGGTGGGGTGCCCAGCACCATTTCCGCTGCACCTGGCATTTCTGTGATGGGCTATGCTACAGGTCCCCATCGGTGCCTCTGTGTGATAGGTGGCCTTGCAGATAACTTTAGCATTTGCCTGTGTCCATCTGTACATCACGTCTTGCCCGTGTGGACTATGATGCACCCTGTGATGCAGTGGAACCTATGGAGGTTAGTGAGAGGGAAGAGCTTACCTCAAACTTGGCTGGACAGGAAGACTCAGCGTGTGTGAAAACAGCTGAGCAGCCAGTGCCGTCAGCACAAGTAAAGCAGAAAGGGTTTAAAATGAAGTTTCCCTTCTCTAGTAGTGACGCAGGTAGAATTAGAGAAACTCATCAGGATCACCTGTCCTCAGAATCTGACGTAACGTGCAGAGAGAGGAGGTATATAAGTTCCTGGTCAGAACCAGGAAGTGGTCAGAGCAGCAAGAGCAAGGAGAACGAGAGAAAGACTTGGAGAAGAGCTGAGAGTCCCAGAGGAAGTTCCAGTTCCAGGGGAGGTCTTGGAGGTCTGGCAGGACCCAAAGCTCTCAGAGGAAGTTCCAGGAGAGACCAAGGGAGCAGTAGAGCAGCTGGTCTCTGGAACGACAGTCCTAGGGAGGATTCCCACACGAGCAGGAAGTGGGGCAGTGTCTCTGAGGGATTGCATGAGCCACGGAGGAACTTGGCTCAAGCTGGAGAAACTGTGCCAGGGGAAAGAAGGCCCAAGGCTGACTTCAAAGCCTGCAGTAAGGTAACAAGCTTGAAGCCTTATTTTTATAGAGAAGAGGCTGGAAGTTTTAATGGGCACAGCCCTGAGCAGGGTTTTAACTCAGAAAGATACTCAGACTTCCTACTAAGAGAGCCAAGAGAGGCAAACCAGAAAAAGACATTATCTGTACCAGGTTTCTATAACCCTGACTTTGATAAGTACCTTGGAAGAAAAGGGGTTTATCAGCCACAAGAGAATAAACCAGGCTCCTGCACATGTAAGGAATGTGATACGGAGAATATTGGGAGTGATCCAGGCTTAATGCAGTGGGAGAGTGTTAACAGTTGTACAGACCCTGAGCCAATGGACTGCATGATTTGTCTATCAGATGACATAACCTCTTTGTGTTAACCTCAGCCAATGTGACCTTGTGACGTGAACAAGGAAAGAAGAAGAGATGTTCTAGCTGTTTTCGTTCAGTTGCTGTTTTTGTTCTGTGTGCTTGTGCAAAGAATGTTTTCTGTCCGGGAAAGGGAATAAAACCCTAATTTTTGCTTTAATCACTTGACTGACTGACTCTGTTTAAAGGAGAGAAGCAGTTTATTAAAACCACAATACCCTAGGCATTGGCCTATTGGGTCCACAGAGGCTCTACCCAGGGTCTCTGTGACAACCCTGAATAGTTCATACACTGTGTGGGTGTCATGGTCACATGATTTCAGGTCCAAAGGGGGCAGGGGGGTTTGGGTCCATAGGCGTTTTTTGTTCCAACACCCAACCCACCTTTTGTGGCTCAGGGTGGGAAACATGGTTTCCAACTAATGGGTTAACATTTTACTCCACTACACTGGTGACAATAGAGGGTACCATTCACCCCAGTCCTGCTGGGGAATGGACACCCCGCCAGGGCAGTCTATGCATATCTGTATGCTTCGCTACATTGGGCATTGACAGATAGACAATAGACCTAGTACTGCACATCTGCCCCACAACACTATATGACATTCTCCAGCAACAAGCAAAGTGAGTCACCAGCCGCTGCACCCTGCAAGGTGTTCCAGCCACACACATACTAACTGCAGACAGCCTGCCTGCTAGTCCATAGTGCATGTTCCTGGAGGTGATGTGTGCACACCCACCAAACAGATGGGTCAGTGATAGGGCTTCAGAGGACAGAGCCCATATATCTCACTTCAGAAGGACACTAGTTGGCACTATGGGGCAACCCAGCTATGCCGTGGTCACTGCACAGTCAGGGTGTGCATGACCACACAGCAGAACATGCCGTGGCCACCCTGTCCATGTTGGTGGTGGGCAAGCCCTACAATGTCCCAGCCGTTGCCCTGGGCCCTGTGCAGGTGCATCCTGCCCAGGCCGCCCTCTCCAGCTATACCCACAGTACCTTGCTCCTCATTATGCACATTTCCAGGCCAATACTAGCAGCAGTGGTAGTGGTGTGTGCTGCAGAGGGTGTTGGCAAATGCAACACACTGGATTGACTGACACACACCCCCACACCTATGCCAGTATAGTGCACCAATATAGGCTTTTGGCAGCCCAGGACACCGCACCAGTCCTGGGCACAGTGCAGGCATGGCTATGGTATGCTGTACTGTTGGGGTCTCTTCCTAAGGTGGTGGACACTGTCAAGTTCCAGATGTGACACACACTCCACAGACATCTCAGAGGTTGGTATGTTACAGCACACTGGGCCGCTTGTTCTAACATTAGGGATTGCTATGTGCCACTTATCATGGCAAACCTTTGCTATCTGTGTACCGTATTCCCTGGTTTTGGGTATCATTGCTAGGATATGCATGTGCTAGTATTGGGGGATGCACACAGGGCCCAACATCCTGCGTCTCCAGGATGCAGTGGCTACTGGGGCCTGTGGGTGCGGGTGTTTCCGTCCCTGTGGATCAATGCTCTTGGACAGGGGTTCCCAACCCCAGTCCTGGTGGGCCACACCATGTTCGGGTTTTCATGCTGTTCCTGATGAATATGCATGAATACATCTGCATACCATGTGGGCGGCACACCGACATACAGCACAGGCATCTTTATTACAGTCAGCATGGAACTTGAATGTTGTTTGGACCTCCATGACTGCCTTTGGGGGACTCTGCTCTCGTTAATGCGCCTGTTTGCGCTAAAATGTAGGTGTTGGAAGCATGTTTATTCTATCAGTGATACAAGGTTCCATCTTAGCAGTTTCCTACTGGTAAAAGGTATGGGGACAGAGTTTGCAGGGACCACAGCTTGGGATTGAACCTGTGACCTTCAGCTCCTGAGCACACTGGCTGTGCTTACTGCGCCACAGGGGCTGATCATTCCCTGGGGGCACCATGACTGTTTGTCCTACTGAGCCTGTCTGTTGCAGTGCACAGCACCCACCTGGACTGGGCTAGGCCATGGTCTGCTGTGGTCAGATGTCGCTGCCCCCTCCGCCACCGGTACCCCTCGGCCGCCATGCTGCCAAGCCCTTCTGCTGGTGGTGCCGGTGGTGGGCAGTCTCAGGCCATCCAGTATGCATGTAGGCAGCAGCCTGTGGTATGGGTGGTGGGGTAGGGGTGCCTAGATGGACGCCCACACTTCCCCCCGAGCACCGCCTGCCACTGTTCTGTACCCTTAGGGGTGGCTGCTGGGTACTGTCCCCTGTGACACTGCGGGGGACACACTCATGCCAATGTTGGGCCCTCAACAGTTGCAGTCTGGCTCTACTGTTTCAGCATTCCTATGGGCCAAACTGAGCATCACCCTAGTCCCCACTGTGGCCCAGCTGCACCACAGCATGTGCCACCTGCAGCCCTCTTTATCCCCTTTTCCAGCATCTGCCCAGTTGCCCATTCCGACATGCCCACCCTGCTATTGCAGGACATGTGCACGCCATGGGGAACCTGTTCAGTAACAAGGGGATGCCCTGATCTGCGCTATTTCACTGTGACATCATTCACCTTCTATGGTGACAAGGCACACACCCTTCCACAGTTAATTTCTTTTTCTGAGGCTTTCTCAGTGGTATTTTTGGCTGTTTCCCATTGATGTCACTATTGGCTAGCTTGGTTATGTTATTTTCCTCGTTTCCTCTGGTCATTTTCACTGCTTATTTGCCCTTTTGTTCCATGCACATGTATCACACTTATCACGTTTTGTGGGTTTCCCTGCCTAAGATGTACATTGCTGACGCTGAAATGGTCTCCCTCCCCTGCAAATATGCATCTACCGGCAGGTTTTCAATCGCGGTAGGATTCTGCCCTTGAGTTCACCGCGTTGGGGTGCCTGGAGCCTCTCCCTGCCCACACTCCGCCCATTGACCCCTTCTCTCCGCCCTCTCTCCACCCTCTGCGGCGTTTTACCGCGCCGTGGAACCTTACGATCGTTAACTTACGTTAACGCGCGTTATGCGACATTAACGATCGTTGACACATCATAACGCGCGTTAACATTAGTTAACGCTCGTTAACGTTACATTACGCGCGTTATGTACCGTTACCGCAGTTTAGTAAACATGCCCCAAAGTGTATGGAGGGAAAATTCTGAAAGAAAGGAATGAATTGAGTGAATCTGGCGCATCATATGGAAACACCGTTTTGCCACTGAACTAATCTGGCCTGAAAAGAGAGAGCAGTGTCCAGAATGACTCCAAGATAGCGCACAGAAGACGTGAGGGGAATGGGACAGGTGCCAAGCACAGAAGAAGAGGTAGATCCAGTTACCCAAATGACAGATGTTTTACTTGGATTTAGCTTTAGGCAATTGTCATAAAGCCAGATAGCAATAAGAGACAGACATCAGTAAAGGGCCGTTAAATCAGGGGCATTGGGATCCGTGTGGAACCGCAGCAGGATGTCATCTGCATAATTTATTTATTTATTTATTTAATTTATTTATTTATTTAACAATTCTTTTATACCGCGCTATTACAATCAGTGCGGTGTACAATGAACAAGAACATACTACAATGCATACAAGTAACATTGAGTTTTACATTAAACAGGGAACTTCAACAATAGGACAAGCGGGGGAGCTATGTACAGATTAACTTAATGTACTATGTACAGATTAACTTAATGTTATATACAGTAATATGAAACTCGTTTGGATGTTGTAATGTGGTTCACTAATAGGACTAGAGAGAAGGTTGACCAGCTAGCCCTTTTCAGGTTGTATTGCGGAGCTAGTTTTGATAATGTCTAGGTTGACTTCTGGGTAGCATTTTGTAAACAAGTGGTATTTCAATGCCTTTCTAAATAGGATTAGGTTTTTGATAGCACGGATTTCGTGAGGTAGCGCATTCCAGTTTAGAGGTGCAAATAAGGAGAAGGCCCTGTTGGAGGTGGCCTTAGTGCACTTCGTTATTATTTTTGGGACTATTAAGGTGTTCATTGATGTGGTTCTCCTTTTTGCTGATTGGCGTAGGGGGGCAGTTATTTAGTGCCTTGAAAGTAAGGACTAAAGACTTATACTGGATTCTGGCATGTAATGGCAACCAATGCAGTTCTTTCATGATGGGTGTTATATGGTCAGATCTTGATGAGCCAGAAAGGACTCTGGCGGCTGTATTCATGGCTAGGCGGAGCGGGTTCAAAGTTGATTGAGGGAGGCCATGAAGGATGATGTTGGCAAAATCCAGGTGTGGGAGGATTAATGCCTGGAAGGTTGTTCGGAAGTCTGTGGGATCTAGTAGGGAGCGGAGGTGACGTAGCGATTTGATCTTATAATATATAGTTTTTGTGATGTTCTTGACATGCGTTGTCATATCCAAGTGCTGATCCAATGTGATGCCGAGGTAACGGATGGTGGCTTTTGATTTCAACTCTATGTTGTTGACGAGTAGAGATGGAGGAGGTATGAACTTACGGTTCCTTGTGACAAAAAGAACGTCAGTTTTGTTGTGGTTAATCCGAAGGTTTTGAGATAGTAACCATTCGGCTGCAGCTTCAAAACAGTTGATTATTGGGGAGAATACTGGGTGTTCAATTGTGAACGGCATATATAGGAGGATGTCGTCTGCGTATGCGAGACATTGTACATTAAAGGATCTGATCAAGTCACATATCGGCTGCATGTAGATATTAAACATTAGTGCCGATAGGGACGATCCTTGGGGTACTCCCTGTGATTGCAAGAATGGTTCTGAGGATTCGTGGCCTGTTTTTACTTGTTGCCACCTGTTAGATAAGTAGGATTTACACCACTCGAGTGCTGTGCTTTGAATCCCCTTATCTTTCAAGCGTTGTAGGAGTATGTCATGACTCACAGAGTCGAAAGCGGCGGAGATGTCCAGGAAAATGAGGACGAAACCCTGTTGTATGTTATTTATTCCTGATACCAGAACATTGAACAGGGTTGTAAGGACTGTGTCGACTCCATGCGCTTCCCTGAAGCCATGCTGAGATGGATCTAGTGGTGCTTCAGTGTCAATATGATGTTGGATTTGTTGTTGGGCAGCCTTCTCAATGATTTTTGCAAGCTGTGGGATGCTCGAAATAGGCCTGAAGGAATCAACTGCTGCTGGATAATGATAGCAAGAGGAGTCAGAAAAATATTCCAAAGAAGAGGCGTAAGAACTAATCTCTGTGGAACACCACAGATGAGAGGAAAAGAGGAGGAACTAGAACCCTGGGATGATACAAATAGGACTGATGAGAAAGAAAAGAGTGCAACCAATGTAAGACTGTACCCTGAATGCTGGCAGAAGATAAATGTGAAAGAAGTAAAGAGTGGTTCACCAGATCTAATGCAGAGGAAAGATCTAAGTGATACTGCCAAGAAAACATTACCCCTATCCAGAGAATGATAGACATCATTGAGAACAGAAAGAATAATGGTTTGAGTACTATGCCCCTCTCTGAAACCTGATTGTCTGGGGTGAAGACAATTGGTTTTCTCTAAACGAGTCAATGTCTGCTGAAACACCACTTTCTCTAAGATTTTCAAAAGGAAAGGAAGGTTAGAAACTGGGCGGAAATGTTCAGGAAGGGATGGATCGAGATTGGAATTCTTCAGCAGAGGATGGACAATTGCATTCTTCCAATACTGATGAAAGACTTCAGTGTCTAAACTTTTTGAAATGAGTGAGGACACAAAAGAAAGAAGAGTAAGTGAAGGTACCGTGATCCATGAGGAGGGAACAGGGTCCAGAGAATAAGTAGTTTTTGACAAGCCAGTAATGATGGTAGTGATAGTGGCTAGTGTAATAGGGTTAAAAGTGGACTATTGTTGGGTCTGACAGCGAGGAGGTGGCTCGGGTGAAGCAGCATCTGGGAGAGAAAAGGGTGTTATAGATGGGAATGAAGATGGTAGCGTAGTGACCTTATCCGAGAAGAAATCAGCAAGCTGCTGAGCAGAGGGTTGAGGAAGCAAGGAAGGCTGGGGAGCCTGTGTTAAATGAAAAACAGCAGAGAACAGCTGCTTAGGATGGTTCCTAGCACTAGATATACGTTTGGTAAAGTAATTGCGCTTAGCAGAAGTGATAATGGCTTTGTATGTACTGTGGGATTGTTGGAATACAGAAAGGGTTGACTTAGGGGGATCCCGGTGCGAGAGGCGTTCTGCTCTACAGAGTTGATGATGTAGAAGTGACAGAGCCGAGTGGTACCAGGAATGTCGGCAACCAGCAGAGCGGCCATTTACTTGTATCAGTGGAGCAATGTGATATAAAGCAGAACAAAGGTTTGTGTCCCAGAGGGAAGCCTGGTTATCAACAGGGAGATGATTAAAATCAGAGGGAAATATGGAATCCGCTGAGGGAAAAGAGAAGAGAGTCATATCAGTGATGTGACGCCGCATGGCAGAGACGGGAACAGGAATGTTAGTGACAATTGAGTTGGGACGTCAAAACTGAAAAAGGACCAGGAAATGATCCATCCATGGCAAGGGAATGGGAGGGTTGACCTGAATAGCAGTGGGAGAGGAGGAGGAAGTGCAGATAAGATCCAAAGTATGGCCTGCTGTATGGGTTGGGTACAAGACATGTTGTCGAAGAGAAAGATCTGAAAGTAAAGACATAAATTGATGATCATGGGGTCTAGTGGGATTGTCGATATGGAAATTGAAATCGCTGAGGATAAGAACACCAGGGAAGGCAGTAGAGATGTCAATGCGAGTAGTTTGTAAAGACTTCCAGAGATCAGCTGATAGGGAGAGAGGAACATAGCGTAGAAGAGTGGTAAATTAAAAGGCACGTGAAAGTGGGCTAAAAGGGCCTCCGAATAATGGAGGGAGGAGGGGACCTCAGTGATGATCAGGCTGTCGTGAAATAGCAAGGCAATCCCCCACAACCAACTGAGAGGAGCAAGACTTAAAGAATAAGGTATAGCCAACAGGGAGACAGTGGTAGAGGAAGGGTTCCTCTCCTTCCCTAATCTATGTCTCTGTTAAGAACAGCAAGTCAAGAGACAATTCACCAAAGAGATCAGACACCAGCGCATATTTTCAGTGAATCGAACAACAGTTCACCAAAGCACACGAAAGGGTGGAAAAGGAGGGGAATGGAGGGCAGAGACCAGTAGAGCTCAATAAACATGTGGAGAGGGCACAAAGAATGAGAGTGAAGGGGCAGTAAAGAGAGTCCTTACCTCATGTGCACGGCTGACAACCCCAAACCACAGGGATAGGATAGGACATAGAGAGCATGGCCATTAAGCACACCTGAGCAGGGAAAGACATCAGTCTCAGGCCTCCCAGGATAGCCACCGTAGAGCCAAGGACATTCTGATAGAGTAGGCAAATGCAGCTGATAGGGAGGAAAGTGCCGGAGTCGCACCAAGGAGCGCTGGGATGGCGCCTTTATACATTGGAGGCAGAATCACCTGTTGAAATGAAGCTCAAGTCTATTGCATACTAACAAATTATTTTTATTCTAATTATTGATGGTTCCAATTGCATCTAAAGTTTCTCGACACTGTCATTGCTGTAGAGAACAGTAACCACATTAAGAAGCTCTTTTACTAAAGGGCTATGCAGTAGGTGCAAAGTTTGGTGCATGTTAAGCACACGCTGACGCCCACAGTAACCAACAGCACAGGGTCAAAATAGCTAGTACAGGCTGATTTTCATTGGGCATTGGGTGGTAAAGTGGCTGGTTAGGAGCAGAGAGTAAGAACTGGGTGTACTGCAGAGATAGCGCACAGGTACACTTGTGAATTAGGGTGGGTCCACCTAACCCCATCTTAATAGGTGGCATCCAGTTCACCTGCGGTAATAGTGCATGCTGCCACGGCACGTTAAGAGTATGGTTCTCTGTGGTAACTTCCTGGAACATGCTGGCCACATCCCTGGCAGTTAAGCAACTTCCGCACATTAATTTTAGCGTTAAATGCTAAACACTAGAGCTAAATGTTAAACATTAGCGCACCTTGGTAAAAGGGCCCCTAAGAAATGAAGCATTACATTGTGCCTACAACAATAATATGTATATTTTTAGCGCAGATGCCATTTTACCATATGCTCCAGGCTACTGTGGAGCCAAGCTGTGCATTAGTCCCATGCTGAACGCCAGGATCCCAGATACTGCTCTATAGTAAACATGCCTCGTAGAACTTAGGTGGCTCATAGGTGCTAGGTTAGCAATAAAATAGGAAAATTAGGTTAAGGGAATCTGGGTTGAAAGCTTCTGCAGTAAGCTTTAAAGGAAATACAAATTGGACTTACAGGAACGTTCTAGCCATTTATGTAAGTAAATAATGTCAAGAGCCAGAAGGAGATTCATGATATGCTGCACTTCTCACATTTATTTATTTAACAGGTTTTCTATACCACCTTTAGGCTAAAGCAGTTTACAGAGAACGACAAACAAACTCAATTGAGATGCAGTTACGTAGAACTTAAGGAAGATGTAAACTTGGAATTAACAAGAATGGGGGGGGGGGAATTAACATATTTCAGAGGAAGGTGGTACAGGTTATCTTGTAGGATTTATGCTATATACATGTATTGACCTAGCACAACAACAGCAGATACTGAGAGCATAAGGTCAGGCCACTTGTTGTTATTAAGTGCCTTCAAGTCAGTGTTGACTCATGATGACCCTCTGGATAGTTGCCCTAAATTGTGTTCGATCTTCAGTCAGGCGGCTCATTGTTGACAGACTGGCACTCATAGCTGCTGTTATTGTATCGATCCATCTCATTGCAGGCCTTCCTCTTTTGCGTTGAACTTCTACCTTGCCAAGCATGATGTCTTTCTCTAACAATCTCTCTCTTTGCATAGTATGTACAAAGTATGAAAGCGTAGGTTTGATCTCCTCTAGTACTGACTGGTTTGTTCTTCGGGCAGTCCATGGAATACACAGTATTCGTCACCAGCATCATAATTCAAAGGCATCAATTTTCTTCCCGTCTATCTTTTTCACAGTCCAACTTTCACATCCATATGATGTTATTGAAAATGCCATGGCTTGAAAAAGTCAAATCTTTGTATGGAGAGAGACATTTCTGCTCTTGAAAATCTTGTCTAGGTCTTTCATAGCCATTCTACCAAGAGCAATGCGTCGTCGGATTTCTTGACTGCTTGTTGCTTCTTTATTGATAGTTGAACCAAGTAGGTTAAAATGGTCAAATATTTCAATTTCTTCTCCATCAACAATGAACTTATTCATTTTACCAGTTGTTAGGATCTTTGTCTTCTTAACATTAAGGTGCAGGCCCATTTTAAGACTATATTCCTTGATTTTGAGAAGCAAATGTTTCAAATCATCTTCACTTTCAGCCAGTATTGTGGTATCATCAGCATAGCGAAGGTTGTTGATGAGTCTTCCGCCAATATTCACATCTCTGTTGTCTTCAGTCCTGCTTCTCTGACGATTTGTTCTGCATATAAATTAAAGAGGTAGGGGGAAAGTATGCAGCCTTGTTGTACACGTTTGCTGATTTTAAACCATTCTGTTTCTCCTAGTTCTGTTCAAACTGTTGCTTCTTGATCAGTGTAAAGATTATGCAAGAGAACAATCAGATTGTTCTCTTGCATAATCTTTACACTGATCAAGAAGCAACAGTTTGAACAGAACTAGGAGAAACAGAATCAGATATACCCATACTTCTTAATATGGCCCAGAGTTTCTCATTGTTTACACAGTCAAAAGCCTTGCTGTAGTCAACAAAACACATATTGATATCCTTTTGGTATTCTTTTGTCTTTTCAAGGATCCATCTCACATCCATGATAATGTCTCTTGTTCCTCTCCCTTTCCTGAAGCCTGCTTGCACTTCCGGAAGTTCTCGTTCCAGATGTGGTTGTAGTTTCTGCTGAATGATCTTGAGTAGAATCTTGCTGGCATGTGAGATCAGAGCGATTGTGCGATAATTTCCACAGTCAGTCGGGTCATCTTTCTTCAGTATTGGTATAAACACAGATCTTTTCCAGTCAGTTGGCCATGAATTTGTCTTCCAAATTTCCTGGCAGAGCCTTGTAAGTATGGTAACAGTTTCATCTGATTGCTGTAATAACTCAGTGGGAATGCCATCAATGCCTGGTGCTTTTTTCTTTGCTAAGGTTTTCAATGCTGCTTTGACTTCTTCTTTCATCACCAATGGTTCCTGATCATAAGGTATAGGTTGAAACAGCTGTTGGTCCTCTTGATGTTTATCATATAATGACTCTTGTGATGGGCCCGTGGGTAGAGCCCTTTAACCCTATATAGGCGGTTGCCTAGGGTCTGTAATACAAGTAATCTGCTCTTGCTAGGTAAATAATAGAGTCTCTCAGAGCAAAAAGTGAATAAGAAAATAAGATGGGTTTTATTCCCCGTCCCGCTCGGACTATCAACAAGATCAAAAAAACTTCAGATACAAGCAAAGAACAAAAATAGTATCAGCAAACTTATATTCCTTTGTTTAAATTCACAAAGTTCTTTTTGTCATCCAATTAAACAGCAGGGCTGCACTTGTAACAAATGCTACAGTCCATGGGAGAGGGGTCTGGAAGGCTGCTGCTATCTTCCCATAACATACTCTCTCCAGTACTCCCCAAACTCCCTGTATCACACTCTTCCTGTGTGGAGTACTCAGGCACGTCTCCTTGTGACAACTCACTATAGCTTTCAGTGAAGGTTCCTCTCTCTTCAGGTTTATACCTGTCTGGCATGCAGTAGCTTCTCTCTGGGTTTTCCTCCCAGAACAAAAGGTCTGAATCTCCTTGCTTCCTGTATCTATGCTCAGGACCGCGCCCTTGGCACGTATATGTTTTAAACCTTTCTCTGTAAGCACATGGATGCCTCCTTTTATCCGTAGGGATTGTCTTGGCACTTGGCTCCCTGTATCTCTTCTCTCTAGCCTCCCAGGCTGGTTGTGCAGTAGTGAAGTTAGTATTAGCTTTACAGCTATTTCTTAATGTGCACGTGTATATGGGGTTCCCATCCCCCAACACTCTCTTTCTAAACTGACCTGTGCTTAGTGTTGGCACATACCGGTCTCCTGTGTGGTAGGACACTCCTGGCTTCTCTTGAAGACTAACTCGGGTGGCATGCCTTCTCCCAGTGCAGCTTGCCTCAAACCTCTTCTCCTGAGTGCTGGAGCTACCTTCACTTCCTGGTTCTCCGACAGAAAACTTTCCTCCCAGCACTCCTCTGGGGTTTCTGCTCAGCTGACTGTAGCCACACCTCTTGCTGCTCTCTCTCTGGCTTCTGCCCTCCTCCTGGGTTGTGTCCTGCCTCTCTCTCCACTGACTGGAACCCTGTCTTATGTAATCCCTAGCCCTGCACGTGACGTGGGGATTTGCAATCAGGTGTTCCTGATGAGCTTTCTGTTTGGCACGTAGTAACAGTTTTCCCTGCTCAACTGTTTCAGTGTGCCTAGTGCCTCTTTTCAACGCTGAATCTAAGGTAAGCTCTTCTTTTACCTGCACTTCCATGGGCTGTGTATCCTCTGCTGCACCACACTCTGTATAGTATATTCTTTCCATCTTTTCTTGATCTTCTCAGCATCATTCAACATGGATCCTTGAGCATCTTGTAGCATTCCAATTTGAGACTGGAATTTTTTCTTTAACTCTTGTAGTTTTAGAAAAGCTGATCTTGTTCTTCCTTTAACAGCTTCTGTTTCTATTTCCCTGCAATTGTCATTGTAGTACGTCTCCTTGTCTTGCTGCACGTTGGAAATCTCTGTTGAGTTCTGTGATTGCCTCTCTTTCTCCTCTGGCTTTAGCTTCTCTACGTTTCTGGACAATTTTCAACGTTTCTTCAGTCATCCATTTTGGCCGTTTTTGCTTTTTTCACCTTATGTAGAGACTTATTGCTTTCTTCTAATACAAACTTCTTGATGTCATTCCATAACTCTTCTGGAACTCTGTCATTTGTAACTAAAGCAGCAAATCGATTTCTCAGGCAGTCTTTAAATTTCAGCGGTATATTCTCAAGGTCATATTTTGCTGCATTCATGAGTGGTTTGCTCTTTTTCATCTTTACCTTGAGTTTGCATACTAGCAGTTGGTGATCTGTACCACAGTCAGCTCCAGGTTTTGTCTTTGTTGACGTTATAGAGCTTTTCCAATGTTGTCTTCCACAGATGTAGATGTCAGGCCAATATGGGTCCAATTTTTGAAAGGCATTTACACAGGATATTCAACAGCAGTTGCACATTTAGTGGCATTGAATATCCCCTTCTAACTCCACTACGTGCTCTGATGATATCTGGTTAGCATCAGGGCATGCCGGGGGCATTCCAGGGTGGAGCGGAGGCAGCGATAGGCGATAACCGGGCAGTAGAACATGCAGCCCAGCAATCCGCCTAAACGCTAGTCCCCCACTGGCTCTCCCCATAAGTCCTGTACTTCAGGATGGGTAGAAATGGTGGAGGGTGGGGGGGGGGGGTTGCAGACCAGGGGCAGAGGGGGGCAGGTTCCCAGCAGTACATACAGGGCCAATTCAGGTCATGGCCCTGTATGTCCTACCGGGTCTGCTGGGATGTGCTGCTTATACCACCTCAGGGGTGGTATAAGCAGCACAATTTGCTAGATTGGGACAGGGGATCCACCACTGGAGCCGGGACTGGGTACAGGGGGTTCACACTGCCTGATCCAGGCTGCGGGAGGCCAGCGGTGGGTCAGGTCATGGGGATTTGGGGGGCTGGAGCTGCAGATGCCAGGGGCACCTGCGGGGAGGATGTACCCACAGGCAGAAGGGGCAAGCCCAGCCATCCACAGGCCCATTTCTGGAATCCGTGGGAACGTTTTGTTTCTACAGACCAGAATCGAGTCCTAACGGCCCCATCTTCAACAGGGACTTCCGGGTGGCCCAGACGTCCCCCTCCCAGAATGGGGCTCCAAGTGATTCTACCCCGAAAGGGGATTCCTCTTTAAATAAAGTGACTCTGCTAGATATTTGGCATGAGGTTTCTAAGACAAATTCTTTTTTGCAAGGTTTCATAGAGCAGACAGTTGTTTTCTCTGAGCAAGTAATACAGAAGGTTAAATTGATTGATAGTTCATTGACATTTGTTGCCCAGCGGCTAGACAGACTTCAGGGTTGAGACCTTGCAGTTTGCTGGCTCAGTGGGGCTGAAGGATTCCTTTTTCTTGTACAAACAGGTGGAGTCTTTGGAGAATTCTATGAGATCTCAAAATTTAAGGTTTTTTAATTTTCTGTTATCCTCATTATTGATGTTTCAAAAATATTGTAAAGATATTTTGCTTATTTCTCAACCTGAAAATTTTTTAGTGTCTAAAGTGTAGTATGTATCTTCTGCTCTAGTGGTTGGGGAGCCTCAGGATGCCAGTATGGGGGAGACAGCTGTTTCTGTTGATTTAATGGAGTTTTTGGAATCCACGACAGAAACGATTCCCACCCGGACAACCTTGATAGTTTCCTTTACTACAGAGGTGGACAAGATGTCAATCTTGCAACTTTATTTTCATAAAAAGGAGGTATTGTTTTGTGGCCAGTTGGTGACAGTATTTCCTGATGTATCACGTTTTACTCAGGTGCGGAGGAAGTCCTTCCTGCAGTTAAGACCTCATGTCTTGGCTGCGGGAGAGACTTTCTTCTTGCAGTTTCCATGTAAGAGTTTAGTTTCTTTTAATAATATTAACTATGTGTACAATGACCCCTTGCAACTTATTGCTTTTCTAGATGTCAATCAATGGCAAGTGGGAAGGGGCGTGTAGAAGAAAATCCATGCAAAACACAGGCAAGCCAGTCAATGAATGCTGAAAACAAATGAGCACAAATGCTCGAAGCCTAGCCTACAAAGTTCCTGATCTGGAAGCCCTAATGGTGGAAATGGACTTGGACATTGTGGCCGTTACAGAAACATGGTTTAACAAGTTGTATGAATGGGATATAGCCATAACTGACTATAATCTATCTAGAAGAGATAGAGAGGGTAGAAAAGGAGGAGGAGTAGCCCTATATGTCAAAAGCAATATTAAAGCTGCTGAAGTGCATGGGACGTGGAGAAATGAAGAAGCACTATGGATTGTGTTGGAAAGAGGTGGTCTTGGGCAAGCCACTTAACCCTCCATAGCCCATGTTCCCTGTAAGAATTAGCGTATGTGTCTCATATCCCTTCGTGTTAAAATGTATCCCCAATTGTGTTGTGACCATTTGATTGAAGGATAAGGTGGTATACAAAACTGTCTAAATAAATACATAAATAAATAAAATAAAGAGATGATGGCACTGTCATCCATACTGGTGTAGTCTACAGGCCTCCAACTCAAACCGAAGAAATGGATTGTGAATAGGTTGCTGATATTGCAAAGATAGCCATGAAGGGGGAAGTGATCATATTGGGTGACTTTAATCTACCCGATGTGGATTGGATTATTCCTTCTGCAAATCTGGAAAGAAGTAAAAAATTGTGGATGCCTTCCAAGATGCATTACTTAGACAAATAGTGATAGAACTGACAAGGGAGTGCTCGGTACTGGATTTAGTGCTCAACAATGGAGAGAGTGTGTCGAATATCCAGATGGTGCCTGTGTGAGAGCAGTGATCATCACACAGTGTGGTTTGAGTGAAGTGGAATTGCAATGGTCAAAACTAAAGGAGGCAATAAAAGGGGCAACAGATACATATGTAAGGAAAGTAAACAAAAATAAGAGGAAAAGGAAACCTATTTGGTTCTCCAAAGAAATGACTGCACAAATAAAGGCAAAAAATACAGCTTTCACAAAATTCAAAAGTTCACAAACAGCAGAACACAGAAAGAAATACAAAATCAAACTAAAAGACATAAAGAAATAAAGACAGCAAAATCAAAGGCAGAAGAAAAGATGGCTAAAGATGTGAAGTATGGCTTCAAAACATTTTTCAGGTATATTCGCGAGAGGAGGAAAATCAGAGATGGAATTGTAGGACTCAAAAGTGCTGAGAATGGATTTGTGGAAAGTGACATTGAAAAAGCAAAATGTTAAACAAATACTTCTGCTCTGTTTTTACAAGAGAAAATCCAGGAGAAGGACCACTTTTGATTGGCAAATATACAAATGGGAATGGAGCAGATACCGCACCATTCACAGAAGATGATGTGTTAGAACAGCTTGCAAAACTGAAAGTGGACAAGGCCATGGGATCAGATGGGATATATCCCAGGATACTGAAAGAGCTCAGAGATGTTCTTGCAGGGTCATTAAAGGATCTTTTTAATAGATCCTTGGAAACAGGAGAAGTTCCTCATGACTGGAGAAGGTTTGATGTGGCACCTCTTCACAAAAGTGGCAGTAGGGAAGAAATGACAAACTACAGGCCAGTAAACCTTACCTCAGTGGCGGGAAAAGTAATGGAGGTGCTCCTCAAAGAGTGAATAGTGGAATCCCTTGAAACCAATAGGTTGCATGATCCGAGGCAAAATGGTTTTACCAAAGGACAACCTTGCCGAACAAATCTGATTGAGTTCTTTGACTGGATGACCAGAGAACTAGATCAAGGGCATGCGATGGATGTGATCTACCTAGATTTCAGCAAAGCCTTTAATACTGTTCCTCATAGGAGGCTTATCAATAAACTCAACATCTTGGGGATGGGTCCCAAGGTGTTGAACTGGATCAGATATTGGTTGGCTGACAGGCAACAGAAGGTGACGGTAAACAGATAAAAGGAAGGTGATTAACAATGTGCCCCAGGGTTCAGTCCTAGGGCCAGTACTGTTCAATGTATTTGTGAGTGATATTGCTGAAGGACTGAATGGAGAAGTCTGTCTATTTGCAGATAACATGGAACTTTGCAACAGAGTGGACTCTCCTGAGGGAGTGGATAATATGAGGAAAGATCTATAAAAGCTGGAAGAATGGTCTAATGCTTGGCAATTAAGATTTAATGTGAAGAAGTGCAGTGTCATGCACTTGGGAAGCAAAAATCCAAGGGAACTGTATGCGATAGGGGACAAGAGGATGGTGTGCACGGACCAGAAGGACCTCGGAGTGATTGTTTTAGAGGATCTCAAGTTGGTGAAACAGTGTGACAAGGAGGACGCAAAAGCCAGAAGGATGATAGGTTGCATACAGAGAGGAATTACCAGCAGAAAGGAAGAGGTACTAATGCCGCAGTACAAGTCACTGGTGAGGCCTCACTTGGAATATTGTGTTCAGTTTTGGAGACCACATCTCGCAAAGAACATAAAATCGCTGGAAGCTGTTCAGAGGAAGACGACCAAAATAATTTGGAGCCTGCATCAGAAAACTTATGAGAAGAGACTTGAAGACCTCAATATGTACACTCTGGAGGAGAGGAGGGACAGGGGAGATATGATCCAGACCTTTAAGGAATGGAAGAGTGGCCTAGTGGTTGGGGCAAGGTACTTAAGGCCAGAAGGTTGGGGGTTCAAATCCCACTAGAGGACAGCAATTCTGGGCCAGAAGGACTGGGGTTTCTAGTCCCACAGGTGCTCCTTGTGGTCTTGGGCAAGCCACTTAACCCTCCATAGCCCATGTTCCCTGTAAAATAGTTATCTCCGAGTTATAATGCCCTGTTCAATGTAATTTCAGTTTGTTCAATGTAAACTGCACTGATGCAGAATAGCATGGTATATAAGAGAATATAAATTAACTACTTAAAGAGTGTTAATGAACAAACAAACTTCTTCCAAAGATGGGGAAGATGTAAAACTAGAGAGCATAACATGAAGCTGCAAGGGGGTAAACTGAAAGGCAATGTCAGGAAATATTTTTTCACTGAAAGAGTGGTAGATGCTTGGAACGCCCTCCCGATGGAGTGGTGGGGGCAAATACAGTGACAGAATTCAAAATAGCATGGGATAGACACAGTGGATCCCTTTATAGCAACAGGATAAAATCAAAACAAACATAACTACAGTATCTCTTATATCTAAACAAATAGGGGTGACCTACACAGAGCGGTGGGTACACCCCTAAACAAAGGCAAGGGGAGATGTGACCTGCACGGAGCGGCAGGTGCACCTACTCTTGCCGCCTTTCTGGGCAGACTAGATTTATTTATTTTGCTGTATTTATATCCTGCTTTTCACTGGGTCAAAGCGGTTTAACAAAAAGGGGGGGGCAGTATTCAATTCGACAGAGAAGGGGGGCCGTCACCATGAGGGCCAACATTGATGATCTAGACTAGATGGACCGTACTGGTCTTTTTCTGCCGTCATATATTATGTTACTATGTTATGTTACTATAAGAGGTAAGCTTGTTTTGTTAGCCAGAGGATGCCATTACATTTTATGATGTATGCGTGAGTTAAAGGCTTAATGATGGGGGCGGGTTGTTTCTACTCATTATATTAAGTTTGTTTCTCCTAAACCCTGTTATATGCAGTCTCTCCGTGCCGTGGGCTATATTATTGTGTTTTGTTTTTTCTTGCTGGAATTGTTTTTGGATATGGATTGCACACATTGGGTCCAATATTGAGTTGGGCAGACTATGTAGCCCCTTCCTCCGCCCCCGCTCTGCCCCAGAATGCCGCTAACACACCCAAGTGCTATGCGGATAGCATCTGGGCGCATTAGGGACTTAGCCGGGATATTCGAAAGGCACTACCAGTGTAGGTGCCCTTCGAATATCCCGGATAAGGCCCCTACACGGGCACTTAGGGGTATGTTTACTAAAGTGTGATAAGCTGGTACATGACTGGGGCCACAAATCTACAATAGCATCCATTGAGGTGGCATTAAGTACACCCATGGTAACAGTAACAGCTGCAGTTATCATGCACCCAAGACAGCTGCGCTAACCGAGATCACCAGTGCCCAAATTCTGCTGCGAACACACCCAGTCCCCAGTCCAATCACACACTAACTGGTTAGCAAGTGAGCTTCAGTGTGGCATTTCTAGCACGAGTCTTGCGCAGCACACTTCCCACGTGCTAAACCTCGCATTAATGGTTAGAGGATTTTCATAAACAAGCCCCCTTAGCGACCCTGGAGTCACATGTTTCCTTGTTTGAGAAAATGACTGCTTTTCCATCTCCCACCGGAGCTCTTGTGGAACACTTTTCGTTATTATTTTTGGAAATAGTCTAGCCACTCCTGTTCCCTAAACGTTCATGGCACTGGGACTTTGAAGCAGGGGGACACTTTTTTCTTTTTTGCCACAGCAATTGTGAGACGCTTGTAAGAGCAGATTGCTTGGGTACAGCTCTTACTGTTAGAAACGGTGCACTTAACACCTCAATGGGTTGCATTTACTGTACCCACATGCTAGTTAGTGTGATGCGTTCTACTTACAAATACTAGTGGCAGGTGTACTGTACACGCCCCCTGAGGTTAATGCAAGCCTCTGTGCTACTTTAGATTTTTGGCCCCAATCCTGTGCCAGCTTATCACACTTTAGTACACATACCCCTAATTGCTCTAGTCTTAAGCAATTTTGATGACTTGCACTATGTCTGAAAAAGATTTGGTGGTAGATGCTTGGAATGCCCTCCCAATGGAGGTGGTGGGGCAAATACAGTGACAGAATTCAAAATGGCATGGGGCATACACAGTGGATCCTTTATACAAGAGGATAAAATCAAAGCAAACTTAAATATTTATTTTATACTTCAATAAATAGAGGGGGGCTGATCTGCATGAAGCGGCAGGTACAACCCTAAACAAAGGCATAGAGGGGTAACCTGCACGGAGCAGCAGGTTCATCTACTCTAGCCATCTTACTGGGCAGACTAGATGGATCATACTGGTCTTCATCTGCCATCATATACTACATTACTATGAAAAAGTTTATTCTCTGTGAGGCATTCTTTTCCATTGAATTGTGTCAAATTCCCTTTGCTCTTTTCCCAGCTTCATACCTGTTTTAATCTTTCTTCTTGACCGTCACCTCTGGGGAGACGTGCTTTCATCCTCCCCATATATTCCGTTGTTTTCCCATATTAAGTAGCCCGTCACATAAAATGTCTTGAAACTGTGGTCAGTGAACAGGTCCTTTTGCTCTCAAATATAAATCGCACAGTGCAGCAATCTTTTCAAGGAAACCTATCAAATTGCCACAGACTCATTTTCCTGGGCCGTACCAGTGATTTACAGCATATGCCTCTAACTGTAAATAGCCACAGTGACTTGCTTGCTCCTTATTTTTCCCTTTTCATTAGAGAATTTCTAAGGAGGAAGATTGAGCGTCAAGGAAACTGGAGCTATAAACCTAACCACAGAACAGCTGCAGCTCAGGCAATGACAGTACAAGTATTTCGATTTAGCTTTTCCGCTTTATTACCTTGAGGGCTGGCTCAAGGGTATTAGACAGCCTAGGTGAATCTTCAGCGTTGGAGCCCGTCTCCACACAATTAACATTCAAGCATGTACCCTCACCAACATTCCATCTATTTATCATTTTTATACCACCTCTTCCTAAGGGCTACAAACCAACTGACAAATATTTAAGACTTAATAACAATAAAACAGTAATATATAAGAACTCATTCCTACTACTGAAAGAGCCATCACCAACGATCAGGTTTTACAATATTTATGAAATAGTGATAGATCATTTGCCACAGTTGTTAAATCATATGGAAGCTTATTCCACAGAGCTGGACCTTTGCAAGTCTGCAATTGGATATTTCCTGGAGACTGAAACAATGCAAATTGTAAACGTCATGAAGGTTTATATCAGGTTACTCAAGAGCACAAATAAGGAGGGGCCTGTATAAATTTTTAATTGAGTTTAAGAATCATGGTGATCTCACCACTTCTACCAGTACAAACCCGTGGAAATTCCAAAATGGAAATCGTCTTTTAAATAATAAACTTTCATATCCCTACATCTATATTAAATCAAGCATATATAATACAAATATGTTTCAGAAATCAAGCAACAGTGTCGAAGGAACACGTCATCTGTGATTTTAAGGGCTAGACTACAAAACCTCCCAAGAAATGCATAAATTGTTCACATTTTTTGTATATAGCTAAATAGTTAAATTAATTACCTCATTACTTAATGTGTTACTGTTAAACCCAACATTTTAAGTAATGGGCACTCTCGGATAAAATTATTTAATGTGAATGTTATCGCACTGAGTTATAATATAAACCGTTTTGGCTTGTAGAAAGAAAGTATATAAAAAAGGTTAAATAAAAGAATGTGCACAAGCAGTCCAAGGTGTATGTTTACTAAACAACTCTAACATCGCAGCGGTGACGTTATCACGCGATAAGTAATGTTATCGCGCAATAATGGCGCATTACCGGGCGATAACGTCATGTATTGCACGATAACATCTCCAGCGGCGTTAAGGCGCACAGAGGATGGTGTAAGGCACCCCAGAGGGCAGAGATAAGGGGTCAATTGGCAGAGAGTGTGCGGGGAGAGGCTGCAGGCACACTAACGCTGTGAAATCAGGGTCTGAAAAGTAACGCCAGTGAAAACTTCGCATTAGAGGCACATTTACAGGAGAGAGAAACCATTTCAGTCAGCAATGTACAGCAAAAGCAGGGAAACCAAGAAAAGTGATAGTAGTGCTACATGTGCAGCAACAGCATAATGCCCAAGTACAAAAGGCCATTATGGTGATGCTGCAAATGGGGCATTGGGGGCTGCAGGCAGGACAAGCAGTGGGGCAGCTGGGGCACAGGGTGGACTAGACGGATGCCTAGGTGGCACATAGGAACTCAGAAACTGCAAATCAGCAAACCAGCAACTGACCAAGGTCAAACATGCCCACGAGTGTGCGTCCCACAGTGTCCCAGGGGACATCACCCAGCAGGTATCCCAAAGGGCACATAACAGTGACAGGCAGTGCTGGGGGGAAGCGCAGATGTCTATGTAGGCACCCCTACTCCAGTTCCCACACCATAGGCAGCCACCTACTGGCACACTAGATGGCCTGGGACTACGCACCACCAGCACTACCGGCATAAGGGCATGTCAGCATGGTGGCGTAGGGGTGCTGGTGGTGGAGGGGGCAGTGGCATCTGCCCACAGCACAGCAAGGCCAAGCCCTGTTCAGGTGGGTGGCGTGCAATGCAACAGACAAGGGCTGTCTGATGAATAGTAATGGTATCCCCAGGGAATAACCTGCCTATGGGGCAACAGTTTGGTGCAGTACACACAGCCAGTGTGTTCAGGGGCAGAAGGTCACAGATTCAAGTCCTTGCTGTGGCTCCTGCAGACCATGTCCCTATATTTTACCCTACAGAGCACATACACCATAAACATGTGCACTCCCTAGAGCAGAGGTTCCCAACTGCAGTCCTGGAGGGCCAAACACCCTTCAGGATTTCATACTGTCCCTAATAAATATGTATGAGATGCATTGGTATGTAGAGCCCCATTGTATGCAAATGTATCTCATGCATATTCAATAAGGACAGCCTGAAAACCTGAATCGTACTTGGTCCACCAGGACCGGAGTTGGGAACCTCTGCCCTAGAACATCTGCCAACAGGGGCACGAACACCCACACCCACAGGCTCCACTATCCAAAGCCTCATGGAGAGTCAGGCTGTTGGGCCCTGCGCGGAGCAGCAGCTACCAATACTAGCACCTGCATACCTTAGCAATGCCTGCACTGTGCCCAGGACTGGTGTGGCGGCCAGGACTGCCAACCACCTCTATCTTTGCACAATGCTGATATAGGTGTGGGAGTGTGTGTATGTCTACCCAGTGTTTTGTGGCTGCCTACACCTTACTGAGCCCCCAATGCTTGCACTGTCTCCAGTGTTAGCCCGCCACTGTGCATAATGAGGAGCAAGGTATTGTGGGTAGGGCCTGGACACAGCGGTCTGGGCAGGATGCATCTGCACAGGGCATAGGGCAATGGCTGGGACATTGTAGTGCCCGACCACCACCTGCACGGACAGGGTAGCCACAGCATGTCATGCTGGGAGGTCACTTTCACCCTGACTGAGCAGTGACCATGGCATGGCTAGGTTCCCCCATAGTGCTAGGCAATATTTCTCTCAAGTGATATCTATGAGTTTTTTCATCTGGGGACTAATCACTGACATGCTTGCTTGGTCTCTATGCTCACATTCTATTTTTGGGTGCACACAGTTCTTCCAGGAACGTGCACTATGTACTAGCTAGCAGACTGTCTGCAGTTAGCATGTGTATGGCTGGAACACCTTGCAGGGTGGAGACTGACTGTGCTCTCTGCTGGTGAATGTCAGATAGTGATAGGTGGCAGCTGAGCTTTTCCAGGCCTATGGCCTGTCTGCCAGTGCCCTATGTAATGCGTACAGCTCTGCATTGACTGCCCTGTAGGGTGCCTATTCCGCAGCAGGACTGGGGTTGATGGTCCCCTCTACTGCCACCATTGCAGAGATGTAGAATATGGATCTGTTGGTGGGAGATCCAATCTCACACTCTGACCCACAGAGAACAGGTTGGGTGGTGCTATATAATCTGCTTTAGGGTCCAAACAGCACCCTTCTCTTATAACTTGTGACCATGGCAACACACCGGATATGCACTATTCTGGGTGCATCATAGGCCACAAGGATATGACTGGGATATACAGATGGACACAAGCGCGTCTGCAAGGACTAACTATCATACGCTGACACTGATGTGGACCTGCAATACAGCTTATCTCAGACAACCCAGGTGCTGCGGACCTGGTGCTGGGCACCCCACCTCACCCTCAGGGTAAGCACAGAAACCACACAATTTCACGGTCTGTAGCTACTCTGTGCCAGTAACACACATGGTCAGTTCCCCCTACCAGGACGGGTGCTATAGAGGCGCATACCCCATCTTGTGATCAGATGTAGGCTGCTGATCTGCATGTGCAGTGCATCATTCTGGTAACCACAGTAGACAGTTTGTGTGGTGACCTGCAGTCTTTCTGTAGCCAGTCAGCGGTGTGTTAGATGCTATAGAGATGTAGCCCACTGGTTACTTCAATAACTGTGGAGGCAGAGGTTATGAGTTTGATCCCACAGTGGCCTTATTTAATAAGGCTGTCTGAGGCTTTTCCTTTTAATTTAAATCAGTGCTGCCAGCAAAAACACCCTCAAAGTGCCGTAGCCTAAGGTGCCTCATAAGGCGCCCTATAGGGCGCCCTATATGGCACATTATAAGATGCCTTGGTGGACAGAGCACTTTATAATGTGCCCTATGGAGTGTCTTATAGAGCGCCTTATGTGACACCTTAGGATATTGCACTGTGAGGGTGTTTTGCTGGCAGCATTGATTTAAATTAAACAGCCTCTTACCTAACACCACTGCAAGATCAAACCCCTGACCTCTGCCTCCAAAGTCATTGCAGTAACCAGTGGGCTACATCTTTATAGCTTCTCAAACTGCGCTGGCATGAACTTAGGGTTAACGCGCGTTAACGTGCCATGGCGCCCACTAACCCACGATACAGATTCTTGCAACCTTACCACCGGAACACTCACTACCTTATATGGCATTCTTCACATTAACGATGCAACTAGTGCCGGTAACATTAAGACGGTTTAGTAAACATACCCCTAAGTCAGACGAGGCAGGAAGAGCAGTCTTTGAGAATATGCTCCAGGACTCTCTGCTGGCATTTTCTTTTACAGCTACTACTGACCTAGGCAGAGGGGGCATAGAGGCAGCAGAGAAGTGAAGGGAAGGGAGAGATGCTGGGGAAGGAAAGAAAGAGGGAAATGCTGATGAAAAGAAGTGAAGGGAAAGAAAATGTTGGACTGGAAGGGAAGAGAATGGAAGTTAGCGGAGATGGAAGAGTGAGAGAGGAGGAGGGATGCTGGATTCGGGGAGTAGTGAAGAGAGGGAGAGATGCTGGACATGGGGGAGACATTGCTAGAGAGAGGATGAGCAGTAGAGGGAGATGGAAGATGCTGGAGATGTGAGGGTTAGGAGAACGGTGAACAGGGGTAGGGAGATATAGAGGCAGAGAGAGAGAAAGAGAGAGGGAAGCATTAGTACATAAGAACATAAGAACATAAGATATGCCATACTTCATCAGACCAAGGTCCATCAAGCCCAGTATCCTGTTTCCAACAGTGGCCAATCTAGGTCATATGTACCTAGCAGTTTCCCCAGAAGAAACAGGTTCTGCAATGCTTGTACTGGGTCAAGCATTGATATCCTGGGTCCCTTCTTAATAATGCTTTATGGACCTTTCCTCCAGGAACTTGTCCAAACCTTTTTTAAACCCAGCTACACTAACAGCCTTTACTACATCCTCCGGTAACAAATTCCAGAGTTTGATTACACATTGAGTGAAAAAATATTTTCTTTTATTAGTCTTAAATAGTTTACCCTGTAGCTTCATTGCATGTCCCCTAGTCTTTCTATATTCTGATAACGTAAACAGTCGATCTACATTTACCCATTCCACTCCGTTCATTAATTTATAGACTTCTATCATATCTCCCCTCAGCCGTCTCTTTTCCAGGTTAAAGAGCCCTAACCTTTTTAGCCTTTCTTCATAGGAGTATCCTTCCATCCCCTTTACCATTTTGTTGGCTCTTCTCTGAACCTTTTCTAATAACGCTATATCCTTTTTAAGATACGGCGACCAGAATTGCACACAATATTCAAGGTGCGGTCTCACCATGGAACGGTATAGAAGCCTTATAATATCTTTTGTTTTATTTTCCATTCCTTTCCTTATGATACCTAGCATTCTATTTGCTCTCTTGGCTGCCGCTGCACACTGGGCCGAGGGTTTTAACATGTTATCCACAATGACGCCTAAATCTTTTTCCTGGGTGTTATTTCCTAATGTGGAACCTTGCATCGTGTAGCCATAGTTTGGGTTGTTCTTCCCTAGGTGCATAACTTTGCACTTGTGCACATTAAATTTCATCTGTCATTTTGATGCCCAGTCTTCCAATTTGTCAAGATCCTCTTGCAAGTTTCCACAATCCTCTTGGATTTTAACAACTGTAAATAATTTTGTGTCATCTGCAAATTTGATAACCTCACTCATTATTCCACTTTCCAGGTCATTTATGAATATGTCAAAAATCAGCGGACCCAGCACAGAACCCTGGGGTACACCACTATTCACCTTTCTCCATTGGGAAAATTGGCCATTTAGTCCAACCCTCTGCTTTCTATCTTTTAACCAGTTCCTGATCCACAGTAGTACACTGCCTCCTATCCCATGACTCTTTAGTTTTGCCAAAAGTCTCTGATGAGGGACCTTCTCAAAGGCTTTCTGAAAGTCCAGATACACAATATCAACCGACTCACCTTTGTCCACCTGTTTATTCACTCCTTCAAAAAAACATGACAGATTAGTAAGACAAGATCTTCCTTGTCTAAAGCCATGTTGGCTGTCTCCCATTAGGCCATGACTATCTACATGCTGAGTAATTTTATTCTTTATGATGGTTTCTACCATTTTTCCCGGTACTGACGTGAGGCTCACCGGTCTGTAGTTTCCCGGATCACCCCTGGAACCCTTTTTAAAAATTGGTGTTATATTGGCAATCCACCAATCTTCAGGTATTAGAGATGATTTTAATGATAGTTCACAGATTACTAATAGCAGGTCTGCAATCTCATATTTCAGTTCTTTCAACACCCTTGGATGTATACCATCCGGCCCAGGTGATTTGCTACTCTTCAGTTTATCTAATAGTTGTAATACATCTTCCCGATGTATCGATATTTCCTTCAATTCTTCCACACCTTTAAATACCACTTAAGTCATGGGTAACATCCCTACATCTTCCTCAGTAAAGACGGAAGCAAAGAATTCATTCAGTCTCTCCGCTATCGCCTTGTCATCTCTTAGTGCCCCTTTAACTCCTCTATCATCTAATGGTCCAACTGACTCTCTCACAGGTTTTTTGCTACGAATGTACTTGAGAAAAATCTTTATTTCGCGTTTTTGCTTCCGCAGCAAGCTTCTTCTCAAATTCTCCCTTTGTCTTCTTTATCAATGCCTTGCATTTGACCTGCCAGTGCTTGTGCTGTTTCCAGGTTTCATCGTTTGGCTCTTTATTCCATTTCCTGAAAGATGCTTTTTTGGCAACAGCAGCCTCTCTGACCTCACCTTTAAACCATGCTGACAGTTTTTTGAACTTCCTTCCACTTTTCTTAAAGCGTGGAATACAGCTGGTCTGCGCTTCCAAGATAGTATTTTTCAACAACACCCAAGCTTGATGTAAGTCTTTAACCTTTGCAACTGCTCCTTTTAGTTTTTTCTTAACTATTTTACTCATTTTATCATAGTCTCCCTTTTGAAAGTTAAAAGGTAGTACTGTGGATTTCCTTACTATCCCTCCTCCATTAATTAAATCAAAGGCGATCATGCTATGATCACTATTGCCAAGTGGCCCCAACACCCTTATCTCTTGCACTAGATCTGGTGTTCCACTAAGGACTAGGTCTAATATGGCTTCCCCTCTGAAAGAAAAAGAGATTTATTTATTTATCTATTTATTTACATTTCTTATATACCGCGCTATTAAAATCAGTACGGTTTACAGTGAACAGAAACAGTATTACAGTGTAACAAAAACACATTGGGGTATGTTTACTAAACTGCGGTAATCGTACATAACGCGCGTTATGTAACGTTAACGATTGTAAGCGCATCATAACGTGTGTTATGACACGCTTACGATTGTTAACGTTACATAACGCGCGTTAATCATAGTTAGCGATCGTAAACTCCCGCGGCGTGGTAAAACACCGCAGAAGGTGGAGAGAGGGCGGAGAGAAGGGGTCAATGGGCAAAGAGTGGGTGGGGAGAGGCTTCCTTCACACTAACGCACTGATCTGAAGAGCTCAATTCCAACGCGAATGAAAACCTGCCGTTAAATGCACATTACAGGGGAGAGAAACCATTTCAGTGTCAGCAATGTACAGCCCAGGCAGGGAAACCAAAACAAAGTGATAAGTGTGATACATGTGCACAGAACAAAAGGGCACATAAACACTGAAAATGACCCCAACAAACTGGAAAAAAACCATAACCAAGCTGGCCAATAGTGGTATCAATGAGAAAAATCAACCTCTCCCCACCCCGAGTAAGCTCCATAGAACAGATATAAATCGTGGAAGGGTCTATAATCCGCCCCATACAAGGTGAATGAGCCCACAGTGAAATAGCGCTGCTCAGGGTTTTCCCCACCATCGTACAGGGTTCCTATGGCGTGCACATGTCCCGCAACATCAGGGCGGGAATGTCAGAACGGTAACTGGACAGATGCCGGAAAAGGGTATACAGAGGGCCGCAGGCGGCACATGCTGTTTTTTTTTTTTTTTTTTTTTTTTTTTTTTATTCGGGTTCTTGATAAACCGCTTAAACCATAAGGCATCAAAGCGGTGTACAATGAATGGGCTGCAGATAAATAAAGATAGAAAAGAACGCCATGGTAATGACAGGAGAGAATAAGAAAAGAAGAAAAGAGAAAAGAGAATAGAAAGGGCAGAACGACACAAATAGAGACTTACAACATGAGAAGGGGGACTGAGAGCGGTAAGTGTGGGTGGGGGATACCGGAATGGAGGGTTCTATAAATGGTGATGAAGTATTTGAAGATATTGAGAGCAGCAAGTGTGGGTGAGGGAATCAATACTGTCAGAGGGAAGCCGGAAGGTCAAAAGCTTGTGTAAAGAGGTGTGTTTTAAGGAGGGACTTGAATTGTGGAAAAGAGGGCTCAGTACAGAGGGGGAGGGAATTCCACAGGGCAGGACCAAGGAAGAAGAAAGCAGAGTGGCGTGTAATTTCGAGGTGCTCTTGGGAAGGGGAAGGAAGAAAGAGACGGTTGCCATGGGAGGAACGAAGAAGGCGAGTAACAGGCTGATGAAAAAGGAGATTGGAGAGATACTGAGGGATACCGGAGTGGAGGGTTCTATGAATAGTGATAAGGTATTTGAAGATAAAGTGGTATTTAATAGGAAGCCAGTGGAGGGAAAGGAGACAAGGGGTGATGTGGTCACGGGGAGAGGAGAAAGTAACTAGGCGGGCGGCGGTATTTTGAATAAGTTGGAGATGGCGTATCTGAAAGGAGGGGAGACCAGCAAAAATAGAATTACAATAATCGAGGCGAGAAATTACAAGGGAGAGGACTAGAGTAGTGAGGGAACTAGAAGAAAGATAAGGACGGAGGGACCTAATACGACGAAGGTGGAAAAAGCAGCTACGGACCAAGGAGGAGATATGGGAGTGGAAAGACAAGGAGGTGTCAAGAGTTACACCAAAATAACGAAGGCAAGACACAAGAGGAATGGGCAGGGAAGACATTAAAGGAGCCAGAGTGGGAGGGGGAGTGGAGAAGGAAAACCAAATAGCCGATGATTTGGAGGGGTTAACACTGAGAAAATTAGTGGAGAACCATGAGGCAGTCAGGTCGAGACAGGAATTGAGAGGAGAAAGATCCGGAGAGACAGAGCTAGTGTGGTGAACAAGAAGGATATCATCAGCGTAAAAGTAACAGGACAGACCAGACTGTTGGATAAGAAGGGCAAGTGGGGCAAGGAAGATGTTAAAAAGAAGGGGGGCAAGAATGGAACCCTGCGGAACACCACAGAGAAGAGGGGAGGGAACAGTGTCAGTAGTACCGGAACAGACACTGTGGTGAAGCTGGGCCACAGTGCGGACTAGGGCAATGCCTAGGTGGCCCACACGAATGCTGAAGTAGCAGAGCAGCCAGACAGCAAATGTTGAAGGCCCAACATGGGCACGACTGTGTTTCCCACAGTGTCACAGGGGATAGTACCCAGCAGCTACCCCTAAGGGCACGGAACATTGGCAGGCGGTGCTGGGGGGAAGTGTGGACACCTATGCAGGCACCCCTACCCCAGAACCCGCACCATAGGCAGCCGCCTACCTGCACACTGGATGGTCTGAGACTGCGCACCACCAGCACCATCAGCAGAAGGGCATGTCAGCATGGTGGCTGAGGGATACTGGTGGTGGAGGGGGCAGTGGCAGCTGCCCAGAGCAGACCGTGGCCTAGCCCTGTGTAGGTGGGTGCCATGTACTGCAACAGATGGGTCCTGTCTGATGAACAGTCATGGTATCACCAAGGAATGTGCTGACTCTGTGACAACAAGGTGGTGCAGTGCACAAAACCAGTGTATTCAGAAGCAGAGGGTCAGAGGTTCAAATCCCAACTGTGGTTCCCACCAACCCAGTCCCCATATTTTACCCACTACTACAACGTGCTAATACAGACAGCACCTTTATTGCAGATGACGTAAACATGCCCAAGACACCTACATTTTACCCTACAGAGCACAGACACCATAAACATGCACTTTACCTAGAGCAGAGCCTCCCAAAAGCAGTCCTGGAGAGCCAAACACCATTCCGGTTCCATGCTGCCTCTGATAAAGATTTCTGTGCTGCATTTCTATGCGCCACCCCAATGGTATGCAGATGTATCTCATGCATATTCATGAGGGACAGCATGAAAACCCGAACAGTGTTTTGCACCGCAGGTCTGGAGTTGGGAACCTCTGCCATAAAGCAGCAGCCAACAGGGGCAGACACACCCGCACCCACAGGCCCCATTATCCAAAGCCTCCTGGGGGAGGCAGAACATTGGGCTCTGCGTGCATCTCCCAATACTAGCACTTGCATACCTTAGTAATGCCACCCTAAACCGGGGAATATGGTACACATCTATCAAAAGGTTGCTATGAGTACTGGCAGATAGCAATTCCTAGGTTAAGTACACTTTTCTGAGTGAGCTGCATCATAGCAACCTTTCTGATGTCTGTGGAGTGTGCTACAGGTCTTGTGTCTGACAGTGTTTACCAACCTGGGGAGTGACTCCTACAGTATTGCGTACCATAGCCATGCCTGCACTGTGCCCAGGACTTGTGTGGTGGCCTGGGCTGCCCAACACCTCTATAGTTGCACAATGCTGGCATAGGTGTGGGGAGTGTGTGTCTGTCTATCCAGTGTGTGGTGGCTGCCAACACCCTCCACAGCCCACACTGCTAGCACTGTTGCCTGTATTGGCCTGCCAATGTGCATAATGAGAGCAAGGTACTGTGGGAATAGCCTGGATAGGGTGGCCTGGCCTGGATGCATCTGCACACGACATAGGGCAATGGCTCGGACATTGTAGTGCCTGGCCACCACCTGCATGGACAGGGTGGCCATAGCATGTCCTGCTGGGAGGTCACTCTCACCCTGACTGAGCAGTGACCATGGCATGGCTAGGTTCCCCCATAGTGCTATATAACATTTTTGTTATGTGATATTTATGGGTTTCCTTTTGGGGCCCAATCACTGACTTATCTGCTTGGTGTGTATGCTGACATCCCCGTTCTGGGTACATGCATCTTCTCCAGGACCATGCACTATGGACTAGCTGGTGGACTGTCTGCAGCTAGTATGTGTCTTGCTGGAACACCGTGCAGTGGCTGGAGGCTTGCTGCTGGAGAATGTCAGATAATGGTTCCACATTAGGAATCACTACCTAGAAAAAGGATCTAGGCGTCATTATGGACAATACATTGAAAACTTCTGCCCAGTGTGCAGTAGCGGGCAAGAAACCAAGTTGTTGTTAAGTGCCGGCGAGTCAGAGTCGACTCATGGCGACCCTCTGGATAGCTATCCTAAACTGTGTACGGTCTTCAGTCAGGCAGAAACCAAGTAGAATGCTAGAAATCTTAAGGAAAGGAATGGAGAATAAAACTAAGAATATTATAATGACTGTGCGCTAAGGGCTCCTTGGCAAGGAAAAAGCCATTTTTGCTGGTCATAGACTGCACATAGATCACACTAAGGTGTATGCAGTGTGCATCACCAAGACCCCAAGCCATAAATGAGTTCTAAGTGTGGCCTACTCTCTGTCACAATATGGGGCCCTTTTAATAAAGAGCAGTAGGTCTTGGCGCCAACATGGCAAAGGTGGTGCTATGATGGTGGGTCAGCAGCACTGGCCTGTCCACTACAGGGACTAGGTGGCTGCCTAGGATGGCCAATCCTGATGGGTAGCAGAACCCTGTTGTGAAAGCCGCGCTGAACATAAATGCTGCCACTTTCAAAATGCAGCCATCCCAACACTGCTGCCCTCCCAATCCATTGTCACATGTTGCAGCGGCAGGGGGTAGTGGCAGCAGTGATGCAGCTCCGTATAGAAAGCACTGGCATGTATATGTGTGCTGCCGTTATGAAAACAAAATCATGCCACCAGTAGAGCGGCTCCTTTAAAGATCAGAAGATGGAATCGGGGTGGGGGTGGGGTGTCAGGAGGGGGTGGCGGCAGTGGCAGTGCCATCTGCATGGGGCAGAATAAACCTATAGGCCGGCCCTGTGTGTCAGGTGCCATTCTGCAGCGTTAACTATCGGGGCATGGCAATCATGTCACTGGCAGGTAAAGCGGAGCCCATAGGGTGTGTGGTATTGGTGTGGGTGAATGTAACACCACCTACTGAAATGCCAGCTGGTGATCCTGTGCTGAGGCAGTTAGTGAATGGTGAGGACCGCGCTAACTGCACAGAGCACACCATGTCCACACTGTGCCCCACCCTGCCCACTTGCAATCTTAACATGAGATATACAGTTTCTGTGGAAATGTTCTGCGCTGTCATGGTCCCATGCTAGCTGTCAATGCGTGCCCCAGTGCACAGTCAGCATGTGCCAGAACATGTGTTCTCAGCAAAAGCCCTGCAGTGAAATGGCCTCTATGGCACTGCAGATAGCAATGCAGGACTAGACGTACATTGACTGCATGGTTATCATATTGCTGATTCCTACATTCTGTACAATATCTTTCTCCTGCATATTTCATCATTATGCCACATGTTGGGTGTTCATGCAGCTTGTCCCAAACCAGAGTGTACATGCAGTGTGTGCGCTGACCAGCAGACTGGCCCTATTTGATATGTGTATGGCTGAAACAGCCCTGTGGTAGGCAGCAGGTGCAATCTAACTGCGTGTAGTGATGGATTGGTAGTTCTAAATGGTTGGGACAGGAGTAATTCCTGCACTACTCACTGTGGTCATGGCAGGATAGTGTCAGAAGCTCCATAGAGGCCTATTCAGCCCCCACTGCAGTTGGTATAATGAAACCTATTGCTACAACAGTGGAAACTAACACACACTGTTCTAGGAGAAACCCTATCCAGCAGAGAAAAGACACAGGGCCCAGATGTGACAGCCAACATTCTGCAATAAGAAATATAACACACTACAGATGATAGCTGTGACATACCAACAGCGATGTAGATTCATAACACAGTCAGCAGAGACTCACCTGAGCAGTACACGCTCTGGGGACCAGTGGCTGGGCGCCCATCCTCACCCTCAGGGTGACCACAGAAACTGCTCAGTAGCACGGTTTGTAACTGTTCTGTGCTTGTATCACACACTGTCAGTGCATCTTACTGAGCTGAGGTGATGGATCAGTGCATTCTCCATTTGGTGATCAGCTGCAGACTGCTGTTCTGCATGTGCAGTGCATCATGGGTACTGGAGGGGCTGACCTATTCCAGCACACACAGCAGAAAGTTTAGGCAGCAACTTGAAGTCTCTTTGTATCCAGTCATTACTGTGTAAAGAGGTGTGGGGTTGTAGCCTGTCAGTTAGTGCAATGTCTCCATAAACAGTGGACAAGGGTTTGATTCTTAACTTTTTTTTTTTTTGTGACTGTGTGCTACTCAGATCATTTTGATGCCTATAACAATCAGGGCTCTGCTGTGACTGACAGACACACAGCCTTATAGTTTGTTATGTGTTCTGCCCACAGTTTGGGCCAGCAAACAGACTATTCACCATCATGTCCTTCGGAGAGCATGGCTTTATTGGCTGTGCTACAGCACATTGCAGGGGATCATACATGTTCACCCTGCAGATGTCTGGCAACTGTTTGGAAGTGTGTCATAATGGTCAAGGCACAGGCTTGAAACCCAGAGAATCAGGGTTTGAGGGCCCACTGCTATGCCTTTTGTGACACTTTGGAAGGTTTACTGTGCAGTTTAATGTATGCAAAACCCTTCATGGAGCTCACACCTCCTTCTGACCTCTGGAAGATCACCTAACCCTCCATTGCCTCGGCTGACTGCAGGTTCTTACAGTCTCTGTTTTTTATTAGACATAACAACTTTTTTGGTTTTCCAACATAACTGCACTGATGCAGTGGAATACTAACAGGCAGTTACATGCATACAGCAGTAACCTGCAAGTACAACAAGAGTCATGTATGCCATAATTACTGTGACTGCGTAACTTTGGCTCCATCACATCTATGCAGTACATGCACATACATCCTACCCCTCGGAGAGCCACCTACAGGTATCACCTCATGTCCGTACGTGCCCCATTTGCCCAGTTGGGATGACACCTGTCCAGTTGTTATCTGCACATTTGTCTGGGGTGTTGTATGGTAGCTCTGTGGCTGGAACAGGTGTGAGACCTACATGTCTGGTATCAGGCCTTCCACAAGGCAGTGGTGCACATTTCCACACACAGTACAAATTCATTGGGGATGACACCTACTGCAAATCGGTGCTGCCAGCCCATAGCACCCTCTCCTTTGCCGCCATCTTTCCTTCAACTCATCCATCCACCTTTGTTGGCTGCGTGCAGTCATGTCTTCTTGTGCAAACTGCTACACCATGGCCCATAGTGCCTTTTATGCCGGAACACCTCCTACACGCCCAGAGCCCTTTTCGCATTTAATACTCCTTATCGCTGCCATTAATGCTCGCTATTGCCTGCTACCTTAATGCCCTTTAGTAAACATACCCCATAATCTATCACTATAGGAAGACAGTGACAAGATTAATATACTGGTAATTTAAACCACATGTGCTAAGTAGGTTTCAATGTCAAACTAGAAGGTTACAAGTTATAGCACCATGAAGAATAATTAGTAAAATAGACCAACAGTAAACAAGCATGCCACTAAACTGCTGTAGAATAAGAAAATATAGTCTGAATATATTATTCATATGCTAGCATTTCAAAATGCTTTGCTGTGCCCAGGCAATTCATGGTTTAATAAATTGGACCGGGAAGCCCAAATAATGTACATAAAATATGTTAATGCAATCTGATGACTGTTTTTCCCTAAAATCTTTTACTGTGCCATGCTTTGATAAGACAAATAGTTTTCAGCAGACTCCCAAATGTGAAAGTCGCATCCTTAAACAGCCAACTGGTATTGCAAAAGATGATCATTTAGGGCCATCCTGATACATCATGTTTTAAACAGCTCCCAGAGCTCCAATGGGTCACAAAATCAGTTGTCCTTGCCTCCCCAATAAATCCATGCTTTCTCCTTGCTGGATCACAGGATTTGCTTTCAATTCTTGATCAAGCCTCTGTTATTCTGGCTTTCTCTCACTCTACTTTCACTTCCTACTGGCAGTCCTGCAGTCAATGTACTAGCAGTAGGAAGTGAAGCTGGAACGAGAGAAAAACGAGAATACCACGGCCACTCTCTGGCTGGGCCAGGCAGTAAGATCCATGCTTTTTTCCACTACTCCTAGGCTTTCAAGATTTGTTTCCCAAAATTGTACTGTCCTCCAGAAGGAGGCGAGATAAAGTACTCTCACATGCATAATGGCAAGGTGTAAGTAGAGTAAGTGCAACTAATGCCACCTCAAGCACAGTAATTGCAGGGGGATGTACCTGCCCCCTCCTTGCAGTTAGCCTACAGCCCCGTGCTGGTTACATGTGTTACTGTATCAGTGCAGAGCTTAGCAAACATGCCACTAAATGTGCCAAACAGCAAGAGGAGCTTGGCAACCCCAACAAAACCCCTCTGAAACTGCACACTGGCCCAGCATGCTGTTAATGTAAATATATATTCTGCAAAAACCAAAGGAAATGCAAGATGCTCGTGCACCAAGGAACTAAAAGAAAACGCGAGAACCACAGTGTAGTTTATAGTAACTCATTTTATTTTGTTATAAATTGTGTGTTTTTAAACATATATTCTGCATCCACAGAAACCCCTCCCTCGACAAGGTTGAAGAACAGAATTCAGACATTCACCCATAGAACTATATATATATTGATTTATTTAAAATCCGATTCTGGTCATCTCACTGGCAACAACACAAACATTCTCCATTACCAGGTATATTGTGAGCTAATACAAAACCCTGCAAAAGTCATTGAAGATCTACAGAGCAAATTTACCATACCATATCAGCACCAACTTCCAAAACTCACACAAGGAGCCTACCCACAAAAAAAGTAGCACTGGAAATATTGTAGCGAGCCCTAAAACAGGCATACACCCATTTGAAAAGCTGAACTAGTCAGATTACTACAGTGAAGATCCCTATGTGCAAACTCAGTCACACACACAGAACACAGACCCGAACCAAGTACAGAATAAGCGGTATGATTACTAAACAGTGCTAAGAGAGCAAAGGTTTAATTAGCAGGCATTATCAGCACCCGGTAGAGGATAACACAGATTTAACAGGCGTTAAAGTACAAAGGGGTGGAGAAGGGGTGTTAAATGGGCGGAGTGTGGGTGGAAACAGTATCTTTTCCCTTAACAGCAGGTGCTATCAATGGGCAGTAGAGGGACAGCTGCCGGGAACCTTAACGGCAGCTCAAAACTGGCGTTAAGGGCTCATTTTGGAGCAAGAGAGCCATTCTCAGACATTCAACACCACACAGGGAGCCCTTTTACATGGTAGCAGTGTGCAGCAAGCAGACTGGAGCCCTGAAATTAGTGATAGTAGTGGTCAATTGGCAGTCACAGCACGGTGCCCTTTCAATAATGGGCGATATGTTGGTGCCAAAGTAGGTGGTGCCATGTAAGTGACTGAGTGGGGATGGTTAGTCTGCTAGGCAGACCAGGCAGATACCTAGGGTGTACATGTGTGATATCTGGTGTGACTCTGTTGTAACAGCAGTGGCACACATACATGCCGCCGCTGTCACAAAGGACTTGTGCCACCACCACTGCCATCACGCAGCCATGTTAGAAATGTGTAATGGTAGGAGAGGCAGTGGCACAAGTCCTTTGTGACATCTGTGGTATGTATGTGTGCTGCTGCTGTCACAGCTATTTCAGAGCACTTCCTGAAGACCACATAGATGATATCCACTGTACTGCCACGATTCATCCCCCAATAACAGCTCATTAAAGAGCTCAATCAAGTTTGTCAAGTAGGAAGTTCCTTTTGTGAAACCATGTCTGCAGTCTGTCAGTTTATTTGTTTCAAGGTATTATACAAAGTTTTCTTTAGCAGTTCCATACCCCCCACCCCCAATTCACTAGCAAAGTGAGGTTGAAGGATTTACACACACCTGCCTCTTCCTTGTTTCTACCCTTTACCCGATTCTCAGAAACATCCCTATCTTCAAAAGCAGGTTGAACACAGCTATGAAGGTCCTTATAGAGCTGATACTCTTTCATCAGTAGCTCACTGTGAGTGCCATTCCCTGACAGCTTATGTTCACACCAGAGCCAACAGGAATCTTCCTGGCTTGGTAGGTTGCTACTTTAGCCACTAGGCTACTCCTCCATTCTTGAACAGGTTCACTTTTCTAGGGTGTATGCCATCAGATCCCTTGATCTTACCTTCTCCCATCGATGTCAATACCTCCCATATTTCCACACAGCATATAATTAAGTTGAGGAATCTGTTTCTGGAGAAAGTGGTCATGGTGATTAATATAGTGTGGTTCAAAAGAAATTTGGACAAGTCCCTGGATGAAAACGTTCATTAAAAATGATTAGCCAAATAGACTTTGGAGAGCCATTGCTAATCACTGGAAACAAGCTATGAGAAATAGACCTACTTTTTTGGACTGGGTACTTGTGACTCAGACTGGCTACTATCTGAGAGAGGACGCAAGGCTCAATGAACCTTGTTCTGATTCAGCTTGGCTTTTCTTTTCCCTTTCTCAGCCACTTCTTCTCCGTCCTCTCTTGCTTACTCCCCTCACTTCACTACCTAGCTAGTCTCTCTTTGAAACCGGCTGCACAGAGAAAGAAGCATGTATCTACTTTATAAATATGGAGGTTATTTGGCAATTGCCCCTTAAATTTTGAGAGGCATTTCCTGGTGGTGAGAAAAGAAGGAATATATGAACATTTTACATTAAAATGGGGTCATAAAATTCTAATATGGATCATTTTGTCTTTGGGAGTTGGGGGAGGGATATATGAATGGACGTTTTGGTCTTTCTTTGCAATCATTTGCCTTGTTATTATACTATTGTGTTACCCTGATCCATGCTTGCTGCGTATCTGTGTCTAGTAGTCACCTAGAAATACAAATTTAACAAAATTTTTGATAAGTAGCTCTCTTCCCAAATTTTGCAACCAACTAACTCTATGGGGTATGTTTATTAAACGGCGCTAACGTTGCAGCTGCGACGTTATCACACGATACGTGATGTTATCGCGTGATAATGGTTCATTACCGTGCAAGAATGTCACACATCACGCGATAACATCTCCAGCGGCGTTAAGGTGGCAGAGGGTGGAGTAAGGCTCCCCAGAGGGCGGAGTAAGGCTCCCCAGGGGCAGTGATAAGGGATCAATGGGCGGAGAGTGGGCGGGGAGAGGCTCCATGCACACTAACGCCATGAAATGAAGGTCAGAAAATTATCGCCAGTGAAAACCTCACGCTAGAGGCACATTTGCAGGAGAGAGAAACCATTTCAGTCAGCAATGTACAGCAAAGCCAGAGAGAGCAAGAAAAGTGATAGTAGTGATACATGTGCAGCAGCAGCATAGTGGCCAAGTACAGAGGGCACAATGGTGAGGCTGCAAATGGGGTACAGGGAGCTGAAGGCGGGACATGCAGTAGGGCAGCTTGGGCACAGGGTGGACTAGGCAGATGCCTAGGTGGCACATAGGAACACAGTAACTGCAAATCAGCAAGCCAGCAATTGACAAAGGTCAAACATGCCCACGAGTGTGTGTCCCACAGTGTCCCAGGGGACATCACCCAGCAGGTACCCCAAATGGCACATAACAGTGACAGGTAGTTCCGGGGGGAAGCATGGATGTCTGCGTAGGTACCCCTACCCCAGATCCCACACCATAGGCAGCCGCCTACCGGCACACTGGATGGCCTGGAACTGCGCACCACCAGCATAAAGGCATGTCAGCATGGTGGCGGAGGGGTGCTGGTGGTGGAGGGGGAGATGGCATCTGCCCACAAAACACCAAGGCCAAGCCCTGTTCAGGTGGGTGCCGTACTGCAACAGACAAGGTTTGTCAGACGAACAGTCATGGTATCCCCAGGGAATGCTCTACCTCTGTGGCAACAATTTGGTGCAGCACACAAAGCCAATGAGTTCAGGGGCAGAAGGTCACAGGTTCAAGTCCCAGCTGTGGCTCCTGCAAACCATGTCCCTATATTTTACCCAGTACTAAACTGAACCTTTATTGCAGATAAAATAAACATGCCATAAACGCCTATATCTGACCCTACAGAGCACAGACACCATAAACATGTGCAATCCCTAGAGCAGAGTTTCCCAACTGCAGTCCTGGAGGGCCAAACACCATTCAGGTTTCATGCTGTCCCTAATAAATATGCCTGTGCTGCATTTGTATGCACTACCCCATTGTATGCAAATGTATCTCATGTATATTCATTAGGGACAGCATGAAAACCTGAACCGTGTTTGGCCCACCAGGACTGGAGTTGGGAACCTCTGCCCTAGAGCAGGGGCCAACAGGGGCACAAACACTCACACCCATAGGCTCCACTATCCAAAGCCTCATGGAGAGTCAGGCTGTTGGGCCCTGCGCGGAGCAGCATCTCCCAATACTAGAACCTACATACCTTAGCAATGCTGTCCTAAACTTGGGAACACATTCCACATATATCAAAAGGTTGCTATGATTAATGTCAGATAACAAATCCAACGTTAAACACAATTTGTTGACAGAGATTCAGCATAGCAACCTTTCTGATATCTGTGGACTGTGTTTCAGTTTTTGTTTCAGACAGTATTTATCACCCCAGGGGAGTGACCCCAATAGTATTGAGTGCCATAGCAATGCCTGCACTGTGCCCAGGACTGGTGTGGCAGCCAGGGCTGCCAAAACCCTCTATATTTGCACAATACTAGCATAGGTGTGGGAGTGTGTGTATGTCTATCCAGTGTTTTGTGGCTGCCTACACCTTACTGAGCCCACACTGCTTGCACTGTTTCCATTGTTAGCCTGCTAATGTGCATAATGAGGAGCAAGGTACTGTGGGTATGGCCTGGGCAGGATGCATCTGAACAGGGCATAGGGCAATGGCTGGGACACTGTAGTGCCTGACCACCACCTGCAGGGTGGCCACAGCATGTCATGCTGGGAGGTCACTCTCACCCTGACTGAGCAGTGACCATGGCATGGTTATGTTTCCCCATAGTGCTAGACAGCTTCCCCCCCCCCCCCCCGATATCTATGAGTTCCCTTTTCTGGGGACCAATCACTGACATACTTACTTGGTGTGTGTACTCACATCCCATTTTTGGGTGCACACAGTTCCTCCAGGAACATGCACTATGTACTAGCTAGTAGCCTGTCTGCAGCTAGCATGTGTATGGTTGGAACACCTTGCAGGGTGCAGAGGGTGGAGACTGACTGTGCCCTCTGCTAGTGGATGTCAGATAGTGGTGGGGGCAGCTGAGCTTTTCCAAGCCTGTCTGCCAGTGCCCTATGTGAAGCATACACATCTGCATTGACTGCCCTGTAGGGTATCTATTCCCCAGCAGGGCTGGGGTTGATGGTCTCTTCTATTGCCACCATTGCAGAGATGTAGAATGTGGATCTGTTGGTGGGAGATCTTTTCCCCCACCCTGACCCGCATAGAGTGGGTTGGGTGTTGCTACATAATCTGCTTTTGAGTCCAACCACCACCCTTCTCTTATAACATGTGACCACAGCAACCACACAGAATATGCACTATTCTGGGTGCATCATAGTCCACATGGGCTAGACATGACTGGGAAATACAGATGGACACAGGTGCATCCTAGGCATGTCTGCAAAAACTACACATCATACACTGGTTCTGATGGGGATTTACAGCACAGTGCATCTTAGCCAAGCCAGGTGCTACGGACCTAGTGCTGGGCGCCCCACCTCTCCCTCAGGGTGAACACAGGAACCGCACAATGTCATGGTCTGTAGCTACTCTGTGCCTGTAGCACACAAGGTCATTTCCCCCTACCAGGCCGGGGTGCTATAGAGGCGCATGTTCCATCTTTTGAGCAGTTGTAGGCTGCTGATCTGTATGTGCAGTGCATCATGGGTATGGGTGGGTTTACCCTATCCTGGTAACCACAGCAGACAGGTTGTGTGGTGACCTGCAGTCTTTCTGTAGCCAGCTAGCGGTGTGTTAGACTCTATAGAGATGTAGTCCACTGGTTATTTCAATGACTGTAAGGGCAGAGGTCATGGGTTTGATTCCACAGTGGTGCTTTTTAATAAGGCTGCCTGAGGCATTTCCTTTTAATTTACATCAGTGCTGCCAGTGAAAACACCCTCACAGTGCCATAGACTAAGGTGCCTCATAAGGCACCCTATAGGGAACATAATAAGGTGCTTTGGCGGACAGGGCACTGTATACTGTGCCCTATGGAGTGCCTTATAGGGCGCCTTATGCTGCACCTTAGGTTACGGCACTGTGAGGGTATTTTTGCTGGCAGCACTGATTTAAATTAAAAAAGGAAATTTCTCAGACAGCACTGATTTAAATTAAAAAAAGGAAATGCCTCAAACAGCTTTCTTACATAACACCACTGCGGGATCAAGCCCATGACCTCTACCATCATTGCAGTAACCAGTGGGCTACATCTTTATAGCTTCTAACACTGCGCTGGCATGAACTTATGATTAACGTGTGTTAACATGCCACGGCGACCACTATCGCATGATACCGTTTCCTTGCAACCTAACCTCCGGACCGCCCACTACCTTATATGGCATTCTGCACATTAATGCTGCAACTAGCGCCGATAACATTAAGACAGTTTAGTAAACATACCCCTATGAGTGGTATGTTTACTAAAGAGCGTTAACTGAGCAAGTGTACCATTAACGCCTGTTATCAGCACCCTTGCACCCTTAATGCTGTAAAAAAGCTGCATTAATGAGCGTTAAAGTCTCCTGCAGCATTAAGGGAAGAATAGGTGGAGAGTGGGCATTAAAGGGTGGGGAGAGTGGGCATTGACAACGAGTTTTCCATTAACACCTGTTGTGTAAGTGTGTGTTAGAGCCCTTTAACACTGGGAACCTTAATGGCAAGTAAAACCTTGTAGAAAGGATGTATTTGAGTGGAGAAAGCCTATTTAAACTTATACTATGTGATGCACAGACAGTAGGGCTCTATTAGCAGCAACTTCATAGTGCCCAAGTATAAATAGCACCATGTTGATGGTGCAAAGAGGGCAAAGGAGGTGGCATGTAGGCATGCAGTGGTGGTTGCTGGTGCGCAAGGCCAACCAAGCAGCTGCCCAGGTGGCACATCTGTGATGTCCATCATGATCCCACATTGACAGAGGTAACACACAAACATGCTGCTGCTGTGGAAAGATGATGCACCACATGGGGTGGTCCAAGTGTTTCTGGCACCCTAGGCAGAGATCCCAACTGGTCTCCCCCCACTGCCACTGAAGGCAGCTCCAGAGGAAGAGGCCGATAGCGCCAGCAGATCTAGCACTTCAGGGAGCTGCAAATTGCAAGTGCCCGGGGAAATATCATAGCCTTGGCTGTCCGCCTCCCCCTGAGATGTATCGGCAGTAGGTATGGATAGGGTTCCAGCAGCAGCGGTTAGTTGGGGGTGCAGCATGGCCGTCAATGTGTGTCTCTGCCCCTCCATCCACACCTGGCACCCTGGGAATTTGCCAAAGCCACATGGTGGATGGACTGGGAATGCACACCATCTCCACTGACAGCATGCTGGCATGTCAGCATGGTGTATGGGTGTTGGCGATGATTGCAGTGGCACCTGCCTGCAGCAGATAAAACCCATGTCCTGATCCTGTGTGCCATTTGAAGCTCAGCATCTGCTCAACATGTCAGCCCCAGTGACTACTGAATCCATATGGCAGCTCTATGGCTTAACACACAAAGCCTGTCTATATATAAATGGGAGGATCACAGGTTCAAGACCTAGCTGTGGATCATGTGTTGCATGTCCCTGTGGATAAACTTCAGTCTACAGTGCAAGTAAGGCATCAGCATGTGCAACCCTCATTGAATTGGCCAGCAAGGGTACAAACATCCACCTGTCACACAGGCAGGCTCCACTATCCATATCTGGATGGAAAGGCAGACTGAAAACAGCACACACTAAGCAGGCATTAACAATGGGTGTGAATATCAAAGCATGGTACTAGCACCTGAACAATGAGCACAGGTTAACAATGCTTGAGCTGATATGGAGACCAAAGGGGCAGGAAGGAATGCCAACCATCTCCACTTTTGCACAGCGCAGCAATGTGAGTGAGTGTGTGTATGTCTCTACAGAGTTCTGTGGCCTTCTGCACTGCACTAGGCTGTTCCTAGCATTAGTCTGCAAATGTGCAGATGAGGAGCACAGGATTGTGGGTATGGCCTGAAACAAATAGTTTGCCCAGGATGTGTCTGCATTGGAGGTAGGGTCAATGGCTGAAACCTCGCAGTGCCCATCTGCCACATGAATGGTCTTGGTGGCCACAGCAGTTCACGCTGTGAGGGCACTTTCACTCTGACCAAGCTGTGACCATAGCACCCTTATGTATCCATATAATGCAATGGGCTATTTAGCTTTAGTGATGTGGGTGTTTTTCTCATACTGGTAGTCCAATCAATGTACCAAATGCTTGGTGACTATGCTGTTTGTCCTAAGCAAGAATGTATGTGGTTGTGTTGTGTATATACATTATATGCTGATTGAAACAGCTCAATGATGGGCAGAAGATGTAGTCTGGCTGTGCTTACTGTGGTGTATTAGTAGTCCCAGATGGTTGGGACAGCAGTGGCTCCTGGTCTACTCACTGTGGTTATGGCAGGATGGTAGTAGCAGCCCATACAAGCCTAGAAGCCCCCACTGCATTTGGCATCAGCTTCTATAACACTGGGCACTGACATGTATTGCTCTTGCAAGGATTTCTGTCCAACAGGTAAAGGACACGGAGTCCAAATGTGACAGGCACCTACAACATTCGGCAGTAAACAAGGCAATTAACGAGCACTAATGTGGAACTACAGCATGGCCGACAGAGACCATCTCCAGTAGTGCAAGCTCTGGGAGCCAGGTGCTTGATGAAAAAAGATGAAAAAATAAGTCACAAAAACAACTTCAGAGGCAACGGACATAACCTTCATTGTTTTATTGTACATTTATTGATGTATTATGTATACAATGATTTGTTTTAGTGAGCATTTATTGATGTTTTATGTCATCTCTGTGTTTTATGGTGAGTTTTTTTGGGAGGGGGCTACCAGCAGAATGGCATGCTCCGAATTAAAATTGCTTTACATTTGTAAACATTTATCTTTCTAGGAAACTGCAGGTGCATATTGAGGTCATGTGGTATGAAGAAAAAAGCTGCATAAAGAAGAATTTAATCCTCATCAAATTCATGCTGCATCATTAAAAATAAAGATCAGAGGATGCATAATATGAATGCTTGCTGAAGAAGGGCTCACTATGTTCTTCCTTTCTTTTTAAGCCATTAGGCTGAAGGATTCTTTTTTGCATCTGTGATATATAAGAGGTGTATATTCTGGCTGAGATCCGTCGGACAGAATTCAGAGGTCCCAAAATCACAGATCTGATGGTGAATAAAAATGCAGAGAACTTCAAGGGAATAGCTTTTCATTTCTGAGCATTAGAGAAGAATTTCAAGCTACCATGTAGCCTCCAATATTTGGATGACTGCCTACCTCTTGGAACTGTCGGCCTTGCATGCTGCTGAACGGAAGGCATATTTATCTTCCTGAATACCTGCAGCTCTTTGGTGGCTTGAAATTTCTCTCTATCCTTAAAAAAAGACAAAAGAGTGTAGTGTAGTTGTGTCATATTTGCTCACCATACTTCAAGACTATTCAGGTTGAACTGTGAAATCTGGTTTGCATTCCCTCTTTGCCCTCCTTGAATTTGCAGCCATACGGCCAATTTGTTATCAAGCCCTCCAGTGGCACATGGCTTCCAAAAATTAAATCTGCATCTGTTCATGCTTAGCAGCTGCCTTTGTGGTATCCATTTCTTTATTCCTCCCTTCTCTAGTTTCTTTTTCAGGTTAACTCATCAGCGCTATGGCATTATTATTCCCCTTTGCCCTCTCTCTTAATTTCATTCCCACCTGCCATAAAGTCCTCTTTCATAGACTACCTCTATTTTGGAATGCCTATGTTGTGCCTCCTTCCTCATTTCTTTCTCTTTTTGTTATATCATCTTTATTATAACTCTCTCTCTTTCTTTCTTTTTTCTGTTTCTGATTGCCCCTATGCTGTCCGATACTCTGATTTCCCTGACTCCCACCCTTACCCTTGATCCCTCTCTGACTTTCATGATCATATTAGTAATATCATCAAGCTGTCCTATTTTTCTCTTCGTCAGATCCGATCTATTCGCTCCTTCTTGTCGTGATCTACTCTTGCCACACTCCTCCTTACCCTTGTCAGTAGTCGCCTCAACTATTGCAATACAATCTTTGCTAGTCTTCCTGGGCATGAAATTAAGTGATTACAACTTGTTCAGAATTCTGCAGTTCGAATTCTCACGCACGCTTCTAGACATGATCGCATTTCCCCTCTGCTAATGAACCAGCACTGGCCCTCCATCCTTTACAGAATTCAATATAAAATTCTGATCTTAATCCATAAAGCCTTGCACATTGGTCTTCCTTCCTATCTCTCTTCTCTAGTTCTTCTTCATTCTCCAAGTACAGTTCTCCAGTCACTTCATGCCAATCACCTGCACCTCTCCTCTGCTTCACAAGCCAAGTACAAATCCGCATGACACCCCGCTTTCTACTTTCTTGCACCGATGCTTTGGAATGCTCTCCCCCCTGACCTTCGCCTGGCGTCTTCCTACCTTAGGTTTAAAGTATCAGTCTAAACACAGCTCTTCCAGAAAGCTTTCCTTACATTATGACCTAAAATGTGCCATGATAAATTTGCGTTCCATACGCAAGAAATGGCCCGTTGTCCTAGACATGATATCCCTTTATGACCTGGACCTACTTATGATCACAGAAACCTGACTATCCTCGGAGGATAACTTCATCCTCAACCAACTCCTACCTCCCTACTTCTCTATTCATATAAGACACAGAGAAACCAAAAAAGGAGGTGGAGTACTAATACTCACTAAATCAGATCTTTATTTATTTTATTTATTTATTTAACTATTTCTTTTATACCGCCCCTTCCAGAGATCAAGGGCGGTTTACATATAACAGGTTAACAGTTTTGTACACAGTTTGTATACATTTTACATAGAACAATAGAAATCAACTATTTACATTGAACATTGTACATAGAACAATAGAAATCAACTATTTACATTGAACAGTAAATATATTAAAGAAAAACAATAAGCAGAGACATCTTTTAAGTATTAAAGCAAGAACTTTGTAGGTATTAAAGCAAACACATCAAACTTTTTACAAATGTATATTTACAGTGTGTGGTGTGTGTGTTGTGTGGGGCAGATATTGGTGTAGGTGTTGGAATTTAGTTCCTTTTTTTTTTTTTTTTTGTCGTCTTTGAGGTGTGTGAGTGGGGGGGGGGGGTAGGCTTGTGTTTATATTGTTTGGGTTAAGGGAGTTTGTGCATGTGTGACCAGGTTTGTTGTGGAGCTAGCTTTGGGGTAGTAGGGGACTTCGAAGTGTTCAGTGAACAGGTAGGTCTTTAATTCTTTTCTGAATTGGAAGAGGTCTCTTATGGTGCGAAGTTCAATAGGGAGGTCGTTCCAGAGTGTAGGGGCAGTGAATGAGAATGCTCTGGAGCTAGTGGTGTTCTTAGTTTTGCGGATGGTTTTAGGTATGATGAGCGAGTGGGCCGCGTTTTGTCTGAGGGTCCTTGTCGAAGTTGGAGATTGCAGTAATGTGGATAAGTGTGAGGGGGTTATGTCGTTTATGAGTTTATAGGTTGTTAGGATGATTTTATATTTAATTCGACTGTTTATAGGGAGCCAGTGGAGGTCTAGCAGTATAGGGGTTACGTGATCTGTTAGGGGAGCTTTAGCAATCACTTTTGCACAGATGTTTTGTGCTCTTTGCAGAAGGTAGGTGCTTTTTTGCGGGAGGCCTATTAGGAGACTATTGCAATAGTCAAAGTGAGGGGTGATCAGTGTACTTACTACGGATCTAAAGTCTGGTGTTTCTAGGAGTGGCCTTAGGTGTTGAATTGTTTTGAGTTTATAGAAAATGGTTTTTACTGTTTGTTTTATGTGTGGTAACATGGTGAGAGTGTGGTCTATTATTACTCCTAAGTATTTTACCTGTTTTCTGACTGGTATGGAGGTTTTGTTGATAGTGATTATTTCCGGGTAGGTGTTCTCAGTCATAGATGATCTTGTCACAAACATTGCCTCAGTTTTTTTGAAGTTTATGCTGAGGTGGTTAGTTTCCATCCAGGAGGTGGTTTCAGCCATGCATTTGGATAGCGAGTCATATGTAGGGTTTTTAATGGTTATGGGGGTAGCTAGCATGATGTCATCGGCATATATAAAGTGGTTAATCTTGTGTTTTTTTAAATATGTTTGTTATCGGTTGCAGGTACAGGTTAAATAGGAGGGCTGATAGGGCTGATCCTTGGGGTATTCCCTGTCCTTGGGGGAATGTTTCTGATGCTTGTTGGTCAATTTGGACGCGTATTAATCGGTGTGAAATGTAGGATTTGAACCAGTTAAGGACGGTCCCGCCTATTCCTAGATTTTCTAATCTGTTGATCAGTGTTGGATGATTAATGTTATCGAATGCGGCTGAGATATCTATAAATAGGAGTAGGTAGCCTTGTTGTTTGTCATCTGTGCCCTTGATGAGGAAGTCCATAAGGGTGATTAGGAGGGTTTCTACTCCATGGGATGGGCGGAAACCAAATTGGTGTGAGTCAAGGGGTTTGTATTCATCAATGTGTTCCTGTAACTGAATTTGAATTGTTTTCTCTATAATTTTGGCTATGAACGGAATGCTGGCTATAGGTCTGTATGAGTTTGGATCTTTTGAGTCTAGCTTATTATTCTTTATTATTGGTCGGAGTGTTGTGAGTTTTAGGGCATCAGGCATGATGCCCTGTGATAGAGATTGGTTAACTATGTGTTGTAGATTTACCGCCAGTTCCTCTTTCGTACACTTAATCCATGAAACGGGGCATGGGTCAAGTGGGGAGGTGGTGGTGTTTATCATTGTTATGATTTTGAGGAGTTGTTTTTGTTATATCAACTGGAAACTTGTCCATTCATGCGTGGTTTTCGTGCTTGATAATAAAGAAGTTGGGGTAGTGGGCTTGTTTTTTAGTTTTTCTGCAAAATGATTTGCTAGTGTTTGTATATTAATTGCTTGTTTAGGTTCGCTGTTATTAGCTTTGGTTAATGTTTTTACTATCGCGAATAACTCCCTAGGGCGGTTGATGGATGAGTTTATTACTTTAGAGTGGTAGTCTCTTTTTGATTTGTTAATTGCGTTTTTGTATTCTATAAGTAGGACCATGTATTGGGATTTGTTTTCATCAGATTTTAGTTTTCTCCATCTCTTTTCTTGTCTCCTCAGTTGTTTTTTTAGTTTTCTCAGCTCTTTCGTGAACCATTTTTCTGTCTTTTTTGTTTGCTTGTGTAAGACTTTTGTGTGGACAGCTGCTTTTTGAATGGTTAGGTTCCAATTTGATATGGTTGAGTTGATGTCTGGTGTGGTTGTATCTAGTTTGGGTAGTACTTTGTCGAGGAATGTGTCCTTGTCAAAGTGTTTGAAGCGTGATATATGCGGGGTTGTGCTCCCATTATTTTTTGGGACTTGTGCTGATAGCTGGATTGTGATTAGATGGTGGTCTGACCAGGGTACTTCGGTTATACTCGGGGTGGTATGTAGTAGGTGACTGTAGAGTGAGGCTGGGAGGAAAATTACGTCAAGTATGTTGCCTCTTTTGTGTGTAGGAGCATGTATTATCTGTGTGAACCCCATTTGTGACATGGCATCTATGAAGTTATCTGATTGGGAATGGTTCAGTGATGGGAGGTTCAAGTCACCAAGGAGTATAAATGGTTTGCTTTGTGACGCTGTGCATGCAAGTTCTAGGATAGGGGTGAGATTTTTTTGATCAGATGAGGGGGGTCTGTAGATGAGGGTGAGAGCCATGGTTTTATTTTCTATGTTAACAATGTCCATACCATCTATATTATTTAGGTTTGTAAGGGTGAATTTTAGGTCATTTTTGGTGAGGATCAATACACCCCCTCCTCTTTTTATGTTCCGTTGGCAATTGAATATGTCATATTGATATGTGGTTAGTTGGTTTAGTAGTATAGTGTCTGTAGGTGAGAGCCATGTTTCAGTAATACAGATAATGTCAGGGGAGGTATCGTTAATTATGTCATTAATTATTGGTAATTTATTTCTTATTGATCGGATGTTTATTAGGATGAGTTGTAATTTGGTGTTTGTATTGTCGTTTTGGTCGATTTTATCGCTTATAGGTTGTTGCTTTATTTGGATGAGTCGGTGATGACGTTTGTGTGAGGTGTGGCGCGAATGGTGATTGCGAGAGTTTGTGTATGTAGAACTATATGTTGGATTCTGGTACAGATTGTAGGTGATTGGGAAATTATTGTAAGGGTTCCGGTTATGATTGTGGATGTTGGAATGTTTTTGTATGGACCTTGGTTGGTTTTGTAAGTGTATATATGTTGAGTTAGGAGGGTTATTAAGAAGAGAGTGAAAAGGAGATTTATAATCCTATTAGGAGACATTGTGCTCATTTTATGAGGTAAAGGGAAGAGTGTTAGGGGAAGTAGTTGGAGGGAGGGAGGTTATTACTGGTAACAGTATCTCAGGCTGACAGTGCAGGGAGGGTACTTACTACTGGCAACTGTGTCTCACGATGACAGTTCAGGAAAAAGTAATTACCATTGGCAGTAAGTATCTCACAATGATTACTACTGGCAATGATTACTACTGGCAACAGTATCTCACAATGATTACTACTGGCAATGATTACTACTGGCAACAGTATCTCACAATGATTACTACTGGCAATGATTACTACTGGCAACAGTATCTCACAATGATTACTACTGGCAATGATTACTACTGGCAACAGTATCTCACAATGATTACTACTGGCAATGATTACTACTGGCAACAGTATCTCACAATGATTACTACTGGCAACAGTATCTTACAATGATTACTACTGTTTTAGTTGTTGTATACGTGCTGTGGGATTATATTTCTATATGCCTCTTCCTGGCCTCAACATGCAACCATTCAAAACGAACCTTAAACGTATATGCAGGCAGCTTCGATTTTGAGAATATGGCTGGTGCTGTTATCCTGCTGCCGGAGAGCTGCTGATGATGGCAGGGGTTTTTCTGGTGCCCCTTCTCGCGGTCCCCGCCTAAGGGCCACGCCAAAGGGCCCTCTGGCGAGGCCCTCAGGCGCGGGCCCGCCAGGCGCGGGCACGCCTGCCGGTGCTTCCCTTAAACGTTGGCTGCTCTGCCCCGATTGGGTAGAGCAGCAGGCTGGAGGAGCCGCGTTGCTCCGGCGTGCTCCTCCCCGATCGGGAGAGCAGTGGCTGGGCCGGAGGGGTGCAGGCAATGGAGAGGCCTGTGCTCCTGCCGGCGCTTCCTTTAAACGTTGGCTGCTCTGCCCCGATTGGGTAGAGCAGCAGGCTGGAGGAGCCGCATTGCTCCGGCGTGCTCCTCCCCGATCGGGAGAGCAGTGGCTGGGCCGGAGGGGTGCAGGCAATGGAGAGGCCTGTGCTCCTGCCGGCGCTTCCTTTAAACGTTGGCTGCTCTGCCCCGATTGGGTAGAGCAGCAGGCTGGAGGAGCCGCGTTGCTCCGGCGTGCTCCTCCCCGATCGGGAGAGCAGTGGCTGGGCCGGAGGGGTGCAGGCAATGGAGATCTTCATTTCCATATTACCGAATCATCCAGTACAAGTAACTTAGATTCTCTTTCCATCAAAAACCAGCAATGCACTATCAATCTAGTATACAGAACACCATCTTCATCTCCTGAGGACCTCCCCACAATTATTGACCTTGCCGCTAATGCCCACAACCCTAATTCACCTATCTGGACAATGGGAGATTTTAATCTCCCCTCACTTCATCAAAGCCATGCAACTGCATTCCTTGAAGCCATTGAGGACCTGGGTTTTAAACAAATCATCGACAAACCCACACATATAAAGGGTAATATTCTGGACATGGTGTTCGCACCGCATACGGCCCTCGAGCAAAACTACAACCCGATGATGTCTGTTTTTGACGTACCCTGGTCTGACCATAAACTTATCACTTTCCAGATACCCACTAGAGACAGCCAGCGGCATAATAACCAGAAATGTAACAGCACAGCTCGAACTTCAACAAGAAACTTCCGCACATTTAACAGAGAGTTAATTCTCTCTCAAACCCCCTCCCTCTTTAGCAAAACCACATCCGATCCGGAAGAACTAGTCTCCGCCTGGAATCTCAACCTCAAGCCTATCTCACAACGCCCACAATCCAATAACGCATCCAGTAGAATAAGAAATGCGGCCCCATGGTTCTCCCAAGAGTTGAGAGCTTCTCTAACACAACTACGCAGACTTGAGAAAAAATGGCGCCGATCACTCTCCACAGAAGACCTGACAGCCTACCAACTTCACTTAACAATGCACAGAGAAGCAATCTCAATGAAAATGAAACAACACCACACCGAAACTCTGAAGAGATCCCTGAACAAACCACGGGATCTTTTCAACTTGGTTCAAGCCCTTTCAAAGGAACCATCTCCGGAAAAACATATGGATATCCAACCACAAAAATTCGCTGACTACCTCCAATCAAAGATCATACAGACTGACAAAATATCAACAGCCTCGTTCCAAGATCCTACCGGCTTAACCCCCTTACCCAAGTTTTCCACACCATCCCGAAAAAGCATTGAAGACACAATAGCTTCTCTCAATACCTCCACAGTGCAAACCGACCCTTGCCCAGCGTTTTGGATCAAGGAACTACGCAAGGAATTCAGTCCATTCATCGCAAAACTGATAAACCATTCCTTCTCTACTGGTTCCTTCCCCACAACCCTCAAACAAACCTCAATCAGGCCCTTATTGAAGAACCCCAAACTTGACCCCCAAAAGGTCGATTCCTACAGGCCAATAGCCAGTATTTCCCTACTAGCAAAAATAATTGAGAAAGAGGTCCAAAGGCAAATTCAGGATCATATAGACTCCACAGCTCCCCTGGATTACTGCCAACACGGGTTCAGAGAGTATCATGGAGCCGAGACACTTCTCACCTTCCTACTCAATAACATAATCACAGGCATCGATAACATCCGACAAGGCTTTGTGCTCATCTTTTTAGACGTTGCTGCGGCCTTTGACTCAGTACATCATGAGATTCTCCTCGGGCGACTGAAAGAAAAGGGAATCTGCAATACCGCGCTCGAATGGTGCAAGTCCTATCTAGATGGTCGGTGGCAGCATGTCAAATCCGGAGCAGAAGAATTGAAACAATTCCATCAAACACAAGGTGTGCCTCAAGGATCCTCATTGTCATCTCTACTGTTCAACATATATATGCAGCCCATCTGCAATATCATTAGATCATTTAACGTGAGCTGTCTGATATATGCAGATGACATCCTCTTATATATGCCTTTCTTGACTGTTCAAATGGACCTTACACCACTTGTAGAGTGTTTCAGTACCATATCAGATTGGCTACAATCACAAAACCTCCGCATCCAGCACAAGAAAACGGAGGTACTGTTCATCGCTAGAGACCCTGACTTTACCCCACCACCCCATATAAGAGTCAAGGAAGCGGAATTACAAACCAAAGAAACAATAAAATACTTGGGGGTCACCTTAGACCAACACCTGGACATGAAATGTCATATAAGCAACATTGTCAAAGCTGTTTATTTCAAAATCCGTTCACTCAGGCATCTGCGCTCCCTACTGGACCCGGATGATTTCCGGACCATATACCAAGCACTGATACTACCGCATTTTGACTTTGCCAATTCCATTTTACAAGGTCTCTCTCAAGCTACACTAAATTCATTACAACTGGCCATGAATGCTGCAGCAAGGGTTCTCTATGGAGCCTCCAGAAGTGACCATGTGACACCTATATTAAAACAGCTTCATTGGCTACCAATACACGGAAGGATTATCTTCAAAACTCTACTCCTCTCATTCAAGGCCATCAAGTGCCTATCCTCTACTGCACTTACTGAGCTTATCCACACAGTGCCCCCCAACAGATCCAGGAGGTCAACAGCCCTAAATCTACTAATAACCCCGAAGACCTTGACTAAATGCAATAGCACAATGGCAAATAGGGCTTTCAGTCTTTACGTCCCCAAATACTGGAATGTGCTCCCACCAGACATTCGAGCTATTGCAGACCTAACCCAATTCAGGAAGGCAATCAAATCACACCTCTTCCTACAATGCTACCCTGCCAGCAATGAATCTAAGTAACCCCTCCTAAGAAACACCCATTCCTAGTCTTATTATAGTCTCAACCTCCTTCCTGCAGATCAGGCTCATACTGTCTTAAGTATTCATGGTATTACATATAGCTCATCAGTCTCATTATTTATTGTATATAGTTTGTATATAGTATTGTATATAGTTTAACCCTCTTATAGGTTTATTATTTCATGTATATAGTGCAACCCTGTTATCCAAGTTTGTACCCCTGTTCGATGTAAAACCAAACAGAGTGTGTTTTGGTCATTTTGTTATACTGTACACCGCGCTGATACTGAATAGTGCGGTATATAAGCAACTGTAATAAATAAATAAAATAAATAAATAAAATGACCTGTCTCCTACTTGATTTTCTCTTACTTATTCCTCTGTGTGGTATATATGTTCTTTTCTATACTAATGAAGTTCCTTTCACATAGTAACATAGTAAATGACGGCAGATAAAGACCAGCATGGTCCATCTAGTCTGACCAGCAAGATGGAAAGAGTAGGTGCACCTGTCGCTCTGTGCAGGCCACCCCTCCCCATGTCTTTGTTTAGGGGTGAACCCACCACTTCATGTAGGACACCCCTATTTGTTGAGACGTTAAATGGTTCAGAAGTTAGATGATACCGTTTATTTTGTTTTTATCCTGTTGCTGTAAAGGGATCTACTGTGTTTCTCCCATGCCGTTTTGAATTTCATCACCGTGTTTGCCCCCACCCCTTCCATCGGGAGGGCATTCCAAGCATCCACCACCCTTACAGTGAAAAAATATTTCATGACATTGCCTTTCAATTTACCACCTTGCAGCTTCATGTTATGCCGTCTAGTTTTACTACTTCCCCGTCTTTGGAAGAGGTTTTTTTGTTCATCATTTCTCTTTAAGCATTTAAAGGTCTGAATCATATCTCCCCTGTCCCTCCTCTCCTCCAAAGTGTACATATTTAGGTCTTCAAGTCTCTTCTCATAAGGCTTCCGACGCAGGCTCCAAATCATTTTGGTAGCCTTCCTCTGAACAGTTTCCAGTCTTTTTACATCTTTTGCAAGATATGGTCTCCAAAGCTGAACACAGTATTCCAAGTGAGGCCTCACCAGTGACTTGTACAGTGGCATAAGTACCTCGTCCTTTCTGCTGGTAATCCCTCTTTGTATGCAGCCCCACATCCTTTTGGCTTTTGCCACCGCCTTGTCACACTGTTTTGCCACCTTGAGATAATCACATCAAGGTCTTTCTCCTGAACCGTGCACACCAACCTCTCGCCCCTATCGCGTACATTTCCCTTGGATTTCTGCTACCCAAGTGCATGACACTTATTTTATGTTGTTTTTATTGCAAACTGCCTTGCAATATATGGCAGTATATCAAATTTTATATAAACTAAACTAAGCTAAAGTTTGTCTTCCCTTCTCAAAGCCCATACCCTCCCACCATGACCCATATTTCTACCTGTTCCCATCTTGCTCTATCTCTTCTTTTGATGAGTTAAATAACATTCTTCCATCACCAACAGCAGGGGCAGGGATCACAGCCAGTATAAATATCAGTTCTTGTATGCATTGCTGTATTTAGAACAGAAAAATGGCGGTAGATAAAGACCATGCGGCCTATCCAGTCTGCCTATCCATATCAACTACTATGTTCTACAGTCCCCTCCATTCTCCTAGAAATCCTCTCAGGGCTGGTGTTAGGGTTTCTGCCCCCCCCCCCCCTCTGCAGCCTATAGATCAGCGCCCCTTCCCTCATTGCTATTAATGGTGGCTATCCTCCACCGCTCTTTTTTCCAAAACTTCTTTGTGAACTCTTTTCAAATTGAATGTTGCAAAAAAATTGCGGGAAGGGGCAAATGCATAGCCGGAATAAAACTAAGTACTGATCAGTAAATAGGGGCCCTTTTACTAAAGGGCGGTAGCTGGCAATGTGTGTTCTAATGCACACTGAATGTGTGTTGGGACACACATTGCCAACTAGGTGTGCTGCTTTCCACACTAACTGTCCAAAGCATGTTAAGGATGTGAGTAGGCGGGGTGGAGGGGAGAGTGGGCAGGGTATGCTCTGAGCTTTTACCATAGGATTCACATTGCACACTAACTGCATTAGCGTGGAAACACCTAACACAACCTCAATAGTAAGCAGTAGGTGAACCTATGCTAACACCGAGCACACTATGGAACAGGGCTTCATGTAAACTGGCAGGGAAATGCTTTCCACTCCCCTGACAGTTAACACAGTGGTGTTGCATTGAACGCACCATCATTTCAGTAATTTTGCCATGTTAGGCACAACAACATAGCACCCTTTAATAAAAGTATCGTCTGAACAGGCTGTAAAAGTCTAATGTCTAAAGTGATCAGCAAACCAAATGTATTTATTTGATCAAAAAAAGGAGGTTCTACAAAAGGTTGCAACCACTTAGCAAGTAATTCAATGATGTCTAACTGGGCACATATATAGGGTGGTCCAAAAAAAGTGAGAACATCTTGTAAATTAAAAGCTTAAATAGTTTACTTATTTATCTTTTTTAGCTATATAATGGCTTTATTTCGACAATTTCCGGTCACCATCTTTTTTTTTAAATTTGTCAATCGTTTACATCTGTCTTTTTGAATTTTTAAATAACTTATATGCCATGAGATGTTCTCACTTTTTTTGGGCCACCCTGTATATCACCCTTGATAGCAACCATGGCAAGATTTACAAGCCATTCTTGAGAAATAACTAATCTTTCTTGAGAACCAAGTATTATAGTGTCCTATCCTCCTAATATGATCTAGAACACTCTCTCCATCCTCTCGTCAAACACTTTGTTGGTAATAGCATAGATAAACACCCCCTAACAAATATTAAAACTCTTTCCACACAAAAAGAAATTAAGGGGCATGTTTACTAAAAACCGCACATTTGCGCATCCGCACAATAGCGCACTAAAAGCGGTACTTAAGTGCTCTCAAGCACCCCGCACACGTGCGTGTCACCACCGCACAGGTGCGCGGCACACTAACGGACTCCGCACAAGTACGGGCCCGCAAATGTCCGATAGAGGCGTGGAAAGGCTAACGGAGGGCGGAGGAAGGCTCCTGAGGGGCGGAGAGATGGGGTTAATGGGCGGGGAAGGGGAGGGGAGAGGCTCCCCGCACATTATCGGGGCCGAATTTCCATGTAAAAACTACCGCGAGTGAAACACTCGCGGTAGAGGGCATTTAAAGGGAAGAGAAACTATTTCCGTCAGCAATGTACAGCAAAACCGGGGAAACCTGCAAAACGTGAGCAGTGTGATACATGTGTCCAGAACAAAATAGCAAATATAAATTGAAAAAGACCACAACAAAATTCTAAAAACTTATAACCCAGCTGGGCAACAGTGATATTAATGGGCAAAAATAAAAAATACTCACAGGAAAGCCCCCAAAAAAAGAAATGATTTCTGAAAGGGTCTACGGAGCGGAGACCTTCCAAAAATCATTTCCTTTTTGGGAGCTGTGCTGGGAGTGTTTTCTATGGTCGCCCATTAATACCACTGTTGCCCAGCTTGGTTATATTTTTCCCCCTCTTTTCACGGTCATTTGCGGGGTGTATTTGCACGTTTGCCCCCAGACAAGGTGAATGAGCCCACAGTACAAATGTGCAGAGCAGGGTTTAGGATTCCGCCGGCCAGGTTTTCCATCCCCAGGGACAGCATTGTCTCTGTGGCCACAGTGTGGTGCAGCAGACAAAGCCAGTACCCCTAGGACCAGAGGGATACAGGTTCAAATCCCAGCTGGGGCTCCTGCCAACCCAGTCCCCATTTTTTACCCACCACTAAACAGAGATAGTAAAGACACCCCTTTATTGGAGAGCACATAAGCATGGTTCACACACCCAATTTGTACCCAACACCGCACACACACCATAACAATGGGCATTACCAACGGCCGAGTCCCCCAAATGCAGTCCTGGAGTGCCACATGTCAATCAGGTCATATGCTTTTCCAAGATAAGGCAATGCCAGCATGTTGGCGGAAGGGTACAGGTGGTGGAGGGGGCAGTGGCTGCTAGCCACAGAAGACAGTGGCCTAGCCATGTGCAGGCTGGCACCGTCCACTGCAACAGATAGGCCCTGTCGGATGTGCAGTCATGGATCTCCCAGGGAATCCAGCACAAGTGTGGCAATACGGTGGTGCAGTGCACACAGACAGTGTATGTGCAAGAACAGAAGGTCACAGGTTCAAAGCCCTGCCAATCATGTCCACATATTTTTCCCACAACTAAACCGTGATAGTAAGGACAATCCTTTATTGCTGGGGCCATACGCCTTCCTTTTACCCCACGGAGCACAGACACCATGACCAGGGGCATTAACTAGAGCAGAGTCTCACAGATGCAGTCCTGTAGGAACATACACCATTCAGGTTCCATGCTGCCACTCATACAAATGCCTGTGCTGTATATTTATTTATTTATTTATTTATTTATTTACATTCTCTTATATACCGCGCTATTCTGCATCAGTGCGGTTTACATTGAACAATATTGAATATCTATGCACCACCCCCATGGCATGTAGATGTAGCTCATGCATATCCATGAGGGACAGCAGGAAAGCCCGAACAGTGTGTGGCAAACCTGGACTGGATTTGTGAACCTCTGCCGTAAAGCAGCAGCCAACAGGGGCAGACACACCCACACCCACACCCACAGGCCCCATTGGCCAAAGCCTCCTGGAGAGGCAGGACATTGGGCCCTGCGTGCACCTCCCAATACTAGCACCTGCATACCTCAGCAATGTCACCCTACACCTGGGTAAACGGTACACAGCTCTCAAACGTGTGCTATGAGTACTGGCAGATAGATATACCTACGTTACGCACATTCTGCTCTTTGAGCTCCATCATAACAATCTTTCTGCTGTCTGCTGTGGGTGCTTCAGGTCTGGTCTCTGACAGTGTTAACCACCCTGGGGAGTGTCCCCCAACAGTATTGCATACCATATCCATGCCTGTACTGTGCCCAGGACTGGTGTGGTGGGCAATGCTGCTAAACTCCTCTATAGTAGCACAATGCTGGCATACGTGTGGGAATGTGTGTCTTGTCTATACAGTGTGTGTTGGCTGCAAACACCTTCCACAGCCCACACTGCCAGCACTATTGCCAGTATTGGCCTGCCAATGTGCATAATGAGCAGCAAGGTACCATGGGTATAGCTCAGACAGGGTGGGCTGGCCAGGATGCATCTGCACAGGACATAGGGCACTGGCTGGGACATTGTAGTGGCCGGCCACCACCTACACAGACAGGGTGACCTCTGCATGTGCCTCTGGGGTTTCACTCCACCCTGACTGTGTAGTGATGACAGCATGGCTAGGCACCCCCATAGTGCTATAAAGTATTTCTCCCATGTGATATATATAGGTTTCTGTTTGGGGCCCAGACACTGACTTATCTGCTGGTGTGCACTGCCATCCCAGTTATGGGTGCATGCATTTCCACCAGGATTAACTAGCAGACTGTTTCCAGCTGGTCTGTGTCCTGATGGAGTGCTGTGCTGTGCTGTGGTTGATGGCTTGCTGCAGGAGAATAGCAGATAGTGGTGGGGTGCAACTTAGCATATCCAGGCCTAATGTCTGTCAGACATTGTGTTATGGATGTGTAAAGAGCTGCTTTGACTGCCCTGTAGGGTGTCTGTTCCATGGCAGGACTTGGGTTGATGGTCCACACTACTGCCACCATTGCAGGGAGGTAGCATGTTGATGGGAGCCAATGTTATTCCACCGGGAGGGTGGAAGGAATGGTGGTAACATAGCCCACCTAGGTGGCCATAAGGGGTTCCCCTGACTCAGACAGACAGAGATATTCAAGGTGTTTCTGCAGAAACAACCTCTCTCACAGAGTAACAGTGCTTTGGAGCTCTGGCATGGCCTTATTCAGCCATGGAGGGTGTTGTGGACCTGGTCCTGGGTGCCTCATCGCACCCTCAGGGTGAGCGCAGTACCCGCACAGTGTGACGGTGTGTAGCTACTATGTGCCAGTCAGTACAACATCCGCTCAGTACACCCTACCAGGCCAAGGTGCTGTGTGGGTGCACACGGCCACATCCCCCTACCAGGCCGAGAGCTGTGGGGGTGCATTCTCCATCTTGTGTGCATCTGTGGACAGCTGATTTGCATGTGCAGTGCATCATGGGTGCGGGTGGCCTAACCCTATCCTGTTTACAACAGCAGACTGTCTGTGAGGTGATATGCCGGCTCTGCAGCCAGCCAGGGGCTTGCTGACAGCTGTAGCCCAATGGTTATGTCACTGCCTGTACAGCCAGAGGTCATAGGTTCAAACCCACAGTGGGGTTCTTTGATAGGGCTGTCCACAGCTTTATTTTTATTTACTGTACATATGTCTATGCCGGCAAAACCACCCTCAGCTTATTATATGCATTAGGTGCCTCTGAGGGTGCTTTATAGGGCGCCCTATAGGCCACCTTATGGTTGCCATCCATATAAGGTGCACTGTACATTATCCTGTGTCGCAACATATATGGTGCTCTATAGGGGACATTCTAGGGTGCCTTGGCGGACAGTGCACTGTGACATGTGCCTTATGGGCCACTGTATGTGTACACGCTGTGTGAGTGCGTTTGCTAGTAGTGATAGCAAAATAAAATTAAAAAGCCTCCTACAGCACTCCTCACCATAATACATACTGCCTCAGCCAGCCTTGTTCACTGGGCATTGTGAGGGATTGAACCCCTGATCCCTGCATCATTGGTCAGTGTTTTAACCATTGTGCTGTGGCTCTGTTCCTGTGCTTGTGCATCAGCGCGCCGCCTTGTGCCCATCAGTGCACCGCCTTCTGCCGCCCAAGAGGACCAGTGTGCCGCCTTATGCCGCCCAAAAAGAACTGTGCGCCGCCTTATGCCGCCCAAAATGTACAGTGCGCCGCCTTATGCCGCCCAAAAAGAACTGTGCGCCGCCTTATGCCGTTGAAAATTAATTTGCCTCCTAAACCACTCTTACCCATTACAGTTGCTGCCTCAGCTGGCCTTTTTTGTTGCGCACAATGGGGGATTGAACCCATGGCCCCTGCACCATTGGTCAGTGTCTTCACCGTTGTACTATGGCTCTGTTGTTTTGTATACCCAGCAGCGCGCCACTTTGCCTTCCCACGCGCTAATGTCGACCCCCGCACATTAGCGCGACACGCACAGGTCCGGTCGCTTACTCCCGGTTTTTTGCTATTTTCTGCCTGAACCGCCCACTCCTTATATGGCACACGCACACTAACGGGGACCCGCACAATTTCGGAGTTTAGTAAACATGCCCCTAAGACTGTCTCTTACTCCTACCTCATTTCCCCCCTTCTTACTTCTTGAAGGAGCTTCCTTTGGGGAAGAGAGAAATGAACTTAGCCTTAGAGGTAGTAAGTGGTAAAAATTTGTAAGCACGCAGTGATTGATTATATGGGGTTGCAATTTAAATTTACCATTATGCCATAAGACAGGCCTTCATTCTATAAGCACCCAAAGGGAACAAGGGAAAGCTTAAGTTGGAAACTTTAATAAAAGGAGAAAAGGATCTCAGTATTATTCGAGCTGACTGTAATAGACATCATATAGCTAGCCCTTGACTTACACTCGCTACATCAGTGATCCTAAAAAACTCCTTTAATGTCTATGTCAAAACAAAGAAGAATTTTTTTTCTTTTTTTTTTTTTCCTATTTTTCAATTGTTTCTTTATTAAAACACCTTTCATCCCACAAAGCATGTCAAAATAGCTGAACAGGTGATGTTGATGACATCTAAAGTATGTCTGAACAATATTATAGATAATTCATCTTATGCAGCACTTAGCTATAGGGACAGCAGACTTTCCAATGCCACTCGCTGACGCCAGAGAAAATGGCGGCTGCAGAGAATATTGGGGAGTCGGAAATAGTGATGATGGAGATTTTGCAACTCAAGGAGTTGATGTTCTCTCAATTGGAAGCAACAAAATTGGTACAAGGTGAGCCTGAATCCATCAATGCTCAATTGCTTGAATCACAACATCATTTGGAAACTTTGGAGGAATGCACGAGTCGACTTGTGAGTTGCACACCCCAGATTGAACGAAATACAGAAGCCATAGCACACCTCCAAACAGACCTCGAGGACTTAGCTAACCGCAGCTGATGCAACAATATTTGGATCTTAGGAGTCCTCAAAGGCCTAGAAGGAATGGACATGATATTCTACTTGGAACATACTATACCAGGAATGCTAGTACTTGCTTTTCAGCCTCCCTTGGAGTTCAAACGGGTGAATCAGGCCCCCCCCCCCCCCATGTGATGGAATCCGGATGAGGCCCTCGCTCAATTGTGGCTAAACTTTTAAGATATCCTCAGGCTTTTCAAATTTTTTGTGCAGCCAGAACAAAGCCTTCTTTACTCCTGCAAAGGCAGAAGATCATGGTTGTGCCTGATTTAGTCTGAGTCACAGAACTTAAATGTAAGCGATTCCTGGCTATGTGTCCTGCGATACAGGACCTAGGGGTGAAATATGGATTATTTTACCTGTCTCGGATGCAAGTCACCTATAGGAATGAAACCTCCTGATAAACAGAACCTGATAAGCTCCCGGACTTTCTGGATTGAGACGTAGATCCCGATTCTGGTATGGGCATATTGGGACCATCCGGATGGCCCCAAGCAAGATGGGCCAGTTTGGACCCGATTCTGGACTGCAGGAACAAAACACTCCCGTGGTAGCCAGAATCGGACGTGAGGACGGTTTGGCGAGCCCCTGCCACCTGCGGAGACATCCTCCCCACAGAGGCCCCTGACTCTGATGTTTCTGGCGCCCCTTTTTCTCACCTCCCGAACCAAGGCTGGCCTGCCATGGCCTGGATTGGGTGGTGGGGAAGCCCCCTGCACCTGGCCCTGGCCCTGGGGGGATCCCTGGCCCCAATCGTGCAAAAAATGCTGCTTACTCCATCTTTGAGATGGAATAAGCAGCATGTCCTCATGGGATCAGCAGCATATACAGAGCATGACCTGAATCGCACTGTACGTACTGCCAGGCTGGCCCTCCCCTGCTCTGCCCCCTCCCACTCCCTGCTGACTCTCCTCATCCTGAGCATTGGGACATACGGTGAAAGCCGGAGGGGGAATTGAGCCCCTCAGTTGCAAGCCATGGAAACTGAAATTGCCAGACTAGAGCATAGGCATATCAGTACCTGTGATAATACTGTGCTAGTCTATGTAAGCTGAAATATGACCACAATAGTAGACTTAGCAAGTCTGCTTGGCAGGATTTATTCCTACAGAATGCCTTGTATTACACCACTACTAATAAAGCTGGTAGGTGATTGGCACAATACTTGAAGGGCCAGAGAAATCACCAGTGCATCTCTGCCCTTTAAAATCAGCAGCATGCTCTTTGTTATAAAGACCAGGACATTGTCATTGTCTTTGTACAATTCTACTCTACTTTGTATCAAGCAGAAGTAGAAGGACCGGTTCCATGTGCAGGATGTTTACACGCTGAAGCTCTCAGGAAACAAGTGGAGGAGCTCAGAGAAGAGGTGGAAAAGCTGAGGAGCATTTAAGACAGTGAGAGGCATATTGATTAGTTGTTTCTTGAAATATCCAAGCTCTCCAGCAGAGATGAGGACAGGAGCCTACAGAAGGACCAAGGTTGGACACGAGTCACCGGGGCCTGCAGAAACACTAATCCAACTCCCCAAGCCCTTGAAATGAAGAACCATTATGCAGACCTGGAAGTGGAGGAGGCAGAGGCATCCCAGGAAAGGGAAGAACTAGAGCTTAAGCACCTCAAAGTTGCTGAATCAGTGACCACTATTAAGCGAAGGGTAGTAGTGGTTGGTGGCTCTCTTCTGAGGGGTACTGAGGCATCCATCTGCAGACCAGACTTGATGTCCAGAGAGGTATATTGTCTGCCAGGTGCCAAAATCCAAGATATTACAGAGAGTTTGCTGAGATTCATCAAGCTTATTGGCTATTACCCGATGTTGCTCATACATGTCGGCACAAATGATACTGCCAAGTATCCCTCTGAGCATATCAAGAGTTACTTCATGGCTCTGGGACAGAGGATGAAGCAGATAGGGGCGCAGGTGGTATTCTCTTCAATCCTCCCTGTTGAGGGTAAAGGCCAGGGCAGAGAAGCTTGCATCCTGGAGATAAATGCATGGTTGTGTTGATGTTGTCATCAAGAGCGTTTTGGTTTCCTGGACCATGGGATGATGTTCCAAGGGCTGCAGAGTAGAGATGGTGTTCATCTGTCTAAGTAGCAGACTGGCTAACTCATTGAAGAGGGCTTTAAACTAGATTCATTGGGGATGAGTGAAGAAAGCTCCCAGGTAAGTGAATCATTAAATACCTTTATAAAAACAGGTAAAAAGGGTAACATCTGGAAAGCAGTGTCTATAAATGCCCGTAGCATGCAAAATAAGATCCCAGATGTTGAGGCTTTAATGAGAAAGGCTGACTTGGATTTAGTGGCAGTTACAGAGACATGGTTCACGGACAACCATTACTGGGATATTACTATACCAGGCTATACGTTATTCAGAAAGGACAGGATAGGAAGAAGGGGAGGAGGAGTCACACTATATGTAAAAATAATATTAAAGCTATGGAAATATAGGGCTTAAAAGGGAGAGTGGAGGCAGTGTGGGTTAAACAAGAAAGAGGGAAAGAGAAATCCATTTGCATTGGTGTGATATATAGGCCTCCATCACAGGGAGAAGAGGTGGATGGAGATTTAATAGAAGACATATGCAACATTGCCAGGAAAGGAGAAGTGCTACTGATAGGGGATTTCAATATGCCAGATGTTGATTGGTGCATCCCTGCTGCAGTGTCATCTAGAAGCAAGGAGATTCTGGATTCTTTACAGGAAGAAGTATTCAGGTAACTGGTAACAGAACCCACATGTGACGGGGTCATTCTAGACTTGGTGCTTATCAATGGGGAAAGTGTTTCTGATGTCATAGTGGGAGATCATCTCGCATCCAGTGATCACCAGATGGTATGGTTCAGTCTTAGGACTAGGGCTGATGAAATCCATTCAAAAGTGAAGGTCTTAGACGTTAGGAAAACTAACTTTGCCAAGATGGGTCTATATCTCAAGGAGTCATTAGTGGGATGGGAACAGCTGGGGAATGTAGAAATACAGTGGGCAAAACTGAAAAGTAATATTTTAAGGGCAACCATCCTTTTTGTTAGAATGGTAAATAAAAGGAAAATGAGGCTGCTATGATTCTCAAAAGAGGTAGCTGGAAAGGTGAAGAAAAAGAGGGAGGCCTTCATGAAATACAAGAGATCACAGAGAGAGGAAGACAGGCAATATATTTAGAAAAACTTAGAGAGGCTGGCAAAGTAGTCAGGAAAGGAAAAATACAAAAAGAAGAAGAAATAGTCAATGCAATAAAATGGGGGATAAGACATTTTTCAGATATGTTAGTGAGAGGAGAAAGGGCAAAAGTGGTATTGTCAGACTGAAGGGTGAAGGGGAGGAATATGTTGAAGCTGATGAGGATAAAGCAGAATTGCTTAACAAATATTTCTCTTCTGTGTTCACAGATGAAGGGCCGGGAGCAGGACCTCAGACAACACCCAAAAACAGGAACCAAAGCAATGGGCATCTCAAATGATTTTCAGAGGACTGTGTTCATGAGGAACTAGCTAAACTAAAAGAGGACAAAGCGATGGGACCAGATGAGATACATCCAAGAATACTGAAGGAACTTGGGGATGTTCTAGCAGCTACACTGACTGATCTTTTCAATGCCTCTTTGGAGTCATGGGTGGTGCCAGAGGACTGGAGAGAGGCACACGTGGTCCCTTTACACAAAAGCAGAAGGAAGGATGTGGTTGAAAACTACAGGCCCTGTTAGTTTAACCTCTGTGGTGAGTAAATTATTGGAGATACTGCTGAAAGAGAAAATAGTGAGGTTTCTAGAGTCTAATGGATTGCAGAATCTGAGGCAGCATGGATTCACTAGGGGCAGGTCTTATCAGACAAATTTGATTGATTTCTTTGACTGGGTGACTAGGGAGTTGGACCAAGGGAGAACCCTAGATGTGGTGTGTTCAGTAAAGCATTTGACACTGCTCCACACAGGTGACTTATAAACAAACTCAGCACCCTTGGGATGAACCCTAAACTTACTGCTTGGGTTAGAAATTGGTTGAGTGGGAGGTGACAAATGGAGTTCACTTTGAGGAGAAGGAGGTTACCAGTGGAGTGCTGCAGGGATCTGTCCTTGTTCCAATTCTTACTAACATCTTTGTTAGTGATATTGCGGAAGGGTTATCTGGTAAGGTTTGCCCCTTTTCAGATGATACCAAAATCTGCAACAGAATAGATACCAAAGAAGGTGTGGATAATATGAGGAGGGATCTAGCTAAGCTTGAAGAATGGTCTAGAATTTGGCAGCTGAAATTTAATGCTAAAAAATGTATGGTCATCTTTTTGTGCTGCAACTTGTGACCTAGATTGGCCACTGTTTGAAACAGGATACTGGGCTAGATGGACTTTTGTCTATCCCAGTATGGTATATCTTATGTTCTTAACAATCCAAGGGAGCGGTACAGTATAGGGGGTGACATACCTCTGCCCACGTGATTGTGTCTGATGATCTCAAAGTAGCTAAACAGATAGAAAAGGTGACAGTGAAAGCTAGAAGGATGCCTCGGTGCATAGGGAGAGGAATAGTCAGCAGAAGAAAGGAGGTGATAGTGCCTCTGTATAAGTCTTTGGTGCGATCTCATTTGGAGTATTGTGTGCAATTCTGGAGACCGCACCTTCAAAAGGATATAAACATGTTGGAGTCGGTGCAGAGAGTGACTACTAAAATGGCTAATGGTCTTCATTATAAAGCATATGAGGACAGACTTAAGGACCTTAATATATATACTTTAGAGGAAAGGCGGGATAGAGATGATATGATTGAGACGTTTAAATACCATTGTGGCATAAATGCACAGGAGGAGAGCCTCTTTCGATGGAAAGCAAGCTCTGCTATGAGGGGACATAGGATGAGGGGAAAAGGGATAGACTCAGGAGTAATATGTGGAAATATTTCTTTACGGAAAGAGTGGTAGATGCATGGAATAGTCTCCCAGTGGAGGTAGTAGAGATGAGGACAGTATCTAAATTCAAAAAAGCATGGGACAAACACAGATGCTCTCTAAAGCTAAAAAGGAGACTCTTGTAGTAGGTAATATGGAAGGGCAGACTAGATTGGCCATGTGGTCTTTTTCTGTTGTCATGTTTCTATGTTTCTATGAGCAGGTTATGAGGTGGGTTGCAAAAATTTTCTGCAACTTCTTCTTGGTCCTAAATTTCTGCCTCTGTAAGCACCAACCTTGGTGGCCCTTAATAGAGACTGAACTTTGGACTGATATCTCCTCCTTCCCTGCCAATAAATCACCCGGCCCTGATGGCTTTACTGCCAAATTTTTCCAACAGTTCAAGACTCTCCTGTGCCCTCAACCATGCTAACGTTTATGTTTGATGGCCATCCCCTCTCCTCCTATTTTATGGAAATACAAATTATAGTTTTAACCAAACCAGTAAGGACACTACCCAGGTACAGAATTATAGACCTATATCCCTGCTTAATGTTGACAGTAAATTATTGGCCAAAGTGCAAACCATCAGGCTTCAGAAAGTGCTTGGTTTGGTAATTCATGGAAACCAGACCTGTTTTCTAAACAGGTGGTACATAGGAGACAGTGGTCAACTGTTTCAGTCTATCATCTCAGTCACCAAGGGACAAAGCGACCCAGTGGTCGCCCTCTCCCTTGACGTTGAGAAGGCTTTTGACCGTATCAAATGGCCTTATCTGTTTCACATTTTAGACTGGAAGGGTTGTGCTAAGGATGTTATTAAGTGGGCTAGAATCCTCTACTCCTTCCCAGTGTCCTGAATATACATAAATGGTCTGCTCTCTTCCTCTGTATCTATTTCTCACAGGACTCGACAAGATTGTCCTTTATCTCCCTTACTTTTCAACATTGTCCTGGAACCTTTTCTTATGGCTATTTGCCAATCAGACACTATCTATGGATTCACTCATTCTGATTTTACATATACATTTGCTGCATGTGTGAATGGCATACTCTTATTTGTGGAACAACCTTCCTCCTCTATTCCAACATTACTCAAACTTATACATACTTTCTCTCACTTCTTTGGATATAAGGTGAATTGAGGTAAATCTGAAGTCATGCCCCTACATTCGGGAACTCTACATACCAACATAGGTGACTGCATTTTAAAATGGTTTCCCCATTATATAAAATATCTGGGTTTCCTGTACACCTGTGACCCGGATCAATCACAGGCCTTGAATATGGACAGGATGCTTTCCCTTATTGTGGATTCATCCCCTCTTGCAGTTTCCTGGTGTGGATGAATAGGGGCTTTCAGAATGGTCTTAACTTCTGAGATTAATTATATTTTGACTATGATGCCAGATTTATGCCCCAAAAGCTTCTATTGGCAAATAGACACCCTATTGCTCAAATATATCTGGCAAAACCGACACTCCCATATTGCTCATGATGCCCCCTTAGCGTCTAAATGAAACAGAGGAGTCGGTTTTCTGGATTTCTACTTATATCATTTTTCCCACCTGGCCCGGTATGACATGCTCTGGTTTCAACCACTTGATTTGTTATTGTCTATCCCATCCTGGCTCCTCTTAGAACGTGCTATACGGCAAAGGTTAAAGACGTACATCAGGCTTGGCTGTTGTTGAAAAATACTATCTTGGAAGCCCAGACCAGCTGTATTCCACGCTTTAAGAAAAGTGGAAGGAAGTCCAAAAAACTGCCAGCATGGTTTAAAGGTGAGGTCAGAGAGGCTGTTGTTGCCAAAAAAGCATCTTTCAAGAAATGGAAAAAAGAGCCAAACGACGAAACCTGGAAACAGCACAAGCACTGGCAAGTCAAATGCAAGGCATTAATAAGGCAGGCAAAGGGAGAATTTGAGAAGAAGCTTGCTGCGGAAGCAAAAACGCGAAGTAGTAAAGACCTTTTCAAGTACATTCGTAGCAAAAAACCTGTGAGAGAGTCAGTTGGTCCATTAGATGATAAAGAGGTTAAAGGAGCACTAAGAGGCGACAAGGCGATAGCAGAGAGATTGAATGAATTCTTTGCTTCAGTCTTTACTGAGGAAGATGTAGGGATGTTACTCATGACTGAAGTGGTACTTAAAGGTGCGGAAGAATTGAAGGAAATATCGATACATCGGGAAGATGTATTAGAACTATTAGATAAACTGAAGAGTAGCAAATCACCTGGGCTGGATGGTATACATCCAAGGGTGTTGAAAGAACTGAAATATGAGATAGCAGACCTGCTATTAGTAATCTGTGAACTATCATTAAAATCATCTCTAATACCTGAAAGATTGGAGGATCGCCAATGTAACACCAATTTTTAAAAAGGGTTCCAGGGGTGATCCGGGAAACTACAGTCCGGTGAGCCTGACATCAGTACCGGGAAAAATGGTAGAAACCATCATAAAGAATAAAATTACTCAGCATGTAGATAGTCATGACCTAATGGGAGACAGCCAACATGGCTTTAGACAAGGAAGATCTTGTCTTACTAATCTGTTATGTTTTTTTGAAGGTGTGAATAAACAGGTGGACAAAGGTGAGTCGGTTGATATAGTGTATCTGGACTTTCAGAAAGCCTTTGACAAAGTCCCTCATCAGAGACTTTTGGCAAAACTAAAGAGTCATGGGATAGGAGGCAGTGTACTATTGTGGATCAGGAACTGGTTAAAAGATGGAAAGCAGAGGGTAGGGCTAAATGGCCAATTTTCACAATGGAGAAAGGTGAATAGTGGTGTACCCCAGGGATCTGTGCTGGATCCGCTGCTTTTTGACATATTCATAAATGACCTGGAAAGTGGAATAACGAGTGAGGTTATCAAATTTGCAGATGACACAAAACTATTTAAAGTTGTTAAAACCCAAGAGGATTGTGGAAAATTGCAAGAGGATCTTGATAAATTGGAAGACTGGGCATCAAAATGGCAGATGAAATTTAATGTGGACAAGTGCAAGGTTATGCACCTAGGGAAGAACAACCCAAACTATGGTTACACGATGCAAGGTTCCACATTAGGAACCACCACCCAGGAAAAAGATTTAGGCGTCATTGTGGATAATATTTAAAACCCTCGGCCCAGTGTGCAGCAGCGGCCAAGAGAGCAAATAGAATGCTAGGTATGATAAGGAAAGGAATGGAAAATAAAACAAAAGATATTATAATGCCTCTATATCATTCCATGGTGAGACCGCACCTTGAATATTGTGTGCAATTCTGGTCGCCGTATCTTAAAAAGGATATAGCGATTTTAGAAAAGGTTCAGAGAAGAGCCACCAAAATGGTAAAAGGGATGGAAGAATACTCCTATGAATAAAGGCTAAAAAGGTTAGGGCTCTTTAACCTGGAAAAGAGACGGCTGAGGGGAGATATGATAGAAGTCTATAAATTAATGAACGGAGTGGAACGGGTAAGCGTTGATCGATTGTTTACCTTATCAGAATATAGAAAGACTAGGGGACATGCAATGAAGCTACAGGGTAAACTATTTAAGACTAATAAAAGAAAATATTTTTTCACTCAACGTGTAATCAAACTCTGGAATTTGTTACCGGAGGATGTAGTAAAGGCTGTTAGTGTAGCTGGGTTTAAAAAAGGTTTGGACGGGGGGGGGAGGAGTTAATTCAAGATGGCTGCGGTGTGTTCTTTCCACTGAGACTCTATGCCTAAGAGGAAGGGGAAGTTGAGGGTTCTTCCCTCAGAGCTGCAACTACCCAGTGTTGGTCCAATGGACCATTTTGTCACCTTATCCACGGAGAAAAAGCAGGAGATTCGAGCCGGCTTGGCTGCGCCGGTTGTCGAGGCCACGTCGCTGCCGTCGGAAGGTGAGATTTCTCTCTCTCCTGCAGCGAGGACTCCTCCATTACGCCCGACTGCGATGAAGCCTACCTCTGACCCTGTGACGTCGGTGTCTCCCGAGGTGGGGGCACCGAGTGTGTGGAGAGGGCGCAGGTTGAGGAGATGAGCTCATTGACCCCCGATAGTCTCGGGGAGGTATCGGGTGGAAGTTTGGAGCCGTGTACCTCGGAGGACTTTTCTTCCCCGTTGTCTGTGTCAACGCCGTTGCTTCCTTTACCAGTATTGAGTCGTCCTCCCGTGTTTACTTTGGAGACCATATGGGAAGCTATTTCTTCGCTCTCTTCTTCAATTAATGCACAATCTTCAGCTATGATGACCCATGTCCGTGAAAACGCGGCTAACATACAGAAGAATGCTGTTAATGTTGATTTGGCGTTATCTGCTTGTGAGCAACTTAAGGTGCAGAATACTGCTTTCAGTTCTTAGCTGGCCACAGTTTCTGATGCTTCGTCTGCTTTGATGAAAGATAATGGATTACTTCGGTATAAGCTGGAGGTATTGGAAAACGCTTCTAGGGCAGCGAATTTGAGAATTCTGAATTTTCCATGTATGCCTGGGGTGACGGCCCTTGATATGTTTAAACGCTACCTGAACGAAGTTTTGAAAGTTCCTGTGGAGTTGATAGCACCTCTTACTAAGGTCTATTATTTACCACGTTTAATGAAGAAGGCTGAAACTGGTGAGATGTTATCCCAAGTGAACTTTAATGTTCTAGATGTGACCGGTTTACTCGAGGACACTGGGGGAGGGGTTTCCTCTATTGTTTCTTTGACTTTATTTGTTCAGTGTGCTTTAATTTCTGATAAAAATTGGCTTTTGAAGATGTTCTTTAAGAAACGATTGGAAAACTTCCTAGGGTTTAAACTTTCAATGTTTCCAGATTTGGTTAAGGAAACTCAAAAGAGGAGGAAACAGTTTCTATTGTATAAGTCTGGTGTATCACAAATCGGGGGAACGTTTTTCCTGAGATACCCATGTAGATGTTTGGTGTTATATAAGGATTTGAAATATGTATTTACTGATCCTAATGATCTTAATGCCTTTATTAATGCTAGACTCTCTGAGGTTGTTCCATCTGAGTAACACTGCTTACCATATTTTAAGTCCTCCTAGATGTAATTCCGTGGTTCCCGCAGCCACCTTGTATTTTTTATTGTTGTTTTCTTTGCCTTTATTGATGTGTTTTCAGTCAAAGGCTTCGATTTGGCTGAATGTTTTCCTTTCTCTTTCCCCCGATTTAACGAACTGCAACAGTTTATGTAATTTATTGTTTCCTAGTTTATTTATTTTCCTGTATTTGTTGATTCTTCATACTCTGTAATCTGGTAAGGAATTTGTATTCTTTGCTGTATAATTGAAAACTTATATAAATAAAAAATTTTAAAAAATAAAAATAAAAAATAAAAAAGGTTTGGACAAGTTCCTGGAGAAAAGGTCCATAAACCATTATTAAGAAGGGACCCAGGATATCAATGCTTGAACCAATACAAGCATTGTGGAACCTGTGTCCCTTGGGGAAACTGCTAGGTACATATGACCTAGATTGGCCACTGTTGGAAACAGAATACTGGGCTTGATGGACCTTGGTCTGACCCAGTATGGCATATCTTATGTTCTTATGTTCCTTTTTATCTGATTGTTGGTATGAAATTTCCAGATATGGTTCCTCTACCCTCCCCTCTCTGCACCATGCATGAGGCTCTTCAGGCCCTAGATATTATGCAGGAGTCTCTCTGGAAAGACTCTCAATGGATATCCCTATGGTAATCCTAAACTTCAGATTGGCAGGAGGATGATAACCTGGCCAATTTGGCAGTCATGTTGTGTGTGGACTCTAGTTCAAGTGTTGGAAGATGCCAACTTGATCACCTTTCCTGCTGTACGAGACAGTTTCCATTTCAAATGGGCGCAGCTTAAACACCGTATTCAAAACCACACTGGGGACTATTGGAACCTTGTGGGTGAACCTGGTCTGAAAAGCATTAGCACATGTGTATTGGTAATAGGACACATAGTTTCACATATCTATGGAAGATTCTGGGACACATGATACCGGGTTCAGGCGAGCCTTATAGAGGTTTGGTCTCATGATATAGGAGTGCAGCTTGAACTTGAGTAATGGGAATGCTTTTGGTCCAGAGTTTATTGCCCTACCCACTCTGCTAGTTTGGTAAATTGCTCTTTTTCTTGACCCATCGAGCCATTTGGACGCCATGGGAGAAATGGAGATCAGGTCTGTCTGCCAGCAACTGTATGTGGCACTATGAATCCACCCCTGGAGTGTTATAAGATATGATTTTTGATTGTCCATTCCTTCAATCCTTTCGGCAGACAGTTTGGGAGAGGTTATTGGAAATATTTCACATCCCCCACCAGCTAACAGTGGATCTTATTTTCTTTCGCTCCTTACAGTTGTCCGACACATTACTGGCTTCCTCTTGCAAGTATTTAATTCGTTTATAGCTATTGCCCTCCAAATGATCTCAGCCAATTGGGAAAAATGCCTCTTTACTATCTTTTCACTTTTGGTGGCATTCTATATACTTGGTACACCGATATGAAAAATGTTTAGCCATTAAGATTTGTACTAATACTGCGATGCTGAAAGTCTGGGAACTTCTGGAAACATACCTTCAGAACTTGAAACCTTATGTTTAATCACAAATAAATTGGACCCAAAATACATTTTTCAATACAATATCAAATCTTCAAAACACCAGAGAGTTCAACGTGTGGTCTTATTGGTGATATAGGCATCTACCTGCTTCAACTAATTACGTCACCATTGTCCTCTATTGGTGCATACAGAATAAAGGTGCTATACACTGCTGTCAGAGGGAAGGAGTAGCCTAGTACCCAGATGATCAAGGGTTCAATTCCCACTGGTACTTCTTGTGACCTTGGGCAAGTCACTTTACCCTCCATTGCCTCAGAAGAAAAGGCTGGCAATGTACTTACAGTGATACATTGCCAAGAAAACCCAGAGGTAGCTGGTTTGCTATGAGTCAACACCAACTTGAGGGCACACAAAAAACACTGTTGTATTAAACTCACTGAATACAATAACACCACTACAGTTATATCACCCATACTGGATATAAATGTACAAGCAATGATGTAACCATTAGGTGGCAAACATAAACCAGAAGGAGCAAAGTTGACAATCACAGTTTTACAATGCTATGTCAGCTCCATCCCCCTGTCCAAAGAACACAACTCAGCAAAGATTATAACAAATTCAATCTTGACTGCGGACACAGGTTTTGCCAGTATCGTGGCTTCATCAGAATGAACAGTCACCCTATTCAGCAGATATTCCACTTCTACAGTACCCTCATGTTTAATGTAATTCTCAATTATTTGGGCTTATGCTGTCATTCACGCTATGATGTATTCCTCTTACTTTGTACCTTGTGTATACATAAGATTGTTCTGCTCTCCTATGTTGTAATGTGTTCTCTCTTTTTATTTTCATTTGTGGTTTTGCTATTCAATAAAATTTGTGAACTAAACCTGGCACGTGTCTACTTGAACCGCTTCAATCGTTTCCTTTGTGCCTTACTGAACTGTGATACAACGACAGCACAAGATAGGGGAGACAGCTTGGGAGCATTTCCTACTGCTGCACTGAGCTTACTTGAAAAAAAAAAGGTTTGTTTGTTCATTAATACCTTTTAAGTATTGAAATGTCTGTATCATATCTCCCCTTTTGCTCCTCTCCTCTAGGGTATACATATTTAGGTCTTTGAGTCTCTTCTCATATGTCTTTTGGTGCAGGCTCCAAATCATTTTGGTGGCCTTTCTCTGAATTTTAGTTGCCTTCCCCTGAACTGTTTCAAGTCTTTTTATATCCTTTATAAAATATGGTCTCCAAAACTGAATACAATACTCTAAGTGAGGTCTCACCAATGGCTTGTATAGGGGCATTAATACCTCCTCTTTTCTGCTTATAATTCCTCTCTGCATGCAATCCAGTATCCTTCTGGCTTTTGCCACCGCCTTGTCACTTTGTTTTGCCACCTTGAGATCCTCAGACACTATCACACCAAGGTCCTTCTCCTGGTCTGTGCACACCAACCTCTCATCCCCGATCACATACAATTCCCTTGGATTTCTGCTCCCAAGTGCATGACACTGCACTTCTTCACATTAAATCTTAGCTGCCAAGTATTAGACCATTCTTGCAGCTTTTATAGATCTTTCCTCATGTTGTCCACTCCCTCAGAAGTGTCCACTCTGTTGAAAATTTTCCTCCATCTGCAAAAAGGCAGATGCTTCCCTTAAATTCTTCAGCAATATCACTCACAAATACATTGAACAGTACTGGCCCAAGGTCCGATCCCTGAGGCACACCACTACTCACCTTCCTTTCTTCCGAGTGAGTTCTGTTTACCCATTGCTGCTCTCTTCCTTCCAGTGGAACCCAGGGATTCCTGTTGGCTCTTTTCACCCTTACGGAAGCAGTACATATCTGTTTGTGCATGCACAAACAGATGCATACATACAGGCAGATGGACAGATGGGCTCTCCCCAATAGGCGCTTATCAGGTCTGAATATTGATCCAACAATGTGGAGATATAGAACAAAGTGGTGATGAACAGAGAGATCTGTCTTGGGTCCACTCCTTTTTCTCTCTATACCCAGTCCCTTGGTGCCCTCATCTCTTCTGATGGCTTTCAGTACCATCTTTATGCTGATGACTCACAAATCTACCTCTCTACACCTGAAATCTCTCCAGCAATCCAGGTCCAGATCTCTGTTTGCCTTCCTGACATTGCTATTTGGATGTCTCACCACTGCTTGAAAATGAACATGGACAAAACTGAGCTTCTTATTTTTCCCCCTAAAACCTCCTCTCCCCTTCCTCCTTCTCAGTCTCTGTGGATAACTCTCTACTCCTCCCTGTTTCTTTGGCTCGCAGCCTTGGGGTTATCTTTGACTCCTCTCTCTTCTTCTCCACACATATCCATCTGCTAGCTTAGACCTGCTGTTTCTTTCTCTATAACATCACCAAAATCTGCCCATTCCTTTCTGAACACACTACAAAGATACTTATCTACTCTTTAGTCACCTCCGTTCTTGACTATTGTAACCTACTCCTCGCTGGTCTCCCTCTAAATCATCTCTCTCCTCTTCAATCCGTTCAACACTCTGCTGCACGGCTAATCTTCCACCAGCCTCACATTGCTCATATTACCCCTCTTCTCAAGTCACTTCATTGGCTCCCTATCCAATTCCGCTGACCTATAAGTGCATTCACTCTGCAGCTCCTCACTACCTTTCCTCTCTTATCTCTCCCTACATCCCTCCTCGGGAACTCTACTCTTCTACTCCTTATCTTCTATTGCTAACTCTAGACTTTGCTCCTTTCACCTTGCTGCTCCTTATGCCTGAAACAAACTACCTGAGTCTGTACATCAGGCACCTTCTCTGACTCATTTCAAATCCAGGCTGAAAACTCACCTTTTCACTGCTGCTTTCATATCTTGACTCACCTAATCTCCTTTATGTTTCCTTACCAGTCCCCCTAGACACATCCCTTGTCTACAGCTACTGTGTTGTCTGTCTTGACTAGATTGTAAGCTCTGATGAGCAGGGACCGTCTCTTACATGTGTCTGTGTATCACTGTGTATGTCTTGTAGTGTTATACAAATGCTCAGTAGTTGTAGTAGTAGTAGAAGCAGTAGTAGTAGAGAGAGATGAATAGAACTGAGATGAAAAACAGAGAAAGGCAGATGTCATAGAGATGGAGGAAAATGAATCTGGAAGAGGACAAATCCAGAGGAAGACAATAAGAACAGAAAGACAATGAAAGAAGACAAAAAAACTCCCAGTAAGATGGAAGAAAAACAAATTCAGGTTACAATGGTAGAAATATTGCTATTAACAAATAGGTATTGAAATGTGACTATAAATTATATGTTGAGATTGGGAGTCAATGACCAGCAGTGCTGCAACTATCTTTTCAAGGAACATTCCCTGTGGAGTTTCTTTAGGAAAATTCGGGCAGCTGGGCAAATGAAGGCATTTTGTACTTGGCACCTACTTTGAAAGAGGTTCAGAAGTACCCACAGAAAAGTGCACATGGGCCTTTCAGAATGAAATGCCCAATAAAATCCCCACATATGATCATCTTCCTATTATTGCCATAAGTTATTGTGCGAGTAATTTAACCCAAGGAAACTACAGCAATTTGTTGTGACACATTTTACTAAAGAAGTGTATTTGTGAGCGTACATTTGGTTTAGTTGGGTGCCTAAAGATGCATGTAAATCACTTATAAGTATGTATGCCTACAGCCAATGTGCATGCTTAAAAAGTGCTCTAACATGCATATAATATGGGGGTTATTCTGACGTTGGGACATCCATCCCCGCTATTTGTGGCTTCTCCTGCCCCCGAATAACTTCCCCGCCGGTTGTGCAGGGAAGTTAGATGGGGACAGGGAATGGGAGGCCTGGGAGCGGAGTCTGGGCGGGCAGTGGGCGGTCACCGGCTCTGGACATAAAGGGGCAATTCTAATGTTGGCTCTGTATGTCCAGAGCTGGCGAAATGTCCAGGGAAGTTATTCCACCTCCGGGGATTGGACTTTGGGGAATGAACTTTATTCTCTGGCTCTTCAATGGAGCTGTGGTGCAAAGGCAACATGATGCCATGGTGCTGCGGCTCCATTGAAGAGCCCTGACTGAGTTAGCCAGGTGCAGTCCTGCACATGTAGGCCGGACAGAATCACAGTCCTGGCCTGCACATGCAGGACTGTTTGCGATTCTGATCCCGTGGGGCTAGACGTGCCCTGCAGGATCAGAATCATGATCCTTTCTCTGTGCATCCGGATCAGATTGGACGCACAGAGGGGATCTATGTCTGCAACAGAATCAGGCCCTATATGCCTAAAGAATGACTATTTGAAACAAACAGGAAAAAATACTTGGAATTCAAGAAGATGTCATTTTAAATAAGTATGAACTCACCTGTTTTTTTGGTTGTGCGCATCACTATTCGTTGCAAGGGTAAAGTGGTCACCGGTGTTACAATAAGCAGATTATAAACAGAAATAAATGAAATGAAATAAACAGTTGTTTATACATATGCAAACCAGTCAGTACTAGTGGAGATCAAACCTAAGCTTTCCTTAGAAGCTCAGATAATAATACTTCGACTTTCATAAGAACATAAGATATGCCATACTGGGTCAGACCAAGGTCCATCAAGCCCAGTATCCTGTTTCCAACAGTGGCCAATCTAGGTCATACGTACCTAGCAGTTTCCCCAAAAGACACAGGTTCCGCAATGCTTGTACTGGGTCAAGCATTGATATCCTGGGTCCCTTCTTAATAATGGTTTATGGACCTTTCCTCCAGGAACTTGTCCAAACCTTTTTTAAACCCAGATACACTAACAGCCTTTACTACATCTTCCGGTAACAAATTCCAGAGTTTGATTACACGTTGAGTGAAAAAATATTTTCTTTTATTAGTCTTAAATAGTTTACCCTGTAGCTTCATTGCATGTCCCCTAGTCTTTCTATAGTCTGATAAGGTAAACAATCGATCTACGTTTACCCATTCCACTCCATTCATTAATTTATAGACTTCTATCATATCTCCCCTCAGCCGTCTCTTTTCCAGGTTAAAGAGCCCTAACCTTTTTAGCCTTTCTTCATAGGAGTATCCTTCCATCCCTTTTACCATTTTGGTGGCTCTTCTCTGAACCTTTTCTAATAACTCTATATCCTTTTTAAGATACGGCGACCAGAATTGCACACAATATTCAAGGTGCAGTCTCACCATGGAACGATATAGAGGCATTATAATATCTTTTGTTTTATTTTCCATTCCTTTCCTTATCATACCTAGCATTCTATTTGCTCTCTTGGCTGCCGCTGCACACTGGGCCGAGGGTTTTAACATGTTATCCACAATGACGCCTAAATCTTTTTCCTGGGTGGTGGTTCCTAATGTGGAACCTTGCATTGTGTAACCATAGTTTGGGTTGTTCTTCCCTAGGTGCATAACTTTGCACTTGTCCACATTAAATTTCATCTGCCATTTTGATGCCCAGTCTTCTAATTTATCAAGATCCTCTTGCAATTTTCCACAATCCTCTTGGGTTTTAACAACTTTAAATAGTTTTGTGTCATCTGCAAATTTGATAACCTCACTCGTTATTCCACTTTCCAGGTCATTTATGAATATGTCAAAAAGCAGCGGACCCAGCACAGATCCCTGGGGTACACCACTATTCACCTTTCTCCATTGGGAAAATTGGCCATTTAGCCCAACCCTCTGCTTTCTATCTCTTAACCAGTTCCTGATCCACAGTAGTACACTGCCTCCTATCCCATGACTCTTTAGTTTTGTCAAAAGTCTCTGATGAGGGACCTTGTCAAAGGCTTTCTGAAAGTCCAGATACACTATATCAACCGACTCACCTTTGTCCACCTGTTTATTCACACTTTCAAAAAAACATAACAGATTAGTAAGACAAGATCTTCCTTGTCTAAAGCCATGTTGGCTGTCTCCCATTAGGCCATGACTATCTATATGCTGAGTTATTGTATTCTTTATGATGGTTTCTACCATTTATCCCGGTACTGACGTGAGGCTCACCGGTCTGTAGTTTCCCGAATCACCCCGGAACCCTTTTTAAAAATTGGTGTTACATTGGCGATACGCCAATCTTCAGGTATTAGAGATGATTTTAATGATAGTTCACAGATTACTAATAGCAGGTCTGCAATCTCATATTTCAGTTCTTTCAACACCCTTGGATGTATACCATCCAGCCCAGGTGATTTGCTACTCTTCAGTTTATCTAATAGTTGTAATACATCTTCCCAATGTATCGCTATTTCCTTCAATTCTTCCACACCTTTAAATACCACTTCAGTCATGGGTAACATCCCTACATCTTCCTCAGTAAAGACTGAAGCAAATAATTCATTCAGTCTCTCCGCTATCGCCTTGTCACCTCTTAGTGCCCCTTTAACTCCTCTATCATCTAATGGACCAACTGACTCTCTCACAGGTTTTTTGCTGTGAATGTACTTGAAAAAATCTTTATTTCGCGTTTTTGCTTCCACAACAAGCTTCTTCTCAAATTCTCTCTTTGCCTGCTTTATCAGTGCCTTGCATTTGATTTGCCAGTGCTTGTGCTGTTTCCAGGTTTCGTCGTTTGGCTCTTTTTTCCATTTCCTGAAAGATGCTTTTGTGGCAACAACAGCCTCTCTGACCTCACCTTTAAACCATATTTTGGACACATCATGTGAAGAGGGAGATCATTAGAGAAAGACATAATGCTTGACAAGGTAGAAGGTCAATGCAAAAGAGGAAGGCCGGCAATGAGATGGATTGATACAATAACAGCAGCTATGGGTACCACTCTGTCAGCAATGAGTCACCTAACTAAAGCCTGAACACAGTTTAGTTCAACTATCCAGAGTGTCGCCATGAGTCGACACCGACTAGTCAGCACTTAAGGACAACAACATACATCTACAAATATTTGAAAATTATCCTCATATGTGTAATTTAATTTTAAAATTTTTTAAATATATTTCTAGTAATAAGTGTTACTGCTCTGTTAGTTCTGACTCATGTGATGTAGCAGATATTAGGGACCTTTTACTAAAGGGCGTTAGCTATTAGCATGGGATCTGGTGTGTGTTAAAAGCACACTGAGACATGCATTGACAGCACAGGGCCATGATGGCACTGCTGGATTTTGGTGCTAACTGTCCATGGTGTATTAGGAGTGCAAGTGGGTGGATTAGAGGTAGAGAGTGGGAGGGCTGAACATCTTGAAGACAGTGCTCCTGTTCTGACTGTGAGATGTCCAATAGCATCAGTGCACTTACCACTACCTCAATAGGTGGTGATAAGGCCACTCTTGCTACTTTTATGCCGCCTTAAGGCAGGGTGCACCGTGTCAAGTGCCAGGAACATGTTGCACCGCCCACGACCATTAACCCAGATTGTGTTGCACCTAGCGCGCTATGGTTTTGGCGCTATTGGCGTGTTAGGTACAACACCATAGCACCCTTTAGATTTGATTAGTAGCTTATTGTTTTAGGATATTGATGGGAGTGCTCACCATTTGTTGCTTTCCCTTCAGTGGTTGTTGCTGTCACTGTTGCCTCCCTGACCTCAGTGGGGCTAACTTCGGTTGTCTGCAGTTCCATCTTGGAAGAGTTACTCTCACCCACCAATGCCACATGTCTATGACCCCTGACATTTGACAGCTAGGCTTCTAAGAAATGTACTTGGGTTTTGTTTGATAATCCAGACTTCATTTTCCTACTTTGTTCCATGTACTCCTACTTTGTGTAATGTTCAGAATTAAATTATGAGCCTTATATTTGCAATTACATTATGAGCCATCTTTGGTGCTTACAAACAGACTGTTCTCTTAAGGGAAGTGATAAACGTATTTATTATCATGTGTTCCAAGCTATGAATGGTGAATAATATCATCCTGGGGAAATAAGCTTGTTTGTATCAAACTTTAATTAGAAAAGTGTTGTTTGGCAGCAAATAATGAGGGTTTGTAAATGAGAGCAACCACATCCCTATTCAGTCTGTAATCACAAACTAGGTAGTATGTGATAGGGTGACATGATTCAAATGCATTTTTCATTGTATCATTACATTTACCTGAAGCTTGAAAGAAAACACTGCAGTTTGCCATTGTTCAGTTTCCATGTAGCTATCAAGTTCTCAACGTCTTCTGAATCCTCCTTAAACCTGTGAAAATGGACGTGTTAAGGACTCCTAGGGGCGGGGAGGAGTCATTTCCGCATAAAGGGCGCTAGCGGCTGCTTTGCACATGGTAAACTGACAGCGCGTGCTACGAGGGCCCAGAGGGTGGGTTAACATAAAAATGATGGTCGCTGCAATGCTGGATAAGGGAGCCTATCTGGAAGTCTGATCTAAGGTGCTGGATGGCTGCCAAGGTAATAGGTGATGGACATGTCTCATCCAGCGAATGTGAGGATAATGCGGGATGCAGTTGGACTGTATCACTCAGGGTTGTGCATCTAATCCACTGTGTTGCCAGTGGGTGTCATGGAAGTGTGTATGAGTGTGTCATGGAGGAGCTGCCATGGTCATGATGTTGCCATAGCAAAAATGACTGGACAACAGTGTTGACCAAGCCAACCACAAATACATCAAATAGAGTGTCAAAGTTATACACCATAGTACAGATAATTAATGGTATCCCACACAGTAAATATACACAGATATGCTCAAAAGCTCAAGAAAGTTGTGTTGACCTGCACATTAGCCGATGGCTTTGAGTGGCATATTCCTTGAAAAGCAAAGTGCCACAGTGTGTGTCAGGGTGAACCAACTGCCAGGAGAATAGCTGGCACCACACTAAAAAATTCCAAAAGGTGGAGAAAGCAAGTCACCTACCTATGTTCAAATCCTGCCTTCCCAAAGGCCATATTGGCACAAATAGGTGAAAGTATGACTGGTGAAGTTGCACAGAAATAGCTGATTGATTTTGCCACTAATATAGAGGTCTTTTTGCCTTCTCAGTAAGAGTGGGGGTCTCCAGTATATTGGTAGGAGGATCATAGAAAAGTCCTCAGAATGGATATAAGGAGGCAGGGTACGTAACAAATCGACTCAAAAAAATCCCAGTTAATCAAACCACTTCATACATTAAGTAAATGTTGTTATTCAACCCTCAGAGAACACCTACACACAACCTTCTATGTTGTCCAAACTCTCTTATTGACCAAACTCTCTTATTCTAATCCCAAACAGAGGAGAAAAGACCTCAGTGAAGCTCCTTCTCCCACTATGCCGCAAGAACATTACATGCCTGAAGGGGATGCAACATTTTGCACCACCATCAGTCTAAAAAACTCCTCAATTTCTATACAATTATACCACCCAACTTCTCACAACACTCACAAAATTTCAATATCGCAATATCTACTACTTAGTTTTCAACATATACTTGTGCAAAGGCGCTTTACATCACCACCATAAAGCACAAACGCTGTGTTCCAAAACAGTGTACACTCCTTATCTGAAACAAAGAAAACAGAACAAACTAAATATATGATCTCCATAAAGCAGCCTAAACTGCTGTATTTTACTTAGCTTTAAAGGCTGAAAATCATTGTTTAAAAGTGAAATCTATTGGCCAGTTTTAGGCCCAATATTCAGGAGTCTCGAAGGAACCCTTGTGCAAGGATCCTGTTCAAGGACTTTTGAGCAGTATCGGGATTAATGCAAGCTAGAGGGGATTTCTAATAGGGGAAAAATCCCTGTGTAGTTGAAAAAGGAATGCAACATACAGTAGCCCTAGTTCCAACTGAGCTGGAAGCCCAAAGATATTGGAGTTAACCATTGAGCTAGGGGGAAAAGAGGCTTGTGCCACTGAGAAAAATAGCAGGAATGTCTGGGGATTGCTCCTGCCCCATGCGGACTTCTGATTCAGAGCTGTTTCAAGGGCTGTGCAAGAGAGTATGGAAGGGGTGTTGATGGGAACACTGGGCTTCCAGGAAGCTTGAAAAGAGTGAGCTCCTGCATGTGGCTGAATGGGAGGAGGGTGCCGGGTTTGTGAATGGCACAGAGCACATTTCTAACTTGGTATGGTCCTGTTCTGATCTAGAGTTAGTAGGACCCGGGGGAAGGGAGAGGATAGGGAAAATTCCAGCGGCTTTAATTTTTTTAATTTTGGCAGCACTAGAGATTTTGTGGCGGAGAGAGCAGGAGAGTGGGGCTGGTGGCTGGTGAATAAATATGAATGACATTTTACCTTGAGTGGAAGAGTGGCCTAGTGGTTGGGGCAAGGTCCTTCAGACCAGAAGGTCAGGGGTTCAAATCTTATTAGAGGACAGCAACCTTGGGCTGGAAGGGCTGGTGTTTCTAGTCCCACAGGTGCTCCTTGTGGTCTTGGGCAAGCCACTTAACCCTCCATAGCCCATGTTCCCTGTAAAATAGTCATCTCCAAGTTATAATGCCCTGTTCAATGTAAACCACACTGATGCAGAATAGCATGGCACATAAGAGAATGTAAATAAATAAACATATGTTTCCCCTTCATTTCATTTTGAAAAAAAAGATGAAATGAAAATTCATTAATATGAACTTTCATTTCAAGTGAAAACACATCCCTAGACTTTCCCATTATGGGAACTATGGCATGCTGCACTATATACTGGTACAGTTTGTAGCATGTTACACTGCAGGGATTTGTGCCATTTTGTCATTTTGCTTCAGAATAGATAGCTGTTGGAAGGCCATTCCCATTAGAGCAGGGAATCATTATTTCAGTGATTTATCCTCCAGTAATGACTCTGGGCCTTTTATAATTTTTTTCTGCTTTTCCAATGCTGGGTTCTTTGCTAATTCAAGGAGTATTTATTTGCTCTGCGATTTTCCTTTCTCTGTATTGCTGTAGGTGTTTGAAGCAAAGACGTAATCTTTCTGGAGATGATTTTGGGGTTGTAGCCTTTTTGCTTGCAGGATTTAGTCAGGACTTTCAAGGGTTTTTCTGTCTTGGGTTAGAACATAGGTGGTGATACTGTGTGGCTAAGTTGTGTCTAATGGAAATTTTGTATGTGTGAGCCAGGTCAGAAAGTGATCCACTGATATCTGCAGTGGTTTCAGGGTTCCATTTCTTTTGTCCTCCTCAACGTAATTGCTCAAGCACGATTACCATTTACTTTTGTGGATGTGATGCAATGGAAGGGAAAGTGAAATGGCTGTCACCACTAGAATGTGGCCAAGGGAAGAATGAAGTCACCTTGAGGGTATTTTATAACAGGTCACCTAGGTGGTGAGGCCAAGTAGGCATGTTTTTTTGGGCCTATTTTATAAACATAGAAATATACAAGGTGTGACAAAAAAGAAATGAGACTGTCCTATAAATGTTTTATTACAAAATCTACAGAGAAATTATGCATTGTCCCCTTCAAAGTAATCCCCCCAGAGTTAATGAACTTCTGCATTCGCTTCTGCCACATATGGAAGCAGTCTGTAAAGTCCTCCTCCTTGAGGTCCCTCAGCTCCCTCGTCACAGTGAGCTTAATCTCTTCTACAGAGGTGAAATGAATTCCTTTGAGCACAGTCTAGAGCCTGGGGAAGAGCCAGAAGTCACACGGTGCGAGATCTGGGGAATAAGGAAGGTGGTCGAGAGCTGTGATCTATGTGCTGGCCAAGAACTACCTCACACTGAGTGGTCATGGTGGAGCAGCCATGATTTGTCTCTCCACAGAGCTCCCTTGCTGCGCTGAACCAGGTCATGGAGGCAATTGAACCTTCTGGTAGAAGTGCTGGTTGACTGTCTGACCCGCAGGTACAAACTCATGATGGACCATTCCCTTCTGGTTGAAGAATGCAATCAGCATGACCTTCATTCTTGATTTGGACATGCGCCCCTTCTTGGGTCTGGGTGACAGTCGAGTCTTCCACTGCAAGCTCTGTCTCTTGCTTTCAGGGTCGTACAGGAAGACACAAGTCTCGTCTCCTGTGATGACTTGGCCAACGAACTTTTGATCTTCTCCGATCTTCTCAAGCAACTCTCGACAAACATTGACCTGGTGCTCCTTCTGGTCATCCAATAAAAGCCTGGGCACCATCTTGGTGCACACCTTCTGCATCCCCAGCTCCTACACCAAGATGGTCTGCATTGACTCCCTGTTCAGGATAAGCTCCTCAGCTATCATCTGCACCGTCAATCTGCAATCACTCTGCACCAGCTGGTACACTCTGTCAATGTTCTCAGCCGTCTTTGTCGTGGAAGGCCGTCCTGATTTGGGGTCATCCTCCACCTCCTCGCTGCCAGTCTTGAAGCATTTGTGCCACTCGAAGACTCGCGGCCTTGACATTGCATATTCTCCATAAGCCTTTTGGAGAAGATGGTGACACTCAGTTGGGCCCTTCTCCAACTTAACCAGAAATTTCAAGTTGATTTTTTGCTCCATATTTCTGTCACCTCCAGTTGCATGAAAAAGTGATGGAGCAGTGTGCTACATAAAAATCTGAAAAAGAAAAACAGAGTGAGACAGATGAAAAATATTATAGCAGAATAGTGACGAGATGTTGCACAACACAGTGACATAAGCGGTTAGCCTATTAGCATTGAGTCATGGGCGTGGCTGCCACAGTCTTGTTTCTTTTTTGTCACACCTCATATAACATAGACAATAGCAACATATAAAGACCAAACAGCCTATCTAGCCTGCCCATTCATAAGAACTATTAAGCTCTACAATCCTTTCCCTTCCTCAGAGATCCTCTTGTACTTTCCCATGCTTTCTTGAATTCAGATATAATTCTCATCTCTAGCATTTCCACTGAGAGGTTGTTGCACCAACCTTTCCATAAAGAATTATTTAGATTACTTCAAGGTCTATTCCCTTTCATCTTCATCCTATGATCCCTCATTCCAGAGCTTCCTTTCAACTGGAAGAGGGTGACCTCCCGGGCATTTATACCACAGACGTATTTAAATGTTTCTATCATATTTTCACTGTCCCGCCTTTCCTCCAAAGTATACATATTGAGATCTTTATTCACTATATGGCTTATGACGAAGACAATTGACCATTTCAGAAGCCACATTCTGAACCATCTTCATCCTATTCATATCTTTTTGAAGGTACATCTCCAGAACTGTACACAGTACTCCAAATGAGGTCTCACTAGAGATTTATACAACAGCACTCTCATCTCCTTTTTCCTGATGACTCTTCTTCTCCCTTTGCACCTAAGCTGATTAGCCGCTTCCACCCCCATGCAACAGGAAGTCTGTATCAGGAGTCATAAGGGATGGAATTATCAACAGGCCCGCAGCACCGGAGGTTTAGGCAAGTGCTGCAGGGTTGTTTGAATTGTTCGATTCCTGCTAGCACTCCTTGTGGCCTTGGGCAAGTCACTTAACCCTCCATTGCCTCAGAAACACCCAAGTTATCAATACCCCTGTTTAATGTACATTACCAATTTTAAGTTTCAATTTAAACTGCTTTGATTGAAATGATAAAGCGGTATATAAAACCTGTTAAATAAATAAATTACCGCTGCTGCAGGTCCTGGAGAGGGGCAGTAATGACAGCAATGGGCTGCCGCTGCATTATTGATGCTCAAGGTGCCTGTCTAGTTTGCCTAATGGTCGCACTGGCCCTGTTTGCCTAAGCTGGATATTGCCAACTAAACCTCTTAAGGGAGCAAATAAGAGGCACCTGGGTATAATTTTCAGGTTAATAGGAGTTGCTGTGGAGTAAAGCAAAAGAGAGTAGGGAACACAGATTGAGTCCTCAAGGGTGCCTATGGCCAAACCACTGTGATTGTGCTTGCTTTCAGAATCCAAGCAGGGTCAGGCCTAGTTAGTGCTTGGATGGGAGCCCACAAGGCCTGCAAATAGGCCATGTTTTGAGGGCATTTCTAATGGATAGACTTGAGAAAGCTGCATGGGTACTACCCCTTTGGTGTGAAATTTATCTCATGTCTATTCATTAGGGATATCCTATAAACCAGGCTTGTTAGCAACCTTTAAGGACTTCTATCCAAGTACTAACTAAGCTTAACCTGCTTAAGAGATGAGATTGGGCACGCTCAGTACTGTGGCTATAAGTACACTTAAGGGCAAAAATTGTGCACCCCTTTTCTAGAATATCGTAAGAGATTCAGTAGAGGAGAGGAGTCCTGAATAAGGAGCTACTGGGCTTAAATGGATTAAAAAGAGTCTGTCAGCAGAGAGTCTGAATTAGAAAATATAATCGTTGCCTTTTATTTTTTTATTTTTCCTGTTTTGTCTCTGCTTTCTATCTCTGAAGCTAAGAAATTAATTGTACTCATTATTTTATTGTCCTAGAAATTATTTAGTCGTATTATTTATAGCCTTCTGGTGTAGACAGTGGCTTTCTTGGAAGAAGCTGGGAAAGTTGAAGAGAGGGGTTGAGAGACCTTGAAAAACTTGAAATTGCACATCTACTGAATCAGGTCCTTGAAGCACAATCTTCCCTCCACCCCTTAGAACCTACCTACCCAAGGAGTTATAGAGAGAAGGGTCTCTTCCCCCTCCCACCCCATCTACACACAACTATCTGTAGGTCTCTGGAATTCTTGTCCACAATAAGGATGTATATTCGTTAGCATGAATTCTGTTCATTAATACTGTTAATAGATGTTAAATGGCAAAATTTATAGATCTCTAGCAGGGAATCAGTTATGCTAAAGTTTTCAGTAAAATGCTGTGCCAGTTTTTGAGGATGTTGAAGCCCTCGGCCCGGCACTACCTGCAGATGTTGGGTCTGATGGCGACGGCACTGGATCTAATTCCCTGGGCCAGACCACACATGAGATTGCTACAAAGAGCACATCTTTCTAGATGGTCTCCTCAGCTATATCCTTTGTTTCAATGGCTTCAATGTTCAGAGGACATCAAGATCGAAATACAGTAGTGGCTGAGCAGGGAAAATCTAAGCCTGCAGACGCCGGCCTGGGTGGTGGTCACCACAGATGCCAGTCTATATGGCTGGAGAGCGCATTGTCTGTCCCAGGTGGTTCGGGGGCAATGGTCAGTGGAAAAGAGGGTCTGGTCCATCAATTGCCTGGAAATCAGGGTGGTGTGACTGGCGTTACAATAGTTCATGCCTCTTCTGGAGAAAAGAATGGTGAAAATGTTCTCGGACAATTCCTCCATGATGGCATATCTGAGCAGACAGGGGGGCATGGGCAGCATGGCTCTCGTTTCTGAAGTCCTGCCAATTCTGCAATAGGCCGAATGTCATCTGATGGTCCTATTGGTGGCTGACGTGGCCGATAAGGACAATATGTAGGTGGATTATCTGAGCAGGCATCGCTTGGATCTGGCAGAATTGTCCCTGGAGGACTCCATCTTTGCTGGCATAGTGTGACGCTGGGGTCAACTGGTTATGGATCTCATGGTATCTGCAATCATTGCCAAGGCCAGTTGCTTTTACAACCAGAGGAGAGAAAGAATGTTGGAGAGGCTCAATGCTCTGGCACAGCCCTTGCCGCAGGAGGGTCTGCTGTACATATTCCCTCCATGGGCTCTCATAGGTCGGTTTCTGCAAGGGATAGTGCAACATATGGGCCGGATGATTCTGGTGGCTCCAGAGGCCTTTGTATGTGGATTTGATCCAAATGAAGGTGGGTCAACCGTGGCGGCTGCTGGAGCGTGACTACTTTCTCGCTCAAGGACCGGTGGTAATACCCCAAGTGGGTCGATTCTCGCTTTCGGCCTGACATTTGAGCAGATGCAGCTGAGACAGCATGGCTATACTCCGAGGGTGATTTCCACCCTGTTGAAGGCTCTGAAGAGGTCTATGTTCTTGTCCTATATTTGGATTTGACAAGTGTATAAAGAATGGAGTGCAGAATGTGACGTTGGTGTTTTTGCAAGTAGGGCTTGAGAATGGTCTAGCCTTGAATTGGCCCTCATGGTGGGCTGCATAGCCAGCTGGGCCATGAGTTTTTTTCCATTTTACCTCAACAGGTCTTGGATGATACCAAGACTTAAAAAAAAAAATCAAATGGAGAATACAAACACCAACTGCAACAAGAGAGAACAGTATTTGATCCGGTATTGGTCTGGGGTAAAGGCAGAAGCGATCAGTATTCTGTTGATTCTAATGTTGTTATTGGGGTTTTTTTGGTAGTTTTGTCTCTTTTCCGGGAGAGGATGTTTGTAGCTTTTTCATTAGTATACTGCAAGAAGCAGGAAGATCCTCTGCTATTATGAGGTCACATCACTAAAGGTTTGCATAATCAGTCTCCAGCTGCTGGTGTATGGACACAACTCGTCTGTCTGGACTGGAATGGACTCTATGAAAGAAAATTAGTAGGTAATGTCTAATTTCACCATGTTGATTATGTTTTCAAATTTACATTCATATTTCTTAGAGAAAAGGTGCTCACAGAAAAGGCAGGTGGAAATCTTTGCATACAACTTTAACAGCTGGATAGAGATGTATAAGAAAAAATAGGTTTGTTATTGGTTAATTTGATGCATTTGGATTTTTAGGGTGTGCAAGACAGAATTGTTTGCTTTGTTTAGTTTCCTAGGTTTCATTTTTGTTTCAGGGGAAACATTGTAAATAGCGTGCACTATTGCCCAATATTTCTCAATAGTATATGCTATGAGTGAATAGTGCCCGCACATAGCCCTACGCCGGAACAGGCCCCTTCCAGCTTAAGTGGTGAGCCAGTGAAGCACTGGCTGAGGGTACCACAAACCTGCTTCACTGACTCACCTGTACACAGCTGTGGGGCTGTTCTCCTTTGGTCCCGCGGCTGTGCTAAACCAGCATGATCGCATCACTGCACCATTAAAATTGAAACTGGGGAACTTCCTGTCTTGCGGCTGTGTAGTGATTGCCACAGATAGGTTTACTCTCCTGGGATGAGGAGGAAGGAGGAGAAGAGGGGGGTGACTGACAGAGTGGGGGAAGGCATACGGGGAATGCACGGAATTGGAAGATTGCTGCTGGGGAGAAAGGACAGGAAGGGAGTTACTGCTGGGACTGAAGGGGAGCTGATGCTATGAGGGGGGACTGGGAATGAAGGGGAGCTGATGTGGGGAGGGACAGGATCAAAAAGGGAGCTGATGCTGGGAGACACTGGGACGGAAGGAGAGCTAATGCTGGGAAGGACTGAAACTGGAAGGGAGCTGATGCTGGGGGGGCTGGGACTGGAAGGGAGTTGTTGCTGGGGTGGACTGAAAGGGGTGATACTGTGTGCTGCAGAACTGAAAGGGGGGAGATGCCGGGGTCAGGGTGGAGAAAAAGGGGTGGGGGAGTGAGGATTGGGAGGGGGACAGATACTTTGTGTAGGAGGGAAGAAAAAAAGTCATACAGTGAAGGATTGAGAGGGAGAGACAAGATGGATTCTGGAATAAGGAGGAGAAAAGGCAGAGTTAATGAATATCGGAGAAGGAAGTAGCTGGGTGGTTGTGGAGGGGGGACATAGGAGGCAGGAGGGTAGGTTCTGGAGAGAGGGAGACGGAGAAGAGCAGGGACTGGGATTTAAGTGGAGACTTTAAAATTGGGTGGGAGAAAATAAGATGGTAAACTCTAAGATCAGCTGGGTATTGGAAGAGTAAGTCGGGATTCAGGAGGCAGGTACAGGGCAGTTCACCTCACTGGGCAGCAGAAAGAGCTCGGTATCCTACGACATCATCCCAAACTTCTTCTTTCTTTCTCCAAGTCAGTGGGAGCAGCCAGTGCTGCCTGTAGCATTCACTTTGAATGTGTGGAGCCATTGTACTGGCACCATAAGTGAAAGCTATAGGCAGCGTGCTGACTCTGAGACAAAAAGGTGATGCCAGGGATGATGCTGCATGATAGTTTTGCCATGGTGCAGCGGGAGGAAACAGAGAGGGAGATCTTGATTTATAAGAGAGAGGGAAGGGATTTGCTGGGTTGGGGGGGGGCAGAGAAAGAGGGAGCGATTTTGGGTTATGGGGGGAGACAGGGAGAGAGATGCTGGGCTGGGAGGGGGAGAGATTCCAGGCCACTTTGAGGGGGAGAGGGAGAGGGGGAAGGGGATAGAAGGCTCCAGGTCCTTTGGAGGGGGGGGGGCAAAAAAGAGCTGGGGAGGTCGAAGAGAGAGGAAGATGCTGGATCTTGGGGGTAAAGGGGAAGGGTGAGGTGGCTGGGAGATGCTGAAAATGGGTGGTGAGAGAGAGTGTGGAGATGGGCATGGTAGAGTTATGTGAGAGAGGCCAAGAGAAGTTGGCAAGGAGATGTGAGAGGAAGATGGTGATTACAGAGGGTAGAAATGTGGCAATGGGGAGTGAGTGAACTACAGAAGGGAATAAGAGGCTAGAAAAGGAGTGAGACGGGAAATGGGAGAGAGGGGTTGAGCTGTAGGCTAGAGGAGTAGTGGAAAGTTGCTAGGTGAAAAGTCAAAGGGGGATTGAGGATGGGTGTGGGAATGTGTGTGAAATATCAGTGGATGACGGTGTAAAAAAAGAAAAGGAGGAAAGAGCAAAAAGGAAAAAGATCAATATGTCAGAGGCAGATGTAGAGAGAGACTGGAACAAGAAGAAAAGAGAAGAAAGGACAAATGGACAGCAGACAATGAAGAGTTAGCAGAAAATATGAAGAAAGCAGAAGAGAGACACTGGAACAATTGTGACTGAAAAATAAAACGTCCAAACAACAAAAGGCAGTGAGAAATTATTTTATTTTTAATTTATTTACTGGAATATGTCAGCTCTGGGAAATGTACATCACTGATGTCTTTCTGTTCTTTCAGTACAAGAAGAAATGGATTTATAGTTTTATTTCTTCAGTGTTGTGGTGCATTCCAAGTTTGACTTTTGGGATTCCAAGTTCAATTACTGCCTTCAAATTTCTAAATTGTAATCCCTTGTTCTGTATTTGATGATGGTCGGTCTATGTTTTGCCTATATTATTATTATTATTATTTATATTCTCTTATATACCTCACTATTCAGCATCAGCGCGGTTCACATAGAACAAAAATCTCAGTACAGTCAACATGCATGAGTTTACAGATAACACGGGAAGGAACTTGGATAACAAGGGTAATTATTTACAATCTATTTACAAGGATAACACTACTGCATAGGTACCTATATGACCGAATTGTGGTTTTCTGCTTGTGTAGTTTCTGTGTTGGAGTCCTACTTGTTCTCTTTTCCCAGTAGGAGATATACTGGCTTTCTATGAGTTGTATTATATTTTCAGTGCTGCCTTTTGATAGGTAGGTTTTGGTGCTGTCTGAGTCCTAGTTGTGCTGTTATGTTATGGCGGGTTCTAAATGGACAGGGTTGATAGTACTTCCTAATGTACCTCACAGTTGACACTGGAGGATAATAATGTAGAAATATGGTAGCCTTTCTTTATCCTCACTGCCCATGCAAATGGTATTAAGACATTCATCAAGAGGCATATTTACTAAAGGATAATGTATATTCATAAATGTTAACACGCACTAAGCTCAGCAGCACCCATTTATTTCTATGGGCATACTGGCATTTAACACACATTAATGTTTAGTAAACATGTCTGTAATTCATTGCTGGGACAAAAAGAGATTTGGAAGCCTCTGAAAATTTTAGATGGGCAGCATATAAATTTTAAAATTAAATGTACGCAAATGAGACCCAGTGGATATGCAAATATTTATTCAAATGAGGCCCCGCAATGAGTCTTCACACATAGCCCCGCATTACTCTTGGACCGCCCCTGTATGCACATTCCTGCTGTTTTTCAGTTTCTCTCACACATGCCTGCGAAGAAACAATAAATTAACAGAACCTTTTAGCATGGACGAATCGCTCTAACGCATGTTATTCATAATGTTCTCCCCAAACAGACTCACGCAATTCACAGGCTGCAGACCGGAGAAACCAGACCGTATTAAAGGCAAAGGATGTAATTACCAGGCATCACTCACAAGTTGCTGCGTGTGTGAGACTGTGGGTTGATGATTGGGTGAGTGTCTGTTTCTGAATTATAAGAAGGCCCTCTAGACGGCTTGTTTCTGATAGCCCCATCGTTTTTTGAAAAGGTTACATTTGAGATGGGAAAATCAGCTGTGCCCTTTGATAATCTTGTCTGATGTGAAGTTCTGCCTGCAAGGAGCTTTCTGCCGACGGACTATTCTCTGGGGTCTGCTTAAGACGATTTGAAGTGGTTAATCAAGCCACTTGGCTTTTTGCTCTCCTGCCTCAGAGCTCCACTTGAGGTGCAGGGTTGATCACAATAAGCATGCTTTTCTAATTGCTTAACTATTTGCCTAGACAATTACCTAACAAGCATGTTACTGTTCGTAGTTCTGCTGCTTGCAATTTCAGAATGGTAATCTAGAAACATTGAGGGGAAAAATAACACAATAGGCAATATCATACATAGACTGAATAAAACAATATTAAGAACAATGAAAAGGAAGCACATTTTTTTCACCAGCTGCTGGAATCAATAAAAGGAATTCAATTTCCTTCCCAGAGGAGATTTCTGTGCTCCTGCCCCCCCCTCCCCCATGCTTCTGACTTTTCATCCATGAAAAGAGTGCAGTATTTGAAATCATAATAGAGATTTATCTCAGTGGAATGCAATAAATCAGTAAGATGAGAAGATGTAATTTTGCAAGAAATTGTTTTAATGTATATCCAAGTTATGATACCTGTTTATTGTAAGCACAAATCACCAAGCTGAGATGTGTAGTTTAATGTTCACTGTAAACCGCGCTGATGTCAATAGCGCGGTATAAAAGAGACTTTAAATAAATAAATAAATAAATAAATAAAGAGCTGTATGCTGCAATGTGCTATGTACACGCCTAGGTAGTTACTGCAGTCAAATGTGCCAGACAGCTGCTCGTACAGGCGCCCTTTCTGCTCGTCTACTTTGTTCGTCAGTATCTGTATTTTACCATGCACAGGACTCGGGACAACCCGAGAACAGTGATGGATATCTTTGAGGGGCAGGGTCAAGCACTAGCAATGCAAGATGGGACTGGAAGGGAGGGCCGACTGCTTTACACCATGGCCTGCCTTGATGGTGGGTGTCAGCAGAAGAGGTGAACCAAAGGGAAATTGCCCTTTTGACCTTTGAAGGACGATTGAAAAAAGTGCCAAGTTAGCTTGGGTCTTGGTGCATGACTGATTGCATCATTTATTTAAATGTGTTTAAAGTGTTTTGAATTGTGTCTGAGTGGACTTTCTAACTATAATGCAGTTGGAATTATAACTAGCAATGGAAGAGAAGTTTAAACTGGCTGTTCGAGGCAAAGATCAGGTTGCTAGACCGGAGAAAAAAAATGTGAAATCCTCAGAAGGGGCCCCGGTTTAATGCCCAGTTATTAAGGGAAAAATTAGGGGTGTATATTTGTAGGCATGCATATGACTGGTCTGGGTCCCTAGAAGTGTACACAAATTATTTGCATACGAGCATAGCTAAGAATTAGCACATGTGAAATCAATTGTACATGATTTTCAGGTCTTCCATGCATACGGGGGCATGTTTACTAAAGTTCACTGCCCAGTAGTGTGGGGTGCAGTGCACGGAATGGGCACGACATTAAAAACTAGCGTGAGCCCCAGTGCAAAAAATCCCACGCTACCCGCACGGGGCATGATGGAGAGGGACTGAGTGAGACAGGGGCAGAACAAAAGCATTGCCAGTACACTGTAGGTAGTGACGGCATTAGAAGCCCATGTTAACTGTGCTTGCCACCCACAGCAGAGGTGCAGGCATGCTTACTAAAGGGAACTACCTGAGTAGCACAGGGTACATTTATTTAGACAGTTTTGTATACTACCTTATCCTTCAATTGAAGTGGTCACAGCACAATTAGGGGATACATTTAACACGAGGGGATATGAGACACATACACTAATACTTACAGGGAACATGGGCAATGGAGGGTTAAGTGGCTTGCCCAAGACCACAAGGAGCACCTGTGGGACTAGAAACCCCAGTCCTTCCGGTCCAAGGTTGCTGTCCTCTAGTGGGATTTGAACCTGAGGTAACTTGCCCCAACCACTAGGCCACTCCTCCCTGTTCCATGTTATTGGTGTTGTGCTAAAAGGTAGTGCATTACCCTGTGCTAAAAACCCTGCACTGCCCAGGTAGCATGCATATAGGCAGCGCCAGAGCAGGATGTGGGTGTATCGTGCCACAGCACCACTAGAATGGGTCTTGAAAGCCTGAACTTCCAGTGTTTGGCAGGGAGCAACTACTGCTAGCCGAATGGGTGGTGCTAATTGCTCCCTGCAGTGGTTTTAATGTGGTATGCCACACTAAATTCAGGGGGGTGGCAGTCCCTGCCCTCTCTAGTGTGGTGACCCGCATTAGTAATGCGGCCAACATTCACGTTCAATCAATCAATGTATGCCTTTGAGTCAGTCCTGACTCCTGGTGACCCAGAAGCTCCTGGGTTTTCTTGGCAATGTGTCACCGGAAGTAGATTGCCAGGCCTTTCTTCCGAGGGAATGGAGGGTTAAGTGCTAGCTTAGTAAACATGCCGCTAACTGTGCCCATCTGCCAGCTTGCATGGTGCAGCACTTTGGGTCAATGCTAACTACAGGTGGATGGACGTGCACACACCCCTGAGATTAGCGTGGGCCCCCTGCCCTAGTACAATGGCCCACATGCACGCTACCAGTGTGGGTCTCAGTAAAAATGCCCCAGAATATATTTTTATTTTATTATTTATTGAACATTTTTTATATACCGCTTTGTCTTCAATCAAAGCGGTTTGCAGAGAACAAACACACTTACATCATTCTATAGTTAGGGGATTACATTGAACTTAACATGGAATAATACAACTTGGAATTAACAGGGAAACAGATAGTCCATGCCTAAAATCATATAGGTTAAACAAACATGAAAAAATTCCCCCAAATGAGGAATATTTGTTTGAAAAGAACACAAACTGAACTTTCATTTGGCCATGCATAACCCTAGGAAGAATGCATCCTATTAATAATGTATTATTGAGAACAAATTAGATATTTTTTGGTTTATTATGAAGACTTGATCTTAAGCTACTGATAAGGCAAGCTTTTGAGCTACGTATGCAGCTATATTTTGTGTCTGATTAACCTTGCTCCTTTGAAGATTGCTTAACAGTCTGTCTATGCAAGTTTCTCAGTTCCTTTATAGGAATTGTTGGCGTTATATAAATTATCTAGCTGTTTTGCCCTTCGGAGATCTGCTGATATACAAAAAAGAAAACCTGCTTAATGTTCCAGTCTCTTTAAAACAATTGCTTAAACAAAAAAGGTTTGGCCTGTGCTTTGCAGTAACTCCAAAAACTCAAAAATAACTCACCAACAGAGGGGTAAACGATTACAATATACAAAAAAAACTTTATCCTACTCCCTCATACTAACAGAGTGCACCATCCTAATTGTAAGTAGTTTAAAAGGAGAAAGGATCACCAGTATGCCTGCCAATGCACTGAAACATAATTTAAACAGAGCAGCCTTGTGCCCTCGCCCATCAGCTGGTCTCAACTCCTCCAGAAGTCTTAAAGTCCAAACTTCTCTTAAACCCAGCTACACTAATAGCTTTCAAGGTTTCAAGGTATTATCCAGGATAATGCGTAAATCCTTTTCTATGTGGTGATTCCTAATGTGAAACCTTGCATTGTGTAACCATAGTTCAGGTTGTTCTTCCCTTAATGCGTAACTTTGCACTTGTCCACATTAAATTCCATCTGCCATTTGGACGCCCAGTCTCCCAGTTTCTGAAGGTTCTTTTGCAATTTTTCACAATCCTCTTGTGATTTAACAACTTTGAGTCATTTTGTGTCATCTGTAAATTTGATCATAACACTTGTTCCCATTTCCATTTCATTTATTAATATGTTAAAAAGCAATGGGCCCTGGGGTACGCCATCATTCACCTTTCTCCTTTGAGAAAATAGGCCACTCTCTGTTTTCTGTCTTTTAACCAGTACTCACTCCACAATAGTAGGCTGTTTCCTATCTCATGACATTTTAATTTCCTCAAGTTTCTCATGACGGACCTTGTCAAAGGCTTTCTGTCAAGCACCGTAGACTGCAAACCACTTCCCTCAAAGCGTTATTGTCCCATTAAGGATTAGGGGATTCCTCAGCAACTTGACAAATCAAAGCACACTACTTCAGCATTCAGTCCAATAGGTGCACCACATTCAAGGTAAAAATCTCACACTGCTCATGATAATTCAGCAATTCTCATCAATTCCCAATTCTTCCTTGTATCAGCTTGTTCAATTATTCTCCACCGCCCCCATGAACAAGAAGTCAGCACCATGTGTCAAAGGGAGCAGAATCGCAAACAGCCCTGCAGTGTCAGAGGTTTAGGCAAGTACTGTGGGGCTGTTTGAACCCATTGTCGGTGCTGCAGGTCCCAGAGAGAGTAATGGGTTGCCCATGGATTATTTGCATTCTAGGCAGCCACCTACTTTGCCTAATGGTCACGCCGTCCCTGTCTAGCTGACATATTTACATCTCCCTGTTCTTATCTCAGGGGCTTGTTTACAAAGCCGCGGTAGCGGTTTGCGATCGTAATCGGAGCCGCGGCCCCATTGATTTCAAGGGGGCCGCGGCTGCGATCGCGATCGCGAACCACTACCGCTGCTTTGTAAACAAGCCCCTCAGTGTCTTTAGCTCCCTATGGGATGACACAGGTTTTGTACAATGAGCATGCTCAAAGCCCTTTTTACTTCCTGATTACTGACAGCTCAGATTCAAATGCTTTTTTCCACACTTTGTTCATGATTTTAGCCCTCCAGAAGAATCACAGGAGCAGCCAGGCAATTACAATAAAACCAAAACTGATATTTTTTTCTTTTACCACTGTTTTTTTTTTTTTATTTTATTTACATTCTCTTATATACTGTGCTATTCTGCATCAGTGTGGTTTACATTGAACAAACTGAAATTACATTGAACAGGGCATTATAACTTGGAGATAACTATTTTACAGGGAACATGGGCTATGGAGAGTTAAGTGGCTTGCCCAAGACCACAAGGAGCACCTGTGGGACTAGAAACCCCAATCCTTCCTGCCCAAGGTTGCTGTCCTCTAGTGGGATTTGAACCCCCGACCTTCCAACCTGAAGTACCTTGCCCCAACCACTAGGCCACTCCTCCACTCCACTGGTTGCATCTAGTAAAGCATACGGTGAATCCACATCACCCCTGGCAGAGTAACGTCTCCCTCCTGCCGCCCAGGATGAATTGTTTCCTACATTGGATGAGAAAGTAAAATGGTAGAATTGGGGAAGAAAAAAAGCAGTACTCCTCTGCAAACTGGGCACATAGCAGGACGTAAACCCCCCTGCTCAGTGGCGATTTACGTATTTCAAAGTAAAGGAAAAAGAGCCACTAAAATCTTGGGATTGTGTGGAATATATTAAATAAGATGGCATAAGAACATAAGAACATAAGATATGCCATACTGGGTCAGACCAAGGTCCATCAAGCCCAGTATTCTGTTTCCAACAGTGGCCAATCTAGGTCATGGCATGAAAATCCTACAAAGGATAAAAGACAGTGGAGAACAGAGGCATGTTTTAGTTCATGCAGTCGGTTCATTTGACTGCCTTCCAGCTCACAAGGCAAACAAAGCAGTTTACAGTCAAAAATTAAAGAAAAGAAAGGGAGGAGTCAGTACATTGTAAGTAATCAGTAAAGGGAGCTAAAAAGAGCAAAAGACAAAAGAAGATAATGCTGATCCTGTTTCCATCCCCACATCTCGGGATTGCCTTACGGATCTCCAAAAGCTTGTGTAAATAGGACGATTTTAAGGGCTTCCTGAAAACTGGCCCTTTAGAAACATTTGTTGAAAGACGCAATGCTAACAAAAAAAGAAATCTCAGATATACAGGAAAACTTACAAAATAGAACAAAAGCTTTGTTTGATCTAGTTCATCTTTTAAAGTCAGTAGGTACTCCCCTTCTCTTGCTAGGAGATGGAAGGAAAAGCAGATGAAATTATTGCTAAGCAGCATTTTGTTTGTTCCGAACAAGCACATGAAATCACTTGCTCAGGTATGACAGACACAGGAAAATTGTTCCAGAAACATTTCCTTAGTCCATCGAGAGATTTTAGATTAAACCTCTTAATATGCCTCAAAGTGGGCATGTTAGTACACTGCTTTCATGAATGTGAGATAATTGAACAATTTTGGCTGGCAATATTAGCTGTGAAAACGACCATCACTAACATAGTTGTGGTTAAGTGCTGTCTAGTTAGTGTCAACTCATGGCAATCCTTTGGATAGCTGTTCTAAACTGTGTTTGGTCTTCACACAGGCGGCTCATTGTTGATAGAGTGGTATCCATATTGTTGTGGTTAAATGCTGTCGAGTCAGTGTCAACTCATAGGAGTGGAGGAGTAGCCTAATGGTTAAGAAAACTGGCTTGAGAACACAGAGACCAGCATTCAATTCCCACTAGCACTCCCTGTGGCCTTCAGCAAGTCACTTAACCCTCCATTGCCTCAGAAAAATCCAAGCTATCAATATCCCTGTTTAATGTACATTACTAAGTTTAAGTTTCAATGTAAACCACTTTGATTGAAATGATAAAGCAGTATATAAAACCTGTTAAATAAATAAATAGCAACCCTCTGGATAGTTGTCCTAAACTGTGCTTGGTCTTCAGTCAGGCAGATCATTGTTGACACAGGGGCATCCACAGGTGCTGATATTGTATCAATCCATCTCATTGCTGGCCTCCTCTTTTGCATTGACCTTCTATCTTGCCAAGCATGGTGTCTTTCTCTAATGATCTCTCACTTCGCACGGTGTGTCTAAAATATGAAAGTTGAAGTCTTGTCATGTGAGCTTCTAAAGAAAGCTTAGGTTTGATCTCCTCTAGTACTGACTGGTTTGTTCTTTGGGCAGTCCATGGTATACACAGTATTTGTTGCCAGCACCATAATTCAAAGGCATCAATTTTCTTCCTGTCTATCTTTTACTGACCAACTTTTGCATCTATATGACGTTATTGAAAATACCATGGCTTGAACGAGATGAATCTTTGTATGGAAAGAGACATCTCTGCTCTTGAGAATCTTGTCTAGGTCCTTTATAGCCATTCTGCCAAGGGCAATGCATCATCGGATTTCTTGACTGCTTGTTGTTTCTTTATTGATAGTTGATCCAAGTAGGTTAAAGTTGTCCACTATTTCAATTTCTTCATCAATGATGAACTTATTGATTTTGCCAGTTGTCAGGATCTTTGTCTGCTTTACATTAAGGTGAGGCCCTTTTTAAGACTATATTGCTTGATCTTGAGAAGCAAATGTTTCAGATCGTCTTCACTTTCAGTCAGTAAAGTGGTATCATCAACTTGGTTGTCTTCATACAGTCCTGCTTTTCTGATGATTTGTTTCGCATATAAATTAAACAGATAAGGTGAAAGTATGCAGCCCTGTCATACGACTGCTGATTTTAAACCATTCTGTTTCTCCTTGTTCCATTTGAACTGTTGCTTCTTGATCAATGTAAAGGATGTGCAAGAGAACTATCAGGTGTTCTGGTATACCCATGCTTCTTAATGTGGCCCAGAGTTTATCATGTTTTATACAGACAAAAGCCTCATTGTAGTCAATAAAACACATATAGATGTCCTTTTGGTATTCTTTAGTCTTTTCAAGGATCAATCTCACATTTGCGATGATGTCTCTTGTTCCTTGTCCCTTCCTGAACCCTGCTTGCATTTCATGCAGTTCTTATTCCAGGTATGGTTGTAGTCTCTGCTGAATAATCTTGAGTAGAATCTTGCTGGTATCCATAGATGTTGTTATTGTATTGATTCATCACATTGCTGGCCTTCCTCTTTTGCATTGACCTTCAACCTTGCCAAGCATGAAGTTTTTCTCTAATGATCTTTCTCTTTGCATGATGTGTCCGAAGTATGAAAGTCAAAATCTTGTCATCAGAGCTTCTCAAGAAAGCTTTGGTTTGATCTCCTCTAGTATTAACTGATTTGCTCTTTGGGCAGTCCATGGCATACACAGTATTCTTTGCTAGCACCATCATTCAAAGGCATCGATTTTCTTCCTGTCTATCTTTTTCATTGTCCAAATTTCACATCCATTGAAAATACCATGGCTTGGACAAGTCAAATTTTTGTATGGAGAGAGATATCTCTGCTTTTTAAAATTATTGTCTAGATCCTTCATAGCTATTCTGCCAAGAGCAATGCATGGTCGGATTTCATGACTGTTTGTTGCTTCTTTATTGATTGTTGATCCAAAGTAGGCTAAAGTTGCTCACTATTTCAATTTCTTCTCCATCAGCGATTAACTTATTGATTTTGTCAGTTGTCAGGATCTTTGTATTCTTTACGTTAAGGTGCAGGTCCATTTTAAGACTATGTTCCTTGATCTTGAGAAGCAAATGTTTCAGATTGTCTTTACTTTCAGCCAGTATTGTGGTGTCATCCGCATAGCGAAGGATGTTGATAAGTCTTGCACCAATCTTCACACTACGGTTGTCTTCATACAGTCCTGCTTCTCTGATAATTAGTTCTGCATATAAATTAAACAGGTAAGGGGAAAGTATGCATCCTTGTCATACAACTTTGCTGATTTTAAACCATTCTGTTTCTCTTTGTTCCGTTCAAACTGTTGCTTCTTAATGTAAAGGTTGTGTAAGAGATCTATCAGGTGTTCTGGTATACCATGTTTCTTAATGTGACCCAGAGTTTCTCATGGTTTGCACAGTCAAAACCCTTGCTGTAGTCAATAAAACACATATAGATATCCTTTTGGTATACTTTTGTCTTTTCAAGGATCCATCTCACATCCGTAATGATGTCTCTCGTTCCTTGCCCTTTCCTGAACCCTGCTGTACTTCAAGCAGTTCTCGTTCCAGGTATGGTTGTAGTCTCTGCTGGATGATCTTGAGTAGAATCTTGCTGACATGTAGGATCAGAACGATTGCGTGATTATTTCCACAGTCAGAGCACCTTTCTTTAGTATTGGTATAAACACAGATCTTTTCCAGTCAGTTCACCATCTTTATCTTTATCTTTATTGTATTGCTTTATATACTACCCTTTGTGACATCAGCGTGGTTTACAATAAATTCAGGGTTAAAAAATATGATAGGAACTACAACATATGATAGGAAAGAAGAGGCATAGGACAAACAGAAAGGAAAGGGTTAAAGAAGGAGAGGAGAGAATGAGGAGAGATCTGAGAGATCAAGGGAGGAAGGTAAAAGGTAACACTAAAGAAGTGAGTCTTGAGGAGAGACTTAAATTTATGGAAAGAGGGCTCCAGACAGAGAGTAGAGGGGAGAGAGTTCCAAAGGGAGGGGCCAAGGAAAAAGAAAGCAGAGTGGTGGGTCAAGGTGGGCATGTGAAGGGGAGGGGTTGATATGGACCAACAGAGACTGCGAGAGGGGGTTTGAAATTGAAGAAGGTCAGATAGGTACTGAGGGGTCTTGGCCTTGTGTACTATGGTGAGTAACTATGGTGAGTAATATGGTATGTGATGGGAAGCCAGTGAAAATCAGTGAACAACGGGGTGACATGGTTGAAATGAGAGGCATGAGAGATCATTCGGGCAACAGTGTTTTGAGTCAGTTGAAGACAGAAGATCTGAAATTGAAGAAGACTGGACAGAATAGAGTTCACTAGTCGAGGTGAGATATAGCTAAAGTTAGAAGACGCGTGGTGAGGGAGGAGACATCTAGGAAATGATGGAGAGTGCAGATTTGCCTGAGTGAGAATATGAGCACCGGATGAGGAGTGAGACGTGTTCATGAAATGAAAGTGTGGAGTCTAAAGTAACTCCAAGGTAATGGAGAGAATTGACTAAGGAAATAGGGGAACTGGACAGAGTAGGAACCAAAGAGGGACAGGGAGAACTGAAAGACAACCAGATGGCTGATGTCTTCTGGGCATTTAGATGCAAAACGTTGGAAGTGAGTGATTCAGAAATAGAAGAGAGACAAGAGTTTAGTGGGCCAAGGTCAGGTGTTACGGGAGAGATGTGATTTAAGATGATGACAATAAAAAGTATGCTGACAAACCAGATTGTTGAACAAGTAGGGTTAGAGTGGCCAGGAAAACATTGATGAGAAGGGTGGCCAGCAGGGAGCCCTGGTGGACACCACAGGAAAGGAGGACAGACTCAAAAGAACAAGAACCCAAGACAACTCAGAAAGAGCGAGAGGAGAGAAAAGAATGGAGCCAGTGCAGCACTGTCCCAGATAAACCAGCAGCTTAAAGATGAGAGAGAAGTGTAGAGTGATCCACCAGATCAAACGCAGATTATAGGTCAAGGGGCACAACTAGGAAAATATCACCACAATCATGCGAAACATGTAGCTCACTCAGGTACGGGAAAGGAGGGTGCTTGAGGAAACTGCATGGGGATTCTTATATACTTTTCTGACGAAGATGTTGAAATACAAAGGATGTAGAGAAAAAGATGGTCATAGCTCAGGTGGTGCCACTCTAGCTGGTAGCTGGGATATATCCTTAGCTGTATGCAGAGCCATCCCAAGGGTGTCTGATGCCCCAGGCAAATCTTCAGATACAGTATGTGACCTCCCCCGACTGCTCAAGGCCACACCCCATGTCCAGCATCACCTAACCTGACCATCTTTTCTAAGTTCAAATATGGGACACTCAATCAAGCCAGGTGGTTCAAAGTTAAAGAAAATAAAAAAAATATGTTTATAATTACAATCTTAATTTTAACCCAAAATTTTAAACAATAGGTTACTTGTACTTCTCTACAGAGTGAATTTTCTTCAAAATAGCAACATTTCCACTAAGATAATTAAAACATCCTGGGCAACTCATCTCAAAATTGCACTTTACAATCATTAGACATTTGAGAATCTCTATATGCAGTTGCATATGAAGTTGAGTTTTTTCTGTAGACCACACTCTGTTCATGATTCAAAAGCACCTTTCAGTTGGAGCATTGGAACCTAGCAAACATAAAAACAATTAAACCAGTTTGCATACATTTTTATTTGGTATCTCATTACTTTTGAATTGTCCAAATACCTACTTCCATTTTTCATTTTGTTTGTTTTTTTTTCCATTATTTTCCATTCTGAACTTTTTCTTCAGAAAAAAATTACTTAAGATAGCTCATCAAACAGTTCAGTATCATTTATGACTAACTCTAGGCCTGATCTTGCGGACAAAATGTATTCTAAAGACGATTCTAGCTCACACCACTCTGGTTATTTTTGAAGGAAAGTCCACTGTTGTTTCCCAGTCTCCTGGAAGGGAGTGGTCCACTGATCCAAGTGATCAATGCTAAGTGGTGTAGAAAGATGACACAGATTGTTTGAAATCTGCTTCATCAATGCTGCCCTCTTCTTTGAGATCTTTTATCTTCTTTCTGATTGCTGGAGGCAAAAACGCTTCATTCTTCCTAGTTACTAACTTGTTTCTAAGGTCACTGATTACTCCAGCCACTTCTATTATCGAGATTTTTGAAAGTCACTGCCTGACTGTGCAGAAAGTACAGCTAAACCTCTGCTGATTCATTCTTAAAAAATGTTTTGATGATAATTGGGCATTTTTCCTGGCTCAGAAAATATGATTTCATTGTTTAGAACATTTCAATTAACCTCTCTATGGCTGGTAGTAAAGCCAGCCACCTAGTATTACTGTATCCGAGGAGCTTTTGATACTCCCTCTCAAGTCACACATCTCTTTAAGTTCTTCATTTCTCACTGGGGGTTATCCTGTAACACGAATAGGAGGGATGGACGTTCCATTCGTTTGCCTATCCCATCCCTGCCAAGCCTTCCCTTACGAAATAGGAGTTTGTACAGGGATGCTGGATGGGTTCAGGAAAGGGGCAGTGCGAACCAGAGTTAGCACAGGGAGTGGGCAGTCCGCAGCCCTGGACATACAGGGCTGATTCTGATGTCGGCCCTGTACGTCCGAGGCTGGCAGACTGAACAGGGAACTTATTCCACTTCTGAGGTAGACGCCATGGCACTGCAGCTCCATAAAGGAGCCTTGACTAAGTTACCCAGTTAGAGGCCTGTATGTGCAGGCCGACCAGAATTGGCATGTACAGGCCTAAATGGGATTCGGATCCCATGGGGTCTAGACATGCCCCGCAGGATCAGAATCCCATCTACCTCTGTGCGTCCGCTTCCAACCGGATGCACAGTGGACCGGGACGTCCAAAATAGAATTAAGCCTACTGTATAAATGTGAAAGTACCTTACTAAAATAGGGCACACTTTAATGCTTCCATGGTTTGAGCAATCACAAAACCCTTTTAAAAAACTTGTCTCAGAAAGGTCTCTCTTGAGGGAATCAATAGAGTCAGGTTTCAAAACATTACAGACGATTGCTTCCATTTTGGTTCGTGAACAAGAGTATTTTTCATCTAAACATTTTTTCAACAACTTTGAAGTACAGTCTGACGATCAAAATGAATGGTTGCAGACAATACAGTGATAAACACATGTACCCTCAGTTGTAGCCAATGACTGAGTTTTCTCATCAAAAGTTTGACTTTTAAAAAAAGAAGTCACAGTTCTTCTTGAAGAAGCACTTACATCTGCTGTCTTGCGTTTGTCCATCCTTAGATGCTGAACAATGTCACCCTTTCCTGCGTGTGTGATTGAAAAGGAAGACTGGCATTCGTTACAAAACACTGTGCTATCACCAGAATGTTTCTTTATGAACGGGCATTCATTTTGTAGTTGGTCATTAAAAACACACTTTCTTTTTGGCATTTTAAAATGAAAATAAAGTCTAAAGACGAAATAGAAACACGCACCCTAGGCTAAGAGCCTACACAGATGACAGAATCAACAAAATCAGCTGACCAATGACCATGATACTGATACTGATAGTGGCGCCAGGATCATAGGCGTCAGCTCTGTGGGTGCTTGAACACCCCCAATATTTTCTCCTGTAGGTCTGTATATCTGTAGCAAAAAAACCCCACACTCCAGAGCTGCAGGACAAGGGAGAAAGAAAGGTTTCTGTATCCCAGATACTGCTCCCACCTCCCCCTGCTCCCTATTGGTGGGCTGTGTCTGCTGTAGCCTATTGGCTGGCTGACTGATGGTTGCCTGGGACCTGGGGAGGAAGCAGAGCCAGATTTGTTAGATGTGCTGAGGACTCAGGAGTTTAGGATTGCCAACTATCTAAATTATTTTTAGGATTCTACAACTTTGTAAAGTAGCTGTCTTAGTCAGAATGATGTCTAAATTGTCTGGGTATTTTTTTAGAGTTCAGCTCTACAGCTTGCCAGTGCTCCACTCCTCACTGTGCAGAGTAAGTGGTAAGTTCCAGCCAATGGAAAGGCTGCATTACGCACAGAACTGAAAAAAGAAAAAGTTCACTCTACATGTACACAATCTTCAATTAGAACAGATATTCCATACAAAAAAAAAAACAAATAGTGAGGAGAATGGAATATCTGTTCTAACTGAAGATTGTGTACATGTAGAGTGAACTTTTTCTTTTTTCAGTTCTGTTTTTCTCTCTGATATTGACCCTTTATTAGTACTGTGAGTGCATTAGTCACAGGACTGGTGGGCTTATTTTCTGCACAGGGTCTGGGAGAAAGTCAATGGAATAAGTTGGTTTCTTGGTAGGGATGAGTGGGGTTGCTGAGAAAGGGTAGAAATGTAAGAGGAATGGGGTAAAACGTGAAGAAGCTATTGCATTCTGAGAAAAAGAACTAGTAGCAAAAGCGAGAACTGGGGACACTGAAGTAGAGGAGTGCAGAACCAAGACAGCACCAGTAGACAGTCAGAGGCAGACTCTGTCTGTCTGAAAAGTGCTAGTGTGCATGTGTGTAGCTGATTTGGAGGGTGGGGGAGGGGGTGGATGAAAGCATGTGCATGTGTTGTGACTGAAGTACAACAGAGTGCATGCATGTGTATATGTTTCTATCTCTCTAATGGAACAGGCTCATATAAATAGAGTTTCCCTTTGAAACTTTCAGCTGGAGGGGAGAAGTCTGATGGTACAAACGTTGAAGAGTGTAGGAGTGGGATACGTGTTTTAAATAGGGGACCTTTAGGCAGGGCCGGATTTACCTTGAGTGAGGCCCTACGCCAACAAAAATTGTGGGCCCCCAGCAGGGGCGGCCCAAGGGGGGTGCGGGGCCTCATTTGCATAAGGGGCCTCATTTGTATAAATATTTGCATAATGTTACCATACACTAACTTTTAGTAAACATGTCTCTTAATGAGTGTATGGATAAAGAAAGACTAAAAGACTTCTACATTACTATAATCCAGTGCCAACTGCCAGACACATTAGGAACTACTACAAACGCTGCCCATTTAGAACCCATAGCAAACCCGCCGTATCCTAACAGCACTACCAGGACTCACAAAGCACCATACCCTACCTATCAAAAGGCAACACTGCAAATATTAAACCAATACATTTCAGAGAACAACAGTACATGACCTACTGGGGAAAGAGAACAAGTGGCACTGTCAAATAGGAATTATATAAACAGAACACCTCAGCTCAGTTACACATGCACAACATAGACCGTCACCAAACAAGGAATCACAATTTAGAAACAGGAAGACAATAATTAAACTGGGAATCCCAAAAGCCAAACTTGGAATGTACAACTCTGTAGAAATAAAACTATACATTAATTTGCTCTTGTACTAAACAAAGCGCAGACGTTAATGATGCACATTTACCAGAGCTGACATATTCCAATTAATAAATTCAAAATAAAGAGATATTTTTCTACCTTTTGTGCATTTTTTTCAGCTGCAATTGCTCCAGCCACTTTCTTCTGGTTTCTTCGTGTCTTCTGCTAACTCTCCATCGTCTGCTGTCCATTTGTCCTTTCTTCTCTCTGCTAGATTTTGTTCCATTCTCTCTCTACATCTGCTTTAACATACTAATCTTTCTCCTTTTGCTCTTTCCTCATTCCTATTTCATCCACTCAAATTTTACCCCTCCATCCTCAATCCCCACTTACTCTCCCAATACCCGGCCAATTGTAGATTTTTTATCCCTCCCACACAAAATATTTTTCCCTTCTCCATTTTACTCTTCCAGCCCCATCCCATTCTAATCCTCCCCCAACATCAGCTCCCTTCTAGTTCCAGCCTCACCCAGCATCCATTCCCTTCTAGTCCCTGCATCAGCCCATTTCCAGTCCTAGCCACCCATCAGCCCATTTCCAGTCCTAGCAACCCCCCAACCCAATACCAGTCCTAGCCCCCCCATCAACCCACTTACAGTCCTAACCCCCCATCACCCCATTTTCAGTTTAAGCCCCCCCTATAACCCATTACCAGTCCTAACCCCCCATCAGCCCACTTCCAGTCCTAACCCCATCAACCCATTTCCAGTCAGCCCCCCATAGCCCATTGCCAGTCCTAACCCCCCCATCAGCCCACAGCCCATTACCAGTCCTAACCCCATCAGCCCACCTCCAGTTTTAACCCCCCCAGCCCATTTCCAGTCCTAGCCCCCCCCATAGCCCATTACCAGACAGCCCCCATCAGCCCACAGCCCATTACCAGTCTTAACCCCCCCAAGCCCATTACCAGTCTTAACCCTCCCAAAGCCCATTACCAGTTCTAAACCCCCCAACAGCCCATTACCAGTCCTAACCCCATCATCCCACCTCCAGTATTAACCCCCCAGCCCCTTTCCAGTCCTAGACCCCCATAGCCCATTACCAGACAGCCCCCATCAGCCCACAGCCCATTACCAGTCTTAACCCCCCCCCAAAGCCCATTGCCAGTTCTAAGCCCCCCCCAACAGCCCACAGTCCATTACCAGTCCTAACCCCATCAACCAACCTCTAGCCTTAACCCCCCAGCCCATTTCCAGTCCCAGCCCCAGCCCCCCCAATAGCCCATTACCAGTCCTACCCCCCACCCCCGTCGGCCTAAAGTAAAATTTAATTTTAAAAAAAAACCTGCTGGCTGCCGCCGCGGGGCCCCCTCTGCTGCCGCTGCAGCACGGACTGACCCGCGGGGACCCCCTCTGCAAGCTGACTCCGTCGGTCCGTCGATCCCTCTCTCCCTCCGTGCACGCTGTGAGAGGCGCAAAGGTAGAGTGTCTCCCTCGCGTCTCTGTTAAGCCCGCAGGTTCTGATGGGAAATTTCCCATCAGCCCCTGCGGGCTTAACAGAGACGCGAGGAGACACTTTCGTGTCTCTCACAGCCTGCACCCTGCACGGAGGGAGGGAGGGAGGGAGGAAGGAACCGACAGAGTCAGCTTGTAGAGGGGGCCCCCGCGGGTCAGTCGGTGCTGCCGCGGCAGCAGAGGGGGGCCCCGTGGCGGCAGCCAGCAGGTTTTTTTTAAATTTTATTTTTTAAAAAAATTAACTTTTTCTTTTTTTGTGGGCCCCTGCCAGCTGTGGGCCCTACGCCATGGCGTACATGGCGTATAGGTAAATCCGGCCCTGCCTTTAGGTGTCCCTACCGAAGTAATGTGATTCCAGGAACAAATTAATAGGACTTATCTCCCTCCCTCCCTCCCCAGCACACACCCAGCCCTGGGGTAATTGTAGTTTTATAGGTACTTACACATCATTGAGGAAAGGGGCTGCTCTCAGGTGCAGCTCGTTATCCAAATCAGTCATACACAGAGGACCTGAGATTAATTACTTAAGCTTCAGGTACACAAGGTGTATTAGGGGTATTAGATACACTTTTATTGGTATAAGCATCTACACCAATCCTTATTATATACAGAATTTAAAAGACCTAAACACAAGCTTTAAACTAAGATGCAGACAGAAGTCCAGCAACGAGATGGGGGTTCTCCAGTCTTTTGCATTGAGTGTCACATGTATGATTTTCTCCCAGTTGGTGAGAGGTCTTACGTATGCACTAAGTGCAAAGAACTCTTTGCTCTCAGGGAACGAGTCCGTTCTCTAGAGGCTAGAGTAGCAGACCTGGAAGACAGAAAGAGAAGTACATGGACGAGACCTACAGGGATACAGTCCTGAAGTCCCACCTCCAGTCTGGCAGCATCCCTGTTGCCATGGAGGAGAGAGGTCACGTGACAGGAGAGCATCACCCTGGTGTGGCAGGAAGTGATCCTATAACTAGGACCTGTCCTCCAAGTGATGTAAAACCCTCTCGCACCGAGGATGTTTCTCCAGGGCCATGTCCCCACGAGGGGAGGGTCAGGACAGCAGTTATAGTTGGTGATTCAATCATTAGGAATGTAGATAGCTGGGTGGCTGGTGGACGTGAGGATCGCCTGGTAACATGCCTGCCTGGTGCGAAGGTAGCGGACCTCACGCACCGCCTAGATAGGATCATAGATAGTGCTGGGGAGGAGTCTGCTGTCTTGGTACATGTTGATACCAATGACATAGGAAAATGTGGTAGGGGAGTTCTGGAGGCTAAATTTAAGCTTTTAGGTAGGAAGTTGAAATCCAGAACTTCCAGGATAGCGTTCTCCGAAATGCTTCCTGTTCCACGTGCAGGAACCAAAAGACAGGCAGAGCTCCAGGGTCTCAATGCGTGGATGAGACAATGGTGCAAGGATGAGGGTTTTGAATTTGTTAGGAACTGGGGAACATTCTGGGGAAAGGGGGGGCTCTTCTGAAGGGATGGGCTTCACCTTAATCAGGATGGGACCAGACTGCTGGCATTAACCTTTACAAAAGAGATAGAGAAGCTTTTAAACTAGAAAATAGGGGAAAGTCGACAGTCACCCAGGAGTGCATGGTTCGGACGAAGGTATCCTTGAAGGATACTACCAAAAGCAGTGAGGTTCCAAAAGGGAGTATAGTAGCCCAAATGCCCTTGAGTAAGGAGCAGACAGAGCATAAAGATTCCAAATTACCCCTGCCTACCAATAGCCAGATTAATATGAATAAAATACAGTCTCTAAAATGCTTGTATGCCAATGCTAGAAGTCTAAACAATAAGATGGGAGAGTTAGAATATATAGCACTAAATGAGAGGTTAGATATGATTGCACTCTCAGAGACATGGTGGAAGGAGGATAACCAGTGGGACACTGTGATACCTGGATACAAACTATATCGTAATGATAGAGCTGATCAAATTGGTGGAGGGGTTGCGCTCTATGTTAGAGAGGGCATTGAGTCAGAAAGGATTAAAGTTTTGCAGGGAAGAAAATTTGCTGTAGAATCTCTATGGATTGAAATTCCATTTATGAAGGGGAAGGTGATGGCAGTGGGAGTATACTATCGACCACCTGGCCAGAATGAACAAATGGATGATGAAATGCTCAAAGAAATCATTAAAGCTAACAAAAGTCACAACAGAGTAGTAATAATGGGTGATTTCAATTACCCCGGTATCGACTGGGTCAGTGTCACAGCAGGACAAGCTAAAGAGATAAAGTTTCTAGATGGAATAAATGACTGCTTCTTGGAGCAGCTGGTTCATGAACCGACCAGAGGGGAAGCCATACTGGACCTAGTCCTTAGTGGAACGCCAGATCTGGTGCAAGAAATAAGGGTGTTGGGACCACTTGGCAATAGTGATCATAGTATGATCATGTTTGATTTAATTAGTGGAGGACAGATAGTAAAGGCATCCACAGTACTACCTTTTAACTTTCAAAAGGGAGACTATGATAGAATGAGGAATATAGTTAGGAAAAAACTAAAAGGAGCAGTTCCAAAGGTTAAAGACTTACAGCAAGCTTGGGTGTTATTTAAAAATTCTATCCTCGAAGCCCAGACCAGCTGTATTCCACGCATTAAGAAAAGTGGAAGAAAGTCCAAAAAACTGCCAGCATGGTTTAAAGGTGAGGTCAGAGAGGCTGTTGATGCCAAAAAAGCAACCTTCAGGAAATGAAAAAAGAGCCAAATGATGAAAACTGGAAACAGCACAAGCACTGGCAAGTTAAATGCAAAGCATTGATAAGGCAGGCAAAACGGGAATTTGAGAAGAAACTTGCTACGGAAGCAAAAACACGAAATAAAGACTTTTTCAAGTACATTCGTAGCAAAAGGCCTGTGAGAGAGTCAATTGGACCATTAGATGATAGAGGGGTAAAAGGGGCAGTAAGAGGAAACAAGGCTATAGCAGAGAGACTGAATGAATTCTTTGCTTCGGTCTTTACTGAGGAAGATGTAGGGATGTTACCCAAGACTGAAGTGGTATTTAAAGGTGATACTGCAGAGGAATTGAGAGAAATAGCGCTACACCGGGAAGATATATTACAACTATTTGATAAACTGAATAGTAGCAAATCACCTGGACCGGATGGTATACATCCCAGAGTGTTGAAAGAACTGAAATATGAGATTGCAGACCTGCTATTGGTAATCTGTGAACTTTCATTAAAATCATCTGTAATACCTGAAGATTGGAGGGTCGCCAACGTAACACCAATTTTTAAAAAGGGTTCCAGGGGTGACCCAGGAAATTACAGACCGGTGAGCCTGACGTCAGTACCAGGGAAAATGGTAGAAACCATCATAAAGAACAAAATTATGCAGCATGTAGATAGTCATGGCCTAATGGGAGACAGCCAACATGGCTTTAGACAAGGAAGATCTTGTCTTACTAATCTGATATGTTTTTTTGAAGGTGTGCATATACAGGTAGACAAAAGTGAGTCGGTTGATATAGTGTATCTGGACTTTCAGAAAGCTTTTGACAAAGTCCCCCATCAGAGAATTTTGGCGAAGCTAAAAAGTCATGGGATAGGAGGCAGTGTACTACTGTGGATCGGGAACTGGTTAAAAGATAGAAAGCACAGGGTAGGGCTAAATGGCCAATATTCCCAATGGAAAAAGGCGAATAGTGGAGTACCCCAGGGATCTGTACTGGGTCCGCTGCTTTTTGACATATTCATAAATGACCTGGAAAAGGGAATAACTAGTGAGGTTATCAAATTTGCAGATGACACAAAACTGTTTAAAGTTGTTAAAACCCAAGAGGATTGTGGAAAACTGCAGGAGGATCTGGATAAATTGGAAGACTGGGCATCCAAATGGCAGATGAAATTTAATGTGGACAAGTGCAAAGTTATGCACCTAGGAAAGAACAACCCACACTATAGTTACACAATGCAAGGCTCCACATTAGAAACCACCACCCAGAAAAAAGATTTAGGAGTCATTGTGGATAACATGTTAAAACCCTCCGCCCAGTGTGCAGCAGCGGCCAAGAAAGCAAATAGAATGCTAGGTATCATAAGGAAAGGGATGGAGAACAAAACAAAGGATATTATAATGCCTCTGCATCGCTCCATGGTACGACCGCACCTTGAATATTGTGTGCAACTCTGGTCACCGTATCTTAAAAAGGACATAGCGTTATTAGAAAAAGTACAGAGAAGAGCCACCAAATTGGTGAAAGGGATGGAAGGCTACTCCTATGAAGAGAGGCTAAGAAGGTTAGGGCTCTTTAGCTTGGAGAAGAGACGGCTGAGGGGAGATATGATAGAGGTCTATAAATTAATGAATGGAGTGGAACAGATAAACGTGGATCAATTGTTTACGCTATCAGAGTATAGAAAGACTAGGGGACATGTAATGAAGCTACAGGGTAAACTATTTAAGACAAATAAGAGAAAATATTTTTTCACTCAACGTGTAATCAAACTCTGGAATCTGTTACCGGAGGATGTAGTAAGGGCTGTTAGTATAGCTGGGTTTAAAAAAGGTTTGGACAAGTTCCTGGAGGAAAGGTCCATAAACCACTATTAAAAAGGGACCCAGGATATCAATGCTTGACCCAGTATAAGCATTGTGGAACCTGTCTTTTGGGGATATTGCTAGGTACGTATAACCTAGATTGGCCACTGTTGGAAACAGGATACTGGGCTTGATGGACCTCGGTCTGACCCAGTATGGCATGTCTTATGTTCTTATGTTCTTAAAATATGGGACTGTCCCGTATAATATGGGACAGTTGGTCACTTTACCTCTTCTTTCTATACACCCCCAAGTGTCCAGCATCCCCCCTTTTCTTCCCTTTCCCCCATGTCTAGCATCCCCCTTCCCTTCCTGCTATTGGGCCTACCTCTGATGCTGTTGCTACCCCCTGGAAGGCCTAAATATGACTCAGGACAGCCGACATGTGACCTCTCAGTACATGTGCGTGCTCAAATTTCCACCCCCCTAAACTTCCTGTTTTGGAGTGGGCAGGCCTAGACTGCATGCATGTGCTCAGAGGTCCTGTACCGACTGCCCTGAGTTGTCGTTACTGCTGCCAAAGGAGGAGTAACAGCACAGACACTGGCCCAGAAATTCTGCTTCCCTAGACAGCTACCTAATAGTGACTGTGTGGTCCGAATAATGGGGTAGCTTGGATGAGTCAGATGTTCTTTTTCTGCAGTCATTTACTATGTTAGTATGTAATTTTCAATCTTGATTCTTGCATGGGTCTACATCCAGAATTAATTATATAATTGTATAGAAGAGGAATAGCCTAATGGTTTGAGCAGTGGTCTGAGACCCAGAGAAGCCAGCGTTCATATCCCAGTGATGTTCCTTGGACAAGTCACTTAATTTTTCATTGTCTCAGGTACAAAACCTAGACTGTGAGCCCTCTGACAACAGGAAGCTACTTACTGTATCTCCCTCTGAGGATAGGAAAATACCTCTTGTACCTGAATGGAACTTGCTTTGAGCTACAACTGAAAAAACATGGACTAAATTCACATAAACAAATATTGTAAAAAGCTAAAATTGGATTAACAGTCACATATGACTTGCATTAATTGTTGTTACTGTTAAGTGCTGTCGAGTCGGTGTCGACTCATTGCGACCCTCAGGATAACTGTCCTAAACTGTCTTTGGTCTTCAGTCAGGCATCCATAATTGTTGTTATTGTATTGATCCATCTCATCGTTGCCTTCCTCTTTGGCGTTGACCTTCAGCCTTGTCAAGCATAATGTCTTTCTCTAATGATCTTTCTCTTCACATGATGTGTCCAAGTCTGAAAGTCAAAGTCTTGTCATCTGAGCTTCCAAAGAAAGCTTAGGTTTGATCTCCTCTAGTACGACTGGTTTGTTCTTCAGGTAGACCATGGTATTCTAAGGCATGTCAATTTTAGGGGTAGATTTTTATTTTTCCAAACTTTACAAACTACTAGTGACCAAATTATGCAGTTTTGCATGCTGAATCTAAAGCTATCTTCAGAAACTACTTAATGTGAGTCTTATCTACATCAAATCACAGTTGAAATATGTGGAAATGAAGTAATATTTATTTGAACCTACAAATAGTCTGAACAACACCTGTAGCCACATAATTGTCTTTAAAATGTCATTTATGCAGTTAATTTAATATTATTTGACAAAATCCAGCAAAGAAGCCATATCTTGTTTGCTTCTGTTTTGGCTCATGAGCTCCCTGCTGACCATCTGACACCTAATAATGTTCCCTCCTCTCCTGATTGTACACAACCAGCAGCCTCAGTTGTCATTTTTACACACCTTTCTACAGACTGGGTGTGTGATGGCCAGTCTGGAACCACCATGGGCTTGCTCAGAAATGCCTTGATCTCTGCGGTCGTCATGGTACAAGTAAGAGGAGGCTCAGAGACTCTGGAGCTCCAGTCAAGTAATTGGGTGAGTGTAGTTGCCTCAGTGTTGATGGATGGTGTTTTCCTGGGTCTCACACTGCTGTCTCCAAGCTGAGTCTTCTCATCTCTTTCACCTCTGATCTTCAATATCTTCTCCACTGCATCTCCTCTCTCCTGTTCCTCTTCACTACACAGCACAGTTTGCAGAACAGACTCGCTGTAACCAAACAAGCTGACTTTCTCACTGTAGGCATGACTATCTTCCTTACCAATTCACTCTGTTCTTTCAACAGTTACAGCTGGAAAAGGAGATGCCTGGGACCCTGTGCCCAATTGCTATTTATTTTTATATTGAACCAGTTTACCATGTAAACCCAAACAAAGAACTCAACAATCATTCTTAAATTTTTCAGATTCTTTCCTTTCAGATTATGCTTGGAAATCCATATTCTCATGAACCTTAGAGCTGTTGTAAGCCATCTGCTATGTGACACAGGTCCTATTTCCAACAGCAATTTGGGTATTTTTGTGTTATTTGTGTACAGATAGGTAACTAACATCTTACACAAAATTTAAAGCTAGTTGTTGATTTGCCACATGAAATTGTATCATTTTTAAATTTATGACATCTCCAAAATTGACACACCCTAATGGCATACGCAGTATTTCTCACCAGCACCATAATTCACAGGCATCAATTTTCTTCCTGTCTGTCTTTTTCACTGTCCAACTTTCGCATCCATATGACGTTATTGAAAATAACATGGCTTGGACAAGTCGAATCATTGTATGGAGAGAGACATCTCTGCTCTTGGAAATCTTGTCTAGGTCCTTCATAGCAATTCTGCCAAGAGCAATGCATTATTGGATTTCTTGGCTGCTTGTCATTTCTTTATTAATTGTTTACATTAATTACCAAACAAATTATGACAGATTCAGAGTCAGCTTAACATACCTCTGACAAGTAAGCTATATGCAAAAGATGACACATTTTTCAGTGCACAAAGGAGAAAGTCAACATTGAAAAGGAAATTACTCATATGCCCTTCAAAAAGACATTAAAACAACTTATAAACAAAGGAGCATGTTTACTAAAACCCCGGTAATGTGCGCCGCCCGCTAGTGTGCGGGTGCCATATAAGGAGTGGGCGTGTCTGGCTGAAAAAAGCAAAACCGGGATTATTCATGCGCTAATGTGCGCGGCGCCCATGTGCGCCCCGCACATTAGCGCATGAGAAAGCTGCGCGGGAGGCATAAGTGGCGTGCTGATGTGCAAGTTAAAGAGCAGAGCCACAGCACAATGATTAAGACACTGACCAATGATACAGGGATCATGGGTTCAATCCCCCACAGTGCCCAATGAAGACAGCTGGCTGAGGCATTACTTTAGGAGGCATTTAAATAATGGGCAGCATAAGGCAGCGTGCTATTGCTTTAGGAGGCATTTTAATATTGGACGGCATAAGGCGGCGCACTGATGCACACACACACACACAGGAGCAGAGCCACAGCATAATGGTTAAAGTACTGACCAATGATGCAGGGATCATGGGTTCAATCCCCCCCTGTGCCCAATGAAGAAGGCTGGCTGAGGCATTGCCTATTATGGGTAAGATTGCTTTAGGAGGCATTTTATTTTTTATTTTAATTACTACTACTAGCAAACACACTCTCAAAGCGTGTTAGCATAAGGCGCCCCATAAGGCACATTTTAAAGTGCACTGTCCGCCAAGGTACCCTAGAATGTTGCTGATAGGGTGCTTTATAGGGTGCCATATGAGTTACCGCAAGGTCACAGCAATGTATTTGATGGCAGCACTGTGCAGTTTAAGGAATGCACAGCATAAGTAGGTGTGCTGACATGCAAGGAGGAGCAGCAGTGTAGCACAATGGGTAAGGCAGTGACTGTTGATACAGGGGTCATGAGTTTGCTCCCCAGTGTGCCTAATATGTAAGGCTGGCTGTGGCATCAGCTTTGTAATGTATGTATTTTTTCCTGTAGCACTTTAGTTGTATTTTATTAATTGCTGCCAGCAAACAGGTCCTCACGTGCCGTAATTGAAGGTGCCGCATAAGGCACCCTATAAGGCACTCCATAGGGCACATTATAAAGTGCACTGTCCGCCACGGCACCCTAAAATATCCCCTATAGGGCACCCTATACGTTGCTCCACAGGATAACATATAGTGCACCTTATATGGATGGTAACCATAAGGTAACCTATAGGGCGCCCTATAAAGCGCCCTCCGAGGCACCTTATGGGTACAGTATGATGAGGGTGTTTTTGCTGGCAGCAATAATGTACATTAAAAAGAGATAATGCTCTGGGCAACCCCATCAAATAACCCCACTGTGGGTTTGAGCCCATGACCTCTGACTCCACAGGCAGTGAAGCAACCATTGTGCTACAGCCCCAAAGCTGCTAGCAGCCCCCTGACTGGCTGCAGAGGGAGTGCAAGTCACCACACAGACAGTCTGCTGTGGTCACCAGGATAGAGTTAGCCCACCCGTACCCATGATGCACTGCACATGCAAATCAGCTGTCCACAGATAAACACAAGATGGGGAATGTACCCCCACAGCACCTCGGCCTGGTAGGGGGAAGTGACCATGTGCACCCCCACAGCACCTCGGCCTGGTAGGGGGAACTGACCGTGTGTTTTACTGGCACAGAGTAGCTACACACCGTCACATTGTGCGGGTACTGTGCTCACCCTGAGGGGGCGGTGAGGCACCCAGCACCAGGTCCACAGCACCTTCCATAGCTGAAAGAGGCTATGCCAGAGATCCAAAGCAGTGTTAATCTGTGAGGTAGGTAGTTTCTGCAAAAACACCTTGGATATCTTTGTCTGTCTCAGTCAGGTATAGCTCCCATGGACCCCCAGGTGGGCCATGCAGCACTCCCCCCCCAGGCCAAGGGTGGGAAACAGAGCTTCCCATCAACAGATCCATATTCTACCTCCCTGCAATGGTGGCAGTAGAGGGGACCATCAACCCCAGTCCTGCTGTGGATCAGACACCTTACAGGGCAGTCAATGCAGCTCTGTACACATCCATAACACAATAGCAGACAGACATTAGGCCTGGATATGCTAAGCTGCACCCCACCACTATCTGATATTCTCCTGCTGCAAGCCACTCCATCAAGACACAAACCAGCTGCAAACAGTCTGCTAGCTAGTCCATACTCCCAGTGGAAATGCATGCACCCAGAACTGAGATGTCAACATACACAACAAGCAGATAAATCAGTGACTGGGCCCCAAAAGGAAACCCATAAATATCACAAAAGAAACACTATATAGCACTATGGGGGTGCCTAGCCATGCTGTCATCACTGCACAGTCAGGGTGAGAGTGATCCCCCAGCAGGACATACTGAGGTCACCCTGTCTGTGTAGGTGGTAGCCGGGTACTACAATGTCCCAGCCAGTGCCCTATGCCCTGTGCAGATGCATCCTGGCCAGGTCACCCTGTCCGGGCTATACCCATGGTACCTTCCTCCTTATTATGCACATTGGCAGGCCAATACTGGAAACAGTGCTGGCAGTGTGGGCTGTGGAAAGTGTTTGCAGCCACCACACACTGTATAGACAGACACACACTCCCACACCTATGCCAGCATTGTGCTACTATAGAGGAGTTTAGCAGCCCTGCCCACCACACCAGTCCTGGGCACAGTACAGGCATGGATATGGTACGCAATACTGTTGGTGGTCACTCCCCAGGGTGGTAAACATTGTCAGAGACCAGACCTGAAACACACACCGCAGACATCAGAAAGATTGTTATGATGGAGCTCAATGAGCAAACTGTGCTTAACGTAGGACTTGCTATCTGCCAGTAATCATAGGGAACGTTTGATAGGTGTGTACCGTATACCCAGGTGTAGGGTGGCATTGCTAAGGTATGCAAGTGCTAGTATTGGGAGATGCACGCAGGGCCCAATGTCCTGCCTCTCCAGGAGGCATTAGCCAATGGGGCCTGTGGGTGTGGGTGTGGGTGTGTCTGGCCCTGTTGGCTGCTGCTTTACGGCAGAGGTTCCCAACTCCAGTCCTGGTGTGCCAAACACTGTTCGGGTTTTCATGCTGTCCCTCATGAATATGCATGAGATACATCTGCATACCATGGGGGTGGTGCATAGATATGCAGCACAGGCATCTTTATTAGAGGCAGCATGGAAACTGAATGGTGTTTGGCCCTCCAGGACTGCATTTGGGGGATTCTGCCATAGGTAATGCACATTTCTATGGTGTTTGTGCTGTGTAGGGTAAAATAGAGGTTTTTGACCCATGCGTATGGTCTCAGCAATAATGGTTCAGTCTTTACTACCATGATTTCTTCATGGGTAAAATAGGGGGACTGGGTTGGCAGGAGCCCCAGCTGGGATTTGAACCTGTGACCTTCTGGTCCTAAAGGCACTGGCTGTGTCCACTGCACCACCGTCTTAGCACAAAAACAGTGCATTCCCTGGGGAGTCCATGGCTGTTTGTCAGACAGGGCCTGTCTGTTGGAGGGCACTGCACCCACGTGAAGGGGGCTAGGCCACAGTCTGCTGTGGGCAGCAGCCACTGCCCCCTCCACCAACGGTACCCCTCTGCCACCATGCTGACATGGCCTTATATTGCTGACAGCATCACAGCTAAATGATATGTGGCCCTCCAGGACTGCATTGAGGGGACTGTGGTCTAGGTAATGCGCATGTTTCTGGTGTCTGTGCTCTGTAGGGTGAAATAGAGGTGTTTGTACCATGCTTATGTTATCTGCAAAAAAGGTTGGTCTTTACTATCATGGTTTAGTGGTGGGTAAAATATGGGGATTGGGTTTGCAGGAGCCCCAGCTGGGACTTGAACTGGTGATCTTTGGCTCCTGAACACACTGTCTGCGTTCACTGCACCACACTGTGGCCACAGAGACAGTGCAGTCCCTAGAGATAGGAAACCTGGCCAAAGGAGTCATAAACCCTGCTCTGCACAATTTCACTGTGGGATCATTCACCTTGTATGGGGACGAAGCGTAGACCTTTCTAAAATTCATATTTCTTTTTTGGGGCTTTCTTGGGAGTGATTTTTGATGTTTTCCATGACTATCACTATTGCCCAGCTGGATTATAATTTATTAGAATTTTGTTGTGGTCATTTTCAATTTTTATTTGCTATTTTGTTCTGTGCACATGTATCACACTGCTCACGTTTTGTTGGTTTCCCTGGTTTTGCTGTACATTGCTGACATAAATGGTTTCTCTCCCTTTAAATCGGGTCTACCACGAGGTTTTCACTCGCAGTATTTTTTTCATCGAATTTCAGCCCCGCTCCTGTGCGGGGAGCCTCTCCCCTCCCACTCTCCATCCATTGACCCCGTCTCTCCGCCCCTGGGGAGCCTTCCTCCGCCCTCCGGGAGCCTTTCCACGCCTCTATCGCTCATTTGCGCGATGCGCACATGAGCGGGCCCATTAGTGCAGCGCGCACGTGTAAGGGGCACAAAAATGCATCATTAGCGTGCGCTAAGGTACCTTAGCGCACGCTCAAGTGTGCCCCGCACAGTAGCGCGGTTTAGTAAACATACCCCAAAGTCAACTAACCAGAAAATGGTAAATCATTGTTTAGCCAGAGAAAGTGCAGCCTTCCCCATCATTTTGCTAGGAGGTAGAAGGAAGAACTGAAGCAAAATATTAGGGATTTGCACAAGCAAAAAAAGGTTTGGTTATTTTTTGGAGTTTGCCAAGTTTCTGCCTATTTTCAAGTGGTTTTTTTTTTTCAATTTGTTTCATACATTCATTTTGATTAGAGTTGGCTCATCTAGGGGGACTAGGCAGCTGCCTTGGGTGGAAAACCTAAAGGGTAGTTGCGTGGTGACGGCACCAAACGGGGCTGCTACAAGGAAATACTGTAGATCTACACCTGTATTACTTTTCTGAAATAAACTCTAAATCTTGGGGGAGAAAAGGAATTCTTGGGGTTAAAACTGATAGATCTGTGTATTTTAGAATTCAGTGTTTTTGCTGAGTCAGTAAAGTCTTAATACCACCAGAGAGCTTTGTATTAAAATCAAAGCAGAGTATAGCTTAGCACAGAAAGTAAATTAGGAGTAAATAGACTCTGAAATTTGTTTCTAGAGAGCTTTTCATTTCAATCAAATCAGAGTACAGCTTAAACATAGAAAGTTAAATTGAGTAAATAGTTACTGAGATAAAGTTGTTTCTTGAGAGCTTTTTATCTAAATCAAATCAGAGCATAGCTTAGCATACAGGTAGAAAGCCCTGAGTAGGAAGAAATAAACTTGTTTCTAGTGACCTTTACAAAGAGGCCTTCCAGTTAGGAGGCAAAAGCTCTGTGAAGTTCTCTTGAAAAGGTGTTAAAGACAAGTGGCAAATCAAAGGGGCGATTTAAAAGGCCTCTTCTATCAAACCAAGGGCTGTGTGAATCACTCAGGAAATTGGTAAGCTTTTACCTTAGAAGCAAGCCAACTTTTAATAGGTCTTCTTTCCTTCCCTCCCTCCACAACTCCCACCCACCTCTGGGATAATTGTAGTTTTATAGGCTCTTAAACCTCGTAAAGGGAAGGAGGTGCCCATATTCACTTTCAAGTGCAGCTGTTTATCCTAATCAGACATACATTAAGGGCCCAAGATTAATTAATCTTGAAGTGAACAAAGTCCATTAAACATATTGATTCTGATGCAAACGTAGAACCCCTGAACATGACGCACAGAGGGAATTGCGATTCTGATCCCGCAGGGCATATCTAGCCACGCAGGATCAGAATCGCGAACAGTCCTGCACATGAAGGCCGGGACAACAATCTGACTTGGAGGACATAAGGAAGACAGAGAGGTACAGAGACGAGACCTACAGGGACATAGTACTGAAGTCCCACCTCCAGTCTGGCAGCAACCCTGTTGCTATGGAGGACAGATGTCACGTGACAGGAGAGCATCACCCTGGTGTGGCAAGAAGTGATCCTGTAGCTAGGACCTGTCCTACAGTTGATGTAAAACCCTCTTGCACCTAGGAGGTTTCTGCAAGACCTTGTTCCCAAGAGGATTAAGCAGCCTTTATAGTTGGTGATTTGATCATTAGGCATGTAGATAGCTGGGTGGTTGATGGATGTGAGGATTGCCTGGTAACATGCTGCCTGGTGCAAAGCTAGTGTACCTCACGCGCCTCCTAGACAAGGTCTGAGATAGTGCTGGGGAGGAGTCTACTGTCTTGGTACATGCTGGCACCAATGACATAGGAAAGTGTGGTAGGGAGGTTCTGGAGGCTAAATTTAGGCTTTTAGGTAGGAAAATGAAATCCAGAACTCCCAGGGTAGCATTCTCTGAAATGTTTCCCATTCCACGTACAGGACCCAAAAAGCAGACAGAGCTCCGGAGTCTCAATGCGTGGATGAGACAATGGTGCAAGGATGAGGGTTTTGGATTTGTTAGGAACTGGGCAGCATTCTGGGGATAGGAGCCTCTTTTTCAAATGGATGGGCTCCTCCTTAACTGTTAAGGTTGCTGGCATTAACATTTATTTATTTAACATTTTTTTATATACCGTTTTTCTGCAATTCAAAATGGTTTACAATGAACAGTAAGTAAAAGTGTATTTACAGCTGTTTTACATGGAACAATAGCAATTTGAATAATGGTTGAACATTTACAACAAAACTATTTATTTACATTAATTGCGGGTAAGGAGGGGATAAATAGGTGGGGAGGGGTGGGGGGTAGGGGGTGGGGTTTTTTGCTTGTTGAATGAGAGATAATTTGAGTTAGGATTGGGGTTCTAGGGTTTAAGGGGGCAGAGAGAAATATTCAGAAAAGAGGAAGGTAGTTAGCATTTTATGGAATACTGAATGATCATTACAGCCTCTTAGGCTAGGGGGGTGGGCTTTCCATATAGAGGGGGTATAGAGGGAGAAGGCTCGATTGCATCTAGATTGAGTGCACTTTTTCTTTTGTGCTAGAATCCTGAGGATGTTTGCTGTGTTTGATCTATGTGGTCTGGAGGAGTTTAGTTTTGAAATGAGCAAGAGTAAGCATGGGGCTGAGTCATTATGTAGGACTTTGTGAATTAAGGTAATGATTTTAAATTTTATCCTAGCTTGTAGAGGGAGCCAGTGGAGGTCCTTTAGAATAGGGGTGATGTGTGCATGATGTGGTGAGCTTGTTATTAGGCGTGCAAGAGCATTTTGTGCCATCTGGAGGGGATGAAGGGTGTGTTTTGGGAGACCATGGTATATAAGGTTACAAAATAGTCAAGGGTTGAGGTTGTTAAGGCCTGGCAGACAGTTCGGAAGGAGTCTGGGTTTAGTAATGGGCAGAGGTTCCTTAGCATTCGTATTTTGAAGTAAATGGAAATAGTTGTTCTTTTTATCTGTTCATGAAAATTAAGGTTTTGGTCAATTATTAAGCCTAGGTATTTGACTTGAGTCTTTACTGTGATTATGTAGTCTCCAAGGAGAATACAGGATGGGGGGAAGAAGGATAAGTTGGAGGAGATGTGGATGGCTTTGTTTTAGCTTGGAGATAGAGCAGCTTTCAAACTAGATAATAGGGGAAAGCTGACAGTTGCCCAAGAGCTCATAGTTCGGAAGGCTGTATCATTGAAGGATACTAGCACATAAGTTATGGCATATCGACAGAGAGATTCCAATAAAGACAAACGTAACCCAAATGCTCTGAAGTACAGAGTGGACAGAACTTAAAGATTCCAAATTACCCCTGCCTACCAATAACCAGATTAATATGAATAAAATACAGCCTCTAAAATGCTTGTATACAAATGCTAGAAGTCTAAAACATAAGTGATAGGGGAAATAAGTTTAAAGTGTACAGGAGGACTAAGAGGCCCGCAAGGGAAAATATGAATCCTGTATATATCTATATATGGAAAGGAATGTGCTGTGCTAACACAAATTGATTGTTCTACACGGAGACGACTAACATCTGTGAAGTTACTGATAAGCTGTGGTGGGCCTCAGGGGATGAGTTGATGATGTATTGTGATAAGGAAGCTTATCATAGCTCAGGAAGGAGCTATAGGAAAGGTGAAGTGACTCTGAACAAGCAACCTGTCAGTTCTGGTAGAAATAAGAAAACAGAATTTTCCCATAAAAGACTACCAGTCCCAGAATGCACCAGGTTTCCAACAGCCATTAGAGGAGCTGAAGTGAGGAAACGTGTGTTCAATCAGGAGGGCTATGAGGTAATCCCTAAGCACATCAACCATCAAAAGAAATCCTTCTTTGGGCTATTTTAAATCCACACCCACTAAGCTAGTGTGTGTCTGACATCCTTTTTTTAAATGTCCCCATTTTCCACCCTTGAAACATTTCTTTCTACTCCACTGTGTCATCTGGTTTGATACAGTACATTCATTTTCAGAAACATTTTTAATTATTTTCTTTTCTGATACAGCACATCTTGCCTCAGCACCAATCTTCAGAGGGCCACCCATTCTATGGCAAGCCTGCGTGGCTTCCAAGAATCTCTCTGCTAGCATGGTTGCCTCTCCAAGATTTTGGCAATTTTGCTGTATAAGGAAAGTGTGCAAATCTTTAGGCACCGCAGACATAAATTGTTCAAGCATAACAATGTCTAATAACATTTCTACCGTCTTTTGCTCAGGCTCCAACCATTTTACAGCTAATCCTCTGATTCTCTGACTCAGAGCCCTGGGTGTTTCACCCACTCTCAATGTAGTAGCTCTAAACATTCGCCTATACTCTGAAATAGACAACCCTAGGCGATCTCTAATAGCAGCCTTTACATCCTTATAATTCAAAGCCTGGGCTGCTGGCATTGCTCTATAAGCTGCAAGCGCCTCACCAGTTAATGAGGCTGCCAGCCTTACTGCCCACTGGGTCTCTGGCCATGCTAATGCTTGTGCCACTCTTTCAAAAGACTCTAGAAAATCATCAACATTATCATCTGGAGTTAGCTTACTTGCTTTCAGTGTTAAACTTGGAAAAACAAAATCAGGAAAACAACATTTGAACTTGTCAGGCAATCAAAGCAAAAGAAAAAAGACCTGGTTGGTAATAAACTGGTCTTATTTCTTTTGCTTTGATTGCCTGACAAGTTCAAATGTTGTTTTCCTGATTTTGTTTTTCCAAGTTTAACACTGAAAGCAAGTAACCTGATTTATGTGCTACCAAGCATATCTGTGTTGGGAGAAATAACCCCTTAAATAAATAAATATCTTATTGGCTTTACACTTGAGCACAACTAAATTATTGTGAGCAGCTGTGTCGGGTGTGAATGGACTGCATTGCCCACAATCCCTTGCAAATCATATTGACATATGCACTTGCCAAGACTGTGAGCATTCTCACCCAGGCAGCCGTCTGACAAATGGCGTAGTTTTTCGGATTGCTTTTGCACGAAGGGATTTACTTGCTAAGGATTACAACTAAAGTTCAAGTTTAAAGCTGGAAAAAAAAAGATTTTCCCTCAACTGCACTTTGGAGGAGAAGTGGATGTTCCAGGTAGCTGTCCCAGGAGGAAAAGACCCTGTGCAGAACTGGAGAGCTGGATTCATCACTGGCATAAGGTAACAAGTACCTGGGCATGTCTAGTGGTGGATGGGAGTAAGGCACAGGGGTAATTGAAAAAAAAAAAAAGTAGAAAAAAAAAACACCTGTTTGGAAGGTGGTGCACTTTCTTCCCATGCCAATTATCACAGACCCAATTGGTCGCATTGCCATGGATATTGTAGGCCTATTAGTCAAAACGCCCCGAGGTTTCCAATACATCCTAGTTATGGTAGATCAGGCAACAAGGTTTCCCTGGGCCATACCATTGAGGAATGTTTCTGCAAAAACAATAGCTTTAGAGCTAGTAAAATTGTTTTGTGAAGTGGGATTCCCAAGAGAGGTGTTGACTGACCGAGGGTCCAATTTTGTATCCAAATATTTGGCCCAGGTCTGGGATGCCTTTGGCATTCATCACGTGAAAACCTCAGCCTACCATCCACAATCAAACGGTTTGGTTGAGAGATTCAACCAAACTCTCAAACAAATGTTGAGAAGGGGGTTAGCAGGAGAGGTAAAAGAATGGGATATGTTATTGCCCTTTGCCTTATATGCCTGCAGGGAAAGAATTCAGGTGTCCCTAGGTGTAACTCCATATGAATTGATGTATGGTAGGGCTCCACGGGGTTTGTTAGATATTTTGAGGGAACAATGGATTGATCCTGAACCAGGAAGTCAGGAGATGCCACAGTTTCTACGTGACCTGAGGGCACGTTTAAAAAGGACCTCGCAGGTTGCTGAGATGAACCTGCAGGACAGTCAAGTGCGCCAGAAAGGGTGGTATGATAGGAAGGCCAAAAGCCACCAATTAAACATTGGTGAAAAGGTTTTGGTTCAAGTAGCAGGTACAGCCCCAAAATTTGAAGTACAGTGGAAAGGGCCATGGAAGGTTGTTAAACAAGTGAGCCCAGTATCTTATATGGTAGAAAATGCAAGAGGGCGTAGGCAGACCTACCATATTAATGTACTTAAGTCTTGGAAGGAGAGGCCTGTAAATAATAATGACCCTGAAGCCAGTCAGGAAGTAAGTGAGCTTCAAAAAGAGAACACTCTCGTAGGTATTACGGACTGTAGGAAAGAAGTTTCACCAGTTAAACCAGTCCGTAATAACTTAAGCAGGGGGGTATGTGATAAGGAAGCTTATCATAGCTCAGGAAGGAGCTATAGGAAAGGTGAAGTGACTCTGAACAAGCAACCTGTCAGTTCTGGTAGAAATAAGAAAACAGAATTTTCCCATAAAAGACTACCAGTCCCAGAATGCCCCAGGTTTCCAACAGCCATTAGAGGAGCTGAAGTGAGGAAACGTGTGTTCAATCAGGAGGGCTATGAGGTAATCCCTAAGCACTCATCTCAAAGGGCAGGGCCTGATTCAGCACAGCTGCGCTGTGTTAAGGTGGAGCACTCATCTAGGCAGAATAAAGGTAGAGTTTATTCTACAGAGAATTATCTACAGAGAATTATCCTCATCCTCATCATCATCTTCATGATCAACTTGGATATCCTCATCCTCAGTTTCATCTGGAGGATCATCAGAAGCAGAAGACAAGCCGGACGGACAGAGAGGGCAAGAAACCCTTTGGAAGAAAGAAGAGAAAAGCCTTTGAGAGGTCTAGAAGAGTCCGGAGCAGTATGTATACTGGGAGGCATTCCAAGGGCCAGCATACACCATTGGACTGGGGAAAGCCAGAGGAATGGTGCTGCAGAGCTAGGAATCTCCAGACGGTACCTGTGAGGGAGACGGCTGCAAGTGGAAGGGACCCTAGGACCCGTGCCAGAAGGTATGTGAAGAGAGATCCAGTATCCAGGGATCTGGATTGGAAGGCTGGACATAAGAACTGGACTACATACTGGCCAGGCTATATAGAGAGGAACTCTAACAGAAATGGAAGCTCAGGTATAAACACTGATCTATGCCCTAGCTATAACCTTGAAAGACAGCAGGGAAACAAGTATTCTCCTGAAAGTGCTCATTGAGAAATTCATCTGTGCCAATCCATGATATTGAGCCCATGATTGTTGAAGAAGGGGGAAACGTTGCAGATAAAGAATGTGTTTACATGGACTGCTCTCTGTCTAAACTCCTTTGGTAATTTTCTGTTACAAAGTACAGCAACCATCACAAAGAAATACAAACTTGTTCTTTAATCTGCTCAGAAAAGCTCCTGAGTAGGATTTTTAGCCACGCAGTAGCATGCAAGCCAGCTAAGGGGTTTCAGCTGGGTAACTGCTAGCAATTGAGCCTTACCTAATTGCTTGTGAGCTCTGAGGGAATCACTTCTGAATCTATGTGGGAAGATATAAGAAGTTAACCTGAAAAGAACAGTTTTTCTCTTCTTTGTGGATTTTTGTTTCCTGTTTGATACATGCTAAGAAAATATTAGCTAAAGCCTACAGAAAAGACCAGTTTATTACCAACCAGGTCTTATTTCTTTTGCTTTGATTGCCTGACAAGTTCAAATGTTGTTTTCCTGATTTTGTTTTTCCAAGTTTAACACTGAAAGCAAGTAACCTGATTTATGTGCTACCAAGCATATCTGTGTTGGGAGAAATAACCCCTTAAATAAATAAATATCTTATTGGCTTTACACTTGAGCACAACTAAATTATTGTGAGCAGCTGTGTCGGGTGTGAATGGACTGCATTGCCCACAATCCCTTGCAAATCATATTGACATATGCACTTGCCAAGACTGTGAGCATTCTCACCCAGGCAGCCGTCTGACAGTATGTATATGTTTCTGTTAATGTATAAAAGACAGACAGCCCCTCTAACCTGTGGAATAAACTTACATACTACTTATGTGCGAGTGTGTGTGTTTGTTCCCCTGGAATTCCAGACAGAGAAGGTAAGGTGATTCCTCAGCCCAGAGGATTAACGGACGTCCCAAGGGTAAGTGGTATATAGTGCTGGGAAAGGAATATCCCACACATGGGAGAATTAGAATATATAGCATTAAATGAGAAGTTAGATATGATTGGTATCTCAAAGACTTGGTGGAAGGAGGACAACCAGTGGGACACTGTGATTCCTGGGTACAAATTATATCGCAAAAATAGAGTAGATCAAATTGGTGGAGGGGTTGCGCTCTGTGTTAGAGAGGGCATTGAGTTACCTAGGATTAAAATGTTGCAGCAAACAAAATATAGGGGTATGTTTACTAAACTGCACTCAAGTGGTACCTTAGCACACACTAATGATGTGTATTTGTGCCCCGCACACGTGCGCGCCGCACTAAAGTGCCCGCTGATGTGCGCGGCGCGCTGATGTGCGATAAAGGCGTGGAAAGGCTCTCGGAGGGTGGAGGAAGGCTCCCCAAAGGCGGAGAGAAGGGCTCAATGGGTGTAGAGTGGGAGGGGAGAGGCTCCCCGCACAGGAGCGGGGCTGAAATTCAAGTAAAAAAATACCGCGAGTGAAAACCTCGCGGTAGAGCCAATTTAAAGGGAAGAGAAACCATTTATGTAAGCAATGTAACTCAAAACCAGGGAAACCTACAAAAAGTGAGCAGTGTGATACATGTGCACGGAACAAAAGGGCAAATAAACATTACAAATGACCCCAACAAAATATAAAAAAATTATAATCAAGCTGGGCAATAGTGATAGTAATGGGAAACATCAAAAAACACTCCCAAGAAAGCCGCAAAAAATAAATATGAATTTTAGAAGGGTCTACGCTCCGTCCCCTTACAAGGTGAATGATCCCACAGTGAAATAGCACTGATCAGGGTTTCCCTCTCCATTGGACAGGTTACCTATGGCATGCACATTTCACAACAGCAGGGTGGGCATGTCGGATTGGGCAACTGGACAGATGCTGGGAAAGGGGATTCAGAGGGCTGCAGGCGGCACATGCTGTGGTGCAGCTGGGGCACGGTGCGGACTAGGCAGATGATAAACAGCAGCCAGACAGCAACTGATGAGGGCCCAACATGGGCACGAGAGTGTTTAGCACAGTGACACAGGGGATAGTACCCAGCAGGTACCCCCAAGGGCACAGAACATTGGCAGGCAGTGATTGGGGGACGTGCGGACAGATATGCAGGCACCCCTACCCCCAGAACCCGCACCATAGGCAGCCGCCTACCCACACACAGGATGGCCTGAGACTGCGTACCACCAGCACCACCAGCAGAAGGGCATGTCAGCATGGTGGCACAGGGGTAATGGAGGTGGAGAAGGGCAGTGGCAGCTGCCCAGAGCAGACCATGGCCTAGCCCTGTGTAGGTGGGTGCAATGCACTGCAACAGACAGGCCCTGCCAGACAAACAGTCATGGTATCATCAGGGAATGCACTGTCTCTGTGGCAACACGGTGGTGCAGTGCACACAACCAGTGTGTTTGGAGACAAAAGGTCACAGGTTCAAGCCCCAGCTTGTGCTCCTGCCAATCCAGTCCCCATATTTTACGCACAACTATATCGTGATAATAAAGATGAACCTTTATTGCAGAGAACATAAGCATGGCTCAGACACCTCTATTTTACCCTACAGAGCACAGACACCAGAAACATGCACATTACCTACAGCAGATTCCCCCAAATGCAGTCCTAGAGGGCCACCAATCCTTCAGGGTTTATGCTGTCTCCAATCTAAGGATGGAGCGGTACTGGTGGTGGAGGTGGCAGCAGCTGGTGGCAACAGCAGACCATGGCCTAGCCCTGTCCAGGTGGGTGCAGTGCACTGCAACAAACAGGCCCTGTCGGATGTACAGTCATGGACTCCCCAGGGAATGCAGCATATCTGCAGCAACATGGTGGTGCAGTGCACACAGACAGTGTGTTTGGAGACAAAAGGTCACAGGTTCAAGCTCCAGCAGGGGCCCTGTCAATACAGTCCACATATTTTTCTCACAACTAAACCGTGATAGTTTGCTGATTGAGCTCCATCATAACAACCTTTCTGATGTCTGTGGTGTGTGCCTCAGGTCTGGTCTCTTACAGTGTTTACCACCCTGGGGAGTGACCCCCAACATTATTGCGTACCATATCCATGCCTGTACTGTTTGTCTAACTGTTTATTTAATTATTTATTGTTTGTCTTAGTGGTGTGCTAGTTCAGCCTTCTCAGCTATAACTTACCTTGCCTCTCTCAACTAACTGGGCTTTGTGTGGTAGCCAGGTTAACTGTTCATTTTAAATTAAATCTCTCTCCCCAGAACCTGCTGTGTGTTAAACTTTTTTTCCTGTCCTAGCCTGCCTGAGTGAATCCTCCCCCTCCCCCCCCCTGCTGAGGTATTGTGTAGCCTTCTTCCTGTTTCCTCCACGTGTGCATAGTCTGTTTTAGTCTGCTTTTCTCTGATCAGAGAAGAGCAGTGCTTTTTACAGTGCTCTGCTAGAGAAGTGGATATTTGTCTCCTGTGACACCTTGCTGTGAGTTCTAGCTGTTTATTAATTATTTATTGTTTGTCTAACTGTTTATTTAATTATTTATTGTTTTGTCTTAGTGATGTGCTAGTTCAGCCTTCTCAGCTATAACTTACCTTGCCTCTCTCAACTAACTGGGCTTTGTGTGGTACCCCCTTCCTCCCTGCTGAGGGCTCAGGACAGGGTACCTTGTAACGGCCCTCTTTAATAGGACTTATCTCCCTCCCCAGCACCCACCCACCCCTGGGGTAATTGTAGTTTTATAGGTACTTGCACATCTTAGAGGAAAGGGGCTGCTCTCAGGTGCAGCTCGTTATCCAAATCAGTCATACACAGAGGACCTGAGATTAATTACTTAAGCTTCAGGTACACAAGGTGTATTAGGGGTATTAGATACACTTTTATTGGAATAAGCATCCACACCAATCCTTATTATATACAGAATTTAAAAGACCTAAACACAAGCTTTAAACTAAGATGCAGACAGAAGTCCAGCAACGAGATGGGGGTTCTCCAGTCTTTTGCATTGAGTGTCACATGTATGATTTTCCCCCAGTTGGTGAGAGATCTTATGTATGCACTAAGTGCAAAGAACTCTTTGCTCTCAGGGAACGAGTCCGTTCTCTAGAGGCTAGAGTAGCAGACCTGGAAGACATAAGAAAGACAGAGAAGTACATGGACGAGACCTACAGGGATATAGTCATGAAGTCCCACCTCCAGTCTGGCAGCATCCCTGTTGCCATGGAGGAGAGAGGTCACGTGACAGGAGAGCATCACCCTGGTGTGGCAGGAAGTGATCCTGTAACTAGGACCTGTCCTCCAGGTGATGTAAAACCCTCTCGCACCGAGGACGTTTCTCCAGGGCCATGTCCCCATGAGGGGAGGGTCAGGACAGCTGTTATAGTTGGTGATTCAATCATTAGGAATGTAGATAGCTGGGTGGCTGGTGGACGTGAGGATCGCCTGGTAACATGCCTGCCTGGTGCGAAGGTAGCGGACCTCACGCACCGCCTAGATAGGATCATAGAGAGTGCTGGGGAGGAGTCTGCTGTCTTGGTACATGTTGGTACCAATGACATAGGAAAATGTGGTAGGGAAGTTCTGGAGGCTAAATTTAAGCTTTTAGGTAGGAAGTTGAAATCCAGATCTTCCAGGATAGCGTTCTCCGAAAAGCTTCCTGTTCCATGTGCAGGACCCAAAAGACAGGCAGAGCTCCGGAGTCTCAATGCGTGGATGAGACAATGGTGCAGGGATGAGGGTTTTGGATTTGTTAGGAACTGGGGAACATTCTGGGGAAAGGGGGGGCTCTTCCGAAGGGATGGGCTTCACCTTAATCAGGATGGGACCAGACTGCTGGCATTAACCTTTAAAAAAGAGATAGAGAAGCTTTTAAACTAGAAATTAGGGGAAAGCCGACAGTCACCCAGGAGTGCATGGTTCGGACAAAGGTATCCTTGAAGGATTCTACCAAAAGCAGTGAGGTTCCAAAAGGGAGTATAGTAGCCCAAATGCCCTTGAGTAAGGAGCAGACAGAGCATAAAGATTCCAAATTACCCTGCCTACCAATAGCCAGATTAATATGAATAAAATACAGTCTCTAAAATGCTTGTATGCCAATGCTAGAAGTCTAAACAATAAGATGGGAGAGTTAGAATATATAGCACTAAATGAGAGGTTAGATATGATTGCACTCTCAGAGACATGGTGGAAGGAGGATAACCAGTGGGACACTGTGATATCTGGATACACACTATATCGTAATGATAGAGCTGATCAAATTGGTGGAGGGGTTGCGCTCTATGTTAGAGAGGGCATTGAGTCAGAAAGGATTAAAGTTTTGCAGGGAACAAAATTTGCTGTAGAATCTCTATGGATTGAAATTCCATTTATGAAGGGGAAGGTGATGGCAGTTGGAGTATACTATCGACCGCCTGGCCAGAATGAACAAATGGATGATGAAATGCTCAAAGAAATCAAGGAAGCTAACAAAAGTCACAACAGAGTAGTAATAATGGGTGATTTCAACTACCCCGGTATCGACTGGGTCAGTGTCACAGCAGGACAAGCTAAAGAGAAAAAGTTTCTAGATGGAATAAATGACTGCTTCTTGAAGCAGCTGGTTCATGAACCGACCAGAGGGGAAGCCATACTGGACCTAGTCCTTAGTGGAACGCCAGATCTGGTGCAAGAAATAAGGGTGTTGGGACCACTTGGCAATAGTGATCATAGTATGATCATGTTTGATTTAATTAGTGGAGGACAGATAGTAAAGGCATCCACAGTACTACCTTTTAACTTTCAAAAGGGAGACTATGATAGAATGAGGAATATAGTTAGGAAAAAACTAAAAGGAGCGGTTCCAAAGGTTAAAGACTTACAGCAAGCTTGGGTGTTATTTAAAAATACTATCCTCGAAGCCCAGACCAGCTGTATTCCACGCATTAGGAAAAGTGGAAGAAAGTCCAAAAAACTGCCAGCATGGTTTAAAGGTGAGGTCAGAGAGGCTGTTGCTGCCAAAAAAGCAACCTTCAGGAAATGGAAAAAAGAGCCAAATGATGAAAACTGGAAACAGCACAAGCACTGGCAAGTTAAATGCAAAGCATTGATAAGGCAGGCAAAGCGGGAATTTGAGAAGAAACTTGCTACGGAAGCAAAAACACGAAATAAAGACTTTTTCAAGTACATTCGTAGCAAAAGGCCTGTGAGAGAGTCAATTGGACCATTAGATGATAGAGGGGTAAAAGGGGCAGTAAGAGGAAACAAGGCTATAGCAGAGAGACTGAATGAATTCTTTGCTTCGGTCTTTACTGAGGAAGATGTAGGGATGTTACCCAAGACTGCAGTGGTATTTAAAGGTGATACTGCAGAGGAATTGAGAGAAATATCGCTACACCGGGAAGATATATTACAACTATTTGATAAACTGAATAGTAGCAAATCACCTGGACTGGATGGCATACATCCCAGAGTGTTGAAAGAACTGAAATATGAGATTGCAGAACTGCTATTGGTAATCTGTGAACTTTCATTAAAATCATCTGTAATACCTGAAGATTGGAGGGTCGCCAACGTAACACCAATTTTTAAAAAGGGTTCCAGGGGTGACCCAGGAAATTACAGACCGGTGAGCCTGACGTCAATACCAGGGAAAATGGTAGAAACCATCATAAAGAACAAAATTACACAGCATGTAGATAGTCATGGCCTAATGGGAGACAGCCAACATGGCTTTAGACAAGGAAGATCTTGTCTTACTAATCTGATATGTTTTTTTGAAGGTGTGCATAAACAGGTAGACAAAGGTGAGTCGGTTGATATAGTGTATCTGGACTTTCAGAAAGCTTTTGACAAAGTCCCCCATCAGAGACTTTTGGCGAAGCTAAAAAGTCATGGGATAGGAGGCAGTGTACTATTGTGGATCGGGAACTGGTTAAAAGATAGAAAGCAGAGGGTAGGGCTAAATGGCCAATATTCCCAATGGAAAAAGGTGAATAGTGGAGTACCCCAGGGATCTGTACTGGGTCCGCTGCTTTTTGACATATTCATAAATGACCTGGAAAAGGGAATAACTAGTGAGGTTATCAAATTTGCAGATGACACAAAACTGTTTAAAGTTGTTAAAACCCAAGAGGATTGGTGAAAACTGCAGGAGGATCTGGATAAATTGGAAGACTGGGCATCCAAATGGCAGATGGAATTTAATGTGGACAAGTGCAAAGTCATGCACCTAGGAAAGAACAACCCACACTATAGTTACACGATGCAAGGCTCCACATTAGAAACCACCAACCAGGAAAAAGATTTAGGGGTCATCATGGATAACATGTTAAAACCCTCTGCCCAGTGTGCAGCGGCGGCCAAGAAAGCAAATAGAATGCTAGGTATCATAAGGAAAGGGATGGAGAATAAAACAAAGGATGTTATAATGCCTCTGTATCGCTCCATGGTACGACCGCACCTTGAATATTGTGTGCAATTCTGGTCACCGTATCTTAAAAAGGACATAGCGTTATTAGAAAAAGTACAGAGAAGAGCCACCAAATTGGTGAAGGGGATGGAAGGCTACTCCTATGAAGAGAGGCTAAGAAGGTTAGGCCTCTTTAGCCTGGAGAAGAGATGGCTGAGGGGAGATATGATAAAGGTCTATAAATTAATGAATGGAGTGGAACGGATAAACGTGGATCAATTGTTTACGCTATCAGAGTATAGAAAGACTAGGGGACATGTAATGAAGCTACAGGGTAAACTATTTAAGACAAATAAGAGAAAATATTTTTTTACTCAACGTGTAATCAAACTCTGGAATCTGTTACCGGAGGATGTAGTAAGGGCTGTTAGTATAGCTGGGTTTAAAAAAGGTTTGGACAAGTTCCTGGAGGAAAGGTCCATAAACCACTATTAAAAAGGGACCCAGGATATCAATGCTTGACCCAGTACAAGCATTGTGGAACCTGTGTCTTTTGGGGATATTGCTAGGTACGTATGACCTAGATTGGCCACTGTTGGAAACAGGATACTGGGCTTGATGGACCTCGGTCTGACCCAGTCATGTCTTATGTTCTTATGCCCAGGACTGGTGTGGTGGCCAGGGCTGCTAAACTCCTCTATAGTAGCACAATGCTGGCATAGGTGTGGGTGTGGGTGTCTGTCTGTCCAGTGTGTGGTGGCTGCAAACACCCTCCACAGCCCACACTGCCAGCACTGTTGCCAGTATTGGCCTGCCAATGTGCATAATGAGGAGCAAGGTACCATGGGTATAGCCCGGACAGGGTGGCTTGGCCAGGGTGCATCTGCACAGGGCATAGGACACTGGCTGGGACATTGTAGTGCCCGGCCACCACCTACACAGACAGGGTGGCTTCAGCATGTCCTGCTGGGAGATCACTCTCACCCTGACTGTGCAGTGACCACAGCATGGCTAGGCACCCCCATAGTGCTACATAGTATTTTTTTCATGTGATATTTATGGGTTTTCTTTTTGGGCCCAGTCACTGACTTATCTGCTTGGTGTGTATGCTGACATCCCAGTTCTGGGTGCATGCATTTCCATCAGGAACATGCACTATGAACTAGCTAGCAGACTGTTTGAAGCTGATATGTGTCTTGATGGAGTGCCTTTCAGGGTGCAGCGGTTGAAGGCTTGCTGCAGGAGAATATCAGATGGTGGTGGGGTGCAGCTTAGCATATCCAGGCCTAATGTCTGTCTGCTAGTGCGTTATGGATGTGTACAGAGCTGCATTGATTGACCTGCAGGGTTCTGTTCCTCAGCAGGACCAGGATTGATGGTTTTCTCTACTGCCACCATTGCAGGGAGGTAGAATGTGGATCTGTTGATGGGAGTCCCTGTTTACCACCCTCAGCCCTGGAGGCGGAGGGTGGTGGTACATAAACTGCCTAGGGGGTCCATGGGGGATACACCTGACTGAGATAGACAGATGTACCCAAGGTGTTTCTGCAGAAACTAACTACCTCACACATTAGCACTGCTGGGGACCTGCAGCATGGCCTATTTCTACCATGGAAGGTGCTGTGGACCTGGTGCTGGGCGCCCCACCGCACACTCAGGGTGAGCACAGTACCTGCACAATGTGACGGTGTGTAGCTACTCTGTGCCAGTAACACACACGGTCAGTACCCCCTTCCAGGCCGAGGTGCTGTGGGGGTGCATACCCCATCTTGTGTTTATCTGTGGACAGCTGATTTGCATGTGCAGTGCATCATGGGTACGGGTGTGCTAACCCTATTCTGGTGACCACAGCAGACTGTCTGTGTGGTGACATGCAGTCCCTCTGCAGCCAGCCATGGGGCTTGCTAGCAGCTGTAGAGCTGTAGCCCAATGGTTACTTCACTACTTGTGGAGCCAGAGGTCATGGGCTCAAACCCACAGTGGGGTCATTTGATAGGGCTGCCCAAATCATTGTCTCTTTTTAATGTACATTATTGCTGCCAGCAAAAACACTCTCAGCGTACTGTACCCATAAGGTGCCTCTGAGGGCACTTTATAGGGCGCCCTATAGGGCACCTTATGGTTACCGTCCATATAAGGTGCACTATACGCTATCCTGTGGAGAGACTTATAGGGTGCCCTATAGGGGACATTTTAGGGTGCCGTGGCGGACAGTGCACTTTATAATGTGCCCTATGGAGTGCCTTATAGGGTGCCTTATGCGGCACCTTCAGTTACGGCATGTGAGGGCGTGTTTGCGGGCAGCAATTAATAAAATACAAATAAAGTGCTGCAGGAAACAATACATACATTGCAAAGCTGATGCCTCAGCCAGCCTTACGTATTAGGCACACTGGGGAGCAAACTCATGACCCCTGTATCAGTAGCCAGTGCCTTAACCATTGTGCTACACTGCTGTTCCTCCTTGCATGACAGCGCACCTACTTCAGATTTCCATGTGTTTAAATGCACAGTGCTGCCATCAAACACAGTGCTATGACCTTGCTGTGCCTCATAGGGCACCCTATATGGCGCCCTATAGGCCACCCTTTCAGCAACATTGTAGGGTGCCGTGGCAGACAGTGCACTTTAAAATGTGCCCTCTGGGGTACCCTATGAGGTACCTTATGCAGCACCTTATGTTACAATACTTTGAGGGTGTGTTTGCTGCCAGCACTAATTAAAATAAAAATAAAATGCCCCCTACAGCAATATTACCTATAACAGGTAATGCCTCAGCCAGCCTTCTTCATTAGGCACAGTGGGGGATTGAACTTATGACTCCTGCATCATTGGTTAGTGTCTTAACCATTGTGCTACACTGCTGCTCCTCCTTGCATCTCAGCGCACCTACTTATGATTTTCATTCCTTAAACTGCACAGTGCTGCCATCAAAAACAGTGCTGGGACCTTGCGGTACCTCATACGGCACCCTATAAAGCGCCCTATAAGCAACATTCTAGGGTGCCTTTGCGGACAGTGCACTTTAAAATGTGCCTTATGGGGCACCTTATGTTAACACGCTTTGAGAGTGCGTTTGCTAGTAGAAGTAATTAAAATATAAATAAAATGCCTCCTAAAGCAATCTTCCCCATAATAGGTAATGTCTCAGTCAGCCTTCTTCATTTGGCACAGTGGGGGATTGAACCCATGATCCCTGCACTATCAGTCAGTGTCTTAACCATTGTACTGTGGCTCTGCTCCTGTGCTTGTACATCAGCGCGCCACTTATGCTTCCCGTGCAAGTCTCTCATGCGCTAATGTGTGCTGCGCACATGAGCGCAGCGCACATTAGCGCATGATTAATCCCGGTTTTGCTTTTTTCTGACTGAAACGCCCACTCCTTATATGGCATCCGCACACTAGCGCGGCGCGCACCCTAATGGGGTTTTAGTAAACATACCCCATTGAAACCCTCTGCCCAGTGTGCAATGGCGGCCAAGAAAGCAAGCAGAATGCTAGAAATGATAAGGAAAGGAATGGAGAATAAAACAAAGGATATTATAATGCCTCTGTATCATTCCATAGTGTGACCGCACCTTGAGTATTGTGTGCCATTCTGGTTGCCGTTTCTTAAAAAGAATATAGCAGAATTAGAAAAGTTACAGAGAAGAGCCACCAAAATGGTAAAAGGGGATGAAAGGATTCCCCTATGGAGGCCGATGCCATACTGGCTATCCAGTCCCTGTACGGCTGATCAGAATCGGAGTGTACAAGGTAGACCCGATTTCAATCACGTGGGGCTGGATGGGCCCCAATTCTGATCAGTCGTACACCCAGCCCACATACCCAGCTAACTCAGTCAGGCTCCTGAATGGAGCTGCAGTGCCATGACGTCCCATCACCATGGCACCGCGAATCCATTCAGGAGCCGCGATCCCCAGCCAACAGCAACACCATCCTTTTCACACAGCCCAACCCTTGATCTGGCCTCCCATGGCCAGGGTCAGGCTGCGGGTATTCCCCTGCACTCATCACCTTCCATCTCTGCCCAGCGCCATGGTCCCCCGACGTCCAGGCGGACTTATTCCATCTCCAAGGTAGAATAAGTTTCCTGTCTCCATGGCCAACCATGGACGTACAAGGCTGACCTGAGAATTGGCCTTGTACATCTGGGGTCACTCTCCACCACCACCCACCCTCATTCTGCCTCTGTCCTGCCACCTCTCACCCACGAGCAGAGCTGTCCGTACAAATCGCTTGTTCATATGGGGAGCTCTGTCACCGTCAGGCTGCCCAGCCATTTAATGGGTCTGGATGTCTGGATCGGATGTCCAGATCCACTAAACAGTGTTCAGAATGACCCTGATGAGGAGAGGCAAAAAAGGTTAGGGCTCCAACCTGGAAAAGAGATGGCTGAGGGGAGATATGATAGAGGTCTATAAATTAATGAATGGAGTGGAACAGGCAAACGTAGATCATTTATGCCATCAATATGTAGAAAGACTAGGGGACATGCAATGAAGCTACAGTGTAACCCATATAAGACTAATAAGAGAAAATATTTTGTGGAATTCATTACCGGAGGATGTAGTAAAACCTGTTAGTATAGCTAGGTTTAAAAAAGGTTTGGACAAGTTCCTGGAGGGAAGATCCATAAACCATTATTAGAGGGGTCCCAGGAAATCCACTGCTTGTCCAGGTGGAAGCATTGTGGAACCTGTGTCTTCTGAGGAAACTGCCAGGTACTTGTGACCTAGATTGGCCACTGTTGGAAACAGAATACTGGGCTTGATGGACCTTGGTCTGACCCAATATGGCATATCTTATGTTCTTATATTCGTATGCCATGGAGGACCTTTGAGCACTCGCATGTGTTCATGACCTGTCATCCCTCACCCTCCAACAGGAATTTTGAGTTAGAGGTGGCAGGGCGAGTAGGCCTTGGGTGCACGCAGTGCTTGAAGGCCTGCTGCTAACGCTGCTAACGCTGCTAACGTTGCTTTTTCTCTGCAGACTTGGTTGGGACTGAAGGAGGTTCACCAGCAGCAGTAGAAGGGGGAAGGGAATGGAACATGCTGGGCACCTCAGGGAGGGGTGAGGGAAGGGACAGGAAGAGAATATGCTGGACACTTGGAGGGAAGAAGGGGAGATGCTTGACTACAGGAAGAAGGGAAGAAGAATAGACTTGAGGCACCCAAGGAGGGGAGGGGCACATGAATGAAGGGCAGCTACTCTTGGGCCAGCCCTGATTGTAATAAAGCATTTGTAAGGTGTGTTAGAACTTTTTTATTGCATGTAATTGATTGTGTGTGTGCTAATTTGTAGGCTAACACATGTTTTGCATGCCCTAACATTTTTAAGGCACTGTGCTGATCCAAATGCACACTAACAATCACATCCCTAGAAATCATTGTTTTTTTGTGGTTTTGAACTAGAACAAAAATCACTTGTTCAGATATGAGAGACATCAAATTGTTCCTGAAATATTTCATTAGCCCAGATAGAGATGTTAGAATGGGCTATCTAAAATCTAACATACCTTAAATATGGCAGAAAACTGGGCACATTAATACACTGCTTTCAGGAATGTGAGTTAATTGAACAATTTTGGCTGGCAGTATTAACTGTGATGAAGCCCATCACTAATACAGACAGGCCTGAAAATGCAATGTGTCCACTGGAGAGATACTAATGTTCTAGGGGATATTTCCAAATGTAATCATAGAGCTTGTAAATGCTTCCCTATTTTTGAGGAAGGAGAACGTATTTCAAATTTGCTCATTTAAATCAGAAGCACCCTGCACTAATCTGCGGTGCTGAAAAATTACACATCCAATGGGGAGAATTATAGTGTACAAAGGGGCATGTTTACAAAAGTGCTGCGGGTAGTACGGTAATTACCTGTGCATAGCGCCGGTTTCTACCATGGCATGGGAAGAGCGGCTATGGTAAATGCAATGGGCAAGGTCGGGACAGAGAAACAATGTAGCGCTAGGCATTTCAGTTGTGTGGTAGTAGAGACTGTGCATCAGGTGCGCATACACGCTATGAAGGCATGTGCTAAATGTGATCTGCATTTGCCTGCTAACCCCAGTGCGACCCCCTGTAGACAGAAGTACACATGCATTTATTTATTTTATTTAACAATTTTTCTATACCGCTTTTCTTATATTCAAAGTGATTTACATTGAATAATAAACAAGAAACATTACATAGAACAAGGGCATTAAACTTGGAGAACAGGGGTATTAAGAATATTAGTTACATGGTTTCTTGTTACAGGTTATGGGGCTGTTTTTATTGTATGGTTAGGTGTTGTAGTTACTAGGAAGGTGTGGATGGGTTCAAATTTTATTGTAGGGGCTACATTTCGCATGATGGTTCTGCTTCTGGTCTGTAGTACTCCAAAAAGAGATGTGTTTTTAAAACTTTCTGAAAATCCCACAGGTCACTGGTGGATCTCATTCTTTCTGGGAATGTGTTCCAGAGTGATGGAGCATATCTTGAGAAGGCTCTTTGACAGGTTGTCTGTTTTGCTTTAGTTTTGTTCTTGGGTATTATTAATAGATTTTTTATTGTTTTTCCATTTTGTTCTGTTTTCAGGGTTTTTGCTGATGAACGTTTGAAGTATTGATAGTTGGTGTAGGATTTTGAAAATAGTGAGTATGGCTTTGTATTTGGTCCTGATGATTATGGGGAGCCAGTGGAGTTGTTTCAACGTTGGGGTTATGTGGCTGGTTCTTGTTGTCCCAGTTATGATGGTTTGGAGTAGCTGCAGAGGGTAGATGGACTGAGTTGGTAGACCTTGGTAGATGATGTTACAATAGTACAGAGTGGGCATTATTAAGGCTTGACAAACTGTACAGAAGTTACTGGAGTCCAGAAGAGGTTTGAGTTTTTGTAGTGTTCTAATTTTGTGGTAGGTTGTCTTTGTTATCTTGTTTATGTGAACTTGGAAGTTTGGGTTTTGGTCGAGGTATATCCCCAAGTATTTGACTTCTATTTTCACAGTTATGATGTTGTGTGATAATTGCAGAGATTTTAGCGGAACAAAGGAGGTGTTTCTTGTTATGAAAATTGCTTCCGTTTTATTGTAATTTATCAGTAGGTTGCGTTCCCGAAGCCAGTCTGACATCTCTGCTATGCAAGATGTTATTCTTGAGTAGTCAGATTGGTCTATGTTGAATGGAGTATGTATCATAATGTCATCCGCATAGCTACTGTAGTTTATGTTGTATTTGGTAATTATGCTGCAGAGTGGCTGGAGATAGATATTGAACAGCAGAGCGGAGAGTGCTGATCCTTGTGGTACTCCTTGTAGTTGCTCAATTGGTGTTAATCAAAGTATTCCAGATTTGGTGAGGTATGCTGTGAACCATTTCAGGGTTGTTTCCTGAAGTCCAATTTAGGCATTTGATAAGTGTATTGTGGTTAATAGAGTCAAAGGCGGCTTTTATATCGAGGAGTACCAATATACAGCATTGTTTGATGTTGTCTAGATTGGTTATTAGGTTATCCAGGAGTGATGTAATGAGCGTTTATACACTGTGTTTGGGATTGAAGCCGTGTTGTTGGAGGTCCAGAGGAGCATGCTTGTCCAGGTGGTCTTGTATTTGCAGTTGGACCACTTTGTCAATTATCTTTGCTGTGAATGGAAGACTCGAGATGGGCCGGAATGAGTTAGGATACCTTGTGTCTAGGTTGTTGTTCCTTAGGATCAGTCTTACAATTGATTGGTTAAGTATGGGAGGGATAGTGGCTTGTATAAGAGAGAATTTCACTATTTCGAATAGAGTGTGAGCTAAATGTTCAGTTGTCATTTTGATTCAGGATATTGGGCATGGATTGAGGGGGGAAGTTGTGATGTTGAGATTGGTTATGATGTTTTTTAATTCTTTTATTGATGGTATGTGAAAGGTGTTCCATGAGTGGGGTTGGTTTCCTATTGGGAGGATTTCTGTTGTTGAAGGTTGGTATTGTTTTGTGTTAGATTTGATCTTTGAAGGAAGTCAGTCATGGTTTAAGGTTCGATTAGATTGTGTTCTTTAGGGTTGTCTTTTGTTAAAGTCCTTGTTATGTTGAATAGTTCTCGTGGTTTGTTTAGGGAGCTCAGGATTAGATTGGTATGGTATTCTTTCTTGCAGGCATTTATTAGGGCCTGGTATTCTTGCATCTTGATTGTGTAGGTTGTTCTGTCTTGTGGATCCTTCGTTTTTCTCCAACTTCGTTCTGTTTTTCTCAAGGCTTGTTTTAATTTATTAATGTCATTTGAATACCATGGAGCAATGTTCTTCCTGTTGTTGTGTGTTTTCTTGTGTGGGACAATGACTGCATTGAAAATTGTTGAGTTCCAGTTTCTTATTATCTCTTCTAGGTCTGTTGAGTCTTTGTTTATTTGTGGTAAGACCCGCTGTATAAAAGTGTCTTTGTCAAACTGTTTGAATCTTCTTTGAGTGCTAATCGTTTCTGTAGAGGTATTTTGTGCAGTGATGATAGTATGGAAGGTTATGATGTGGTGGTGGAAGGTGAGAGAACACGTCCCCATGGACAAGAAATGCAACAGTGCTACCTTGTCAACTCGTCAGGAAGCTGCCCGCCAAAACCTAGCAGAGACAGTAGACAATACAAGGCCCCCGACCTCACCAACATTGCACAATATAAGTGGCCAGTGAAGGATTGAGAAGGCATCCCACTGCACAGCACAGAGCTATGGGCCAAAGTACAAAGGGGAAGGGCATGCAAATCAAGGAAGCAAACCCATTGGTAGCATGAGTGCCTATTCCCAGGTCAATTCTCTCTGTCCTTCACTGGTCATTTACTATGTGCTCTGTTAGTGGTGTAGGGGCCCAGGTATTGTTGTCTGATTTGTCTGCCTACTGCCGGCCTTGACAACGCATTGGTAGCACGCAAATACAAGGTGCATGTAGTGAGTGCCTTCACAGTGTGCATGCGATACAGGCGTGTGAACCCTACTTTCGCAATAGAGACTCACTTTGTATGACAACGCTTCCCTACCGCGGTCATGCCCCCTGCTTGTACCACATCTGCTACACCCCCTCCATGGTAAATTTGCGTGCTAACTGTGTGTTTGTCCAGTACAAGTCACAGTACTTTAGTAAACATGCCCCTTAGATTGTAAGCCCTCTAGGGTCAGGAATATACCTACTGTACCAGAATGTAACTTGCCTTGAACTTCTGAGAAAAGCTGTACTCTAAATCCAATTCCCTTCAGCACGTGGGTTCAAATGGTTCTTTTGAGCCCCTACTGACAGACATGCAGTACTGCTGCTGGGCCAGTACCAAAAGGGAATATTTAGTACATGTACTTGTCAGCAGCAGTTTAGCCATGGGTGGGCCCGGGGAGAACATTCTAGGCTAGCAGGGCCAGTGCTAGGCATGGACTTATACCCTGACTCTATTGGCCATTATTCTGGATCTCACTCAGCAGAGAACAGCCCTCTACTTCCTGACCCAGGCCTTCACATCCCAGGCAGCCTGCAGGGAACAGGAGAAGAGGGGCGAGGTTGCAGCAGATAGAGAAGAGCTATACTGCTCCCTAATCCAGTCCCTCTCCTTCCATTATTTATCTCTCCCTTCCTGTCAGGAAAGAGTAAACAAGGCAGAGAAGTTCCCCTATCAGCCCTTCCCCCCTTTCTCCCACCCAGGGCAACTGTTTGATGAGGAGGAGGGAGGCTGCAAAGGACTGAGTACAAAGCACAGCACAGAACAGCTACTCTGCTCTCATCCGGCACCTTCCCTCTATGGTTGCCAACCGGCCGGTTTTCAGTCAGCCTGGCAGGTTTTTACACAAAGATTGAAGACCGGCCCTTAAAAGCTGTTTTGTTTTTTTTTTTTTTTTGCTCTGGCTGCGAGACCGAGAGTGGCCAGAGCAGAAAACCAGCATTTCATCTGGGGTCCTTGTCCACCCCCCGTGCAGCCTCATTTTCTCCTCCGCTGTCAGTCTCTTCCTGCCACCTCCTTCCCCTTGCAGCTGTGGCTCCTGCTTCTTACAAAGCGGCAGCTCCAATAAAGCTAATTTAAAAACAAAAGGAAACTGGCATGGAGCCCTCCGGCCCTATGGAACCACTGCTGCAGCATTCTGCGCTCAAAAGGAAGTGACACTATAGGAGGCAGGACACTGCAGCAGGGGTTCCATAAGGCCGAAGGGCTCTGCACCATTTTCCTTTTGTTATTAAATTAGCATTATTGCAGCTGCTGCTCTGTAAGAAGCAGGAGCCATGGCTGCAAGGGGAAGGAGGTAGCAGGAAGGGCTGACACAGTGGGAAGATGGAGGCAGGAAGGCAGCTGAAAGAGGGTGAAGGAGGTAGCTGGAAGGGAGTTGAAAGAGGGGGGAGGTGGCATGAAGGGACTGACACAGGGGGAAGGTGGAGGTAGGAAGGCAGCTGAAATAGAGGGGAAGGAGGTGGCTGGCAGGCAGCTGACATGGGGAAAGGTGGAGGCTGGAAGGGAGCTGATGCAGGGTGGAGGGAGGAGGTGGCAGAAAGGGAGCTGACACCTGGGGATGGTACTGGAGAGGGCCTGGAAGGGAGTTGACACCTGGGGATGGGACTGGTAGATGGCTGGGTAATGGACAGGAGGCTGGAAGGGAGGGACACTGGGACTGGAAGGGAGATGACACGGCAATGGCACTGGGAGTGGAAGTGAGCTGATACCTGGGATGGTATTTGGACTAGAAGGGGCTGGACAGTAAGGAAGGAAGGGGATTGGAAGAGAATGGATACCAGAGGCAGGCCTGGGAACACAAAGGGTTAACATTGGAAGGTAATGGGAGGGAGGAGTGAAAAGGGGGTTGATACTGGAGAGGGCGGATTTACAAGTATTTTAGCTGTGCCAAGGGAGCGAGGAAGCTGTGGGACAATACTGTAATTATAACAGTGACCATGGACAGAAAAAAGGTAGATGAGGTTACTGGCAAATTTTAAGATTGTTATTACGATCCACCAGCAAGAGGTAAGGGAAGGGAGTCGTATCAGTGCTGATATTCAAAATGAAACCATGCCTTGGGAATGTCCCCAGTATCCCTTCTTTTTATCTAGTTACATTTTCTGTAGATCACAGTTTACCTGGACAAAATATATATAGTCTGCAGAGGGGGCATTTGTAATCTCAGGGTTTACCAAGCCAGCCAGACAGACCTTTTGTATATTGACCCTATAGCAACCTAGTAAATGACAGCAAAAAACCCGATCAGTTTGTCCCATTCATTCTCCTAAGTTGAAATTCTTCCACTTTGGTGGATAAAGGAGATGGGTATGGCCATTTCTATTTTTGTTGGACCCCCATACCAGCTTCCCATTCTCCTCTCTTTTATCTGAACTTTCAACCCGTTTTTTATTACTACCTTCCATATTAGTCTCAAACATGCCCAGAATCTGTTAAAGTGCTGGCCTCCATCATCTCTATTGCTAGGCCATTTCCAGCTTTGTCATCTTCTTCTGTTTCTTACAAGATCAACCCTGAGGAATCTTTTTACTAAAGCCCACTAAGGGGTATGTTTACTAAACAGTGATAACGTTGCAGCGGTGCAGTTTGTGCGCGATACGTAATGTTATCGTGCGATACGTAACGTTAACGCGTGACAAAGTAACATTATCGTGCAATAGCGTGAGGTTTCGCATGAACACATCTCCTGCGGCGTTAAGGCACACAAAGGGTGGAGTAAGGCTCCCCAGAGGGTGGAGAGAAGGGGTCAATGGGCAGAGAGTGGGCAGGGAGAGGCCCCATGCAAACTAACGCTGTGAAATGAAGGTCTTAAAATTAGCACCAGGGAAAACCTCACGTTAGAGGCACATTTGCAGGAGAGAGAAGCCAGTTCAGTCAGCAATGTACAGCAAGGACAGGGAAACCACGAAAAGTGATAGTAGTGATATATATACAGCAACAGCATATTGACCAAGTACGAAATGGCACTATGGTGAGGCTGCAAATGGGGTACAGGGGCCTGCAGGCGGGACATGCAATGGGGCAGCTGGGGCACAGGGTGGACTAGGCAGATGCCTATGTGGCACATAGGAACCCAGAAACTCCAAATCAGCAAGCCAGCAACTGACTACGGTCAAACATGCCCACGAGTGTGTGTCCCACAGTGTCCCAGGGGACAGTACCTCAGTACCTAGCAGGTACCCCAGAAGGCACATAACATTGACAGATGGTGCCGGGGGGAAGCGTGGATGTCTATGCAGGCACCCCTACCCCAGATTCCACACCATAGGCAGCCACCAATAGGCACACTGGATGGCCTGGGACTGCGCACCACCAGCACCACTGGCATAAGGCATGTCAGCATGGTGGGCAGGGGTGCTGGTGGTGGAGGGGGCAGTGGCAGCTGCCGACAGCAGACCAAGACCAAGCCCTGTTTAGGTAGGCGGCATGCAGTGCAACAGACAAGGGCTGTCTGAAGAACAGTAATGGTATCCCCAGGGACTGACCTGCCTCTGTGGCAACAGTTTGGTGCAGTACACACAGCCAGTGTGTTTAGAGGCAGAAAATCACAGGTTGAAGTCCTAGCTGTGGCCCCTGCAGATAATGGCCCTATATTTTACCCTACAGCACACATACACCATAAATATGTGCAGTCCCTAGAGCATCAGCCAACAGGGGCACAAACACCCACACCCACAGGCTCCACTATCCAAAGCCTCATGGAGAGTCAGGCTGGACCGGTGCAGCGGCCAGGGCTGCCAACCACCTCTATCTTTGCACAATGCTGAAATAGGTGTGGGAATGTGTGTATGTCTATCCAGTGTTTTGTGTCTGCCTACACCATACTGAGCCTCCAATGCTTGCACTGTTTCCAGTGTTAGCCTGCCAATGTGGATAATGAGGAGCAAGGTATTGTGGGTATGGACTGGACACGGCGGTCTGGGCAGGATGCATCTGCACAGGGCATAAGGCAATGGCTGGGACATTATAGTGCCCGACCACCACCTGCATGGACAGGGTGGCCACAGCATGTCATGCTGGGAGGTCACTCTCACCCTGACTGAGCAGTGACCACGGCATGGCTAGGTTCCCCCATAGTGCTGTGTTGTGTTTCTCTCAAGTGATATCTATAGGTCTTCTTTTTTGGGGGTCTAATCACTGGTATATGTGCTTGGTGTGTCCATCCCACTTTTGGGGGCACACAGTTCCTCCAGGAACATGCACTAGCTAGCAGACTGTCTGCAGTTAGCATGTGTATGGCTGGAGCACCTTGCAGGGTAGAGCCTGACTGTGCTCTATGCTGGTGAATGTCAGATTGTGGTGGGGAGCAGCTGAGCATTTCCAGGCCTGTCTGCCAGTGTCCTATGACATATGTACAGATCTAGGTTGATTGCCCTGGAGGATGCCTATTCCACAGCAGGATGGGGGGGTGGTGCTCCCCTCTATTGCCTTGGATGTAGAGTGTGGATCTGCTGGTGGGAGATCCTGTTCCCAACACTGACCCAGAGAGGGTGGGTTGGGTGGTGCTACATAATCCGCTTTTGGGTCCACATAGCACCCTTCTCCTATAGCATGTGACCATGGCAAACACACAGGTCATGCGCTCTTCTGGGTGCATCACAGTCCACAAGGGCTAGATGTGACTGGGAAATACAGATGGACACAGGTGTATTCCAGGTGTGTCAGCAAGGACTACCTAATCACACACTGGCACTAATGGCGACCTGCAGCATCCCCTACCTCAGCCAAGCCAGGTGCTGTGGACCTGGTGCTGGGCACCCCACCTCACCCTCAGGGTGGGCACGGAAACTGCACAATGTCACGGTCTGTAGCTACTCTGTGCCAGTAACACACACGGTCAGTTCCCCCTACCAGACCGAGGTGCTGTGGAGGCGCATACCCCATCTTGTGATCAGCTGTAGACTGCTCATCTGCATGTGCAGTGCATCATGGGTACGGGTGAGTATACCCTATCCTGGTAACCATAGCAGACAGTTTGTACGGTGACCTGCAGTCTTTCTGTAGCCAGCCAGCACTGTGTTAGAAGCTATAGAGATGTGGCCCACTGGTTACTGCAATGACTGTGGGGGCTGAGGTCATGGGTTCCATCCTACAGTGGTCTTCTTTACTAAGGCTCTCTGAGGGATTTTCTTTTAATTTAAATCAGTACTGCCAGCAAAACCACCCTCACAGTGCCATAACCTTACGGTGCCTCATAAGGTGCCCTATAAAGCGCCCTATAGAGTGCATTATAAGGTGCCTTGGCGGAGAGGGCACTTTATAATGTGCCTTATGAGGCACCTTAGGTTACGGCACTGTGAGGGTGTTTTTGCTGGCAGCACTGCTTTAAATTAAAAGGATATCCCTCAGACAGCTTTATTAGATGACACCACTGTGGGACTGAACTTATGACCTCTGCTTTTACAGTCATTGTATTAACCAGTGGGTTACATCTCTAAAGCTTCTAGCACAGCTCTTTCATGGACTTAAGGTTACCGTGCATTAATGAGCCAAGGCGCCCTCTATCGCACGATACAGAGGGCTATGTTTACTAAATCGCGTTAGTGCAGTTCGCGGTAGGAGCCGCGGTAGTGAAAGAAACCCCAAATAAGGACATGGGCGGTACATCGTTACCACTACCGCGCGTTAGCAAAATTAACGAGCGCTACCGGGCGCCGTGCCACGTTACTGCGCGTTAACCATAAGAAGACGTACAGACACAAAGCACTGAAACAGAGCTGTAGCACAATGGTTACGGTACTGACCGCTGTTACAGGCAGCATGGGTTCGAGCCCCCAGTGTGCCTAACACAGAAGGCTATCTCAGGCATCACCCTGTACATTACAGAAGGAAAGAGGAGGCATGCTTTTCGTTACGCTGAGTATTGGTGTCAGAAAAACACCCTCGGAATGTGCCTAGCCACGTACGTTGGTACGTGCGTAGCGACGCGCGTACATTCGTGCGTGGGTACGTGTTTGCTTACGTGCGTGGGTACGTGTGTTTTTACCAGTGTGGGCATCTTATATTACAGACTTTGTAGGGCGTCCTGCACCTATGCATTATGCTAACAGATGTACGTGTGATGGCCTATGGCTTATCAGAGCCTGTGAGCAGGTGCTGGTGTTTCACAGGGTTGGATTGGGCCAGTCACACCCATGATGCACTGCACATGCAAAGCAGCTGTCCACAGATACACACCATGGGGAATGCACCCCCACAGCACCTCGGCCTGGTAGGGGGTACCGACTGTGTGTTGTACTGGCACAGAGCAGCTACACACCGTCACATTGTGCGGGTACTGTGCTCACCCTGAGGGTGCAGTGAGGCGCCCAGCACTAGGTCCACAGCACCGGTCCAAAGCAGTGTTACTGTGTGAGATAGGTAGTTTCTGCAGGAACACCTTGGACATCTCTGTCTGTTTCAGTCAGGTACAGCCCCCATGCACCACCACCACACCCCTCCCCCAGGGCTGAGGGAGGCAAACAGGGTCTCCTATCAAAAGATCCACAGTCTACCATGCTGCAACGGTGGCAGTAGAGGGGAACATGAACCCCAGTCCTGCTGGGGAACAGACACCCCACAGGGCAGTCAATGCAGCTCTGTACACAGCCATAACACAATAGCAGACAGACATTAGGCCTGGATATGGTATGCTGCACCCCACCACTATCTGATATTCCCCTGGTGCAAGCCATCAGCCACTGCACCCTGCAAGCCACTCCATCACAACACCTACCAGCTGCAAACAGTCTGCTAGTGCCCAGTGGAGATGCCTGCACCCAGAACTGGGATGTCAGCATACACAGCAGGCAGATACATCAGTGACTGGGCCCCAGAAGGAAACCCATATGTATCACATGAGAGAAATACTAGATAGCACTATGGGAGTGCCTAGCCATGCTGTGGTCACTGCACAGTCAGGGTGAGAGTGATCTCTCAGCAGGATATACTGAGGTCACCCTGTCTGTGTAGTTGGTGGCCGGGCACTACAATGTGCCTGTCACTGCCCTATGCCCTGTGCAGATGCACCCTGGCCAGGCCACCCTGTCTGGCCTATACCCATGGTACCTTGCTCCTCATTATGCACATTGGCAGCCCAATACTGGCAACAGTGCTGGCAGTGTGGGCTGTTGAAGGTGTTTGCAGCCACCACACACTGGATAGACAGACAGCCACCCCCACACCTATGCCAGCATTGTGCTACTATAGAGGTGGTCAGCAGCCATACCACCACACCAGTCCTGGGCATAGTACAGGCATGGATATGGTACACAAGACTGTTGGGGGGTCACTCCCCAGGGTTGTGAACACTGTCAGAGACCAGACCTGCAGCACACACCGCAGACATCAGAATGATTGTTATGGTGGAGCTCAATGAGCAAAATGTGCTTAACGTAGGAATTGATATCTGCCAGTTATCAGAGGAAACGTTTTATAGCTGTGTACCATATACCCAGGTGTAGGGTGGCATTGCTAAGGTATGCAACTGCTAGTATTGGGAGATACAGGCAGGGCCCAATGTCTTGCCTCTCCAGCTGGCATTGGCCAATGGGGCCTGTGGGTGGGTGTGTGGCCCTGTTGGCTGCTGCTTTACGGCAGAGTTCCCCAACTCCAGTCCTGGTGTTCCACACACTGTTCGGGTTTTCATGCTGTCTCTCATAAATATGCATGAGCTACATCTGCATACCATGGGGGTGGTGCATAGCTATGCAGCACAGGCATCTTTATTAGAGGCAGCATGACACCGGAATGTTGTGGGGCCCTCCAGGACTGCATTTGCGGGACTCTGCTATAGGTAATGTGCCTGTTTCTGGTGTGGTAAAATATAGGCCATGCGTATGGTCTCTGCACTACAGGAGTGTCTTTACTATCACTGTTTAGTGGTGGGTAGAACTATGGGGACTGGGTTGGCAGGAGCCCCAACTGGGATTTGAACCTGTGACCCTCTGGTCTCACAGGCACTGGCTGTGTCTGTTGCACCACACTGTGGCCACAGAGACTGTGCAGTCCCTGGAGTTAGTTAAACCGGCCTGACGAGTCAGAAACCCTGCTCTGCAACAGGTTTACTGTGGCCTCATTTACCTTGTATGCAGACAAGGGTGCACATAAACCGCAGAAATGACCTCACAAAAGGGGCACACACCCATAACCAAGCTTGGCAACAATGATATCATTGGGAAACATTACACCACACACCCAGGACAGCTCCTTTACAATGTAATGCTCTTTGCAAGGGTCTGCGGAGCGTAGACCCTTCCACACATCATTTCCTTTTATTTTGGTGCTTTCCAGGGAGTGTTGTTCCTTGTTGCCCATTGCTATCACTGTTGCCCAGCTGAATTCTGCTTTTTAAAATGTTTCTTGTGGTCATTTTTAACGTTTTATGTGATATTTTGTTCTGTGCACATGTATCACACTGCTCACGTTTTGTGGGTTTCCCCGGTTTTCTGTACATTGCTGACGTAAATGGTTTCTCTTCCCTTTAAATGCCTTTAACGACAGGTTTTCATTTGCGTTGGAGGTGAGCTCTGACACTCCGCGCGTTAGTATGAGGGGAGCCTCTCTCCGCCCACTCTCCGCCCATTGACCCCTTCTCTCCGCCCACTCTCCACCTTCTGCGCTGTTTTAACGCGCCGCGGAGCTTTACGATCGTTAACTACGGTTACCGCGCGTAGTATGACGTTAACGGTCGTTAGTGCGTCGTTACACGCGTTATACGGCACTTACGGTCGTTAACGTCATACTACGCGCGTCATTCACGTTTAGTAAACATAGCCCAGATTCTTGCTACCTTGCCGCCGGAACGCCCACTAGCTTATATGGCATTCTTCACATTAATGCTGCAACTAGCGTTGGTAACATTAAGAAGGTTTAGTAAACATACCCCTAAGTGTTTAATGTGCATTTAGTGGGTGTCAACCGCCCATGATAACTGATACCGTGTGGACATGACAGCTACCACTTGCTAAAATGAGGGTCAATGGCCTGTCATGAGAAGAGGTGGAGAATGGGCAGAGTGTGGGCATGGAGACCACACTGCAGTTATCTCAGGGGTACACATCATGTGCTGTTAGAGCAGGTGCACTTTGCAATATCTCTACTGGTGGAATCAGATGCACCAGTGTTAATTGCACCACGTGTTAGGACAGGTGTCCATGCATGACTGCCAGGAACATTCTGCCACCCCCCTGCCAGTAACCACAGAGGTTTTGCACTTAACACACATTAATTTTCAAGATAAATGTGCGTTAAATGCAAAGCCCTAATGAACATTAATAAAAAGACCCCTAAATCTATCACCCAGTGTATTATTACCAAGTTTATTAACTTATTCACACAATTGCAAAATTAGTGGAAGGAAAAAAACTCATAATAAAAATCTTTTCATGTACATTTGTAGTGAAAAAGACCTGTGAGAGAATCAGATGATTAAGGGATAAAAAGGGGCACTAAGGGAGGACAACGCCATAGTGGAGAGGCTAAATTAATTACTTGCTTTGGTCTTTACTGATGATGTATGGAAGTTACCCATAATAAACCCTATCCAAAAAGGACTCATAGTTCAGACCTTTAAAACATGCCTGTCTTTTATACTAATTATGCAATTTTCTTTTTATATTATTTTTTTGTACATTTTTATTATTTCTAATGGATTTTAAAACCTTATAACAAGACTAGAGAATTCATCTGAGAGGCTGGCAATGCCGATTTCCAAAAGATTATTATTAAGAGGAGAAAAAGACCTCAGTCTTCAGCTGATATCCCTCTACATGGCAGAGACCTGTCCTACCCCATCACAGGTCTAAAAAAACTCCTTCTTTTCTTTTTTTTCTTTTATTGTTATTCAAGTCTCAATTGCTAGGATTTAATAAACTTTAAAATAATATTCAATTAAGTGAGATCATGGACAGGGCTGCTACCATTGCAGATCTAATGGCAAGTTATAAAAGTGCTAAACCTTGCACCACTAATTTCAAACAGAACTTCCTTCCCTGAAACAGAATAGAGAGTTCACTGGAGAAGCCAGTCTAAATACATTAATTCAATAGAAATAATTCACTTAACTCATAGAACATCATCAGCAGTCCTTAAAGGAAGACTTGCCACCCTACAAAGATCTTTGTTTTGCCATATAACTTCAGCTGGGGGCGTGCTTCGTTTGTTACAAAGAATTAGAAAAGATAGAAAAATTCCAGTGATGGAGTCTGACATCATCACTGCCTCTTTTATACATACTACGAACCAATAGGAAAGGAGAAGAGAGGAGCAGCACAGATGCCATTCACCGAATATCTAAAATGAAAAGCCAACCTTACTGAAAACTTCAAAGATAAACCCACCACTCAATCATACTATTCAAACCTTCAGGTTCCCTAGAGTTTAAACTGAAAATCCATCTCTGCTCCCGCTGTAGAAGTATCCTACTACGATCACCTCCACTCACAGTAATAAGGACAGAATTTATTGCCATACATTCCAAGTGTTCAAATATATATTGAATTGTTTACAATGTCCGACTAAAGGAGCTTCGCCTTTTTGTTTCGATAGACAGTACCTATGTTCAGACAGTCAGGTCATTTTGCCTATCTTCTGGCCTCGAATCATGTAGATGACATATTGAGAAAAACATGAAGTACTATGTTGTAACAAACACCTTCCTATCCTACCCACAGTAAATTCAGCACCTTTCTCCATAACAGTGCAAGACTGACACCTTCCACATTTGCAATGAGTTCCCCAATCTCTCCTAATATTAACTCTCCAGACAAGCTACCAAACACACCAGTCTGGAGAAAAACACAAATCCCACTCCTCACACTCACAGACCAAAAGTCCTTCTCCCAACATACAATTCAAAAACAGATTTTTAATGTATATAAATCACTTACCATGAACTTAATCCCAACTAGTCAGCAGAGACTCAGTAGTGAGTAGACTAAACAATGGGTAGGAGAAAAGCCTCAGATAACTTAACCTTCCTCTATGTGGCTACTCAGAGCCAAAGGGGAACAAACAGCTCCACATCATAGGCTGAAAAAACTTCTTCCATCAAAAAATTCAAAAATGTTTTTATTACAAGATATGTAAACCCCTCTAAACAACATCTACAGCAGAAGGTACCCCAGGGTGCCCTGACAGTATCAGACATGAAAATGACCTGAGTAGCACAGTCACAAAAAAAAAAAAAGGCAGGAATCAAGTCCTTGCCCCCTGAGACCTTGTACTAACCAGTAGGCTACACCTCCACCCCTCTCTGCATAGCAATGACTGGGAACAAAGAGACTACAGGTCACTACCTAAAATGTCTGCTGTGTGTGCAGGCATAGGGTAGCCCCACCACTACCCATGATGCAGTGCACATGCAGAACAGCACTCTACAGCTGATCATTGAATGGAGAATGCAGTTATCCATCACCTCAGCTCGGTAAGATGCATTGACAGTGTATGATACAAGCACAGAGCACCTACAAAGTGTGCTACTGAGCAGTTTCAGCAGTCACCCTGAGGGTGAGGATGGGCGCCCAGCATCAGGTCCCCTGTACCTGCAGTGTTAGAGATGGTCTCTGCAGTTGATCCCCACCACCACATAGCACCACTAGCTGCAGTGTGATTATGCTAGTAACATTTGGTTTCTGACCCCCTTAGAACAGTGTATTACATTACTCACTGTTGCAATGCTGGTACCATGACTGTTAATTGTCAGGGGAGAAAGGATCTCTACATTTACAGGGGGTTCTTACTAGGGTCCTGCTGCCCCTGCCAGTAATATTGGGAGTAGGCCTGGAACACCTCACTTCCCAACTGTCTAGACCAGGGGTGGGCACCTCCGGTCCTGGAGGGCCGCAGACCAGTCAGGTTTTCGGGATATCCCTAATGAGCATGCATGAGATATATATGCATTAGAGATATCCTGCCAACCTGACTGGTTTGTGGCCCTCCAGGGCTGGATTTGGAGACCCCTGCCTTAAACCTCTGTCATTTAAGATCGTGAGTGGGCAAGGTACAGATGTCCTAGACATCGAAAGGGTATACAGAATGTGTCACATTCCTCCTCGATTCTCACCACCACCAAAAAGTTGTCTAATAGACAATTTTTTGGTGGTGGTGAGAAGTGAGGAGGACTGTGACAAATTCTATCTAACCTTTTTGATGTCTTGGACATCTGCACCTTGTCCACTCACAATCTTAAATTACAGAGGTGTAAGGCAGGGGTCTCCAGATCCAGCCCTGGAGGGCCACAAACCAGTCAGGTTGGCAGGATATCTCTAATGCATATATATCTCATGCATATTCATTAGAGATATCCCGAAAACCTGACTGGTCTGCGGCCCTCCAGGACCAGGTTTGCCCACCCCTGGTCTAGACTTAACATTCACCTGCAGCAAGTACTTTTTCCCATCACTGGGTGACCCAGCCATGCACATACCAACTGCAGATAGTCTGCTGGCTAGTACACATTACATGTGCAGGAGCAGCCATGTACACCTAGCAGTTGGTTCAGTGATCAGTCCCCCAGGACAGAAAATGCACCCATATCATTAGAGCCAGACACTATGTAGCACTTGTGGATACATAGCCGTGCCATGATCAGAGTGAGAGTGCTCTCTCAGCATGACATGATGTGGCCACCCGCTCCATGCAGGTGGAAGTCGGGCACTACGATGTCACAGCCATAGCGCTACCCCTGATGTACATGCATCCTGGCCAATCCGCCCTGTTCGGGCCATACCCACAAAACTTTGCTCCTCATCATGCACATTTGCAGGCTGACGCTGGAGACAGCTTAGGCACTCTGAGGCTCAGTGAGGAATAGAAAGCCACAAAACAATGGATAGACACACACACACACACACACACACACACAATCATATTGACGCACTGTGCAAAATGGGGATGGTTAGCATTCCTGCCTGCCAATCTGTTCCCAATCTCAGCTCAGGCATTGTTAAGGTATTCTCATTGTGCAGGGGCTAGTAGTGCACTCTAATGTTAAAGGCCCTCAGTGTGCCGGTGCTGTTAGCCTGACTCTACATCCAGCTGAGGATATTGGAGCCTGTAGGTGTGGGTGTTTGTACCCTTGTTCACCGATTCATTGGGGGTTGCACATGTTGGTGTTGTACCTGCACTATGGGATAAAATGTAGTCATAGGGATACACACTGCATGATCCACGCCAAGACCTAAACCTGTGACCCTCTGCTCTTACACACACCAATTGTGTGTAGTGCGCCATAGTGTTACAACTGTCCCTGGGGCTGACATGCTTCCCATCAGATTATCTTTGGCACATGTTATACTATGCATGGTGCGCTGGATCAGGGCATGGCTTTGGTCTGCTGCAGGTGGGTGCTGCTGCCTCCTCTGCCAACACCCCCATGCCAGGCTGACATGCCCATGTGCTGTCAGTATTGGTGGTGTGCAGTCCTAGGCTAGCCAATATGGGGGTAGGTGGGTGCCTAGTGCACAAGGTCTGGCAGGGGTGGGGTGGAGACATATATGGATGACCACCCATCCCCCCCCCCCCCACAACCATCTGCTCTGCAGCTTGATGGACCTTTGGTCCGACCCAGTTTGGCAGTTCTTGTTGTTGTTAAGTGCCGTCGAGTCGGAGTCGACTCATGGCGACCCTCTGGATAGCTATCCTAAATTGTGTTCGATCTTCAGTCAGGCGGCTCATTGTTGACAGACTGGTACCCGTAGCTGCTGTTATTGTATCGATCCATCTCATTCCTGGCCTTCCTCTTTTGCATTGACCTTCTATCTTGCCAAGCATGATGTCTTTCTCTAATGATCTCTCTCTCTGCATGATGTGTCCAAAGTATGAAAGTCAGTCTTGTTATCTGAGCTTCTAAAGAAAGCTTAGGTTTGATCTCCTCTAGTACAGACTGGTTTGTTCTTCGGGCAGTCCATGGTATACACAGTATTCGCCGCCAGCACCATAATTCAAAGGCATCAATTTTCTTCCTGTCTATCTTTTTCACTGTCCAGCTTTCACATCCATATGATGTTATTGAAAATACCATGGCTTAAACAAGTCGAATCTTTGTATGGAGAGAGACATCTCTGCTCTTGAGAATCTTATCTAGGTCTTTCATAGCCGTTCTGCCAAGAGCAATGCATCGTCTGATTTCTTGACTGCTTGTTGCTTCTTTATTGATAGTTGATCCAAGTAGGTTAAAGTTATTCACGATTTCAATTTCTTCTCCTTTGACGATGAACCTGTTGATTATGCCAGTTGTCAAAATGTGATCATACAACCTTTACCTTTAGGGGTATGTTTACTAAACGTCAGTAAAGGAGCAAGTGTGCCATGAGCGCGTGCTAACTGTACAGATTCCATGCTGTTTATCCTAGGGATAAGCAGGGGATTTCCCTGGTGCACTTTAATAGTGGTTTATAGACTGTCCAAACCTTTCTTTAAGACCAGTTGTGCTGACAGCTTTTACTACATGCTCTGGTAACAAATTCCAGAGATTGATACATGCCCTTTTTATTGCAGATTTTCTGTTGCACTGTGCATACACATTCAGGGCCCCTTTTACTAAAGCCCATTAGCTGGTTACAAATATCCATTATTTCAACTTTATTGTAATTCCATCTGGCTGTTAGACACAGGCCCTCCTTAAATGATAAACACACTTGCTCTCATTGGGGATCAGCCTTTATCAGTCTTAGTACCTCTTCTTTGAGATGACATGGTATCCTAAACACATTTCTTCACATCATGTGTTTTATGTTGCATGGCTGGTGCATTTGCACTGATGACAACTTTATATTATGTAGGTGGTATGAGATATTTTTATTAGTTGTTATATAACTATGGGGCATGTAAACCGCGGTAAGGTAGCATCGGTAACGTTAACGCGCGGTAACCTGCAGTCTTTCTGTATCCAGCCATTGCTGTGCCTGGAGGTGTAGCCTACTGGTTAGTACAATGACTCTTTAGACAGGGGTCATGGGTTCAATTTCTCTTTGTTCTCTTTTTATGACTGTCCTACTCAAATTATTGTCATGCCTGTAACAGTCTTGTCTCTGCAGATCTGTGCTGCCAGCCCATAATAACCTCACCTCAGTTGCTATCCATTCTTCAGCCCAACTATTTGCCTCTGTCAGCTGTGTAGAGTCCTCTCTTCTTGTGCAGGCTGCTACCCCATGTCCTGCATTGGTACCCTTTTCTGCATTGCGGCTCTTCGTGTTTGCATCTCCAGTGCCTGATCTGCATGACACCACTTCTCTTCTGTACTCCTATTGCTGCAAATATCCTGCCACCTCTGCCTGCACTGGAGGACATATATTCCCATCCTCTGCCACCCACTGTCATTGCAGCACTTTACATTGGCACTACCCTGTGCATCTGTACAGCTGCCTCCAACATGTTTGTCCATTCTACCAGCTGCCACATAGGGTGCCCACAGATATGGCGGGTCCATCAGCTCCCATCTCTCCTTCCATCACCTGTTCATTGTCTTTCCTTGGTGCTCTATCCAGCATTAGGGTTACAGATGTTTTTATGCCTTACACTTCATGCTTGTCAACTTAACCCTGGAATTACCAAGATTTTTTGCACACACTGAATACCGTTGGGGTCATAAATGACCCCACGGCAAATTTTAATTGTTAACCATGAAAATTTTAAACTAAACAGACAAAATATTATTCAGAATTAATTATTTATTATATGAAGGTTAAATGTTTTGAAATTTAATGCTTTATCATAAAATTACATGAAGAAAAGTTGCCATGAAAGCAGTTTTTGCATGCACTTGATGAACACAGTAAAGTACTACAGTCATTTGCATGAGGCACAGACAATTTATGAATGTTCTTGGCAAACATTGCGCTTGCAGGAGGTGCAAACCATGTTGCTTTTCTTGTCTTTTTCTCTGGAACAGCAGTGACACCTTGCCCTTTTTTTTGGGATCCTGACATTGCAAACAGCATTAGTGGCTTCTTCAATGCTGGAAGAAGTCTCGCTGCAAGTACTCTGAAGCAGCCGCTTTCCTAATTCCAAGAGGAATAGATGATATCTGTGCTTTGACTTGGACTGCCATTCTGGATTTAGTGACATCCAAACAATGAAGGCATTCAAAGCACTGATGTCCAACATGTTGTAGAAGATGTCACTGGCCAGCGTCTTGTCATTTGTTTTGTGGTATACGTGCGCAACATTTGATCTGCCGTATCTACTCCACCTTTACTAGAATTATAGTCCAAGATCATGCATGGTTTTTTTGTCTGGACATTTGTTATCTACTTCTTCTTGACCGTGCAAACTGCTCAGAAGAACAACCACTTTTCCTTTCTTCGGGCAATAGGAAACCAGAGTGGCGCCATTGCGAAAGTCAAACAGTGAAGTGAATACCTCTCGGCCCTTTGCTTTTACAAATTCTGGAGGTAATTCTTTTCTGTTCTTTTGAATTGTCCCCAAAAGTGTCATTTGTTTTTCTAGCAATTTCCGTGACAGGGATAAAGTGCAGAAGAAATTGTCAACAGTAACATTTCTGCCAGATCGCATCAATCCTTCAGTGAGTTGCAGCACAACCCTTTCACCCTGATTCTGTTCCCTGTTTTGTCTGAGTTCCCTTCCTGTATATACTTGAAGATGCAGAACATATAACGTTGCATTGTCACACATCCATAGCTTTATGCCATATTTCCCAGGTTTGCTGGGAATATATTGTCTGAACGGAACACGGCCACGAAATGTAAGCAGTTGCTCATCCACGGTAACATTTTCACCAGGAACAAAGGCGTCACTTAGAGGTATGTTTACTAAATTGTGGTAATGTCATTCGTGTTAGGTTCTGCGGTAAAGGTACAGATGCCCATATAAAGGTGTGGGCGTTGCATTGTTACAGCAAGTTGTAGCAGCTAACGCGCGTTACAAGGTGCCTTAGACTAACGAGCGTTACAAGGCGCCTTGCAAGGCACTCTGTAAGGTGCCATGTAAGGTGCCATGTAAGGAGCCCTGTAAGGTGCCTCATTAGGCGCCCTATAGGGTCTCCTAGGCTAAGCGCCATATTAGGCACCCTTGGACAAGGCACCGCAGAAGGCACCCTGGGCTATGGAACCATAGGTTAAGGTGGCCTAACAAGGTTATGGTGTCCTAGGTTAGTGTGCCCTAGGGACTGCAAGGTGCCTCAGGATGACATGCATAACCTGTGCGGAACAGAGACAGATGTAGCCCTAACACTAGATAGAGCACTCAGGAAAGGCAATGAACAGGTGAGTGAAGGAGGGAGAAGTGGGAGCCGCTGGACCTGCCATATCTGCAGGCATCCCATGTGCCTGCCAGTACTAATGACAAACATGGTGGGGCAGCTGTACCACAGCACAGGGTGTTGGCAATATAAAGTACTGGAAAAACAGTTGGTGGCAGACGATGGGAATACGTGTCCCCCAGTGGAGGTGGAGGTGGCAGGATAGTTACAATGATGGGTAGACAGAGGAGTGGTGGTGCCATGCAGATCAGGCACAGGCAAGGCAAGCATGAAGAGGCACAATGCAGGAAAGGGTAGCAGTGTATGACATGGGGTGGCAGTCTGCACTGGCAGACAGGACTCTACACAGCTGACAGATGCAGATAGATGGACCGAAGGAATGTTGGCAATTGAGGCGAGGGTATTATGGGCTGGAAGCACAGATCTGCAAATATATGACCTCTACAGGCATGCACACTATTTAAGTAGGACAGGCATGAGAGGAGGGAACAATGAGTAACTGAACCCATGAACACTGCCAAGAATGGCATTGTATTAACCAGTAGGCTATACCTCCATGGTGTATGTCACAGCAATGTCTGGGTACAGAAGGACTGCAGGTCACCGCACAAACTGTCTGCTCTGAGTGCCAGGATAGGGTAAACCCACCAGTACCCATGATGCAATGCACATGCTGAATAGCAGTCTACAGCTGATCACCAAATGGGATCTGCACCTCTCCGGTACCTCAGCTTGGAAAGACGAACTGACAGTGCGTGATACTGGCACAGAGTAGCTACAGACCATGCCATTGTGCAGGTCCTGTGTTCACCCTGGGGGATAGGATGGGTGCCCAGCACTAGGTCCGCAGTACATGTGGCGCTAGAGATAGGCCCTGCTGTACATCCCCATCACTACCAGTGTGTGATAGGTGTGCCTTGCAGTGCAGCTAAAGGTAATTTGGTGTCCATCTATATCCTGCAGTCACATGTGGCCCTGTGGGACCAGACACCAGCCAGATTGGTGTGTACCCTGTGTTAGGGTCTGGCTGACATGGGCAGCTGTTATCAGGGCAGAGGAGTTTCTAGAATTGCATGAGATGTGTGTAGTAGTATCTTTATAGGTCGTAGTGGTATATACTACATACCCCAAAAGGGCCCACATCACCCTTTTTGTAGGTAAAGAACACGTGCCCCTGCCCCAGAGAAGCAACCTCCATCTTGTTTGTATGAGGCAGCCCTCCAGGGTTGGTGGGGCAGAGCCATACCTATGACTGGAGTAGTGGCAGACCAGCAGCAATGCTGGGGTTAGGTCTGGAAAATCTCAACTTCCTCCCACCACTGTCTGCCAGTCACCAGCAGACAACACAGTAAGACTGTACCTTAAAAGTGTCCTGACCATGCACAGTCTAACTGCAGACAGTCCACCAGCCTGCTCACAGAAGAACTATGTACAGCAAGCAGGTAACTCAGTGATTGGGACCCCAGGATTGAGGAACACAAATATATCACTGGAGACAGATAGTGTAGAGTGCTATGTGGGAACCTAGACCTGCCCTGGTCACTGCTCGGTCAGAGTGAGTGCCCTCCCAGCATGCCATGCTGTGGCCACCTGTCCATGCAGGTGGTGGTCAGGCACTACAGTGTCCCAGCCATTGCCTCACACCCTGTGAAGATACATCCTGGCTAATCTGCACTGTCCGGGCCATACCCAAAATACCTTGCTCCTCATTATGCACCTATTCAGGCTAATGCTGGTAACAGTGGGACATTTTGGGCCCAGTGAAGGGTGGGCAGCCACAGAACAATGGATAGACATACACACATGCTCACTCCTATTGCAGCATTGTGCAAAGATAGGGGTGGGGGGCAACCCTGCCCACCACACTGGTCCTGATCATAGTGACGACATTGCTAAACTGTGCAGGGGTAGTAGTAGTGCTCTGGTGATAACTTCAGCTCAATGCTGGGGCCAACAGCCTGACTCTCCATGCAACTTTGGATGTGGAGCCTGTGTAGGTGGGTGTTTGTACCCCTGTTCGCCGCTGCTTTGGGCTTTGCACATGTTGCTGTTGTATCTGCATTGTAGGGTAAAACATAGGGACATGCTCTGCAGGAACCACAGCTGGGGCTTGAACCTATGACTCTCTGCTTCTGGACACACTGGCTGGGTGTACTGCACCACACTGTTGCCACAGATGCACAATAGTCCCTGGGGCTACCTGTACTTTTCCTCAGCCAGACTTTGTATGTTGCACTGCACACAACGTACTGATGCAGGGCATGGCCTAGGTCCACTGCAGGGAGGTGGCACTGCCCCTTCCAGCACGGGCACCCCCCCTGCCAAGCTGACATGGCCATTTGCTGTCAGTGCTGGTAGTGCGCAGTCCCAGGCCATCCACTGTGTAGGTAGGTGTCTGCCTAGGGAGCAGATCCCAGGGTGGGGGGCCATACATGGACATCCTCACATCCGCCCCTTTACTGCCTACCAATATTATGTCCCTTCCACATGGGGGTGGGATGGCTGGGGGGATGTCAGGTCAGTGCCCTAGCAACTATTGGCTGGGGTGAACCAGGTAGATATGGGTGGATTGTGTTTGGCTTTGGTCAGCTGCTGTCTTGCTGATTTCCGGTTTCTATGTTCCTATGTGCCACCTAGGCGCCCGCCTGGTCCACCCTGTACCCCAGCTGCACATGCTATATGTCCCGCCTGTGGCCCCCTATGCCCCATTTGTACCATCGCCATAGTGGCCATTCCTACTTTGGCACTATGGTGTTGCTGAAAATGGAGCACTACTATCACATTTCTTGGGCTCCCTGCCTAGGCTGTACATTGCTCACCTGCAAATGTGCATCTAACGGCAGGTTTTCATTCGTGGTAGGATTCAGCCCTTCAGTTCAGCGCGTTAGTGTTAAAGGGGCCTCTCCCCGCCCACTCTCCGCCCATTGACTCCTTCTTTCCGCCCTCTCTCCACCTTCTGCAGTGTTTACCGCGGCCGGGGATGTTAACGATCGTTAAGTAATGTTAACGCGCGTTAACGTTACATACCATGTGTTATGTAACGTTAACGATCATTAACATTACATAATGCATGGTATGTAACGTTACCGCAGTTTAGTAAACATACCCCTTAGAGTTGCTTCCCAGGTATCAAAAACGTGTCTGATTGGAGCAAGCTTATCCATGCCTCGTTATTCATGTCTGTTGGTTGCATCATCAAATCTGAGAGCACAAGAAATTTGCTGAAAACGGTTACGGGCCATATTTTTGTCGAAAACAGAATGACCATCTTCAAGGTTCCACAACTGAACTATGGATTCATTTTGTGATTTGTACACGCCTGAGAGGATCAGAAGTCCAAGAAAACGTTGAAATTCTGTCTGTCAAATCTTTCCAGGTGTCGTCATAAATGTGTCTCCCTTGTTTGCTCGTCGACATCATGATTTCATTCAATAAGTTCTTTCTCATGAACAAGTGGAATGCTGTGAGAGGGCCATCAACATTTCGTACAGCATACCTTGTAGGACCTCGTTGTATGGGCATGACATTAGCTCTGGCGTATCTTCTAGCAGCTTGCTTTATAGGTTTCCTGTTCCATGATGTGGCATCCTTAGATACATAGGCTTCAGTGGCAACCATTGTGCTTATAGTTGATGACCTCTTAGCTCCTCTATGACCACAACTAAGATTCCTCACAGATGATACTGACACCGAGGACTCCTGCCTTCTTCCCCGTCCAGCACAGCCTCGACCTTTGCCTCGACCTGCAACTTGACTCTTTGCTGCAGGCGATGTTACCGGCTCAACATCAGTCTCACATTCACTTGGCGACCATCTGCTGTCACCATCTGAATCATGACTGTCATCATCAGATTTATCGCCCGAACTTGGCTGATATGCTTCTTCGCTTTCTGAATATGCTGCATCATCAAACGACTCAGAGCCGTCACTGTCAGCATCTCGTTGCAATATTTTTCTTACTTGGGCAGCTGAATACTTTTGTTTTGACATCATAAACAACAACCTAAAATAAATAAACAAAGATAAAGTTGAATAAAATGCAAAGCAGTTTTACTATAGGTGTACAATAATCATGATGAACGAGCTGAAAGCCTTTAGATTTCATCAGAAATAATGAGAGAACGTATGATATCAATTATAGAAAATGTGTAATTTTCATAAAATAAGAGTACAAAAAATAAATGATACATAATTAATGATAAATACCTTTGTCAGATCAAAAAATTCACAAAACTGCAAATTGTATCACGATCCAAACCGGATGTAAGCAACTGAGGTCAAAAATGACCCCACTGGTGCTCTGTGCTGCAATTCATCACTAGCGTCACCTAGCGGATGAAAATTATTCCTCTCATGGTGCAATATAAAGAGAATATTGACATGTGAAAAGTCATAAAAAGATTGTATTCTTGAACAACTAGTTTCCGAGATACGCGTTGTGAAACTTGCAATGGGGTCACTTTTGACCCCCATCGGTACTCCCAGGGTTAAAGCACCTTACAGCCCTTAGGGCACCTTAACTTAAGGCACCTTAGGTTAAAGCACCTTAACGTCCTTGGGGCACCTTAACTTAGGACACCTTAACCTAAGGTGCCTTATGTTAAGGCACCCTAAGGGCTGTAAGGTGCCTTAACCTAAGGCACCTGAAGTGAAGATGCCCTAAGGGCTTTAAGGTGCCTTAGGTTAAGATACATTAACCTGAGGCACCTTAACACCCTTAGGGCACCTTGACTTAAGGTGCCTTAAGTTTAGGCACCTTGATGTCCTTAGGTTGCCCCAATATCTCCTTGATGGCCAGTTCTTGAAGAGCGCCTAGAGCCCATATTAAAGAATATAGGTTGATGACTCCTGTGTGCTGAGAGTATCTTTTTGACCTTCCAAATAACCTTTATTAGGCTCTCAAGACATATTGGATAGTGCAAGTAAATATTCAGCCAAATCCAATATTTGACAGCTATTTATCTAAAAGATGCCCAAAACTCCAGAAGCAAACTCAGACCAAAGGATACATCGGCGTTCTGTGTGGCTCATGCCATTCATTGCATCCTACTTCTAAAGGAGGCCTGCAGTGTGTGGTCGCATTCTGATCCTTCTCTTTTGATGTAAACCACAGGGATTTTGTCGACTTTGCTCAGGCTGGGCTGCAGATCTGCCAGCAGTACTCACATAGGAGAAATACAATTCTTCGCACATGTGTAAATGATACTTAAGCCCATGAAAAAATGATGATCCCTTTGGCAAAACACAATGTCCCAACCGCTAAGCAGTCCAACCACTCAGAAGAGCACCACATTATCCCTATGCCACCTGCAGCACAGAGTCGTGTTACCACTTCTAAGTTATTGCAATGATAAAACAAATACACAATTTTAATTTTCATTTTTTTAAAGTTTTCTGCAACAGCTTCAAGCAGACATCCAGCAGTAACATTTTTCCAACTTCAGACTGTGCTTCTATGGCAACCAGCACAGTACTAATATGATTTTCCAGAAAGACTGCTTTAAATTCTTTGGCTTATTATTTCAGGCATACAGCTGGCTATTAAAAATGCTTGCCAAGGAAGTCCACTTGTTTAGTAACTTTTACAACTTAGACACATGCCCTGTTTATTGCAGTTTTCTGTTGCACTGTGCATACACGTTCAGGGCCCCTTTGACTGAAGCCCATTAGCTGGTTAACAGATGTTTTAACATGCAGCAACATACATTTGGGAACACTAACACACTGCCACTCTATAGTAAAACAACTGTTAATCAGCAATCGCGGGATGGAGCATGGAAAGCACATTAGCGTGACAGTCCGTGCCATTGCCATACACTTGGAGCACTAAGGGGTATGTTTACTAAACAGCGCTAATGTCGCAGCGGCGACATAATCACGCGATAACGTCACCGGCGGCGTTAAGGCACACAGAGAGTGGAGTAAGTCTCTCCAGAGGGTGGAGAGAAGGGGTCAATGGGCGGAGAGTGGGTGGGGAGAGGCTCCAGGCACACTAACGCTGTGAAATGAAGGTCTGAAAATTAACGCCAGTGAAAACCTCGCATTAGAGGCACATTTGCAGGAGAGAGAAACCAGATCAGTCAGCAATGTACAGCAAAGGCAGGGAAACCAAGAAAAGTGATAGTAGTGATACGTGTGCAGCAACAGCAAAGTGCCCAGGTACGAAAGGGCATGACGGTGAGGCTGCAAATGGGGTACAGGGGGCTGAAGGCGGGACATGCAGTGGGGCAGCTGGGGCGGGGCACAGGGTGGACTAGGCAGATGCCTAGGTGGCACATAGGAACTCAGAAACTGCAAATCAGCAAGCCAGCAACTGACCAAGGTCAAACATTCCCACGAGTATGCGTCCTACAGTGTCCCAGGGGACATCACCCAGCAGGTACCCCAAAGGGCACATAACAGTGACAAGCGGTGCCGGGGGTAAGTGTGGATGTTTATGTAGGCACCCCTACCCCAGATCCCACATCATAGGCAGCCGCCTCCTGGCACACTGGATGGCCTGTGACTGCACACCACCAGCACCACCGGCATAAGGGCATTTCAGCATGGTGGCGGAGGGGTGCTGGTGGAGGAGGGGGCAGTGGCATCTCCCCACAGCACACCAAGGCCAAGCCCTGTTCAGGTGGGTGGCATGCAGTGCAACAGACAAGGGCTGTCTGATGAACAGTAATGGTATCCCCAGGGAATAACCCGCTTCTGCGGCAACAGTTTGGTGCAGTACACACGACCAGTGTGTTCAGGGGCAGAAGGTCACAGGTTCAAGTCCCAGCTGTAGCTCCTGCAGACCATGTCCCTATGTTTTAGCATACAGAGCATATACACCAAAAGCATGCACACTCCCTAGAGCAGAGGTACCCAACTCCAGTCCTGGAGGGCCAAACAACCTTCAGGATGTCATGCTGTCCCTAATAAATATGCATGAGATGCATTGGTATACAGTGCCCCCCATTGTATGCAAATGTATCTCATGCATATTCATTAGGGACAGCCTGAAAACCTGAATTGTGCTTGGCCCACCAGGACCGGAGTTGGGAACCTCTGCCCTAGAGCAGGGGTGTCCAACCCTGTCCTGGAGAACCACAATCCTAGCAGGTTTTTGGGATAGCTCTAATGAATATGCATGTTTATGTTTATGTTTATGAGCTTGATATACCGCTGTTCCAGTTAGAGCACAGCGGTTCACAAAAATAGTCAATATAACAGAAAAGGCCACTGGGCCAGAAAAGGAAAGGAAGTACAATGTGTGACAGAAAAGCACCCAAGAGTTATATATGCATTAGAGATATCCTGCCAACCTGACTGGTTTGGAACCCTCCGGGAATGGATTTGGAGACCCCTGCCTTACACCTCTGTCATTTAAGATTGTGAGTGGATAAGGTACAGATGTCCTAGACATCAAAAAGGGTAGATAGAATTTTTCACAGTCCTCCTCGATTCTCACCACCACCAAAAAGTTGTCTAACATTTCCCTTGAGCTACCTGTACTTTTCCCTCAGTCAGACTTTTTATGTTGCACTGCACACCACATACTGGTATAGGGAATAGCCTAGATCCCCTGCAGCACAGGCACCCCCCCCCCTGCCGTGCTGACATGGCCATTAGCTGTCGGTGCTGGTAGTGTGCAGTCCCAGGCCATCCACTGTGTGGGTAGGCAGTTGCCTAGGGAGCAGCATTAGGGGTGGGGAGTCATACATGGGCATCCTCACATCTGCCCCATTACCGCCTGCCAGTATTATGTCCCTTCCGCTTGGGGGAGGGTTGGCTGGCTGGGGGGATGTTAGGTCAGTGCCCTGGCAACTGTTAACTAGGGTGGACCAGGTAGATGTAGGTGGATTGTTTTTGGCCTTTGTCAGCTGCTGTCTTTCTATGTTCCTATGTGCCACCTAGGCGATTGCCTAGTCCACCCTGTGCCCCCAGCTGTCCCCACTACATGTCCCGCCTGCAGCCCCCTATGCCCCATTTGCACCTTCACCATAATGGCCTTTCATACTTGGGCACTATGCTGTTGCTGCAAATGGAGCACTACTATCACGTTTCTTGGGCTCCCTCCTATGCTGTATATTGCTGCCACTTTAATGGTTTCTCCCTCTTGCAAATATATGCTAATGCAAGGTTTTCAGTCGCAGGAAGATTCAGCCCTTCAGTTCCCCACGTTAGTGTGGAAGGGGCCTCTCCCCACTCACCCCCTTCCCATTGACCCCTTTTCTCCACCCTTGTTCCACCCTCTGTGGGACTTACTGCAGCAGCCGGGAATGCTAACGTGCGTTATGTAACATTAACGCGCAGCATTAGGTAACATTGATACACCGTTTACCTAACATGCGTTAACGTAGTTGAGTAAACATACCCCAAGGTGTGGTAGTGAGATTTGAACCCTGGCCTCTCTGGTTAGGAAGCTTTTGCTCTAACCTCTAGCCTATTCCTCCACTCCAACACAATGCAATTGAGACTAATTGCAGAAACTATTTTTTCATCTTTGTAGTTTTCCTGGTCATGCTGTGTCTTAGTAACTGGAAAGCTCAAGAGAACAATATTTCTCACTCAATGCGTTACCAATCTCTGGAATTTGATCCGTAAGATGTAGTAAAAGCTGAAAGTATAACTGGGCTGAAAGAAAGGTTTGGACAGTCTACAGTAGTGGCCAAAAAATTAAGGTAGAGTCCAAAATATCAGAATTTTATTAGAAAAGTATGTGTTAGTGTCACTTCCATGTCAAAAGCTTTAGGAACCAAAGATATATATGTCATTTTTAAAGTTTTATTCAGGAAACAATATATGTGTCAATATTTGATAGGGTGTCCATGATTTTTCGGCACAGCCTGGATTCTTGTAAGCATACTGTTAACTAACGTTTTACAGTATGCCGGAGTGATTTCGTTGACATGATTGAGTATGTCCTTTAAATCTGCTTCTGAAGTTGGACGGTGTGCTGCCACCTTTTTCTTCATAAGATTCCAACAGGTTTTTTTTTTTAAAGTTCTTTATTAAATTTTCCAAAAAGAAAAACCACACAGTAAACGATAAGCAAATACAAAGCAAGAGCAACAATAAAAAGAAAAACAATACAGCACTCCCCCCCCACCCCCAGGCTCTCAGGGAAAGAAAATAGATACACATCCAAGCCAGGGAGGTCAGCCCCCATCAGCAACCCTCTCTAAATAACGGCCATGCCACCTCCACGAATTAACAGCATAGCATGGAGACAGATTACTGTGATTAGACAACAACGGAGCGGGCAACATATTGGTCCAGAAGAGACCATTTGTCATGGCAGAGCTCCCCTCTATCAGGGTGGTGTAGCTTATCGTATAGCCTCTCATACTTGGCATATTGACAGACCAGGCTCCACCATTCTCCCTGCCGCAGCTCCGCCAAGGACTTCCAATGAACCAGTATCAACTTGAAAGCTACAGCAACCATAAAATTCAAAAGAAAGTCCTTGGCCTTGCATCCACCCCGGGCTAACCCCAGAGATTGAAAAAAGACAACATTTTTGGAAAGCTGATCAGGAATGTCCAGTATTACTTGAATTTTACTCCAGATCTCTGCCCAAAAGCGCTGGACATGAGGGCACTCATAAAACATATGTAGGAATGTGCCTTTTGCTGTCTGGCAGGACCAACAAACCCCTGTAGATGACCGGTCCCATTTAGCCACCTTCACGGGTGTGAGATGGGCCCTGTGCAACAGGAAGTACAGGGATTGAGTGATGGGTGCCGAGCGGGAGACTCTGGTTGTAGTGCTCCACAACTGCGTCCACAGGCCCTGCACTTGTGCCAAAGGCAATTCAGATTCCCAGACCTTGTATAGCCCCTTCGGGTCTGTACAGGCATAGTCCCGGAACAAAGCATATATACCTGAGATCATACCCTTTTGCCCATACATAGCTTTGAGATTTTGAAGTAGTGTTTCCTCGTCAACTAAATCGCGGACTGGAATCTGAGCCGCCGCAACACAGTGCTTGACCTGCAGCCATCGGAAATAGCTATTCTGAGGCATGGAAAATTCCTCCCTAAGGGAGTTGAAATCCTTCCAACCAGAAGTCCCGATTAGCTGCCCCAGAGTCCAAAGTCCCCTATCTTGCCAGCTGTGCCAGGCAAACCTCCGCCCCCTGATCTTAAGTAAAGGGTTCCACCATAGCGGTGTCCGTCTGGAAGGCTGCCCGTCTTTGCCCGCCAATTGCAGCAACTGTACAAAAGCAGCTTGAGTGGCCCGGACTACCCTGCCCTGTGGCCCTTCCTCAGGATGCAACATCCCTAACAAATGTCTCAAAGGGTAGGGGCCCACCATTTGGGCCTCTACTTGAAGCCATCTGGGGCCAAGGGTCCCCCCCCCCAGTATCTAACCACACAAGTTCCTGCTTAATGAGGAGTGCGTGATGATACCATTGAAAATCAGGAAAGTGAACGCCTCCCTTCTCCTTAGGGGCTTTAAGTTTTTTGAGAGCAATACGAGGCTGGACATCCTTCCAAAGGAACCGCAAAAGACTTCTCTCAAGTTTAATAAACACCTCTACCGGTATTATGAAAGGGAGCATACCCAGCACATAGTTAATCTTAGGAACCAGTACCATTTTAATAACTTCAAGTCTGCCCCACCAAGTAAGATATAAAGGGGACCATGCTAGTATTTTACTGTGAACTATCCGAGTGAGCTCCTCTACGTTCACTCGTACAGTATCAGCGACCGAAGCACTATACCAGGCCCCCAAATATTTAATGCCGGTCGGCTCCCACCGAAAAGGAAAGGGGGCCATCATTTCGACAGTCGGGCAGCTATTTAGGGGGAAAGCCACAGACTTGTCCCAATTTATCTTATATCCAGAAATACTGGAATAGTTATTGATTAAAGTCAGGATCTGTGGGATCTCCTCAGGTTGCGTAAATAACAACAGGTCATCCGCATACGCGGATAGCTTCACTTTCTCCCCAGCAATATGGAAACCCTGAATGGCTTCACTTTCCCGCACAGAAATGGCTAAGGGTTCGAGGGCCAGATCGAAAAAGTAGCGGGGATAAAGGACAGCCCTGGCGAGTGCCCTGGTGCAGGGAGAAGGAACGATGCAGGCGGCCGTTGGCAAAAACCCTCGCACTGGTGCTAGCATAAAGTAGCTTAACCTTACCTATAAACCCCTCCCCAAGGCCGAACCAAGATAATACAGAGAAGAGGAAGGGCCACTCCAGCCTATCGAATGCCTTTTCAGCATCTAGGGAGAGGGCTACATAAGGGGACGTATCTACCGCCGCCCTGTCTATCAAGTTGCACAAGAGCCGGGCGTTATCAAACGTGGACCTGCCTGGTATAAAGCCACACTGATCAGGGTGTACTAAATCAGCCATTACTAGGGCCAGCCGATTGGCCAAAATACTTGCATATATTTTGTAGTCTACATTTAGCAGGGATATAGGTCGATAGTTCCGGACATATTCGGGGTTTTTCCCAGGTTTCTCCAGAACCACGACAGTGGCCTCTGAAAAATTACCGGGGCGGCCAGAATCCTTTTCCAACTCCCCAAAATACAACATTAAATAGGGAATCAGCTCGTCATTCAGAACTTTATAAAGCTCTGCAGGCAACCCATCTGGGCCCGCAGCCTTCCCCCCTGCCATGGCTTTAACGGCCATGGAGACCTCCTTGCTGGAGAAAGGTCGACCAAGCTGTTTAGCTTGCTGGGCTCCTAATATGGGGTGTCTAAGTGGGTCAAGGAATCGCGCTATCTCTGCAGGATCTGCGACTGCCTCCGAGGAATACAGCCTATCATAAAAGGAGGAAAACTCTTCCAAAATTTGATCATCCGCAACCAATCTAGACTGGTTGTCATCCACAAGGGAAACAATTCTAGCCTTTTCCCGTCTCCCACGCAGAGCGTTGGCCAGGAGCTTGCTAGACCTATTTTGCTCGACATGATACCTGGTCGCTTGTTTCAACATTACCTGCTCTATCTCGGAGCTCAACAGCTCATTATGTTGGAATCGTAGCCTCTGTAACCTAAGTAGAATCCCAGCATCAGGCTGCCGGATCCATAACCGCTCCCCCGCTCTGATCTGACTTTCCAGGGCTGCTAACTGCTCCTTCCTCCTCTTGGCTTCCTTAATCTTGTAACTAGTGATAGTTGCCCTTAGGGAGGCTTTAAAAGCTTCCCACCAGGCCCAACAAGCAGTATCCCCTAATTTATTGTTCAAGAAATATGTCTGAATCGTGTCCCTTAATTCCAATTGGAAGGGAGGCTCCGCGAGCCAGGCCCTATTAAAGGACCACAGTGGACTACCACCAGCGGCCGCCTGCAATGGGATTCGAAGCGTGACAGCTGAGTGATCTGACACGGTCCCACCCAATATTTCTGCAGCACAGCAACCAGACGCCAGGGACCGGGAGATTAGAAAAAATCTATCCTGGAGAGAGAATTGTGCACTGGTGAGTGAAACGTGTAATCCTTTTCAGTAGGATGGAGCAGTCTCCAAACATCAACCAGTCCACAATCATCTTTGAGAGCTAAGAAAGCACCATCTGCCCGAGAGGGTCGGCTTATTCTCGCAGGGCAGCGATCTATCAAAGGCTCGTTTACCAAGTTGAAGTCCCCCCCAACAATTATCAGGGCAGTGTAATCCTTCTGTAGGGAACTATTCAGGGCTTTGAAAAAATCGGGGTCATCTTTGTTCGGGCCATACACATTGACAAGCAGGAAACCGGGCACCCCTACTTCTATCAGGGACCGTGCCCACCTCCCGTATGTATCATTGCTAGCTTGGACTACCATTGCCCCCAACGATGTCCGCACGAGAATGGCTACTCCATTTTTTTTATGGTCCGCTGGAGAAGAGCCCGCTAGAAGATACTTCTTACCCTCAAGTTTCATTGTTTCCGGAGTAGTAAGATGTGTCTCCTGCAATAATACGACATCTGCTTGATGCCGGGCACAATACGCTAGGATTTTTTTCCTTTTCATGGGAGTTTTAATGCCCTTCACATTGAGAGATAGGACTTTTAACCAATTAGCCATTGTCATTTAGGAGGCAGCATACTTCGAATGGCAGGACACAGCCATGTAACTTCGCATAAAAAAACCCCGGGGTTGACTATCCCTGCAAACAACCCTTAGAGTCCTTCCCTGAGAGCCAACAGAAACTCCCCAACAAAACATCCCCTGATAACAATGAAACCTGGGGTGAGTCAGCAAGGACATCCAACAATACGCAGCCTGGCCCCCATGATAATTACCCACCACCCCCATTTAGCTACGCCATTGAAAAACAAACATACTTATAGTTAAAGAAACAATGTGGTCACACATGTACAGCCTAGAAACTCAGCAAGGGAGCTCCCCCTTATCTAAGGCCACAACCAGCTGTATCCCCTTCGCTGGGCATAACTCCCCTGCACAGGCCAACCAGACAGTAAAATTTTTATCTGCCCGCCCAGGCTCTGCGCCGCAGGAGAGCCAGACCCGGCATCTCCAACAGCACGGAGCCGCGGGGGGACCATGAGTCATCAAGTCCACAACCCGACCATTTAGAAAACCGTCTTCCAGCAGTCACTGCCGATTAACTCGACTGCATTTGTAGGGCCTCCTGGCCTTCAATATACACAGCCAGTTCTGCTGGATCCTCGAAAGTCTTGGTCTCATTGTTTAGGGTCACCTTGAACCGGGCTGGACTGAAGAGGCCATATCGTGCTTGTAGGCGCTGGAGCCGGGGCCGAAACGCCAGGAATTGCTTGCGCCGTGCAGCAGTTGGTTTGCTGAAGTCTGGGTAAAAGGCCACACGCTGACCCCCGGGCAGTAGGGGCTGGGCGGTCTTAGCTGCCATAAGAATTTGGAGAGCATGTTGGTGCCGGAGCGCACAGAAAATCATCGGGCGCGGGAAATTAGAGTGTTGGTTAGCTGAGTTTGAAAGCCGGTGGGCCCTTTCAATTTCAAACGGGCGGGAGAACTCTACCTTCAGGAGCTTTGGGATCAAAGATTCTAGATAACGTATGGGGTCACTCCCCTCAGCCCCCTCCGGAATTCCGAGGACTCTAACATTATTCCTTCGGGCCCTATTGTTCACGTCTTCGAAGTTCTTCTCTAGCCCCTCCAGCTTACGGATCATCCTCGGGACGAGGGCCAAACGCTCCTCGTGGTCCGCCACGACCTTTTCCACTCTGTCAACTCTTTGCGTGATCTGTTGCATCTGCACAGTCAACTCCTTCAAACACGTTTGCATAGCATCCAAGGATTCACCATTGGCATCCACTCGGCAGCGAACCGCCCGCACCTCCTTCAAAACTTCCTTCAATCCCTCCGATGCCTCGGACGGCGCCGCCATTTTTTGAGGAGAGAGAGGGTCAGATTTAGACCTTTGGTGCCGGACGCTGCCGCAGCAGCAAAATCGAGTCGGGTCTGCTTACCGGCTGCCATGTGCAACCCCTGGCACCTCAAAGCGCTGTGTTTTAGGCGGGTGAAAATGTTAGAGACCAGGATTCGCGATCAGGAGGCCAGGAGAGCAACTCTTATGCGGCCATGTTGGATCCTCGCAGGCTCCGCCTCAGATTCCAACAGTTTTCAATTGCATTGAGATCCGGAGAGTTTGATGGCCAACTTGGAAGCAGTTCGATCTTGTTGTCCACGAACCATTTTTGGACTGTTTTTGCAGTGTGGCACAGTGCCGAGTCCTGCTGAAATATAGTTGTGCCAGAAACATTCATGTGTATTTTAACTTTACTATTCAGCACGGATATGTATTTTGCAGCATTTACTCTTTCACCTTTCTGAAAAATGTGCAGGCCACATTGTCCATTTGCTGAGATACCATCCCATACCATGACCGATGGTGGGTGTTTAACAGTCTTGATTGTGTACTTTGGATTTAATCTCTCACCTGCTGGTCGACGGACATAGTTGTAACCACTCCTACATACTTGTTAAAATGTACTTTCTTCTGTGAATATTACCCTCTCCCACCATTCAGCAGATTTGTCTTTCATCTTGCTACAAAATTGTATGCGGGCAGCAATTTGTTTCTTGGTCATCATAGGCTTCTTGGCAGGTCTTCTGGCCATGAGTTTGAATTTATCCATAAGCTGTCATTAGACAGATCTGGCACTTATCTTTATTCGTCGTTCATTAGCTAACTGAGCCACACGTTGAGATGAAATATGTGGACTAGATGTAATAATGCTTTTGAGGAATCAGTCATCTCGTCCAGTAGTTATCCGTCTGCGCCCACATTTCGAACGACGTGTACGGCCACCTGATTTCAGAACATTCTGAACTGCACACCTTGATATATGCAAATGTTTTGAAATAGCACATTGCGAATATCCTTCAGCATGGAGTGTGACAACTTGTCCTTTTTCAAAGTCATTAAACCTTTTTCCCGGCAATGTTCCTGTAAGATAACATTTGTCATGTTCCCAATTTTTTATGTACATGATTTTCGAATACAAATATTCTTTGCAGAATGTGAACAAGTGGTGACGTCATATTTAACAGCGATACAAACATTAAATGGTCTCAGTTGCACAACAGTTTTAATTTCACTTTGGGGTATGTTTACTAAACCTTCTTAATGTGCGCTCTGTGACGTTACCGCACGTTAAGGTGCCTTAACGCGCATTAATGGCGCTTTATCAGGCACTCAGGTACCTTAGCGTGCGTTAACGTGCGCAGCGGTGCAAATGAGCGCTGAAGGCGGGGAAAGGCTCCCGGAGGGCGGAGGAAGGCTCCCCAGGGGCGGAGAGAAGGGGTCAATGGTGGAGATCGGGAGGGGAGAGGCTCCCCGCACACTAACGATGTGAAATCCGAGGCTCAAAACTAACGCCAGTGAAACCCTGGCGTTAGAGCTGATTTAAAGGGCAGAGAAACCATTTCTGTCAGCAATGTACAGCAAAACCAGGGAAACCTACAAAAAAGTGATAAGTGTGATACATGTGCAAGGAACAAAAGTGCAAAGAAACATTGAAAATGACCCCAACAAAATATAAAAAAACCATAACCAAGCTGGGCAATAGTGATATTAATGGGAAACATCAAAAAGCACTCCCGAGAAAGCTCCAAAAAAAGATATGAATTTTGGAAGGGTCTACGCTCCGTCCCCATACAAGGTGAATGATCCCACAGTGCAATTGCGCTCATCAGGGTTTCCCTCTCCATTGGACAGGTTTCCTATGGGGTGCACATGTTCCACAACAGAAGGGCGGGCATGTCGGAATGGGCAACTGGACATATACTGGGAAAGGGGACACAGAGGGCTGCAGACGGCACATGCTGTACTGCAGCTGGGCCACAATGCGGACTAGGGCGATGCCTAGGTGACCCATTGGAATGCTGAAACAGTAGAGCAGCCAGACAGCAACTGATGAGGGTCCAGCATGGGCACGAGTGTGCTTCCCACAGTGTCACAGGGGATAGTACCCAGTAGGGACCCCCAAGGGCACAGAACAGTGGCAGGCGGTGCTGGGGGGAAGCGTGGACACCTATGCAGGCACCCCTACCCCAGAACCCTCACCATAGGCAGCCGCCTACCCACACACTGGATGGCCTGAGACTGCGCTCCACCAGCACCACCAGCAGAAGAGCATGTCAGCAGGGTGGCAGACGGGCACTGGTGGTGGAGGGGGCAGTGGCAGCTGCCCAGAGCAGACCATTGGCTAGCCCTGTGTAGGTGGGTGCCATGCACTGCAATAGACAGGCCCTGTCTGATGAACAGTCATGGTATACCCAGGGAATGTACTGTCTCTGTGGTAACACGGTGGTGCAGTGCACACAGCCAGTGTGTTCAGGAGCAAAAAGTCACAGGTTCAAGTCCCAGCCGTGGTTCCTGCCAACCCAGCCCCCACTTTTTACCCACTACTAAAACGTGCTAATACAGACAGAACCTTTATTGCAGAAGACGTAAACATGCCCAAAACACCTACATTTTACCTTACAGAGCACAGACACCATAAACAGGCGCATTACCTAGAGCAGAGTCTCCCAAATGCAGTCCTGGAGGGCCAAACACCATTCAGGTTCCATGCTGCCTCTAATTAAGATGTCTGTGCTGCATATCTATGCACCGCCCCCATGGTATGCAGATGTATCTCATGCATATTTATGAGGGACAGCATGAAAACCCGAACAGTGTTTGGCACACCAGGACTGGAGTTGGGAACCTCTGCCGTAAAGCAGCAGCCAACAGGGGCAGACACACCCACACCCACAGGCTCCATTAGCCAATGCCTCCTGGAGAGGCAGGACATTGGGCCCTGCGTGCATCTCCCAATACTAGCACTTGCATACCGTAGCAATGCCACCCTAAACCTGGGAATATGGTACACAGCTATCAAAAGTTAGCTATGATTACTGGCAGATAGCAATTCCTACATTAAGCACGGTTTGCTGATTGAGCTCTATCATAGCAACCTTTCTGATGTCTGTGGAGTGTGCTTCAGGTCTGGTGTCTGACAGTGTTTACCACCCTGGGGAGTGACTCCCAACAGTATTGCGTACCATATCCATGCCTGCACTGTGCCCAGGACTGGTGTGGTGGCCAGGGCTGCCAAACACCTCTATAGTAGCAGAATGCTGGCATAGGTGCGGGAGTGTGTGTCTGTTTATCCAGTGTGTGGTGGCTGCAAACACCCTCCACAGCCCACACTGCCAGCACTGTTGCCAGTATTGGCCTGCCAATGTGCATAATGAGGATCAAGGTACCATGGGTATAGCCCAGACAGGGTGGCCTGGCCAGGATGCATCTGCACAGGGCATAGGGCAATGGCTAGGACATTGTAGTGCCCGGCCACCACCTGCCCAGACAGGGTGGCCACAGCATGTTCTGCTGGGAGATCACTCTCACCCTGACTGAGCAGTGACCACGGCATGGCTAGGTTCCCCCATAGTGCTATGTAGCATTTTTTTCATGTGATTTTTATGGGTTTTCTTTGGGGGCTCAGTCACTGATTTATCTGCTTGGTGTGTATGCTGACATCCCAGTTCTGGGTGCACGCATTTCCACCAGGAACATGCACTATGGACTAGCTAGCAGACTGTCTGCAGCTGGTATGTGTCTTGCTGGAACACCTTGCAGGGTGCAGCGACTGAAGGCTTGCTGCGGGAGAATATCAGATAGTGTTGGGGTGCAGCTTAGCATATCCAGGCCTAATGTCTGTCTGCTATTGCTTTATGGATGTGTACAGAGCTGCATTGACTGCCCTGTAGGGTGTCTGTTCCCCAGCAGGACTGGGGTTGATGGTCCCCTCTACTGCCACCATTTCAGGGAGGTAGAATGTGGATCTGTTGGTGGGAGACCCTGTTTACCACCCTCAGCCCTGGAAGAGGAGTGTGAAGGTGGTGGTACATAATCCTCCTATGGATCCATAAGGGCTAAACCTTGACTGAGAAATACAGATGTATCCAAGGTGTGTCTGCAGACACTACCTATCTCACACATTAGCACTGCTGGGGTCCTGCAGCATGGCCTAGTTCTGCTGTGGACCTGGTGCTGGGCGCCCCACCCACCCTGCACAATGTGACGGTGTGTAGCTACTCTGTGCCAGTACCACACACGGTCAGTTCCCCCTACCAGGCCGAGGTGCTGTGGGGGTGCATACCCCATCTTGTGATCATCTGTAGACTGCTGATTTGCATGTGCAGTGCATCATGGGTATGGGTGGGTTAACCCTATCCTGGTGACCACAGCAGACTGTTTGTGTGGTGAAGTGCAGTCCTTATGCAGCCAGCCAGGGGTTTGCTAGCAGCTATGGAGCTATAGCCCACTGGTTACTTCACTGCTTGTGGAGCCAGAGGTCATGGGTTCAAACCCACAGTGGGGTTATTTGATAGGGCTGTCCAAAGCATTGTGTATTTTTACTGTACATTAGTGCTGCCAGCAAAACATCCTCAGGGTACTGTAACCATAAGGTGCCTCAGAAGGCGCCCTATAAGGCGCCTTATGGGGCACCCTATGAAGCGCCTTCTGAGGCACCTTATGGTTACAGTCCGTATAAGGTGCCTTATAAGGTGTCCTATGGAGCGCCTTATAGGGTGCCCTATAGGGGACATTATAGGGTGCCGTGGCGGACAGTGCACTTTATAATGTGCCCTATGGATTGCCTTATAGGGTGCCTTATGCGGCACCTTAGGTTACGGCACGTGAGGGTGTGTTTGCTGGCAGCAATAATTAAAATACAAATAAAATGCCTCAGGAAACAATACCTACATGTCAAAGCTGATGCTTCAGCCAGCCTTATGCAATAGGCACACTAGGGGATCAAACTCATGACCCCTGTATCATCAGTCAGTGTGCTACACTTCTGTTTCTATGTTTGGATGTCTGTGCGCCTACTTAAGATTACCGCGTGGTAACGCGCTTAGCGGCGCTTTGCCTGATAATGTGTGCAGCAGCGCGCGTTATTGCACGCTAGTGCCATTTTGCTACTTTAGACTGAAACGCCCACTCCTTATATGGCATCCTGCACACTAACGCCGGGCGCACATTAAGAAGGTTTAGTAAACATACCCTTAAAGTTTCATATTTTTTACAATTTTGAGGGTAAGTCAAATTTAGCAGTTATAATTTTGAGATACTTGGTTGGTTTACATTTTAACGCTGATCATTGTGTACGAGGCATACCTGGTCGTGTTGCACAGGTGCACTCAGATTTTATTTTATTTGTGATGGGGGTAAATTTTAAATGTGACACTCAATGCAAAAGACTGCATAACCCCCATCTTGCTGCTGGACTGCTATCTGCATTTTAGTTTTCAGGTTTTGTTTAGCTATTTTAGTTTTTGACTTTACAAGGGATACTTGTACTGATACAACTATACCAAATAAGTTTAAGGGACTTTGTTCACCTCTAGATTAATTAATGTTAGGGGCCTTAATTAATCTATTTCTGGTGAGGATAAACAGCTGAACCTAAAAGCGAATTTGAATACTCCTCCCTCTTTAAGAGGTCTAAAAGCCTATAAAGCTAAAATTATGCCAGGAGTATTTATTGTTTATGTTTATCGAGACTCTTGATATACCACACCTTATTAAACCAGGCCAGTCGAGATGGGAGGGAGGGAAGGATCACTTAGTAAAGACTGGCTTGCTACACTTTCCCCCTAAAACCTCCCCTCCTTTTCCTCCTTTCTCAGTCTCTGTGGATAGCTCTGTACTCCTTCCTGTTTCCTCGGCCCGCAATCTAGGGATTGTCTTTGACTCCTCTCTCTCTTTCTCCACACACATCCATCACATAGCCAGGGGCGGCCCAAGGGGGGTGCGGGGCCATGTGCGGAGACTCAGTGCGGGGCCTCATTTGCAGAAATATTTGCATAATGTTACCATACACTAACTTTTAGTAAACATGCCTCTTAATGAGTGTATGGATAAAGAAAGACTAAAAGATTTCTACATTACTATAATCCAGTGCCAACTGCCAGGCACATTAGGAACTACTACAAACACTGCCCATTTAGAACCCATAGCAAACCCGCCGTATCCTAACAGCACTACCAGGACTCACAAAGCACAAGACCCTATCTATCAAAAGGCAACACTACAAATATTAAACCAATACATTTCAGAGAACAACAATACATGACCTACTGGGGAAAGAGAACAAGTGGCAATGTCAAATAAGAATTACATAAACAGAATACCTCAGCTCAGTTACACGTGCAGAACATAGACCGTCACCAAACAAGAAATCACAATGTAGAAACAGGAAGACAATAATTAAACTGGGAACCCCAAAAGCCCAACACTGTAGAAATAAAATTATAAATTAATTTCCTCTTGTACTAAACAAAGCACAGACGTTAATGATGCACATTTCCCAGAGCTGGCATATTTCAGTTAATAAATTCAATAAAGAGATATTTTTGTACCTTTTGTGCATTTTTTTTTCAGTTGCAATTGCTCCAGCCACTTTCTTCTGGTTTCTTCATGTCTTCTGCTAACTCTCCATTGTCTGCTGTCCATTTGTCCTTTCTTCACTCTTCTAGTTTTTTTCCATTCTCTCTCTACATCTACTTTAACATACTAATCTCTCTCCTTTTGCTCTTTCCTCATTCCTATTTCATCCACTCAAATTTTACCCCGCCATCCTCAATCCCCACTTACTCTCCCAATATCCGGCCAATTGTAGATTTGTCTTCCGTCCCACACAAAATATTTTTTCCCTCTCCATTTCACTCTCCCAAATCTATCCCATTCTAATCCTCCCCCAACATCAGCTCCCCTCTAGTTCCAGCCCCACCCAGCATCCGCTCCCTTCTAGTCCCCGCATCAGCCCATTTCCAGTCCTAGTTCCCCCATCCGAGTCCCTCCATCAGCTCATTTCCAATCCCAGCCCCCCATAAGCCCATTTCTAGTCCTATCCTAGCCCCACCATAGCCCATTTCCAGTCCCAGCTCCCCCATCTGAGTCCCTTCATCAGCTCATTTCCAATCCCAGCCCCCCCAACAGCCCATTTCCAGTCCTATCCTAGCCCTCCATCAGCCCATTTCCTGTCCTAGCCCCCCTCACTCAGCCCATTTCCAGTCCTAGCTCCCTCCCCTCACAGCCCATTTCCATTCCAAGCCCCCCTCCCCATCAGCTATTTGTAGTTCAAGCCTTCCTTCCTTCCACTCAGCCCATTTCCATTCCATGCCCCCGTCCCCATAAGCTATTTGCAGTTCAAGCCCTCCTTCCACTTAGCCCATATCCAGTCCTAGCCACCCCCCAGCCCATTAACAGTCCTAGCCCCCCCATAGCCCATTACCAGTCCTAAGCCCCCATAACCCATTACCAGTCCTAAGCCCCCTATCAGCCCACTTCCAGTCCTAAGCCCCCCCCATCACCCCATTTTCAGTCTTAGCCCCCCATAGCCCATTACCAGTCCTAACCCCCATCAGCCCATTTCAAGTCCTAGCTCCCCCATCCTAGTCCCTCCATAAGCTCATTTCCAATCCCAGCCCTCCATCAGCCCATTTCTAGTCCTTTCCTAGCCCCACCATCATCAGCCCATGTCAAATCCTAGCTTCCCTCCACTCAGCCCATTTCCAATCCAAGCCCCCCATGAGCCTACTTTCAGTTCTAGCCCCCCCATGAGTCCATTTCAATCCAAGTCCCCCCAACAGCCCATTTCCAACCCTATCCTAGCCCCCCATCAGCCCATTTCCTGTCCTAGCTCCCTCCCCTTACAGCCCATTTCCATTCCAAGTCCCCGTCCCCATCAGCTATTTGCAGTTCAAGCCCTCCTTCCACTCAGCCCATTTCCAGTCCTAGCCACCCCCCAGCCCATTACCAGTCCTAGCCTCCCCACAGCCCACTTCCAGTCCTAAGCCCCCCATCACCCCATTTTCAGTCTTAGCCCCCCCATAGCCCATTACCAGTCCTAACCCCCATCAGCCCATTTCCAGTCCTAGCCCCCCATTGCCCATTTCCAGTCCTAGACCCCCCATAGCCCATTACTAGTCCTAACCCCCCATCAGCCCATTTCCAGTCTTAGCACCCCCATAGCCCATTACCAGTCCTAACCCCCGCATCAGCACATTTCCAGTCCTAACCCCCGCATCAGCACATTACCAGTCCTACCCCCTATAGCCCATTACCAGTCCTACCCCCCATCAGCCCATTACCAGTCCTAGCCCCCCCATAGCCCATTACATCCTAACCCATCAGCCCATTTCCAGTCCTAAGCCCCCATCAGCTCACTTCCAGTCTTAGCCCCCCCATAGCCCATTAGTAGTCCTATCCCCCCATAGCCCATTACCAGTCCTAACCCTCCTCTGTCCATCAACCCACTTCCAGTCTTAGCCCCCCCATAGCCCATTAGTAGTCCTACCGCCCCATAGCCCATTACCAGTCCTAACCCCCCTCCCCCCATCAACCCACTTCCAGTCTTAGCCCCCCCCATAGACCATTAGTAGTCCTAACCCCCACATAGCCCATTACTAGTCCTAACCCCCTCCCCATCAACCCACTTCCAGTCTTAGCCCCCCCCAGAGCCCATTACCAGTCCTAACCCTCCTCCCCCCATCAGCCCTGACAACTTAAAAAAAAAACGGCTGCTGCTGCCGCTGCCGCCATGGCAGCAGCAGAATCAAATGTCCCGCTGCAGGGCCCCGCCTGCCCGGCAGAGCCTCCCTTCACCATCAGCTCCAGAGTCCATCCCAATGCGCGGGCTTTCAGAGCCGCGAGAGCTTCTCTGACCTCTTTCTTCTCGCGGCTCTGTTAATCTCACCGGGGCTGATGGGATTTCCCATCAGCCCCGGCGGGATTAACAGAGCCGCGAGAGGTCAGAGAAGCTCTCGCGGCTCTGAAAGCCCGCGCATTGGGAGGGACTCCGGAGCTGATGGGGAAGGGAGGCTCGGCCGGGCAGGCGGGGCCCCGCGGCGGGACATTTGATTCTGCCGCTGCCACGGCGGCAGCGGCAGCAGAAGCCGTTTTTTTTTTTAGTCTGCTTTTGCTAATGTAGAATTTTTTTGCGCGGGGCCCTCTGAAAACGCGGGGCCCTGTGCAAAATACATTCTTGCTCAATGGACGGGCTGGCCCTGCTCATAGCTAAGACCTGCCATTTCTTTCTCTATAACATTAGAAAAATCTGCCCCTTCCTTTCTGAACACACTACTAAAACGCTTATCCACTCCTTAATCACCTCCCATCTTGACTACCATAACCTATTCCTTGCTGTTCTCCCTTTGAATCATCTCTCTCCCCTTCAATCTGTTCAACACTCTGCTGTGTGGCTAATCTTCTGCCAGCCTCGCCATGCCCATATTACTCCTCTTCTCAAGTCACTTCATTGGCTTCCTATCTGTTTCCGCATCCAGTTCAAACTTCTCCTGCTGAGCTATAAATACATTCACTCTGCGGCTCCTCAGTACCTTTCATCTCTTATCTCTCCTTATAACCCCCCTCAGGAACTCTGCTCTTCTAGCAAACTGCTTCTATCTATGCCCTTCTCTTCTACCGCTAACTCCAGACTCGGCAGGGGTGGCCAAGGAGTGCCCATGTGGGGGCCTTATTTGCATAGATATTTGCATATCTACCATTAGCATACCTAATTTGCATAAATGTAACTTATTTTATTTTAAAATGCATATGATTCCCATCTAAAATTGTAGGTAGCTTTCAAAGGAGTCCTTCACAAGACTCTTTTTTTTGTCACAGCAATGAATTAGGGGCATGTTTACTCAAAATTAATGTGCGAGAAGTGCCACTGCACCAACAGAAATAAATGGATGCTGCTGCACTTAGGGGTATGTTTACTAAACCGTCTTAATGTTACCGGCGCTAGTTGCAGCGTTAATTTGAAGAATGCCATATAAGCTAGTGGGCGTTCCAGAGGGAAGGTAGCAAGGAATCGGTATTGCACGATAGTGGGCGCCATGGCACATTAACGCGTGTAAACTCTAAGTTCATACCAGCACTGTGTTGGAAGCTATAAAGATGTAGCCCACTGGTTACTGCAATGATGGCAGAGACAAAGGTCATGTGTTCAATCCCACAGTGGTGTTATTTAAGAAGGCTGTCTGAGGAATTTCCTTTTAATTTAAATCAGTGCTGCCAGCAAAAACACCCTCACAGTGCCGCAACCTAAGGTGCCTCATAAGGCACCCTATAAGGCACTCCAGAGGGCACATTATCAGAGAGATTGAGCTCCTCAACATCGGGACACCATCTGATCTTCGGCAGCCCAATCGGGGCTCTCCACTCTGCATAAAAAGGGGCGCCGGCATTGCAGCAGCCCTTTCCCCGGCCGCATGCTCTCCCTGAGAGGGATTGAGCTCCTCAACATTGGGACACCATCTGATCTTTGGCAGCCCAATCGGGGCTCTCCACTCTGCATAAAAGGGGGCACTGGCATTGCAGCAGCCCTTTCCCCGGCCGCATGCTCTCCCTGAGAGGGATTGAGCTCCTCAACATCGGGGCTCTCCACTCTGTATAAAAGGGGGCGCCGGCAGGCGCACCCATGCCTTGCGGGCCCACGCCTGAGGGCCTTGCTAGAGGGCTCTTTGGCGCGGCCCTTAGGCGAAGGCCCTCTAAGGAAGCATCAGCCTAGCGGGAAGACAGACGCAAAGTAAGCCAGAGCTCCCCAGCCGGGGTCGAGCTCAATCCACCCGGACACCACAGGATTACTAGATCTGACCAGCCGATAACACAAAGAGCACGGTGAGGTCCTCATTAGCTGAAAATCTGTAATAGCGCTATATACTAAATCACATTTCATTCATTAGCCGGAAACCCTTCACAACCAGAAAATTGGCAACACTGTAACATTGTAACCTCAGCACAGTACCCTGCCTGATATTGTCTAGCCAATTGATCATTCATACACAATGTGTTGCTTTCTGTCTCCATGCATGTAACTTCCCAAACAGTTAAGCTGAAGACACAGTGCATACTTTACAATACCTTAATTGTTTATTGCTGCTGCCTAGATAGTAAAGTCCTTGCAGACTACTGCTGAGATAGCCAAGCTGAATATATTGTGCCTATGTAAATTACCTAGCTACTACTGCTGAGAGCCAAGCTGAATATACTGTGCGTATACATAATTACCTAGCTATACCTTCGAGCTGTACCCTCTAGCTATTGCCTAACTAACTATCCGAAAGACTCTGTGCCTGACACCGAAACAAACACCCCTGCCTGCAGGGGCAGAGAAAACCCAAGTCTACCTTGCACTCATCCCACTATGCTAACACCCACGATGTCTCACTACCAATCCATGCTTGCCCTCTGTTGCACGCTGCTAGCGCTTACACATAGCACCCTAGCCCTCATCTCCAATCACAACGCCATCCCAGTACTTTGAGGATCATGGCGAAGATGGTCAAGTCCCACCCACCACCAACCATGTGCCTCAGGACGCATATCAAGCCAGCATCTAATCTACATTGCCATCCAGCAAAGCAATTTACCCCTAGGTGAGCATATCACCCACCCCTGCAACCTGAAGTGTGCACTAATAAATGCATGATCGATCAGGAACAAATGGCCAGCAGTGACTGACCTACTATCCAACCATGACTTAGACATTCTGCTCATCACTGAGACATGGCTGTCCACATCTGACACAGTCATCCTGCACAAAATGGTCCCCACCAATTTCGACATCCACCCTTGCTACAGATCTGACAGAAGAGGTGGAGGAGCACTCATCCTAATGAAGCAAGAACTACAATACCAGCTAACCGCAGCCAGTAGCACCACAAACCTTGATTCCATCACCATATCTAACAAGCACAGCAACATCAATTTGTTCTATAGGGCTCCATCTCCCTCCCAAGATGACTTAGCCACCATCATTGACATTGCTGGTAACCCTCAGAATCCTCGAACCCAAAACTGAGTGATGGGGGATTTCAACCTCCCAGCTCTTCAGGACACTCACTCCGAGGTCTTCACAGAAGCGCTCACTGAGTTAGGCTACGTCCAACTAGTAAATGCCCCCACACACATAAAGGGAAACAAACTGGACCTGATATTCGCCTCAAAAGATACCATCTACACCATGCACAATCGTGACCTCTCTGTTAGCCCTGTACCATGGTCCGACCACAGACTAATAAAGTTCCTGATGCCATCACACCACTTAAAGAATAAAATCCAGGCCCCAAACGAACCCACCGAATCATTCTCAAAACGGTTCCGACAATTCAATAGGGAGGACACCATTAACAGAATTCAGCCTCTCCTAAACCCCTCAGCTCAGTGCCTTGATGATATGATCGCGGCATGGAATACAAGCCTGGATGCTGCAGTCAAACTACCTATCACCAAGAAAGCATCAAGGAAAAGGAGAAATGAACCTTGGTTCTCCCCCGAACTCCGAACATCTCTTCTTGAACTCAGAAAGCTCGAAAGAAGATGGCGCCGATCCCAATCAGCCAAGAAGCTTGAATTGTATAACGACCACCTGAAAAGACACTGAGCTCAAGTCACAAAATGTATGAAACAATATCACGCAGAGGTACTACAACATTCACTAAACAAGCCACATGAGCTCTTCAGCCTAGTTAAGACCTTAGCAAAAGAGCCCTCGACCACACAACCAAACCTCCCCGACCCCCAAGAATACGCAGATTACCTGCACACCAAGGCAAGTCAGTCCAACATACCTACCACCTATAATGCTCCGCCAACTACTCTATCATACACCAAAACGACTACAACAAATGTCAACAAAAACATCCTTACCACGTTCTCTGTGCCATTGGTTAGAAATGTACAAGATATCATCTCCTCCATAAATACCACCACAGCACCAAACGACCCATGTCCAGCATTTTGGATAAAATCCCTGCGAACCGAACTCAGTCCTTTCCTCTCCAATCTCACTGGGCTATCCTTCTCTATGGGGACATTCCCCAAAAGCCTTAAGCAGACATCAATAAGACCACTTCTAAAAAATAGCGAATTGGACCCAGCAAGGACTGATTCATACAGGCCGATATCAAGTATCCCGCTACTGGCTAAAATCATCGAGAAGATTGTTCAACAGCAACTTCAACATCATATTGAATTCAGTGCACCCCTTGACCCCTGCCAACATGGCTTTCGAGAGTCACATGGGGTTGAAACGTTGCTGACCACATTACTCAACACCCTGACCATTGGGTTGGACAATACCAAACAAGGATTTGCCCTGATTTTCCTGGACATTGCAGCAGTCTTTGACACTGTGTGTCATGAAATACTCCTCGCCCGTCTCAGCGAAAAGGGAGTCCAGGGAAATGCCCTTGCATGGTGTGCATCGTATTTAACAGATCATTGGCAGCATGTGCATGCTGGTCTCTCCACCTCCTCACCTTTCCTCCAAGAAAAAGGCGTTCCACAGGGATCTTCACTTTCAGCCTTACTATTTAACATTTACATGCAGCCCATTTGTAACCTCATCCGATCATTCAACATTAATTGCCTAATTTACGCCAACGACGTCCTGCTGTATACACCGTTCCTGTTAGACAAACCGGACTTATTACCCCTCTCTGCCTGTTTTGACGCTGTTAAAGATTGGCTACACTCACAGAAACTAAGGATAAATTTTAAGAAAACAGAGGTCCTTTTCCTCACAAAAAATACAACTTACATACCACCCAACTCCCTGAAAGTCAGAGACGCGGAACTCCTAAGCAAGCCTACAATTCGGTATCTGAGAGTTATACTCGACCATCAACTCAATATGAAGGCCCAGATAAGCAATATGGTCAAGTCCATATACAACAAAATAAGGACGCTTCGTCACCTGAGACAACTGCTAGATCCAGAGGACTTTAGAACAGTCTTTCAAGCTTTAGTAACCCCGCATTTTGATTACGCAAATGCCATACTACATGGCCTTCCAAAAAGCACTATAAACCCTCTGCAACTAGCTATGAATGCAGCTGCCAGAATCCTACACGGAGCATCAAGGAGGGACCATATAACACCAATCCTAAAAAATCTACACTGGCTGCCTTCAAGGTGCTGACGCTGACGTACAAAGCCATTAATAAGTGCTCTTCCACATCACTCACAGATCTTATTCAGACCACACCCACTAACAGGGCAAGAAGATCAGCTGCTATCAACACCTTGATCCTTCCGAGACAGATCACAAAATGCTCACAAGCAGCCAGGAGCAGAGCATTTGCACTTTATGCACCTAGTTGCTGGAATGCCCTACCCCCTGCTATCAGGGCCATCAAGAACATCTCCCAATTCAGGAAGGCACTTAAACATCACCTTTTCCTACAGCATTACAATTACCAAGAATGCCTTCTACAGCCAGCCACGACCAGTAGCCCACACATACAACACCCAAGCAACAACTACTTAAGACTGAATCCAAGTCGACCAGACCCTGATCCCCCAAAACGTAGATACTTATTCACCCCAATGACTACATGTACTTAGTGAAGCCAACATGTAAATAATTGAGCTATTCTTTAGCATATGTTGTGTCACCAGCAGGAGCTGGACTGTGGCCTAAGCTAACAGCCAGACTGCTGGGCCTGACCTTTCTTATAGAAAGTTGTAGTTGTGAGTCAAGTGGTCAGGTTTTTCAAAAGGATTTTTATTCCCCTCCCGGGGTTGGATTTTCAAAAAGGTTATAATACAAAAAACTCAGGATACAACCATACTTCTGGTAAACTGAAGAAAACTTAAACATAGCATCTTGCTTCAACAGAACTCATAAATCACAGTATAAAGCTTATCCGATATGCTAGCTGTCTCTTCTTAACTTGTAATAGCAGGAAGGAGAAACACCTTTCTCTGAGTAAGCTTTATCCTTAAAACTTTTAAACTTCCTGCCTTTTACATTTGGCTGTAAAGCATAACACTGTTCTCTTCTATTATGTGAGGATTTCTCTCTTGGAAATCTTTTGCAGGGTTTCACTGGCACACACTCTTCAGGGTCAGACATACACACATCTTCAATAGCATTTCTTTCCCTCTCTAGGGTTTGTAACTGTTTTAAGCTGCCATGCTTTTCATATGCATACGGTTTGCCTTCCACTGCCTCCCATTCATTCAGCACAGCCCGGTGCTTAGGAAATTCAAGCTGCATCAGAGGTAAGTGCTTCTTACAGCTGACCTCTCTGTGGGAAACTCTCCGTGTTTCTTTCTGTGAATTTCTCTGTGGCTTCCTGCTAGAAGTTCCAGGCAGTTCTGACTCTGTGTCTGTATTTCCTGAATATTCTGAGCTTTCTTCTGAGTCTTGCAAGTCTCTAGTGTCTTGCAAGTTTCTCTTGTCCTGCCAGTCTAACTCTGACTGCACTGAGTATTTTTTATACAGCTTCTTGGGCGTTCCCTTGCACAGGTGAAAGCCGTTTTCATCAGCAGCTGGGGAATGCTTACTAGCTAGGCGTGACTGCAGACCTCGTGTCTGAGTTTGTTTACGTTGCCTATGGTAACTGGGAACCTTGTGACTTGCCTGCCTGTCAGAATCTAAACTGCAAACAGCAGATTTTTGTGCTTCTGAGGTAGAGGGCAGATCTTCCGTGTTACAGTTGTTAACCTATTTGTATATAGTTACCCTGCTCAAACCTGTAAATAACCCCCTCTTATATTGTTATATTGTTACTACACTGTTATATTGTAAGTCCAGTGCAGACATCCTGCACTGCACAGTTATGTTGTATGTAAACCGCACTGATGATAAAGAGCGCGGTATATAAGAAATTAAATAAATAAATAAAAGTGCCCTGTCCACCAAGGAACCTTATAATGTGCCCTATAAGAACATAAGAACATAACATATGCCATACTGGGTCAGACCAAGGTCCACCAAGCCCAGTATTCTGTTTCCAACAGTGGCCAATCTAGGTCATATGTACCTAGCAGTTTCCCCAAGAGACACAAGTTCCACAATGCTTGTACTGGGTCAAGCATTGATATCTTCGGTCACTTCTTAATAATGGTTTATGGACCTTTCCTCCAGGAACTTGTCCAAACCTTTTTTAAACCCAGCTACACTAACAGCCTTTACTACATCCTCCGGTAACAAATTTCAGAGTTTGATTACACGTTGAGTGAAAAAATATTTTCTTTTATTAGTCTTAAATAGTTTACCCTGTAGCTTCATTGCATGTCCCCTAGTCTTTCTATATTCTGATAACGTAAACAATCGATCTACGTTTACCCGTTCTACTCCGTTCATTAATTTATAGACTTCTATCATATCTCCCCTCAGCCGTCTCTTTTCCAGGTTAAAGAGCCCTAACCTTTTTAGCCTTTCTTCATAGGAGTATCCTTCCATCCCCTTTACCATTTTGGTGGCTCTTCTCTGAACCTTTTCTAAAATCGCTATATCCTTTTTAAAATACGGCGACCAGAATTGCACACAATATTCAAGGTGCGGTCTCACCATGGAACGATATAGAGGCATTATAATATCTTTTGTTTTATTTTCCATTCCTTTCCTTATCATACCTAGCATTCTATTTGCTCTCTTGGCCGCCGCTGCACACTAGGCCGAGGGTTTTAACATGGTATCCACAATGACACCTAAATCTTTTTCCTGGGTGGTGGTTCCTAATGTGGAACCTTGCATCGTTTAACCATAGTTTGGGCTGTTCTTCCCTAGGTGCATAACCTTGCATTTGTCCACATTAAATTTCATCTGCCATTTTGATGCCCAGTCTTCCAATTTATCAAGATCCTCTTGCAATTTTTCACAATCCTCTTGGGTTTTAACAACTTTAAATAGTTTTGTGTCATCTGCAAATTTGATAACCTCACTCGTTATTCCACTTTCCAGGTCATTAATGAATATGTCAAAAAGCAGCGGACCCAGCACAGATCCCTGGGTACACCACTATTCACCTTTCTCCATTGGGAAAATTGGCCATTGAGCCCTACCCTCTGCTTTCTATCTTTTAACCAGTTCCTGATCCACAATAGTACACTGCCTCCTATCCCATGACTCTTTAGTTTTGCCAAAAGTCTCTGATGAGGGACCTTGTCAAAGGCTTTCTGAAAGTCCAGATACACAATATCAACCGACTCACCTTTGTCCACCTGTTTATTCACTCCTTCAAAAAAACATAACAGATTAGTAAGACAAGATCTTCCTTGTCTAAAGCCATGTTGGCTGTCTCCCATTAGGTTGTGACTATCTACATGCTGAGTAATTTTATTCTTTATGATGGTTTCTACCATTTTTCCTGGTACTGACGTCAGGCTCACCGGTCTGTAGTTTCCCGGATCACCCCTGGAACCCTTTTTAAAAATTGGTGTTACATTGGCGATCCTCCAATCTTCAGGTATTAGAGATGATTTTAATGATAGTTCACAGATTACTAAAAGCAGGTCTGCAATCTCATATTTCAGTTCTTTCAACACCCTTGGATGTATACCATCCGGCCCAGGTGATTTGCTACTCTTCAGTTTATCTAATAGTTGTAAGACATCTTCCCGATGTATCGATATTTCCTTCAATTCTTCCGCACCTTTAAATACCACTTCAGTCATGGGTAATATCCCTACATCTTCCTCAGTAAAGACCGAAGCAAAGAATTCATTCAGTCTCTCCGCTATTGCCTTGTCGCCTCTTAGTGCTCCTTTAACCCCTTTATCATCTAATGGACCAACTGACTCTCTCACAGGTTTTTTGCTACGAATGTACTTGAAAAGGTCTTTATTTCGCGTTTTTGCTTCCGCAGCAAGCTTCTTCTCAAATTCTCTCTTTGCCTGCCTTATCAATGCCTTGCATTTGACTTGCCAGTGCTTGTGCTGTTTCCAGGTTTCGTCGTTTGTCTCTTTTTTCCATTTCCTGAAAGATGCTTTTTTGGCAACAACAGCCTCTCTGACCTCACCTTTAAACCATGCTGGCAGTTTTTTGGACTTCCTTCCACTTTTCTTAAAGCGTGGAATACAGCTGGTCTGGGCTTCCAAGATAGCATTTTTCAACAACACCCAAGCTTGATGTATGTCTTTAACCTTTGCAACTGCTCCTTTTAGTTTTTTCTTAACTGTTTTCCTCATTTTATCATAGTCTCCCTTTCGAAAGTTAAAAGGTAGTACTGTGGATTTCCTTACTATCTCTCCTCCACTAATTAAATCAAAGGCGATCATGCTATGATCACTATTGCCAAGTGGCCCCAACACCCTTATCTCTTGCACTAGATCTGGTGTTCCACTAAGGACTAGGTCTAATATGGCTTCCCCTCTGGTTGGTTCATGAACCAGCTGCTCCAAGAAGCAGTCATTTATTTCATCTAGGAACTTTATCTCCCTAGCATGTCCTGACGTGACACAGACCCAGTCGATACCGGGGTAATTGAAATCACCCATTATTATTACTGCGCTGTAACTTTTGTTAGCTTCCTTGATTTCTTTGAGCATTTCATCATCCATTTGGTCATTCTGGCCAGGTGCTCGATAGTACACCCCCACTGCCATTGCCTTCCCCCTTTTATATGGAATTTCAATCCATATAGATTCTACAGCAGATTTTGTTTCCTGCAAAACTTTAATCCTTTCTGAGTCAATGCCCTCTCTAGCATAGAGCACAACCCCTCCACCAATTTGATCAGCTCTATCATTATGGTATAGTTTGTACCCAGGTATCACAGTGTCCCACTGGTTGTCCTCCTTCCACCATGTCTCTGATATTCCAATCATATCTAACCTTTCATTTAGTGCTATATATTCTAACTCTCCCATCTTATTCTTTAGACTTCTAGCATTTGCATACAAGCATTTTAGAGAATGTATTTTATTCATGTTAATTTGGCTATTGTTAGACATGGGTAATTTGGGATCTTTAAGCTCTGTCTGCTCCATACTTGAGGGCATTTGGGCTACTTTACTCTTTTGTGGAATCTCTCTGCTTTTGGTAGTATCCTTCAAGGATACATTCTTCTGAACCATCCGCTCTTGGGCGACTGTCGGCTTTCCCCTAATATCTAGTTTAAAAGCTGCTCTATCTCCTTTTTAAAGGTTAATGCCAGCAGCCTGGTACCATCCCGGTTAAGGTGAAGCCCATCCCTTTGGAAGAGCCCCTCCTTTCCCCAGAATGTTCCCCAGTTCCTAACAAATCCAAAACCCTCATCTCTGCACCATTGTCTCATTCACGCATTGAGACTCCGGAGCTCTGCCTGCCTTTTGGGTCCTGCGCGTGGAACAGGAAGCATTTCGGAGCATGCTACCATGGAAGTTCTGGATTTCAACTTCCTACCTAAAAGCCTAAATTTTGCCTCCAGAACCTCCCTACCACATTTTCCTATGTCATTGGTACCGACATGTACCAAGACAGCAGACTCCTCCCCAGCACTATCTAAGACCTTATTTAGGTGGCGCGTGAGGTCCGCTACCTTCGCACCAGGCAGGCATGTTACCAGGCAATCCTCACGTCCACCAGCCACCCAGCTATCTACATGCCTAATGATCGAATCACCAACTATAACGGCTGTCCTAACCCTTCCCTCATGGGCACATGGCCCTGGAGAAACTTCCTCGGTGCGAGAGGGTTTTACATCACCTGGAGGACAGGTCCTAGTTACAGGATTACTTCCTGCCACACCAGGGTGATGCTCTCCTGTCACGTGACCTCTCTCCTCCATGGCAACAGGGGTGCTGCCAGACTGGAGGTGGGACTTCAGGACTATATCCCTGTAGGTCTCGTCTATGTACCTCTTTGTCTGTCTTATGTTTTCCAAGTCTGCTACTTTAGCCTCTAGAGAACGGACTTGTTCCCTGAGAGCAAAGAGCTCCTTGCACCTAGTGCACATGTAAGACCTCTCACCAACTGGGAGAAAATCATACATGTGACACTCAATGCAAAAGACTGGAAAGCCCCCATCCCGCTGCTGGACTGCTGTCTGCATCCTAGTTTTAAGTTTGTGTCTAGATCTTTAAGTTCTTACTTACTAGGGGTTGCTATGGGTATTTATACCAATAAAACTGTACCTAATACGTTTAATATACCTTGTTCACCTGAAGCTTAATTAATCTCAGGTCCTTAGTGTATGACTGATTTGGGTAATGAGCTTCACCTGAAAGCGCCTCCTGTCCTTTAAGATGTGTAAGTACCTATAAAGCTATGATTATCCCAGGGGTGGGTGGGTGTGGGGAGGGAAATAACACTTATTAAAAGAGGGCTGCTACACAGTACCCTGTCTTGTGCTGCTGAGGTAAGCTAAATTCTGATTTGATTTAAATTATAGCTCTTAGCTGCTGCTAGGCTCTAACTTCTTATGAAATTTAAACTACAAGCTCTCTGCTGGGTTCTAAATTTAACCAGAAAGCTCTCTTCTGTGTTTTAAAACTAAAAGTACTTTTCTGATGCTAGGCCCTGAGTGACTATTAAATGTACACTACAAGCTCTCTGCTGGGTTCCAAATGTAACCAGAAAGCTCTCTTCTGTGTGTTAAATTTAAACTAAAAGTACTTTGCTGTTACTTGGCCCTGAGTGACTATTAAATTTAAACTGCAAGCTCTCTGCTGGGTATGAAATGTAACTAGAAAGTTCTCCTCTGTGTTTTAAATTCAAACTTTAATTGCTGCTACTAGGCCCTAACTGATCCAACAAAAAACAGTGGGTTCACAGATTAAGTAGCTTTAATACAAAGAATTCTTTTTAGAAAATTACCAGAAGTATATACTCACAGTTGCAGATTTCTCTCCAGAAGTAACAGTCCCCCTTTCTAGTCCTTCAAGACAGGCGCCTTATCACACACCTTAGGTTACTGGTCCTTATTTTTCTGGCAGCACTGATTTAAATTAAAAGGAAAAGCCTCAGACAGCTATATTAAATAACACCACTGTGGGATTAAACCCATGACCTCTGCCTCCACAGTCATTGAAATAACCAGTGGGCTGCATCTCTATAGTGTCTAACACACTGCTGGCTGGCTACAGAAAGACTGCAGGTTACCACACAGACTTTCTGCTGTGGTTACCAGGATAGGGTAAACCCACCCATACCCATGATGCACTGCACATGCAGATCAGCAGCCTACATCTCATCACAAGATGGGGTATGCGCCTCTACAGCACCCCGGTCTGGTAGTGGGAACTGACCATGTGTGTTACTGCCATAGAGTAGCTACTGACCGTGACATTGTGCGGTTCCTGTGCTTACCCTGAGGGTGAGGTGGGGCGCCCATCACCAGGTCCGCAGCACCTGGCTTGGATGAGATAGGCTGTGCTGCAGGTCCCATTAGTGAAAGTGTGTGACAGGTAGTCCTTGCAGACACATCTCTGTCCATCTGTATTTCTGAGTCATGTCTAGCCCTTGTGGACTATGATGCACCCAGAATAGTGTATATCCTATGTGGTTGCCATGGTCACATGTTGGAGGAGGGGGAGGAGGTGGTGGTAGTTGGGCCCAAAAGCAGAGCATGTAGCACCACCCAACACGCTCTCTCTGGGTCAGGGTGGGGGACATGATCTCCCACCAACAGATCCACACTCTACATCAGAGTTAGTAGAGGAGTCCACCACCCCAGTCCTGCTGGGGAATAGGCACCCTCCCAGGTATATCTGTATATGTTTCATAGGGCACTGCCAGGAGGCCTTTAAAAGCTCAGCTGCTGCCACCTGCAAGGTGCTCCAGCCATACACATGCTAACTTCAGACTGTCTGCCAACTAGTACATAGCCCCCATTGCCTGCACTGTTTCCAGTGTTAGCCTGCCAATGTGCATAATGAGGAGCGTGGTATTGTGGGTATGGCCCGGACAGAGCGGCCTGGGCAAGATGCATCTGCACAGGGCATAGGATAATGGCTGGGACATGGTAGTGCCCGACCACCACCTGCACAGACAGGGCGGCCACAGCATGTCATGCTGGGGGGGGGGGGGTGTCACTCTCGCCCTGACTGAGCAGTGACCACGGCATGGCTAGTTTCCCCCATTTCTTTTAAGTGGTATCTTTGAGTCCCTTTTTCTGGGGCCGAATCACTGACATACTTGCTTGGTGCGTGTGCTTACATCCCATTTTTGGTTGCACACAGTTCCTCCAGGAACATGTTTTACCTAGCAGACTGTCTGCAGTTAGCATGTGTATGGATGGAACACTGTGGAAAGGGTAGAGACTGACTGTGCTCTCTGCTGGTGAATGTCAGATAGTGGTGGGGGGCAGCTGAGCTTTTAAAGGCCTACTGTCTGTCTGCTAGTGCCTAATGTGATCTGTACAGATCTGCATAGATTGTGCTGTAGCACGGGGGTTGATGGTGCCCTCTATTGCCACCACTGTAGGGATGTAGAATGTGGATCTGTTGGTGGGAGACTCTGCCCCCCACCCTGAGCCACAGAGAGCAGGTTGGGTGGTGCTACATAATCTGCCTTTGGGTGCAAACACCACCCTTCTTTTATAACATGCGATCATGGCATCCACACAGGACATGCACTATTCTGGGTGCATCATAACCCACAAGGGCTAGATGTGACTGGGAAATACAGATGAACACAGGTGTATCCTAGGTGTGTCTGCAAAGACTACCTTTTATGCACTGACACTGACAAAGACCTGCAGCACCACCTACCTGAGCCAAGCTAGGTGCTGCGGACCTGGTGCTGGGCGCCCCACCTCACCCTCAGGTTGAGCACAGAAACCACACATTGTGACGGTCTGTAGCTACTCTGTGCCAGTAACACACATGGTCAGTTCCCCCTAAAGGCCGGGGTGCTATAGAGGCGCATACCCCATCTTGTGATCAGATGTAGGCTGCTGATCTGCATGTGCAGTGCATCATGGTTATGGGTGGGTTTACCCTATCCTGGTAGCCACAGCAGACAGTTTGTGTGGTGACCTGCAGTCTTTCTGTAGCCAGCCAGCGGTGTGTTAGTAGCTATAGAGATGTAGCCCACTGGTTACTTCAATGACTGTGGAGACAGAGGTCATGGGTTTGATCCAATGGTGGTATTATATAATAAGACTCTCTGAGACTTTTCCTTTTAATTTAAATCAGTGCTGCCAGCAAAAAGCACCCTCACAGTGCCGTAACCTTAAGGTGCGTGATAAGGCGCCATATAAAGCACCCTATAGGGCACATTATAAGGCACCTTGGTGGACAGGGCACTTTATAATGTGCCCTATGGAGTGCCTTATAGGGCGCCTTATGCGGCACCTTAGGTTACGGCACTGTGAGGGTGTTTTTGCTGGCAGCATTGATTTAAATTAAAAAAGGAAGTGCCTCAGACAGCACTGATTTAGATTAACAGGAAATGCCTCAGACAGCCTTCTTACATAACACCACTGTGGGATGAAACCCATAACCTCTGCTTCCACAGTCATTGCAGTAACCAGTGGGCTACATCTTTATAGCTTCTAAAACTGTGCTGGCATGAACTAAGGGTTAATGTGCGTTAACCTGCCATGGCACCCACTATCGCGCGATACAGATTCTTGCTACCTTGCCAACGGATCGCTCACTCCTTATATGGCATTCTTCACATTATCACTGCAACTAGCACTGGTAACATTAAGACAGTTTAGTAAACATACCCCTAAGAAAGTAGTGATCCATATGCAGCAATGGCGATGGTGCACATGGGGCATAGGGGGCTGCAGGCGGGACATGTAGTGGGGCAGCTGGGGCACAGTGTGAACTAGGCTGTCATCTAGGTGGCACATAGGAACATAGAAACTAGAAATCAGCAAGAAAGCAGCTGGCCAAGGCCAACCACAATCCACCTATATCTACCTGGCCACACTAGCCAATAGTTGCTAGGTCACTGACCTGACATCCCCCCAGCCATCCCTCTCCCATGTGGAAGGGACATAATATTAGTAGCCGGTGATGGGGGGGATGTGTAGATGTCCATGTATGCCTCCCCTCCCCAGACCCTGCTCCCTAGGCGACCGCCTACCTGCACAGTGGATGGCCTGGGACTGCGCACTACCAGCACCGACAGCATATAGCCAGGTGGCATGGCAGGGGGGCATGTGTTGGTGCTGGAGGGGGCAGTGGCACCTGCCTGTAGTGCACTCAGGCCATGCCCTGTACCAGTATGTGGTGTGCAGTACAACAGAAAAGGTCTAGCTGAGGACTGCTGTGCTTTCGCAGCAACAGTGTGGTGCAGTACACACAACCAGTGTGTCCCAGAGCAGAGAGTCACAGGTTCAGGTCCCAGCTGTGGATCCTGCATAGAATGTCCCTATATTTTACCCTACAATGCAGATACAACATCAACATGTGCAATCCTGAAAGCAGCGGCCAACAGGGGTGCAAACATCCACTCACACAGGCTCCACTATCCAAAGCTCCATGGAGAGTCAAGCTGTTGGCCCCAGCATGGAGCCACAGTTATCACCGGAGCACTATTACTACCTCCTGCACAGTTTGGCAATGTCGGCACTGTGATCAGGACCAGTGTGGCGGGCAGGGTTGCCAACCACCCCTATCTTTGCACAATGCTGCAATAGGAGTGTCTGTGTGTGTATGTCTATCTGTTGTTTTGTGACTGCCTACACCTCACTGGGCCCATAATGTCCTACTATTACCAGCATTAGCCTGCAAATGTGCATAATGAGGAGCAAGGTATTGTGGGTATGGCCCGGGCAGGGCAGACTGGGCAGGATGCATCTGTAGAGGGTGTAGGGCAATGGCTGGGACATTGTAGTGCCCAACCACCACCTGCATGGACATGGTGGCCACAGCACTTCTTGCTGTTAGGGCACTCTCAAACTGACCAAACAGTGACCATGGCGCGGCTATGTTCTCACATAGTGCTATAAAGCATCTGTTTCAAGTGATATATGTGTGCCCCCATTCTGGGGGTGCATAGTTCCACTGTGAACATGTAGGATAGACTGGCTAGCGGAGTGTTCGTGCATGGCCGGGACACCTGGTGTGGCACAGCAGGTACAATCTGACTGTGCTTGCTGCTGGTGAATGTCAGACCATGGGTGGGGGCTGGGGAACAGCTGTTGTCCTAGAACTGGTGGGAGCACATGGGAAGGGCAATAGACTGATTGTCTACAGTATTGCAGCATTTGTGTGTTGCATCTTACATGCGCTGCAGCGTGCATGATAACGTGTGTGACGTCTGTTTGGAATGTGCGTTCCTATGTGCCATAATCTGACCACATATGTTAAGGCACCTAGACATATCTCATAAGGCACGTAGAAAGCTCTGTAATGTCACGTGAGCTCTTGTGCATGCTGCGCATCAGGTGCCCTGCTACATGCATTCTTCACATCGTGCATCTGACGCAATGCGCGTAGGACACACCACTGTGTGCTAATCTAGCAGACACAATGGCTACTTGGTGGTACATATTTGCATTGTGCTTGTTGTGGTTGTTTGGGATAGTGGTTGCAGATGTGCATGGAGCCAACATAGGCTGTGGGTTTGGTTCCCACAGGTTCCTTTTCCTTTCTTTTTGTTGGTTCTGCTTGCCTTACCATACAATGGCTCTGGCTTCGTCCCTTCTCCACATACTCTTCCTGCTCTTCACTGTACACTGCAGTGTCCCCTCCATGCTGCCTATCCATCACATGCTAGCTGTTACATATGTTCCCTTTCTTTGAGTTGTCTGTGTGGGCCGGTGGCTCAGTGGTTTGGTATTGGTGTCGATAAACTGTGTTTGGGCTCTTCAGTGTGCCAGTTTAATTCCCTCTTACTCCTTTTTGGATTCCCTGCCCATTTTGCCCTTATACACACACCATCCACACAGTTGGCCCTTCAGACCGAACCCTGCCACCCTTTCCGCCACTGTTGTTTACTCCTCTGCATGCTGGGTTCACTGTACACCATTTCATGGTGTGTGTGCATGTGTTAACTGTGGCTCACGTCCCCATTACAGACTGCGATATCAGCTGCCTGTGGTCTATGGCCTTGCACCTATGGCTCCATTTCTTATGTGGCACCATGTTTGCACCTCCCTCAGCACATCTTCTACTGTCAACACACCTTAGATTGCAACCCCTTCGAACGCACTGCTGCTTCCCGTCGGCTGTGGTGTTCACGCGTGGTGGGTCCAAGGCGCACTGTACTGTGTGTTAAGCGCCTTGTAACGCGTGTTACGTGACATGGCTTGCTTTAACGATGCACCACCCACTCCTTTATATGGACATCCGTAACATTACCGGGGAAATTAATGACTGTAACATTACCGGAGTTTAGTAAACATACCCCAAAGTCTGTCTGATATTTTCCATGTTAGGCTTGATATCAACAATTAGCTGCATCTCAGTGGTCATGTCAGAGTACTAGCCAATTAGATGCTGCAGACTGGACGACAACATCCTCTCTCTTCCCAAGGGCACTGTGATGTCACTTGGGAGGCGTGCCTTCATTACAAGTAGCATGATGTCACCTTCTGACTCAGGGGTGTAGCCACAGAAAAGTCACTATTTTGGGCTAGTTTTCAGTGGGCATTTGGCAGGAACCTGTGGAATTCTCTGGCAACTATTTTCCCCATAGAAAATGAGAATGGGAAGTAAGAAGGACTGAATGGAAAAGTCTGCCTTTTTGCAGATGACACAAAAATTTGCAACAGAGTGAATTCTCCTGAGGGAGTGGATAATATGAGGAAAGCTGGAAAAATGGTCTAATGCTTGGCAGTTAAGATTTAATGTGAAGAAGTGCAGTGTCATGCACTTGGGAAGCAGAAATCCAAGGGAATTGTATGCGATAGGTGGCGAGAGGTTGGTGTGCACGGAGAAGGAGAAGGACGGACTGATTGCTTCTGAGGATCTCAAGATGGTGAAACAGTGTGAAAAACTGGTGGCAAAAGCCAGAAGGATGCTGGGTTGCACAGAGGAATTACCAGCAGAAAGGAAGAGGTACTAATGCCACTGTACAAGTCACTGGTGAGGCCTCAATTGGAATATTGTATTCAGTTTTGGAGACCATATCTCACAAAGGATATAAAAAGACTGGAAATGGTTCAGAGGAAGGCATCCAAAATGATTTGGAGCCTGCGCCAGAAGACATATGAGAAGAAACTTGAAGACCTAAATATGCATATGATAGAGGAGATGAGGGACAGGGGAGATATGATACAGACCTTTAAATACTTAAACACACAAACCTTTTTCAAAGACGGGGAAGCTGTAAAACTAGAGGGCATAACATGAAACTACAAGGGAGTAAACTGAAAGGCAATGCCAGGAAATACTTTTTCACTGAAAGGGTGGTGGATGCTTGGAATGCCCTCCCAATGGAAGTGGTGGGGCAAATACAGTGACAGAATTCAAAATGGCATGGGACAGACACAGTGGATCCCTTTATAGAAACAGGATAAAATCAAAATAAACATAACTATCTCTTATATCTGAACAAATAGGGATTATCTACACAAAGCAGTGGGTACACCCCTAAACAAAGGCATGGGGAGGGGTGACCTGCATGGATTGGCAGGTGCACATACTCTTGCCGCCTTGCTGGGAAGACTAGATGGACGGTACTGGTCTTTATCTGCCCTCATATACTATGCTACTATGTTACTAAATGACGAGTGGAAGGCTCCTATAGTGAAAATACAGAAACATGTGCAAATTATGTGCCTGAAGATCAGAGCCCTACATACCGGAGAGGAGAGGAGGGGGGAGCCGAGCAGCCAGGAGGTAAGACCTCACTCACCCTCCCTCTTCAGGACAGCTGTGGAGGCAAAGGAAGCAGCCTTAGTGTAAAGGCAAAAGCAGCCCCAGTGAAGTGCTGAAACAAAGAATAAGAGTGAGTGAACAGCAAACAGCAGAATATGGGAGAACTGACTACAGAGTACAGAGGTGAAGCCCATCCCAGAGGGTGAGTTAAATAGTCTAGTGTGTGAGAGGCTGTGCCAAGGGAAAGTGTCAGAGCGGCAGTGTGACCAGAGGCAGCCAGGACACACACACAAGAGGCTATGAGTGATAGAGAAACCTGGGTGGAGGTGCTGCTGGGAGACAAAGAGACTGGGCTGGAGCAGGAAGGAAACTGGAACTAGCTGGAGAGAAGGCGCTGTGTGAAGACAGTTGCTAAGAAGAATAGACGACACCTATGTGTGTACTACACCTAGTTAGGAATACTAAATGCTGCTTTTATTTCATGGCTATGCAAATCACCCAAGTACACCAAGGTAACTGTTTATGGGAAAGGGAACACTTACACCAAGTTTAAATATTTAGGGGGGAAAAAGGGGGCCTAGGAAGTGCAGTTAGGGTTTTGATCCCTTTTAATTTTGCTAGCCTTCTGGTAGGTACTGGCGTGAAGCAAAAGGCTAGAGAACAGCTATAATATGGGAAGCATGTCGGTGCTCCCAGGAGCCAATGAACCAGATACAGTACATTGCATCAATGCAACCCCATGGAAGGGTCCCGGGATTTGGGGGTGGTGTCTGTGAACCAAAGAAGGTGGCTGCATGAACTCTGAGGTCTTCTTCTCCTTCTCTTAATAATGTGACAGTTTTACTGTTAACTGGTCATTTTGTTGCCTCTTGTGATCTAATATGTCAATGATACCCTCAGCAAGACAACTTTATGAGCCTACTGGCGCAAAGCAACAGAATGGCATTCAATCCTTATCTACAACAATCACGGCCTGCAGGCTGGCAAGCCCATAAGAGGCCCTATTCATCCTGTAGTTGGGCATGGTGAAACACCCTCAACTAGAGATGTACGGTGAAGGCTGATTTTATGGTAAGTAATTTTCTACCTCTTGATTTCTTTTTTTTATGCTTCATAATGATGAATAATGGTTGCAAGACCCATGTGTTGAATTTATTGGGGGAACAAGCTCCTATGTCTCCTGACTCTTACTGGCATTGACTATGACCTGTGGCCTGCATATGAGTTGATGCTGCACCTGCCTCTTCCCTGCCTGATACTGTGGAAGAGCAAGCGACTAACTCATGCAGCTTGTTTGACTCTTATGGAACGGCCCAGTAAAGATGTATGCTAATGGTGAAGACATTCATTTTATAATTTGGTCCTGGCAAGGGTGCTATCTGTGAATTTGGTATGATTTATGCAGGGCAGCACTTTGAATTGCACCTGATTGCAGAGACTATAAAGAGCAGGCAGGACCTTTGGTATTTATACAGCTGAAGCTGCTCATTTGTTTTTTCCTTTGTTGTTTCTTATTGACTGAGGACTATCTAGAAAAGGTAACTTGCAGTTCTTAAAGTGTGCATTGATCCACACAACATTGCTTATGTGGGACAAAAGTTTCTTATTGAATGCTTACCTGCCATGGTTATGAGTATATTGCAGTGTTTTTCAAATTATTATTTTGTATGACCCCATTTTAACAACTGAAGATTCCTGTGACCCCAGATGATGGTGATGAAATCAAAACAGCAGGTCTCCAGCCTCCTTCCTGTCCCTCCACTCATCTCAAGCAGGCAGATAGTGGCAACTTCAGCAGTAGTCAGCACAGGGTCCCTTGTGTCAGTGTGCATTTACAGACCCCAGTGCTCAGCATGGGTTTCCAGTCCGATAGGAAGCTTAGCTAGAAGGGGGGAAGGACCAATAAGTGTTCACTGGCTCACAGGCCACATGCTGACAGGTGACTGCCACTTCTTGGCATAGGTCACAGTGAAAATCCAAACAGAAGTGGAAATGGTCATGTTTTTGTGACCCCATTCACTGGTGATGTGACCCCCACTGGTATATTGGATAGTCCTCATTCTTTGAGAAAACATTTTTTTTTGTTGCAGCTTAAACCTGTCCTTTGATATTTTGTACCTTCATTCTCTGCGACTCACAGATACGGTCTATATCAGCTTTGTGCTACATTATATGGAACCTGACTGAGTTCCTCAAAAGTACTGGCTAAGTTTTGTAGGAACCCATTAGTGGTCAGAGATTTGAGTGCTATTATGGCTGATTCCAACAAGAAAACTGCAATTTCATCTCCTGAGGCTGCTTTAGAGTTTCCTGTTACTAAGACAGACATTCTGGAGTTATTAAACTAAATTAAGTTGATATGACTGGATATCAATAAAGAGGCTGCAGATCTCACAGCTAAATTCAAGCACTTGGATAATAAAGTCTCACAAAATGAGATTAATATTGGCAAACAAATTGACTCTACGGCACTTCCACAATCAAAGGTACACAAGCTGGATGTGCTATTTAAGGACTTGCAACTCAAACAAGATGGTAGTGAGAATCATCAATGTAGGATTCTGGGAGCCCCAGAATGTAAATGTCTTCAAAATTGTGGAGGAAATTTTCCACAAGAGCGGTAACAAACTACCTTTAGAGAGGGCACATAGAATTTATCATCATGAAAACATTTGGCAGGAACACTCCTGTCCCATTAATGTACACCGCCCTGCTGCTCATGTTAAGAGTGGTTAAGAAAGTTTTAATAAACATAAACATTATAGCATGCTTTCACTATTTTGAAGATAAACTAATGTCTACAATCAGGAATAAGGAGTCAATCAAATACTAAAACAAACTATAAACATTTTTCCAGACCTGTCTATTACTACTACTACTACTATTGAGCATTTGTAAGGAAGGTGATTAGCGGGGTGCCTCAGGGTTCGGTCCTAGGCCCGGCACTGTTCCATGTATTTGTGAGTGATATTGCTGAAGGACTAAATGGAAAGGCCTGTCTTTTTGCAGATGACACAAAAATTTGCAACAGAATGGACTCCCCCGTGGGAGTGCTTAACATGAGGAAAGATTACAAAAGCTAGAAGAATGGTCTAATGCTTGGCAATTAAGATTTAATTTGAAGAAGTGCAGTGTCATGCACTTGGGTAGCAGAAATCCAAGGGAAAAGTATGCGATAGGGGGCGAGAGGTTGGTGTGCATGGAGCAGGAGAAAGACCTCGGTGTGATTATTTCTGTAGATCTCAAGGTGGCGAAACAGTGCGACAAGGTGGTGGCAAAAGCCAGGAGGATGTTGGGCTGCATACGAAGAGGAATTACCAGCAGAAAGGAAGAGGTTCTAATGCCACTGTATAAGTCACTGGTGAGGCCTCACTTGGAATACTGTGTTCAGTTTTGGAGACCGTAGCTTGCAAAGGATGTAAAAAGAATGGAAGCTGTTCAGAGGAAGGCGACCAAAATGATTTGGAGCCTGCGTCAGAAGCCTTATGAGAAAAGACTTGAAGACCTAAATATGCACATTTTGGAGGAGAGGAGGGATAGGGGAGATATGATTCAGACCTTTAAATACTTAAAGAGAAATAATCAACAAACAAACCTCTTCCAGAGATGGGGAAGCTGTAAAACTAGAGGGCATGACATGAAGCTGCAAGGTGGTAAATTGAAAAGCAATGTCAGACAATTCTTTTTCACTGAAAGGGTGGTGGATGCTTGGAATGCCCTCCCGATGGAGGTGGTGGGGGCAAACACAGTGACAGAATTCAAAGTGCCCTGGGACAGACACAGTGGATCACTTTACAGCAACAGGATAAAATCAAAATAAACTGAACCATCTAATTTCTCAACAAATAGGGGTGTCCTACATGAAGTGATGGGGGGAGGAATGGTGGGTTCACCCCTAAACAAAGATATGGGGAGGGTGAAGACATGGGGAGGGGTGCACCTGCTCCTGGTGGGTGTACCCCTAAACAAAGACATGGGGAGGGGTGCACCTACTCCCTAAAAGACATGGGAAGGGGTGCACCTACTCCTGCCATATTGCTCGGCTGACTAGATGAACCATACTGGTCTTTATCTGCCGTCATTTACTATGTTACTATGTATAGCGCTACAAGATGTACACAGCACTGCACAAACATGTAAGAGACAATCCCTGCTCATCAGAGCTTACAATTTAGTCAAGACAGACAATACAATAGGTGTAGACAGGGATACATCTAAGGGCAATAGCAAGAAAACACAAGGAGATCAGGTGAGTCAAGATCCAAAAGCGACAGCGAAGAGGTGAGTTTTCAGCCTGGATTTGAAAAGGGTCAGAGAAGGCACCTGACGTACAGACTCAGGTAGTTTGTTTCAGGTGTAAGGTGCAGCAAGATGAAAGGAGATGAAAGGAGAGAAGTCGGGAGTTAGCAATAGAAGAGAAGGGCACAGATAGAAGGGATTTTCCAGAAGAGCGGTGTTCCCGAGGAGGGGTGTAGGGAGAGATAAGAGAGGAAAGATAGTGAGATGCTGCAGAGTGAATGCACTTTGTGATAAGGAAGCTTATCATAGCTCAGGAAGGGGCTATAGAAAAGGTGAAGTGTCTCTGAACAAGCAACCTGTCAGTGCTGGTAGAAATGAGAAAACAGAATTTTGCCATAAAAGACTACCAGTCCCAGAATGCACCAGGTTTCCAACAGCCATGAGAGGAGCTGAAGTGAGAAAACGTGTGTTCAATCAAAAGGGCTATGAGGTAATCCCCAAGCACTCATTGCAAAGGGCAGGGCTTGATTCAGCACAGCTGCGCTGTGCTAGGATGGAACACTCATCTCAAAGGGCAAGGCCTGATTCAGCACAGCTGCGCTGTGTTAGGGAGGAACACTCATCTAAGCAGAATAAGAGTAGAGTTTATTCTACAGATGACCATCTTCATGATCACCTTGGATATCCAGAGAATTATCCTCAGTTTCATCTGAAGGATTATCAGAAGCAGAAGCCAAACCGGACGGACAGAGAGGGAAAGAGACCCTCTGGAAGAAAGAGGAGAAAAGCCTTTGAGAGGTCTAGAAGAGTCCAAAGCAGTACGTATACTGTGAGGTATTCCAAGGGCCAGCATACACCATTGGACTGGGGAAAGCCAGAGGAATGGTGCTGCAGAGCTAGGAATCACCAGAGGCTACCTGTGAGGGAGACGGCTGCACGTGGAAGGGACCCTAAGACCTGTGCCAGAAGGTATGTGAAGAGAGATCCAGTATCCAGGGATCTGGATTGGAAGGCTGGACATAAGAACTGGACTACATACTGGCCAGGCTATATAGAGAGGAACTCTAGCAGCAATGGAAGCTCAGGTATGAACACTGATCTATGCCCTAGCTATAACCTTGAAAGACAGCAGGGAAACAAGTATTCTCCTGAAAATGCTCCATTGAGAGATTCATCTGTGCCAATCCATGATATTGAACCCATGCTTGTTGAACAAGGGGGAATAATAGCAGATGAGGATCCTGTTTATATGGACTGCTCTCTATCTAAACTCCGTTGGTAACTTTCTGTTATAAAGTACAGCAACCATCACAAAGAAATACAAATTTGTTCTTTAATCTACTCAGAAAAGCTCCTGAAGCAGGATTTGACCCACACAGTAGAAAGCAAGCCAGCTAAGGGGTTTCAGCTGGATAACTGCTAGCAATTAAGCCTTACCTAATTGCTTGTGAGCTAGGAGAGAATCATTTCTGAATTTATGTGGGAAGTAATCAGAAATTAACCTGAAAAGAACAGTTTGTTTCTTGCTTTGTAGCTTTTCATTGGTTGTTTTCCTGATTTTGACTTTGTTTTTCCAAGTTAACACTGAAAGCAAGTAACCTAATTTATGTGCTACCAAGCATATCTGTGTTGGGAGAAATAACTCCATAAATAAATATCGTATTGGCTTTACCCAAGAGCACAACTAAATTATTGTCAGCAGCTGTGTCTGGTGTGAATGAACTACATTGCCCACAATACCTTGCAAATCATATAGAAATATGCACTTGCCAAGAGTGTGAAGATTCTCACCCAGGCATCCGTCTGACAAATGGCGTAGTTTTTCGGATTGCTTTTGCACAAAAGGGGATTTACTTGCTGAGGATTACAACTAAAGTTCAAGTTTAAAGCTGGAAAAAAAGATTTTCCCTCAACTACACTTTGGAGGAAAAGGGGTTGTTCCAGGAAGCTGTCCCAGGAGGAAAAGACCCTGTGCAGAGCTGGATTCATCACTGAGACAAGGTAATAAGTACCTGGGCATGTCTAGTGGTGGATGGGAGTAAACACAGGGTAATTGAAAAAAAAAAAAAAGAGTGTAGAAAAAAACACCTGTTTGGAAGGTGGTGCACTGTGTTTTTTTTCTTTGTAGTTTCTTGCAGGGTTCAAGATGGATCCGAGGGAGATGGCTAGCTGGATGGCAGCCCAGTTCAGCAGGCAACAGGAGCTATCGCAGCAAGCACAGGACACTGCTATGAAAGCCTTAATGGACCAGCAGAAGCCAGTGCTTGATCTGGTGCAAGCCCTAGTTGAGCTGAAGAACCAAAGTGGAACAGATGCAAGACCAGCAGTAAATACTGGTACACCACATGTGGACATTGTGGGACTCAATCAAGGGATTGGGGCATTTAGTTTTGGGAAATTAACTCCAGATGATAATGTTGATGATTTTCTAGAGTCTTTTGAAAGAGTGGCACAAGCATTAGCATGGCCAGAGACCCAGTGGGCAGTAAGGCTGGCAGCCTCATTAACTGGAGAGGCGCTTGCAGCTTATAGAGCAATGCCAGCAGCCCAGGCTTTGAATTATAAGGATGTAAAGGCTGCTATTAGAGATCGCCTAGGGTTGTCTATTTCAGAGTATAGGCGAATGTTTAGAGCTACTACATTGAAAGTGGGTGAAACACCCAGGGCTCTGAGTCAGAGAATCAGAAGTTTAGCTGTAAAATGGTTGGAGCCTGAGCAAAAGACAGTAGAAATGTTATTAGACATTATAATGCTGGAACAATTTATGTCTGTGGTCTCTAAAGATTTGCACACTTTCCTTATACAGCAAAATTGCCAAAATCTTGGAGAGGCAACCATGCTAGCAGAGAGATTCTTGGAAGCCACGCAGGCTTGCCATAGAATGGGTGGCCCTCTGAAGATTGGTGCTGAGGCTAGATGTGCTGTATCAGAAAAGAGAATAATTAAAAATGTTTCTGAAAATGAATGTACTGTATCAAACCCAATGACACAGTGGAATAGAAAGAAATGTTTCAAGTGTGGAAAATGGGGACATTTAGAAAAGAGATGCCAGACACACACTAGCTTAGTGGGTGTGGATTTAAAACAGCCCAAAGAAGGATTTCTTTTGATGGTTGATGTGCAAGGAATTACCACAAATGCTCTGTTAGACTCTGGGGCAGACCAGAGTATGATGTCAAAAAGGCTTTGGAAGAGGATAGAGGCCCAAGAAGGATTTGTGCCTAGAACCCCTGAAAGCCAAGTTCATATCAGATGCATTCATGGTGCTGCAACATCATATCCCACCTATAGGCTAAAGGTTAAGTGCCTGGGGGAACAAGAGGAAGTCCTGTTAGCAGTGGTGCCTAGGCTACCCTTTGATTTGGTTCTAGGAAAGGACTGGCCAAGATTTAAGCAGGGTCTAGTGGAAGGACTAGGAAAGAAGGAGGGAGAAGGTTTAATGGTAATAGCTCCCGGGCCTTTCTTTGGAAGTCCTCAGTCCCTAGCTAAAAAGATGGTTAAGCTTCCAGAAGGCCAAACTATGGGTAATAAGAGGGGCCTTGTATCCACCCGCTCGCAGGCTAAGATAGAGAGCCAGCAGAAGGAGGAGGGGGGAGCAGGCAGAGTTATTAGGAGACTTACCCTCTCATGATGATTTGATAACCCCATCATCTGGTAAAGTAAGAAAGTTGAAAGCACAAAAGCGGCGTGAGAGACTTTGTAGAGCACAGGGTAGGGCTGAGATGTTAGCTGGTCAAAGTTTACCCTGGGTGCCAGCTGAGTTAGTGGCAAAGTTTCCTAACTTTCCACAAGAGCAACGAGCTGATCAAGCTCTCACTCGAGCTTTTAAGTATGCTCAGGAGGTCAGGGAGGAGTTGCCCAGATTCAGACTAGATAATGAAATATTATATAGAGAGAGTCAGGACCCCAGAAATGGGACCATACGTAAACAATTGGTGGTACCCACAACTTTCAAAGGGCTAGTACTTAGATTAGCACATGATCATCCAGTGGGAGGTCATAAAGGGATGCAAGGAACTCTGGATCAAATACTTATGCGTTTTTACTGGCCAGGTATTTTCAAAGAAACTGCCCAGTTTTGTGCTGCATGTCCAGTGAGTCAGCGAGTTATAGCGGCTCACCCACCGGTGGTGCCATTGATTCCCATGCCAATTATCACAGACCCAATTGGTCGCATTGCCATGGATATTGTAGGCCCATTAGTCAAAACGCCCCGAGGTTTCCAATACATCCTAGTTATGGTAGATCAGGCAACAAGGTTTCCCTGGGCCATACCATTGAGGAATGTTTCTGCAAAAACAATAGCTTTAGAGCTAGTAAAATTGTTTTGTGAAGTGGGATTCCCAAGAGAGGTGTTGACTGACCGAGGGTCCAATTTTGTATCCAAATATTTGGCCCAGGTCTGGGATGCCTTTGGCATTCATCACGTAAAAACCTCAGCCTACCATCCACAATCAAACGGTTTGGTGGAGAGATTCAAACAAACTCTCAAACAAATGTTGAGAAGGGGGTTAGCAGGAGAGGTAAAAGAATGGGATATGTTATTGCCTTTTGCCTTGTATGCCTGCAGGGAAAGAATTCAGGTGTCCCTAGGTGTAACCCCATATGAATTGATGCATGGTAGGGCTCCACGGGGTTTGTTAGACATTTTGAGGGAACAATGGATTGATCCTGAACCAGGAAGTCAGGAGGTGCCACTGTTTCTACGTGACTTGAGAGCACGTTTGAAAAGGACCTCGCAGGTTGCTGAAAGGAACCTGCAGGACAGTCAAGTGCGCCAGAAAGGGTGGTATGATAGGAAGGCCAAAAGCCGCCAATTAAACATTGGTGAAAAGGTTTTGGTTCAAGTAGCAGGTACAGCCCCAAAATTTGAAGTACAGTGGAAAGGGCCATGGAAGGTTGTTAAACAAGTGAGCCCAGTGTCTTGTATGGTAGAAAATGCAAGAGGGCGTAGCCAGACCTACCATATTAATGTACTTAAATCTTGGAAGGAGAGGCCTGTAAATAATAATGTCCCTGAAGCCAGTCAGGAAGTAAGTGAGCTTCAAAATGATAACACTCTCGTAGGTATTACAGACTGTAGGAAAGAAGTTTCACCAGTTAAACCAGTCCGTAATAACTTAAGCAGGGGGGTATGTGATAAGGAAGCTTATCATAGCTCAGGAAGGGGCTATAGAAAAGGTGAAGTGTCTCTGAACAAGCAACCTGTCAGTGCTGGTAGAAATGAGAAAACAGAATTTTGCCATAAAAGACTACCAGTCCCAGAATGCACCAGGTTTCCAACAGCCATGAGAGGAGCTGAAGTGAGAAAACGTGTGTTCAATCAAAAGGGCTATGAGGTAATCCCCAAGCACTCATTGCAAAGGGCAGGGCTTGATTCAGCACAGCTGCGCTGTGCTAGGATGGAACACTCATCTCAAAGGGCAAGGCCTGATTCAGCACAGCTGCGCTGTGTTAGGGAGGAACACTCATCTAAGCAGAATAAGAGTAGAGTTTATTCTACAGATGACCATCTTCATGATCACCTTGGATATCCAGAGAATTATCCTCAGTTTCATCTGAAGGATTATCAGAAGCAGAAGCCAAACCGGACAGACAGAGAGGGAAAGAGACCCTCTAGAAGAAAGAGGAGAAAAGCCTTTGAGAGGTCTAGAAGAGTCCAAAGCAGTACGTATACTGTGAGGTATTCCAAGGGCCAGCATACACCATTGGACTGGGGAAAGCCAGAGGAATGGTGCTGCAGAGCTAGGAATCACCAGAGGCTACCTGTGAGGGAGACGGCTGCACGTGGAAGGGACCCTAAGACCTGTGCCAGAAGGTATGTGAAGAGAGATCCAGTATCCAGGGATCTGGATTGGAAGGCTGGACATAAGAACTGGACTACATACTGGCCAGGCTATATAGAGAGGAACTCTAGCAGCAATGGAAGCTCAGGTATGAACACTGATCTATGCCCTAGCTATAACCTTGAAAGACAGCAGGGAAACAAGTATTCTCCTGAAAATGCTCCATTGAGAGATTCATCTGTGCCAATCCATGATATTGAACCCATGCTTGTTGAACAAGGGGGAATAATAGCAGATGAGGATCCTGTTTATATGGACTGCTCTCTATCTAAACTCCGTTGGTAACTTTCTGTTATAAAGTACAGCAACCATCACAAAGAAATACAAATTTGTTCTTTAATCTACTCAGAAAAGCTCCTGAAGCAGGATTTGACCCACACAGTAGAAAGCAAGCCAGCTAAGGGGTTTCAGCTGGATAACTGCTAGCAATTAAGCCTTACCTAATTGCTTGTGAGCTAGGAGAGAATCATTTCTGAATTTATGTGGGAAGTAATCAGAAATTAACCTGAAAAGAACAGTTTGTTTCTTGCTTTGTAGCTTTTCATTGGTTGTTTTCCTGATTTTGACTTTGTTTTTCCAAGTTAACACTGAAAGCAAGTAACCTAATTTATGTGCTACCAAGCATATCTGTGTTGGGAGAAATAACCCCATAAATAAATATCTTATTGGCTTTACCCAAGAGCACAACTAAATTATTGTCAGCAGCTGTGTCTGGTGTGAATGAACTACATTGCCCACAATACCTTGCAAATCATATAGAAATATGCACTTGCCAAGAGTGTGAAGATTCTCACCCAGGCAGCCGTCTGACAACTTATAGGTCAGCAGGAGAAGTTTGAACTGGATATGGAAACAGATAGGGAGCCAATGAAATGACTTGAGAAGAGGGGTAATATGGGCATGATGAGGCTGGCGAAAGATTAGCCGCTCTGCAGTGTTGACGGGGAGAGAGATGATGTCTCAGTTTACCTTGTGGCAAAGGAATAGCTTTAGACCGTTAACCCAGCTTTTGAGTTCCAAACAATCAAATATAGATATAGACTTTTATTTGGCCTGAGCATCACACATTCTGATGAGGTTCAGATGCTTGAACTTGGCCTAAGCCTTTTCTCTCTATCTCAGCAGCTAAAAGGTGGGATCTGGAATGGCAGGTCAGCACAACAAAGAGACGGATAGTCTCTAAACACCATAGAGGAACTTTGAACACATCTGGATGGAATTCTGTTCTGGACATGGATCTGTCGCAACCTACTTAATCGCAATTCTTGATGAGGATCACTATCTGTGCTATGGCAGTTGGGATGAAAAAAATGGCAAAAAAAGAAATGAATAATGAAAAAAGTGGCTGTCTACCCCTGCTTTACTTGAGATGACTATGTCTATGTTTATGCAATTTCTTGATATACTGCCCAAGCTGAAGGTCATCAGAGTGGTTTACAATCATTACAAGCAAAGGGCTCACAATCTATGTGGACCTGAGGCAACGCAGGGCTAAGTGTCTTGCCCAAGGTCACAAGGAGTGTCTATAGGACAAGAAACCCCAGTCCCTCCAGCCTGAGATTGCTGTTCCCAGATTGGACCCCTGGCCTGAGGTACCTTGTCCTAACCACTACTCACTATGTCCTTCTTTATAAGGCTGAAGCCAAGATGTTAACAATCTTTTTTTTTTCTCTTCCCTTTTAGGGTAGGAGAGGGAGTGAAATTTTTCACCGGCATCTCACACATGTATCCCAAGGAGGATACTGATAGGGCAGATATTTTTCTTTTGCCCCTTCTGTTTGATTTTCTCTTTTCTTTTTCCTTGTTTTGTTCTTTATTGGGGAGAGGGGAGTAATGCAGGGAGATGACTGGTTCTAGTGGGGAGGGTGGTGTGGGAAATGTTTGGTTGTGTGTGGTTATTGTGGAGATTGATGGTCTGATTGGATGAAATCAGAATTGTTAGTATATTTATGTTTATTTATATTTGATGTGCCACACCTATACCTAGGTAGCAGGGTGGTGTACAATGCAATGTCCAAAAATAAGAAAGTATGAAAAGAATGCCAATATTTGGATAAGAAAGTGACACAGTCACATGACAACATAAACAGATAAAGGGAGACAGGAGAAGGCAGCTAGGACTCCAGGAGGGAAAGGTTAAAGGCTGTTTGGAAAAGGTGGGTCTTTAAGAGGGGTTTGAATTTGACATAGGAAGGCTCCAGACACAAGGTCACAGGCAGGGAATTCTAGATGGTGGGACCAAAAAGTAGAGGGCTGAGATGCATTTTGATTCTAGATCGGCAGCAAAGGGAGGGGGAAGGTAGAGGTGGTTTGCATGGATATTCCAAAAAATACAAGGCAGGGGGAGCGTTGACGTGTAGATGATCCGAGATGTACCTGGGAGTATTGGTAGAGAGCCCTGTGAGTAAGGAGCTTGTACTGAGGGTGGAAATATAAGGGAAGCCAGTGTAGTTGGAAGAAAAGAGTGATGTGGTTGAATCATGTAGCGTGGGCAATAATATGTGCAGCTGTATTTTGAACCAATTGTAATCGTTTAATCTGGTACTGAGGAAGACCAAGAAGAACCATGTTGCAATAGTTAAGTCTAGACAGAACAAAGGCAAGGAGAAGGGAAGTGAGATGGAGGTGAGAAAAAAGGCCGAATGGCGTGGATACGACGGAGAAAGATAAAAGAGCGCTGGATCAAGGAGGAAATGTATGTCCGGAAAGAGAGAGAAGTCTAGGGTGACATCCAAGATAGCAGAAGGAAGTTGCCATGGGAATTGGGCCAGAGGGAAAAGAGGGGGTCAGAGTGGGTGGGGAAGCTGGAGCAGGGAACCAAATAGACCGTAGACTTGGAGAAGTGAAGAAAATTGTTGGCCAGACAAGAAGAAATATGAGCGAGGGAGGTATTAAGGGAGGAAATATTAGGGGCGGTGGGACTAGTATGGTGGAGTAAAATGATGTTGTCAGCATAATAATAGGCTGAAATTCCTGACTGCTGGACAAGAAGTGTCGAAAGAATGAGGAAAATATTGAAAAGTAATGGTGTAAGAATGGAGCCTTGAGGGACACCACAAGTAAGGGGAATGAATGGAGATGAAGTGAAAGAGGGATCATCCAACACAGAGAAGAAGCACTGGTGAAGAAAGGAGTAGAACCAGCAATGAACAGAGCTATGAATACACAGGGAGTGCAGTTGATCAAGAAGAGTAAGGTGGTCCACCAGTTCAAAGGCAGAAGAGAGATCCAAAGGAACAGCTAGAGATATATCACCCCGATCGTGCACCTGACAGATTTTGTTTAAAAAGAGAAGAACAGTTTCCATACTTTGTCCTGTGTGAAAGCCTGACTGATGGGGATGGAGTTCATGGTTTGATTCCAGGTGGGACAAGAGGCGAGTGAAGACCAGTTTCTAAAGGATTTTGGAAGAAAAGGAAGAGTCAAACCTGAGCGGTAATGGGCAGGGATAGCGGGATCCAAAGGGGATTTTCAGAAGCGGACTAAATAAGGTCCCCTTCCAGAGAGAAGGGAAGGTATCTGAAGAGAGGCTGTTGTTAAAAATGGAAAGGATCAGAGAGAGAAGTGTAAGGGATAGCTCAGTGAGTCAAGCAGAGGGCACAGGATCGGAAGGGAAGATGGTTTTATGTGAAGACAACAGAGTAGTGTACCATTCAGTGGTGGAGATATGCTGGAAGCTTGTCCAGGAGTGAGTATGAACAGGGGAAGGGGAAGGCGGGGAGAGGGGGTGTAATAGGAGGCGATGAGACAGGAATGGACGGAGATGGTGGTGGTGGGCAATTATCAAATATAGCTCTCAGAGAAAGAACCTTTTCCTGAAAGAAGCGGAGAGACAGAGGAGGTAGAATTTGGATCAGTAGACAAAGATGAAAGGCTATTGAGGACTGAGTATAACTGACGGGAGGATCTGGAAGCAGAAGAAATCAGATTATCATAGTAAGAATGTTTGGCAGACTGAAGCTGCAAATAATAAGTGTGATGTGCATCTTTGTACTGGTTCAGGGCTGCAGTAGAGGGATGCTTCCTCTAACAGCGCGCAGTATGGCATAGGTGACGATGGCAGAGACACAGGCCAAAGTGGTACCAAGGTTGAAAGCGCTTAATACTCTTACAATAAGGCCTCAAGGGGGCCAACTTGTCTAGAGCCAATGAACGGGTGGCATACCAGAGGTCAACTTGAGGGTCTACAGGGAGCATAGTGAAGTCAGCAGAAAAGAGGGCATCTGCCGAAGGAAAGAGCTCAAGGGTATTGAAGGAATAAGCATGGGTCATCCCTAGAAGGCTAGATGAGGGGGAGAAGGAGAGCAGCGGGGCCTGAGGGATTGGTAAAGAGAAGAGAATGGACAGATGATCAGACCAAGGAAGTGCCAAAGAGGATAATGAGGTTGGAGGATACAACAAATTAGGAGAGGACAAGCTGAGGTCCAGCGTGTGGCCCGCTACATGGGTTGGGAAGTCCACATGCTGCATAAAAGAATAGTCCTGGAATAAGGTTCAGAGAGCCCGATCCAGAGAGGAGGAGTGGAATTCAAAATGAATATTGAAGTCTGATAGGATAAGGAGGTGAGGGTAGCAGAGGGAAGCTTCTGACAGGTAAGGAGAAGGGAGTCCCAGAGGTCCAAACTGAGTAAACGGGGTGCATAAATTAAAAGAAGGTGGAGATGAGGGGAAAGGTCCACACAGAGCAGGATCATTTCAGAACAGGAAAAGGTGCTGGAGGATATTTCAGAGACAGGAAGAGAGGATTGGACATGAGCTGCCACCCCACCCCCACTGTGTCCACACCGAGAAGTGGAGAACGTTGTGAAGTTGGTTAGAAGGCAGCGATTGAGAAGTGGCTCCTCTCCCTCTCTCAACAGATAGAATAGAGGAAATATGATAGAGATGTTTAAATGCCTATATGGCATAAATTAAAAGTAAGCTCTGTAACAAGGGGGCATAGGATCAGGGTGAAAGGGGATAGACTCTGAAGTTTTATGCAAAAGATTTTTCTTTACAGAAAGAGTGGTAGATGCATGGAATAGTCTTCCAGTGGAGGTAGTAGAGAAGAAGACAGTATCTGAGGAAAAGGACATCTAAGTGCTGGGGAGATAGTATCTGAATTCAAGAAAGCATGAGACAAACAGAGGAGATCTCTAAAGGAAAAAAAGGGACTATATGGAAGGACAGACCGGGTAGGCCATATGGTCGTTTTCTGTGATATCTTTCTGTTTCTATGATCTCCATGCAGAAAAGGGACTTTCTAGCCTTTAAAATGTCATACCTTTTTTGTTCACATGAACCTTACTGAAGATGTTGGAGGGAGGTTGAGCTTCATTGCCACAGGAAACAAGGCCTACTAGCCCTGCTGGAACAGCATGGTTGCTTGAGAAAGATTAGCAACCAATCACCAAACAGAAATGGGAACTTTCTTTTTTTAAAACGCCAAATCTTCTGTTGTGCATGATAACTCTGTGATGAGATTAGGAAAGAGTTGAAGCTTTACCCCATGAAAAACAGGTCAGCTGGTGCTACAGGAATATTTGAGCTGTTGGTAGCAGCCAGAGACAAGCCCAAGAGATAATCCTGAAACAGAACAGTAGATGCCCAACTTTCTTACTAACAATTTTTCTGCTTTAGGAGAACAGGTTGCTTATCACTAGCATTTACATAGTACTCTGTCATTTTGGAAGGGGCAACAGCTTGAGCAAATTTAACACAAAATATCTGCTTTATTAGTCAAGATAAAGTTCAAATCAAAGCAGTTCACTGTGTCTGAGCTTTAAATAGCAGCAATCCACACAACATCTCTCCAACTCAGATTCTCCCCCCTCTTAGGTAGTGTAGTCCACTCCCCTCCTCTGCAGCTCTACCTTCCAGTCAGGCTAGGCCTCGGTATTAGAACAAGCAATGCCCTTTTACAACAGCTCAGACTGTTCCTAATCAGATGTTGCCACGGCACGAATCAGATGCCTCACCATGGCAACTATAAGTCTCTGCACACAGCGTTTCCTTTCTCAGACAGCGTTAGCTGCACATGCAGCGAGTCCATACAGCACAGTGCAATAAATTTCTATTTCACAGTCTCTTTATTCTTGCAGTACAGTACCATACTCTTGAAAACCACAGTCTGTTATGCCCCCAAACTCTCATATATCAATCGTCCTGAGTGGGAGTGGGCAGTCTCTCCCTGTGGCAGACGGCTAGTGCTTTGATGCCTGTGTTCTACCTCCACCCCAAAAGCCGTCCCACTTTCTCCTCACATTGGCCCAGGAGGAGTACTTGTGTAGCAGCAGATAAACATGCAATAAATAAAACCAGGAGTCGTTTCAAGGATCCAAGCCAGTTTAATGTGCACAGGCTCAAGCAATAAGCAATTTCAAAATGGCTGAGCAATGGTTTCTAGCAAAACAACAGCTTTTATACCGTTCTTCTCCATTCTAGACATAGGCAAACTTTTCATTGGTCCCAGTAACCCCTCTCACCCATCTATTGGTCCCGGTACTGATATGGCTATCCAATTGGGACTCTGGTCTGGGCTCAGCACCTGCTCACCCCCCCTCTAGTCCCAATTATAATGGTCAGTGTCTCTAACTTGTTACATCTCTCCTCCAAGGTCGCTCAGCTAGTTAAAACATATGGGAAGCAGGGCACTGTAACCTTGCTTTTTGCAGAGTTAATTAATTCCATAGAAGCTGTGCTCTCTTATCAGTACCAATTAGAGCTGTTTTCTGTCTTTTCTAAGTTTCGTTTCTGCTTAGCTATGTTCAGTTAAGCTGAGTTAAGTTTCAATTCTATGGTGTCATCATTCAGGGGGGTTTTCATTCCTCTGGGCCTAACTACAGGCTTCAGTTACAGGTCAAGCTGCTCAGGCCTGTCTGCTCACTTCAGACACCATGGATCACAGGCCTTCGCCTACCACACTTGGAACTAAGTTACCTCCTCATCTAGAGCTCAGTACCATGACTTCTGCCTCCTCCCCTTGTTCAGAAGCAAAGGCTTATCTCGTCTTAAGCACTGTTTCCTCTCCATTGTCTTGTGGTGCCAGCAAGTACTAAGCATCCCGGCTCTCTGGCAGTTCTGCGACCTGCCCCTGAGCAGAAAGTTCCAGCCCACCTGTACCCATGCACCCCTCCTTCTCCCTCCTCATGTCTGGTAATGGGGGATATGAAGGAGGAACCTGCCTTCTGGCTCACCCCAGCCCTTCTGCTCTCCTCCCCAGTCTTGCCCTCTCCTGGGTTTAGTCTCACTATGGGTGGTCTGAGAAGCTCTTAAAGTGACAGGGGCTTTCTTTGAGCTAACCCCAGTGCTTCTGGCATATGTAGTGTCTCTTGGGTCCCTGACCCTACCACAACACATACTACAAGTAATTGTTCTGAACCAATTTTGACAACTGTCCTGCAAACAGAGGCAATTGTTTTCAGTGCACATACTTGCACCCTGCCTGTTTAATTTATATGCAGAATAAATCATCAGAAAAGCAGGACTGATGACACCACAATACTGGTTGAAAGTGAAGATGATGCGAAACATTTGCTTTTCAAGATCAAGAAACATTGTCTTAAACTGAGCCTGCACCTTAAAGTAAAGAAGACAAAAATCCGGACAAATGGCAAAATCAATAAGTTCATTGATGATGGAGAAGAAATTGAAATAGTGGAAAACTTTAACCTGTTTAGATCAATAATCCATAAAGAAACGACAAGCAGTCAAGAAATCCGATGACGCATTGCTCTTGGCAGAATGGCTATGAAGGACCTAGACAAGATTCTCAAGAGCAGAGATGTTTCTCTCCATACAAAGATTCAACTTGTTCAAGCCATGGTATTTTTAATTCACAACTTCAATATTGGTCAACTCACGTCAGAGTTAATATGTCAAGTAAATCAGATACTCTGCAGTATAGCCAGAAAGTATAAAGGTATCAGTCCTAGACTGGACACAATGTAGCTAACGTACTTTCACTTTATTTCAAATAGCCGTGAGGTCTCAGAACTCGGGCTGCCACTGACGTTATAATATACCGTCTAGTGGACTAATTGCCACCATTACATCAATGACCTTTGTTTATAATCACCCGGCTATTACTAGTAAAGTTTTCTTAAAAGATAGTTGTATCAGTGCTGTACGTAATTTGAATACTTAACGTTGAACATTCGACATACTTTTCATTTCATTATCATTTTCATTGAAATAAATAAATATAGTGCTTAGCTTTGAGCAGAGGAGTTCAAAGTGTTAAAGTGTTAAAGTGTAATGTGATTTAGTGTTTTATGTGTGTATGAATCTCAAAAAGTACTTTTTTTGGATTGGGACAGTGGTTAATTGACTATTTGAATATATAATATACTAAAAAGAGAAATAAAAAGCTTTGGACCCATGATGTTAGTGTCTGCCATTGCCCTATGGTGACGAAACTCACAAAATGTAGGGGTACACAAAACCTGAGGTCCGTTTGATCTATATTGAGTGATGGTAGTGGAGGAGTGGCCTAGTGGTTGGGGCAAGGTACTTCAGGCCAGAAGGTCAGGGGTTCAAATCCCATTAGAGGACAGCAACCTTGGGCCGGAAGGACTGGGGTTTCTAGTCCCACAGGTGCTCCTTGTGGTCTTGGGCAAGCCACTTAACCCTCCATAGCCCATGTTCCCTGTAAAATAGTTATCTCCAAGTTATAATGCCCTGTTCAATGTAATTTCAGTTTGTTCAATGTAAACCGCACTGATGCAGAATAGCACGGTATATAAGAGAATGTAAATAAATTGTGAGTGGTATTTTGATTATTATTGATATTTATAAGCTTATATATTATTGGTGATTACTAAGGGGTTTTAGAAACATGTAAACCATATAACAGCAGCTACGGGTACCAGTCTGTCAACAATGAGCCGCCTGACTGGAGACCGAACACAATTTAGGATAGCTATCCAGAGGGTCGCCATGAGTCGACTCCGACTCGACGGCACTTAACAACAACAACAAACCATATAAATGCCCCTAACTGGGATATTCAGCGGCACTAACATGATTAATACTGCTGAATATCCCTGAGTAATGCCATTATATGCCCCAATGCTAACCGCTTGGCGTCAGGGCATGTCAGGGGCGTGCTGATCATAAATCGGTCAGCGACAATATTGAGCCACTCCCAGTTTGTGATCCGCGGTGAAAGCTAGGTGCAGGAAACTCCAGCCTATCTTTCACCATGTATCCCTAACCTGGCAGTGGCTTTATATCACCGCTTTCCAGTTTGCAATCGGGCTCTGCGGCGACCCCTGATAGTCAATGCCAGGGCCAGATATCCACATTTAATGTTCAGTGCTATAATCGCACTAGCCGCCGGAGCTGAATATCGGGCCCACTGTGTATACCATGGACTGCCCGAAGAACAAACCAGTCAGTACTAGAGGAGATCAAACCAAAGCTTTCTTGAGAGGCTCAGATGACAAGACTTCAACTTTTATATTTTGGACACATCATGCGAAGAGAGAGATAATTAGAGAAAGACATCATGCTTTGCAAGGTTGAAGGTCAACACAAAAGAGGAAGGCCAGCAGTGAGATGGATCGATACAATAATAGCAGCTATGGATACCACTCGATCAACATTGAGCTGCTTGAATGAAGACCAGAGGGTGGCTATGAGTTGACACCAACTCAACAGCACTTAACAACTGAGGCAAGAGTGGCCTAGTGGTTGGGGCAAGCTACCTTGGCTAGGGGTCCAAATCCTGCTGGAGGACAGCAATCTTGGGCTAGAAGGATTGGGGTTTCTAGTCCCACAGGTGTTCCTTGTGGCCTTGGAAAAGTCACTTAACTCTCAGGTACAAAAAAAGATTGTAAGCATTTGGGGACAAGGGAAAAATATATATAGGCAGTACCTAAATGTACACTTCTTTGACAGGTAGAAAAGCAGTATATAAGTCTAGTTAAATAAATAAGATGTGATTGGCAAATATAATAATGGTCAGTATTTAGCAGGAGGAAGAGATAAAGTGAAGGCACATGTGTTCCAACCCAAACTTACAAACCAAAAATAAGAGAACCACTACTAATACTCTGACTAGTGCTACTAAACGCATGCATTGCTGTATAGATACACACAATAACCATCAGAACTGAAAATAGATATTTTTTGCAGTTGTGGATATAAAAGTAATATTAAACCTCACACAATAAATGAAACTATCTTGTGTTTCTAATAAATCAACACATTAATAACAAGGGACAACCAATATTTATCCTCAAGCCTTCTACTACCACGCATAGCGGCAGGACACGTATTCAGCAGACACATCTTAAAGATGAGAGGGATTATATACTAGAAGAGACATACCACAAAAGTGCTTCTGGTTTATTATAATTATTTAGTGGTATGTTTACTAAAGTTTCTTAACGTGCGTGCCGCGTTAGTCTGCAGGATGCCATATAAGGAGTGGGCGGTCTGGTCAAAAATAGCAAAACAGGATTAGCCTGTGCGCTCTTGTGCGCCGCGCACAGTAGCGCACGGGTAACGCGCGCGGGAAGCATAAGCAGGCGTGCTGAAGTGCAAACAGAGGAACAGGGCTGCAGTACAATGGTGAAGATACTGACAGGTGGTGCAGGGGTCATGGGTTCAATCCCCCACTGTGCCCAATGAATAAGGCTGGCTGAGGCACTACCATTTATGTGTAATATTGCATTATGAGGCTTTTTAATTTTATTTTAATTACTGCTGCTAGCAAACACACTCTCAAAGCACTGTAACATAAGGTGCTGCATAAGGCACCCCATAAAGTACCCCAGAGGGCACTTTTTAAAGTGCACTGTCCGCCACGGCACCCTACAATGTTGCTGAAAGGGTGGCGTATAGGGCGCCATATAGGGTGCCCTATGAGGCACTGCAAGGTCATAGCACTGTTTTTGATGGCAGCACTGCGCATTTAAACACATGGAAATCCTAAGTAGGTGCGCTGACATGCAAGGAGGAACAGCAGTGTAGCACAATGGTTAAGGCACTGACAGATGATACAGAGGTCATGAGTTTGACTCCCAGTGTGCCTAATGTGTAAGGCTAGCTGAAGCATCAGCTTGGACATGTAAGTATTGTTTCCTGCCACACTTTATTTGTATTTTATTAATTGCTGCCAGCAAACACACTCTCATGTGCCGTAACCTAAGGTGCCGCATAAGGCACCCTATAAGGCACTCCATAGGGCACATTATAAAGTGCACTATCCGCCACGGCACCCTATAACGTCCCCAATAGGGAACCCTATAAGTTGCTCCATAGGATACTGTATAGTGCACCTTATATGGACGGTAACCATAAGGTACCCTATAGGGCGCCCTATAAAGCGCCCTCTGAGGCACCTTATGGGTACAGTACGCTGAGGGTGTTTTTGCTGGCAGCACTAATGTACATTAAAAATAGATAATGCTTTGGACAGCCCTATCAAATAACCCCACTGTGGGTGTGAACCCATGACCTCTGGCTCCACTGGTAGTGAAGTAACCAGTGGGCTACAGCTCTATAGCTGCTAGCAAACCCATGGCTGGCTGCAGAAGGACTGCACTTCACCACACAAACACTCTGCTGTGGTCACCAGGATAGGGTTAACCCACCCATACCCATGATGCACTGCACATGCAAATCAGCAGTCTACAGATGATCACAAGATGGGGTATGCACCCCCACAGCACCTCGGCCTGGTAGGGGGAACTGACCGTGTGTGGTACTGGCACAGAGTAGCTACACACCGTCTGTGATAAGGAAGCTTATCATAGTTCAGGAAGGAGCTATAATAGAGGTGAAGTGACTCTGAACAAGCACCCTGTCTTTTCTGGTAGAAATAATAAAACAGAATGTTTCCATAAAAGACTACCAGTCTCAGAATGCACCAGGTTTCCAACAGCCATTAGAAGAGCTGAAGTGGGGAAACGTGTGTTCAATCAGGAGGGCTATGAGGTAATCCCCAAGCACTCATCTCCAAGGGCAGGGCTTGATTCAGCACAGCTGCGCTGTGCTAGGGTGGAGCATCCCTCTAAGCAGGATAAAAGTAAAGCTTATTCTACACAGCAGAATCATCTTGATCATTCTCATCATCATGATCATCAGCAGAAGCCAGAACTGACGGACAGAGAGAGCAAGAAACACTTTGGAAGAAGAAAGAGAAAAGCACCTTGGAGGTCTAAAGGAGTCCATAGCAGTACGTGTGCTGGGAGGCATTTCAGAGGCAAGCATACACCATTGGACTGGGGAAATCCAGAGGAGTGGGGTTGCAGAGCCAGGAATCCCCGGACAGCACCTGTGAGGGAGACGGCTGCAAGTGGAAGGGACCCTAAGACCAGTGCAAGAAGGTATGTGAAGAGAGACCCAGTGTCCAGGGATCTTGATTGGAAGGCTGGACATAAAAACTGGACTACATACTGGCCAGGATATTTGGAGAGGAACTCTATCAGCAATGGAAGCTCAGGTATGAACACTGATCTATGCCCTAGCTTTTCACTTGGAAGACAGCAGGGAAACAAGTATTGTCCTGAGAGTGCTCCATTGAGAAATTCCTCTGTGCCAATCCATGATATTGAATCTATGATAGTTGAAGAAGAGGGGGATGTTGTAAATGAGCAGTGTTAATACATGGATTGCTCTCTGTCTAAACTTCTGTGGTAATATGCTGTCACAAAATACAACATCCATCGCAAAGAAATATAAACTTGTTCTTTGATTTACTCAGAAAAGCTTCTGAGTAGGATTTGAGCCACGTAATAGAAAGTAAACCAGCCAAGAGGTTTGCAGCTGGGTAATTGTTAGCAATTGAGCCTTGCCTAATTGCCTGTGAGCTCTGAAGGGACACTTCTGGGTGTGTGTGAAGATACAAGAAGTTATCCCTGAAAAAGAACAGGTTTTTTTTCTTACTTTGTGGGTTTTGTTTGTTCTTTGAAGCACTGCTAAGAAGATATTAGCAGGAGCCTACAGAAAAGACCTTTCTGTTCCCATCAAGGTCTTTATGATTTGATTTGATTGCTTAAGAAGTTCAGTTGTTGTTTTTCCTGATTTGTTTTTCTAAGTATAATACTGAAGGCAAGTATCCTTTCTGTGCTACCAAGCAAATCTGTGTTGGGAGAAATAACCCCATAAATAAAGTATATTTTCTTTGCTTTACACTCGAGCAAGCACAACTAATTTATTGTGAACGGCTGATTCTGGTATGAATGGACTACATTTCCCACAATCCTTTGCAAGTCATATTAATATTTGCCTTTGCCAAGACTGTGGACATTCTCACCCAGCTCCCCCGTTTACACGTCACATTGTGCAGGTACTGCACTCACCCTGAGGGTGAGGTGGGGCGCCCAGCACCAGGTCCACAGCAGAGATAGGCCAAGCTGCAGGTCCCCAGCAGTGCTAATGTGTGAGATAGGTAGTTTCTGCAGATACACCTTGGATATATCTGTATGTCTCAGTCAGGTGTAGCCCCTATGGACCCCTAGGAGGATTATGTACCACCACCCTCACACTCCACCTCCAGGGCTGAGGGTGGTAAACAGGGTCTCCCACCAACAGATCCACATTCTACCTCCCTGCAATGGTGGCAGTAGAGGGGACCATCAACCCCAGTCCTGCTGGGGAACAGAAAACCCTACAGGGCAGTCAATGCAGCTCTGTACAAATCCATAATGCAATAGCAGACAGACATTAGGCCCGGATATGCTAAGCTGCACCCCACCACTATCTGATATTCTCCTGCAGCAAGCCTTCAGCCGCTGCACCCTGCAAGGCGCTCCATCAAGACACATACCAGCTGCAGACAGCCTGCTAGCTAGTCCATAGTGCATGCTCCTGGTGGAAATGCATGCACCCAGAACTGGGGTTTCAGCATACAGACCAAGCAGATAAGTCAGTGACTGGGCCCCAAAAGAAAACCCATAAATATCACATGAGAGAAATACTATATAGCACTATGGAGGTGCCTAGCCATGCTGTGGTCACTGCACAGTCAGGGTTAGAGTGATCTCCCAGCAGGACATGCTGACCCAGCCAGTACCCTATGTCCTGTGCAGATGCATCCTGGCCAGGCCACCCTGTCCGGGCTATACCCATGGTACCTTGCTCCTCATTATGCACATTGGCAGGCCAATACTGGCAACAGTGCTGGCAGTGTGGGCTGTGGAGGGTATTTGCAGCCACCACACACTGGATAGACAGACACACACTCCCACACCTATGCCAGCATTGTGCTACTATAGAGGAGTTTAGCAGCCCTGGCCACCACACCAGTCCTGGGAACAGTGCAGGCATGGATATGGTACGCAATACTGTTGGGGTCACTCCCCAGGGTGGTAAACACTGTCAGAGACCAGACCGGCAGCACACTCCACAGACATCAGAAAGGTTGCTATGATGGAGCTCAATCAGCAAACTGTGCTTAACGTAGGAATTGCTATCTGTCAGTAATCATAGCAAACCTTTGATAGCTGTGTACCGTATTCCCAGGTGTAGGGTGGCATTGCTAAGATATGCAAGTGCTAGTATTGGGAGATGCACGCAGGGCCCAATGTCCTGCCTCTCCAGGAGGCATTGGCTAATGGAGCCTGTGGGTGTGGGTGTGGGTGTGTCTGCCCCTGTTGGCTGCTGCTTTACGGCAGAGGTTCCCAACTCCAGTCCTGGTGTGCCAAACACTGTTCGGGTTTTCATGCTGTCCCTCATGAATATGCATGAGATACATTTGCATACCATGGGGGTGGTGCCTAGATATGCAGCACAGGCATCTTTATTAGAGGCAGCATGGAACCTGAATGGTGTTTGGCCCTCCAGGACTGCATTTGGGAGACTCTGCTCTAGGTAATGCGCCTGTTTATGGTGTCTTTGCTCTGTAGGGTAAAATGTAGGTGTTTTGGACATGTTTACGTCATCTGCAATAAACTTTCTGTCTGTAGTAGCACGTTTCAGTTGTGGGTAAAATATGGGGACTGGGTTGGCAGGCACCATAGCTGGGACTTGAACCTGTGACCTTCTGCCTCCAAACACACTGGTTGTGTGCACTGCACCACCATATTGCCACAGAGACAGTGCATTCCCTGGTGATACCATGACTGTTTGTCCAGCAGGGCCTGTCTGTTGCAGTGCATGGCACCCACCTACACAGGGCTAGGCCATGGTCTGCTCTGGGCAGCTTCCACTGCCCCCTCCACCACCAGTACCCCTCCGCCACCATGCGGACATGGCCTTATATTGGAGACGGCATAAAACCTGAATGATTTGTGGCCCTCCAGGACTGCATTTGGGGGACTCTGCTCTAGGTAATGCGCATGTTTCTGGTGTCTGTGCTCGGTGGGGTAAAATATAGGCGTTTGAACCATGCGTATGTTCTCTGCAATAAAGGTTTGTCCATACTATCACGGTTTAGTAGCGGGTAAAATATGGGGACTGGATTGGCAGTAGCCCCAGCTGAGACTTGAATTTGTGACCTTCTGCTCCTGAACACACTGGCTGTGTTCACCACACCACACTGGCTCCACAGGAGGCAGTGCAGTCCCAGGAGATACAATGGTTGTTTGTCAGACAGAGCCTGTCTGTTGCAGTGCATGGCAGCCACCTACACAGGGCTAGGCCATGGTCGGCTCTGGGCAGCTGCCACTGCCCCCCTCCCCCACCAGTACCCCTCTGCCACCATGCTGACATGCCCTTCTGCTGGTGGTGCTGGTTGTGTGCAGTCGCAAGCCATCCAGTGTGCAGGTAGGCGGCTGCCTATGGTGTGTTTTCTGGGGTAGGGGTGCTTGCATAGGCGTCCACGCTTCCCCCCAACACCGCCTGCCAATGTTCTGTGCCCTTGGAGGTACCTGCTGGGTACTATCCCCTGTGACACTGTGATAAACACTCTCGTGCCCATGTTGGGCCCTCATCAGTTGCTGTCTGGCTGCTGTTCAGTTTCAGCATTCCTAAGTGCCACCTAGGCATCTGCCTAGTCCGCACTGTGCCCCAGCTGCACCACAGCATGTGCCGCCTGCAGCCCTCTGTATCCCCTTTCCCAGCATCTGTCCAGTTGCCCATTCCGACCTGCCCGCCCTGCTGTTGTGGAACATGTGCATGCCATAGGTAACTTGTCCAATGGAGTGGGAAACCCTGATCAGTGCTATTTCACTGTGGGATCATTCACCTTGTATGGGGATGGAGCGTAGACCCTTCCAAAATTCATATTTATTTTTTTGGGCTTTCTTGGGAGTGTTTTTTGATGTTTCCGATTACTATCACTATTGCCCATCTTGATTATAATTTTTTTTTTATTTTGTTGGGGTCCTTTTCAATGTTTATTTGTACTTTTGTTCTGTGCACATGTATCACATTTATCATTTTTTTGTAGCTTTCCCTGGTTTCGCTGTACATTGCTGACAGAAATGGTTTCTCTTCCCTTTAAATCGGCTCTAACGCGAGGTTTTCACTCGCGTTATTTTTGGCCTCGAATTTCACCTCAGTAGTGTGCGGGGAGCTTCTCCCCTCCCACTCTCCACCCATTGACCCCTTCTCTCCGCCCCTGGGGAGCCTTCTTCCGCCCTTCGGGAGCCTTTCCCCGGTTTCAGCGCTCGTGTGCGCCGCTGCGCGCATGAGCGTGCACTAAAGTGCATTTTTGCCCCGTAAAGCGTCATTAGCGTGCGCTAAGGTACCTTAGCGCGTGCTCATGCGCGCCGCACACGTTAAGAAACTTTAGTAAACATACCCCTTAGTCTGTAATATATCTATCAAAAATTAGCAAAAATAGTCCATCGAAATTAAGGAGAAAGAGAATTTTCAAACTGCCTAGATCGATAAGTCCAGGTTTTGAACAAATTCGGAAAAGACATTTGCCATTTCCATGGTTATCCCATAAAAAATAATTCACATATATTTGAATATGCACGATACATGTGTTTTTCTAACTTCCCTGATTTTGCTCGCCCCTCCCCCCCAAGTGCTTCCTTTCTATGCAGGGAAAAGCATTCACGTTGTGGAACAATGCACATACTTTAGGCATGCAAAGGGAGGACAATTTTCAAACAGTCCTCTTAGCCAGGTAAATCAGTAGTCACATGCGTAAATGGCTTTTCTAAAATATTTTCCCAATATACAAAAAAATATATAAAAAGAGGAATTTCACAGAGGCTGCCTGGCACCCAACATCAGCCACTACTACTACTGAGCAATTGTATAGCGCTACAAGGCTTTCTGCCATAGTTCTTTGTCTTAAGCTGTGCTGAGTTCTATATTTTGATACTAAAGCATTCTGTTCCTGGTGGTGAATTTTTATGGGAAATGTTAAGAAACATTGCTTGAACTCTCTCCCCTTTTTTGTTCCATGATTGCGGCATCAGCTTTGCATTTCAGACACATTCCAAATTTGTAGACAAAAACTTCCACGTATCAGAATTGGAAATGGATTCTCAAGTGTCCGAGGTCAAGATGTAACCCGACCTCAACTTTATCGCAACAGAATAATGCTTGCAAGTCAGACCCTCTCTTCTTCTGTATTATAAAGGTTTTTCATATATATCTGGAGAAGTAAAGCTCGTCCCATAAATATTAACTGTCGCTTTTGGATCCTAATCTCGTTCCCCTTGAATATCTCCTCTCCCTATCAAGCCCCTTATTTCTCTTGTGTTGTGCTGTCTGTCTTAACTAAATTGCAAGCTCTACAAGCAGGGATTGTCTTCTATATGTGTTTGTACAGCGCTGCGTATGTCTTGTAGAGCTATATAAATGATTAACAGTAGTAGCCCATTTCTCTGCCATAATAAATGACAAGTTATTGCTGAGCACAATGATTTATTCTGTTCATGAAAATATAAGGGCTGATATTCAAAAGCACTTATCTGGTGGGGGAGGAGTGACAAGGTACTTCAGGCCGGAGGGCCAGGGGTTCAAGTCCCACCTGGGGACAGCAATCTCAAGCCGGAGGGACTGGGATTTCTAGTCCTATAGGTACTCCTTGTGGTCTTGGGCAAGCCACTTAACCCTCCATTGCCCATGTTCCTTGTAAGTATTAGCATATGTGTGTCATATCCCCTCGTGTTAAATGTATCTCCCAATTGACTGCTTTAACCCGGTGAAAAGCAGGATATAAATACAGCTAAAATAAAATAAAATAAATAATAGCATTTGCAAACTAGATAAGTGCCAGCCAGCACAATATTCAGTTGCACTATCTGGATATCAGCACTGAAGTTTTAGTTAGGTGTTAGTGCCCACCCTGGACAGGAGCCTGAATGGAGAGGTTGGGCCCAGGGCAGGGCAGATAAGTGCAGGAACCAGGCAGGATCAGGAGACTGAAGATGTAGCAATTGCAGGAATGGAGCAGGAACCAGACAAGGATCAGGAGCCAACTGATGTAGCGGTGGTAGGTCTGGAGCAGGAACCTGAAATCTGCCTGAAACCGGAAGCAGACAACATTTGGAAGCAAACACTAGACTAAGCAAGTGAAGGGAACTGATTAATAACAGATGAGGTCAGACTCACCAAAACTGTTGAACCCCAATGGGTTTCTCCAGCGGTGGGCTTCTCCTTCACCTGTTTCTAGTATGTCTTTCCTGGGTGTCAGCGTCTGTCTGAGCAGCCTCTGTGGCTCCAGCTACAAGCTGGTGGCCTTTAAGGTTGTGGGCTCAAGTCTTTGCTAATCTACTATGTTGGATGGTATCTTAAATAAAAACCATTAACTAATATGGCCGACTATTGACCCCATAGCATTTTGGTTTCTATCGTCTTCCGTTAAGATGAAATGAAGCTGGCTGAAGAAGAATGATATTTGATGGTACCAAGGAGTAAATATCCAAAATATCTAGGCACTTAGGAGTAATTTTATAACAGGGCAGAAAGGGTGGATACAGGTACATACATATGTTGCGCCTATTTTATAAAATCAACCTATGTGTGCCCCTTAGTGCAGATTCAGTTTGCCTTAAAATATTTAGGCTAATATGACAAAAAGCCCCACAAAAATCACCACTTTTGTTATTATCAATTTAAGATGAAAATCCAATCAAAATCCTACTACCCTGTGCCTATCTACCAAAAATATTAGCCATAATTATTTTTGTCGGATCACCTACCACAAGAGGAACAACCTCTCCTGTAGTAGGTCCTCTTTTTTTAATCAATGTTATTTTAAAAAAGCTGAAAATCAGCTTTAAATGATGAGATGAACACCCACCAGAGTGCACCTCAGATGTTTGCTTCCTGTCACACCAGTCTTAAAACAATATGAAAACCGCTGATTTCAATTCTGCTTTTTTCAATGCGGTGTAATAAGTTCAACATCTACTGCCCGGCAGTAACCAAGAATGCCAACAATGTGAAACAATGCTACAAATTAGCAATGATTTCCAGCTTAAGACAAAAAAAACCCATTTAATTCTTTTTACTTAGCTGAAACAATGCTTGTTGTGGCTCACAAACAATGATGTTCCATTGGGTACTGGAACTTTCCTATCCCCGCTTTAAAACTCTCCTTAAAACACATCTATTCTGTCAAGCCTTTGATCTCCCTTTCTCTGACAATGGTGCCTCGTCCTCTGGTCGCCCCCCCCAACCTCCATAAACCTCCCTTCCCTGTCTGTTCCACTTCCACTTCCATTTCCCTTTTCCTCTTTCCGCCCCCTGCCCTTCGCCTTCCCTGCCCTTCTGGGCTCTTTTCCCCCTTCCAACTTTCTTTCTACCCTGTCCTGTCCTATTGAATTTGGCGTTCCTTTTCTAGCTTTATTTTCAGTAGCCCGTTTGTTGTACTGTACACCGCCCTGATGCTTCGGCCTGGGCGGTTCATCAAATAATGCAAATAAAGATATAAAGATATAAAGATAAAGAACAAAACGCCATGTTTCAAGCTCTTCATCCTTCTGGCTCTTTCTCAAGCAATGTGACCCAATCTTATTTCCTTTTCCGGTATTTATATCATTCCAGAAAATCAAACAACACATAGGTTGAATTTAAATGACTAGACGCCCTTGTTGAGACAGAGGCCAATAGGAAAAAAAGGGGGGGAGGAAGTAATCATTGATGCAATAACCACCAATCTTCGAATTCACACCATACGGATCACTGGACTGTAACAAAAAAAAATCCAATACTGTTCTCTATGATGTAATTTACTAGCTCGATTCCCCCCCCCCCCCGCGTCAAAAAATAGGGACAGCATCAAGCACCAGTCATCACAAGTCTTCAAAACAATGGAGCGGGAAGTCATGCCCATTAAGAAACGGCTACAGCTCTGAATAATGGAGGCAGATAAGGAACAATGGACCAACTTTCTCCATAGCATATCCTGCTTAAATTTGGGAATCAACCTCTTAAGCGCTTCTTCCCACATCCTACAGAGGCCCATGCTCCTGTTGTCCTCCCTATGAGTCAGAACCTTATAAAACATGGCCATGACATATCCCAAGGAGTTGGCTGCCTCAAAGGACTTTACCAACACCTGGAGAGTCCTCAAGATCCTTAAGGTCTCCCTTCCAAGATATAATCCACTATCTTAATTGTGCTCACTTAAAACTTTGCAAAAAAAAGATAGTTGATATTTCTTTCATAGCTCATTAAAAGTCATAAGATCCTCATTGCACATAACCCATTCCAAACACAAGATACGTTTATCAACTCAAACTTGCCACTTAAATGACCTCTTGTTTACTGTATACAAAGAGCAGGATTTAACCAGAAGAGGAGTTGCTTAGACTGGGACCAATGTACTTACACTACACAATCTAATTGATGCAAGACTCTATGCCATAGACAGAAAGATAGGATGGCATCTAATCTCAGCAGATAACCCAACTCCACACAAACAGCACATAGTGGGTAAGAACATAAGACTTGCCGTACTGGATCAGACCAATGATCCATTAAACCCAAAAGTGGCCAGTCCAGGTCACCTGTACCTGGCAGGATCCCAAAGGTAGATAGATTCCATGTGCTTATCCCAGGGATAAACAGTACATTCCCCAAGTCCACTTTATGGAATTTTCTTACAGGGATTTTCCAATCCTTTTTGAAGTCCAGCTAAATTAACAGCTTTTGCTTCATCCTCTAGAAACAAATTCTGGAGCTTAATCACATGTTGAGTGAAAAAATATTTTCTCCGAATAGTCTTAAATGTACTACTTAGTAGTTTCATTGCATTTCTCCTAGTCTTTATACTTTTTGAAGGGGGCATGATGTGAACACTGAGCCTGATGCAGAATGGGGCAGTCTGGCCTTTCTGGACATCCAAAATCTGGATGGGCTGGATTTGCACCCGATTCTGCACCAACGGGAGCTAGACGTTCCTGCAAGATCAGGATCAGGTGCAAAGGGCCTGGATGGGCAGACTGTGCCCCGATTCCATGCTGCTACACATCCTGCTCCATCCACAAACCCCCCCAAATGCCCCTGCATGGAACCTCAGTCCATGACATCACATTGCCGTGGCACCGGAATGCCAAGCAGGTGCCCCGATCCGCCGCATAAGTTGAGATATGCTGTTCCCCGCTGCCCAACCTTCAAAAGGGCCTGCCAAGGCCGGGGGTTGGGCTGCAGGGAACTTCCACATGCTCCTCACTAGTTCTGGGGGGTCTGCTGGTGCCAATTCCCATCTTCAGGGAGACCTATTCTATTCCTGAGATGGAATAAGTCCCCCGTTCATTCCTGCCACCCCAGACATACAGGCCTGCAACCGGAATAGGTCTCGGGTCAGGGTCCCGCCTCCATTCTGCCCACTCTCCTCCTTGTTGCTACCCCCTCCCACCTCTGTCCAGAGCTTCCTGCACAGTGGCCTTGTTCGTGTGGGGAGCTTTGGTGCTGGAATTGGGTCCCATGGCATAGCAGAGATTGGACGTCCAGCTCAATGTCTGATCTCGCTATTCAGGACTCGGTATGCCAGCCATTGTGACCAGGGTGCCGGTTCTGCTATCCGGCTCCACTGTGGTGTTAGCCTCCCAGGTAGCTCCGCTTCTCTACTGATCTTGCACCTATTACTTAGAAGGGTATAAGCACCAGTGCCTGGATACCATTAGAGAGAAAATGATTCATGAGGGTTATTTTGTTATCTAAAGGAAGTAAGAATAAACCTAAATATCAGAAATGCTGTCTCTGCCTACAGTTAACTCACTGCCAAAAATGGAAAAGGGAAAAAGAAAACACTCACTTGGCCTCTTTCAGTACAATCAGGGTTCCTGAAGCCCTTGAGTCAGTGTCCTGCAGCTTATCAGTCCACTGCTCCCACTGGCAACAGTGCCACCGAAAGAATAGAAAAGGTTTTCTTGCTGATGTTCCCCAAGTGCTTTTACAGCTGTGGTAAACATTATTGGCACCCTTGCATTTCAGGTATGTTGTGTACAGTATTTTGAGAAATAATTGGAAATATTCCAACTGTATGTCATCATAATATTTTAATAGTATGTTCAAAGGTATAGAACAAAAAAAAAGATGTATGTGCAACACAGAGGTAGTAATTTCTGTGAAAAAAAAACCTAAATATTACCTGGACAGGATTAATGGCACCTCCATTAACATTTGGTTACACAGCCCTTGGCAGTGTTGACAGCCTCCAAATGTTTCTTGTAGCCATCTATAAGTTCATACATCTGTCTGCTGGTAGTTTTTCCTGCTCATTGACTGTGATTTGTGCCAGCTCATGAATGTTTCCAGGATTCCTTTTACCAATGGCAGATTTCAGCTCTTTCCAAACCTTGACTGGACTGAGATCAGGACTCATTGCTGGCCAGTTTAAAACAGTCCATTTTTTTTCTTTTTAACCTTTCTTTTGTACTTTTGGATGTATGTTTGGGGTCATTGTCCTGCTGGAGGACCCATGACCTTCGACCTAGACCGAGCTTTCTCACACTAGGTAGCACATTTTACTCCAAAATACCTTGGTAGTCCTTTGACTTCATGATTTCTTTAATACGTTCCAGGCCTCCAGTTCCTGAGGTAGCAAAACAGTCCCACAACATTATGGAACCTCCACCATATTTAACTGTAGGAAGGGTGATTTGTTTTCTTTATAAGCTTCATTTCTTTGCCTGTAAATGTATCACTGGTTTACATTGCCAAAGAGCTCAAGTTTGGTTTCATTTGTCCACAGAACATTTTCCCAGAAGGATTGAGGTTTCTCAAGGTGGATTTGGGTGAAGATCAGGGGTGCCTTTTTATGTCTGTCTGAGCAGCGGGGTCCTCATCGGCTTTCGCCCATGAAGTCCTTCTTTGTTTAGTGCACATCGTATGGTTGAAACCACCACTCCAGATTTCTCCAAGTCAGCCTTAAGCTCTTTGGATGTTGTATGTGGTGTTTTCCAACAGTTTGCATTAACCTTTGAAGACTTCTTGGATTAAATTTCCTCTTCCCACCATGTCCTGGGAGGTTCTTGACAGTTCCATGAGCAGAAAGGCTCTTAATAATATTGTGAACTGTAGGCACTGCAATCCCATGGTTTTTGGAGATGGTCTTGTATCCCTTTAAAGTTTGATGTTTGGTGATAATGGCTTTTCTAACAATCTCAGACAGCTTTCTTGTTTTCACCTTTGTGAAAATGGAACAGGGAGTGAATGTGGCCATTTTAAACATTAGAGCCAGCATTCATTGGTTGATTCAAGTCATGTGAGAACTGACAATTGATTATAGGTGTGTCTAAGTTTGCTACAATGGAAATGTGGTCCTTCTGTTCAAACTAATTTGAATTGTTTATAAGGGTGCCAATAATCATGTCCTATACCTATACATTCAAAAACCCAAGTAATGTCACAACTATAATATGTCACTAAAGAAGGTACACATTAATTAATCACAAAAAATACCAAATATGAACTCCCGTGATATAACGGACAGAATCTCCCTATTTTTTATATTATTTTTGTCGGATTGTCTGTTTTGAGGATGCAAAAACATACTCTTGCCACAGACCCTCCATTTTATTTAAATTTAAAGAGGCCAACCGGCCAATCTCGCGTGAGGCTATATGGTCCAATGAACCAGCCACCGCAAACATATCAAGCTCCGTACACCCAACTTCCTGTTCTAATGTAGATGCCATGATGTCATCCAGGGTTCAATGGTAATAGTAAAGGATGACTAATGACACAGATCTCCTATGAAACTTAGTTCAATGCCCACCATTCCACTTCAGTTTTTAATCCAATCGGAGCTGTGGAATGAAGCATATAAATCCACCTTTGTTCTTTGTAATGCAACTGGCTTTGACGGTTACCCCCTCGCCTCAATGGGGGAACCACATCAAGTACTAGCCACTTCAACTGGTCAAAGGTGTGTGCATGCTGCAAACAGTGTTGTACCATTGGGGCCACCACCACTTTAGTATGTATACGGGACCTATGTTCTTGTAAGCGTTTCCTTACCATCCTAGTTGTCATACCCACATAAACTTTCGCACAAGGGCACACAATTAAATAAACTACATAGGTTGATGTACAATTAGTAGCATGGCATAGGGAAAATTTCCTCTGTGACTGCGGATCATACCATTCTGTGCCTTCTATCGTAGTAGAACAAAAGTCACAAGAGCTGCAAGCATGATGGCCACCTTCTGCTGGTGGGACAGTAGTGGACGTGAAACATGTGTTAATAATGCGATCAGCAATATTGGTGCTCCATCGATAAGCTAACATTAATGGGAGCTGGAAACATTTATGTAATGTTAAAACATGCCAATGAGATCTGAGAATCTTAGAAATAGCTATAGTATTGGGCATGTAAGGGAGTACCCCAACAAAACGTGCTGCCATCTCCTCATGTTGACGTCCAGAATCTTCCCACCATTCAGGATGGTTATATAATGCTCGCTTATAAGCTAGGTTGATTAGCTTAGATGGGTATCCCCGTGCTCGTAATCGGGATTTCAAATCAGCTGCATGTTTTTTATATTCCACTAATGTGGAACATAGACGTCGAATTCTTAAAAATTGCCCAATGGGTAGCGCTCTACGCAATGAACTAGGATGGTAACTGGTGAATTGCAGCAAAGTATTACATTGCACTGATTTCCTGTAAAGAGTTGACAAAATCTGTTATCCATTTTATATAATAACATATCCAGAAACTCTATCTGTAATTGATGATATTTAGCTTCAAACTGGACATGATCATGCAAGGTGTTCAACCATAACAAAAATACTTGCAATCATGTCCTGGCAATGCTGCAGTTTTTATACTATTTCCTACTATTTTCTTTTTTAATTGGTCTTGTTTTATTTGATTCTTTTATGTGTCAACTTTATGTGCATATACTGTACACAATCCAAAGCCATTTCACTGGCCACTTTTTTTTTAGGAGATATTAGACATCAAGGGATTGAACTGGAAAAAAAGTGCCAATAATATTGACCACCACTGTAAACTCCTCCACATTTCAACATCTTGCTTCTCATTGCCCAGTTTTAGCTCCTTGCACTGGCTTTCTGGCTCTAAGCCCTTTTTTAAAATGTATTCTAAGGTCCTTGCAGCTGTATATTGCCTACAAATGTAGTCCCCTCATGGGTAAAATACCAAAGAAAAATATGTCTCTTTAAATCCATAAGAGCTGCGTTTAAACTCCTGTGAGTTTCCTCCTTGCCATTGCACCTTCACAGAGGCATGCGATCTCTCAGCCTTTCCCCCAGCTGGTACCAGCTTAGGCAAATCCAGCCCAAACTCTCAGGGCTAATTTTCAGACAAAGCTGCCTTCTTCTTAAAAACATTTCTTTTCCCACAAAAATCTTGATCCTGGTTCCTGGAGAGAGAACAAGGTAGGAAGGTAGCCTCACCACTATAATCATTTAATATTGTCATTTCTCTCACTCATACCTCCACTAGCCAATATGTCCAAAATGGCAAAGATTTATTGCATACCTGCCTCCAGCACTTCCACGGCAACTTCCTTAGTCTCCTATACTGGCAAGCACTCTGAGGTTTCTACTTCATGTTCTCAGAGCTGACCCAAGGGTATCCGTTGCCCTAGGCAAACCTTTAGTGATTCCCTGTCCCCCACAAACATAGCCCAGCAACCCCCCTTCCCTACTCGCACCCCCATGTCCAACATCTCAAGGACAGGTGCACCATTAAAAATTAATATTGAATATTTATGTGAATATATATTTTGCATTTATGTGTGTGTATATATAGTGGGGGAGGAGAGGGTATGTCTATGCGTGTGTGGTGTAGTGATGGTGTGTATGTACACATGTGAACTGTGAAGTGTGTGTGTGTGTGTGTATGTGTGTGGTACAGGGGTGGGTGTGTATGTATGGTGCAAGGATATGGTGTGTGGGTGTGTGTGCGCGTGTGTGTGTATGTGCATGTATGCTATGTATGTGGAATAGTGTGTCAGGATACCTCCAGCACCCTTCTCCCAGTCCTTGATCTCTAGCCTCCTTCTCTCAGTCCTCAACCTCAGAATCATTCCCCAGACTCAGTCCCAGTTCGTATCTGCTATGAGGATACAGCAGCAACAGCACCATGATGCTCTTTCTCTGCTGCATGCTCCATGACCATCTCCAATGCAAGACGAGGTACTTCCCATTTCTTGAGAGAATATAGGAAGCACCACCTTCTAGCATTTGAACCCAACCTCAGCATGTCAAGAGCAATGCGGTGAGAGATGGATTCCCTGCTAGTAGGTGACTCTTCTCTTTGCCATGTTCACAGCCTAGAACACTTCTTCTCCCAACAGGAGATGGGTTCGCCACTGGCAGACAGCTTTTGTCTTTGCAACAGTTAGTGGGAGATGGAATCCCTGCCAGCACATTAAAATGAACATTGACTGCCTCTTTGTATTGGGTCAGGACTGGGGACTCACTGACAACATACAACACACACTGCTGGACAATAATTCCACCAATAATCAATGGATAACCTTTCACTCTATCTCTGACAAGAACATAGAACACATTATCAGCAGTGCCACTACCTCACTGCTGGATCCATGCCCTGCCAGTTGAATCAAGATAACCAGATCTGAGCTCTCTCCAATTATCTGTAAGATGGCACAGATCTCCCTAGAACAGGGTTTCCTACCTAAAGAACTCAAAATAGCTTCAGTCCGACCTATTCTAAAAAAACCCTCAGCTGACAAAGGAGATCCTGCCTCTTACAGGCCCATCTGCAGCCTCCACTTCATCTCAAAATAATTGAAAGAATAGTATTTCAGCAACTTCAGAACCATATTGACAAGCACACTCCACTGGATCAACACCAACATGGATTTAGACCACATCATGGAATAGAAACACTCCCGATATCACTGCTAGATTCAATAGTAAGAGGCATAGAGAAGCTTAACCGTGCATACATCCTAATTTTCCTAGATATAGCTATGGCATTCGACTCCATTCTGCACAGCCTTCTACTTGCAAGATTACAATCCATTGGAGCCGGTGGTACCCACTCAAATGAATTCAATCATACTTGTCAGAGCGCCTCCAAGAAGTACGCATAGGACCAAACAAATCAGTGCCATACAGACACACAAAGGCTCTGCATTATCTTCACTACTCTTCAACATATTCATGCAGCAAATATGTACCATATTCCATAAACACAATATTCACTACAGGATCTATGCAAAGGACATTATGATGTTTACACCTTATGACATCCCTACTCCAAACCTACTTCCTTGAGATATCACAATGGCTGAATGAACATGGACTGCAGATCAACAACAAAAAAACAGAAGTGTTCCATATATCCGGAACAAGGCATTCTCCCCCCCCCCTCCCCTCCAAACACTCAGAGTCTTCGAAACTGAACTAGACACCAAACAGGAGGTGAAATACCTGGTCAGAATAATTGGCCAGCAACTCGACTTCTCCTCTCACATCACCAGAACCACAAAATAAGAATCCTTCTCAACCTTCGACCTCTACTATCAATATCCGACTTCAGCTCAATACTTCAGGTCCTCAAATGCCCTTCTCCTAGGTTTCAGTAACAGTATATACAGGGGGCTCCCCAAATATGCACTTCATCAGCTACAGACGGCCCAACACATTGCAGCACTCACCATATTAAAAGCAATAAAGTATGACCACTTGACTCCAATTTTAAAAGATCTATATGGATGCCTGTATACAGCTGAATTAAATAAAAATCAATAATAAACATATTCAAAACCCTACACGACTAATTGTTGCCATACCTAAAGTCTCTCATCTGAACACCAACAACCACCAGAAATAAGCATAGATGTAACCAGAACTTACTGGGCTTGCAGCGGTAAAAACACGGGTAAACCAAAAGACTCACAACAGAGCCTTCTCCATTTATGCACTTGATCTATGGAAAGCACTCCTCAATGACCTCAGAGAAACACACTTAACAAAATTCCATGAAGAACTCAAGACATTCCTAATCAAAGAACACTTCAAGGACTAAATGGTTTGCCGCCATGGAACAATAAACTTACAGATAATTATCCCCCTTACAGTAAGTACCATCACATCGGGCTGTCCATTCCCACTATTTGCGGGACAGAATGCCGCCCTTAATGTCGGAGCCGCGGCCCCATTGAATTCGGGCGGAAGCCGCTACCGTGGCTTTGTAAACAAGCCCCTTAATGTTTGTTGTTCCTGTAAACCGCTTTGATTCCCGGATAAACCAGTATAAAAAAACAGAAAAATAAATAAATTGTCCCCTTCTCTCCCTCCCCCAAATGTTGCTGCCCTAGGTGACTGTCTGCATTGCCTAGTGATATGGCTGGCCATGCATTTTCTCACAACATTCCTTAGGAGAGGACTGCGCTGGGAAAGAGAGGGCTGTCCTGTAATGTCTCCTGAGCTGCAGACTGCAACTTACGTGCCTTTATAGGAATTCCCTGGCCATGCACCCCTCTCCTGTCTTCCAGACAACTGCTGAGTTACTGTATTCTGGGGATTAGATAGGGGCACTTTTCCTTTTGCTAACCAGGGGCACATATCTGCTTCCTGGAACCTGCTCCAAACTACCCTTCCACAGGTAAGAAAATGGTACCTGCTGGGAAAGGGAACCTCTTTGCTTGTATTTGCACTGCCTGCTTCTTTTTATGGAAGACTCTCCTGCCCCAATGACAGACCAACCTGAGCACATAGTTCACCCCTCAAGGGCCATCCCCCCTCAGTCACACTCCCCCCCTGTTGGAAGACTCCCCCATCACACTCCTTCCCCAATCACAATACCATCAGCAATAGTCTTGTGGTATTATGGCTAAAGGCCATTCTACTATATAAGGGCAATTGCTCCTTATATGTAGAATAATCTCCAGTGGTAATATCATGAAACTAACACTGGGAGTCATAGCTGCCATTTTGTACCTTGTTGGAAATGGAAAAGAATGCCCCATCTATTAGACTACCCCATTAATTGCATGGAAGGTGGATCAGGGGTAGAGGCTGGTTGCCTGATGGACTTGAAAATGGGTATTGTGATCGAGGGATCTACCAGCAGAAAAGAATATGATGGGGATCTACCAGCAGGGAGGGAGTGTAATCAGTGTAATCCGGGAGGGGGGCTGACTACAGAGGGGGACAGAAGTATGTGATCAGGCTGATTTGTCATTGGGGCAGGGGAAGTATGAGCATAGGGTGGGGTTTAGCTATCAGGACTACAATTGGAACTTTTTTTTATTACTACTGGGGCCATCTTAGCATATTTGGCAGGCACATTTGTGCTTTCTGCCGATGCATATAACACGGACCAATGAGGTAAATGTGTGCCCTCTTTACCAACTGCAGGGCATTTTGCTGACCATGCCCCCCACAATTCAAAGCCTTTTACTAAAGTACGCTGTGACTTCCCACTGGACAGTATTTCCCTAGCTTCACCTCCTGAGGTGGAGGGAATTTGCAAACAGTGTATACCCAAGTGCAGACAGCATGGTGCACACCATGCCGACTCTCTCCCCCAACCCACCCACTTATTGTATCACCATAGTGCCAAAATCGGTCCATGCTAAATGTGCCACAGCACACGGTTAGTATCCACTGAAACCCGCCCTAACTGCATAGCACACTTTTGTAAGAAGGTTCCTTAGTTTTGCTCCTAATGTGTGGCAAGTGCACATTAGTAATCGCTCACTAACGGGTATGTTTACTAAACTGCATTAATGTAACTCGCGTTATGTTCTACGGTGATGATACAGATGCCCATATAAGGGAGTGGGCGGGGCATCATTATGGCAAGCTGTGTCAGGTAACGCGCGTTATAAGGCACGTTATAAGGCACATTACAAGGCACCTTATTAGGCACGTGCCTTGTACTGTGCCTAATAAGGTGCCTTGTACTGTGCCTAATTAGGAGCCTTATAAAAACTTTGGAATACCCTTCCATCACACATTAGGGCCATCTCTGATCTCAGCCAGTTTAAGGCCTTGAAACATCACCTTTTCATCAATTACTTCCCAGAGGACATAGCAACACAGGCACACGCAAATAGCAACATTCCCTTTCTGACCATGTAATCTCTGCTGACCCAACAACACATTACACCACTTTCCCATATTACATGGCTCTTTTCAGACAATATGTCTTCCTAATGTAAATAGTTACTCTGACTGCTTTTGATGTAAATAATTGCCCCGGTTATCCAAGTTATTGTTCCTGTTATATGTAAAACCAGATAAATGTAACTTGTCTGAAGTTTTCTTGTTCTCTGTAAACCGCGCTGATAATGAATAGTGCGGTATATAAAAGATGTTAATAATAATAAATAAATAAATAAGGATTGTTGGCAACTGTGGTGAGGGTACTATGGGCTGGAAGTATGGATCTGCAAAGATATCACTGTCACAGGCAAGCAAAACATCTGCCTTGGACAAGAAAAACCAACAAGGAATTGAACCCATGACCTCGGTCTAGAAAGTCAGTGTACTAACCAGTAGGCTATACCTCTATGGCTTGTTGCATAGCAATGGCTGGGTACAGAAGAACTGCAGGTCACCTCACAAAGTGTCTGCTCTGTGTGCCAGGATAGGGTAACCCCACCAGCACCCATGATGCATTGCATAAGCAGAACAGCAGCCTACAGCTGATCACCAAATGGGGTCTGCACCTCTCCGGTAATGCAGCGTGGTAAGATGGACTGACAGTGCGTGATACTGGCACAGAGTAGCTACAAACCATGCCATTGTGCAGGCTCCGTGTTCACCCTGAGAGATAGGAAGGGCGCCAGGCAGTAGGTCCACAGTACATGTGGTGCTAGAGATTGGTTCTGCTGCACATTCTTATCACTGCCAGTGTGTGGTAGGTGTTCCCAGCAGTGCAATTGAAGGTGCATCTGTTTCCAGCAGTCACATGTGGCCCTGTGGGACCGGACACTACCCAGATTAGTATGTACCTGGTGTTAAGGTCTGGCTGCCCTGGGTACCTGTTATCAGGGCAGTGGGGTGTCTAGAGTCGCATGAGGGTTATGTAGCACTGCTGCTATGGGTCTAACTGGTATGCACTATATACTCTAAGGGGCCTCAATCACCCCTTTTTGCAGATGAGGGTATGGTGGGACAGGTGCCTGCACCCTGCAGAATGGCTGTAGTACCAGCAACCACAATCCTGCTTGCAGATGACAGCCTGTCAGGGCTGCTGGGCCAGTGCCATACTTGTGACCATTGCAGACCAGCAGTGATACTTGGAGTAGGCAGAGAAAGACTCAACTGCCCCAGACCACAGTCTGCAATTCATCAACAGATAGCACAGTCAGACTGCACCCGCACAGGTGAACTGCAGACAACCCACTAACCAGTCAATAGTGCATGCTCACAGGGAAAACCTGTGCACCCAGAAATGGGATGTACAGCACTGACACCAAGCAGGTATCTCTGTGATTGGGCCCCTGAACCAGGAACAGACAGGTATCACTGGAGACAAATAATGTGTGGTACTATGTGGGAACATAGACATGCCATGGTCACTGCTCGATCAGAGTGAGAGTGCCCCCCCCCCCAGCATGACATGCTGTGGCCACCCTGTCCATGCAGGTGGTGGTCGAGCACTACAGTGTCCCAGCCATTGCTCTCCACCCTGTGCAGATGCATCCTGGCCAATCCGCCCTGTCTGGGCCATACCCACAGTACCTTGCTCCTCATTATGCACATTTGCAGGCTAATGCTGGAAGCAGTGTGAGCAATGTGGGCTCAGTGAGGTGTTGGCAGACACAAAACAATGGAGAGACATACGCACACTCCCACACCTATCTCAGCATTGTGCAGAGATGGAGGTGGTTGACAACCTACCCGCCGCACTGGTCCTGATCACAGTGCCTACATTGCTAATCTGTGCAGGGGGTAGTAGTAGTGCTCTGGTGATAACTGCAGCTCTGTGCTGGGGCCAACAGCCTGACACTCCATGAAGCTGTGGATAGCGGAGCCCTTGTGGGTGGGTGTCCATACCCCTGTGCACCGCTGTGTTGGGGTTTGCCCGTGTTTTTGTTGTGGCTGCATTGTGGGCTGAAACTATGGGGAGATGCTCTGCAGGATCCACAGATGGGACCTGAACCTCTGACCCTCTGCTCTTGGACATGCTGGCTGAGTGTACTGCACCACACTGTTGCCACAGCAGCATAGCGGTCCCTGGGGCTACCCTTAAGTTCCTCGGCCAGACCTCTTCTTTTGCACTGTGCACCACGTACTGCTACAGGGCATGGCCTAGGTTAACTGCAGGCGGGTGCCACTGCTCCTTCCAGCACAATCACTCACCCCCTCTGCCATGCCGCCATGACCATATGCTGTTGGTGCCGGTGGTGCTCCATCCCAGGCCATCCAGGGGGCAGTTAGGTGGCTGCCTAAGGTGTGGGTTCTGGGTTAGGGGTACCTACATAGATGTCCATGCTTCCCCCGGCACTGCCTGCCAATGTTATGTGCCCCTTGGGGTACCTGCTGGGTAATGTCCCCTGGATGGGACACTGAGGAACAGAGACTCATGGGCATGTTTGACCCTGGTCAATTGCTGTCTTGCTGGTTTCCATTTTCTGCGTTCCTATGTGCCACCTAGGCATCCACCTAGTCCACCCTGTGCCCCAGTTGCCCCCACTTCATGTCCCGCCTGCAGCCACCGTGCCCCATTTGCACCATCACCATAGTGGCCTTTCATACCTGGGTACTATGCTGTTGCTACAAATGGAGCATGACTATCACCTTTCTTGGGCTCCCTGCCTATGCTGTACATTGCTGACACTTAAATGGTTTCTCTCTCTTGCAAATGTGTGCTAATGCCAGGATTTCAGTTGCATTAGGATTCAGCCCTTCATTTCCCTGCGTTAGTGTGGAAGGGGCCTCTCCCCGCCCACTCCCTGGCCATTGACCCCTTCTCTCCGCCCTCTCTCCACCCTCTGCGGGACTTACCGCGGCCAGGAACGATAAGGCGCGTTATGTAACGTTAACGCACATTAGCGTTACCTTACGTTATGTTAACGCACGTTAACATTACATAAAGCGGCTTAACGTAGCCGTTGCTATGTTACCGCAGTTTAGTAAACATGCCCCTAAGTTTGCATTTAAGGATAACCACCATTTTGCAAATCAACCTATTCTTAGTCCAAATGCAGTCCATTAATGTTCATTCTGAATATTCTGAAACAGAAACAGACCTTGTTGAGGGTCCTGAAGACAGAAAATCTTGATTGACCAGATTAAGCCCATTTTAGGATTATATGACACAGTAGCATAGTATATAACAGCAGATAAAGACCAGCATGGTCCATCTAGTCTGCCCAGCAAGGTGGCAAGAGTAGGTGTGCTCGCCGCTCCGTGCAGGTCACCCCTCCCATTCTTTTGTTTAGGGATGTACCTACCGCTCTATGCAGGTCACCTCTACTTGTTAAGTTTATTTTGATTTTATCCTGTTTCTATAAAGGGATCCACTGTGTCTGTCCCATGACATTTTGAATTCTGTCACTGTATTTGCCCCCCCCCCCCTCTTCCATCGGGAGGGCATTCCAAGCATCCACCATCCTTTCAGTGAAAAAGTATTTCCTGACATTGCCTTTCAGTTTACTACCCCTGCAGCTTCATGTTTTACCCTCTAGTATTACAGCTTCCCCGTCTTTGGAAGAGATTTGTTTGTTCATGAATACTTCTTAAGCATTTGAAGGTTTGCATCCTATCTCCCCTGTCCCTCCTCTCCTCTAGAGTGTACATATTTAGGTCTTGAAGTCTCTTTTCAGATCTGTCCAATAACTTGTAGGCAGACAAGGATTTGTTTCTTTTCCCTCTTTGTCCAGCTTCCACAAAGAAGATCCCACGCATGGTGTCACACTCTCACTTTCTCCCATATTCACACCAAATACTGTAGTTACCTTTTGATGCTCATAAATTTTTTTTTTAACAATTTCAAAGGACAAGAGGTGAACTGTATACCAGAGCTACCTATTTTCCTACTGCCATAAATATTGTAGCTGTTCTTTTTAAGAATGTATTTATTATTGATACCATTCCTGGAAAAACCTGGTGACTTGTCATAGTTAAATAACTACCAGCAATAGTACTAAGAATTGTAGAGCTTCTTAATTTGTTTTGAGTGCAGAAAACAGCATATGATTGATTTATTTTGAACTTCCGTAGATCCATAAGGCATTGTGTTTCAGGTCTTTCAATAAATGCTTCAATCAAAAAGCTCATTTTTGCGTTCCATTTCAGAAAAAAGTGTTGCAGTTTCCATGGAATGAGAAAATGTTGAGACCAATCTCTTTCAAAATACTCCATTAAAAATACTTTTTTATTTATCCTCTCTGACTGTGTTCCATTAGCTGAATTTATTTACGAACCAGGGACGTCAAGGTTCAAATCTTTCTTTTCCTATTGACATCCCTTGTGCCATGAGGAATCTGTTGCTTCGGATATACATTTAAGGATGGATCCTTTTGATGGTGGTGTAGCCTGTAACCATTTAAATGCTGATGCTATAAAGTCAGTAGCACAGAAAATATATAATCAATGCCTTTAGTCATTTGTGTGGTAGACCGCTCCTGCAGGGGCTCCGAGTCTCCCAAGCTCTCTCCTACTCCATCACTCAACCAGCACATTTTTAATACAGGGAAAGACTCTTCATGGAGGGGGAGGGAAGTCCTTTTTAAGGACCTTGGCACATATTTTAATGAAGCTCTTGATACTGAATTGAGTGCTCCAATTCTCTTTGCTGTAGAAATGTCTAACATAGAGGATCTCGTTAACTAAAGGGCGTTGCTCAGTCAGCACGGGTTTTGCTGTGAGTTAAGCGTGCCCTGAAACCCGAAGTAATCAGCAGTGTAGGGCCAAGATGTTACTGCAGACTGATTTCCGCACTAATTGTGCTGTGCATGTTGAGGTACTTAAGGGATGGGTTAGGGGTGGAGATTGGGCATAGTGAGCACTGAGCAGTTAGCGCATGGATACACACCTCATACTACCTGCACCTTGTTCAATTAGCGCGGGTTCACCTTACGCCACTTAAATAGGTCCTGCTCAGTGCACCCATTGTAATAGTGCATGCTGCCACAGAGTGTTAGAGTACCAGTCTATGTGGTAGCTGCCAGGAAATGATGGTCACGCCCCTGGCAGTTGGCGCACAGTGGTTGCAACTACCGCACGTTAGTTTTAGTGATACATTTGTGTTAGCTGCTCAACCCTAGGGTTTCAAAGTGTAGTGGAGGAGTTGAGGAGTGCCCTAGTGGTTGGGGCAACATACCTCAGGCCAGAAGGTCAGGGGTTCAAATCCCACTAGAGGACAGCAACCTTGAGCCAGAAGGACTGGGGTTTCTAGTCCCATAGGTGCTCCTTGTGGTCTTGGGCAAGCCACTTAACCCTCCATGTTCCCTGTAAAAAATAGTTATCACCAAGTTTTAATGCACTGTTCAATGTAATTTCAGTTTGTTCAATGTAAACTGCACTGATGCAGAACAGCACAGTACATAAGAGAATATAAATAAATAATAGTTGGTTCCAGTCTTCAGTAGAAGAACTTCACAGTTTTTTGGTGACAGAGGTAATGTCCCCCTTTAGGCATTTGTGTCTGAGATCCCAGTCGAAATGTTTGGCTGTTGTACAGCTAGCAATGGGATCCTGGATTAGGGCTCTTGAGCACTTAGCAGACTGCAATGTCCTTTCTCCCTCCTCCCTTGCATCCTTCTTCTTTCCTCCTTTCTTCAGTACCTGGAAGCACCTTCTCCATTTCAGTACTGCAGACTCCTCTTTAAGCTTGGGAAGCAAGCCAGCACCTCCAGTCTCTCTTCCACACTTAGGAGAAGGTCTGGGTAAAACCTCTGACTGGTTCTCACTCTTCACATATAGACACTGGACATAAATAAAATAAACGATAGAGAAGGCAGAAAAGGAGGAGGAGTAGCCCTATAATCAAAAGCAATATTAAAGCTGCTGAAATGTAGGAGACATAGAGAAAAGAAGCACTGTGGATTGTGTTGGAAAGAGGAGATGGCACTGGTGTAGTCTACAGGCTTCCAACTCAAAATGAAGAAATGGATATAGAACTGATTAGTGATATCACAATGGTAGCCATGAAGAGGGAAGTGATCATATTGAGTGACTTTAAGCTACCTGATGTGGACTGAAGTATTCCTTCTGCAAATCTGGAAAGAAGTAGAAAATTGTGGATTCCTTCCAAGATGCATTGATAAGACAAATGGTGATGGAACAGAACAGGGAAAGTTCAATGCTGGATTTAGTACTCACAAAAGAGATAGCATGTCAAATGTCTTGGGAAGGGGGGAGGATACCCATGTGAGCAGCAGCAATCATCACACGGTGTGGTTTGAGATAAAAACCAAGACAGAGTCCAATCACAGCAAGCTCAAAGTCCTAGACTTCAAAAACACTGACTTCAGTAAAATTTCCTTGTACCTGAAGGAGGAGTTGTCAGGGTTGGAGAAGATAAGTGAAGTGGAATTGCAATGGGCTAAACTAAAGGAGGCAATAAAAGGGGCAACAGATATATATGCAAGGAAAGTAAACAAAAACAAGAGGAAAAGGAAACCTATATGATTTTCCAAAGAAGTGACTGCACAAATAAAGACAAAAACACAGCTTTCACAAAATTCAGAAGTTCACAAACAGAGGAACACAGAGCAGAATACAGGATAAAGCTAAAAGAGACAAAAAGAGAAATAAGGATAGCAAAATCAAAGGCAGAAGAAAAGATGGCTAAAGATCTGAAGCGTGGAAACAAACATTTTTTCAGGTATATTCTGGAAAAGAGAAAGATCAGAGGTGGAATCGCAAGACTCAAATGTGCCAAGAACAGAGTCATGGAAAATGACATTGAAAAAGCAAAAATGCTAAACAAATACTTCTGTTCTGTTTTATTAAAGAAAATCCTGGAGAAGGACCACCTGTGAGTGACAAATAGGCAAATGGGAATGGAGTAGATACTATACCATTCACAGAAAATGATGTGTTTGACAGCTTGCAAAATTGAAAGTGGGCAAGACCACAGGACCAGATGGGATACATCACAGGATACTGAACGAGCTTAGAGAGGTTCTTGCAGGGCCTTTAAAGGATGTTTTTAATAGATCCTTGGAGACAGCAGAATTTCCACAGGACTGGAGAAGGGCTGATATGGTACCTCTTCACAAAAGTGGCAAAAGGGAAGAAATGACATATTATAGGCTAGTAAGCCTTACCTCATGCAGCGAAAGTCAGGCACAGGAAAGGCTGGTCTTTCACCACAGAAGCTAACTGGGTAGCGGCTGAATATCACCATTGCCCAGTTGGCTTCCTGGCAATCTAGCCAACCTGGCTATTCAACCAGATATGGCTCCAGTATTGAATATCCAGGTTTAGAGTTCAGAGATGTCAGCTAGCCACATTAGATTGGCTACCCACTGCCACTGAATATCCCCTCAATACTATCCTTGGAAAACTAGAACTTTAAATTCTAATCCCTCCAGGGTAGCGAAATACCCACTGTATCTGAAATGTGATTCTCCTTCACTCCCATTTGTAAAGACAAATAATTCATTCCAAACTCCAGATACTAAAAATTATCTTTTTGGCTAATATTTCATCAAGTTCTTTAACCATTTCAGTTGATGAATTTACCATCTACTCTTCAACTCTGAGTTTTGTTCTGAAAGAATGCCAAAGTAGTATGGTTCCCCTTAGAAAAGAATCCAAAAATGAAAAGATCACCAACCAAGAGTCATCAAAATATCAAACAAGGCTAACCCTAAATAATTCAGTGTCCAAAATACTGTTTTTGTTGGATATATCAATGTGAGAAACCAGCATCTACAAATGAAATGTCCATTTTATGCTTAAAATATTGCAGTAAAAGCAGTAAAAATGACTTCAACAAGCAAGCTGTTAAAACTTAGCTTAATCCAATATGGACAGTCCTCCAACTTCTGTTCTTCAAGAGAGGTACATGACACAGTAGTGCATTTTGGGTCCAAAACCCATTTGAAAGACCCTGCTTCACAAGTTCATTCTACTCCATAAACGGTATGATGCAACATGAGGTATACATCCTGTAACAGCTGCCAAATCCTGAATGAATCACTCTGCATTTAAATACCGGCATCTGATATCATTATCCGATGTAACCATTTACTGCCAGTTGATTGGGGACTGAGAACAACCAAATATTAACAGACCAATCAAAACTGTTTAAAAAATTGCCTCCAATGTAAATCCAAATTACAACAAAGTATGCCAGTCCAACTCTAAACCATGCAGGGGTACTGAATTTAAAATATAAATCCATTTTTTGCTCCCAATACTGTAAACGTGCCAATCGATCACCCACATGGGTTGACAAGAGAATCCAGTCCGGCTCTCTCCAAGCCAATGCTGAAAAGAGTGGTTAAACTGAAGACAATGTTGTACAATTGGAGCAGTAAGGGTTTTCATGCGTAATCGCGAAGCATGTTCAGTTAATCTCACTCATACTGGGTGAGTTGTGCAGCCCACATATTTATGTCTACAGGGGCATAGTAAGAGGTACACCACAAAAGCAGATGCACATGCGGTTTAAAAACATGAATGCCATACCTTATTGGTAGCTGTATCAACCCAATAAACACTTTCCATTACAGCTGGACAATGGGGGCAACCCCCACAAGAGAAATGACCCCTCTGCTCCGATACTACTGGAGGCTCAAAGGTGGTATGCACCAAAAGGTCTCTAAGGTTGCTACCCCTAATGTATGCCACACAAAGTGGACATTGAAAACATGAGTGGAGACTCAAAACTGACCAATGTTTGTGTACATGTTTGACCGCCTGATGTGATTTAGCCATATGAGACAATACCCCAACTGTCCTATCCTGCACAGTCAAAGTATTCTGTTCTTTGCCCATTGGCAGTATCCACTCCCTATGATTACATAAAGCATGCTTATAAGCGATTTGAAGAATAGATTCAGGATAGCCCCTAGAGTGCAAACGTTGATATAATTCCTGTGCATGAATTTTGTAATCAGCTGTTGAAGTGCAAATACGCTTAATGCGTAAAAATTAACCAAAGGGTAACCCCCTCTTTAACACTAGAAGCCCCAAAGTGTGTCAATTGACGCAAATGCATCTTCGAAGTTGTATACCAGCGCCACTGCTAGAACCATGTCAGTCATGTTCCATGACTTTGTTAGCAAGGTCAAGATGTTAAAATATGCGCATCGAAAATTAATGAAAGATGCATCACCTAGCGAGAAAATGAATTTATACCTAGAAGCCCTAAAGTATGTCAATTGACACACTCAATTGTCTTGGATGCATCAATTAACGTACTTTGGGTTCTTCTAGGTATAAATTCATGTTCCCACTAGGTGGCACATCTCAATCACTGTTTACAGTTTTACTCCGACATTACAAACAATAAACACATGATGACATCATGTAATAACGTCACATACTGCATGTATTTAACAAATAAGTAACTTCACATTAATTCACAGCTGCATTTGCAGTCATCGTGATAATGCGTCAATTGACACACTTTTGGGTTTCTAGGTAAATCTACCAGGCGCTGATAATACCTCATTTTGACTATGCCAATGCCATTTTACAAGGCCTCCCCCAATCTACCTTGAACCCGCTACAACTCGCCATGAATGCGGCAGCGAGGGTTCTGCATGGAGCCTCCAGGAGCGACCATGTGACGCCTCTTTTGAAGCAGTTACACTGGCTACCCATCCAGGCCAGGATCATTTTTAAGACCATGTTACTCACATTCAAAACTGTTAACAAACTCTCCTCTGCCTCTTTAACCGCCCTCATCCACACCTCATCCCCAAATAGAGCAAGAAGATCCACGGCTATAAACTCTCTAAAAGTTCCGAAGGCACTAACAAAATGCACCACAACTACAGCCAACAGGGCTTTTAGTCTCTGCGTGCCAATATGCTGGAATGCATTACCCCCAAATATTCGGGCAAACAGGAGCCTGACACAGTTCAGGAAAGCCCTCAAACACCACCTTTTCATCAAGTACCTCATGGATAGCAACGACACAACACCCCAAGCAATCAAGGGATCCTCAACAACACGCCCAGATAGATACTCTAACTCCAAGTGGCTCATATGATTCTATGAAACCTACCTGTTCGTATGACTTTATGCAGTTTGCTTTGTAAATAGTTGCCCTTTGTTATCCAAGTTTTTTACCCTGTTATCTGTAAACTCATACGTGTTAACTGTACTGAGTATTTTTGTTCCATGTAAACCGCGCTGATGCCGAATAGTGCGGTATAGAAGAGAGACTGTAAATAAATAAATAAATAAATAAAATTCCTTTTAGGGCTTCTAGTGTTAATGGACCAGGATGAAAGCTATAAAAACATAATAATGTGCTTCTCTGCATGGGTTTTCTATATAATGTTGTAGACAAATGGTCATGGTATCTAAATATCATGACATCTAAAAACTCAACGCAATTGATGTCATACTTAGCCGTGAATATTTGTCTTGCATGAATTAAGACAACTTATGAACGAATCCAAATCACATCTTGGCCCAGTCCAGACAAAAAAAATGTCATCAAGGAAGCATTTCCATAGCAATATGGAAAGCAAAGTAGTGTGGCTGCCACATTAGTATACTTGAGAGCGCAGAAATAAAGGTCAGCAACAAAAAGGTGATCCCTTTCTATTTGACCAACTTAATAGAATTCTTAATTAGCTTTTGGGAGCTAACATTGTCTTTATCAGATCAGTAGAAAATGAGTAGGTCAAAGTAAAGGATGACATTTCCTGAACTTACAAGTGGATCAAAGATTATGTTCACACCATGATGTTGCAGGGATAGGGGAGAGATCAGGCAGTTTGGATTGATGTCAGAGGGAATGTCAAGGGGGATGAGAAGGATGGATGCTGTCAGCAAAAGTGATTTTATAAAACTGCTCCGACATGCATTTGGAGGACTGCAAGATACTCATTTTCCCTAACTGTAGCTTTTTTAAATCTCTGCAGTAGCTGAACATGCTGAGATATCAATGGATGTCCTTACACATATTTTGTAAAATACAGTGAAAATTGTTCACATCCAGACCTGGACATCCTAATTCACCTCTCCACAGCCTATCCAAAAACTGGCCTTCAAGTCTGTCAGCTTTTTCATTTCCCAGGGCAAATTGTCTCACCATCCCACAATAGGCTGTCTTTAATGCAAGTTGAAGAGATTATTTGGATAGCATGAACCTGATTTTCAAGTCTACCACTGCACACAGATATATTTTCAAGTTTAGTATCATGTTCAGTAAGTTTAGCCTCTGAGTCCTGCAATTGTCTCAAGGTGCTGCTCAAAATGGCCTCAATTCGAGATACAATAGTCTATATGTCCCTCAACGATATCTCCCAAGAAGAAGAAACATTTGGCAAGCCGCCAAATAAAGGCGGTGCTTGCAGAACTTTAGGCTTTGAAGCCCACATCGGGACTCTGGATTGCGTGGGGAAGCTGAAGGCTGCACACTCACCAATTGCAGACCAGGAGAGGACTGCAAAACAGAGTATACCTCCCTATCTACAATCACATCTGAAACAAATGGCAAGATTTGGGTTTCACCCCCAACCGGAGACAGGTCAGAAAGCGAGTCAGTACTCACTGAAGCTGATGGGGGCAACACTGCTTCCTCCATATTCCTCTTTACTAGATATTTATCGAGGGGACCCTCAACTTTTGATGATTTTACCATAGACATAGATGGAAAAATCGTCTTTTTCCGTTTCCCCATCGCTCTGAACAAACTCCCTTGCTCCTGCTCCATAGTGCATCAAAGGAACATCAAAGTGGCACAACCTGCCCCTTTTTAGGCACTCCCCTTTAGGCAAGCATCCATAGTACGTGCCCACAGCCACATCCCATGGAAAGGCCACGATTTTATCAGGCCCAGCTGACATCAGGGTAGTGCGCCAAGTGCCCGCAGGACCAGAATCAGCTGCTGCCAAAGTTCTCTCACCCGGTGTCCTGTGGCAAGGGCCGCGATTTTATCAGGCCCGGCTAACATCAGGGTAGTGCGCCAAGCACCTGCAGGACCGGAATCAGCTGCTGCTGAAATTCTCTCACCCCAACTCCTTCCTCTTAGTAAAAAAAAAAAAGTTTACAAGCAGATCATCTCTTGCTCTCCTCTTAATTTAGGAAATCTAACCCACTCCTTCCACTTACTTCTTTCTTCCCTGAACAGTCACTTCTTTCTTTACCACGTTTGCACCTAAGTTACTTAATTTGAGTTATTTGTCACATATGCACATTCATGTTTAAGATGATCTTTCCTGAGTGAAAATCCCTCCCTCCTCTCTAGAGTACTTTGTCCTAGTGTAGCTTATTATGTATGTGAGGTAGATACAGTTCTCCAATGCTGTGCTGGATGTCACACTTGGATCTGGTGCCGCTGGTGTAGAATGATTGCTTGGATTTCTTCTCTTCCTGAGAGCTGGTGGCTTCTGAGGATGCAGGTCCCCAGACTTGCTTTGCAAGGCTCCTAACTTTGGTGATCTGTAAGGTGTGATTGTTGGCAGGTCTGACACAAGGAGATGAGATACCCTAAGTGAACCTTATCACTTGCACCTCCCCGGCCAGCTGCCTGCCAGCCTCTCACTGCCATCGCTGTCGCCCCTCACCTGAACCTACAGTGATGGCAGTGAATTGAAATAGGCCCACGGTGCTTACCTGCAAACGTCAGTGCTGCAGGGCTATCTGCTTCTATCTGCTATGATGGCCAACTTCCTATTTGCATGGAGGTGCCCGGGTGAGGGGTGACAGGGGTGACAATGGGCACCTCTGGAGGGCCGGCGGTCTAGGCATCCACTTAGTTCAGCTAATGGTAGCACCAGTCCTGGTTGCTGGTACAGCTCTTGTAAACTATGGGATGAATTTCTTTCCCTGTGAGATGGGGGGGGGGGGAAGGGGTGTTAGCAGAACTTGCACAGGCATCAACTCTCTGCTCTGTTCTCTTTTGCAACTGCTCTAAGCCTGTTGCACTCTCTAGATAATATGATGTAACAAGTGCAAAAGACTCCTATTCTCCCTTAGAGTGCACTGGTTGGGTACCAGAGATACCTGCCCATAAGGGCAGACTCTCTCTACAACTTTATTGTGCAACGATTGGCTATCCAAGACAGAGTTCTGCCTTTGGGAGTAGTTTTTATACTAAGTAGAATTTTCCCTCTCAGTGGAATATCCTCCCAGTATGAAATGACTGGCAGCAAAAACCTCCTCTATTCTAGGAAATATTAGACTTTTCGCTCTACTTATTGTAATATTTAGTAGGGGTACTAGATGGTGCTACTGCTCTTAGTGCTGCATCCAAGTAGTATCTACAATGAGGATTCTGAAGGAATCTTTATCTTTGATGGCGTTTTTCTCCTGCTCATACAAACATGTGCCTCAGGCAAGTTATAACAACTAAAACTACACACATCCAAGGAAACATATTGCTCTTCAATTTGCTACAGTGTATTTATTAGTGGCATTTAGCTCACACCTTACCAGTTCAAGGCAAGTTACAGTCATGTACTTGCCTGTCTGCAGTGTACTTACAATCTAAGTTCACACCGGAGGCAATGAAGGTTTAAGTGGCTTGCCCAAGGCCACAATCAATACCAGTAGGATTGGAAACTGTGGTCTCTTTGTTTATAGAGCATTATTTTAACCATTGGGCTACTCCTCTACCGTGGTGCTTATCTCTACAGAATTCAGTTTTGACTTGCATGAGACTGGAGGATGCCTAAGAAACAGTCCTTCATAAAGACGACACATTCCCTGGCAGTTAATGCCCCATATGAAGAAGATGAAGACTCCAAGCTAAATGAATGACTTCATACCCAAGCTAGGAATTAACTCATAATTTTCTCATTCGGATTGATGAAGCTACACTGTATTAAAATATGTAGGATTTAGGAATCTTTTTTCCATGATGTTTTGAAACTATTCATTCAGATTATCAGTGTAAATAGTACCACTGGGTGCTGCAGTGTGACTTCCACCCTCTCTTTAGGGTGGCCACCTGACTCAGGTTCACAGAAGCATACAAAAATGACAATTAAAACATTTAATTTGGAGACTATATGGGACAGATTAATTGTTCTTGAGCAGTCTGTCAGCTCAATTACAAAATATTGCTGTTTCTGTTAGCTTTGAGTGGAGGAGTAGCCTAATGGTTAGAGCATTGGCTTAAAGGCCATGAGACCAGTTTTCATTTCCCACTAGCATATGTTGTAGCCTTGGGTAAATCACTTAGCACTCAGCAAGAAAAATAACCAAGTTTAATGTTGCAATGTATATTGCCAAGTTTTAGTTACAATGCAAACTGTTTTGACTGAAGGATAAATAAAGTTAACCAAAATACTCAAAAGGTGGGAGAACGCGACAGGGAGATGCAGGTTTTGAATCAAAAGATCTCTACACTTGAGAAGGAATAAGAGCAGATATCTTCTAATAATCTTATGTGTATTAAGGACTCTGAGGCTATTCATAAAAAGCTGGAAGCATTGGAGAATGCCAACAGAAGGCAACATCTTAAGGGAGGTTGGAGCTCTACCTGCTGTGTATTTGCCCGCTGTGTCCAAGCTACTGATGCTGTCGGCAGGCGGAAGACAGGAGCACCGCCTGTTACCACTGCCCGGAACACCTGCACTGCATCTTGTGAGGCCTTTAAAGTGTGACCCCTTCCTTGGGATGTGGCCGCGAGCATGTCCGAAGGGGCATGTTCAAAGGGACAGGTCCTGCCCCTTTGAAGCCCATTCAGAGCACAGAGGACTGCGGTGTGTATTGGAGACCAGAATGGGCAAGTGAAAGAAGATGACTTATATTGTGAGTAAGGTTAATTCTCCTAAATCAGTCAAAATTGTGGGACAGAAATATGGTTATGCCTGCCGTAGGGCCATAAAATCACTCCTTGCCATTGACTGGTAGTCTGGACTCTCCTGTAAGTTCCTCATTATTACTGGGGAATAAAATCCCTACCCCACAGAAAAGCAATGCGACTATGAGCTTTGCATTCTCTTCTCCAATGTTGAGGAGGTAGGCGCAAGCTCTAGAGTTTTCCCCTCAAATTCCCGCAGCTGTTAATCCTCAAGACCTGGGTGTGGAGGTTCCCCTGCCCTGGGTTGTGCAGGTTTCAGCTATAGGGAGCTCTATGGGTAGTATTCCTGGTTTTCAGGCTTCTACAGAACTTGGAATGGAAGTTACTTTGATAGATATATGGCAGTTGATTTCATGAATGGAAATTTCACATAGTGGCACTAATTCACAATTTGCTAATTTCACTAAAGAATTGGTGGCAAAGTAATCTCAGGGCACCACGGTGCAAGAGGTTGTGTCATCCTCTGTGAAAGATAGTCTTCTCCACCGTCAAATGGAACTTACAGAGAATGTCTCTTGGGCTAAAAATCTTAGGTGTCTAAATTTGCCAATAACACAATGTTTATCTCCTCTGATTTTGTTTCAGAAATATCTTAAAGAGGTTTTAGACTACCAGGATTATGCTAGCATTTCTTTGAATAATATCTATTATTTGCCCAGAGGAATTAAAGCAGTTAATGAGGCGGTGAAAGGGCAAGATATATTATCTCCTGTGGCAAGCCGTGATGTGTCAGGGTTCTTTGAATCTTCTAATGAAATCTCTACACGAGCAACTCTTCTAGTTTCTTTCACTTCTGAATTTGTTAAAAATGCTATTTTGTAGCTTTATTTTCATAAAAAGAATGAATTATTCTGGGGTTAAAAGATTAGTATATTCCCTTATGTGTCCAGGCCTACACAATTGAGACACAAGGCCTTTTTAGCCTTGAAACCATGTATCCTTAATTGAGGTGCCACCTTTTTCCTTAAATTTCCATGTACTGTAAATGCCTTGTGATGCTGAATGGGACTAACTATCTCTTTTGACATATCTCAGCTTGAAGATTTTGTGAGTTCACATACTGCCAGTTAGATATTTTTAATGTAGTAGATGTATTGTTTTGCTATTTTGTTTAGCTAATTGGGGATCAATTGTGCTGTTTTGCAGGGTTTTGAACGTGCTTTATTATTTTGTAATAATTCTGGCTTCCAACTGACCCTAGATGTGGGCTGTTTGAGTTTAGTTTTATTGTCCTATTTACTTTTATTTTCGTTTTTACCTTGTTCTCATTTTCTTTGTTGTTGTTTTTTCATTTTGTAAATCTGAAATGCAAATTGAAAAAAAAAAAGCAAAATCTTAGATTGCTAAGCTTCCTCAAAGTTCTATTTGTCTCTGCTCAAGAATTGTTTAAAAGGTTACTGATAGAGATCCTGAAGATGTCACCTGAATCTATTCCTCTTCTCTCCAGGGTGTTTTGTTTGCCGGCTGCCAAAGATGGGCAAGAGCTCTCTCCTTTAATGTCATCTGACAGTCTGGACCTGATGACCTTTTTGGAAAGATCAGAGTCCGAGACATCACTTACTTCTACTCTGTTAATTACTTTGGCTCTTGAACCGGACAGAGACTGGTTATTAAAGAAATTCTTTAGTTGTAAAGCGACTGAGTTTATGGCGTGAGGATGTTTCTGGGTGTGCCTTGGGAGACACAGAAAAGAAGAAAACAGTTTATTTCATTAAAAACCTGCTGTTTCGTAATTAGGAGGTTTAGTCCAGATCCCCTACTGCCTAGGTTTCACTGGGTGATGTTGCTGAGAGTGTCACCATGGGGTGAAAGGGTTAGCTGTCAAATGTTAAAGTATTCTCCTGCCTTATTTAGTTATTTCCACATTGTTTTATTGCTTTTGTGTTGTGACTTGCTTTCCTATGGTGTGCTTGTAGGCATTTTTACCTTGGGATATTTGTGATGCTATTTGAATTTTTTATGTGTGTGTATTTCTTTTTCTCTGGTGGATGCCTTTTTCTGTAACTAGATACGTTCTTGTTATAAATATGGAAAGAGTTATAAAGATAAAATAAAATAAAATGACAGATGAAGGATTAAGATCATAACATAAGAACATAAAATATGCCATACTGTGTCAGACCAAGGTTCATCAAGTTCAGTATCCTGTTTCCAAAAGTAACCATTCCAAGTCACAAGTACCTGTTGGATTCCCAAAGATATACACATACCAAGCTGCTTGACCCAGGGGTAAGCAATGGATTTCCCAGTCGTCTTTAATAATGGTTTATGGACCTTTCCTCCAGGAACTTGTCCAAACCTTTTTTAAACCCAGTTACACTAACAGCTTTTACTACATCCTCCGAGATATCTTTCCATTCCCTTTATCATTTTGGTCACTCTTCTCTATATCTTTTCCATTTCTGCTATACCTTTTCTAAGATATGGTGGCCAGAACTGCACACAATATTCAAGGTGCAGTTGCACCATGGAGGGATACAGAGGCATTATAATAACCTTGGTTTTATTCTCCATTCCTTCCTTAGGATTCCTAGCATTCTATTTGCTTTCTTGGTCATGGCGGCACACGGGGCAGAAGGTTTCAATCTATTATCTACAATGATGCCCAGATTCTTTTCCTGAGTGGTGATTCTTAATGTGCAACCTTGCATTGTGGAACTGTAATTAGGAGTATTCTTCCCTAAAAGCATAACTTTGTACTTGTCCACATTAAATTTCATCTGCCATTTGGACGCCAGTCTTACAATTTTTCAAGGACCTCTTGCAATTTTTCACAATCCTCTTGCACTTTAACAACTTTGAATAATTTTGTATCATCTGCAAATTTGATCACCTCACTCATTATTTACATTTCCAAGTTATTTATAAATATGTTAAAAAGCAGCAGGCCTAGCACAGATCCCTGGGGTATTTATTTATTGTATTTAGACAGTTTTGTATATCACCTTATCCTTCAAACAAAGTGGTCACAACACAATTGGGGGATACATTTAACATGAGGGGATATGAGACACATACACTAGTACTTACAGGGAACATGGCAATGGAGGGTTATGTCTCCATTCACCTTTCTCCATTGAGAAAATTGTCCATTTAGTCCTATTATTTGTTTTCTTTTAACCAGTTCCTAATCCACGATAGTACACCGACTCCTATCCCATGACGTTTTAATTTTCACAAATGTTTCTCATGAGGGACCTTGTCAAAGGTTTTCTGAAAATCCAGATACATTACATATCAACCCCTGAAGATTGTGGAAAATTGCAAGAGGATCTTGATAAGTTGGAAGAATGGGCATCCAAATGGAAGTTGAAATTTAATGTGGACAAGTGCAAAGTTATGCACCTAGGAAAGAAAACCCAAACTATGGTTACATGATGCAAGGTTCCACATTAGGAACCACCACTCAGGAAAAAGATTTAGGCATCATCACGGATAACATGTTAAAACCCTCCGACCAGTGTGCAGCAGCAGCCAAGAGAGCAAATAGAATGATAGGTATCATAAGGAAAGGAATGGAGAATAAAACAAAGGATATTATAATGCCTCTGTATCGTTCCATGGTGCGACCGCACCTTGAATATTGTGTGCAATTCTGGCTGCCGTATCTTAAAAAGGATATAGCGATATTAGAAAAGGTACAGAGAAGAGCCATCAAAATGGTAAAGGGGATGAAAGGATACTCCTAAGAAGAAAGGCTGAAAAGGTTAGGGCTCTTTAACCTGGAAAAGAGACGGCTGAGGGGAGATATGATAGAGGTCTAGAAACATAGAAATATGATGAAAGTAAAAGACCACATGGCCTATCTAGTCCCCTTTTTTCCTTTAGAGATCCTCTGTGTTTGTCCCATGCTTTTCTGAATTCAGTTACTGTCCTCATCTCTACCACCTCCACTGGGAGACTATTCCACGGATCCACTACTCTTTCCGTAAAGAAATATTTCCGCATATCACTCCTGAATCTATCTCCCTTCACCCTCATTCCATGTCCCCTCATAGCAGAACTTGCTTTCAATTGAAAGAGGCTCTCTCCCTGAACATTTATGCCACGGAGGTATTTGAAAGAATAAAAAACCTTGGCAAAAAAGTGAAAAAAGGAAACTTCCTCATTTTTTAATACAGACTTAACTATTATACTTAACTATTATAGTTATTTTCTTTTTGTCGGAACGCCAAACACAAGGAGAAGGAACTAGACCTTCCCCCCCGCTGTGACTGTTCCTTTTAATCATTTTTATTCATGATGAAAAAAACTTTTACTTAGCTTATTCACGTTGTATTTTCATTATTCGTGAGCTTAAAAAAGGACCGCCGAGAGAAGGTTGAAAAACGACGTGGCCCCGTTTTGGATCAGAACAAATTTTGATCCTGCCTCAGGTTGAATGAATCTCGCAGTCACATAAGCTTCAATGTATCACCTCTACAAAAAATCTTCACTTTGAAGAATCGGCGTGTGACGTAAAACAAGGGTGAACACATGACAAGCAGCAAAACCTTATTATTGGACCATTTTATCGGACCCTTATTCCGCCTTTCCTCTAAGGTGTACATATTAAGATCCTTAAGTCTGTCCTCATTTGCTTTATAATGAAGACCAATAATCATTTTAGTAGCCACCTTCTGCAATGACTCCATCCTGTTCACATCCTTTTGAAGGTGCGGTCTCCAGAATTGCACACTATACTCCAAATGAGGTCGCACCAAAGACTTATACAGAGGCATTATCACCTCCTTTTTTCTGCTAGCCATTCCTCTCCGTATGCACCCAAGCATCCTTCTAGCTTTTGCCATCGCCTTTTCTACCTGTTTAGCTACTTTAGGGTCATTAGACACAACCACGCCTAGGTCCCGCTCTTCTTTAGTGGACAAAAATGCTTCACCCCCTATACTATATTACTCCCTTGGATTGCTGCAGCCCAAATGCATGACCTTACATTTTTTAACATTAAATCCCAGCTGCCAAATTCTAGACCATTATTCAAGCTTAGCTAGATCCCTCCTCATGTTATCTACACCTTCCTGTGTCTATTGCAGATTTTGGTATCATCCGCAAAGAGGCAAACTTTAAGCGACAGCCCTTCCGCTATATCACTAACAAAGATGTTAAAAAGAATCGGACCAAGGACAAATCCCTGGGGCACACCACTGGTAACATCCTTCTCCTCAGAGTGAGCTCCATTTACCTGTACTCTTTGTCGCCTCTCACCCAACCAATTTCTAACCCAAGCATTAACTTTAGGGTCCATCCCTAGGGTGCTCAGTTTGTTTATAAGTCGCCTGTGAGGAACAGTGTCAATGGCTTTACTGAAATCTAAATATACCACATCTAGGGCTGTCCCTCGGTCCAACTCCCTGGTCACCCAGTCAAAGAAATCAATCAGGTTTGTCTGACAAGACCTGCCTCTGGTGAATCCATGCTGCCTCGGATCCTGTAATTCGCTGGACTCCAGAAACCACACTATTTTCTCTTTCAGCAGTGTTTCCAATAATTTACTCACCACCGAAGTTAAACTAACCAGCCTGTAGTTTTCAACCACATCCTTACTTCCACTTTTGTGTAAAGGCACCACATGAGCCTCTCTCCAGTCCTTTGGCACCACTCCCAACTCCAACGAGGCATTGAAATGGTCAGTCAGTGGAGCTGCTAGAACGTCCCCAAATTCCCTCAGTAATGTAGGGTGTATCCCATCTGGTCCCATCGCTTTGTCTACTTTAAGTTGAACTAGTTTCTCATGAGCACAGTCTTCTGAAAATTGTTCAAGATGTCCCTCGCTTCTGTTCCTGTTTGTGGGTGTTTTCTGAGGTCCTGCTCCTGGTTCTTCATCTGTGAACACAGAACAGAAATATTTGTTAAGCAATTCCGTTTTTTCCTTATTAGCTTCTACATATTCCTCCCCTGCACCCTTGAATCTGACAATACCACTTTTGCCCTTCCTCTTCTCACTAACATATCTGAAAAATGTCTTATCCCCCCCATTTTATTGCATTGGCTATTTCCTCCTCCTTTTGAATCTTTGCCTTCCTGACTACTTTGCTAGCTTCTCTAAGTTTTTCCAAATACAGATGCCTGTCTTCCTCTCTCTGTGATCTCTTGTATTTCATGAAGGCCTCCCTCTTTTTCTTCACTTTTTCAGCTACTTCTTTCGAAAGCCATAGCGGTCTCCTTTTCCTTTTACCTTTATTTACCATTTTAACAAAAAGGTTGGTTGCCCTTAAAATATCCCCTTTCAGTTTTGCCCACTGTTTTTCTACACCCCCCAGCTGTTCCCATCCCACTAACGACTCCCTGAGGTATTGGCCTATCTTGGCAAAGTTAGTCTTCCTAAAGTTTAAGATCCTCACCTTTGAATGGATTCTAACAGCCCTAGTCTTAATACTGAACCACACCATCTGGTGATCATTGGATGCAAAATGATCTCCCACTACAACATCAGAAACGCTTTCACCATTGGTAAGCACCAAGTCTAGTATGACCCCTTCACATGTGGGGTCTGTTACCAATTGCCTGAATAGTTCTCCCAGTAAAGAATCCAGGATCTCCTTACTTCTAGATGATACTGCAGCAGGAATGTGCCAATCAACATCTGGCATATTGAAATCTCCTATGAGTAGCACTTCCCCTTTCCTAGCAATGCTGCGTATGTCTTCAATTAACTCTCTGTCCATCTCTTCCTCTTGTGAGGGAGGTCTGTATATCACACCAATGCAAATAGATTTCTCTTTCCCTCTTTCTAGTTTAACCCACAATGCCTCCTCTCTCCCTTTTAAGCTCTGTAATTGCAAAGCTTTAATAGTAGTTTTTACATATAATGCCACTCCTCCTCCCCTTCTTCCTACCCTGTCCTTTCTGAATAAAGTATAGCCAGGTACAGTTACATTCCAATCATGGTTTTCTGTGAACCATGTTTCTGTAACTGCCACTAAATCCAAGTCAGCCACTCCCACCAAAGCTTCAACATCAGGGATCTTATTTCCCATGCTACGGGCATTTATACACACTGCTTTCCATATGTTACCCTATTACCCATTTCCATAAAGGTATTTAATGTATCACCTATCTGGGGGCTTTCTTCACCCATCCCCAACGAATCTAGTTTAAAGTCCTCTTCAGTAGATTAGCCAGTCTACTACCGAAGATGTGTTGACCTTTCTTGGACAGATAGATGCCATCTCTGCTCTGCAACACTTGGAACTGCTTCCCATGGTCTAGGAAACCAAAACGCTCTCGATGACACCATCCACGCAGCCATGTATTCATCTCCAGGATGCGAGCCTCTCTGCCTTGGCCTTTACCCTCAACAGAGAGGATTGAAGGGAACACCACCTGTGCACCTAACTGCTTCACCCTCTGTCCCAAAGCCATGAAGTCACTTTTGATATATTCCGAGGTATACCTGGCAGTATCATTTGTTCCAACATGGATTGGCAACATTGGGTAATAGTCAGTGGCACTGTTCCCTCTAAGCTGTGCGCGTGTGCACGCGCACACACCTCATCGGGCGAGCGCACATACTTTACAAAAGAGCGCACAAAAATTACAGTTCTGATTCTGATAGAAAACAACACAGACGTCTTAAAATTTAAAAGTTGTTGTGTATTTATGGTTTTCACAAGTTCTACAGTATTTTCTAGTGCAATCAATGTGGTGTACATACTGTATTCTGACGTGTAGTAAAATTTTAAAGTATATAACTCTGAGTGTCGTTATGTGGCGCACAAAAATTTAACCTTCCTTCAAAAGCTGCACAGCTAATATTTTATGCACACACAGCCTACAGAAAATTAGAGGGAACATTGGTCAGTGGGCTTGATGAGTCTCGGCAAACTCTCCGTAACATCTTGGATTTTGGCACCAGGCAGACAGCATACCTCTCTGGACATCAAGTCTGGTCAGCAGATGGACACTTCAGTACACCTCAGAAGAGAGTCTCCAACTACCACTACCCTTCGTTTCCTTGTGGTCACTGATTCTGCAACTTTGGGGTACTTGAGCTCTGGTTCTTCCCTTTCCAGGGATACTTTCACCTCCTCCACTTCCAGGGCAGCATAATGGTTCTTCAGTTCAAGGGCTGGAGAAGTTGGATTGGTGATTTTGCAGGCCCTGGTGACTTGTGTCCAACCATCGACATTCTGTTGGCACCCATCCTCTCCTCTGCTGGAGAGCTTGGTTGCTGCAAGAAGCATTTCATCAATGTACTTCTCATTGTCTTGAATGCTCCTCAGCCTCTCCACCTCCTCTCTGAGTTCCTCCACTTGTTTCCTCAGAGCTTCAGCATGCAGGCACCCTGTACATGGAACTGGTCCTTCAACTGGCATTAGGACCTCTGTCTGGACAGAGGCAGAAGCTGTAATGGGGGCAACAGTTCTGTTAGTGGAGCTTAGGTATCTGTTAAAGCAAAAGAGAGAGAGATCTACCAAGGACCAGCCGGTTTCCCAGCTGTTCGTTCAGAGAAAAAGCAGTTAAATCTCTTTAATTATATTCAAAATGTGCTGGTCCAAGTCTCTGTGCTTTGTTAAATGGGGAGGTGCCCTATAAAGCAAGACTGGTCACTAGGGGTGGGTGGGAGTCGGGGTGGGTAGGGAGGGACCTAACACCTGATTAGGTATCACTAGTTCCCAAAGCTGAGGAAGTTACTAGAGTTCAGCAACCTACTCTGCTCAAGGTAATTTCTACTAAAGCACCAAAAAGAAAGTAACTTTTCTTTACAAATATACAAAAACCCTTTTAAGAGCTCCCAGTCAGAGAGCTAGCAATTTAATAAAAATAAACACTCAAATCCTTACTGTTGGTTGATCTGTAGAGCCCCTGTTAGGAAAGCTTCAACAGGACAGGGCACTGGAGCCTTTTATGCAGGCCTCAGCTGCTCTCAGGTAATCAGGCCCACTAACTCCTGATTAGGTGTGAGCAGTTCCCAAAGCTGAGGAGGTTACTAGAGTTCAACAACCTACTCTGCTCAAGGAAATTTCTACTAAAACAACAAAAAGAAAATAACTTTGCTTTAAAAATATACAAAAAAACCTTTTAATGAATGAATGAAGTGGAACGGGTAAACATAGATCAATCGTTTACGCCATCAAAATACTGAAAGACTAGGGGCATGCAATGAAGCTACAGGGAAATCTATTTAAGAGTAATAAGAGAAAATATTATTTCATGCAACATGTAATCAAACTCTGGAATTTACTACTGGAGGATGTAGTAAAAGCTGTTAGTGTAGCCAGGTTTGAAAATTTTTTGGACAAGTTCCTGGAGGAAAGGTCCTATAAATCATTATTAAAGTGGACCCAGAATATCCTCTGCTTGCCACAGTACAAGCATTGTGGAACCTGTGTCTTTTAGGGAAACTGCTAGGTATTTGTGACCTAGATTGGTCACTGTTGGAAACAGGATACTGGGTTTGATGGACCTTGGTCTGACCCATGTATGACATATCTTATGTTCTTATTATCTGTCAATTCCGGCCAGGCAGGCAGTAGTACACTCCCACTGTCATTCCCTTTCCCTTTTTACATGGAATTTCTATCCATAAAGATCTACACCAGGGGTCTCAAACTCAAATTGCTTTGAGGGCCAAATGAGGACTTGTAAAGTAACCCGGGGGCCGCATAAGACATGGGGCCTCATTTGCATAAGGGGCCTCATTTGCATAAATGTTTGCTTAATGTTGCATAATGAGTATATGGATAAAGAAAGACTAAACAATTTCTATATTACTATAATCCAGTGCCAACCGCCAGGCACATTAGGAACTACTACAAACACTGCCCATTTAGAATCCATAGCAAACCCCCCATATCATAACAGCACTACCAGGACTCACAAAGCACCAGACCCTACCTATCAAAAGGCAACACTGCAAATATTAAATCAATACATTTCAGAGAACAACAATACATGACCTACTGGGAAAAGAGAACAAGTAGCAATGTCAAACAGGAATTACATAAACAGAATACCTCCGCTCAGTTACACATGCAGAACATACACCATCACCAAACAAGGAATCACAATTTAGAAACAGGAAGACAATAATTAAATTGGGAACCCCAAAAGCCAAACTTGGAAGGTACAACAACACTGTAGAAATAAAACTATAAATTAATTTCTTGTACTAAACAAAGCACAGACATTAATGATGCACATTTCCTAGAGCTGACATATTCTAGTTAATAAATTCAAAATAAAGAGATATTTTCCTACCTTTTGTGCATTTTTTTTTAGTTGCAATTGTTCCAGCCACTTTCTTATGGTTTCTTCGTGTCTTCTGCTAACTCTCCATCGTCTGCTGTCCATTTGTCCTTTCTTCTCTCTTCTAGTTTTTTTTTTTCATTCTCTCTCTACATCTGCTTTAACATACTAATCTTTCTCCTTTTGCTCTTTCCTCATTCCTATTTTATCCACTCAAATATTACCCCTCCATCCTCAATCTCCACTTACTCTCCCAAAACCTGGCCAATTGTAGATTTGTCTTCCCTCCCGCACAAAATATTTTACACTCTCCATTTCACTTTCCCAGCTCCATCCCATTCTAATCCTCCCCCAACATCAGCTCCCTTCTAGTTCAAGCCCCACCCAGCATCCGCTCCTTTCTAGTCCCTGCATCAGCCCATTTCCAACCCTAGCTCCCCCCCCCACTCAGCCCATTTCCAGTGCTAGCTCCCTCCCCTCACAGCCCATTTCCATTCCAAGCCCCCCTCCCCATCAGCCATTTGCAGTTCAAGCCCCCCTTCCACTCAGCCCATTTCCAGTCCTAGCAACCCCCCAGCCCATTACCAGTCCTAACCCCCCCTCCCCCCATCAGTCCAGGTACATTTTAAAAAATCCAAACTTGCTGCTGCTGCCGCCGCCGCCACCGCAGTATCAAGCATCCCTGAGCCCCCCCTCAATAAAAGTCAACATAATCAGCCCACAGCACATTACCAGTCCTAAACCCCCCCAGTGGCATTACTAGTCCTAACCCCCCCCATCAGCCCACAGCACATTACCAGTCCTAAACCCCCCCAGTGGCATTACTAGTCCTACCCCCCCCCATCAGCCCACAGCACATTACCAGTCCTAACCCCCCCCCAGTGGCATTACTAGTCATAACCCCCCCATCAGCCCACAGCACATTACCAGTCCTAACCCCCCCAGTGGCATTACTAGTCCTAACCCCCCCCCATCAGCCCACAGCACATTACCAGTCCTAACCCCCCCCCAGTGGCATTACTAGTCCTAACCCCCCCCCAATTAGCCCACAGCACATTACCAGTCCTAAACCCCCCCTGGGGCTTTCCTTGTCCTAACCCCCCCCATCAGCCCACAGCACATTACCAGTCCTAACCCCTCCCCAGTGGCATTACTAGTCCTAAACCCCCCCATCATCCCACAGCACATTACCAGTCCTAAACCCCCCCAGTGGCATTACTAGTCCTATCCCCCCCCTCAGCCCACAGCACATTACCAGTCCTAAACCCCCCCAGTGGCATTACTAGTCCTAACCCCCCCATCAACCCACAGCACATTACCAGTCCTAACCCCCCCAGTGGCATTACCAGTCCTAACCCCCCCCCCATCAACCCACAGCACATTACCAGTCCTAACCCCCCCCCCATCAACCCACAGCACATTACCAGTCCTAAACCCCCCCCAGTGGCATTTCTAGTCCTAACCCCCCCATCAACCCACAGCACATTACCAGTCCTAACCCCCCCCAGTGGCATTACCAGTCCTAACCCCCCCCCACCCCCCACTGGACATTACAAGTCATAACCCCCCCCATCAACCCACAGCACATTACCAGTCCTAAACCCCCCCAGTTGCATTTACATTACTAACCCCCCCATCAACCCACAGCACATTACCAGTCCTAACCCCCCCCAGTGGCATTATCAGTCCTAACCCCCCCCCATCAGCCGCGGCAAAATCAACTGTCCCGCGGGACTCCCCCCCCCCTGCCCGGCAGAGCCAGCCCTCCCTCCCTCCCTCCCTGCCTGCCTGCCTGCCTGCTTGCTTCCCTCCCTCAGTCCTTCTCTGCTTCGGCTTAGAACCGCGAAGGGAGAGTTCCTCCCTCGCGACTCTGCTAAGCCCGCTGAGGCTTATGGGAAATTTCCCATCTGCCCCGGCGAGCTTAACAGAGTCGCAAGGGAGAAGCTCTCCCTTCGCGGCTCTGAAAGCCGAAGAGGAGAGGGACTGAGGGAGGCAGGGCTGGCTAACATCGGGGAATTCCGGGGGCTGCCTCCATACCTGCCCGCGCTGTGCACAAAATGGATCCTCGAGGGCGCGTGGTGCCTCGTGGCATTCGGCTGGCTGCCCCCCCCCCTCCTTCCTGTCTCTCATTGGTTGAGGGCAGGCTCGTGACTCGGGAGAAGACGACTTTAGACAGAGAGTATTTTTTAACCCCACGCGGCCGCGCCGGCAATCAGGTGAAAAGTGAAACCAATGGCGTTGCGGGCCGCACAAAATGCTCTCGCGGGCCGCGTGTTTGAGACCCCTGATCTACACAGTATTTATTTCCTGCAAACCCTTTATCTTGTTTGACTCGATGACTTCTTTAACATAGAACCATCATTGTGATATATTTTGTAGCCTGGTATCACAGTATCCCATTGGTTATCCTCCTTCTACCAGATCTCTGAGATTCCAATTATATCTAACATTTAGGGCTATATATTCTAACTCTCCCATCTTGATTGTTAGACTTCTGGAATTTGCATACAGGTATTTCAAAGTTTGTTTTTTGTTCCTATTAAAAGTCTGTCTATTGAATCACAGATAATTTGGAATCTTTCAAATCGGTCTGTTTTTTTACTTAAATGGACCTAGGTTACTTTTATCTTTATTGGAACCTCTCAATTGGGATGCCCTAACTTCCTTGTTTTGCTATTATCCTTCAAAGATACATCATTCCGAACCATGCGCTCTTGGCGACTGTTGACTTTACCCTATTTTCTAATTTAAAAGCTGTTCTATCTCCTTTTTAAAGATTAATGCCAGAAGCCTGGTTCCATCCTGGTTAAGGTAGAGCCCATCCTTTCAGGGAAGCCCCCCCACCTCAGAATGTTGTCCAGTTCCTAACAAATCCAAAACCCTATTCCTTGCACCATCATCTCATCTGCACATTGAGACTCCGGAGCTTTGCCTGCCTCTTGGGTCATGCATGTGGAATGGGAAGCATTTCTGAGAATGATACCCTGGAAATTCTGGATTTCAACTTTCTACCTAAAAGCCTAAACTTAGCTTCCTGAATTTCCCTTCCAAACTTTCCTATGTCATTGGTACCAACATGCACCAAGACAGCAGGCTCCTTCCCAGCACTATCTAAAACCTTATCTATGCGGCATGTGAGGTCTCCTACCTTCACACCAGGCAGGCATGTTATCAGGTGGTCCTCATGTCCATCGCATGTTACCAGGTGATCCTCATGTCCACCTGTCATCCAGCTATCTACATGCTTAATGATCAAATTTCCAACTGCAACAGCTGTCCTAACCCTTACCTCATGGGCACATGGCCCTGGGGACACGTCCTCCCTCACTTGGACAACAAGTCATAGCTATAGGATCACTTCCTGCCACTCCAAGATAATGCTCTCCTTCCTTGTGATCTCTTTGTTTCATGGCAGCAGAAAAGGTGGAACATCCCTGTAGGTCTCATCTATATACCTCTCTATCTGCCTCAGCTGCTCCTAGTCTGCTACTCTGGCCACCAGATATCGGACTCATTGCCTGAGATCAAAGACCTCTTTGTACCTAGTGCACACATAAGACCTCTTACCAACTGTGAGAAAATCATATATGTAACACTCAGTGCAAAATATTGGATAGCCCCCATCTCTCTGCTGGACTGCTGTCTGCATCATAACATTTAAAGATTTATTTTAGCTATTTAAAGTTGTTTAGTTGTTTAAAGTTGCTAGGGGAATAGGGATACTTGAACTAATACAATTATACCTAATACATGTAAGGAATGTTTAGTTTTCACCTCAAGGTAAACTGCAAGGACTAAATTAATCTACTCCTAATGACTAATAAATTCCTGATTAATATAATCAGTTAAACCTGAAACTGGGTAAGATCACTCCCTTCCTCTTAACTGGTTTAGGAGGCTATAAATCAAGGATTATGCCTGGGGTGGGTGGGAGCCGGGGTGGGTGGGAGGGAAAGAAACATTACCTGAAAGCTGTGTTGTTATTATAAGCCCTAACTGCCTTTACTGTAATTTAAATGAAAGCGGGCTTATAATAAGCCCTAACTGCCTTTAATTTAGCTCAAGTTGGCTTATTTTAGTATGCTATAACTCACCTAACAAAAATACTGAATTTTAAAATACACAGCTTTAACCCAAAGAATTCCCTTTTCCCAAGATTTAGAGAATTTCCCAAGATTTAGAGAATACAAGTGCAGATTTCTTCCCAGCAGTAGCAGTCCCTCTTATTTATTTTTATTTATTTATTTATTTATTTAACATCTTTTCTATACCGCGCTATTTATTATCAGTGCGGTTTACATTTAAACAAAGGTTGCTCAAATCAGTCAAGACTGTTTTGCGCTTACATTATAACCGGAGATAATACTTGGAGCAAGTACAAAGTAACTATATACATATTGACATAGAACAAAAGATTATAGCTTGGCCAGTATTGTCACGGAATGCTAATAGGTGGAGCTGCTATTACTAGAGACACATTTGTTTATGTAGTGAATGGAGAGTTTGTGGGGGTTGGGTGGTGACTGATCGGTGGTGGGGCAGAGACTTGTGCGAAGTGTAGCAAGAAGATGTGGTGTTTGATTGCTTTCCGGAACTGCATGAGGTCTTTGATTGATCTTATTTCTGGTGGGAGGTTGTTTCAGCATTTTGGTGCATAGAAGGCGAAGGCTCTAGTCCTGGTTGATTGGGTACACTTTATGGAGTCTTTGGGGATGATCAATGTGTTGTCTGTTACTGTCCTCCTCGTTCTATTTTTCGGGGTAGGGGTGATGAGGTCCTTGAGTGTCATGGGGGCTAGGTTATTGATGATCTTGAATGTAATGAGAAGAAATTTGTAAGTTATCCTGCAGTATATTGGTAGCCAGTGGAGCTCTTTAAGTATCGGGGTGATATGGTCTATTCTGGCTAGACCACAGAGAACGCGGGCTGCGGCGTTCATCGCGAGTTGAAGAGGGTTGAGGGTGTTCTTGGGGAGACCATACAGGATTACATTTGCATAGTCAAAGTGTGGTAGTATGAGGGCCTGGAAAATGGTTCGGAAATCATTAAGGGTTAACATGGGTCTAAGGTGCCTTAGTGTTCTGATTTTATTGTATATGGTCCTGGTTGTGATTCTTATGTGCTCCTTAAAGTTCAGGTGCTAGTCCAGAGTAATCCCTAGGTAACATATGGTGCATTTACTTGGAAGCTCAGCATCTCTTACTTTTAGCGTGGATGGAGGGGAGAACGTTTTGTTCCTTGAGATGAACAGTACTTCGGTTTTCTTGAAGTTTATGTGGATATTTTGGGTTAGTAACTAGTCTGTGATTGCATTGAAGCAGTTGACAAGGTTGGTAAAGTCTGGGAGTTTGACTCTTGGTAGTCCTTCAAGATGAGTCAATACATGCTTTTCAGCTCCTCTTTCTAAGAACATGCTTTACCGAATGGGAAACTCCAGAAATGTTCCAAAACAGGAATTAAGGAACCAAACCTGTCTTACTACCTCTTCCAGAAGACCTAGAGTGAGAAGGTCTTCCTACCCATACCCTAACCAATCAACCTTTTCTAAATCAGGCACAATATGCCATTATGTTATTGGTACAAGCATATTTATACTTGGTCACATAAAAGTGCTTCAATTCAACCTGCATCCCAAACAAACCTTTATTAAGACACTATGGGGTATGCTTACTAAACCCCGGTAATGTGCGCGCTGCGCTAGTGTGCGGGATGCCATATAAGGAGTGGGCGCTTCTGGCTGAAAAAAGCAAACCGGCATTTCTCGTGCGCTAATGTGCGCGGCACCGTAATGGGCGCCCCGCACATTACCGCATGAGAAATGTGCGCGGGCGGCATAAGGCAGCACGCTGATGTGCGAGCACAGCAACAGAACCGCAGCACAATTGTTAAGACACTGACCAATGGTGTAGGGATCATGGGTTCAATCCCCCACTGTGCCCAATGATATAAGGCTGGCTGAGGTATCACCTATTATGTGTAATATTGCTTTAGGAGGCATTTTTATTTTCGGAGGCATAAGGCGGCGCGCTGATATGCAAGCATAGGAACAGAACCGCAGCACAATGGTTAAGACATTGATCAATGATGTAGGGATCATGGGTTCAACCCCCCACTGTATCCAATGAATAAGGCTGGCTGCAGCATTACATATTATGTGTAATATTGCTTTAGGAGGCATTTTATTTTCAGCAGCATAAGGCGGCGCGCTGATGTGCAAGCATAGGGACAGAGCCACAGTACAGTGGTGAAGACACTGACCCATGGTGCAGGGATCATGGGTTCAATCCCCCACTGTGCCAAATTAAGAAGATTGGCTGAGGCATTACCTGTTATAGTTAATGTTGCAGTCTGAGGCATATTAATTTTATTTTAATTACTGCTACTAACAAACGCACTCTGAAAGCACTGTAACATAAGGTGCCCCATAAGGTACCCCAGAGGGCACATTGTAAAGTGCACTGTCCGCCAAGGCACTCTAGAATGTTGCTTATAGGGTTCTTTATAGGGTGCCGTATGAGGCACTGCAAGGTCACAGCACTGTTTTTGATGGCAGCACTGTGCAGTTTAAAGAATGAAAATCATAAGTAGGTGTGCTGACATGCAAGGAGGAGCAGCAGTGTAGCACAATGGTTAAGACATTAATGGTGCAGGAGTCATGGGTTCAATCCCCCACTGTGCCTAATGAAAAAGGCTGGCTGAGGTGTTATACATAATATTGCTTCTGCAGGCATTTTATATTTATTTTAATTAGTGCTGCCAGCAAACACACCCTCAAAGTATTGTAACATAAGGTGCTGCATAAGGCGCCTCATAAGGTACCCCAGAGGGCACATTTTAAAGTGCACTGTCCGCCACGGCACCCTACAATGTTGCTGAAAGGGTGGCCTATAGGGCGCCATATAGGGTGCCCTATGAGGCACAGCAAGGTCATAGCACTGTTTTTGATGGCAGCACTGTGCATTTTAATGCCTGAAAATCCTAAGTAGGTGCACTGACATGCAAGGAGAAACAGCAGTGTAGCACAATGGTTAAGACACTGACTGATGGTGCAGGGGTCATGGGTTCAATTTCCCACTGTCCCCAATGAATAAGGCTGGCTGAGGCACTACCTGTTATGTGTAATATTGCATTCTGAGGCATTTTAATTACTGCTACTAGCAAATGCACTCTCAAAGCACTGTAACATAAGGCACACCATAAGGTACCCCAGAGGGCACATTTTAAAGTGCAGTGTCCGCCACGGCACCCTACAATATTGCTTAAAGGGTGGCCCATAGGGCACCATATAGGGTGCCCTATGAGGCACGGCAAGGTCAGAGCACTGTTTTTGATGGCAGCACTGTGCATTTTAACGCATGGAAATCCTAAGTAGGTGCGCTAACATACAAAGTGAAACAGCAGTGTAACACAATGGTTAAGACACTGACTGATGGTGCAGGGGCCATGGGTTCAATCCCCCACTGTGCCCAATGAATAAGGCTGGCTGAGGCGCTACCTGTTTTGTGTAATGTTGCATTATGAGGCAATTTAATATTGTTTTAATTAGTGCTGTTAGCAAACACACTCTCAAAGCGCTGTAACATAAGGTGCCGCATCAGCCGCCCTATAAGGCACTCCAGAGGGCATACTATAAAGTGCACTGTGCACCCAGGCACCCTAGAATGTTCCTTATAGTGTGCTTTATAGGGTGCCGTATGAGGCGCCGCAAGGTCAGAGCACTGTTTCTGATGGCAGCACTGTGCATTGTAACGGATGGAAATCTTAAGTAGGTGTGCTGACATGCAAGAAGGAGCAGCAGTGTAGCACAATGGTTAGGACACTGACTGCTTGTGCAGGGGTCATGGTTTCAAATCCCCAGTGTACCTAATGAATAAGGTTGGCTGAGGTATGTCTTGTTTTCTGCATGCAACTGTACAGCAATCTGTGCTGCCATCTAAAAAGAACACCACCCTAGTGCCACAAATTAATGCACCAGAAGGCACATCCTAATCAACCACGTCATCAAAGGCGAGTTATAATGTTCCCCAGAGTCCATGTTGAAAGGTTGTCAATTCCCAAGGCACCCCATAAGCTGCCTGAATCGAAGGTGTGCCATAAGATGCCTTAAGAATGTTTGGCTGAACTCAAAAACATTTGCCAAGAGCAGTAAGATCCCCCAATTTGAAGGTCAAGAGAGGTATCTTTATCTTTATCTTTATTAAAATTTGATATACCGCTTTTGCAAAGCATTAAGCGGTGTACAATAAAAAATTGATTTAGCACCACAATCCAGGAAACAGAACGCCAAAAAAGACAGGATAGAGGGGTAACAAAAGTGGGCAGAGCATAAAAGAGATATTATACAAAAATACATAACACAATAACACATAACAAGTTATACATGGCTTGTTTGGCAGTAATTAACAAATTATAACAAATCATAAAATAAGTAACCATTTGACAGCAAGTGACAAACACACACGTAACCCAAACACTGCACAGAGCCGAAAGGAAAGACAATGCATAAGTAAAAGAAGGACGTAGATCAGAGCTGATGGACCACACAAATCAGCTGCAGCCCATGTGGCAGCTAGAAAAATGGACAAATATATCGGGGGCAGCTGTAGCCATGCACAGAGTGATGGTAATGTACCATGCTATAATGACAGTGTGTGACAGAGAATGGGAAGATGTGTGCAGCAGAGGAGCCTGAAATGGCAGGATAGGTGAAATATCAGGATGACAGTGGAGTAGCAGTGCTATGCAGAGCACACACAGGAGAGGCAACCAGGGAGAGCTGCAATGCAGGAATGTGTAGGAGTGCAGGACGTGGGGTAGCAGCATGCACATCAGGGTAGGATGGCACACAGCTGGCAGACAGAAGATGGACAGAAGGATGGTTCACAACTCCGATAAGGATACAATGTGCTCACAGCACAGATCTGCACAGATATGACTGTCATACGAATGAAAACTACTTCTGCAGGACAAGCATACAAATCAAAGAGAACAAAGAGGAATCACACCTACGACCACTAACACAAATGACAATGTACAAACCGGTAGGCCACACCACCAACGTGAGCTCATTAGCAAAGGCTGCATACAAAAATAGTGCAGGGCATCACACAAGACGCCTGCTGGCTGTCAGGACAGGCAAACCCCCAACAGTAATCATGACCAAATGCACATGCAGATCTGCTGTGTACAGATCAGATACCAGTCTGTAATTGGGACCAGGGACACATGCACACACACAATGAAATGTTATGCAGTGGATACAGCATGCAAAAGAGGAAAGAAACTAAACCCCAAGGGCAGCAGAGGATGCTCTGTGGAGCTGGGTAACAATCTGGAACAGGACAGGAAAAAACTCAACATGCAAACAGGTGTACCACACACCAGCTGAACCACAGCAATACAAAACCCCCAGGTGCACTGCCATGTAAACACCATAAAGAAAGAGACCTATGTAACAGATAATATCTGATGGCTAGGCAGCACAGAGGGCACACCTTGGTGTACAGTGAAGAGAGGGAAGGGTGTGTGTAGAGGTGATGAACCTGCTGGTACCTAATGGTCCAGTTAGCACAACAAAGAAAAAGATAAACCACATGTGGAGATCAAACCTGCAAACTACTGAGTTAGAACACATGCCTCTAACCACTCCCACAAACAGCACACTGAGCACAATGCAAAACAAATACCCCAAAAGGAGGGTGTGTATGGGAACCTGTAATACCCAGTGATGTGGCAAATGGCTGGCAGATACACAGCTGCCACCGTACAAGGATGTGAGCACAGGTGGGCCATGTACATGACCAGAAAATCAATAGATACAAGTGTCAATGTGCTCAAAGAGTGGAGGAGTAGCCTAGTGGTTAGAAAACTGGCTTGGACACCAAGCAACCAGGGCTCAATTCACACTAGCACTCCATGTGGCCTTGGCCAAGTCACGTAACCCTCCATTACCTTGGAAGAAAGACCTGACAATCTACATCCACTGACATTGACAAGAAAACCCTGGAGTCTCTGGGTCACAAGGAGTCAGGACTGATTCAAAGGCACACATTGCATTGCATGTTTGTCACCATGATCAAGCAGCAAAAGAGACAAATGTCTGTCAAATACATATCTTTATTTGGGTTATTCATCACAGATAGTGTAGACAGTGCCATCATAATATAAAGGTGAGTGCATACCTGGTGAAAGATGGAAACACATTTAGCAGGGCAGCAACCCACCTCCTACAGAAAGGTCACTTGCTTGACCACAAATGAAGGGCAGGAGATATAATGTGTATCAGGTGCATGCTATACACTGGGCAGCAGGCCCCCACCCCCCACCTGCTGCTGCATGCCTCAAATGTGTTACGCACATATGAGTGCATGTGGACAGTAGGCGCTGTATGATGAGGACCCAACACACATCACCTGGCCCTCAAAACATATCCATCTGGCAACACAGGAGGCACACATATGAAAACAGCATATGTTGTCACAATGTTTTAATGTTAAAAACACACTCTGAAAGTAATGTTTCAGCTCTCACCTAATGCCTGATCTAGGAATCAAAGCTGCAACAATGTAGACCCAAACAATCATCAAAAGCACAATGAGCATATGCTAACAGGTAGCAGAGGCACATGAACACAGAGAGAATACAAACTAAACTACCTGCAGAAACATGCAGAGATAACTCCATGAAGGAGGTCCCCCTGCACTGTTTGTTGGGTAGACAGTTTTTGGGCACATATAGCACGGTACATGGAATGCACAATTGAAGGAGCACAACGGACACCCACACTGCCACACTCCAAATATAATGGGGCAATGTGAGTGTCGTTACCGCAGGGGATAAACAGGACCGTGCAGACGTGCAATGCAAGGTGTGTACATACATGCAGACTGTCACGTCTGCACAGTAAACAAACACAAGATCCAGCATGTGAAGATGGAAATGATGGGCAAACATCTTATAGTGAACCACACAGAAGCCATAGGTCCACATGCTGTGGTTCACAAACATAGTCAGTCATATGCACAAGCACCATCCACATACCAACATGATAAAGTGATGCCACACATGCACGTAAACACCCTTGCCCATTGAAAACATCAATCCAGGATGGTGGTGTGCATGAAAGCATTGTTGTGGCAAAACCTGTATCATGTCCAGGTGGAGAGCAGGTGGACATAGACAATAGGACCACTCCATCGTTGCCCCTATGCCACAAACATGGCTGTATGCTTGTGTTGAAGCAAACAGATGAGCGTATCCTGTGTGCCATGTCACACACATGGCCAAAACACAACAACAACACAACTGTGTAGGAATGTACAACATGCAGTGACAATGTCAGTCCCTGCTGCACACGTGGGGATCAGTACACAGCGTCCAAAGTGCAAAGTGTATCTGCAATCCAACAGGTCAGGTTAAAACTGTCCTTGCAACTCTGGGCATGCATAGTCAAGTGTCACATTCCAATATGCCACAGTCCTTGAAAGTTCATGTGTGTCCCCTACAATGAGCAGGACTCCCAGCCAGAGCATCACAGCAACAGTGTGTTGGACAGGTCTGTCATGGGCAAAGCAGCAGTCCAAGAGTAATACTGTCCATCCCAGGCATGTGTCCCAGAGGTCAAACATCCAATGGCTCAATTCTCCACAAAAAGTTCCATGGTGTTGTGTCCCCCAACAGGTGGGTGATGACGATGCCAGATGCACTGTAAGAGATGTGTCCGGTATGTCCTCTGCCCTGTGTCAGGAGAGGATAAGTATTGTATTGTTAGACACCTTGCAAAAACAGCACAAATTTCAGATAGTCACACCTTAGGAAATACAGAAGAAAGGGATGCAAAGGCAAACATGACATGATATCAACACAAAACAAACCGCATATTGGTGACATCATGAATCGTAAACGCAGACACGGGTGTCACATGGATATGGTCATGTCCATGCTCATGTCACACAGGCGTCTCACAGCTACACACTATATGCATCTGTTTCTGTGAACAGAGAGCCAACATGACATGTACATGAGACAAACAGTAAATCATCAATAGGTAAAGCCAGATGTAATTCCCCAAATAACAAAGATGCAACATACCTTGTGTGTGCATCAGGTGTACGTCATCGATCCCTTGAGCGACTAAACAGCCATATCAGGTCACAGTGAAGGGAGACAATGTCAACAAAACGTGTAGAATCCCCATGTCAAACCACTGTTGATGCATGTCCACATTATGCCGATATCTGAGATAAAATAAAGGTGCTCAACAGTGGTCCCTCAAAACACAAGACACAGTTCTGCTCACAGCACACAACACATGTCGAGAATGTTCACAAGGTAAACAGCACTACGGTAGAGGTAGCACAGTCACAACTGCCCCCCAGGTGCACAGACCCCTCACAGCACATGATAATGTACTATGCCTGAACACTACATCATCACACAGCCAACCCATAAACATGCACCCACACAGTATGTGAAGTTCAGCGTGCCAGCTATAACACATGGCCTGTATGTGCACAAGTGGAGATTTGTAGACATAAAGGCCCAGTGACATGCAGTGATACCCTGTTGTTGGCTGATGGTACAATGTTGGGGTAGGGAGCAAGTGTAGGCCACCACAAAAAAAAAAAAGACCTCCACACACATGCAGCTCTGTTGTACATGTCCCAGAGACAGTGTTGCAGAGGACATACTGGACACAAACACATGGGGATATGTGTGACAACAGCAAGATATGGGTTAGGGAGGCGTAAGAAAAAAAAGTGAACCACAACATCTGCCCAATATGACACATCACTGAGGACATGTTTTCCCCCTGACTGCAGGCACAGACAATGTAGCTATAGATCCACCTACCCCGGACCACAGCATTTTGGCTGATGTACAGTCACGTGCCAATGCACCACAGCAACAGCATCCTCACGAAGTATGTCCTGTGCAGTGGGAAACACAAGAGAAACAAACATATGTCATGTTCTAGCTGTGCAACACACACTGCACCTTCCTGTCCCCAGCTGTCATACCCCACAACATCACATACTGACTGTTAACTATCACACTGTACAGATCTCTCACATGTGAGAGGCAGCACAGAGGTGTCGGAGGCTAACTACAGGTGTCCATAATCTCTCTGTCCCCTCCCTTATCTCTCTGTTGTTGTACACACAGGTCAATAGAGGTGTCTGCTCCCACCATGTTTCTGCCTCACCCCAAGGTCGCAATATTAGCCCGGGTCCACCATATTGCCACCAATGCCCCCTCTCCGTGTTTACTGTTGTCCCAATGTTGTCTGTTAACCCACTGTAAATTGCTGTAACACATGGAAATATGCAGGCACACCTCCTGTATCCACTGGCCAAATACATATCCTGGTGTGTACATCTCATACCTTGAATAATATTGACAGCTGTGTGCTGATGATGTGCACAAATAGATGGCAATGTCTGCATTATGTTAGCAAAACCACACCCCCATGTCTGTTTGTGACCTGACCATGATGGCTGCATGTCATCCCACTGTGTGTCAGTGAGAATGTCAAAGCATGGATAGCCTATATGTGCACCTTAGTCTGCACCTAAGTCTGTGTGTGTATGCGGACATAACCCTCCATCGCTAGGGTCCGCAAGGTAGTTGTTGATGTGGACTGTACTCTCCTGCCCTACACACATACATAGCCTGTAGCTGAGGCATGATGGCATATGTTGAGATAGCATCAGCTAGATATGCCATGTCCCCCCTGAAAAACCTGGTAAAACACAATCCACCCACACATTCAGCGCTCCACTTGCCCACTGTAACCCACCCCTTGCTGATCTGGCCCGGATCACCTCTGTATGTGTGTACATATGCAACACTGCACTGAAGGACTACTCTCCAACAACAAAATGTAGCAATGATACTCCCCCTGGCTGGACACTGCACAGGTCCCCATCCTTCACCATATCCATGTCAGGGCTACGTGATGACCTATACATTCAGGCACACTGTGGGGGTTGCATTAACACCCCTCACGAATAGTTAATACCATCATGAAAAACTAATACTGAGCATGGGTATTGTGCTTTGTATGACATGTGGTGCCACACATAAGAAACATACACACATAGCCAGCTGACAGGAGCATAACACCCACACAAGCAGCTCAAACTTGTACAATATAACCACACCCCGCTGGACAACTGTCCCCAAACATGGTCTGGCCTCCCACTGTGAATACCGCACCATATGTCTGCCACTGTGCTCCACCCATAGCATCAAAACAATTAACTGTGTTTGCACAGCAACTGCTATCACAACCAGCCACTAACTGGGAATGTGACCCCCAAAACCTCCCACAGGCGTATGAACACCCACCCACATAATCCACCACCACCTGCTGTTGTGCTCTGCCCACATTGTTTGTTGCACACTCATGTCTATATGTGACGTTGGGATTGTCAGTTAAATGTTAATGCAGTGTGGCATCCGAATGATATCTTTACAGAAACATCAACCTTTATAACCATTACACACATATAAAAACACATGTAGGTGGGAAGACAGGCAATACGTACATGAGAAGATCTCTGCGATCAACCTCCGCCTGACCGCTGTGCCCTCCCGTGTGTCACCACTGGCATGTACAGGGGGGCATGTTGGATCATTCTCCAGATCCTCATTAATCTCTGCAGGGATATCGTGCCTGAGAGCAATGTTGTGCAGGATGCAACAGGCTATGATCCTCTGTCATGTAACGTCACACAGCCTCCATTCCCTCCAGTCTGCATCTCCAGGTGAAAAGCAATCATAGGATTTGAAATGAGCAGTCAAAATGTGTTAATACACCCATATACAAGGATTTACAGAGGTGACAGGATCATAGATCATGTAAATATGGTTTGGGGGGGAAAAACAGGTCCCTCAAGGCTGCCTGTACGTCAACAACTAAGATCGACTGCTTGGCATACAGACAAGGCCATCAACATGTCCCCTTCCTGTAGCTCAGACAATGAGTCCCCCGATTGCATAGGTTGGGACACACCCACACGATCACACAGGTCAGCTAACGACCTCTGTTGTTTTGTGAAAGACTAGCCAACTCCCAGCAGCCACCCCTGCTGCCAACCGGATTCAGGGAAGCACCCCCCCAGCTCTGGGTATCACCGCCATTCCCAAGGGGGTACCACCTGCTGTAGATTCCTCAACATAACCCTGTCCGTGCATTCCTGGGGTCTGTCCACCTCTGATGCACCCTCTGTTGCTCCCCCTGCTCTGTCCAAACCCTCCATATGTTTACCAAGGTCTACACGCACTGGTACCCAACCCCTCCTCTGTTTTACACAAGGTGTATGTGAACCCCTCTGGCGTCAGTCACGTAAAGCAGCAGTGCACTTGCGCACGTAAGGGTTGATATCCTTGTGCTACCACTCCATCCCTCTGAGTCAATAGTGCATCTCCTGTAACCTGTCCAAGCTGCATTTATCCCTCAAATTGTGCCCCCACTTGGGCTGGCTTTCCTCGACCTTCCTGCTCTCCAGCTGTGGTTGTTGTCCCTGGTTCATGCTCCACCTCCCGTACACGATGGACATGTGTTTGCTATTCTGTGCCCAAGCCTGTTGCTAAGTCTGCAGTACGTGGGTGTGTCAGCGCAGCCTGTGGATCTTTGTGTTTGCCTTCCACATCAAAGTACTGGACCATGTCCTGTGCATGTCCATGACTTATACTACTGTGAGAATGATGTCTCTTACCCATGTGTCTACTAGAGTCTGCCCTATCACAATAAAGATCTTGTGGGATATGCGTGACATGTTTGTGTCTGACGGTTGATTACTGGAGCGGTATCTCACAGACCACCCTGTGTCCCACCCACAGGCAATCATAAGGCACTTGAAAGGATCCACAGTGCGGTGGTGGAGAACACCAGGGAGCTGCGGGAGGTCCGTTGGGAGCTGCGCCAATTCCGGGAGGAGGTCAGAGCCATGCCCTTCACCCGGATGTGTGAGGCCCTGGAGGGCATGCTGGCTGTCATGCGGCAGGCAGTACCGGCACCACCACCACCGGCACCGGAAGAGGGTGTAGCACCGCGGGGGGGGGGGGGGGTTTGCAACGTGGCAGGCGTGGGCGGCCACGCCGTCGCTAATTCCTGTTTCCTTTATCTTTTGAACCACCTATGCATATGGTTGTCCCTGTTTCCTTTATCATTTGAACCACCTATGTATATAGTTTGCCCTGTTTCTCAATGTTCCATTTCATGTTAAATGCAATGACCAGACATATGAAAATTGTCAGATGTTTCTGTTCCATGTAGACCGCGCAGATGGCAAATAGTGCGGTATATAAGAAATGTAAACAAATACTTAAAAAAAAAAAATCATGTGACAATAAATAACTGTCATACACTACATGCAATGTGTGTTTCCAATGTGTGTCCCTGTGGTCCCCTATGTAGTGTGCAAATGCATGTCGTGTCCCTGACCATATGACCTGCACCCAGGCCCCTCGCTGGTTGGGGTGTTTGCACTGCCAGGTATTACTGCACAGATGCCAGCACATGCCATGTGTGACCTACACAGTGTGTGTTCACTGCCCCTGGGCTGCAGCAGGGCAGTTTACACAGACACCCATGTTGCGACAGGGGGAATGTTCTGAGGTTGCATGTTCAGTGTTCTGATCCATCACCGTGTCCACCCCCTCATATCCCCAACATTGGGTGCATATGTGTGACCATTGCCCCTGCCTGTAACACTGATTACATGCCTGCCCCCCCCTAGGCATGCATGTGGCACAGGCAGACATGGGTGGCATGCGTATGTCGGCTGCTGATTTCCACTAACAAATTTGGTTACCCTACGCCCATCCCTGTGACATGGATGTGCCCGGGATGCCCGCTACATTTCAACATCCCATGTGCCAATGTGGGTTCACACCCCTACACACATGGTTAGCCCCCAAAACTGCATGTGCAGCCAGTCAACGTATGATACCCATGTCTTCCTGTACTGCACATCCCTGTCCACACACATATCCCATGCTGGCATCCATAGTGTTCTGCTAAGGGAGACACGTGACCATTTCCATGTGAACAACATTGTGTATATTTATATAAAAAAGGGACATATTTACAAATGTAGGGAGGGGGAAAATAACCATCACCCTCCTCCCCCCTGCCAACCCCACCCACCCTAAACACCCTCCTCCACCCCTCCCCCCACCCCCACATGAGCCACACCCTCCCCCTGCATGCCCAGTGATGGAAAACAGGGCAGCACAGGGCACATGTGTGGACGTCACAGGCGCCATCAATGACACCTGTGACGCCCTTCAGGGGGTGGCCGCCGACATGGCAGATGCTCCACCTAGGCGGCCACCCGCTGAATGGCTGCCGCCAGCCACTGGTGCGAGTGCACTAAAAGGTGCACTCGCTGCTCCAACGCATGCAGGGCCACATACAGGTCTGCAACGCACCTGCCACTACACACACACATAGTCCCTGGTGTCTGTGTGGTGGCATTTGCGTGGGACCTGTGTGGGGCCCTGGATGGTGGAGCCACCTGGTATGGCTGGTGGGAGCCCACAGTGCCCTGTGCTGCACTGTCTTCAACATCACTCTCCCACACCCCCTCCACCCACTCCTCCCCCCTGACTCCTCCCCCCCACCCTCCACAACCTCCCCCACCCCATCACCCACACCCTCTCCCTCCCCTGCCACCCCGCCAACCACCCCTTCCAGGACACCATCAGCCCCCTCCTCCACTCATCCATCTTCTGCCCCCTCCGCCTCCTCCTCGGCCGAATCCACCACCACCACCTCCACGGCATGGCGGGCAGTGGGCCGCCGCAAGGCATATGCCGAGGTGCTGGGCGCCTCATCGTTGTCATCACCATCTGTGGAAGATGACAGTCATCAGCACATTATTATGTGTGTAACATAGCACATGTACCTCTGCAGGCACCACACAGGCTGCTGGGCCAATGGGACATCTGTTACTGGGCAGCCACTTCATCAATACTCACCATCACCCTGTGAGGGGCCCTCACTCTGGAGGCGCTCGAGGTAGGCCCTGTGGTGGAGGCGCAACTCGCACCCCTTCTTCCGGAGATCCTCGACCTGTGAATGTGAAAAGAATGGGTGGGGGCATGAGTGACTGCTCACCTCTGGTGGGTGGTCAACATAAACATACATCAGTGTGGCCAGCATCTTGCTACTCCTGCTCCACTGCTGTGTGTGTCATGTACAGCATAGTTCATCACGTGTCACACGGGATCTCCAGGAACACCAGGAAGATGTCGTCACATGTGGGTAGCATCGGTACCAACTGAGCATGTGTGGGAACGCTACCCAGCGTCCTATATGAAAGCCTTTGGCAGCATCCCACAGTGCGTGCGTGCTGCCTTCCCGCCTGTCCAAACTGCCTCTCTCCAGTTGAGTTTACAGCTGACACAAGGAGGGAGAGAGAGAGACATTGGGAAAGTGAGAGAGACAGAGAGAGACACAACCCGCAAGGGGAGATGGGTGGGTTGTGATTACCTCATCCTGCTGTTCCAGGAGATCACCTGTTACAGGTGATTAACTATGCTATCACCAGGTACAAGCAGGACGTAGTCATCACATGTGGGGAAATCCTAGATGTAGATGCCAGGGAAGGATCCCCAGAGTGGTGAGGGCCTGTGGAGGGCCTCCACTTCCACCTATGGTTCTGGGGCATCCTGTAGGAGAGGCGGCTAGGAGTGTATTACGTATGGGAGAGGTTTTGGAGAGCAGCCTGACCAACCAGAGCATGCCTGCAGAAGCCTTTATCCAAGCATTCATGGGCCGTGAAACGAGGACCAGGTAGCTGCTTCACAAATGTCGTTAATATGTACAGAATGGACGTGAGCCCGTGAGGCTGCCATGACTCTCACACACATTGTGAGTGGGAACATGGGCCACCAGTGAATGGTGTTAGCTAGGTTAGATAAAGGGTAATACACTGAGCAATACAGTTGGCTAGTGATCGTTTTGAAACTACTGTACCCAAATGCGAGTGATCCGAGACTCAGAATAGCTGAGGGGACCTTTGGTGTTGCTCGGTCCTCTGCAGATGGGAAGCCACAGCTCATTCACAGTCCAAGGTATGAAGCCTCTTCTCTGCATTTGAAGCATGCGGCTGTTGAAAGACTACAGGTAACAACTCGTGTTTCAAATGAAAGGAGGAATCCACCTTAGGCATGACGTGTGGATGTGTCCGTAGGATTACCTTCTCATGTTGAAATGGTGTGTGGGGTGGATCAGGAACTGGAGCTTGGGATTCACAGATACAACTTGCTGATGTGATTACAAGATGGTATTTTACTTCCCAGGTCAGAGACTTTAAGGATGTAGTGTCTAAGGGCTCAGAGGGCAGCGGCATACGCTGCCCTGGCAGCAGATTGGGATCCCATGCCTCTGGAGGTGGTCTAAGGTCAGGTTTTGGTAGATGCAGGCCTCTCATGATCCCGGATATGAGAGGATGGGATGATATGGGTTGTCTAGTGATGGGTTCAGAAGGAGCAGCAATGCCACTTAAATGGACTCTGACTCACTCTGTTTGGAGACCATTGTTTGATGAGTAATGGCGTTTGTCAATAAAATGTTTCTATACGGATGACAAGAGGGGTTCCAGGCCTTTTGTTATCACCAAATGAAATGTCACATCCACCTGATGGCACAGGACTGCCTTATGGAAGGTTTCCTGGAAGCACAACAGACATCATGCACTTCCTGAATGAGTGGAGGGCCAAAGCAGTTTCAGCCATCAGTAGCCAGGCTCTGGGGTGCAGAGACGGGGGGTTAGTATGCCATACATTCCCCTCCTCCTGCGACAGTAAGTCTGGAGTTGACCCTACGTACAGGGGTGGAACCTGGGTCATATGTAGAAGCAGAGGGTATCACACCTGTTGTTGCCAGCGTGGGGCTATGAGGATCATGTAGCCTCTGACCCTCAGGGGTTGCAATAGGGTCTATGCAATCAAGGCAATGGGAGGTAAGGCATATAGGCATTCCTGCCCCCAGTTGAGGAGGACAGCATCCCTCGCTTGATAGCTCTGAGCTTGGATTGGTGTATAGAACCGGGTAGGCTTTGCATATGATGGACGTGCAAAGAGGTATGAATCTTGAGTTCCCCAGAGTTGCACTACTCAACAGAGTTGGTCCATATGTAAAGACCATTTGTGCAGAAGCACAACATGACTGAGTTTGTATGGCTAAGAGTTCTGATTGCCAGGGAGATAGACTGCCAGGAGATGGATCTGCTGCTGTCTGGCAAACAACCACAGTTGAGGAGCTTTGTTGCAAAGGGACAGAGAGCCTGTTCCTCCTTGTTTGTTCACATAGACCATAGCTACATGATTGTCTGCGCAAAGTAGTATTCCATTGGCCTGTAGAAGGGAATGGAGGACATGAATAGCCAGGCAAATTGCTCAGAGCTCAAACAGATTGCTGTGGAAATGACTCTCCTGACAATTCCAGGTGGCTTGGGTGGAGGTGTCCAGTACATGTGCAGCCCAGCCCACGTTAGTGGCATTTGTTGTTAATGGGATCTGAGGAGGGGTTTGCAGGAAAGGTGACCCCTCCAACAGGTTTGATGCTGTCCGCCACCAGTCCAGGCCCAGGGTATGGTGGTTTCAGTTTACTGTCACATCTGAAAGACAGCCTGTTGCTTGCGTCCACTAGGAAGAGAGTGTGCCCACTGGGCTGGTCTCATGTGGAGACACGCGTAGGGGACCACATGCACCGTAGATGCCATGTGACCCAGCAGCTGATGCATCTCTCGAGGCGAGAGGTGCGCTTGTTGTAGTGCTGCCCAAACACGTTGCACAATGCGAGGACAGTGAGGCTGAGTCAGGTAGGTTTTTGTCAGTCTGGTATCTAGCCTTGCACCTATGAGCTCCAGCGTTTACGTGGGAGTCAGACAATATTCCACGAGATAGCTGACAGGGCCTTCATATTGGAGTCCACGCATTGTGAAAGCGAGAGAGGCCTGGACATGTGTTTGTGACTGTGCCTGGATGTGGCAGTCATCCACTTAGGACCACAAGAATATTCCCCTGGTACGGACCAAACCGGCAACCACAGACATGCAGTTTGTGAATACTCTGGGTGCTGAGGCACGGCTGAAGGGAAACATTTTTGGGATAGTGGTTTCCTTGATGGGGAGACCAAAGGAACCTTCAGTGTGCTTGTTGGCAGAGAAGATGGGTGTACGCATCCGTGTGATCTAAAAAACAAAGGCATATCTGCCTGTGTAGGTCAGGAAGTACGTTTCCTCGAGAGATCATTTGGAATGTCTTCTGGAACAGAAACTTGTTCAGTTCTCTGAAATGTCAGATGTGTCTGTGACCTCCTTTTTGCGTAGGTCTGAGGAAATTGTGGGGTGAGAAACCAGAACCCTGTTGGAGATGAGGTACCTCTTCCATTGCTCCTTGAGGTAGACGATGTGTTACCTCTGGATTCATTTGGGGGGATGTTTGCAAACTGAATTTCCCCACTATTGTTGGAGGCAGCAGGCTATGTGCATGATGCCTCTACCCTCTTCTATGATGGACACAGTCCAGGGTTCTGATGTTATATGCCTCCATCTGTGGATGAGGTGACCTAATCTTCCTGTGATTGTGGACGGTTGCTTTCCCTGGAGGTCCAGGATGGGCAGGTACTCCATCACAGAGGCAAAGGCCCTGTGGGGGCTGAGGCTGCTGGGTCTGCTGAGGCAGACTAGCTGTCGGCTTTCTCTGCTTAGTAGCTTGTTGACCCTTTTTAGCAGCTTGTACTGCAGGTTGTACGTACTGAGCATAGGACTGTCGTATCCTTTCTTTTTGTAGGGGAAGCGCTTTTCTACAGCTCTCATCTTTGCAGGATCTACAATATTTGAAGGACTTGTCAAGGTCAAATTGTCCTGCCGGGTTATAAAAGCCATTTTTCACCACTACAGGGGATGTTGGCCAGTTTATCCTGTACCCAGTGTTGCAGGTGAGAGGCTTGCAGCCAGCCAGGTGTCCTTGCCCCAATAGCAATGGCAGAGACTCTGCCTTTGCATGAAAAACAGTCAGAAGCTGCCCTGTTCACAACATTTGAAATGTTCTGGGCATGCTTGACTGGTGCTTCATAGTAGTGACCTTGTGATCTGCAAGATGTGGACTTAACAGTTGTAGATCTTGTTTGACCTCCATCAGGAACATTCCCATGTACATGATATAGGCACCTGTCCTGTCTGACAGCTTGAATGTATGGACGACACAGCGACCAAAGGCAACTAATGTCTTACACTCCCTACCAGGAGGGTTGGTGGCATGTTGTTTGTAAAGTTTAATTCTCCTCCTAGCACACTCATCCATGATGGAGTAATCAGGGAGGTGTCCTCACTGCAGACCAGGTGACGGAGGCACACGATACATAGTAGGCACATGTGAGAATGTGGAGAGGTGGTAAGAGGAATCTTCCACATTCTCAAAAGAGGATTCCGTAAGATCTGATGTAGTGGCAGGATGTCTGCCCCCTATGGAGTTTGTTGATATTGGTGAATCTCTGTCTCCCGTGGCCTGTGCTCACATTGTGTTACTAATGAAATGGAGAGGCCCCGAACTACATGTGTGTGGAGATCCAGGAAGGGCATATCTTGAGGAGGGGACATTCTCCTCTTGGGAGAGGCAGGCTTGTCCTGGAGAAGTACATCGCTACCCTCTGAGCTGTGACAGTCATCAGACCCCTCAGGAGATTGGATGTATCTTCTCTATGGAGCCTCAGGTAAAGTGAGGTATCGGTACCAATTGGCCTCAGTATCGTAGTGACACGGTACCGGTGTGTGGATACCAGTACTAATCAGCACCAATGGTGCATTTGCCAATGCCGGTCATGCAATTGCTGCACATACCGGTGTTGCATTTTGCAGGGTCTGTGGTAGAACCAGGGTCTTTGATGCCACATGGTGAACTGCCAGATTGTGTTCAATGGCCACGATCCTCTGGTCAAACAACACTGACGATGTCTGTGTATGAGTACTGGCCAATGCCAGGACCCCAGAGCATGGAACAAGGTTGTTGTACCAGGTTGAGGCCTCCAGAACATCATGGAGTCCCATAGTGGCTTTGGGGGCCAGGGACTCCCACCGGGGCTGTTTGCCCGGAGCGTGCTCCTCAAGGGCAATGCCAGTGGCAGTCCTATATTTGAGGGGGATGTACCCTTTCAGGAACAGACAGATTTGTGTTTGGTTACCTGAGATCCACGGGAGGAAGAGGATGCCCTTGACAACATTTCTGGGCCCGACGCCACGTTGGTGGGGAAGAGGGTACCGAGCTTGACTGCTCTGTCCTGCCAGCCACTCATGGATAACATCCCACAGGCCAAACATTCAGACATTTATTGATCTAGCCATTAGCATTTGCAATACCAATCATGGTTGTCAGTGACTGAGAAGGTACCTGCACATTATCATCAGCATATGTTCTGCAGCCGAGGAGTGCTTTTCCATGATTGATGTGGGATTAGGGCCTAATGGCAAACCGGGAGGGGGGGGGGGCCTACAAAGGGGATTGTTGCTCTTTTGTTGCAAAGGTTTCATTGTGTGGGTGAATCTGACCTTTTAGAAAATAAACTTAGAAGAACAGTGGTAACAATACAGAGAAACAGGCAGACAGTGCCACAGGAGTGGCACTACAATAGCTGTTTTTCAGCAATGACAGGTACAATGACCTGCTGGCTCTGTGGAAAACAATGAACTGGAGAGAGCCATTTGGGAAAGGCAAGATGACCGCACACAGGCGCTGTGGGGTGCTTACAATAGCTTTCTGATTGGACACTGGAGACTGTTTGCATGCAGGCTCTGTCAGTACTAATGGGACCCACATGTAAGGACTACTTCCTGCTTGTTCCAGGACATTTTGTGTTCCCAGAGCCACCTGCATACGTAGCTGTGTCTCTGGACATGTGTGCAGTGACACCTATGTGCAGTGTGCCTGGCACCGTGAACACATCATTGCAGTACCCTGTGTCCCCCTTGCATGACATTGCATGACCATGCCACATTTTGATTGGCAATGATGGTGTCCAAGGTAACCCCCCCCTAACCCCGTATGTGGTCTGTTGAACAAATTTGTGTTGTCATGATCTACGCACATCCTCAGACCCAACCCCAATGGCAACATGATATCCTACCAATCATGGGTGCTGTGTCCCTACATGGAACATTGTGTGGGTGGCCCTATTCACCTTGCCAGGGGCCATTACCATGACATTTTGGTTTCTACAGGGCCCAGGATAGCAATGCTTGACCCACTGCAAACATTGTGTAATGTGTCTCTCTTGGGAACCATGCTAGCTACGTACAATCTAGTTTGGACACTGTTGCAGAGAGCATACTGTGCGTGAAGGACGAGGGAATGACCCAGTATGGCCAATCTTATGTTGTTATGTTCCTATGACCTGGGCCTTGTATGCTTACAGCAGGTGTGGTTGCCAACACCATGGACAGGGGCCAATGCACCAGAATAGGCTATTGCCACCTTTGCTCATGTGGGGGTTTCTGTCTGTGCTGTGCAACCACAACAGGTGCATGTATCCTTCCAACACCATCAGTAATGTTCATCTGCCACAAGGTTTGGGATTTGTAGCAGGTGGGCAGATGTGTAACCTGACTCAGCATAAATTTATGGGGACATGGCTCTGTTACAGGCCTTTCTTTTTTTTTTTTAATATCTTTATTTAACACTTTTTTATATAAACAATTACAATAATGCCAAAATAAAAGAGAAAAGAAAAGGAGATAGAAAGAAACCCACAGACATCATACACATAACAAAGTCTCCAACAATCAACACAAAAAAACACATAAGTAACCCCCACGCCTTGGCCCCCCCTCCCCCCGCCCTCCCTATTAACACTGGAATCAAGCTGTATACTAGGAGAGAATACCACCATGGGCATGGGCAATACAGAGTAAAAGGAGCAAGAAGAGAAAAAAAGAAACATTTGTTAACCCCACTCACTCCCAGCAACATTATTAAACTTTGTTACAGCACGCAGAATCAGCAAATTCTCTCAGGGCATTCCATTTCTGCAGGCATTGTGGGCCACGGGTCACCCCCTTACGGGGCATCTGCTCATATTTGCTAAACACACAAACCTGAGCCCACCACATATGATATCGCAACCCGGCCATGTTCTTCCAGTGGCGGGCTAGTAAGTAGATAGCTACTCCTAGCATGAAATCTAATAAAAACCTATGCTCTTTACACAGGTTAGGAATAGGAGTAGCAGAGCGAAAGGCAACCAAACCCCAGGTTAAGGGGGTCTGGAAGTCCAAGATTCTCTGGACTGTTGTCCACACCTGGAGCCAGAATGACTGCACCCTTTGACATTCAAACAGCATATGCCTCAGAGTCCCCACGTGCGTACCGCACGTCCAGCAGAGCGAGGAGGCTGAACTATCCCATTTACACAGTCTAACAGGTGTTAAATAGGCCCTATGTGCGAACAAGAACAGGGACTGCGTAATGGAGGCCGCCTTGGCAACTCTCACTTGACGCACCCAGAATCTCTGCCAGGAACGCTGTGTCATGCAAACACCTGTATCTTGTTCCCACACTTTCTGCAGCCCAAGTAATCGTGGAGACAACCCTCCATGTAGCTCCTTATACAGGAAAGAGGCTGCTTTGCCAGACTGCTGTGCCAGCTGAATTGTAGTATCAACGTCCCACACTTCCTGCAGCAACACGCTCCCCACAAGGAGCTTACTTAAGCAGTGCTTTAATTGAAGCCACTGAAAGTATAACTTCCCGGGAAGCTGAAACTCCTGTTGCAAACTACCAAAGCTTTTCCACTCTTTCTGATCCAATAACTGCCCAACAGTCCAAATGCCCTTTTCATACCAAGGTTTCCAAGCAAAGGGCTTTTGCTGAATCTTGAAATATGGGTTGTACCAGATAGGGAGATCAAGCGTGACATTCCCCTCAGTCCCCACTGTTTTAGCTAGGAACCTAAATGCTTGCTGGGTGTCAATAATCATCCGAGGCCTGCCAGAGGTCTCACTAAACACCATTCCAGGGAGTAGTTACAGAGGGGCAGGGGCTACCAACCTCTTTTCCAGATCTAACCAGACCGGGCTCAGATCTGAATGCTGCTCTCTCCATCTAATACCCTGCTTCAGTAGGAAAGCTTGATGATACATGAAAAAATCGGGAAAACGAACCCCACCATCCTCTTTTGAGGCTTTCAACTTTTTAAGGGCAATTCTCGGGGGTTTGTGCTGCCACAGGAAAAGGGCAAGGAGCTTCTCAAGTTGCCGGTAAAAGTGTAGAGGACTGGAAAGGGGGGCTGTTACTTCTGGAGAGAAATCTGAAATTGTGAGTATATACTTCTGGGAATTTTTCTGAAAGGAATTTTTTTTTCTTTTAAAGCTAATTAATCTGTGAACCCACTATTTTTTTTGTTAAATCAGTCAGGGCCTAGTAGCAACAGTTTAAGATTCAATTTAAAAACACAGAAGAGAACTTCCTGGTTACCTTTCATACCCAGTAGACAGCTGTAGTTTAAATTTCATAGTCACTCAGGGCCTAGCATCAGCAAAGTACTTTTAGTTTCAAATTAAAACACAGAAGAGAGCTTTCTGGTTAAATTTAGAATCCAGCAGAGAGCTTGTAGTTTAAATTTCATAATAGGTTAGAGCCTAGTAGCAGCAAAGAGCTATAATTTAAATCAAATCAGAATATAGCTTAGCACAAGAGGCAAAACAAGGTCAATTCTCCTTGAGCAGCATATAAAGTCTTCTAGAGACCTTTACAAAGAGGCCTTCTACCTAGTGGGCAAGCAACCTGTGAAGCATTTTCAATAGGTGTTAACACCAGCTGGCAGTTCAAAAGGCCATTTTGAAAGACTCCTTCTATCCAAGCAAGGACTGTTAATTACCCAGGAAGTAGATCACTGCTTACATCATCAGCACAAGCATAAATAGCTCAACCAGAGCTCTGTGACCCTGTCTTGAAGGACTGGAAAGGGGGGCTGTTACTTCTGGAGAGAAATCTGAAATTGTGAGTATATACTTCTGGGAATTTTTCTGAAAGGAATTTTTTTTCTTTTAAAGCTAATTAATCTGTGAACCCACTATTTTTTTTGTTAAATCAGTCAGGGCCTAGTAGCAACAGTTTAAGATTCAATTTAAAAACACAGAAGATAACTTTCTGGTTACCTTTCATACCCAGTAGACAGCTGTAGTTTAAATTTCATAGTCACTCAGGGCCTAGCATCAGCAAAGTACTTTTAGTTTCAAATTAAAACACAGAAGAGAGCTTTCTGGTTAAATTTAGAATCCAGCAGAGAGCTTGTAGTTTAAATTTCATAATAGGTTAGAGCCTAGTAGCAGCAAAGAGCTATAATTTAAATCAAATCAGAATATAGTTTTCCTCAGCAGCACAGGACAAGGTACTGTGTAGCAGCCCTTTTTTAATAAGTGTTATATCCCTCCCTCCCTCCCCACACCCACCCTCCCCTGGGAAAATCACAGCTTTATAGGTACTTGCACAACTTAAAAGACAGGAGGTGCTCTCAGGTGAAGCTCATTACCCAAATCAGTCATACACCAAGGACCTGAGATTAATTAAGCTTCAGGTGAACAAGGTATATTAAACTTCTTAGGTACAGTTTTAGTGGTATAAATATCCATTGCACCCTTTAGTACATATAGAACTTAAAGATCTAAACACAAACTTAAAACTAAGATGCAGACAGCAGTCCAGCAGCGGGATGTGGGCTTTCCAGTCTTTTGCATTGAGTGTCACATGTATGATTTTCTCCCAGCTGGTGAGAGGTCTTACGTGTGCACTAGGTGCAAGGAGCTCTCTGCTCTCAGGGAACGAGTCCGTTCTCTAGAGGCTAGAGTAGCAGACTTGGAAAACATAAGACAGACAGAGAGGTACATAGACGAGACCTACAGGGATATAGTCCTGAAGTCCCACCTCCAGTCTGGCAGCATCCCTGTTGCCATGGAGGAGAGAGGTCACGTGACAGGAGAGCATCACCCTGGTGTGGCAGGAAGTGATCCTGTAACTAGGACCTGTCCTCCAGGTGATGTAAACCCCTCTCGCACCGAGGAGGTTTCTCCAGGGCCAAGTGCCCATGCGGGAAGGGTTAGGACAGCAGTTATAGTTGGTGATTCGATCATTAGGCATGTAGATAGCTGGGTGGCTGGTGGACGTGAGGATCGCCTGGTAACATGCCTGCCTGGTGCGAAGGTAGCGGACCTCACACGCCACCTAGATAAGGTCTTAGATAGTGCTGGGGAGGAGTCTGCTGTCTTGGTACATGTTGGTACCAATGACATAGGAAAATGTGGTAGGGAGGTTCTGGAAGCTAAATTTAGGCTTTTAGGTAGGAAGTTGAAATCCAGAACTTCCAGGGTAGCGTTCTCCGAAATGCTTCCCGTTCTACGCGCAGGACCCAATAGGCAGGCAGAGCTCCGGAGTCTCAATGCGTGGATGAGGCAATGGTGCAGAGATGAGGGGTTCGGATTTGTTAGGAACTGGGGAACATTCTGGGGAAAGGAGGGGCTCTTCCGAAGGGATGGGCTTCACCTTAACCGGGATGGAACCAGACTGCTGGCATTAACCTTTAAAAAGGAGATAGAGCAGCTTTTAAACTAGATAATAGGGGAAAGCCGACAGTCGCCCAAGAGCGCATGGTTCGGAAGAATGTATCCTTGAAGGATACTACAAAAAGCAGAGAGGTTCCAAAAAAGAGTAAAGTAGCCCAAATGCCCTCGAGTATGGAGCAGACAGAACTTAAAGATCCCAAATTACCCATGTCTACCAATAGCCAAATTAATATGAATAAAATACAGTCTCTAAAATGCTTGTATGCAAATGCTAGAAGTCTACAAAACAAGATGGGAGAGTTAGAATATATAGCACTAAACGAGAGGTTAGATATGATTGGAATATCAGAGACATGGTGGAAGGAGGACAACCAGTGGGACACTGTGATACCTGGGTACAAACTATATCGAAATGATAGAGCTGATCAAATTGGTGGAGGGGTTGCGCTCTATGTTAGAGAGGGCATTGAGTCAGAAAGGATTAAAGTTTTGCAAGAAAAAAAATTTGCTGTAGAATCTCTATGGATTGAAATTCCATGTAAAAAGGGGAAGGCGATGGCAGTGGGGGTGTACTATCGTCCGCCTGGCCAGAATGAACAAATGGATGATGAAATGCTCAAAGAAATCAAGGAAGCTAGCAAAAGTTACAGTGCAGTAATAATAATGGGTGATTTCAATTACCCCGGCATCGACTGGGTCAGTGTCACAACAGGACATGCTAGGGAGATAAAGTTCCTAGATGAAATAAATGACTGCTTCTTGGAGCAGCTGGTTCATGAACCGACCAGAGGGGAAGCAATATTAGACCTAGTCCTTAGTGGAACACCAGATGTAGTGCAAGAGATAAGGGTGTTGGGGCCACTTGGCAATAGTGATCATAGCATGATCGCCTTTGATTTAATTAGTGGAGGAGGGATAGTAAGGAAATCCACAGTACTACCCTTTAACTTTCGAAAGGGAGACTATGATAGAATGAGGAAAACAGTTAAGAAAAAACTAAAAGGAGCAGTTGCAAAGGTTAAAGACGTACATCAAGCTTGGGTGTTGTTGAAAAATACTATCTTGGAAGCCCAGACCAGCTGTATTCCACGCTTTAAGAAAAGTGGAAGGAAGTCCAAAAAATTGCCAGCATGGTTTAAAGCTGAGGTCAGAGAGGCTGTTGTTGCCAAAAAAGCATCTTTCAAGAAATGGAAAAAAGAGCCAAATGATGAAACCTGGAAACAGCACAAGCACTGGCAAGTCAAATGCAAGGCATTGATAAGGCAGGCAAAGAGAGAATTTGAGATGAAGCTTGCTGCGGAAGCAAAAACGCGAAATAAAGACCTTTTCAAGTACATTCGTAGCAAAAAACCCGTGAGAGAGTCAGTTGGTCCATTAGATGATAAAGGGGTTAAAGGAGCACTAAGAGGCGACAAGGCGATAGCGGAGAGACTGAATGAATTCTTTGCTTCGGTCTTTACTGAGGAAGATGTAGGGATGTTACCCACGACTGAAGTGGTATTTAAAGGTGTGGAAGAATTGAAGGAAATATCGATACATCGGGAAGATGTCCTACAACTATTAGATAAACTGAACAGTAGCAAATCACCTGGGCCGGATGGTATACATCCAAGGGTGTTGAAAGAACTGAAATTTGAGATTGCAGACCTGCTATCAGTAATCTGTGAACTATCATTAAAATCATCTCTAATACCTGAGGATTGGAGGATCGCCAATGTAACACCAATTTTTAAAAAGGGTTCGAGGGGTGATCCGGGAAACTACAGACCGGTGAGCCTGACATCAGTACCGGGAAAAATGGTAGAAACCATCATAAAGAATAAAATTACTCAGCATATAGATAGTCATGACCTAATGGGAGACAGCCAACATGGCTTTAGACAAGGAAGATCTTGTCTTACTAATCTGTTATGTTTTTTTGAAGGAGTGAATAAACAGGTGGACAAAGGTGAGTCGGTTGATATTGTGTATCTGGACTTTCAGAAAGCCTTTGACAAGGTCCCTCATGAGAGACTTTTGGCAAAACTAAAGAGTCATGGGATAGGAGGCAGTGTACTACTGTGGATCAGGAACTGGTTAAAAGATAGAAAGCAGAGGGTAGGGCTAAATGGCCAATTTTCCCAATGGAGAAAGGTGAATAGTGGTGTACCCCAGGGATCTGTGCTGGGTCCGCTGCTTTTTGACATATTCATAAATGACCTGGAAAGTGGAATAACGAGTGAGGTTATCAAATTTGCTGATGACACAAAACTATTTAAAGTTGTTAAAACCCAGGAGGATTGTGGAAAATTGCAAGAGTATCTTGATAAATTGGAAGACTGGGCATCAAAATGGCAGATGAAATTTAATGTGGAGAAGTGCAAGGTTATGCACCTAGGGAAGAACAACCCAAACTATGGTTACACGATGCAAGGTTCCACATTAGGAACCACCACCCAAGAAAAAGATTTAGGCGTCCTTGTGGATACCATGTTAAAACCCTCGGCCCAGTGTGCAGCGGCGGCCAAGAGAGCAAATAGAATGCTAGGTATGATAAGGAAAGGAATGGAAAATAAAACAAAAGATATTATAATGCCTCTATATCGTTCCATGGTGAGACCGCACCTTGAATATTGTGTGCAATTCTGGTCGCCATATCTTAAAAAGGATATAGCAATTTTAGAAAAGGTTCAGAGAAGAGCCACCAAAATGGTAAAGGGGATGGAAGGCTACTCCTATGAAGAAAGGCTAAAAAGGTTGGGGCTCTTTAACCTGGAAAAGAGACGGCTGAGGGGAGATATGATAGAAGTCTATAAATTAATGAACGGAGTGGAACGGGTAAACGTAGATCGATTGTTTACCTTATCAGAATATAGAAAGACTAGGGGACATCAATGAAGCTACAGGGTAAACTATTTAAGACTAATAAAAGAAAATATTTTTTCACTCAACGTGTAATCAAACTCTGGAATTTGTTACCGGAGGATGTAGTAAAGGCTGTTAGTGTAGCTGGGTTTAAAAAAGGTTTGGACAAGTTCCTGGAGGAAAGGTCCATAAACCATTATTAAGAAGGGACCCAGGATATCAATGCTTGAACCAATACAAGCATTGTGGAACCTGTGTCCCTTGGGGAAACTGCTAGGTACGTATGACCTAGATTGGCCACTGTTGGAAACAGAATACTGGGCTTGATGGACCTTGGTCTGACCCAGTATGGCATATCTTATGTTCTTATGTTCTTAGAATGGCACCATCTCTAATATGTAATTTATTTTGGGCACAATGGTCATTTTGATTGTTTCCAATCTGCCTCACCAGGATAATAACAACGGGGACCACTTTGTGGTCAGACTCTGTACATTGGCCATAACTGCCTCCATATTATGTTGCAGCATATCATCCAGAGAGTGACAATAGTATGTTTCCTAGGTACTTAATCTTAGTTGACTCCCATACAAACGGGAATTCTTCCAAATCATTTCTGAGAGCTCGAAAATTGAGAGGAAAAGCAACAGATTTAGCCCAGTTAATTTTATACCCCGACAAAGAGGAATACTCCTGAATCTGCTCTAGGATATTTACCACAGACCCTGGATTGGTAAACAACAGGAGGTCATCCGCATATGCAGAAATCTTGATATCACCCCCCGCCAGCCTAATACCCTGAATTTGACTGTTCTGTCTAAGGAGAAGGAGTAGCGGCTCATGTGCAAGATTAAATAAAAGGGGCGATAAAGGGCAGCCTTGACGCGTACCCCGACACAATGCAAAATCCCCGGATTGGATGTTATTCACGGTGATACTTGCAGAGGGAGAAGCGTACATGACCTTAAGCAATCCAAGAAATCGCTCCCCAAATCCAAACCACTCCAAGGCTGCATAGAGGAACGACCACTCAAGGCGATCAAAAGCTTTTTCGGCATCTAAGGAGAGGCCGACCAAGGGTTCCTCTTGACTCTCTGCCCCCGCAATCACATGACATAATAACCGGGCGTTGTCTGCAGTAGAACGCCCTTCTATGAACCCACATTGATCTGGATGGATTAAGCGGGGGATCACAGAGGACAGCCTATGCGCTAACACTGAGGCAAAGATCTTATAATCCACGTTTAATAAAGAGATCGGACGGTAGTTGCCCACTACCTGCGGATCCCTTCCTGGTTTTTCCAAAACTACAATTCTAGCTGCTGCAAACATGCCCACCTGGGGGCTTTCTGCCACTAGAGAGTTATAGTATTCCTGCATAAAGATGCCAAGATCCTTGGCAAACATCTTAAAGAACTCAGCAGGCAGCCCATTGGGGCCAACCGCCTTACCAGTTTGTAACAAGCGTATGGCGTGCTCAATTTCCTCCAGGGTAATAGGGCTGTCTAACATGTCTACACTGTCCTCCTCTAACCACGGTCTAGCCACCTTATCTACTAACCGCGCAAATGCCTCTCGTGAACAACTTTTTTCAGAGGAATATAGGTTTACAAAAAAGACCCTAAAGGCCTCCGCGATGTCCTTATCTCCCAATAACAGGGCCGAGGCACCATCGGCCTTAATGGCCGCAATACGACTAGCCTCCTTTTTTGCCTTCAGCGAATTGGCCAATAGCCGCCCTGCCCTATTATTTTCCCAATAATATAACCCTTCCTGGGCTTTAATATATTGAGTTGCCTCATCGGTCAGCAGCTGATTATATTTATACCGCAAGCGCTGCAGACGAAGTAGGATACAAGGATCCTGTCTCTTGACCAAGATGCGTTCGCCCGCTTTAATTTGCAGATCTAATTCGGCCAACTGCTCCTTGCGGAGCCTCGCCTGATAAATGCTAAAACTAGTAACCACAGCCCTGATGGAGGCCTTAAAGCCTTCCCATCTTGCCCAACCCGATGTTAACTGAGGCAGGTTAAAACTAAAGTAGTCTTTAATAGCCGAGCGTATTTTGTCTTTAAAATCACTATTCTCTAACAAGGTTTTGTCAAAAAACCACTGAGCCGGAACCCGCTCTGGTCTCCCATCCTCCAGCATAAGAGAAACAGCAGCGTGGTCCGACAAATGCATCGCGTGGATCTCAGTGCCAATAACACTAGTCGTCAGGGTTTTAGAGAGCAACAAAAAATCTATTCTGGATAGGGATTTGTGCGGAGGGGAATAGAACGTAAATTCCTGTTCCACCGGGTGCATTAGTCTCCAGATATCCACCAATCCAAGGTCTTGCAATAGTGAAATCAAAACTGAATGAGCTTTCAGCGGCCTACATGATCTAGGAGGCTTCCTATCCACCAATGAATCCAAGACTAAGTAGAAATCCCCACCAACAAGGGACGGAATCACCGTTTCCCCGTGCAATTCTTGTGCAAGAGCCCTAAAAAACTCGGGATTGTCACTATTTGGAGCATATACGTTTAGAACATTTAACTAGCTGCCCTACATGAAGGTGCACTCTAACCCATCTACCAATCTGATCTGTTTGGACTTGGACCACCTGCGGGGCAAGAGCTTTCTGCACAAGTATCGCCACTCCATTATGCTTCTACACAGCGGCCGAGAAACCCACCACTGAAAAAGGCTTGATGTTTAGTTTTAAAGACTCCTTGGAATTTAAATGAGTCTCTTGTAACAATATTATATCTGCCTTTTCTTGTTGGCCATATTGAATTATTTTCTTCCGTTTCACAGGGCTATTGATGTCTTTGACGTTAAGAGAAAGAATCTTAATAGGTGCCATTATATTGCTTCCTCATCACACTCTAGCAATTGCTCTAAACCAGCAGTCATCTTGCCACTCGGGACATGATATTGAGACCACACATTAAACTGGACAGCATACCTCTGCTTGGCCAAAATACACATAAAATCCCAGTGATACAACCCATGAGCTTGATTCCAGTGAACCCTTTGGAGGACACACCACCCACCCCCTGTATAGGTGAACCTGCTACGGCAGGAGAGGCCCTAGGACCGGCTCACAGTACACGTATGCATGCGCTGGTCAGCCCACTGCTATAACCCTCAAAACCGGTGGCCAAAAAGCTGCTGAGAACCTCAGGCTTCTTGCCGACCTTAACACATACTGTATGAACCCCAAATCCAATACCACCCACAGACCACGCCAAATACATCAATCAAATGTCCCAGATGAACCTCAGGACATCAACTCCGCTTCTTTATAGTCCAGATAGCTTCGCAGGGCTTCAGGTTCATCAAAATTCCTCGTTTGGTTATGGAGGGTAACCCTCATTCTAGCCGGGTACAGAAGTCCAAATCTGGCCTGAAGGTGTTGGAGTCTGGGTCTTAGCGAGAGGAAAGCTTTACGTCTATCTACAGTCGCTTTGGCAAAGTCCGGAAAAAACAGCAATCTGTGGCCCTCATACTCCAACGGCGAGTGTACCTGCGCTGCTTCTAAAATTTTCACTGCATGCTGAAAGCGCAGGACTTTAAAGATGATAGGCCTAGTCTTCTTGCTATTCAAAGCAGACTGCGAGGGGACCCGATGAGCCCTTTCAATTTCAAAGGGCATATCAAACGATAACTTCAATACTGCTGGAACCAACCTCTGTACAAACGCACCCATGTCTTTGCCTTCCACACCTTCTGGCACCCTTTAATCTGTACATTGTTCCTTCTGGATCTATTGTTGTTGTCTTCTATTTCTCATTGTAAGGCCTTAATTTGCTTTGCATGTTTGCCGATGTCCTGTAGTTTCTCCTCGTGGACAGCTAACTTCGAGTCCACAGTATCTTGCCGCTCGACGATGGTTTCCATTCGCTGCTTTAAGAGGCTAATATCCCCTTGCATGGACGATAGCGCATTGCTGTTAAGCGTGACTATTTCTTTGACCGATCTTATTTCTGCAAGGATCTCCTGCATCGCCTCTGAGCCTTCCCGGTTCAATGCCATTTTCTGTGGAGACGGAGGTTCCGTCTTTGATTTCTTGACGCTCAAATTTTGGCTTCCAACAAAGTCCAGATGGTTTGGTTTTGGACCCGACATGCTCCCGGGGTAGTCCAAAAGCAAGAAATCTCACTGGTTTGGTTTGGGGTTCACAAATACCAGCGCAAACGCCAAATTTTAAGCAAGGTCCTTCAGAGCTTCGTCTTAGGCACTCATTCCGCCAATGCCCAGGCTCCGCATCTCCCTGTTACAGGCCTTTGTAATCAAATCTCATAGCTCATGGGGATGTTGTGCTGTTACACACATCGACATCTGCATCTAGCATATCATCTGGATACATCAAAGACATGTGTGATGAGGTGGTGACCTCACTGACTATGGGAGATGTGCAACCTACCTGCCATAACCTAACACAATATCTGAATGACATACCCACCATTGCAATCCGGTCTCTGGCCCCCTGGGGCTTGGGTGTCCTAGCACACATCATCAGCTGCATACACCATAGCAAAAGGGTGACTGACAATACAGCTTACACAGGTCACAGGACTCCTGGGGATAGGGAGGATGTATTGAACAACATTGGCACACACAACCATATCACCAGGGTGACTGATAGCCCACTCTGATGGGCTCTCAGGACTCCTGGGGATAAAGAGGATGTATTGAACTGTTTAGGCACACACAACCATATCAGCAGGGTGACTGATAGCCCACTCTGATGGGTTCTTAGGATTCCTGGGGATAGGGAGGATGTATTGAACTGTTTAGGCACACACAACCATATCACCAGGGTGACTGATAGCCCACTCTGATGGGCTCTCAGGATTCCTGGGGATAGGGAGGATGTATTGAACAACATTGGCACACACAACCATATCAGCAGGGTGACTGATAGCCCACTCTGATGGGCTCTCAGGACTCCAGAGGATAGGGAGGATGTATTGAACTGTTTAGACACACACAACCATATCACCAGGGTGACTGATAGCCCACTCTGATGGGCTCTCAGGACTCCTGGGGATAGGGAGGGTGTATTGAACTGTTTAGGCACACACAACCATATCACCAGGGTGACTTATAGCCCACTCTGATGGGCTCTTAGGACTCCTGGGAATAGGGAGGATGTATTGAACAACATTGGCACACACAACCATATCACCAGGGTGACTGATAGCCCACTCTGATGGGCTCTCAGGACTCCTGGGGATAGGGAGGGTGTATTGAAAAGTTTAGGCACACAGAACCATATCACCAGGGTGACTGACAGCCCACTCTGATGGGCTCTCAGGACTCCTGGGGATAGGGAGAACATATTGAACAACATTGGCACAGAACCCCATATCACCAGGGTGACTGATAGCCCACTCTGATGGGCTCTCGGGACTCCTGGGGATAAAGAGGATGTATTGAACTGTTTAGGCACACACAACCATATCACCAGGGTGACTGATAGCCCACTCTGATGGGCTCTCAGGGCTCCTGGGGATAGGGAGGATGTATTGAACAACATTGGCACACACAACCATATCACCAGTGTGACTGATAGCCCACTATGATGGGCTCTTAGGACTCCTGGGGATAGGGAGGATGTATTCAACTGTTTAGGCACACACAACCATATCACCAGGGTGACTGATAGCCCACTCTGATGGGCTCTCAGGACTCCTGGGGATAGGGGGGGTGTATTGAACCCCATATCACCAGGGTGACTGACATACCATTTGGGCCACGTTTCACAATCCCTGGTGGTGGCCAAAATGTGTTACCCTGCAGGTGCAGATCCCACCATAGCCGCATGATGTTTTGGAGAGCCGCTTAGACAGATCTATGGGCTATCTGTATTACAGTATGTTGTAGCACATCAACAGCAGCAGCTGCCATGTCACCAGGATAGCATCAGGACCTCTGTGACCATGTCCATCGCCACCTGGGTACAGAGCAAACCACTCAGATGTGATACAAAGACAATATGGAATGTATGTTCACCTGCTACACATTACTGAAACAGACTACCTCAACACAGCAGCATGGACAGCTGCAATCAACACTGGCTGTGTATATGAATCTATTGACCTGTCCCCATACACTTACCTCCCGTTGGAAATCTGCCAAGCGATTGAACCGGCGTTTGACCTGTTCCCAGGCCCTGCGGACTTTGCCCATGTCCTTGCACCTGGAGGCCCCAGGGAAGAGCTTGTGCTGCCTGCCAGCGATGAGCTGAGCCAGGTGGCGGAGCTCGCGGGTAGTAAAAGCTGGCTTTCTCATCCTGCTTGACATTTTGCAGAATGACCACATGACCGCACGCACCCTCCGTCATTCACGCGCATGTGCCCCGCAACTCACGCAGCTGGGCGAAGCATTTCACGCAAATGCGCCCCGCAAACACACGCGCAGTTGCGCGACCCCAATCGCGCACATGCACGCCGCAACTTGCATATACACTGCTGTGTGTCATATTTTAAAACACAAAAAAGATTATTGGAACTTCTCCTGTTTACACATTTGGGACTCAAACTTATCAACACTTCCACACTGGCTCTTAGGGCTTTGTATGATGCGATGTGCTATGGCTTTCACATAGCAGTGACTGCCAAGACAGTTACAACAAGGGGTCCTGAGAGCCCATCAGAGTGGGCTATCAGTCACCCTGGTGATATGGTTCTGTGTGCCTAAACTGTTCAATACATCCTCCCTATCCCCAGGAGTCCTGAGAGCCCATCAGAGTGGGCTATCAGTCACCCTGGTGATATGGTTGTGTGTGCCTAAACAGTTCAATACATCCTCTTTATCCCCAGGAGTCCTGAGAGCCCATCAGAGTGGGCTATCAGTCACCCTGGTGATAAGGGGTTCTGTGCCAATGTTGTTCGATACATCCTCCCTATCCCCAGGAGTCCTGAGAGCCCATCAGAGTGGGCTGGCAGACACCCTGGTGATATGGGGTTCTGTGCCAATGTTGTTCAATATATTCTCCCTATCCCCAGGAGTCCTGAGAGCCCATCAGAGTGGGCTGTCAGTCACCCTGGTGATATGGGGATGTGTGTCCCAATGGAGCATGTTCAGTAGTTCATCTCAATGTGAGCCCAGCAATGATGTGCAGGATGGCATAAGGGGGGGGGGGGCTTCTGATCTGGACATAGGACATGCACAATAGGTTGCATAGCACACATAATGAGCCGATGGAGGTAGGCATGCAACGTTCATGCACGTTGATCGTAAGTAGGTGTGCTGACATACAGACATAGTGGCAGAGGTGTGGCACATTGGTTGCCAGACCACCTTATGGTACAGGAGTCGTGGGTTCCTTCACCCAGTGGGGCTATTAAATATGACTGGCTGGGACATTACTCTTTGATATCATCAGTGGTTTGTGAGGCCTTTTGTTTTTGGATTTGTTCTGAGAGCAAACACACTCGCACAATGCAATAACCTAAGGTGCCACATCATGCACCCTATGAGGCACTCCAGAGGAAACATTATGAGGTGCACTGTCCGCCACAGCACCTTATAATGTTCCATTTAGGGCACCTTATAGGGGGCTTTTGAGGCACCTTCAGGCTACAGCACTGAGGGTGTTGTTGGTGGCAGCACCAAATTACATTACAAAGGAAAAAGCCTCAGACAGCCATATCAAATTATCCCACTGTAGGATCAAACCCATGACCTCTAGCTCTACAGGCAGTGACGTCACCAGTGGGCTACATCTTCATAGCTGCTAACAAACCCCTGGCTGGCTATAGTAGGACTGCAGGCCACCACATGACCTGTCTGCTTTGTTTACCAGGATAGGGTTAAACCACACATACCCATGATGCACTGCACATGCAAATCATCAGTCTACAAATAACAACAGGATGGGGTATGCAGCCCCAAAACCACCTCAGCCTGGTAGGGAGTACTGAGCGTGTATGTTACTGTCACAGAGTTGGTACTGACCGTCACATTGTGCGGGTCCTGTGCTCACCCTGAGGGTGAGAGGGGCCACCCAGCACCATGTCCACAGCACCTGGCTTAGCTGAGATAGGCTATGGTGTGAGTCCCCCATCAGTGACAGTGTGTGATGGTTAGGTCTTGTAGATGCACTGCCAATTACACCTGTGTCCATCTCTTATTTCTCAATGACGTTTAGCCCTTGAGCACTTTGATGCACCCACATTGGGCATATCCTGTGTGGATGCCATGGCCACATGAGTTATGTGATTTGGGTGCGCGGGCAGGGGGAGAGGGGGCACGGGCGGGGGGGGCACGGGTGAGGGGGGGCGCGGGTGCGGGGGGTGCGCGGGCAGGCTGTTTGGACCCATAGACAAATTCTGTGGTACCACCCAACTGCCCTCTAGAACTCAGGATCTCCCACCAACAGATCCACATTCCACATCACTGCAATGGTGCTGCTGTAGGGGACTATCAACCTCGGTCCAGCTGAGGGACAAACAACATACAGGGCAGTCCATGCATTTCTGTACACATCCATAAGGTGATAGCAGACAGACGGCAGGCCTGGAAATGCTCAGCTGCTCACCACCACTATCTGACATTCTCCAGCAGCAAACACAGTGAATCTGCAGCCGCTGCACCCTGCAAGGTGTTCCAGCCTTACACATACTAACTGCAACCAATCTGCTAGCTAGTCCATAGTGCATATTACTGGAAGAAATGTGTGCACCCAAAACTGGGATGTCCGCACACCCACCAAGCGGATAGATTAGTGATTGGGCCCCAAAAGGCAACCCATAGACATCACTTGAGAGAGATGCTGTTGGCACTATGGGAGACCTAGCCATGCCATGGTGACTGCTCAGTCAGGGTGAGAGTGACCTTCCAGGAGGACATGCAGGGGCCACCCTGTCCATGCAGCTGATGGCCGCCCACTACAATGTCCGAGCCATTGCCCTATGCCCTGTGCTCATGCATCCTGCCCAGGCCACCCTGTCTGAGGTATACCCACAGTACCTTGCTCCTCATTATGCACATTGGCAAGCTAACACTGGACACAATGCACACAGTGTGGGCTGAGTAAGGTGTTGCAAACAGCACACACTGGATGGACAGACACACAATCCCACACCTATGCCAGCATTGTACTACTATAGATAGTTTTTGCAGTCTAGGCCAACTCAACAGTCCTGGACACAGTGCAGGCATGGCTATGGTATGCAATACTGTTGGGGTCACTCCCCAGGGTGGTGAACACTGTCAGACACCAGACCTGAGACACACTCCACAGACATCAGAATATTGGTATGATACAGCTCAATGAGCATATTGTGCTTAACGTAGGAATTGATATCTGCCAGTAATCACAGCAACATTTTGATATATGTGTAGCGTATTCCCAGGTTTAGGGTGGCAGTGCTAAGGTGTGCACGTACTAGTATTGTGAGATGTACGCAAGGCCCGATATCATGCCTGTCCATGAGGCTTTGGATAATGGATCCTGTGGGTGTGGTTCTTTCTCCTCCTGTTGGCCGCTGCTCTAGGGCAGAGGTCCCCAACTCCAGTCCTGGTGGGCCATACACTGTTCATGCTTTCCTGCTGTCTCTAATGAATATGCATGAGATACATCTCCATACCATGGGGGCGGCGCATGGAAATGAAACAAACGCATCTTTATTAGAAACAGCATAAAACGTGAATGATTTGTGGCCCTCCAGGACTGCATTTGGGGGAATCTGCTCTAGGTAATGCGCATGTTTCTGGTGTCTGTGCTCTTTCGGGTAAAATATAGATGTATTGGCCATGTTTGCATTATCTGCACTAAAGGTTCTGTCTGTATTACCACATTTGTGTGGTGTGTAAAATGTGGGGACTGGGTTGCCAGGGCTGACACCTGGGATTTGAACCTGTGACCTTTTGCTCCTGAAGGCACTGGCTGTGTGCGCTGCACCACCGTCTTGCCACAGAAGCAGTGCATTCCCAGGGGAGTCCATGGCTGTTCGTCAGACTGGCCCTGTCTGTTGCAGTGCACGGCACCCACGTGAAGAGGGCTAGGCCATGGTGTGCTGTGGACAGCTGCCACTGCCCCCTCCGCCACCAGTACCCCTCCGCCACCATGCTGACAAGGCCTTATATTGGAGACAGCATAAAACCTGAATGATTTGTGACCCTCCAGGACTGCATTTGGGGGACTCTGCTGTAGGTAATGCACATGTTTATGTGGTGTGTGGTGTTTAAGGTAAAATATGAACATTTCAACCAAGCTTATGTTCTCAGCAGCAAAGGTTCAGTCTTTACTACCAGGTTTTTTTAGGGGGAAAGTTAAGGGGACTAGGTTGGCAGGAGCCACAGCCAGGATTTGAACCTGTGATCTTCTGTTCTTGCACACACTGTCTGTGTGCACTGCACCACTGTGTTGCCACAGATATGCTGCATTCCCTGGGGAGTCCATGACTGTACATCCGACAGGGCCTGTTTGTTGCAGTGCACGGCACCCACCTGGACAGGGCTAGGTCATGGTCTGCTGTTGGCACCAGCCGCTGTCACCTCCACCATCAGTACCGCTCCATCCTTAGATTGGAGACAGCATAAACCCTGATGGATTTGTGGCCCTCAAGGACTGCATTTGGGTGATTCTGCCGTAGGTAATGCACATTTCTATGGTGTTTGTGCTGTGTAGGGTAAAATAGAGTTGTTTGACCCATGCTTATGATCTCAGCAATAAGGGTTCAGTCTTTACTACCATGTTTTCTTCATGGCTAAGATAAGGGGATTGGGTTGGCAGGAGCCCCAGCTGGGATTTCAACCTGTGACCTTCTGGTTCTAAACATACTGGCTATGTCCGCTGCACCAACATCTTGACACAGTAGCAGTGCATTCCCAGGGGAGTCCATGGCTGTTCGTCAGACAGGCCCTGTCTGTTGCAGTGCACGGCACCCATGTGAAGAGGGCTAGGCCATGGTGTGCTGTGGGCAGCAGCCACTGTCCCCTCCAACACCAGTACCCCTCTGCCAACATGCTAACATGTCCTTATATTGGAGACAGCATAACACGTGAATGATTTGTGGCCCTCCAGAACTGCATTTGGGGGACTCTGCTCTAGGTAATGTGCATGTTTCTGGTGTCTGTGCTCTGTAGGGTAAAATAGAGGCGTTTGGACCATGATTATGTTCTCTGCAAAAAAGGTTCGTCTGTACTTTCACTGTTTAGTAGTGGTTAAAATAATGGGACTGGATTGGCAGTAGCCCGAGCTGGGATGTGAACTTGTGCCTTTTTGCTCCTGAACACACTGGCTATGTTCACCACACCACACTGTGGTCACAGAAATGGTGCAGTCCATGGAGATACCATGGTTGTGTGTCAGACAGAGCCTGTCTGTTGCAGTGCATGGCACCCACCTACACAGGGCTAAGCCATGGTGTGCTGTGAGCAGCTGCCACTGCCCCCTCCGCCACCAGTACCCCTCTGCCAACATGCTGACATGGCCTTATATTGGAGACAGCATAAAACTTGAATGATTTGTGACCCTCCAGGACTGCATTTGGGGGACTCTGCTGTAGGTAATGCACATGTTTATGTGGTGTGTGGTGTTTAAGGTAAAATATGAACATTTCACCCACGCTTATGTTCTCAGCAGCAAAGGTTCAGTCTTTACTACCAGGTTTTTTTAGGGGGAAAATTATGGGGACTAGGTTGGCAGGAGCCACAGCCAGGATTTGAACCTGTGATCTTCTGTTGGTGCACACACTGTCTGTGTGCACTGCACCATTGTGTTGCCACAGATATGTGGCATTTTCTGGGGAGTCCATGACTGTACATCCGACAGGGCCTGTTTGTTGCAGTGCACGGTACCCACCTGGACAGGGCTAGGCCATGGTCTGCTGTGGGCACCAGCCGCTGCCACCTCCACCATCAGTACCGCTCCATCCTTAGATTGGAGTCAGCATAAACCCTGATGGATTTGTGGCCCTCCAGGACTGCATTTGGGGGATTCTGCCGTAGGTAATGCACATTTCTATGGTGTTTGTGCTGTGTAGGGTAAAATAGAGGTTTTTGACCCATGCTTATGTTCTCAGCAATAATGGTTCAGTCTTTACTACCATGTTTTCTTCATGGGTAAAATAAGGAGACTGGGTTGGCAGGAGTCCCAGCTGGGATTTAAACCTGTGACCTTCTGGTCCTAAATGCACTGGCTGTGTCCACTGCAACACCGTCTTAGCACAAAAACATTGCATTCCCTGGGGAGTCCATGGCTGTTTGTCAGACAGGGCCTGTCTGTTGGAGTGCACTGCACCCACGTGAAGGGGGCTAGGCCACCGTCTGCTGTGGACAGCAGCCACTGCCCCCTCCACCAACGGTACCCCTCCGGCACCATGCTGACATGGCCTTATATTGGAGACAGCATCACAGCTGAATGATATGTGGCCCTCCAGGACTGCATTGAGGGGACTGTGGTCTAGGTAATGCGCATGTTTCTGGTGTCTGTGCTCTGTAGGGTAAAATAGAGGTGTTTGGACCATGCTTATGTTATCTGCAAAAAAGGTTGGTACTATCACGGTTTAGTGGTGGGTAAAATATGGGGATTTGGTTTGCAGGAGCCCCAGCAGGAACTTGAACTGGTGATCTGTGGCTCCTGGACACACTGTCTGTGTTCACTGCACCACACTGTGGCCACAGAGACAATGCAGTCCCTGGAGATAGGAAACCTGGCCAAAGGAGTCAGAAACCCTGCTCTGCACAATTTCACTGTGGGATCATTCACCTTGTATGGGGACGAAGCGTAGACCCTTCTAAAATTCATATTTCTTTTTGGGGGCTTTCTTGGGAGTGTTTTTTTATGTTTCCCATTACTACTACTATTGCCCAGCTTGATTATAATTTTTTTAAATTTTGTTGGGGTCCTTTTCAATGTTTATTTGTATTTTTGTACCGTGCACATGTATCACACTTATCACTGTTTTGTAGGTTTCCCTGGTTTTGTTTTACATTGCTGACAGAAATGGTTTCTCTTCCCTTTAAATCGGCTCTACCGCGAGGTTTTCACTCGCGATATTTTTTTGCTTGAATTTCAGCCCCGCTCGTGTGCGGGGAGCCTCTCCCCTCCCACTCTCCACCCATTGACCCCTTCCCTCCGCCCCTGGGGAGCCTTCCTCCGCCCTCCCGGATCCTTTCCATGCCTCTATCGCACAGTAGCGCGCCGCGCACATGAGCGGGCACTTTAGTGCGGCGCGCACGTGTGCGGGGCACAAAAACGCATCATTAGCGTGCGCTAAGGTACCTTAGCGCACGCTATTGTGCACCGCGCACTTGAGCGCAGTTTAGTAAACATACCCCTATGGAGCTTATTTACTAAACCACATTAGTTGTTTAACATAGGTTTTAACACACGTTAAGGGCTTAATGCACATTAAAATAAAACAGCTAAAGCAAAATCAAGACAGTTTACACATGTTAAATTCTGCATTAAACACCCAACCAATGATATTATGTTCATGCTGGCTAGGGCGTGGTTAAGGGCTGGCGAAGCAGTAGGAAGGGCACAATGTCTTTAATGTAGATGAATGTAATGCAGATTAGTTGTATTTATTTATTTATCTGATCTTATATACCAAGTTTCCAGGATCAAAGCGGTTTACATCCAAACCGATAACATGTAACAATGGTAATATACTTGTGCAAAACAATTGATTATACATATAACACTAATCGCATTGATTTACAGATAATTTTCTGAATTTATTTACATGTAGCATCATATAATTAGTTGGTGGTCTAATTAGCAGTTGTGTGGACTGTGTAGCTAGGTTCTTTTAGTCTGTATCAGGTTTCCAAGTCCTCAAAGTGCTTATTGAAAAGGAATGTTTTTAGAAGTTTGCAGAATGTATGTGGATCCGTAGAGGTACTTATATTCTCTGGAAGCACGTTCCAGAGAACTGGCTTGTAAAGTGAGAAGGCTCTTTTGGATATAATTACATTATTTCTTGTATATTCCAGTGGTACCAATATAGTGGGGTTTTTTCATAGCTTCTACGGGCTCTCATTTCTGGTGTAGTTTGTATGAGAGATCTCAAGTATGTAATAGAGTCATCCTGCAGGATTTTGAATATTGTCTGTAAGAGTTTGAATTTTATTCTGCTTTCTATTGGCAGCCAGTGAAGCTGTTTTAATATTGGGTTGATGTGATCTCAAATTGGTGTTTGGGAAATGATTCCTGCAGCTATGTTCTGTGCCATTTGCAGACGGTGTATGGATTATTTCAGAAGTCCTCTTAGGATACTGTTACAAAAATCCAGGTGTTGGTGTAAATCATTGCCTGCAGGGTTGTTCGGAAGCCATGGATAGGAGTAGCCGCAGATGTTGTAGTGTTTTTAGCTTCAAATATATTGCTCTGATGGTATTGTTGTTATATGTAGTCATGCTTAGTTGCTGATCTAGTGTGATACCTAAATATCTCACTTCCTTTTTTACTTCCAGGGTTGCGTCTTTTACATTTAGAATAGCTGGTGCATTGAAGGTTTTGTCCTTTGAGATATAAAGAACTTCTGTTTTATTGTAGTAAATATGTAGATTATGTTCAGTTAGCCACACAGCGATATCGTTGAAGCATGTTACTATTTATGTATGGTCAGGTTGGTTTGTGTCAATTGGTGTGTATAACATAATGTCATCTGCTTTAATGTGGTAATTGTTCCTCTGGATTATCTTGCAAATGTGTTGTATGTAAAGGTTGAATAATAGAGCTGATAGAGCAGATCCTTGTGGAATTCCTTGTAAGATTTTTTATGACTTGAACCATAGTAAGGTTGTGTCCTCAGTTCCAATCTCTTGGAGTCTGTTTAGGAGAAGATTATGACTTATGGAATCATAGGCAGCTGCAATGTTCAGGAATATTAAGATGAAACTTGTTTTTGGCTTGTTGATTCCCCATATTATCCTGTCCATGCATACTATGAGAAGTGCTTCCATGCTGTTTCCAGCTCGAAACCCATGTTGCTGAGAGTCAAGTGGTGAATTGTTGTCAATGTGTTCCTGTAGTTGGTATTGTACCACTTTTTCTATTGTTTTCACTAAACATGGTAGGCTAGGAATTGGTCTATATGAATTTGGGTCTGATTTATTCTGTGATGGGTTTTTTTTTTGGTATTTCTCGAATTGAAGCGGTTTTGAGTTCTTTGGGCATGTATCCTTGTGTTAGTGATGAATGTACCAGTTTGAGTATTATGGGGGAGAGTTCCTCACATGCTTTCTTTGTCCAGTCTTTGGGGCAGGGATCAATGGCTGAAGTTATTGTATTCAGGTTTGCTATAATGCTTTCAAGTTGGTTTGAGGAGATTAGCAAGACGTATGTGTAGGAAGTGTTTGTATCAGTGTTTATGATTTGGGTTATATTATTTGTTGTAGGATATTTACTTATTTTCCCACGTAGTAGTTGGCCATTGTTTGAGGGCTTGGTGTGAGCACTGCCCCACCATTTTTTGGAGTTTTGATTAGTGATTTAACAATTTCATACAGCTCTCTTGGCTTGTTTAGAGATGACATTATGAGATTTGTGTGGTACTCTCTCTTGTTTCTGTTGATGCAGAGTCAGTACTCATCTAGCTTTTTATATACTGTAGACTATTCATATGTCTGTTGTTTTGTTCTTCTCCAGTTCCTTTCTAGCTTTCTTATTTGCTTTTTTATGTTTCTGAGTTCTTGGGTGTATCAAACTGCAGTATTTTTCTGTTTCTTGCGTGCAGTATTTTTGAGTGATTTTGATGCTGCTTGCCCTATAGTTGAGTTCCAATTTTTTATGAAGGCATCGATCTGAAGTATCTGAGGAGAGGTGTGGTGTGATTTAATCTAGGAATTATTTCTTGTTGAACTTGTAGTATCATCAAGGTATGGCATTAATGGGTTTTGTATTGTTCACAACTGTTATGTTTGGAATGGTGAAATTGATTGTAAAGTGGTCAGGCCAATGGACAGGTTGGATTTGAATAGGCGTGGAGGCCCATTCTGACATGTGCATCTTCGGGCCATCCGAATGTTCAGATGTCCAGACGGCCCAGAGATAAATCTGATTCCGCTCGTGGGAGCAGAATCACATCACAGTGGCTGGATGCCCAGTAAGTGCCTCGATTCAGGCATCCTGGATATCTGGCCACTTCCCTGGCTAGCTCAGCCAGGCCCCTTCATGGCTTCAGTGCCATAGCTTCTCTTTGCCATGGCACTGTAGCTCCATGCAGGAGCCATGATCCCTGGTGATAGTGGGAGCTGGCCTGTTCCCTACAGCCTGACCCCCGATTGGGCCTCCCATGGCTGGGGTCATGCTGTGGAGAACCCCCTACACACCTTCACCTCTTTGTCGCCCCTCAACGCCACCATGTCCCATTGTCCAGGGGGACGTATTCCTCCTGTGAGGTGGAATAAGTCCCCGTCTAATTGGCCGACCCCGGACATACAGGGCTGGCCTCAGAATCAGCCCTGGACATCTGGGGTCGCATCCCCGACCACTGCCCGCCTTTGCTCCTTCTCAGACCCACCCCATTTACCCACAGAGCTCCCCGCACATATTGCCTAGAAGTGTGGAGAGCTCTGTGGCCACAGGACCAATCCAGACATTTAGCGGATGTTCAGACCCACTAAACGAGGATTGGAATGAGGGTCAAAGTGTTCTGCCAAATTGCCATATCAGTAGGTATGAATATAAGGTGCAATATGTTACCTTTTATATGAGTGGTGTCCTGTATGATTTGCTGGTATCCTAATGCTTCCATTTAGTCTAAAAATGCTTGTGCGTGGCCTGAGGGAGCTGTGTTAAGATTGAAATCTCCTAATAGTAGGAAGCATTTATTAAGTGGATTTTTTGAGTATATAATTTCGAGTATGGCTGATAGGTCTTTTTCGTTCGAAGAGGGGGTCTGTATATTAGGCAAAATAGGATGTGTCTGTTTTCTACCAGAAGTACAGTATATCCATGCCTTCTGAACCTTCAGTTGTCACTCGAGAGATTTTGTTCCTTTCTCGTTATAATGCTTAAATGACATTAACTCCAGGTGTTCGCATCTCAGCTGCTGTCAACCAGGGCTGGTGCAATATGGTAAGCACAGCAGGCAGTCACCAAAATCTGCCACGAGCTCCTCTCTGATATCTCTGTACAGCTCGGGTCTTATTAGCTATAAGCCATGCAATGCAGAGAAAATCTTCTGTGCAAATCCTGCGAGACTGGAGACCGTGAGAAATGCAACAGAGTTCCTTCCTGATTCCCATTGCTTAAAGCTAATCATTTAATTTAATTTAATTTAATTTAATTTAAAAAAGGCAGTTTATAGCCCATTTTTTCTAACAATGAATTTCAAAGCAGGTTATATAAATACATATTCACTGAACCATATAATTACACAAACAGTAGGATTAAATGCCTTCCTAATACAAATCAGCTCCTTACTCACCCGATTCCTATTCCTTAAATAAATTTGAGCTGGTAACATTTACATTTAAGGCCTTCCCCATGGCAGTGACGGAATTGAGGAATAAGTTGCCTGAGAAGCTATGGAGGAAAAAGGAGTCATAACATTTCCGGAAACATTTAAAGATAAGTGATAAGTGATTTGGGTATTTCTGCAGTTGTTGACATTTGTTCTATTGCATTTTTAGGGGGCGGGAGGTGGGGCTGGGTGTCTTCTTTTTTTTTTTTTTTTTTTTTTTTATTGAGCATTTATAGTGAAATTACACCAAATCAGAAAAAGAAAATACATATGATACATATAAATATTCTAGCACAAAAACATAATGCCATATGAAGTCCACATTAAATGGTGCAAACAAAATTACCAAAGTAAGAAACAAATCTATACAGAAAACCAGGCCCTAAGGCCTATACAATTGGAGGACCTTCCACTTAAACACCAGACTAATTTCCAGAGCCTGCATTTGAACGATCTATCACAAATTTCTCAAGATGTGTAACATCTATAAATACATACGAGGCTCCCTCATATCCAACCAAACATTTACAAGGGAAGCGTAAAAAGAATGTGGCCCCAAGGGCCAAGACCTTGGATTTAAGGGCCAAAAATTGTCTCCTACGATGCTGAGTCTCGCGAGATACGTCGGGAAAGATATTAAGAGGCTGTCCGCAAAAGGGGACAGATTTTTTTTTTAAAAAAAGGCACGAAGTATCTGCGACTTAACATCGATGGAGGCAAACGTAACTAACAAGGTAGAGCGAGTCGGAATATTATCAGTAGAGTCTTCCAAAAACGCTGTCAAGTTTGAAATAGCAGGAACAATTTCATCCATCCCCCCTTCCTGAGGGTTAACATTCTTACTGGTAACAGGAATATAATAAGCCTGTGAGACAACAATTGGTTCTTGAATACAAAGAACCTCCTTGAAATACTTCTCTAGAAGTATTCCCGGAGCCAATAAAGATGTATGAGGAAAATTAAGAAACCTAAGGTTGCGTACACGAGCAGAATTCTCAAGGGCCTCCACCCGAGAATATAATACCATAGAATTTTTAACAGCTACTGTTTGTGCTATTTGAAGTGGAGGAACTTGAGTTTTCAAAGACAAGACAGCATTATCAAGACTTTGCACCCTCTGATCAAGTTGCTGAAAGGTTGTAACAGCCTCTTGAGAGAAGGTGCAAAGTGCATTCAATGTAGAGGAAACTTTCTGATCTATAACAATTAAAGCAGACCATATATCTTTCAATGTTACTTCACCACCAGGTGTGGGAGATGAAATAATAGGTACCACATTCAATGATTGAGAATGCACTGGAATAGGAATTACCAAAGGTAAACTAGGTATACTTGCAGGATTAGAAGTCCCAGATGACAAATCCAAAGACTGTCCAAACACAGGCTGAGGAGGAGGAGATCTCCCACTAGAGTTGAGAGATACTCCGTCTGGTGAAGATTGCGCAAGAGGGACAGGTAAAAAATGCCTGTCCAAGGGACCAATCTGCTTATCCCCAGAAGCTGTGGCAGCGGTAGAAACTTTGTCAGCATTTTTGGTTTTCCGTTTCCCCATCAGCTCAGCAGCAAGGAAATATAAAATAACCTCAGAGCAGAGCCGCAGTATCGCCGAAGGAGCGCCCAAGGAGCACTACTTGCTCCTTTAACCACGCTCCTTCAAGACACGCTCCGCGAACACGCTCCGCGGTAGAGTGGTAGTCCAAAGATATAACAAGGACCCCGCAGAGAGGAAGGTGCCCAGGGCCTGCCTGCCCGATGTTCCGGAGGCACTTCAGGGAAGAGCAGCCACACTGAAGCCGAGAACCGGCTACAGGAGTCCAGGCAACCTTGTTAGGAGCAGTTGTTATGCCCCTATATCCTCCACGTTCCTCTGTCTGCACGAAACACTGAAACACAGCACTTGGTTTTAAAGGGAAAAAGAAGACCCCGCCGACACGAGGGTGCCCAGGGCCTGCCTGCCCGATGTTCCGGAGGCACTTCAGGGAAGAGCAGCCACACTGAAGCCGAGAACCGGCTACAGGAGTCCAGGCAACCTTGTTAGGAGCAGTTGTTATGCCCCTATATCCTCCACGTTCCTCTGTCTGCATGAAACACTGAAACACAGCACTTGGTTTTAAAGGGAAAAAGAAGACCCCGCCGACACGAGGGTGCCCAGGGCCTGCCTGCCCGATGTTCCGGAGGCACTTCAGGGAAGAGCAGCCACACTGAAGCCGAGAACCGGCTACAGGAGTCCAGGCAACCTTGTTAGGAGCAGTTGTTATGCCCCTATATCCTCCACGTTCCTCTGTCTGCACCGGGTGTCTTCTTTTTATGTTTATTTGACTTGTTCGTCACTTTGAAGGCCTCTTTTGAAAGCCAGTAGGCGGTATGTAAGAATTTGATATAAATACATAAATCATTCCTTTTAGAAAAAATAAAACAGATTTCAACAATTTATGATAGCTCTTGCGATTTCTTTCCTGACAAATTAACTTTGGCAATTTATTTCATTCCATTGGAGCTCTTCCACTTAAAATCCTATTACTTGCATGTTGCAATCTACACACCTCCTAGAAAGCTGAATGTCATTGTCTGATCTTAAGGAAAGCAACAGGATCAAGTGCTCATGCTGAGATAGAGCAGCATTCGTGGCCGAGGAGGTAGGGCAGAGAGAGTGGCAGGTGTGAGATAAGAGTAAAGAATAGATAAGATGCTGGACACGTTAAGGGGGGGGGGGGTTAGGAGGTGTCATACTAATTTATAGGTTGCAGGGGGGCACCAGAAACTCTAGCTCTGTTCCTGCCAGGAACACCCCAAAACATTAATAGAGAGATTTTACACATAATGGATATTACATTTTGCTGTTAAGGTTCATTAAGTGCAAAACCTTAATGCGGTTCAGTAAATGGGTTCCTGTGTTCAGAATTCTAGCAACTGTGTAGATCACAGGGAAAAGCTGATTCTTTAGAGGAAGGTGAATAGAACAGCTGCAATTTGTTATTTTGAAGATTGCAGAGAATGGTGTTATATGTTTTGGGGCTATTGATTTGACATTGATGTGGGGTTATATTTGGATGAGTTTCTATTTATGGGATAATATTCAACTGTGACGGTCAGCTCTTGATTTTAAATGACAGCAGGCACTGTTAAATTATATCTGGATATTCTGCACTGGACCTAAGTATCCAAATACTGCAATCACTGCTGGCACTATCCAAATAGCGACAATATTCAGCCGCTATCTGGATAGTGTGATAAGGCAGAGGCTGCAGAACCTAAAAATAGGGGTTTAAAACACTTTTTGTCCTCAGAAGCTGTCAGTAAAACAGGACAGGAAAGGGTTAAGGATCCAGCCCTGAAAGCTTCTCTGCACAAGAAAGCAGAAAGAGAGCCACACCCGAGCTCCAGACAAACCCAGGGAGCTGACGTGAGAGAAAAAGGGGCGGAGTCACACCTGATAGGGCAGCCCTGTTCACATAACCAGGAAGCAACTGTTAGTTGGGGAGAAGGAGCCCTCAAGGGAGAAAAGGCAGCCAAGAGAGAGCAAGCAGCCAAGAGAGAGCGGGCATCCAAGGGTGGAGGAGAATCCGGAAGAGACTCAGCATTGGAGTTGGATTCAGCCTTGGAGGGAGAGCAGTTCCAGGAAGGTTCAAGAGAGTCAGATCCAGGGAGAGATCTGGGGACCAGGAGAAGCAAAGCCAAGAGCAACCGGTACCCGGTTAGCACAAGGGGCTTGGGGAGTTGCTGGCCAGACTGCAGAGAGACAGCCAGGTCTCAGGAGAGGTGTCTGAAAAAGCTTCCAGGAAGGAACTACCTTGAGCCGCACAGCAAACAGAAACAGGTCAGAAACTATTTCAAACCTCAGGGGGAAAGGTTAGATACCTTGCCTAGAAGAGACAGGAGTAGTTCTCTGGAACCTTCTCTTGAAGCCATAATTACAGAGGAGAGGTTGGGCAGAGAGAAAGTCCCAGTCAAAAGACTGCAAATGTTTTCCCACTACAGAGAACGTGACAGGAGTTCTAGCTCAGAGTATAGCCCAGGTGCCACTAAGCAAATTACTAATTGCAGGCATCACAGCCAAGGGCTAGAGTCAGACCCTGAAGAGCACGCTGTTTTAAGGGAGCTGGTAAAGCAGTATCAAGAGAAATATTTGCCTCTCAACCAGAAAGCATATACTAGGCAGACCAGAAGGAAGGTGAGCCCTTTTTATGATGTTTTAAAAGGTGCTGGTGATTTGGAATCCTTGCAAGTGCCTAGGAGTTTTAAGGATAACAAACGGAAGCAGCTTAGAGTACTGATTAAGCAGTGGCAATCTGTAGACTCCACTAAACCTGGTCATAAGGACGTATCAGATCCTGAGCTGGAGGAAATGCAAACTGAAGCACCTCTAAGTGATGGCAGTGGTTCAGATATGGACTGTGGGTTTTGTCAAAGGGAGTGAAAGCTGTATAAATGTATCCTGTAGAAGTGCTGAGAAAGCCTAACTGTTCTAACCTGAGTTTTGCACGGAGAAAGGCAGCGTTCTGCCTGTGTGAAAACTCAAGCCTAATTAAGCAGCTGTGAAGAGGAGTACAACGCTGTGAAGTTTTCCTTTATTTAGAGCATGTACCTGAAAGCAATGCCTATGTGGGGAAACAGCTGTTGTAACTGAAAGCTGGAAGAGTAAAAATGCAACGCAGGGAAGTTTTCCTTTATTGAAGCTTGTACCTGAAAGTAAGGCTTATGTATGGAAAGCTGCAGTGATATTTGAAGCTGGAAGAAGTTTGAAAAGCTGTATGTTTTGCTTTAATCTAGTACCTGAGAAGTATCAGGAGATCCTTGGACTTTTATTTGACACAATCTAGTAGCCACATCTTATGTCTGTTTTGGGGAAGTAGTTCAGTAAAAACTCCTGTGCAACAATAAAAGTTATTGTTACCCCATTCAAGCCTTCGCTGTACTTACTTGGTCCACAACTACAACGGATACCAGGCTGCAGCACTCATAAGGTTAAAAATATGTATTCTTCTCCTGTCTCGCCTGCCAACCCCTCCTAGGCAACCGCCTATATATATACCGGAGGGTGGTGAAGTGTGACAAAGAAGAGAAACTGGCGTAGTTCTTCGGATATTTTTAAACTACGGCCTCACACAGAAGAGAATCGCTTACTGACGTTGCCAATAAAGTTCTGAAGAAGGAACATTCTTGGAAGTTTTGAAAAAAAAAAAAATTTAACACAAAAAGGTACCTAGGAAGAGCTTACCAGGTCTGCAAGACTGCATCTCGGAGTGGAATATCGGCGGAGGCGGAACGGAATACCTGTACCAGGGATACCGCAGGGCTGATGAGCGAGACACTCCACTTGTGGCAGGTAACCAGTAGCTAAGAGGGGTTAGCTTGGATACTGCTGCAAGGGGGTGGTAAGATTGCAGGGTTAGACTGGAAGCTGAGGAGGGTGCAATTGTGTGTGTATCGCACTTGGTGTTGCTTTTTGTTTCCTTGCAGTATACATCAGGATGGAGCCAGCACAGCTAATGAGCTGGGTCGCGGAAAGATTTCAGCAGCAGCAGGTGATGTCAGCGCAAGCCCAGGAGAGGATGGCAGAGATGCTTCGTGCGCAACAACAGCCGCTGTTGGATCTGCTGGGATCATGGATGGGTGAACAAAAGCAAGCAGCAGAAGCGCTAAAGACTGTGTCCAGTTCATTAGGAGCTGTAGCAGGACTGGGAACAGTAGGCCAGGGTATATTCTCATTAGGCCAAATGTCAAAAGATGAGAATGTTGACGATTACCTAGAGGTTTTTGAACGCATTGCGCTCATGAGCGGTTGGCCAAAAGAACAGTGGGTCATTAGGCTAGCAACATCGCTAACGGGAGAGGCTCTCGCAGCTTACCGGGCTATGCCTAATGACCAGGCCAACAACTATGAGGCAGTGGTCAAAACCATTAGGGAAAGATTAGTCCTAACTCCAGTGGTATATCGCCGCCTTTTGCGAGGGTGCAAGTTAACCCCGGGCGAAACACCACAGGCCTTATGCCATCAAGTCAGAATCTTGGTATACAAGTGGCTATCTCCAGAGGGAAAGAGCATTGACACGATATTGGATGACATTGTGTTAGAGCAATTCGTAGAAGCATTACCAGGGGAAATACAGTCCTTCCTAATTCTACAAGACTGTAGGAACACGAGAGAGGCCATCTCACTGGCTGACCGCTTCTTAGAGGCCAAAGCCATTGGTCAGAAGAGGATGGGTCTTTCTGATGCAGCAGTCTTGAGAATGCCAGGAGTAAAGGAGAGGTTAAGGGTGGGGGAGTATATGTCTAAGAAGCTCTTACCAAAACCTGGTTGGGAGGAGCGCAAATGCTTTGCATGTGGACGGAAGGGTCACTTGAGGAAGAATTGCAGGGATAAGCTGGTGTTAGTAACCACCCAGTCCAAGGAGGTTGGGGAGGGATTTTTACTAACAGTTCGGGTCAACAATATCCAGGTCGAAGCCCTTTTAGATTCGGGCGCCGACCAGTCAATGGTCTCTAAAGCCCTATGGAAGGAGATAGAAGCTCAGGGTGGGAATTCTGTAAGGCACCCTGAGAACAAAATAAGAATTAGTTGTGTGCATGGCGCGTCATCGTCATATCCTTTGCACCCGGTAACTATGGAAGGGCTAGGCTTGAGAAAAGACATCTCAGTAGCAGTGGTACCTAGGTTACCGCATTCCATAGTTTTAGGTAGGGATTGGCCTCAATTTAAGAAAGGCCTAGTTAAAGGACTAGCCGCCACCACAGAAGCCAAAGTCCCTAACCCTACAAAGATAGGAAAGGAACCTGTAAGGAGGGAGGGATCCGGGTTGGGCCTAGTGTCCACACGAGCTCAAAAGTAAGGCCGGTCAGGCGGACCCGGATCTCGCTAATGACCCCATGGTAGGGTTACCCTCACACAGCAGGTTGGTGACTTCTCCTAGGGAGCGTAGGAAAGCTAAGAAGGGGGAAACACGCGAGGGGAAGCATCGCAGGGCCCAAAACCAAAGAGAGCTAACAGCAGGACAGGAATTACCATGGGCTTCGGCTGAATTGGTGGCCAAATTCCCTTCGTTTCCCGAGGAACAAAGGCAGGACCCAGCCCTGACCCATGCCTTTAACAATGTAAATAAGGGAGCGGGATCATTGCCCCATTTTTACGTGGAGGGGAATGTGTTATACAGAGTAAGCTTAGACCCCCGTTCCGGTAATACCCGGAGGCAATTAGTGGTGCCCAATACGTTTAAAAATTTGGTCTTGAGGTTGGCTCACGACCATCCGCTAGGGGGACACAAAGGAGCCCAAGGCACGTTAGACCAAATTTTGAATCGTTTTTTTTGGCCCGGGGTTTTCAGGGAAACCGCAAAATTTTGTGAAGCGTGCCCCTTATGTCAGAAGGTTACTCCCTCTTTACCAGGGAAAGTGCCTCTGATGCCTATACCCCATATTTCTTGTCCAATTGAGCGATTAGCAATGGATATGGTCGGACCCTTAATTCAGACTCCCAGGGGATTTCAGTACATTTTAGTTATAGTGGATCATGCCACGCGATTCCCCTGGGCAGTTCCCCTAAGGAATACATCGGCACGCACTATTGCCACAGAATTGTTGAAGCTTTTTTGTGAGATAGAGTTCCCACGGGAAATTTTAACGGACCGGGGTACTCATTTTCTGTCTCGCTATCTGGCACAGGTCTGGGATGCCTTTGGCATTAAGCATATCAAAACGGCAGCCTACCATCCTCAGACCAATGGTCTGGTTGAACGGCAAAACCAGACCATCAAAAGAATGTTGAGGAAAAGCCTGGAGGGAGAAATGGCTGAGTGGGATATGGTGCTCCCCTTCATATTGTACGCCTATCGGGAAAGGAAGCAGGCTTCCTTAGGCGTCTCCCCATATGAGCTTCTGTATGGGCGGGCACCCAGAGGCGTATTAGATATCTTGCGGGACCAATGGGTAGAACCCACTACGGATGAGGTAGAGATACCCCAGTTCTTAAAGGACTTAAGGGGGCGGTTGCAGCGCACGTCTCAGGTAGTGGAGGAAAATATGACCACCAGTCAGGGGCGTCAAAAAAAATATTATGACCGTCGTACCCGACCGCGTCACTTAGACATCGGAGAAAAGGTCATTGTAATGGTGCCCGGTCATAGCCCTAAATTTGAGAGTGCCTGGAAAGGGCCCTGTCGGGTCATCAAACAGGTGGGGCCAGCCACATACACCGTAGAGACTAGGAAGGGGAAACAACAAAATCTCCATGTAAATGTTTTACGGCCGTGGCACGAGCGAGTAGCTTTAGCTCGGTTAGCCATAAAGAATGATCATTTCACTAGCTACAGTCACCAGAGTAAAATTCCGTGCTGTTCTGGACAGGTCCAGTCAGCCCGGAATATCTTAAATGGGGGGTTATGTGACAAGGCAGAGGCTGCAGAACCTAAAAATAGGGGTTTAAAACACTTTTTGTCCTCAGAAGCTGTCAGTAAAACAGGACAGGAAAGGGTTAAGGATCCAGCCCTGAAAGCTTCTCTGCACGAGAAAGCAGAAAGAGAGCCACACCCGAGCTCCAGACAAACCCAGGGAGCTGACGTGGGAGAAAAAGGGGCGGAGTCACACCTGATAGGGCAGCCCTGTTCACATAACCAGGAAGCAACTGTTAGTCGGGGAGAAGGAGCCCTCAAGGGAGAAAAGGCAGCCAAGAGAGAGCAAGCAGCCAAGAGAGAGCGGGCATCCAAGGGTGGAGGAGAATCCGGAAGAGACTCAGCATTGGAGTTGGATTCAGCCTTGGAGGGAGAGCAGTTCCAGGAAGGTCCAAGAGAGTCAGATCCAGGGAGAGATCTGGGGACCAGGAGAAGCAAAGCCAAGAGCAACTGGTACCCGGTTAGCACAAGGGGCTTGGGGAGTTGCTGGCCAGACTGCAGAGAGACAGCCAGGTCTCAGGAGAGGTGTCTGAAAAAGCTTCCAGGAAGGAACTACCTTGAGCCGCACAGCAAACAGAAACAGGTCAGAAACTATTTCAAACCTCAGGGGAAAAGGTTAGATACCTTGCCTAGAAGAGACAGGAGTAGTTCTCTGGAACCTTCTCTTGAAGCCATAATTACAGAGGAGAGGTTGGGCAGAGAGAAAGTCCCAGTCAAAAGACTGCAAACATTTTCCCACTACAGAGAACGTGACAGGAGTTCTAGCTCAGAGTATAGCCCAGGTGCCACTAAGCAAATTACTAATTGCAGGCATCACAGCCAAGGGCTAGAGTCAGACCCTGAAGAGCACGCTGTTTTAAGGGAGCTGGTAAAGCAGTATCAAGAGAAATATTTGCCTCTCAACCAGAAAGCATATACTAGGCAGACCAGAAGGAAGGTGAGCCCTTTTTATGATGTTTTAAAAGGTGCTGGTGATTTGGAATCCTTGCAAGTGCCTAGGAGTTTTAAGGATAACAAACGGAAGCAGCTTAGAGCACTGATTAAGCAGTGGCAATCTGTAGACTCCACTAAACCTGGTCATAAGGACGTATCAGATCCTGAGCTGGAGGAAATGCAAACTGAAGCACCTCTAAGTGATAGCAGTGGTTCAGATATGGACTGTGGGTTTTGTCAAAGGGAGTGAAAGCTGTATAAATGTATCCTGTAGAAGTGCTGAGAAAGCCTAACTGTTCTAACCTGAGTTTTGCACGGAGAAAGGCAGCGTTCTGCCTGTGTGAAAACTCAAGCCTAATTAAGCAGCTGTGAAGAGGAGTACAACGCTGTGAAGTTTTCCTTTATTTAGAGCATGTACCTGAAAGCAATGCCTATGTGGGGAAACAGCTGTTGTAACTGAAAGCTGGAAGAGTAAAAATGCAACGCAGGGAAGTTTCCTTTATTGAAGCTTGTACCTGAAAGTAAGGCTTATGTATGGAAAGCTGCAGTGATATTTGAAGCTGGAAGAAGTTTGAAAAGCTGTATGTTTTGCTTTAATCTAGTACCTGAGAAGTATCAGGAGATCCTTGGACTTTTATTTGACACAATCTAGTAGCCACATCTTATGTCTGTTTTGGGGAAGTAGTTCAGTAAAAACTCCTGTGCAACAATAAAAGTTATTGTTACCCCATTCAAGCCTTCGCTGTACTTACTTGGTCCACAACTACAACGGATACCAGGCTGCAGCACTTATAAGGTTAAAAATATGTATTCTTCTCCTGTCTTGCCTGCCAACCCCTCCTAGGCAACCACCTATATATATACCGGAGGGTGGTGAAGTGTGACAATAGGCTATCCACCTACCACTTAGGACAGCTTTTTTGTTGTTATGTTACGCAGATAGTAGCGCTGAAAATCTTCATAGCTAGATGAGTAGCAGTTTTGCTTCAGCTCCTCTCCTGGGCTGCCCCAGCACTCTCTGAATACTGTCAAGGTGGTCAGAAGGGATTTATTTAATGTATTTATTTAAAAGATTTGCTATACCACTTTTCGATATTTACATCACGGCAGTTTATATCAAACAACATGGACCATGTCCATCATCTGTTATGATATAGTACACAGATAAGGGATAGAAAGACATATTCTGAAAGGAGGTATCGAATAACAATATATACCTAAGGCTAAACATGTATTCTCAGTGGCTCTTCTCCAGATAGCGTGGTTTGCTATCCGGATAATGCTTCTGAAAATTGACCCCTTAGTTTTTTATTGTATATTAGGATATATTTTATATTGTAACTTCTATATTTGACCAGTTAGCAGTTGAGGTGACAGTTGAGATTTAAGGTGGAGGAGAATAAGCCGCTTAGGTTTTAGGTGTTACACATCCTCTATTTTTCACTAGTTTAGCTGGAAGGCCATTTTATAACAGGCCGAGTAAGTACCTATTTCAAGAAGACACATACTATTACTACTATTAATCATTTATATAGCGTCACAAGGCATGCACAGTGCACATAGGCATGCCTTTATATACCCCTCCACACAGTTAAAATGAAGCTGCAGACATTACACATGCTTGGGAACAGGTGTAAAGGTTTGTGGGTAAAACAAGCACCTATACATTTGTTTTGTAAAACACACATGCAAATCATGACTCTGCCCAAACTCTGCCCCTGAACATGCCTACACCCGAGACACATCATAGCACGGGCATGAACATACCATTATGCATGATTATTTTAAGCAGCCATCTATGCCCATGTACTATCACATATGTCCAAAAAAGCCTTTAGAAAATTGCTCCCTAAGAGAGTAATTTTATAACAAGGCACATAGGCACAACATATCACTTCTGTCATAAAAGATATATACAGGCTTATCTACCTTTATAATATTACCCCACCGGAGAGTAGGCACATGTATTTACAGGGAAGAAACCATGGGAAGAAGCACATCTTCAGCGGAACCTACCTGAACTAATTCTCCATCATGCCTGGCATGGGCATTTTCAACATCTCTAATGCCCTTCTATACACCATCTTCATCACCATTCTCATCCACTTCTCTGAAGCTCTTTTGCTGGACCCCAATCACATACCTATACTACATGGAACTAACAGAAAATGCTACCGCAATCATCATCAACATTCTCCTTATATCCACCATAAGAGGCAGTCTCACCTACTCTACATTACCTTAGACCTTTCTACCACCACAAAAATCAATAAAACAGAACCCAAATGTGACCTGAGGTGCGTGCTTATTAATGCACGCTCTATTCACAATAAATGGCCTATCATAACAGATTTAATATCTACCCGAAACTTAGATATTTTATTGGTCACTGAGTCTTGGTTATCAGACTCAGACTCAGTGATAATAAATCAAATGACTCCCCTGAACTTCTCCATCTATAAGTGTAACAGAGAGAACAGAAGAGGCGGTGGTGTATTCATCCTCGCTAAATCATCCTTACAATACCTAGTAAGTCTTGCTAGGAGCACTCATTGTCTCGACACCTTAACAATTTCCAATAAGAATAACTCCATTAATCTTATCTACTCATCTCCAAATGCCCGCCCTGAGGACATCTCAGATATAATTAGCCTTGCATGTAACCCTGACAACCCCAGCAAGCCGAACTGGCTGTTAGGAGATTTTAACCTCGCATCATTACCACATGCCTCTGCCAACGCCTTACTTGACGCCATGGAAAATCTTGACTACAAGCAAATTATTAACATCCAGACACACCAACATGGCAACATCCTAGACCTCATATTTGCCCCGCCTGCAGTAACAGACCATAACAGTCAGCTTGACCTCACCATCACTCCGGTCCCTTGGTCAGATCATAGCCTGATAACCTTCCAGATACCTTCAAATTCGAATCATCCAAATATACCAAAAAATGCACCTCCACCACATCATAGACGTTTTAAATCACTGGATATAGAAGTTTTCAATGCACAAGCTCTACCTAAGTTATCAATTTCAACGACTGACATCAATCAAATGGTTGACAACTGGAATGATACACTCCAACAACATGCACAACTAACTACAACTCACAATTCTATTGCTCCTAACAAGGATCCTAACATAAGGCATAACGCCCCCTGGTTCTCTCCAGATATTCAAACATCGCTACTTCAACTGAGAAGACTAGAAAGAAAGTGGAGACGCTCTCATGAAACCATCATCCACCTCAAAAGTCACCGTGAACTAATGTGGTCCAAAAGGAAGGAACATCATTCAACTTTACTTAGTCGTTCACTTAACAAACCCCGCAAGCTATTCAACTTAGTTAAATCACTTTCCAAGGAGCCCTCACCGCAGCAGCAAGAATGCATACATCCCCAACAGTATGCAAATTACATTCAATCCAAACTAACCAGAACAATTTCGGTTTCATCACAATCATCCCCCCAATTCAAGCAGTCACAAACACTACTCCTCAGTATCTCACCTCCATCACCCAAAACCATTAAAGAACTAATTGCCAACTTGAATACCACTACCACAGCCAACGACCCATGCCCAGCACACTGGATCAAATCAATGCGCGCGGAGCTTAGTCCATATATAGCCAAAATTGCAAACCTCTCCTACTCCACTGGAACTTTCCCTGTTGCTCTCAAGCAGACTTCAATACGTCCCCTATTAAAGAACAACCAGATCGACCCTAAGAAGGAAAAATCATACCGTCCAATCTCCAGCATCCCGCTTCTTGCCAAAATTCTGGAGAAAGAGACACAACGCCAAATTCAGCAATATATTGACACATCTTCCCCCCTAGATCCATGCCAACATGGATTTAGGGAAATGCATGGAGTCGAGTCTCTCATGACCTCATTAATCAATTCGCTCATCTGTGAAATCAATAACATAAGATCTGGTGTCGCAATGATCTTCCTCGACATATCCGCTGCGTTTGATTCGGTAGACCATAAGATTCTACTATCGCGACTCTACGAAAAGGGCATACAAGGTCTAGCATGGAACTGGTGTAAGTCATACCTCGAAGATCGCTGGCAACATGTTCGCATCGACTCCAAAACGTCAGAACCATTCCTCCAAACACAAGGGGTTCCACAAGGCTCCTCTCTATCGGCGCTCCTCTTCAATATATATATGCAGCCTATCTGCCAAATCACCAAAGCTTTTAATGTTTCCTGCCTCATTTACGCTGATGACGTGCTTATTTTCACCCCGATTGATATAACTAATCCAAATTACACAAACTTAACCAACTGTTTCAATGCAATAGCAGATTGGCTTTTAGATCAAAACATGCGAATCAACTTCAAAAAGACTGAAGTTTTAATTGTCACAAGAAACAAGCTATTCTCCCCACCTGCATTCCTCAAGGTACGGGACGCCAAGCTCCCAATCAAGAATTCAATCCGTTACCTAGGTGTGATCCTTGATCAACGACTTGATTTTACCGCTCACATAAAAAACATGGTAAAAAACTATTTACTTCAAGATAAAAACTTTACGCCACCTAAGACCCATGCTAGAATACAGCGACTTCCGCTCAATATTCCAAGCAATAGTCACTCCACACTTTGACTATGCGAATATTGTACTACAAGGTCTGCCGAAGAACACCATTAACCCCCTGCAACTAGCAATGAATGCTGCGGCCCGTATCCTAGTTGGAGCATCTAAGAGAGACCATATCACGCCAATCCTTAGGGACCTTCACTGGCTCCCTATAGATTGTAGAATTAGGTACAAAGCTATTCTCATTACATTCAAGGCCTTAAATAATCTATCACCAGCAACGACTTCAGACCTCATCAGTCTACCTCCCGAGACAAGAACCAGGAGAACACTTGCTGAAAATACGCTAGTCATTCCCAGTGAATCCACAAATTGGTCCCAAACTACAATCAACAGAGCATTTAAATCTTATGCGCCTAGATGCTGGAATAAACTTCCTACAGATATCAGATCAATACGAGACATGAAGCAGTTCAGGAAGGCTATCAAGCATTACCTATTCACTGAATACTTCCAGCCACCGTAATCCTAATATAAGATGTCATAAGACAAACTCATATGCATAACTACTCTATAAGACATACCTTCTTGAACTAAAATTCTGTTGTATTTCCGCTGCTCACTAAAATCTCTATACTAGTTGAACTTATGTAAATAGTTATTCGTTATTGTAGATAGTTATCCTTGTTTTCCCAAGTTTATTTCCCTGTTATATGTAACTCATACGTGTTTTTCAAATGTATTGAGAATGTTTTGTTCCATGTAAACCGCGCTGATGCTAAAGAGCGCGGTATATAAGAAACTTTAAATAAATAAATAAATAAATAAATGTATATGCATAAATACAGGCATAACTTCTAGCCCCACCCCTGCTCTCCCTATTCTCCATCCGTAGGAAAGCCTACAAACTCATCACATAAAACTAGGTGCAATGTTATTTATTTATTTTTTTTAAATTTATTCTTCTTATATACCGCGCTATTTATTTTATTTTATTTATTTAACAATCATTTATATCCCGCATCTTCCAGAGTTCAGATGTGGCTCACAATTGAACAACAGTCAACAAAGCAGGGCTTGTTTTACATGGAACAATTTTTGACAGTAAACAATGTAATAGTTAAATACGTAACAGAACGGTAAATGGTTAAATGCATAACAGAACAATGTAAAGGTTAAATACATAACAGAACAAGAACAATTTATGAACTATGTACAGATACAGGTTTGTAGGTTCCTTAGATTTAAATCATGGGTATTTACAAGAGGGTGCAAATCTGTTAATTATGAGGTTTAGCTATACTCAGTTGGGTGTTATTTAGCCTTTTTCTGGGATGATTAGTGTATTATCAATGTTGTTGTAGTGCATGGCAAAGAGGTAGGTTTTCAGTTTTTTGCGGAATTCTATAACTTCTGTTGTGGATCTTAGGTCCTCTGGGATGGAGTTCCAAATGAAGGGGGCCGCATGTGAGAAGGCTCTGTTATTAGTTAGTTTTGTTGCTTTTATAAAATCATTTGGAGTCCTTAATTTATTTGAGTGTCCTTTTCTGTGAGTGACTTTTTGAGATTCCTTGCTTAGAAGATTGCTTAATGGGATTGGAGCCATGCCATTGAGAGCTTTAAATGTGGTTATTGTGGTCTTATATATTATCCTGCTTTGTATTGGGAGCCAATGCAGGGTTGCTAATATTGGAGTAATATGCTGGAATGAGTGTGCTTTCATTACAATTCTAGCTGCTGCGTTCTGTGCTAGTTGTATTCTTTTAATGTTTTGTTTCGTTATACCTAAGAGAATTAGGTTGGAAAAATCAAAGTGTGGGGTTATGGTTGCCTGTATTATGTTAATGAAATCTTTTAAGTAAACTAAGGGGCGTAGTTGCTTGAGTATTTTGAGTTTGAAGTAGATTTTCTTTATAATGTTTCTAATGTGGGTGTTCATCGTAAGGTGTGTATCTAAAATGATTCCTAGGTATCTTATTTCGTTTTTTATTGTGATGTCATGGTTTTGTATTGTTATGTGGGTTGGGGGGACATATGAATGGTTTTTTGTTACAATTAATACCTCTGTTTTTGAATGGTTTATGTGGAGGTTTTTCGCTTTTAGCCAGGTTGCAATTTCGTTAAGACAATCTGTTAAGAGTTTAATCGGTTACATCAGGGATGGTGAATGGAATGTATAACATAATATCATCTGCGTATAGATGATAGAGTACACCGAATTTTTTGAAAATGTCACAAACTGGTTTTATATATATGTTAAATAGGAGGGCTGATAGAGCTGAGCCTTGTGGGAGACCAATTTCTTGTTTATATGTGTTGGATGTCTGATTAGCTATTTTTACATTTTGCGTTCTATTATATAGATATGAAGTGAACCATTTGTGTACTGTGGCATTTATACCTATTTGTTTTAGGTTATTAAGCATTATAGTGTGATGTACACTATCAAATGCAGCTGATATGTCAATAAATAGGAGTATGAATGCTTTTTTGTGATTATCAATCCCTTTAAGGAGTGTATCATATAATATTATAATCAGTGCGGTTTACATTTGAACAGAACATACAAGAATGTAACAAGATACATCGAGTTTTTACATTGAACAGGGAATGTAAACATGGAGAAAAGAACGAGGGAAAACTATGTACAAATTATATACAAATTATATAAATAGGGATACCCTTACGGATAAATAAAGATATGAACTTTACCTAGAGGAGTTGGCTGGTGGGTCAAGGAGGCAAGTAGGGAAAGAATGGTTAGCCGTTATCTATAGGGGATGATCTAAGGGATGGGCTAGGTAGGGATGTGACGTGCATGTTATCCATGCATCTACTTTTACACGTGTATATCCCAAACAATTTTATTAGTACCTACATGAACATGTAAAATACTGTTCTTCATGCTCAAGTTGCTTATAAAATTACTCTCAAAATCATAAAGCAAACATCTATAAAAAGTATAAAAGGAAACAAAAAAGTCCAGAAGCCAATATTCAAAGGGATTATGCACCTAAACTGGCCTCTTAAATTTTATTAGGCCTGAGTAAATTTATGCTCAAAATGCAACTAAACTCATAAATTTAGGGGCTGAAAAAGTAGGTGGTGATAGGAATGGAGTTAGGGTGAGGAAAAAAAGTTAGGGGCCCGTTATTCAAAGGATTTATGTTCCTAACTTTGAGAGTTATGCTCTTAAACTGACTTCTTTGAAAATTTATTAGGATTGGGTGCCAAAATATTTTATTAAAATTTCTCTAAACTCCTAAATTTAGGAGTATAATAAGTGGGTGGCAATGGGGGCGGATTTAGGGCAGGGAAAAAGTTAGGAGTTTAGAACTGATTTTCAGTACTAGGCATCTAAAGTAGGATTATAAATCTAGGCAAATGAATGGCAGGTCTAAATTTAGGAGCATGAGTTTAAAGCTTCTGAATGAAGGTGAATTTTAAACAGAAAAGCTTGGGCTGCAACATTGGAATACATGGGACAAATTTAGGATCCTAAATTTAGTAGTTTAGCCTCTTTTGAAAATTAGGACCTAAAACTTCTGCTGAAAATTCAACTACCAGCAACACAGAAACAAGTTAAGGAACAGAAAATGCCATCAGATTGGGGAAACATTCAAACAGAGGGTGGAAGGAAATCAATGCATAATGATTAAGGGTGGGAACAGATGCTGCTCTCAGGTCAAATAGGAGGTAATTTTATAAAGCATTTTTCATGCATGTATGTCAGTATATGCATGTGAAAGGCCTCTTTTAAAATTAAGCAAACAAGAATCCTAATGTAAGGGAGGACGTGTTAAAGCGCCGTTGAGTCGGCTCATGGCGATCCTCTGGATAATTGTCATAAACTGTGTTCGGTCTTCAGTCAGGCAGCTCACTGTTGATAGAGAGGCACTCATAGCTGCTGTTATGTATCGATCCATCTCATTGCTGAGCTGACCTTCCTCTTTTGCGTTAACCTTTAACCTTGCAAGCATGATGTCTTTCTCTAATGATCTCTTTCTTTGCATGATGTGTCCAAAGTATGAAAGTTGAAGTCTTGTCATCTGAGCTTCTAAAGAAAGTTTAGGTTTGATCTCCTCTAGTACTGATTGGTTTGTTCTTTAGGCGGTCCATTGTAAACACAGTATTCATCACCAGCACCATAATTCAAAGGCATTAATTTTCTTCCTGTCTGTCTATCTTTTTCTCTGTCCAACTTTTGCATCCATATGACGTTATTGAAAATGCGAACCACAAAATAGAAACCTATCAAACCCATAGGGGTATGTTTACTAAACGGCGCACCTGTGCGGGGCGCACTTGAGCGCCATAAAATGATGCATTTAAGTGCTCTTAAATGCCCCGTATGCGTGCGTGTCACATTAACGGGCCCCGCACGCGTGCGCCAAAAACGCGCACGTTTGCGGGGCGCTCATGTGCGATAGAGGCGTGGAAAGGCGAAATGAGGGCGGAGGAAGGTCCTCGAGGGGCGGAGAGACGGGGTCAATGGGTGGGATGTGGGAGGGGAGAGACTCCCCGCACAGGAGCGTCCCCGAATTTACAAGGAAAAAATACCGCCAGTGAAACACTCGCGGTAGAGCGCATTTAAAGGGAAGAGAAACCATTTACGTCAGCAATGTACAGCAAAATTGGGGAAACCTACAAAACGTGAGCAGTGTGATACATGTGCACAGAACAAAATAGCAAATATGATATGAAAATGACCACAACACATTCTAAGAAAATTATAATCCAGCAGGGCAACAGTGATATTAATGGGCAACCATACAAAACACTCCCAGGAAAGCTCCAAAAAAAAATGATTTATGGAAGGGTCTACGCTCCGTAGACTCATTCAAAAGCACTGCATTTTAATGGAGCATTCCTGGGAGTGTTGTCCAGGTTGCCCATTGATATCACTGTTGCGCAGCTTGGTTATGGGTTACCCCCCCTTTACTGGAGGGCATTTGTGATGTTTATTTGCACCTTTGTCCCCATACAAGGTCAACGAGCCCACAGTAAAATTGTGAAGAGCAGGATGTCTGACTCGTGCGGCCAGGTATCACATCTCCAGAGACTGCACTGTTTCTGCGGCCACAGTGTGGTGCAGCGGACACAGCCAGTACCTGTAGGACCAGAGGGCCACAGGTTCAAAGCCCAGCTGGGGCTACTGCCAATCCAGTCCACATATTTTTCCTACAACTAAACCGTGATAGTAAGGACAAAACTGTATAGCTAGGAACATATGCATGATTAATACACCTATATTTTACCACAGCACTCACAGACACCATAAACAGGCGCATTATCTGGAGCAGAGTCTCCCAAATGCAGGCCTGGAGGGCCCCACACCATTCAGGTTCCATGCTGCCTCTAACAAAGATGCCTGTGCTGCATAGCTATGCATCACCCCCATGGTATGCAGATGTAGCTCATGCATATGTATGAGGGATAGCATGAAAACCAGAACAGTGTGTGGAACACCAGGACTGGATTTGGGGAACTCTGTGAAATGGGTTTTCCAGATAAGGACATGTCTGCATGTTGGCTGAGGGGTACAGGTGGTGGAGGGGGCATTGGCTGAAAGACACAGCAGACAGTACAGTAGGCGTGTGCAGTCTGGCACCGTCCACCACAACAGACATGCTCTGTTGGATGTACAGTCATGGACTCCCCTGGGAATGCAGCATATATGTTGCAAAACGTTGGTGCAGTGGATACAGACAGTGTGTGCAATAACAGAAGGTCACAGGTTCAAATCCTGTATGTGGCTCCTGGCCAACTAGTTCACATAATTGTACCCCTCTAAAACAAGCCAGTAAAGAGTGGCTATTTGCTGATGAGAACCTAAGATCATATCCCATATGTGTATTTTTCCTTCAACAGTAGCCACCACATAAGCATGTGCATCACCTACAGCAGAGTCAACCAAATGCAGTCCTGGAGTGTCAATTGTTATTTAAGTTTTATGCAGTCTCCAATATAAGGCCATGTGAGCATGTTGACGGCAGAGCAATTGGTGGCAGCTGTCCACAGCACACCATGGCATACTCCTTTTTAAGTGGGTGGTGTGGAGTGCAACAGACAGGGTCAGTGTGACAAACAGCCATGCATTTCCCTGGGAATGCACTGTCTCTTTTGCAAGACGGTGGTGCAAAGCACACAGCCATTGCCTTCAGGAGGTGAAGGTCACAAGTTCAAATCCTGTGTGTCGTCCCTGGCCAAAAAGTCCCCACGATTGTGACATCGCACAATTTTTAGAAACATAAAATAATGTGTAGTGCAGGTAATGCAAACATGGCCAATACATGTATTTTTTCTGAGAAAGTGTACATATATGAGAAACATGTGCATCACATAGAGCAGTTTCACTCAAATGCAGTCCTGAAGTGCCTCAAATCATGCACATCTTATGATGTGTCAAATAAAGATGGTGTTGTTCATTGTAATGTGTTGGTCCATGGTATGCAGATATATCTCATGCATATTCCGTAGGCACACTTGGGAAAAATGAACAGTGTCTGACTCAACAGGACTGTATTTGGGTACCTCTGCCGGACAGTACTGGCCATCAGGAGAATAAATGAGTAGACCCACAGGCTCCATGATCCAAAGCCTATTGGATATACATGATATTGGGCCTTGCGTACATCTCACACAAGTAGTAAGTGTGCACCTTAGCGCTGTCACCATAAACCTGGTAATTCAATACACATATAGCAACATGTTGAACAGATTAGTAGCAGATATCAATTTCTAGGTAAAGCACAATATGGTGATTGTTATCACACCAATATGTTTGATGTTTGTGGAGTGTGTCTCACGTCTGGTGTTTGACAATGTGTCCCACCTTGGGGTGTGACAGCAACAGTATTGCATACCATAGCTATGCCTGCACTGTGTCCAGGACTGCTGAGTTGGCCTAGACTGCAAAAGCTATCTATAGTAGCACAGTGATGGCCTAGCTGTGGGATTGTGTGTCTGTACATCCAGTGTGTGATGTCTGCAAGACCTTACTCAGCCCACAATGTTTGTACTGTGTCCAATATTAGCTTGCCAATGTGCATAATGAGGAGCTAGGTATTGTGGGTATACCCCCGACAGGCTGGCCTGGGCTGGATGCATGAGCGCAGAACATAGGGCAATGTAGCAGACATCGTAGTGTGTGGTCATCAGCAGCATGGACAAGGTAGCCCTTGCATGTCCTCCTGGAAGGTCACTCTCACCCTGACTAAGCAGTTACCATGGCGTGGCTAGGGCAGCCATAGTGCCAACAGCATCTCTTGTAAGTGATATGTATGGGTTTCCTTTTGGTGCCGAATCACTTGCTAAACTGCTTGGTGATTGTGCAGACATCCCAGTTTTGGGTGCACACGTTTCCTCCAGTAGTATGCACTATGGGCTAGCTAGCAGACCGATTGCATCTAGTATGTGTAAGGTTGCCACACCTTCAGGGGTGCATCGGCTGCAGTGTTTCACTATTTGCTGGAGGACAATGTCAGATAGTGGTGGTGTGCTGCTGATCATTTTCAGGCCTGCCATTTGTCTGCTGTCACCTTATGGATGTGCATAGAAATGCATGCACTAAGTTTTTTTTTCTCTCAGCTGGATCCAGGTTATCATTTCCCACCAGCAGCGCCATTGCAGTATTGTGGATGTGTTGTTGGGTGATTATGCGTTACAGTGGTTAATTTATGGGTTGTTACTGAAGCCGGCTATCTGTCCAACCCACCTTCCACCTGTCCAACCCACTTTCCACCCCCTAATTACATAACTTATGTGGGCATTGGCACCACACAGCATAAGACCAATGTGGGTGCTGCAAATTGCTGAAGGTGTAAACATCACAGAGAAATATCAGATGGCCACAAGTGTATTTGGCAGTGCATCTACAACAACTACCCATCAAACAGTGTCACTGATGTGGACCTACACCATAGCCTATCCCACCTAAGCCAGGTGCTGAGGACATGGTGCTGTGTGTCCACTCTCATTCTCAGGGTGAGCACGTGACCCACACAATGTAACAGTCAATAGCAACTCTGTGTCATCAACCTACACGTTCAGTAATTATATACAGGTTGAGGTGGGTTTGTGGCTGCATAAATCATCTTGCTGTTATTTGTAGACTGATGATTTACATGTGCAGTGCATCATGGGTATGTGTGGTTAACCCCATCTTGGTAAAGAAAGCAAACAGGTCATGTGTTGGCCCGTAGTCCACCTGTAGGCAGCCAGGGGTGTTTTAGCAGCTATGGCAGTGGTTCTGAACCAGTCCTCCTTGAAACCCTAGGCAAGATGGTTGTTTATGATCGGCCAAACGAAGATGCATGATATATATAAGCAATCGCTATTTTTGGTCAACCTGAATGGTGTACGGCTCTCCAGGACTGCCTGTGAACACTCCAGCCCAACACCTCTGTCAGCCACCATTGTAAGTGTCCAAGGTGCTGATGTCGAAGACATCAAAAAGGTCAGATAGAATGTGTAGCATGCATCTTGGCCTCTCACCACCCACAGCATATGTTTAAGTATACAACTGCATGGTGGTGTTGAAAAATAATAAACTATGTGACACAGTCTATCTATGCCTTCCATGTCTATGTCATCTGTGCTTTGCACACTCATACACCTAAATGACAGAGGTGTAAGGCAGGTGTCCCTAAAGCCAGACCTATAGAGCCACAAAACAGTCAGGTTGGCAGGATAGCTCTGATGCATAGCGATCTCATGCATAGTCATTAGGCCTATCCAGATTACCAGACAGGCCAAGGGGTTCAAGGAGGACTGCTCCACAACCGCTGAGCTATGGAGATGTGGGCGACCTGTGACCTCACAGTGTCTACAGGCAAAAGTCCTGCGTCTGATCTTACAGTTGAGTAATGTGATATGGGTTTGTGAGGCTTGTTTCCTATATAACGTAATTTGCTGCTGCCAACAACAACACCCTCAGTGCTGTAGCCTGAACCGTTCTCAAATGCACCCTATACGGTGGCTGAAATGGAATATTAGAAGGTGCTGTGGCGGACACTGCAACTCATATTGCACTCTCTGGAGTGGCTCATAGGGTAGCTGATGTGCCATCCAAGATTATTGCAATGTCCCAGTGTGTTTGCTGTCAGAAGAAAAAACATAACCCAAGGACACACAAACCACTGCTGATATAAGAGAGGAATGTCCCAGCAAGTCATATTGATTAGGCAGACTGTGTCAAAGGAAACAGTAGGTCTGTACCATAAGGAGAATTGGCAAATAATGTGGCACACCTCAGCCACTATGTTTGTATGTCATTACACCTACTTAAAATCAACGTGCTTGTCTGTCTCATGCCAACCCCCATCAGCTCATTATGTGTGTTACACAACCGAATGTGGATGTAGACTGTCCAGATGGAGTTGGCCCCCGGCCCCCCCCCCCTCCCTTATGCCACCCAGCACATCATTGCTGGCCTCACATTGAGATGAACTACTAAACATGATATATTGGGACTCATAGCCCCATATCACCAGGATGACTGTTAGGCCACTCTGTTGTGCTGTGTGGTCCCCTGTGGATAGGGAGGGTCTGTTGTCTACCTTAAGCACACACAACCATATCACCATGGTGACTGATATGCCACTGTGATGGGCTATCATGACCCATGGGGATAGGGAGGCTGCATTAAACGGTGCAAGCACACACAAACATATTCCCATATTGACTGATAGCCCGCTTTGATGGGCTTCCATGACGCCATGTTGTGTTTGCAGTTGTACTGCCACTCATTGCAATGTGAAAGCCATAGCACATCACATCATACGAAAGCCTAATAACCATTGTTGAAGTGTTGATAAATTCAAGTCCCAAATCTGTAGGCACGATATGATCACAAACTATCTTATGTGTCTCAAATACGTGACACAGCAGTGTATATGCAAATTGTGGTGCGAATGTGCGTATGTCTTTGCGCTAAAATGTTTATGTGCGCTGCGCATTTGGACGGAATATGTCGCGGAAATGCGCCAGTTGCGTGTCGTACGTTAATGTAAAATATTGGAACAATGGGCCAGCTGCGGTGCGCAGTTTCACGTATGACGTCGTTAAACTATGGCAGTTTCGTTGCGCAGATGGACGTCATACGCCGCTAAAACCGCCCCATTTGCGGGGCGCAGTTGCACGTAAAATGTCGCTAATCTGCGCCAGTTGCGGAGCGCATGCGCATGATTTACGCTGCGTGCAATCAGGTGACAATATCTGAAAATGGCGCCCAGGCAAAGGAAGCCCTCCTTTACCCCACGTGAGCTCCGCTACCTGGCACGGCTGATCGCCAGCAGGCAAGAAAAGCTGTTCCCCGGGGCCAACAGGCACAGGGACAGCTCAAAGGTCCGCAGGGCATGGGAGCGTCTACAAAGACGTTTTAATCGCATAGCTGAATACCCAAGGGAGGTAAGTGTATGGGGCCAACTCATTGGAATCAGATATATAGCCTGTGTCCATTGCACATGTCCATGCTGGTGATGTAAGGTTTTGTGAGTGAGGAATGTCCAGCAGATGACCAGACATTACATAATGTCTGTGTATCATATGTGACTGCTTTGGCCTGTACCCTGGTGTTGCTGGTAATGGTCACAGAGGTCCTGATGCTATCGGTGTGACATGGCATCTGCTGCTGTGGCTCTGCAACAACATACTTGAAGAATGTAAGCCCATAGATCACCCTCAATCCATCAATACCACATCATATGGATATGGTGGGATCTGGATCTGGATCCAAACACCTTGGGTACAGCACAAGGCTATGCGAAATGTAGCATTAATGGTATGTATGTCAACCCGGTGATATGGGTTTTTCAACCAAAGGTGTGGAATACGCCCCCCCTATCCCCAGGGGTCCTGAGAGCTCATCACAGTGGCCTATCCATCACCCTGGAGATATGGTTGTGTGTGGATAGACAATTTAAGATATATCCACCCTATCCCCAGAAGACTACAAAGACCATCACAGTGAGTTACCTGTCATCCTGGTGATATTGATTTGTGTAGTGTCAAAGTTTAAAACATTCTCCCTAGCTCCAGGGGTCCTGAAAGCTCATCACAGTGGCCTATCATTCACCCTGGAGATATGGTTCTGTGTGCCCACACAATGTAAGACACCCACCATATCCCCAACAGATGACAAAGACCATCACAGTGGGTCATCTGTCATCCTGGCTAGATGTTGTTGTGTTCAGAAACAGTTTGCATTAGCCTCCCCATCCCCAGGAGAAGACAGAGCCCATCACAGTGGGTTCACTGTCACCCAGGGGATATGGTTGTGTGTGCTTAAACAGTTTGCATTAGCCTCCCTATCCCCTGGAGTCCAGAGAGCCCATCACAGTGGGTTCACTGTCACCCAGGGGATATGGTTGTGTGTGCTTAAACAGTTTGCATTAGCCTTCCCATCCCCAGGAGAAGACAGAACCCATCACAGTGGGTCATCTGTCATCCTGGCTAGATGTTGTTGTGTGCAGAAACAGTTTGCATTAGCCTCCCCATCCCCAGGAGAAGACAGAGCCCATCACAGTGGGTTCACTGTCACCCAGGGGATATGGTTGTGTGTGCTTAAACAGTTTGCATTAGCCTCCCTATCCCCTGGAGTCCAGAGAGCCCATCACAGTGGGTTCACTGTCACCCAGGGGATATGGTTGTGTGTGCTTAAACAGTTTGCATTAGCCTCCCTATCCCCTGGAGTCCAGAGAGCCCATCACAGTGGGTTCACTGTCACCCAGGGGATATGGTTGTGTGTGCTTAAACAGTTTGCATTAGCCTCCCTATCCCCTGGAGTCCAGAGAGCCCATCACAGTGGGTTCACTGTCACCCAGGGGATATGGTTGTGTGTGCTTAAACAGTTTGCATTAGCCTCCCTATCCACAGGAGAAGACAGAACCCATCACAGTGGGTCATCTGTCATCCTGGCTAGATGTTGTTGTGTGCAGAAACAGTTTGCATTAGCCTCCCCAGCCCCAGGAGAAGACAGAGCCCATCACAGTGGGTTCACTGTCACCCAGGGGATATGGTTGTGTGTGCTTAAACAGTTTGCATTAGCCTCCCTATCCCCTGGAGTCCAGAGAGCCCATCACAGTGGGTTCACTGTCACCCAGGGGATATGGTTGTGTGTGCTTAAGCAGTTTGCACTACCCTCCCCATCCCCAGGAGAAGACAGAACCCATCACAGTGGGTCAGCTGTCATCCTGGCTAGATGTTGTTGTGTGCAGAAACAGTTTGCATTAGCCTCCCCATCCCCAGGAGAAGACAGAGCCCATCACAGTGGGTTCACTGTCACCCAGGGGATATGGTTGTGTGTGCTTAAACAATTTGCATTAGCCTCCCTATCCCCTGGAGTCCAGAGAGCCCATCACAGTGGGTTCACTGTCACCCAGGGGATATGGTTGTGTGTGCTTAAACAGTTTGCATTAGCCTCCCTATCCCCAGGAGAAGACAGAACCCATCACAGTGGGTCATCTGTCATCCTGGCTAGATGTTGTTGTGTGCAGAAACAGTTTGCATTAGCCTCCCCATCCCCAGGAGAAGAAAGAGCCCATCACAGTGGGTTCACTGTCACCTAGGGGATATGGTTGTGTGTGCTTAAACAGTTTGCATTAGCCTCCCTATCCCCTGGAGTCCAGAGAGCCCGTCACAGTGGGTTCACTGTCACCCTGGAGATATGGTTGTGTGTGCTAACACAGTTTGCTTTGTCCTCCCTATCCCCTGGAGTGCAGGGAGCCCATCACACTGGGTCATCTATCACCCTGGAGATATGGTTGTGTGTGCTAAAGCAGTTTGCTTTGTCCTCCCTATCCCCTGGAGTCCAGAGAGCCCATCACAGTGGGTTCACTGTCACCCTGGAGATATGGTTGTGTGTGCTAACACAGTTTGCTTTGTCCTCCCTATCCCCTGGAGTGCAGGGAGCCCATCACACTGGGTCATCTATCACCCTGGAGATATGGTTGTGTGTGCTAAAGCAGTTTGCTTTGTCCTCCCTATCCCCTGGAGTCCAGGGAGCCCATCACACTGGGTTATCTGGCACCATGGGGATATGGTTGTGCGTGACTAACAAGTTATATGCATTCTCAATATCCCCAGGAGTCCAGTCACCTTCGTAATGTGTCCTGTTAGTCACCCTCTTGCTAAAGTGTATGCAGCTGATGATGTGTGTCCGGACACACCACCCCCAGGGGGCCAGATACTGGCATGCAATGGTGGGTATGTTTGAAAGATACTGTGGTTGGTCATGGCACATAGGTTGTACGTATCCCATAGTCGTGGAGGTCAATATATCATCACACATGTCTCTGATGTCTGCAAATGATATGGTAGGGGAAGATGTTTATGTGTGTAATAGCATCCCATCCCCATAAACCATGGGGGGGGGGGGGGGGAAACAGTGGCCTTGTGGTTAGGACAAGGTACTTCAGTCCGGAGGGCCGGGGGTTCAAGTCCCACCTGGGGACAGCAATCTCAGGCCGGAGGGACTGGGATTTCTAGTCCTATAGGCACTCCTTGTGGTCTTGGGCATGCCACTTAACCCTTCATTGCCCATGTTCCCTGTAAGTATTAGCGTATGTGTGTCATATCCCCTCATGTTAAATGTATCTCCCAATTGACCGCTTTGACACGGTGAAAAGCGGAATATAAATACAGCTAAATAAATAAATGTCAGGAGCTAACAAACGCCTGTAACAGATCTTTGTCCCCATACCATCATGCAGATGTTGTTTCACCATCTTAACACATAATAGGAAGCCAACACTATTACACACATGGACATTAGTGATGTTGTTTCAATGATAGATTCAGCAGTTGTGGTTGACCAACACATACACAAACCAACACATGACCACAGGTGTCCACAGATGTTATGGTGGTTTTGCCCATGTCTATGGTGTTGTAAACACACATGTTGTCTGCATAGCAGGGCTAGGGCCTACAGACATAGCAACCTACCATAGCTCATACACGATCAATCCCTACCACCACACACACATTATGCTCCCTGCAACAGTGTCCACATCATCCTGGACATAAACAGCACTTCACCCATAAGATACACTTGACACAATGCTGCTACTGGTTCAAGCAGTGTTATTTTGTGCCCTGTGTAAGGTGAAATGTCATGGTAGTGGCCCCTGGCAAGGTCAATAGGGCCACCCACACCATCTCTCATGTTGCTATAGTGCGACATTGATTGGTGGGAGATGAGGTTGCCATTGGGGTAATGTCCCAGGATGTCCTAAACCAATTATGTCAACACAAATGTGTGCAACAGAGCACATGCTTGGAAACGCTGCTTAGCATGGACACCATCATTGGCAAACACCATTTCCCCAGGTTCTGTAATGTCATGCAAGGGGGCCCCAGGGTGGTTCAATGATTGGCTCAGGGTGACAAGCACAATGGGCATTGTTGTCGTTGCACACATGTGCACAGACAAAGATACAGAGGGAGGTGACACTCGGAAACTAAAATGGCGTCTAAAAACCTAAACAAAACCCTTACATGTCTGTATCATCATTTGCAAAAGAGGATGCCTGCAAACAGTCCCCAGTGTGCAATGAGAAAGCTCTGTTGCCCAAACTAAAGTGTCTGTGTGTGGTGATGGTACCTGTGAAAAATTCACATTTGCAGCTCATGGCATCTCACACATCCCCCAGGTCACTGTGGCTGTGTTGTGGAGAAAGCAGCTCTTGTAGTGACACACCTGTTGCCCTGCATGTCATTTACGGTGGGATGTCAACCTCTATCCCACTACGTACAAAGATTTGAACCTCACATTTACCCACACACTGCAGCCATCATATCAACAGTAGAGTCGTCTGTTTTCTAACCCTCCCCTGGATTCCCATTAGGCCCTAAGCCAGGATTCAGCATGGAGAAGCACTCATGCCGTGAAAACCATATTTTGTGATTGTTGTGCTATGTTCCCAGACACACACAACCATGTCTGGTACTGCAATTGCTAATGATGAGATGTTCAAATGTATGCATTTTCTGGCCTGTGTGAAGGAAGGCAAAAGTGACTGGCATGAGAAAGCAGCACAACCCCGTACACACCTCTCCAACAATGTGTCTGTGGCCACACACATTTTGTCAGGGGCCACCTCTACCCCATGTGGCGGTATGGTAGGCGATCAAACAACAGTTTTATCAGAAAGCCTACGTCACCATTGAATAGTGGACATCCACTGGCAGTACCCTTGGGGAGAACGCTTGCGCCAATAAACCCCCATTGGGAGTGGCGAGCCCCCATAGCCACAATGCTGCCACATGTTGTATTGTACGACTCATCCTAGTCACTGAACCGTACAGCATGCTGTGGTGTCCTGACTTTGGCAAGTTCATATACACAGACATTGTTTGTGTTGGTTAACCATAGCATTGTGTCCATCTGATGACATATGGTAGCTCACAATGTGGCAGCCAGGATCCTTGTCCCACCCCAGATTTGCATAGTGCACCACTGGCTGGGGCAGCAAACGATTATACAACATGGGCAAATGCATGAAAGGTGATAATGTGTACGTGTGTGCACACCACAGTACCATGTAACTGTTTAGCAAAGGCAAATGTCCATCACAACCTAATTTCACATTAGCCGCCATACTGAGGATACATCCAATTCCCGTGACGGTTCTACTGACTCTGCTCACTCTGTGGGGAACAATGTACCTGTTCAAGGCAGGCCTGTCTATGCCTAGGGGAGAATGTCCCATATGCAACATGTGCTCTTCGGGGATCAGCACACACATGTTTTGGCCCATATCTCCATATCATCATTATCAAAATATGATAAAACACCAAAATAAACAGAGTCACCTATATCAGCAAATCACATATGGGGTCACATCATGCCATTACAGTGGACATTACATGATGTCAATCGGATACTGTGGACTATAGCTCAGAACATGTCCACACATATCCCCAGGTGTTGCCATCACCTGGTGTGCATTGAGGACACCTCCATGATCACTCCATCATGATTATGTGTGTACAGAGATAAGAATCTAACGTTACTTACCACATGGCAGACGACCTCCTGTTAGGGATTGAAAGTCATTATGTGGCCTTGGTGCCTGCATGTACAATACCTCAAAAATGACTGACAGGACAGCTGTATAGAACATTTACATGGACTACGTCCTGATGCATGTCCCAAAACATCTTCAGCATCGACGTCAGCATCTCTCACGACACAGACGTCACAACTCTGAAGCACGTGACAAGCATGGGCAGAACATTGCCCATGTTGTGATTACGGCAAATACAGGCTGTTGTTCATGTGAGGGCCCAGTCTACTGCATTGTTCGTGCTGCAAGGACACATGGCTGGTGTGAATCATCTCAGATATTAAAAATGCCTACAGTCTAACCTGTCAACATCACCTGTAGTGTTGGAGAGTCTATTTCAGAGTACTCCAGGACAATGTGACCTCAACATGTCTGTCACATATTGCGCAACATGCAAAGATGACAGCTGTCTAACAACAGGCCCCACATAACACATCATGGCAGTTCTGTCCTCTGCTTAGTATGTAGCACCATCATTACACACAACTCCAATGTGTGAGCATGCGAATATGCCTAGGAGAATGAGAGCTAGTCAGCCGCAACACACCCAGCGGCCTGACCCCCCCCCTCACCCCCAAGCCTGTTGCCTCTGTGATGGGTTCCATGGCCTTCCATCCCCTCCATGGACAGCCAATGTGGTGAATCCCATGAAAATGAGATCACCGTATTGCCAGATGGCCGGAGGTAACATTTGACCCATGGACAGAGTACGTTGTACAGAATGGTACAGGCGTCATGCACATAGTTACTCAAACGCATCAGTAATGCAAGCATCCAGCATACCTAACTCACCAAAGAAGAACAACAACGTCAAACATTTAGCACCTAACGGAGCACTGTAGAGCTTGCAACATCCCCACAAGGGTGGCTGCCTCTCACCACACTATGTCAGTCAACCCACAGCACAGGGAGCTCAAAGCAACATCTGAGCTTTCACAGAGGTGACAATGTGTCTGTTACAGCTGACATTGTAAATGAACCACTGTGTAAACATAATCCGTGACCAACACAATCTGCTATGCCGATGCTGCTCACATCACACGGCTGTGCACCCACATTGTCTCTGCCCACAAGCACAACGGACCCTCCTTTGGTCAACACCATTATGGAAACCACAAGTATGATGATGTGCTTATCCAGGTGTGCACAATCACCCACAGTGTACACAAAGTCCATGTTTGTGTTCTGCAGCTCGGTACATAGGAACGGAATGTTTGTGTGGGGCCAAGTGGATGACTGGCACATGCATCCACATTTGAAAGGATATGTGGAGGGCTCTCTCGCGTACCCAATGCATGTACCCCAAAATGTGGACCCTGTCAGCTATCCTGTGCAATCTTGCCAAGCGCCGACATAAATGCCTTAACTCTTAGGTGCATGTCTAGCTATCAAACACCCAAAGACATAAGTCACTGTGATGCTATTTGCTTCTATTGTGCAATGTAGGTTCACAGCAGTACAACAAGTGCAGCGGTCATGTCAGGCGATGCATCAGCTGCTCGGTCACATGACATGTGTGGTGCATGTGGCTCCCAACGAGTGTGTCCACATGAGAGCAGCACAGTGGCCACAGTCTCGTCCCAATGGACAGAACCAATAGGATAACTCACGGATGTGACAGTGACCACAAACACACATAAGCTGTGCCTGCACAGGTGGCAGTCAGCACACAAACGCATATAGGGGTCACCTGTCTAGCACAACGACCCTCAGACCACATCAACAACAGATGTGTGTAATGTGGGCTGTAATGCACATGTTCATGACACCTGCAACCAAGCAACAGTTAACTGTCTCGAGACAAGTATGTAAAAATAGGTTTTGGTTTGGAGAAACCTGCAAAAATATGAATGACCTGCAGTCACCTCAACAGACCAATGGACACAGAAGTTAAACTGTCAATCACGTACTTATTATACACGTCAAAAAACATGGATGGTAAGCATCTGTGTCTCTTGGTGTCGACACACCTGAGATGTGTGTGTTTGCCACACACTACCAGATAGATCATGTCACATTCAGGCTTGCAAATAAACACAACCTTTACACGTGCAGAACCTAGTGCGTTGTGGCCATGCCAAAATGTATCTTGGACATGTAGTACCTCCAGTGACTATTGCAACGCTGGCCAACGTAACATATAAACATAATTGTCATTTCAATCATATGGACAACCTACACGCCTCAACACACCAATGCATGCCCACAGCTATCACGCCAGGGATGTGGCACAGCTCAAATGGCCAAAGACATGTCTATATTCCTTACCTCTCATTACCAGAATTGCATATAGCGTAATGGAACCCCTAAGAGACGGAACCTATATTATCCGCATAGTCTCAGCCTCAATAAAACCTATTGCATACCCTAGGAATCTACATATGACCCTGCTTTTCCCCCTGTATCTGGGCCAGCTGAATTATGCTGTACACTGCCGGATATAATTATGGAACATATGGAACCCCCCTCTCTGCACCTGAGAGACTGGCTAGTGCTGGCTCAACCATTGTTTACAGTCCCCTCGGTCAGGATGTCCATAATGTGCTGTTTGTTTGCAGCAACCTTGCACAGGGCAATCCAGTACCATCAGATGTACATGTTATGTGATGTTCTCCTAACAAAAGGCATGGAAAGCACCTTGTCCTCCGTGCATGAACATGTGTATCCCTCACGCCATTATACTGCAAACAATGGTTCCTGAACTGTGTGTGGGCCAGCCCATAGATGTGTCCTTGCCACTCCTTCAGAGTCTATCTGTGGTCAACCCCTGTCATCACATGTACGCCTATTGGGTATCATAGGAGACCTGAGGCAGACATGTCGGGGCCGGATAACACCTCCTGGAACATGGGATTGCAGTTTTTTGTCAGGGTAGTAATTTCCAAAACACTCTGAGAGCCCCAACACTACATTGACAGAGGGTTCAGACCTGTGATATGAGATAGCAACATGTAATCACATCACCAAGACGTATCAGTGAATCACTATGCCTATAGCTGCATCCACAACACGCAATGTTTGTACATTAGCACGTCCTCCCATGGACGCATACACACAGCATGCCTATGGAGGAGTCCAGCTGTAATTTGCAACAACAGTGGTACTTACCTGTAGCCTGTACACAGTTGAATGCTGTAAATGTAGTTTGGCCTGCTCCTACCTTGCAGCGTGAATGTGGTGTCCCATTGCATCCACACAGGACCCAGCTGCAGCACATCACCCGTCACCTAAACAGAGTGTCAAATAGACGACATGGAGGTAGACTACAGTCACAACGTTTGCTAAACAACTGCATGGGCCAGTGTATATGCCGTTATCTGCACTAGAACCCAGCAGTCTCTGTTGTTGCATGTGCACATTCTCAGTGTGTCAGTCATGACACACCCCTGCGCTACCGGTCATGTTTTTGCTAGTAAAAACATACCTTGCGTCACCTACCGTGTCTGGCTCCCCCGCTTCACGTAAGCTGCAATGATGGTCCTTGCACGCATTTCATGGTTTAATATTCTGCTATGCCAAACTCCCTCTATATGTACAACAGTACTTTCTGTCACTCACCCAGTGTCCTCTACACACAGTTGTGGAAGGAGAGCCCACCCATACATCCTCTGCACACTGGTGCCACCTTTGTAAAATGTACATATAGGTTGTGGACACAGGATTTGCCATGTTTTGCGTGTAGGTCAAGAAAGCATAGTTAATTCCCTGTAAGAGGTGATCTGCAGGAACAGCAGCAGTAGGTAATCCCACACCACCCATCTACTCTTGTGGGTTGTGTGTGTCACACTATGTCTCTGTCAGACTCCCACTAACCTCTGCAGGTTCTGCCCTGTGTAAGATGTATACTGTACTTCAGAGAGCCATGTTGGACAGGGGCGAGGGCAGCACATGAACACTGTGGGATCCTGCCATAGATGTTCACAAAGGATGTGGTTCAGCATGGACCCAGGTGCTCCCTTGCCACACACATTATGCACATGTGATGACAGATGTCTGTTGCCCATGGGGATCCCCAGTGACATGTGTTGAACTATGCTATATCTGAGACACACATACAACAGTGGGGCTGTAGCAGCAAAACATTGGCCACAAGGATGTGTGATTGTATGGGTGACCCAGCAGAGGGTTGACCTGTCACTAATGCCCCCAACCTTTCAATTACCATCCACAGGTCGAGGATCTCCGGAAGAAGGGGAGGGAGCTGCGCCTCCACCATGCCAACTACCTGCAGCGACTCCAGGGTGAGAGCTCACAAAAGGTTGAATTTGCGTATTATCAGAGTGTCAAATCAGTAACAGATGTCCCATTGGCAACAAAGCCTGTGTGGCCACTGCAGATGTAGACGTGCTAGATTTGAGACCTAACAGAGTTCTGATCCCTGTCGTCTTCCACAGATGGTGATGTCGCAGAAGATGTGCCCACCACCTCCGCACCCCTCCTGAGACGTCCCACTACACCACATGTGGACGAGGTGGTGGTCCTCACAACATCGGAGGAGGGGGAACAGGAGGAGGAACAGGAGGAGGAGGGGGAGGAGGAGGAGGAGGAGGAGGAGGAGGAGGAGGAGGTGGTGGTGGTGGAGGCGGCCACAGACGCATCTCCATCAGATGACACCCACCAGGGGCCAGATGGCGATTTGGAGGGGCTGATTGGGGGGGTGCCAGGGGGGGAGGGGGGGCCAGAGGGGGTGTGGGAAAGTGATGTGGAAGACAGGGCATCACAGGGCACTGTGGGCTCCCCCCAGCCACAACGGTTGTCTCCACCATGGAGGGCCCCACCCAGGGGCTACGCAGATGCCACCACACAAACACCTGAGACAATGTGTGTGTGTGGTGGCAGATGCGTGGACAATCTGTCTGGGGCCCTGCATGCGATGGAGCAACGGATCCACCAGCTGATCCACTCTCAGCAATGGCTTGCGGGAGTCATTGAGAGGGTGGTAGCCGAGGTGGTGAGTCTGCCATGTCGCCAACCACCCCCTCAATGGCGTCACTGGCGTCAGTAATGGCGCAAGTGACGTCCACATATGTGCCCTGTGTTGCCCTGTCTTCCAGCACTGGGCATGCTGAGGGAGGGTGTGGGTCATGTGGGGGTGGGGGATTGTGGATGGGACTTTGTTCAGGGCGTGTGGGTGACAGGGGTGGGGAGGGTGTGTGTTAGGGGGGGCGGGTGATGGTATGATCCCCCTCCCTGTAAATGTAAATAGTTGTCCCATTATTTGTTTGTGGTTTATATTAAACATATGTTAAACACACCTTGTAATGCTTGTGTGCCTCACTCAGCATAAGACTGTGGATGGCAGTATGTGATATTTGTGAAGACAGATATGGTTTTGAAGGGTAAACATGCTGGTGATAACTCAAGTGGCTCTACAGTACGTTTGGGTGGTTGACCATGTGTGTAGGTGTCTGATATGAGGTTCTTGCGTCATATGTTGCACCGTAGCACCTGTCCCAGAGTCACACAACGCACACGTTAGCGAATAGCTGACCACATATTTAAAAATATATAACCAACCAATTAATTCATGTTACGCATTTCTGCCACTGTCACATGCATCACCATGGTGGGGTGGACGGAATGCGATCATTACACTAGGCACGGCAAGGTTTACACATCTGCCACCAATTACTCGTGTAAGAGGGGTTGGACACATTGATGCATATGGCAACAACACAGGTAATGTACAACATAGTTCCCCTGTTTTGACATGGATGTGTGTGCACACTGTGCCAGAGCAGCTCATAGACTGTGATGACACAATGTGCACAGGACAGCTTGCATATGTGAGCATCATAAACATGGTAGGTGCCTGTGGCAAGGTAGCTGCAGCACGGGTCCGGGATGCAAGTCATGTAGTCTGGGCCCCCCCCCCCACCAATTTCATAGATACACACGGGACCACATGGACAGTCACTGGACACACACGGTGTATGTAGTTATTGCCAGCTGTTTATTGTCACAGCTTTTAAGTCACATCAATGTAGTTATACTAAAATGTCAACATAAGTGTGTGATTTCCATCACAGCCATGTCAAGAACACACTATGAACATAGGATTGTCATCTCTGAGCTTTTCACATATCACACATACAGACATCTCAAAAACAGGGTGAACTATATACATAGATGCTGCAAATGATCATTGCAACAGAGACAGGCTTAGACAACTGTTAACAAAAATGAGGATAACAGCATAGTTTAACGTCTACGTGGTCGGCCACGCCTGCCACGTTGGCCCTCCCCCCTTGTGGGTCCATGGCCACCTCATGAACCGGTGGTGGTGGTGGTGGTGGTGGTGCAGGTACAGCTCGGCGCAGCACATCAAGTATGCCCTCAAGGGCTTCACCTATCCGTGTGAGGGGCATGGCTCGTACCTCCTCACGTGATTGGCGCAGCTCAGCGCACACCTCCCTCGTGTTCTGCTGCACTGCTATGCGTATCCTGTCCAGAACGCGTTGGATGCCTGTGCATGGGATACAGGGTGGTCTATGAGATACCTCTCCACTAATACACCGTAGTACAGATACATGTCATGCACATCCAACACTATAGAATATGTGATAGGGCAGAGTCCAATTATAACATGGATAGAGTTTACATACATAATTAACACATTGTTAGAGGTCTTCAAACCCTAAACGACACTTTACAGGACCTAGATGTGGGTGGGCAACACCACAACCTGCAGGATGTGCAGACACACCCACATAGTACAGACGTCTCAACAGGATTGTGCAATGATAACTATCACCTTTCCATTGTGTAGGGGAGGTGCAGCATGCAGCACACACAAATGACTGTGCTGAGCAGCATTAGGGAGGGACAGTGGAAGGTATTGAAAACGCCAGCAACATTGAGGTCACAGCTGGAGTGATTAACACAATTGCTCATGGTTACAGGAGATAGTTTTGGGAATCTGTGGGATGCAATGTGAGGACAGGGATATGACGGCTGACGTTCACACGTGCAGTGCTGCTGCACATATGTGAGACCTGAGGGTTTCCACAAACCTTGTGTAACACAGAGGGCGGTTTGTGGGGATCATATATTAGGAAATGAGACAAATATGGGGGTGTGGACAAAACTGCCAGTCACAGAGGGACCCACCATAGGTGGACCATACCAAGGGAAACAATAACGGTGTATGAGGGGATGAACACAGCTAGTGGTACTAACTGTTGACGGGCAGTGAAAGCCTGAGTTGGCAGGGTCTGTTTCGGATATCAGTAGGCATGAGGGGTTGTAGCTGGTGGTTGTCTAGTCTTTTACATTTCAACATAGGCATTTCTCACACATATGTGTTTATGTGTGTGAGTTCCAAACAGGGCTAAGCCATCCATTGATCACTTATCTATTTGCACAGGGACCGCCATTCCAGGTGTTCCCACGCAGGGGACATTAGTTTTCCCCAACTTGCACAGATGATTTGCCTACCCACCTCACCCTGCTGACGTGGCCCCAATGACATAATGGTATGCCCTGCAGGTCTCCCACTGTTCTGTTATTACCTCAGCAACGACTTAGATGATTTGTAGATGGAGAGTGTCTCCCTTCCGTGTCTGTTTAGGACACATGAGCGCATTTGATGATATGCCTAGGCTCTGTTAGACACAAGGGTGCGATGGATAGGATATCTATACAAACATTGTTTTAGATGAGACGCAATGCAAACTATGTTTCTGTCTGCAAACCTTATGGCCCTCCAGAGGGACTTAGCGGAGTGAGGGCCTGTTCCCCCCCCCCCCAACACACCAATCTGCTACTGGTGCTGCAATATGGCAATTGCACAGTGCATATTGGCAAAGCATCACATAGCCAATGGGGGTGTGGAGGTGAGGGCGTGACATGCGTAGGGGTGTTGCTTGTGTTGGGTTACAACACAATATGTGTTTTCAATGAGGGTTTACAGCGTAAGATGTCATTTGTATGGTGCTAGGACCCTTAATGGTCTATGGGGAGTTTGGAGCACTCATGAACTGTGGTATACTGGCCCATGTGTGCTGTAGGGATTTGCGTGTTTCAGAGATAGGCCTCCACATGAGATGTTTGGGGGATGTTGTGTCTTACTTTGTCTGGTGTGGCTTTTGGGGTTACAATATGATGCTTGTGTTGATTGCACTGTTTGTAGCATCATGGATGTTCTTTTGCTGACGTCACCGTGTGTGATGTTGACGTAGGTTTGACATGGGATGGGGTTTTGTTGTAGGACAGGAATATGTATGGTATGATGGGGACGTTTGCTTAACTAGTGGCCGATGAGGGGTTTTCAAACTGTTAATGGATGACTGAGGTATCTTTTGGAAATTGCCTATTGCAAGGACTGCACTGAATTGGATGCTGTGTGGGTCAGGAACTGCAAGGCAGTCGATGCTGGCGAATGAACATAATGTGATGTTGCTCTGACACTTTCAGGCAGAGAGGTATATATGTTTTGTGTGGGAGGGGTGATACATCTACCATATACCTGTCCCTGTGAGGTTATGTGTGGTTTGAGAGGGCCATGATGATCACTTGAGCAGGTGTGAGGGATGTGCGGGACAAACAATTGGGAAATGATGTGTATGTTCAAGCAGCAGGTAAATGTTCTGATGGACAGAACAATATGTTGGAGCCCGTCTGCCAACTAGACATGTGACGATGCTGAGTGAGCACAACTCATGCATAGTTCTGCTGAATGTGGCTGGATCAATTGCAACTTGATTAAGCATGCACAATATGTCAGACTAGACCTTCTTTTTATATTTTGACAGACATATGGAGGTGTTACATAACTTCACACATTACGTTATTTACTGTGTCTTGTGCAAGGGACAATGTATGTGTCACTGTAATGATTGATCATAGATATCATTATTTCTACCTCAGATCTCATTCACATGTTAACCTCTACACAGTTGCCTTTCATTCCATGGTTGCCTTGTTGGTCTCGTGTTTTAATGTTGGTGTTAATTTCATTGCGGTTTAGTAGCTGGTTTATGATGTTGTATGGTTGTCTTTTGAAAGGTAATTGAGGTCATTTGATTCTGACACTCATACTTGACATTGACAATTGCTACCATTCCGCAGTACATTCTGTAATGTGCTGCTGTGATATTGTCAGTGTTGTGGTTTGCTAGGTTGTGTATGGTGATGTCTGAATCCAGGTATTGGGGTCAGGATACAGTGTGTATGATATTGTCTCTACACGGGCAGATTTTGTTGAGCTTCCTCCTGTGTATTGTCTTTTGCAGTACAGTGCACAAAGTGGTTAAGGTTATAGTCCTTTTTTTATCCATATGCTCATTAATATGCATGTGTAATACTCCTCATTGTATTGGTTACATACAACAGCTATGTCACGTTAGCCGCCTATGATAAAGGGGACCATCACAGAGTAATGACACCAGGGCCGTCAATCACACTGTGATGTATTAGTTCACAACGGATGCGATTTGGTGATGGTTTGGTGGGGTTACTGACAGGGGACATGTTGGTGGGCTTGTCTGTGTGCAATGCAGTCTATGTTAGTTTTGAACGTTGCCAGACACTGCCAATATGTGCTTTCCCTAACCATACAGATGTGATTTGTGTATGCTTGATTGAGCTCTGGAACTCCTTGTCTATGGGTGACCTTACACATTAGAGTAGCTCTCTGCATATGCTATTTTCTTATTACCTCGAGATGCAGACTGTGAGTAATGGTGGCTTGGTGAGGTTACATCACTGAGGAAGGTTACATTGACTTCTATGTGGTCTTGGTTTTGGCTGAGTATGGGTTATTTGTCATACTGTTGTATACAAGACATGTGAGTGTCTTCAAAGAGGCATACTAGTGCCAGGGCAATATCTGAATTTCTTAATTAACTGAGAACGTGCCTCACCGTACACGCCATTGCTCTCAGGTCTGCATCTGTGTGTCTCACCTGACCTTAGCCTGTTGTGATTTGTAACATGTTAACCTCATTTACGATAGCACAAACCATTTGTACCTCACATGCCCCATATAAATGAGCCATACATGTAACATAGTGTAAAGTAAGGTAGCAACATCCAGCACACAAACAACAACTACAGAGTGGTGCTGCTTGTGTTGTGGTTGTGACAGTCCTTTTTCACCCACCTTCAGCATCGCGATGTGTTGATGCACCATAGACCCTCATCTCCGCCCTCATCATCTCTGGGACAGATGTAGCTGTGCCTACGGACGGGCTGGGTTGTTGCGTGTGCTGGATTGCTGCAGCCTCCAGTGGTGATCTGGTGTGTACGGGTTGGTCCAGGGACCCCTCATCTGCAGTTATGCTGCCCCCTGACACTGGAGGCTCTGTCTCGACCAAACTCATTGGGATTGGGATTGGGATGTCCACCTGCTCCTCCTCCTCCAAAACATCCTCCTCCTCCTCCTCCTCCTCCTCCTCCTCAGCAGCCCCCATTACACTGTAGTCACCTGGATTGTGAACAATCACAGAGAGAACACCTATGTTTAAGCAATCCACATATATTTACGTGTGTGCTAATGACACCACAGACATGCTGTGTTGGGTTGGCGCATTTGTGCTGCATACAGTACCCAATACACCATGCCAGACGTGTGTTTCCACACCATGTAGCTGTTCCTGCGACACATGTGTGTGGTTTGGCAGAGCAAAAATTGCATGTTTGCCATGTTTCTGGTCATGTTTCCATTCAACATGTTTCAACATCCCCTCCATTTCGGCATCTATGCCACATATGTACACACATGCCTGTGGATGGCCACACCCTTACACCTGATTTTGCCAAACACTGTATGTCTGTGTGGGATAGTGAATATGGCACATATTTGTTATGACATATTATGTGATCATTGTTACATGTGATCAGCAGGGACTCATTGTGTAGCGGACGACAAGTAGCCAGCTCCTCTGCCCCACTGAGATGCACATGTGGCACTGTGCTGATACAATGACACACAAACATGACCTAATCAATGGCCCTCACACTCATACAGGGGATGACAATCACAGGTGTGGCGTTGTTGTAGTGACAGTTGTGTGTGTGTTTCCTAGTTACAGATGTGTAGGGGATGGTTTGGGAAAGAAAGTGTTATGTTGACCAGGGACCTGTCAAACAATCAGGTTGTAGAGGGATATTTCCCACACATGTGCCTCCAGGATAGCAATATGATGTTGATTTGGTCACACGTAAGTAAGTGTCTGTGCAGATGACTGATCTCTACGGAATGGTAATAATACACATTAACCTGTAGGTGACGCTTACTATACATACCTGCTCGAGGATGTGCCGTATCTAGGGCTTCAGGAAGTCCACGGAGGTAGATATGTCCCAAACGTGCTGCCAGCTCTTGTTCAAGGGGCGAGAGTGTTGGTATGAAGGGGCCCCCGCCACCTGTGCCCATAGCATGTTGTCTTTCTGCAAGCATGTGCTGACGTACCCCTCTTTTAATATCTGAGTACCGTTTTTTTAAACTTTCCACATCACGTGGGGGACACCCTTCCTCAGACAGTGCCTCGCGAACATCCTCCCACACTGCCATTCTGGTGGCCACTGTTGTGCGGCTGCTCAAACGCCCAAATAAGACATCATAATTTTCTATCACATGTGACAGTAAAATATGGTTCTCCCTGTCACTGAACCTTACAGCTCTCTTCCTCTGTGTAACAGGCACAGGTATCCTTTTCCTTTTGCCCGTTTGCCTGTACTCTACCTGCTGTGGTCCAACAGATGGTCCTGCCTGTTCCTGGCTAGGCTGGGAGGTGTGTGCCCTGGGTGTCTCACCACCAACCTGCTGCCCCACATCCTCCACCCCCTCACCCTGATCTGCTCTGGCGCTGTCCCTCTCCATCTCCCTCTTCAGCACAGGATCCTCTCACCGCAAACACACTCACCTTAACAGAAAATAACACAGAGGAAACAAAAGTGGACAAGGGCAGTACAATACAGCACAGAGTCCACAACACAATAGCAAAGGTAGACTTTAAGGTCAAAAAGTCAAAATTACACGGTCCAACAATACTTGTAACAATTATTCTCTCCCTGTCTTGTGTGGCCTACTCCTATGGCAGACGGCCCCCTTCAAATTCGCTGTACCTCTCTATCTCCCTCCTTTGTCTGCAGCACTTCGAGCACAGGTTCTTGCCCTATTGCTCTCTGTAACTTTCTATCTGACTCCTTCCTGTGCACTACTCCCAACACAGGCTGTGTCTCTAGCTCACTCTCTAACTCTCTGTCTGTATGTATAACTCCTCTAACAACCCTCAACGTGTGGCACGTGTGCAGCCTTATTTATAGGGTTTTCCACGCTTTTTCATTGCACATGCGCAATTGTGCAGGCGTGGCGCTCATGCGCCATCCTCGTGCACGCTTACGCATTGGTGTCCGTACGCGGACACACGCACATGCGCCCTGGGACACGGATTACGACGGGTGCCGCATGGGCGTCTGTGTGCGTTGTACGCATGCGTGTGGCGATGCGCATGTGCGTAACACCACACAGGCGGACACCCATGCGTAGATTGGCGCATGCGCGCGACGCAAGCACGACGCATGCGAGCATATGCGCATGCGCGTTAGACGGAAGGGGAAAAAATAAACCCTATAAGTGAACGTGACATGCTTGTCCACGTTGAGGGTTGTAGGCGAGGAAGAGTAGGAGTGTGTTTTGAGACAGAAAGGAGGTGAATCCAAACAGCTGTATTTGTCCATTAGATTGTTGTTTGTATTGGTTATTGTATTTTCTTGTGGGTGTATGTTGTTGTGTGGTTTGTAGTTTGTAGACTGCTTAGTTAGATTTGTCTGTTTGTCTGAGTGTGTTTGTGTAGTTGGGCGGGAGGAGTTAATGGCACATATTTATCTTCAGGCATGTGTCCTGTGTAGTGGGCAGATGCTGCAGTTGCCGGACAGGGGAGATGGTGTCCATGGAGCTGTGGCACAGGGCATGGGTGTAGTCCCGCAGCAAATCAGGCCTGCAGCTGTGGGGGCTGTCCAAGCTGGTGCTGTTCGTGCACGGCGCAGGAGGCGTGCCGAGGTGCAGGCTCGGCAGCCACGCCTCTACAGGCCCAGGGCCCAGCTCCAGGACATGAGAGAGGACCAGGTCATCTCCCTTTACCGACTGAGCACAAGGGCTATTAGGGAGCTGTATGAGGATCTAAGACCTGACCTCCAGCCCATGACTGATCGGTCCCATGCCATACCAGGTTTAGTCAAGCTCCTTGCTGCCTTACATTTCTTTGCCTCTGGCTGTTTCCAGTCATCTGTGGCCGCAGTAGGTGGTATGAGCCGCCCCACCTTCTCACGATGTCTCCACCAGGTACTGCGTGCCATGGTCAGCTGGGTGGGGAATTACATAGCCATACCCCACACTAGGCAACAATGGAGGATCCTGAACCAGGCCTTTGAGGCATTAGCCGGGATACCACACGTGATGGGAGCTATTGATTGCACACATGTTGCCCTGGTCCCGCCTAGAGACAGGGAGGTAGCGTTCCGCAACCGCAAACACTACCATTCCCTGAATGTTCAGGTTGTATGTGATGCAAATCTGCATATTCTGAATGTGGTCCCTAGGTTTCCAGGGTCCACCCATGACTCCTATATCCTGCATCACTCGGCAGTATTCACGCAATTTGAGGAGCACCGTTATGGGGACTCTATATTGCTGGGTGAGTATGTCAGGATCACCTATCGATGTATGACTTTCTACATGTGTGTATTTGTAGTCCCATATGATGCAACTTGTTCATATCAGAACATGCAGGTAATATCTGAGAAATGTTATATAGAGGACTGCTGTACGTTTAAATTATTACAGCCGTCTATAGGTCCATTTACACTACTAACATTAACCATTGCACATGAGCATCCTAACAGTATATGATCATAACATGCACATGGTGTACATCTGCAGACACCCCTGTGCATGTGGCTCTGTTGTTGCTGATGTCCCCATAATGTGTTTTGGAGGCAACAGCGAACAAGTCTTGGGGGGGGTGGGGGGTGTTGCCCTTCACATACACCTGTGATGATGTTTAATAGTTGCCTCATAATTGTATGGCATGTAACATTGATGTTGTTGATAATCCATACACGTAACCCGTGTCATGTGTGTCTTAGTTTAACCCACACACTCTGTAATGCAGTTGTCACCCTGGAAGCAAAGGATAACATGAGGGGGTGTAGAGCAATATCTTATGGGTGTTTTTGAGCTTTTCTACAGTGACAACATGTGTGCATATCTCTGTCCACACTTATTGGCTATGTCAAGGGTTTTTGGAAACACAATATAGGTGTTACAGTACCTTTGTGCACTGTAGATGAGCAGACGTTAGTATCATCTTGTCTGGACATCCTCATATATGTGAACATTATGGATTGGTGACGGTTAAAGCAAGGGCAATAAGTGGGTGCATACAAACCGGTTTCACAACCAACTACGCAGGAGGGTAATTTCCATATGTATATGTATTTGGCCCACACTCATTAGGGGTACAGTATGCATGTTTGACATCCACAACTTCCAAAGAATGCAGACAAAATGGATACACTGCAAAGGATGGCTATTACAGTAATTTGCCACCAATACTATACAGCATATGGGGATTTACTGACAAATATGCATATGTGTACCCTGCAGAAGATGATGTGTATAGGTGATATAGTGTACATTGTGCCATACCTCCATGGCATACATGTTGGGGGGGGGGGAGGTGTCGCTGACGTAGATGTCAGCATGGTTTTCAAGGGTTACTGTTCAAACATATACTTTGATTATGTGATTAGTGGATTGCTGTTGTGGTCTCACAGTGGCGGTGAGGCAGATCTGGACAGTAACTGCATGACAATATGCATGTTGCACACACACACACACACACACAATCTATGCAGAGATAGATGGACGTGTTCTTTTATTTGCGATGGGTGTACGTACTCGAGAGGCCATGTGCTCATTTTCTGTCATCCTTTTATTTTTCTTTAATGCAGCCTAGTTGTGTTGTTGTATCGTTCCATCAGCATGTGTTGTGCATTGTTTTCTCATGTGTTATGAAGTGGAATTAATGTTTGAAATGAACTCCTGCATTCACATGCAACATTTCTTTCTGCAGGTGATGCAGGATATGGGTGTCGCCCCTGGCTGCTGACTCCTGTGCGTCAGCCATGGACACGTGCAGAGCAGAGGTACAATGAGGCCCATGCCTCCAGTCGCCCAGTCATTGAGTGCACCTTTGGCGTGTTAAAGAGCCGCTTCAGGTGTCTGGATAGGACAGGCGGGGCCTTACAATATAAAGCACGCACTGTTGCCGAGATAATCATAGCCTGTTGCATCCTGCACAACATTGCTCTCAGGCACAATATCCCTGCAGAGATTAATGAGGATCTTGAGGAGGATCCAACGTGCCCCCCTGAGCGTGCCAGTGCTGACACACGGGAGGGCACAGCGGTCAGGAGGAGGTTAATTGCAGAGATCTTCTCATGTACGTATTAGTTATCTTTGCACACTAATGTTTTATATTATGTGCGTAATGGTTACTGAGTTTGATGTCTATGTAAAGGTAGAATGTGGATGCCACACTCCATGTGCATTTGAATCACAATGCCAACATCACATATAGGCATGAGTGTGACACAAAGAATGTGGGCAGGGCACAACAACATTTGTTGGCTGATGATGTGTGTGGTTGTTGATCCTTTTTTAGGAAATTTGAACGGTCACATTCCCATTTAGTGTCTGCTTCTGGGAGATGCAGCTGTTGTGCACATGCAAGGTTTTGGTAAGATGCTGTGGTTTGAGCACAGTATCTGCCATATGGTGAGATTTACATGTTGGGGGGGTAGTCCGTGTTTGTGGACAATTGTCCTTTGGGGTGTGTTAATAGTACACCAAATAGTGTGGTTTTGGTGGTAGTTCAGCTCCTCTGACATGCCTATGTTTGTGTTCTCATCATGTGTGTGGCTAAAAGTCATACATGGCAGAGTACACATGCTTAGTGCAACTATGTCTGGATGGTAAGAACTATGTTTGATGACTGTAAATGTCATCCCTACAGTGTGTCGAAATGTATTGGTCAACTAGTATACACAACATGGATATGTTTAGGGATGGTGACCTGGACATTGCCCATCAATGGGGGTGTGGTTGCTAAATGTTTTATTTGTAGAATTTACCGTCAGTGCAGTGATGCATCTCTACACACATGTTGAGATGAAACAGGCCAAAACAGCAAGGAGTGTTTAGTAGTAGCCAAGTTGAGCCATAAATGTGGGAGTGGCTTGTGGTATGACAGGTTTTTATTGGCGTACATGGCATTTATTTATTTATTTATTTATTTTCTTATATACCGCACTATTAAGATCAGTGCGGTTTACATTACAACTGAACAATGCAACAATGTTTTTACATAACACAATGTGCTTACATAGAACAGGGGTACAGTCATAAGGGGAGAATAACAGGGAAACTATAAGATATATACACATAAACTTTACATAGAGTTATATACAGCATATCTCGCTGATGCTATCACAACATCAGACATCATGCATGTGCTACAGGCTGTGTATGTGTGTAGGTCAGGGGAAATGAGTCTATATGAGGAAATACATTGCAGACACGAGCAAGTGACGGTTATGTTGGCATACAAACAAAGAGATAGGGTACAGGTATTTCTCAGGCCTACACATCTAGGGTATGCATGCTTTGACATTGTCATTGACACACAGTGGGATGGCATACAGCCATCATGGTTTACTCACAGGCAGACATGTGTGTGTGTTGTTGACTACATGACGGTAATATGAGAACCTATTTGTGCATATCATCTGCACATAGGTGTCATTATTACTGCAGGTATGAGATGTACGCAGCAGGATAGGTCATTGAACAGTGGATACAGGAGGACCACCTGCATATTTCCAATGTGTTGTAGCAATTGTCAGTTTGTTGACATACACAATCTGGTCACCAGTAAACATGGACAGGGATCATTGCTGGCAATATGGTGAGTGTATGGTATTATTACAACCTTGGCATGAGGTGGAACCATGCTGGTAGCACACACATCTATTTCTCTGTGTGTAAAAAGACAGATAGTTAGGACAGGAAACAGAGAGATTACAGACACCATAAAGATAGCCTACAACACCTCCATGATGCCTGTTACATGTAAGACATCTGTACATTGTGATATACAGCAGTCACTCATTGTGTGATGTATTGTGGTCTGACAGCTGCAGGCATGAAGGTGCAGTCAGTGATACACAGGTAGCACATAACATATGTTGGCTTCTCTTGTGTCTCCAAATGCACAGGACATACTTTGTACGGATACTGTTTTTGAGATGCATTGCCATGTGACTCTACATCCTTGAAAATGCCGTGACTTTGGGTAGGTCGATCTACATTGACATTGTGTGTGCCTGTAGTCATGTGAATAATATGTGTCTTGAGATTTCTCATATTGGGCAGATGCTGTTATTTACTTTTTTTCACCTGTGCCTCCGTAAGCCATCTCTTGCTATGTTCACTCATATCCCCATGCGCTTGTGTTCAGCATGTCCTCTGGCACAGTCTCAATGCGACATGTACAACATACATGCATGTGTGTGTAGGTTGTGGTTTGGTGTATTTTACCACCACTGTCAACGTCCCCAACAATGTACTATCAGCCAACAAAACGGTATCATAGCATGTTTCATGGGCCTTTATATGTACAGATATCCACCTGTGCACATACAGGCCATGTGTTACAGATGGGATGCTGAACTTTACATACTGTGTGTGTGTCTGTTTTTATAGGTTGCATGTGTGATGATGGCTTGATCAGACATAGTACATTTTCATCTGCTGTGAGGGGTTTGTGCACCTTCACATAATTGGCAACAGGCATAACTCATACATAGGGGGGTTTAACTTGTGACCATTATCTGCATGTGTTGTGTGCTGTGATTAGACATGTGTCTGCTGTTTAGAGAAAGCACTGTTGTGAAACTTTGGTGCCTTTCAGATATGAACATAATGGTGACATGCATCAACAGTGGTTTGACATTGTGATTCTACACCTTTTGCTGACATTGTCTCCTTTCATTGTGATGTAAGCTGGCTGTTTAGTGGCTCAAGGGATTGATGACATACACCTGTTGCAAACACACGGTAGGTTTCACCTTTGTTATTTGGATATGTACATTTGTATTTAACTGGTGATGATCTCATATGTGTCTCCTGTTTATGTTATATTTCCTTTATGCTCACATGAACAGATGCATATTGTGTGTAGGTGTGAGACACTTGTGTGACATGAGCATGGACATGACCATATCCATGTGCCACCCGTGTCTGTGTTTACCATTACTTATGTTGGCCAGAACGTTTATTTTACTATTGATATCATGTCATGTTTGCCTATGCATCCCTTTATTCTGCATTTTGTATGGTGTGACGGTCTGACAGTTGTGTTTATTTTGCAAAGTGTCTAACCATAACATACGTATCCTCTCCTGACACAGCACAAAGGACATACCAGACGCATCTCTTACAGAGCATCTGTTGTCACCACCAACCACCTGCTGGAGGACAGTACACCATGCAACTCTTTACCAAAACATTTCGCCATTGGATGTTTGAGCTATGAGATTGGATCAAATGACTGCGAGGGACAGTATTACTCTTTAACTGCTGATTTCCCCATGACATAGGTGTCCAACGCAATGTTGATGCTACGGTTATGCAGTGAGTGATGCTCAATGTAGAGGACACACATAAACTTTGAAGGACTGTGCCATATTGCACACTAATACTTGACTATGCATGGCCATAGCTGAAATAACCCTGGTAACCTAACCTTCTGGAATGCTGATACTATTTTGACTTTGGACACTGATTCCCCCTTGTGCAGCAGCAACTGACATGGACAGCGTAAGTGCTACATTCAGACACAGTTGAGCTTTAAAGGACTTTGTCCCAAGGGTGTGTCATGCCACCCACAATATGATGGTGGTTTCCTTACAACACAAACATACACCCATGTTTTTGGCATGTGGCTGACTATGGGCCAATCCTATTGTCAACATGTTACTGCTTTCCACCTGGACATGATACCGTCTTTACCTCCACAATGCTTTCAAGCACACCGACATCTTAGACTGAGGTTTTCAATGACCCAAGGGTTTTTCAGGGCATGTGTGTCATCACTGTATCATATTGCAATGTGGCTGTTGCTTGTGCATATGACTGACTATGTTTGTGAGACACAGCATGTGGGGCTATGACTTATGTGTGGTTCCCTGTAATAAGTTTGTACAAAATGTCCTTCTTCACATGCTACATCTTGTGTTTGTTTACTGTGCATACATGACAGTGTGCATATGTATACAGACCTTCCATTTGCCATTTCAACGGACCAGATTATGCCCTATGCTAGGGACACTCACATTGCCACATTATGTTTGTAGTGTGGCAGTGTGTGTGACCGTTCTACTTTTTCACTTGTGCATTCCATGTATCATGCTATATGTGGCCAAACAGTGTCTACACAAAAAGAAAGGGCAGGGTGACCTCCTTGATGGTGTTATATGTGCATGTTTCTGCAGGATGTTTACTTGGGATTATGTCTGTGTTCATGTGCCTGTGCTACCTGTTACCATATGGTTATTATGATGTTTCAGATTGTTTTTGTCCACATTGTGGCTGGTTTGCTTCGTAGATCAGGCATTAGGATGAGAGCCTCCTCATTACTTGTATTGCATGTGTATTGACATGTAAAACATTTGTCAAAAGACGTTTTTGATGTTTGTCTGACTCCTGTGTTGTCAGATGGGCATGTTTTGAGGAACAGATGAGGTGTGTTGGGTCCACAGCATGCAGCGTCTACTCTGTACCTGCACTTATATGTTGGGAACATATTTGGGCCAAGCAACACCAGGTGGGGGCAGGGGGTCTGCTAACGAGTGCACAGCATGCACCTGATGCACATTATATTATGTGCCACTAATGTGTGGTCAACAAAGTACGATTAGTGTAGGAGGTGGATTTGCGAGCTGCTAAGGGTGTTTCCCACTTTCACAAGGGATACGGTCAGCCTTGATATTATGATGGCACTGTCTACACTATTTGTGATGTGTTAGCAAAATAAATATATGTATTTGACAGCCACTTTCTCGGTTTGATGATTGATCATGGTGACAGACCTGGACTGCAATGTGTGCCTCTGTATCAGTCCTGACTCCTTGTGACCCACAGACTACATTGTTTTCTTGTCAAGGTCACTGGATGTAGATGAGGTTGTATGTTTTCCATGGAAATGGAGGGTTACCTGACTTACCGTACGCCACAGGGGGTGCTACTGTGAATATATCACTGGTTTTTTTGGGGCCAAGCCAGTTTTCTATTCACTATGTTAGTTCTACACTATTTGAGCGTACTGTCCCTTTATGGGGTCCTTTACTGGTCATGTCCATGGTGCACATCTGCTCACATCCTTGCACAGTGACAGCTGTGTATGTGCCAGCCATATGGCACATCACTGTGAATGAATGGTTGACATAAACACACTCCCTTTGGGGGATTTGTGTTACAGTGTGCTCATTTTGCAGTTTGTGGGATTGTCTACAGTGATGTGTTTGAACTCTGTGGTTTGGAGGTTTTATTCAGATTGTAGGGTTTTTGGACACACTGGCTTAAATGCACCATTACGTACCACCAGCTTACTCACCTCTACACACACCCTTCCCTCTTTTCACTGTACCACAGGGTGCATCCTGTGTGCTGCTTCCCCATAACATATTCGTTGTTACAGAGGTCTCTTACTTTATGGTTTTAACATGCCAATGCACGTAGTGATTTGTTTTGGCTGTGATTCTGGTGGTGTGTGTGGTACACCTGTTTGCATGTTGATCTTTATCCCGACACAATCATCATTATTCACCTGATCCACAGAGCATCATGTGCTGCCCTGGTGTGTTTTTTTTTAAATGTACATGCTGTATTCACTGCAGAACATTCCCTTGTGTTGGTGCAGGTGTCCCTGGTGCCAAATACTGAGTGGACGTAGATCGGTACATAGCAGATGTGCATGTGCATTTGCTCACTATTTATTTTGGTGGTTTGCTTGTTTTGACAACCAGCAGGCGTTTGGTGTACTGATATGCAGTGTTTTTGTATGCAGACTTTGCTAATGTGCTCACATTGGCGGTGTGGCCTACCGGTTTAGGCATGGCCATTTGTGGTGGTGGTAATCGGTGTGCTCCCTGTCTGCTGTCTTGGATTTGTATGCTTGTCCTGCATTGGTGCGTTTCATTTGTCTGCGTGTCATATCTTTGGTGATGTGTGGTATGACCACATTGTACCCTCATCTGAGTTCTGAAACATCCTTGTGTCCATCCTCTGTCTGCCAGCTGTGTGCCATCTTACCCTGATGTGCATGCTGCTTCCCCACATCGTGAACTCCATCACATTCATGCATTGCAGCTCGCCCTGCTTGCCTCCCCTGTGTATGCTCAGCCTAGCACCTGTACTCCACAGTCATCCTGTTATTTCACTTATCCTGCCATTGCTGCCACCTCTGCTAGCCACATCTTCCCATCCTCTGTCACACACAGTCATTACATCATGGCACATTACCATCACTCTGTGCATGGATCTCGTTGGCGACAATATGTTTTTCAAATTTTATGGCTGTCACATGGACTGAAGCTGGTTTCTGCATGCCATCAACGAATCTACATCGTTCTTTTAGTTAGATATTGTCTATGTTCTCAGCTCTGTGCAGTGTTCATGTTACATGTGTGTTTGCCACATACGTGTTTTAACATTCAAATTGTGCAATGTTGCTGTTGTTGCCTAACATTGCTGATTTCACCTATACATCCTTAGGGTATCTTCTGCCACACCTTTGATTCAGACAGCTTATGGGGTGCCTACGATAGTGCCTTGGGAGTTGACAGACTTTCAACATGGCCTCAGGGAGATATTAAGGGTTTCCTTTGCTAACGGGATATGTAGGGAATGTTCGATCTGATGCACCGTAAAATGGCCAGTTATATATGGCACAAGGGTGTAGTTCTCTTTAGATGGACGCACGGATTTCTGTACACTTGCACACAGAAATGGAACATAACTCAGCTAACCTAATTCCCAGAAAATACTAAACCATGACCCCTGCAACATCATTGACTGTCTTCACCAGTTGTAGGCATACATTACATAGGAGTATGTGGTTTCTCACCATACCTTGTATGTAATGGACCTATGTTCATATTGGGATTTCAGTCTCCAAAGGGGATAGGGCATTTTCCAGGATAATATGAACTCTGCTCCCCTGTTGATATCTGTCCCCGGGGCCTGTCAGCAGCACCTCATAGCTAAATCAGTAATGGCAGACGCAGGTCTGCCATTGATGATTTAGCAAGGGGGGGGGCTGCAGACAGACCCAGGCAACTGATTACAATGACATTTACTCTGAACCCCTGTGGATATCAGTCGCCAGGGGCTGGGTGCAGCCCCTCACTACTAAAACAAGGATGTCAGACCTGGGTCAGCACACCTACTTACCATTTCCAAACATCACAATGCACAGTGCTGCCAACAGAAACAGTGCTGTTACCTTTATCTGCCTCATAGGCCACCCTACATGGCGCCCCATCGCACACGCTTTCAACAACATTGTACGGTGCCATGGCGGACAATCCATTTACACATGTGTCCTATGGGTAACTTCAGGGGCATGTTATGTCACAGTGCTGTGAAAGTACATGTGCTTGAATAAGTTATTGCACAGATATACGAGATGTGCCTCCTAAAGCTATATTAACCCTAACAGGTGAACACTCAACAAGCCATGTTCATTTGCCATTGTTGGGGGTTGCACCCCTGACCCCTACTCATTCCCTTACCCATTGCGATATGATTGTGTTTCTGGCCTTGCACATCAGCGCACCACCATATGGCTCTCCAACATCACTATGCTTCCAAAACCATTAGCACACACCCTTATGCCCAGCAGCGCTACACCTTATGCCACCCATACTTTGTCAATGAACACCACAGACAGCTTCCTTCAGTGTGCACTGTGGTGGCTTGAACCCATGCTCCCTGCACCTTTGGTCAGTGTTCTCACCACTGTGCTGTGGCTCAGTTCTTCTGCTTTCATATCAATGCGCCACCTATGCCTCCCACGATTCACAGGCCTCCAAAAACATTTGGGTGCCTCTTTAGGCCCAGCAGCGCAACGCCTTCTGCTGCCCATATTTTGCATACCTTCTAAAGTAACACCACAGCCAGCTTTCTTCGGTGAGCACTGTGGGGGATTGAACCCATGCTCCCTGCACCTTTGGTCAGTGTTCTAGCCATTGTGCTGTGGCTCAGCTCTTCTGCTTTCCTATCAATGCGCCACCTATGCCTCCTACGATTCACAGGCCTCCAAAAACATTCGGGCGCCTCTTTGGGCCCAGCAGCGCAACGCCTTATGCTGCCCATACTTTGTATACCTTCTAAAATAATGCTATAGCCAGCTTTCTTCAGTGAGCACTGTGGGGGATTGAACCCATGCTCCGTGCACCTTTGGTCAGTGTTCTAACCATTGTGCTGTGGCTCAATTCTTCTGCTTTTATATCAATGCACCACTTATGCCTCCCAGGATTCACAGGCCAACAAAAACAGTAGCGCGCCGCTTCAGGCCCAGCAGCGCTCTGCCTTATGCCACCCATTATTTATCTGCCTCCTAACATTACGCCTCTGACAGCTGTCTTCATTGTACACTGTGGGGGATTGAACCACTGAACCCTGTACCAGTGGTGGGTGGTCTAACCATTGTGCTGTAGCTTTGCTCTCATGATTGCACATCAGCACGCCACTTATTCCTCCTGTGCAGCCACCTCATGCGCTAATGTGCGGGGCGCATATGGGCGACCCGCACCTTACCGCATATGCAAATCACGCATTTCCCTCTTCAGCACGAAACGCCCACTCCTTATATGGCACACGCACTCTACCGCGGCACGCACTTTACCGGGATCTTAGTAAACATACCCCTTTATGTTGAAACGCTTGCCAGTGGGAAACCAAAGGTTTATCTTCTACTTTCCTCCTGATGCAGCTCATGTGTTCTATAATTCTAACTTTAATTTTACGGGTGGTTTTTCTTACATACAATAACCTGCAAGGGCACTGTATCACATAGATCACATTATGGGGCATGTTTACTAAAAACCGCTAATTAGCGCGCCGCAAAATAGCGCACTAAAAGCGGTACTTAAGAGTGCTTAAACGCCCCGCAAACGTGCGATGAAGCCCTGCACACTTGCGCGTCACAGTAACGGGTGCCGCACAAGTACGTGCCCGCAAATGTCCGATAGAGGCGTGGAAAGGCTAACAGAGGGCGGAGGAAGGCCCCGGAGGGGCGGAGAGAAGGGGTTAATGGGCGGGGAAGGGGAGGGGAGAGGCGCCCCGCACATTATCGGGGCTGAATTTCCAAAAAAAAATAGCGCAAGTGAATCACTCGCGTTAGAATGCATTTAAAGGGAAGAGAAACTATTTCCGTCAGCAATGTACAGCAAAACCGGGGAAACCTGCAAAACGTGAGCAGTGTGATACATGTGCACAGCACAAAAGTGCAATTATAAATAGAAAATGACCACCACAATAATATGAAAAATAGTAATTCAGTTGGGGAACAGGTATAGTGATGGGCAAAACTAGATAACACACCCAGAAAAGCTCCAAAAAAAGGAAATGATTTATGGAAAGGTGTACGGAGCGGAGACCCGTCCAAAAAACATTTCCCTTTATCTGGAGCTGTCCTGGGAGTGTTATCTAGGGTTGCCCATTAATATCACTGTTGCCCAGCTTGGGTATATGTTTTCCCCCTTTGTTCCGTGGTCATTCCCGGGTTTTATTTGCACGTTTGTCACCACACAGGGTGAAGGAGCCCACAGTAAAAATGCATACAGCAGGGTTTGTGACTCCATCCTGCCAGGTTTACTACCTCCAGGGGCTGCACTGTCTCTGTGGCCATGGTGTGGTGCGGAGGACATAGCCATGACCTCTAGGACTAAAAGGCCAGAGGTTCAAATCCCAGCTGGGGCACTTGCCAGCCCCATCCATATATTTTACCCACCACTAAACAAAGATAGAGCAGACACCCCTGTATTGCAGGGAACATAAGCATGGGGGAAACACCCATATGTTACCCAACACCGCACACACACCACAACAATGGGCATACCTACAGCCAAGTCCCCCAAATGCAGTCCCGTACTGCCACATTGCAATCAGGTCATCTGCTTTTTCTGAGAGAAGCTCATGCCAGCATGTTGGCGCACGAGTACATGTGGTGCAGGGGGCAGTGGCAGCTAGCCACAGAGAACAGAGGCCAAGCCATGTGCAGGCTGGCACAGTCCACTGCAACACACAGACCCTGCCGGATCCACAGGCATGGACAGTCCAGGGAATCCAGCCAATCTGTGGCTACAAGGTGGTGCAGTGCACACAGACAGTGCATACAAGAACAGAAGGTCACAGGTTCAAAGCCCAGCTGGGGCTACCACCAATCCTTCCCACATATTTTTCCCACAGCTGCACAGTGATAGTAAGGACAAATCTTTCGTGGTGAGGATATATGCAATGGTACTACGTCTATCTTTTACCCCACTGAGCACAGACACCATGTACAGGGGCAGTACCTAGAGCAGAATCTCCCAAATGCAGTCCTGGTGGGCCACACACCAGTCAAGGTCCATGCTGCCACTCATACAAATGCCTGTGCTGTATATCTATGCACCACCCCCATGGCATGTAGATGTAGCTCATGCATATTCATGAGGAACAGCAGGTAAACCCGATCAGTGTGATGCACACCTGGACTGGAGTTGGGAATCTCTGCCGTAAAGCAGCAGCCAACAGGGGCAGACACACCCACACCCACACCCACAGGCCCCATTGGCCAATGTCTCCTGGAGAGGCAGAACATTGGACCCTGCGTGCATCTCCCAATACTAGCACCTGCATACCCTAGCAAACCCTAGCAATGGAACCCTATACCTGAGGTATACGGTACACAGCTCTGAGACGCTTGCTAGGAGTACTGGCAGATAGATATCCATACGTTACGCACATACTGCTAGTTGACCCCATCCGAACAATCTGTTTGGTGTTTGCGGTGCGTGCTCCAGCCCTTGCCTCCGAAGGTGTTTACCACCCTGGGGAGTGACCCCCAGCAGTACTGCGTAGCATATCCATGCCTTGCCGTGCCCAGCACCGGTTTGGTGGGCAAGGCTAATTACCTCCTCAATAGTAGCACCATGATGGCATAGGTGTGGAATTGTGTGTCTGTCTATACAGTGGGTGTTGGCTGCATGCCCCTTCCACAGCCCACACTGCCAACACTGTTGCCAGTATTGGCCTGCCAATGTGCATAATGAGTAGCAAGGGACCATGGGTATATCTCAGACAGAGTGGACTGACCAGGATGCAGCTGCACAGGGCATAGGGCACTGGCAGGGGCATGGTAGTGCCCGGCCACCACCTACACAGACAGGGTGACCTCTGTATGTGCTGCTGGGGGATCACTCTCACCCTGAGTGTGCAGTGACGGCAGCATGGCTAGGCACCCCCATAGTGCTATATTGTGATTCTCCCATGTGATATGTATGGGTATCCTGTGGGGGCCTCTTCATGGACTTATCTGTCTGTGTGTGCTGCCACCCCAGTTGTGGGTGCATGCATGTCCATCAGGACCAGCCAGCAGACTGTTCACAGCTGATATGTGTTGTGATGGAGTGCCTTGCAGTGGCTGATGGCTTGCTGCAGGTGAATAGCAGATAGTGGTGGGGTGCATCTTTGAATATCCAGGCCTAATGTCTGTCTGATATTGTGTTATGGATGTGTGTGGAGCTGCTTTGACTGTGCTGTAGGGCATAGGTGTCAAACCTGTCCTGGAGGGCCACAATCCTGCCAGGTTTTGGGATAGCCCTAATGAATATGCATGAGATATATATGCATTAGAGATAGCCTGCCAACCTGACTGGTTTGTGGCCCTCCAGGACTGGATTTGGAGACCACTGCTTTACATCTCTGTCATTTAAGATGGTGAGTGGGCAAGGTACAGATGTCCTAGACATCAAAAGGGTAGCTAGAATGTGTCACATTCATCCTCGATTCTCACCACCACCAAAAAGATGTCTAATCGACAATATTTTGGTGGTGGTGAGAAGTGAGGAGGAATGTGACAAATTCTATCTAACCTTTTTGATGTCTTGGACATCTGCACCTTGCCCACTCACAATCTTAAAGCAGGGGTCTCCAAATCCAGTCCTGGAGGGCCACAAACCAGTCAGGTTGGCAGGCTATCTCTAATGCATATATATCTCATGCATATTCATTAGGGCTATCCCAAAACCTGGCAGGATTGTGGCCCTCCAGGACAGGTTTGACACCTATGCTGTAGGGTGTCTGTTCCCTAGCAGGACTGGGTTTGATGGTCCACTCTACTGCCATCAGGGTGGGGAATCTGTTGAGGGGAAGCCCTGTTTTATCCACCTGGGGGTCCCCACTAACTGAGCCAGACAGAGATCTACCAAAATGTTTATGCAGCACCTACCTATTCCACAGGTTATTACTGCTTTGGAGCTCTGACATGGCCACATTCAGCCATGCCTGGTGTTGTGGACCTGGTCCTGGGCGCAACATCTCACACTCAGGGTGAGCACAGTAACCGCACAATGTGATGGTGTTTAGCTACTCTTTGCCGTTTGTCCACCCACTCAGGACACCCTACCAGGCCGAGGTGCTGTGTGGGTGCACACGGACACGTCCCCCTACCAGGCCGGGGAACTTTAGGGGTGAATTTCCCATCCTGTGTTCAATCGTGGACAGCTGATTTGCATGTGCAGTGCATCATGGGTACGGGTGGTTCACAACAGCAGACTGTCAGTGAGGTGACGTACAGGCTATCTGCAGCCAGCCAGGGGCTGCTTACAGCTATAGAGCTATAGCCCAATGGTTACGTCACTGCCTGTGCAGCCAGATGTCATGGGTTCAAACCCACAGTGGGGTTATGTGATAGGGGTGTCCACAGATTTATTTTAATTTACTGTACATATGTTGCTGCCAGCAATACCACCCTCAGCGTACTGTACCTATAAGGTGCCTCTGAGGGTGCTTTATGGGGCGCCCTATAGGGCACGTTACGGTTGCCAGCCATATAGGGTGCACTATACATTATCCTGTGTCGCAACATACATGCTGCCCTATAGGGGACATTCTAGGGTGCCTTGGCGGACGGTGCACTGTAACATGTGCCTTATGGGCTGCCTTATATTAATATGCTGTGAGAGTGCGTTTTCTAGTAGTTATCACAAAATAAAATTAGAAAGCCTCCTACAGCACTCCACAACATATAACATACTGCCTCAGCTAGCCTTTTTCACTGGGCATTGTGAGGGATTGAACCCCTGGTCCCTGCACCATTGGTCAGTGTCTTAACCATTGTGCTGTGGTTGTGTTCCTTTGCTTTGGCATCAGCGCGCCGCCTTATGCCCATCAGTGCGCCACCTCCTGCTGCCCACAATTAGTGCGCCGCCTTGTGCCGCCCAAAATGAACAGTGCGCCGCCTTGTGCCGCCCAAAAAGAACAGTGCGCCGCCTTGTGCCGCCCAGATAGTACAGTGCGCCGCCTTATGCCGTACAAAACGAACAGTGTGCCGCCTTATGCCGTCCAAAAGTACTTTGTCTCCTGAACCACTTTTACACATTCAAGGTGTTGCCTCAGCTGGCCTTTTTGTTGCGCACAATGGGGGATTGAACCTGTGGCTCCTGCACCATTGGTTAGTGTGTTCACTGTTGTGCTACAGCTCTGTTCTGATATGTGCTCAACAGCGCCCCACTTAGCCTTCCCACGCGCTAATGTGGGCCCCGCAAATTAGCGCGACGCGCACACATACGGTAGGGGTTTTTTCTTCTTTCTGCCTGAACCGCCCACTCCTTATATGGCACACGCACACTACCGCGGCCCCGCACGTTAGGAATGTTTAGTAAACATGCCCCTATGTGTGTCACAGTTGGCAAAATCATTAATGGGGAACTTCTTTTGTGTAGTCGGGTGAGTAAACGTATTTCTAACAGGTAAAACATTCAAACAAATAGAACATCTCCCACATTGGAATTGACCTTTGTAACGAGTCAAAAGTTTTTTCTCTGTAAGCGCTGAGGGTACCAGGAGATTGCGAAGATTAATGTTACGCTTGTGTGCAACAATAAGATTCTGATCTTGAAAGGCCGGCAATGACTGTAGAATGTGCCATTCTTTCTTAAGAATGTCTGTAATCTTAGACGAAAATTGAGAGTAAAGAAGCGGACATATTAGCCCCTTATTGGATTTTCTCTCTTTGGGTTTCAAAAGTGATTCTCGTGTTGTGTTTTTAGCTCTTCTGTATGCAGATTCAACATATTTATTAGGATAACTTTTTTCAAGAAACCGTCTCTTCATATCTAACGCTTCTTTTTCAAAATCATGTGGATCAGAGCACACCCTTTTAGCCCTAAGAAATTGGCTCACGGGGAGATTTAAAGGGAAGAGATAAATTATGAAAACTATTGTAATGTAAAAAGTGATTCTTATCTGTAGGTTTTTTTATAAAGTGTTGTTGAATAGCCAGATTCTTCTTTTTTTATTAAAAGGTCTAAATAAGGAATCTTATGAAAATCATATGTTATCTGAAACCGTAAGTTGGTATCTAACTGATTAATCCATAGATTAAACTGATCCAAAAGCTCCTCCGTACCTTTCCAAAGTATCAAAATATCGTCTATATACCTTATCCATAGAACCACATGATCTTGAAATGGATGTTTTTTCAGAAAACTCTCTTCAAAGTTGTACATATACAGATTGGCCACATCGGGGGCCATGGCTGACCCCATGGCCACACCTTTGATTTGCTTATAGAACAAATCTCTAAAACAGAAAAAATTCTCAAACAACACAATCTGTGCCAAAGAGAGAAGAAAAGTAGTAGGAATCTGTCGTTGTTCTGTACGTTTCAAAAAGTAGTATGTAATGATATCTAAAGCCTCTTTCTGGGGTACGTTGATATAGAGTGACTCGACATCTAAGGTTACTAGAATGATGTCTGTAGTGCATGTTTTATAGGTAGATAAAATTTCTATAACGTGCGCCGAATCCCGTACGTAAGACCACATGTCTTTAATAAATGGACGTAAAAATATATCAAGAAATTTTGAAAGGGGTTCTAGGATTGAACCAATAGATGATACAATTGGACGCCCTGGTGGTTTTTCTAAGCACTTGTGGATCTTGGGCAGGATGTAAATTGTGGGGATGACTGGTGCTTCAACAATGAGAAAATCTCTTTCTTTTTTCGTAATATAACCTATCTTGAAACCGGTAATGACGAGATTGTCTATTGTTCTCTTAATATCAGCGGTCGGATTCTTATTTAATCTTTGGTAAAAAGTCTTGTCATTCAATTGTCTGTTAACCTCCTGTATGTAGTCTTGTTTATCTAAAACCACAACTGCACCTCCCTTATCTTCAGGTTTTATGATAATCAGATTATTTTTCTGAAGAGATATAATAGCTGCCCTTTCTCCCTGGGAAATGTTATGATAGGAAGAAGATACATCTTTAGTAACCTCTACAACTTGTTTTAGAACTATTTTTTCAAATGCTTCCAAAATGGAGTCTGTTTTTTGAGGTGGTATCCAAGTGGACTTTTTACTGATGACTGAAGGATCACTGGACATATGTGATTGTTCTGAAAAAAAATTGTCTAATCCTTAGTTTCCTAAAGAATTTATATAAGTCTACACGTATCTCGAAAGTATCTGCTTTATTTTTTGGAACAAACGTTAGTCCTCTACCGAGGATAGACTCTTCATCTTTAGTAAGGGCATATTGTGAGATATTAATCACATTGTTAGTATTATCTGACATGGATGGTTCTTTTAATATCTCCTCTCCCCTGATTGGTCTGTGTTCCATTGACCCCTCCCTCTCCTTTCTCCTGAATGGTCTGTATTCCAATGACCCCTTCCTCTCCCTCTGCCACGGCCGCGGCCTCTGAAATATTGCCCTTGTTCTCTGTGGTGTGCATCTTGGCCATACTGTGCGCCATAATCCTGTTCTGAGTCTCTGTCTATTTTCTTTTTCCGTGGACGGGTGCGTGAGTTGTCTCGACCTCCTCCCTTCCAAAGTGCATCCATATTGAAAAAAGGCTCATTGGGGGCATCTTGGCCGAGATCTTCTCTATCTTTCTTAGCTACCTGAGATCTACTGGATTCTTTGGTGGAAAAAAGAGAAGCAGAATTATCAAAGTCTCCGGACCCGCTCCTACTCCTTTTCTTCCTTTGTTCTAAGGGGCCATCTCTATTTCCTTCTTCAGCTACACTCTCTCTACGATCAAAAATAGTGGTTCTTTTCTTAAACCAAAGTCGATCGTTGTCAATTTTTTTGCTCCAATGGTATACATAGCCCACTCTATAGTCTTCTTCGTCTCTTTTAAATTTATCTATTTTGATGTTCTTAATGTCTTGTTTAAATCGTTGTATATTCTTCTGGTGGTCCGCAAGGACCTTATCAAAATGTTTGTCACATCCCTTAAGTGTAGTTAACTTTACATCTATCTCTGATTTTAAAATTTCTGATTTTTTATTCGCAGTAGTGATCAGAAGGATCATAAGATCCAATGAACATTTATTGAGTATTGCGTTCCAACACTTCGTGTATCGCTCCCATGCTCTTTTGCATGCTGTTTACACTGCATTACATCTCATGGTGTGTGTGCATGTGTTTCTTTGTGGCTCCCATCCCACTTACAGACTGTGATATGAGCTGTGGACGCCTGTTGTGCATGTGCGTTGCATCATGGTGACTGTTTGGGTTGGCCTCTCCTGGCACACAGCAGGCATTTTGTGTAGTGCCCTGCAGTGTTCTTGTATGCAGTCATTGGTGTGGACCTCACAGTGGTCGTGTGGCCTATTGGTTTGTGCAATGCTTTTCAGCCTAGTGGTCATGGGTTCACTCCCTCTTTGTTCTCCTTCTTTTATGCCTTTCCTACACTGGTACCTGTCATTCCTGTAACAGTCATATCTCTGCTGATCTGTGCTGCCAGCACATATTACCCTCATCACAGTTGTCAACCATCCTTATGTCTGTCTGTCTGCATCTGTTAGCTGTGTGGCACCCGGCGGTCATGTGCAGGCTGCTACCCCATGTCCTGCTTTTCAGGTGCCTTAACCTACAGTGCCTTATGGGGCACCTTGCCGGCACCTTATACAGGGCCTTCAGGGGTGGCTGCATGGCGCCTTAGCTTGGGCACCTTGTAGGGCGCATGACAACGTGCCTTGTGCTGTGCCCTATATGGCGCCTTGCGATACACGTTATCTGACAGCGCATTGTTATGTGCGTTACCTGGCACTGCTTGTCATACGATGCACCACCCACGCCTTTATATGGGCATCTGAACCTTTACCATGGAACTTAACATGAATGACATTACCACAGTTTAGTAAACATACCCCATAATCTTTAAAAATACATAAAAATGATAGCAAACGATGGGGCAGAGCTTAACTTCGGGCAAGATGGACGTGTGAGAGCTGTGCTCCGGAGGGGTAGGTCAAGAATCCTGACTTCTGCTGCTTTTGTTAGAGTGAATCCTGCCTATTTTGGAAGCATTCAACTCTGGATATGTCTGGCCCCAAACCGACATGTCTGGATTATCAAGGAACACAAAGCACCAGTGCAAAGCGAACTGAAACGGAACCTCTCTCACCTCACAAAATGGTGGACATCCGAGATTGCCCTGGGGCCTTGCAGGAACTTCTCTCTGAGATCCGTGCTGTAAAAGACATGGTTAAATCAAATGGAGACTCGCTGACCACAATGCAAGAAGATATCACTGCCTTAAAAAAGAGTTTGGAGTCGATCACGGTGAGACTGGAGAAGGTGGAGAACGTGGCTGCAACACACAGGGAGAGGTTCGGGGCCATTGAGAAGCAAGTAAAGCTGATCCGGTCATTGCAGAGAGACCTGGAAGATGGCAACAATCATGCTCAGAGAAACAACATTAGGATCCTGGTAATTCCCGAAGTTGCTGAAGGCACAGATATGATGGCCTTCTTGCAGTCAATGATCCCGGGTGTGCTAAAAGTGAAGTTTGCTATGCCATTTGAGATTGAGCATGCTCATCGGGTGCCTACTCAGTCTGTGGTCTCAGGCAAGCATCCACGCCCAATCATACTAAAAGTTCTGTGATTCCAACAAGTCACGCAAATTATGGAAGCAGCCAGATTGCACTCTCCATTGGAATATCAAGGGCATAAACTCCTTTTCTTTCCGGACGTTGTGAAAGCGACCGTAGACCGGAGGAAACGTTTTTTGGCGCTGCGTCCATGATTGCTGCAGTTGCAGGCCCATTTCGGACCTGCTGTATCCTGCTCGTATGAGAGTCACGCTGCATAACCAAACTAGGACATTCAACAATCCAGGGGAGTTGCACGCTTTCTTGGAAGACAAAGAACTGGTGTTGATGCGGTAAAAACCCTGCTTTACATTCAGCGGTGGACATAAGCTTGCAGAGTACCTCAGTCTTCCTTATGTGGGTGCCTTGACTGGATGTAAAGTCATGAAGTCATGATTTGAATCATATAGAGTTGACATTCATTGTGGCTCTTTTGGGGTAACTCCAGGGTATTACTCTGGTCACACTGTTCTCTTCTCTTGTTCTTTCCTTTCTTTCTTTTATGTTTCTCGTCATCTGTGGCATTTGAGCTAGATCAGAAGGCATCAGGGCATTGAAAGATAGGATGGCACACATTTATTTACATTTATCCTTTTGTGATCAGGCAATTGCATTGAGGGGGGCCGTTCTGCTCTAGTCTTCTAGAGTTTTGGCGTTTGGGGATGTTACTCTAGTTCTAGGTAGGTGTTAGCGCAAGGAGTTTCACTTGGCAGAGGAGAAAAAGTGAATTAGTTGGTTATACCCTCCATGCCTGTCTTGTCATTTTGGGCTCACCCGCTAAGTTTAGAGTTCGGTATAGCCCCCCAGGGTTTTAGTGGCCTTTGGTATTTAGAATCATGTTTTTTGGGGGGCGATCTTCTATAAGGGCTAAGGTCAAGGTGTGGTATTTTTGCTTGTTTTTTTTTTCTCTCGGGCTATTAATGCTGCTTCAATTCTGGGTGCTTTAAATTTGTGGATTAACATTGTAAAATTATATGTTACAACCTGGTATGTTTCTATAACAATTGTACATCATTGTGTGCTATATTGTCTCTATGGGGTATGTTTACTAAACCACGCACACGTGTGCGGCGCATCGTAGCGTACGCTAATGATGCACGTAAGTGCTCTTAAGTGCCCTGCACGCGTGCGCATCACACTAATGGGCCCCTGCACATGTGCACCCCACACGAACGGGCCTGCCCAAGTGTGCGGTGCGCTGATGTGCGATAGAGGCGTGGAAAGGCGTACGGAGGGCGGAGGAAGGCCCCCGAGGGGCGGACGGACGGGGTCAATGGGTGGACAGTGGGAGGGGAGAGGCTCCCCGCACAGTTGCGTGGCTGAATTTCGGCAAAAAAATACCGCGAGTGAAAACCTCGCGTTAGAGCCGATTTAAAGGGAAGAGAAACCATTTCCGTCAGCAATGTACAGCAAAACCGGGGAAACCTGCAAAACGTGAGCAGTGTGATACATGTGCACAGAACAAAATAGCAAATATAAATTGAAAATGACCACAACAAATTCCAAATAAATTATAATCCAGCTGGGCAACAGTGATATTAATGGGCAACCATAAAAAACACTCCCAGGAAAGCTCCAAAAAAAAGAAATGATTTTTGGAAGGGTCTACGCTCCATAGACTCTTTCAAAAGCACTGCATTTTAATAGAGCTTTCCTGGGAGTGTTTTTCAGGTTGCCCATTGATATCACTGTTGCCCAGCTTGGTCTTGGTTTGTTTCCCCTTTTTTGGAGGTCATTTTTGAGGTTTATTTGCACCTTTGTCCACATACAAGGTAAACGAGCCCACAGTAAAATTGTGCAGAGCAGGGTGTCTGACTCGTGCGGCCAGGTTTCCTATCTCCAGAAACTGCACTGTCTCTGTGGCCACAATGTGGTGCAGCAGACACAGCCAGTGCCTGTAGGACCAGAGGGTCACAGGTTCAAATAAAAGCTGGGGCTCCTGCCAACCCAATCCTCATAGTTTTACCCACCACTAAACAGTGATAGTACAGACACTCCTTTATTGCAGAGAACATAAGCATGGTTCCAACACCTATATTTTACCCTACACGGCACACAAACCATAACAATGGGCATTACCTACAGCCGAGTCCCCCAATTCAGTCCTGGAGTGCCACAACTCAATCAGGTCATATGCTTTTTCCCAGATAGGGACATGTCTGCATGTTGGCAGAAGGGTACAGGTGGTGGAGGGGGCAGTGGCTGCAAACCACAGCAGACAGTGGCCTAGGCCTGTGCAGGCTGGCACCGTCCACCGCAACAGACAGGCTCTGTCGGATGTACAGTCATGGACTCCCCAGGGAACACAGTATATCTGTGGCAACACGGTGGTGCAGTGCATACCAACAGTGTGTGCAGGAACAAAAAGTCACAGGTTCAAAGCCCAGCTGGGGCTACTGCCAATCCAGTCCACCTATTTTTCCTACAACTAAACCGTGATAGTAAGGACAAACCTCTATTGCTGAGAACATACGCATGGTTCATACGCCTATATTTTACCACACCAAACACAGACACCATAAACAGCCGCATTACCTAGAGCAGAGTCTCCCAAATGCAGTCCTGGAGGGCCCTACACCATTCAGGATCCAGGCTGCCTCTAATAAAGATGCCTGTGCTGCATATCTATGCACCACCCCCATGGTATGCTGATGTAGCTCATGCATATTTATGTGGGACAGCATGAAAACCCGAACAGTGGTTGGAACACCAGGACTGGAGTTGGGACACTCTGCCGTAAAGCAGCAGCCAACAGGGCCAGACACACCCACACACACCCTCACAGGCCCCATTGGCTAATGCCTCATGGAGAGGCAGGACATTGGGCCCTGCCTGTATCTCCCAAAACTAGCAGTTGCATACCTTAGCACTGCCACCCTACACCTGGGTATATGGTACACAGCTATCAAACGTTGCCCATGATAACTGGCAGATATCAATTCCTACGTTAAGCACATTTTGCTCATTGATCTCCACCATAACAATCATTGTGATGTCTGCGGTGTGCGCTGCAGGTCTGGTCTCTGACAGTGTTTACCACCCTGGGGAGTGACCCCCAACAGTAGTGCGTACCATATCCATGCCTGTACTGTGCCCAGGACTGGTGTGGTGGGTATGGCTGCTGGACTCCTCTATAGTAGCACAATGCTGGCATAGGTGTGGTGGTGGCTGTCTGTCTATCCATTGTGTGGTGGCTGCAAACACCTTCCACAGCCCACACTGCCAGCAATGTTGCCAGTATTGGGCTGCCAATGTGCATAATGAGGAGCAAGGTACCATGGGTATAGGCCGGCCAGGGTGGCCTGGCCAGGGTGCATCTGCACAGGGCATAGGGCACTGACTGGGACATTTTAGTGCCAGGCCACCACCTACACAGACAGGGTGACCTCAGTATGTCCTGCTGAGAGATCACTCACCCTGACTGTTCAGTGACCACAGCAAGGCTAGGCACCCCCATGGTGGTATGTAGTATTTCTCTCATGTGATAGATATGGGTTTCCTTTTGGGGCCCAGTCACTGATTTATTTGCTTGTTGTGTATGCTGACATCCCAGTTCTGGGTGCATGTGCTGTGGACTAACTAGCACACTGTTTGCAGCTGGTATGTGTTTTGATGGAGCAGGGTGCAGTGGCTGATGACTTGCTGCAGGAAAGTATCAGATAGTGGTGGGGGTGTAGCTTGCCATATCCAGGCCTAATGTCTGTCTGCTATTGTGTCATGGATGTATATAGAGCTGCATTGATTGCCCTGTGTGGTGTCTGTTTCCCAGCAGGACTGGGGTTGATGGTCCTCTCTACTGCCACCTTTGCAGGGAGGTAAAATGTGGATCTATTTATGGGAGACCCTGTTTGCCACCCTTGGCCCCGGGGGGGGGGGGGTGGTGGTACATGGCCCACCTAGGGTTCCATAGGGGCTACACCTGACTGAAACAGACAGAGATATCCAAGGTGTTTGTGCAGAAACTACCTATCTCACACATTAACACTGCTTTAGACCTCCAGCATGGCCTTTTTCAGCCATGGAAGGTGTTGTGGACTTGGTCCTGGCCGCCTCACCGCACCCTCAGGGTGAGCACAGTACCCGCACAATGTGACGGTGTGTAGCAACTCTGTGCCAGTAAAACACACGATCAGTACCCCCTACCAGGCCGAGGTGCTGTGGGGGTGCATTGCCCATCTTGTGTTAATCTGTGGACAGCTGATTTGCATGTGCAGTGCATCATGGGTATGGGTGGGCTAACCCTATCCTGGTGACCACAGCAGGCTGTCTGTGTGGTGACGTGCAGGCTCTCTGCAGCCAGCCAGGGGCTTACTAGCAGCTATAGAGCTGTAGCCCAATGGTTACTTCAGTGCTTCTGAAGCCAGAGGTCATGGGTTCAAATCCACAGTGGGGTTATTTGATAGGGTTGTCCAATGCATTATCTTTTTTTAATGTACATATTTTGATGCCAGCAAAACACCCTCAGCGTACTGTACCCATAAGGTGCCTCTGAGGGTGCTTTATAGGGCACCTTATGGTTCCCGTCCATATAAGGTGCACTATACATTATCCTGTGATGCAACCTATAGGGTGCCCTATAGGGGATATTTTAGGGTGCTGTGGTGGACAGTGCAATTTATAATGTGCCCTATGGAGTGCCTTATAGGGCGCCGTATGTTAACACGCATTGAGAGTGCATTTGCTAGTAGTGATAATTAAAATGCCTCCTAAAGCAATCCTCCCCATAATATGTTATGCCTCAGCCAGCCTTGTTCATTGGGCACTGTGGGGGATTGAACCCCTGATCCTTGCATCATTGGTCAGTATTTTAACCATTGTGCTGTGGTTCTGTTCCTGTGATTGCACATCAGCGTGCCGCCTTATGCCGCCCAATATTAAAAAGCCTCCTAAAACATTAGTGTGCCACCTTATGCCCATCAGCATGCCTCCTTATGCCGCCCATTGTTTAAATGGCTCCTAAACTAATGCCTCAGCCAGCTGTCTCCTTTGGGCCCTGTGGGGGGATTGAACCCCTGATCCCTGCACCATTGGTCAGTGTCTTAACCATTGTGCTGTGGCTCTGCTCTTTTTCTTGCACTTCAGCGCGCCACTTATGCCTCCCGCGCAGCTATCCCATGCGCTAAGGTGCGGGGCGCACATGGGCGCCGCGCACCTTAGTGCATATGTAAATTCCGGCTTTTCTTTTTCAGGACGGAACGCCCACTCCTTATATGGCACACGCACACTACCGCGGCACGCACTTTACCGGGGTTTTAGTAAACATACCCCTATGTCTTCCTTTGAGATAGTCTCACTGAATGTTAAGGGCATTAACAATCCCATTAAGAGAAAAAAATATATTTTTATATGGGCGCAAGGAATGTCCTGACATCCTATTTCTGCAATAAACACATTTGAATGCAAAGGAGTCTTTAAAATTAGATATGAAACCCTTTACACTTGTGGCTTTCTCAGCTGCTAATCATAAGAAAAATGGGATAGCCATTCTAGTAAGGAATGCTTTATCCCCTATTGTGCTGCAAACCAGATCTGATATCGAAGGGCGCTGGGCAATGGCTGTTATCAAAATAGGATCCACTGAACTGGCCTTCATCAATATCTATGCCCCCAATGTAGACTGCCCTACTTTCTTTAGCTCCATAGTGGCTCTGGCTCAGGAGGTATCCAGATACCCGACTATTATGGGGAGAGAATTCAACCTCACGCTAGACCCCTTGTTGGACAGGAGTCCTGTGAGAACTAATAAGGTCACCAAAGCACACCCTGTTCTTTTGTCACTAATGCAAAAATTAGGCCTAGTAGATATATGGTGATTGCAGCATCCTGTTGTTAAGGAGTACACTTTTTTCTCTCCCCCTCATAACTCGGTTTCACACATAGATTATTTCCTAGTCTCTTAGGGACTATGTTCCAGAATCAGTGAATCTAATATTCACGCTGCTCATATTTCTGATCATGCCACAATCTCATTCTCCCTATTAGACTCAACGAGCTGCCCATCTCATACGTGGTGGCATTTTGACAGAACTCTTCTTAGCAATCAGAAGTTTCGTGAAACCATTCTAGTGGCCATAGAGGAGCATTTTCAGTTTAATTCACCCCAGGACACTTCGGGATGGGCGTAGTGAGAGGGTTTCAAAGCTAACATACGGGCCACCATAACCAGCTTTTCTATACTCCAGGCCAAACAACGTAAAGAAGAACTAGAAGCTTTGGATAAGCATATCAAAGTGGGGGAACGCATCCTAGGTCGGAAAACTGATCCTAACATTCTGATACATTTACGTCTTAGATTTAGATATAACTCGATCCTAACTACTGAAGCTCCACAGAATATTCAGGTGCAGAAAGGGTGGTATTATTTGGAAGGTTACTAGCTAACTCGTTAAAAGGTCACAAAGAAGCTTCTCGCATCGCTACTTTAAAAGATCCCCAGGTGCAACAATTGATTGTCGTGGACACTGAAATTGCTGAAACCTTCCGTCAATTTTACGCTCAGCTATACTCCACAGAGATAGAATTCTCTGAGGAAGTTTTTGAGAGATTACTGGCCGATGTTCAGAGTCCTATTCTGGATCAGGAAACAGCTGCAGTTATTGATAGGCAGATCACAGTCATGGAAATTATCCAGGCCATCGATTCTATGCAATTGGGCAAGGCTGCCGGACCAGATGGCCTTCCGGTTTAATTTTATAGAACCTTTTCCAAAGCGCTAGGTCCATATCTTCAACAATACTATAGGCTTCTTTCGGAAGCTGATGCCCAGACTGGAGCATTTGCCTCTGCAAACATTGTGATTCTTGAAAAACCTGGGAGGGACCCTCAGCTGGTCAGTAACTATCGCCCAATGTCATTATTATTAAACGCAGACTATAAAATATTTGCTGCCACCTTGACCAGTCGTCTTTCTAAATTAATTTCATCTTTGATCCACCCAGATCAATGTGGCTTCACAGAGGGATGCTCTACAGCTGACAATGCCAGAGTGTTTTGCCATGTCTTGGAAGTGGAGGGCCCGCTGGTGGGATTATCGTTGGATGCAGAGAAAGCTTTCAATCGACTGGAGTGGCCTTTCTTAGTTGCCGTTTTAATGTGGTTTGGTTTCAGTGAAGAATTCTTTAAACTAATTAAACTTATGTATGTGAGACCAAGTGCTAATATTTTTGTGAATGCGACTCATTCCAGAGATTTTCTCTTAGGGCGCGGCACCCGTCAGGGTTGCCCCCTTTCACTTCTCCTATTCATTCTGGCCTTGGAACCCTTGGCCACCCTGCTGAGACAGAGTTCTGCGGTTAAAGGTGTGCCCATAGCTGGTATGGAAATTAAGCTTTCTGCCTACGCTGATGATTTATTGCTGTTCACTAGGCACAGTTCAATTCCGGCTGTTCTAGAGTTGATAGACCAATACTCAGGGTTATCAGGATATAAAATTAATTGGACAAAGTCTGTAGCGTTCCCTTTAAATTCACATGTCTATAGTGCGGACGTGAAAGACTACCCCTTTGTATGGGAATCCAAAATGGTAAAATATTTAGGAGTTCATTATTGCCATCCACTTGTTGAAACTCTGCAATATAATGAAGAGACTCTCCTCACTACGGTACAAAATATGACTGCAAGATGGTCACCGGTCTATCTCTCTTGGTGGGGTTGTCTTGAAGTGATAAAGATGACTATCACTCCTAAGGTGAACTATGTGTTAGAAATGCTGCCAGTTTTTCTTTTGGATAAAATGTACCGAAAATTGGAAAGGACTCTTGTCCAGTTTCTATGGAAAAACAAACCACCTAGAATTGCTCTTAGGAAGCTTAAGTCTAAAAAAGAGGAGAGGGGTGTGAACTTCCCTGATTTTCAGGCCTATCACTGCGCTTTTCTGTTAAAACAGAGGTCAAGATGAGTGGAGAAGGATGGGGGTCAATGCCCAGTGTGGCTTGATTTGGAAGAGAGATTGACTGCCCCGTTCCCCTTGAGTCTCCTCCCTGGCATGGTATCTTCAGAGAGGATGAAGTTCCATAGGGTTATAATGGACACCCAAAAGGCTTTTCAGCAGTTAGCGAGTATAATTCCTCAGGGGAAATGCTTGTCGAGGCTTATTCCTATTTGGTATAGTCCTTTTTTAAAAATTCAAAATTGTATTGGGTCAAAAGCCATTTGCCTGGAAGCAAGGCTTTAGCAGGGGCATTTGGTTCTATAAGACAGCTGATACCTGAAGGTAGGTGGAAGCCTTTTGTGTGTCTACAGCGTGAATTTGACTTTCCTAAATCCTTATATTTTCAGTGGATTCAGTTGAGATACTGTATAGAGAAATCCCTTATCGATATCAGATCTCTACCTGAGGAATGGGGGCTACTTAGTATTATAGGAACAGCCCAAAAGGCCTCAGGGGTGGCTTCTTATTATTATCAGTTAGTAGCCCATCGTCCCTCTCCACATTCTATCAGCACTCAGCGGATATGGGACCATGATACTGGGGATACTTTCTCTCCGGAATCGTGGGGGAAATTTTGGGGTAAACTAATTAGAGTTTCTCAATCCACCTCTATATTTCTTTTCTCAATCCAGGCACTATATTTATTTGTGCATAGAGACCATTTTACCCCGATAGAGGTCTCCAAGTGGGATAAGTCAATTGGAAATGTGTGTTGGTCTTGTCAGAGGGATGTTGGCACTTTAAGGCATGTGGTATATGACTGCCCTAATGTTCAGTCCTACTGGATTTCGATTTGGAACTGAATCGAAGAGGTCTTGGTATTCAGGGCCACTCTCTCTAGGTCTATTATTGTTTTCCGTTCAACAATTGACATCTCATCATTACAGAGGGATTGTCATTTCCTGTTTGACTTCATGATGGGAGTGGCTTGCATCTCGTAATTGCTAATTGGAAACACACGGCAGATCTCAGTTGGCACACATGGTGGAATCGTCTGTCTAAGTTGTAAATATGAGCAAATGCCACGTTATGGTACAACTCCTATGCCTTCTACCTTGCCTAAATGAAAACCCCTAAATGGTTATATATCGAAAGCACAATATGCTGTGTATTAGGGGGTAATTAATCAATCACATTTGTACACGGTAAAGGGCAGTTTTTGTGGCACCATAGCCCTTGCAAGCCTCTTTTTTTTTCTTTCTTCTTTTTCTAGTCCCTTTCTAGGATGGTGGTGTGAAGGGGGGGGGGGGGTTGGTGTTGGGGTAGGCTGTTAAGGTCTTTTTGTTTCCTTATGTTCAAAGGGATGTATTATTTTAACTGTAACCTTGTTTGGTTTTTCTGTTGTAACTTTCTCTGAAAACATAAAGATTTAAAGCAAATAAAAATGATAGCAAGCGCTTTAAAAACATATATTCACAAACGTTAAGTTTTCTCCATTTCTTTATCAGTTTCCTAATGGGTGTACTTAAGAGCTCCCAGTCAACATGTCCAGCCTTTTCTGATCCAAGTATAACATCTCAAAAATTAATTATCTAGGATTTATGACATAGAGAATCCCATTATATTGCCATTAACTTAGTTTGATATAACACATTGCAGTTTTGGGCTAGACAAATATAAGTCAAAATGAAGTAGGCCAGTGAATCTTTTTTAAAATTCAAAAAAGAGTGCATTTACTGTATTTACAGATTAGACACTCATGGGCAATTAAGATGAAAATATGTCATATTTTGGCATCTACTGCTGTAAGCTGGCCATCAATTTTTAAATCACTGGAAATTCTTAACTAGAACAGATGCTTCATTTCGTATCCTTGAACATAACAGGTTATCGCTGTGATTTATTATTAACTGTCCATAAGGATGGGAGATTGATAAACAAACTATTCTTCTAAAGAAATTCTTAACTGAAAATAAAATGTGTTTTAGGCAGTTCACAAATGTTGTATTTCAGCTATTTATCAGGTTAGAATGCAAAAAAGATGGCTTAGCATTTATCATCTATGAATTTAAACAAGAACTATGGTTTCACCAGGGCAGGCTCAACCACCAGGCAAACTAGACAGTTGCCTGGTGTAGGAGCTTCTAAGAGATGGCAAAGAGCAGGGCATTCAAAGCTAAACAATAGATTCTATCAGCCAGTGGGGATATAAGGCTTAAGGTTTGCACATGGCACCAGCACCTTGAACCAAATCTGGGACTGTTCCTGGGTCTCACTATTAGCAATATTTAGAAATGTTAAGGGGATAATATAGAAGTCCTGTTCACATTTTAAACATAGATGTCACTGCAGAAAAATGTGGAGACTGCATCTATATCAGAAATATAATTTTATAAATCCACGATTTTGCAGCAGGCATGTTTGGCCCGATTTTCATCTAGGCAGGCTATGCACCGCATTGGCACATAGCCTGCCCGTCAACTCCCTAAACCCAGATTTTCACTTCTGTGGCGAAAGAAGGGAAAATCCAGGTTTTGTTGGATGCACCCAGAGCCACCGAGGCTAAACAGGTAGCAGCAATTTTTTATGCTACTTGCTTATCCCCTGTGCCTTAAAGATAGGTGAGGAAAAGCCTCGCTTATCTTTAAAGCGCAGAGGGCTAAGGGACTTAACCGGGATTTTCGAAAGGCATTACCCATGTAGGTGCATTTGCAAAATCCTGGATAAGGCATTTACACGGGTAACTAGGGTAGTTACCCATGTAAATGCCTCCAAAAATGCCACCTGTCATTCTTTGCATGCTTTTCCAAGAGGTGTTCAGGGGCATGTCAGGACAGCATTTGCACATTAATGCTGTATTTCACATATGTTGGTGATATGCAGGACAGAATTTTTGAACGTGCCAATTTTCAGCTGTTATAAATCATGAATAAGCGCCAATTGTTGTGTTTTGGGACCGCTTGTGGTGTTGGTAACTGGACGAGCTTTGATTGCAATTTCTTGCTCTCACTGTCACCTGTGTTCACGTAGTTGTGTTTTGTGATACCTTCTGTTTCTCTGTACTCCTTCCTGTTGCTTTCAGAACCTAACTGAAACTCTCTTTCAAAGACCACAGTTCATTTCTTCTCTCTGAACAGCCTCTACTCCTCAGCTGTGCCAATCCCATACTCTTGCGGTCCCTCTCCCTGGCCCAGAGCATGTCAATCTTCCTTTTGCCCAGCTGTCTGATGCCTTCTGTTTGTGTATGCCTCAGTGTTCCCAGCTGCATCTGTTTCTCTGTGTGGTTTCCTGATATCTGTCTGTCTGTGTCTCAGTTAAGAACATAAGAACATAAGATATGCCATACTGGGTCAGACCAAGGTCCATCAAGCCCAGTATCCTGTTTCCAACAGTGGCTAATCTAGGTCATACGTATCTAGCAGTTTCCCCAAAAGACACAGGTTCCACAATGCTTGTATTGGGTCAAGCATTGATATCCTTGGTCCCTTCTTAATAATGGTTTATGGACCTTTCCTCCAGGAACTTGTCCAAACCTTTTTTAAACCCAGCTACACTAACAGCATTTACTACATCCTCTGGTAACAAATTCCAGAGTTTGATTACATGTTGAGTGAAAAAATATTTTCTTTTATTAGTCTTAAATAGTTTACCCTGTAGCTTCATTGCATGTCCCCTAGTCTTTCTATATTCTGATAACCTAAGCAATCGATCTACGTTTACCCGTTCCACTCCGTTCATTAACTTATAGACTTCTATCATATCTCCCCTCAGCCGTCTCTTTCAATATTCAAGGTGCGGTCTCACCATGGAACGATATAGAGGCATTATAATATCTTTTGTTTTATTTTCCATTCCTTTCCTTATCATATCTAGCATTCTATTTGCTCTCTTGGCCACCACTGCACACTGGGCCGTTGGCTTTAACATGTTAGCCACAATGACGCCTACATCTTTTTCCTGGGTGGTGGTTCCTAATGTGGAACCTTGCATCATGTAACCATAGTTTGGGTTGTTCTTCCCTAGGTGCATAACTTTGCACTTGTCCACATTAAATTTCATCTGCCATTTTGATGCCCAGTCTTCCAATTTATCAAGATCCTCTTGCAATTTTCCACAATCCTCTTGGGTTTTAATAACTTTAAATAGTTTTGTGTCATCTGCAAATTTGATAACCTCACTCGTTATTCCCCTTTCCAGATCATTTATGAATATATCAAAAAGCAGCGGATCCAGCACAGATCACTGTGAAAAACAACTATTCACCTTTCTCCATTGGGAAAATTGGGGATTTAGCCCTACCCTCTGCTTTCTATCTTTTAACCAGTTCCTGATCCACAATAGTACACAATAGTACACTGCCTCCTATCCCATGACTTTTTAGTTTTGCCAAAAGTCTCTGATGAGGGACCTTGTCAAAGGCTTTCTGAAAGTCCAGATACACTATATCAACCTACTCACCTTTGTCCACCTGTTTATTCACACCTTCAAAAAAACATAACAGATTAGTAAGACAAGATCTTCCTTGTCTAAAGCAATGTTGGCTGTCTCCCATTAGGCGATCCTCCAATCTTCAAGTATTAAAGATGATTTCAATGAAACTTCACAGATTACTAATAGCAGGTCTGCAATCTCATATTTCAGTTCTTTCAACACCCTTGGATGTATACCATCCAGTCCAGATGATTTGCTACTCTTCAGTTTATCTAATAGTTGTAATACATCTTCCCGATGTATCGATATTTCCTTCAATTCTTCCGCACCTTTAAATACCACTTCAGTCATGGGAAACATCCCTACATCTGAAGCAAAGAATTATAAGAACATAAGAACATAAGATATGCCATACTGGGTCAGACCAAGGTCCATCAAGCCCAGTATTCTGTTTCCAACAGTGGCCAATCTAGGTCATATGTACCTAGCAGTTTCCCCAAGGGACACAGGTTCCACAATGCTTGTATTGGTTCAAGCATTGATATCCTGGGTCCCTTCTTAATAATGGTTTATGGACCTTTCCTCCAGGAACTTGTCCAAACCTTTTTTAAACCCAGCTACACTAACAGCCTTTACTACATCCTCTGGTAACAAATTCCAGAGTTTGATTACACGTTGAGTGAAAAAATATTTTCTTTTATTAGTCTTAAATAGTTTACCCTGTAGCTGATTCTGATAAGGTAAACAATCGATCTACGTTTACCCGTTTCACTCCGTTCATTAATTTATAGACTTCTATCATATCTCCCCTCAGCCGTCTCTTTTCCAGGTTAAAGAGCCCTAACCTTTTTAGCCTTTCTTCATAGGAGTATCCTTCCATCCCCTTTACCATTTTGGTGGCTTTTCTCTGAACCTTTTCTAAAATCGCTATATCCTTTTTAAGATACGGCGACCAGAATTGCACACAATATTCAAGGTGCGGTCTCACCATGGAACGATATAGAGGCATTATAATATCTTTTGTTTTATTTTCCATTCCTTTCCTTATCATACCTAGCATTCCATTTGCTCTCTTGGCCGCTGCTGCACACTGGGCCGAGGGTTTTAACATGGTATCCACAATGACGCCTAAATCTTTTTCCTGGGTGGTGGTCCCTAATGTGGAACCTTGCATCGTGTAACCATAGTTTGGGTTGTTCTTCCCTAGGTGCATAACCTTGCACTTGTCCACATTAAATTTCATCTGCCATTTTGATGCCCAGTCATTCAGTCTCTCCGCTATCGCCTTGTTGCCTCTTAGTGCCCCTTTAACCCCTCTAACATCTAATGGACCAACTGACTCACAGGTTTTTTTTACGAATGTACTTGAAAAAGTCTTTATTTTGCGTTTTTGCTTCTGCAGCAAATTTCTTCTCAAATTCTCCCTTTGCCTGCTGTATCAATGCCTTGCATTTGACTTGCCAGTGCTTGTGCTGTTTCCAGGTTTGATCATTTGGCTCTTTTTTCAATTTCCTGAAAGATGCTTTTTTGGCAACAACAGCATCTCTGACCTCACCTTTAAACCATGCTGGCAGTTTTTTGAACTTCCACTTTTCTTAAAGCATGGAATATAGCTGGTCTGGGCTTCCAAGATAGTATATTTAAACAACACCCAAGCTTGATGTAAGTCTTTAACCTTTGCAACTGCTCCTGTTAGTTTTTTCTTAACTATTTTCCTCATTTTATCATAGTCTCCCTTTCGAAAGTTAAAAGGCAGTACTGTGGATTTCCTTACTATCCCTCCTCCACTAATTAAATCCAATGCGATAATGCAATGATCACTATTGCCAAGTGGCTCCAACACCTTTATCTCTTGCACTAGATCTGGTGTTCCACTAAGGACTAGGTATAATATGGCTTCCCCTCTGGTCTGTTCATTTATTTATTTAACAGATTTTATATACCGTCTTTCTACAAATCAAGACGGTTTACATAAAACAACAACAGCAGTATGTTTCAACTCTTTACATGGAACATGTAACTGATAGAAAGGGTAACAAGGAGAACGTTTAACAGAACAAATAACAACTAGTTAGAGTGGTAAAAAAACAGGATGGACATGGCTAGATGAATAAATATAAAGAATTAGAGAATAAGGCAGGGGCGGGGAGGTGTCAGTAGAGAATTAGGAGCTAAGGTGGGAGGGAGAAGTGTTCGAGGAAAAGAAGCGTTTTTAATTTCTTTCGGAACTCAGTGTGGGTTGGGCAGTTGCGCAGTTCATGAGGAAGGGAGTTCCATAGGGAAGGAGCATAAAGGGAGAAAGCCCTATTACTGATAGATTGTTTGCAATATCTTTTGGCGGTTGGGATAGTCAGGAGGTTTTTGGTGACAGAACGGCGGGTTCTATTGTTAGTAGGGAAGGGAAGGAGAGGGGAGAGGCATGGAGCTGACTCGTTGGAGATGATTTTATGTATAAGGCACTTTGAATTTAATCCTGTGTTGAATAGGGAGCCAGTGGAGATCATATAGGACTGGGGTGATGTGTGATCATCTAAGGCTGTTGGTTATAAGTCGCGCAATCGTGTTCTGGGCTAGTTGGAGCGGTTGTAAGGTGTTCTTGGATAGGCCATGATAGATTAGATTGCAGTAATCAATAGATGGGGTAGTGAGGGCCTGGCAGACAGAACGAAAGGAGTTAGAGCTTAAGAGGGGTTTGAGGTTTCAGAGGGTACGTAGCTTTGCATAAATTGCATTGGAAGTTTTCTTTATTTGGTTAGTGAAGGAGAGGTTCTGTTCAAGAATAATACTAAGATATTTCACTTGGTTTTTTATAGCAAGAGTGAAATCTCCAAAAGTAATGGTTGGAGGAGGGGAGTAAGAAGTATTGAAAAACACCTGTAGAACTTCAGTCTTGGCTTGATTAATTAGGAGGTTGTGTTGGGAGAGCCAAGATTTTATGGTGGTTAAGCAAGCGCTTAGTTTAGAAAAGTCTGGGTTAGCCAGATTAAATGGGGTAAAGCACATCATGTCATCTGCATATAATTGGTACTGAATGTCATAGCTTTGGAAGATGTTGCAAACAGGTTGAAGGAAGATATTAAATAGGAGGGCTGACAGACTAGATCCTTGGGGTAGTAAAGTAGAATCAATCATTCTTATTGCAACACTGTAATAAGGTCTCAGACTTGTATCGCACTTAAATCCAGACTTGCGTCCATTCATGTAGTGCTGTATTTTGCATCAATGACCTTATAAACTATTGTAATCTGTTATTACTATTACGCTGTGCAGACTCTTTAATGGTGAGCTAAAACTTAACTTAATCGCTCCAGCGAGTCATGGCAAGCGACCTAAACAGATCCCGACGCTCAAATTTGGCATCGCTAAGGTGTTTCAATATGGTATTTTCATCAGGAGATCCTCTCGTGTAATCTACAAAACAAACAAACATTTTTACTCCGTGAAAACTACATACTATAAGTGTCGCCCTTTATTCACTATCTTCTAAAATATTAAAAACACTTCTACTTACAAATATTTATGCTGCCCACGTCCCCTTTCACTTATCATCCATATGTATGACTACTTCCATGTCTCCTCAGGACGCCGCGCATGCAGGATAGAACTAGCTACCATCATTTAAAAACCCTCACCAGAATTACCTAATTCACTTCAGCTGTTCCTCTAACATATTGAAACGCCTTAGTGGCGCCAAATTTGAGCGTCGGGATCCGTTTAGCTCTCTGGGCATTACAGTGTTGCAATAAGAATGATTGATTCTACTTTACTACAGTGTTTTGAGTGAACGTGCTATTTATTAGTGATATACATTAATGCGTTTGGGAAGAGACCACAAAGGTTTGGTAGATCCTTGGGGGACACCTTGTTTTAGAGTAAATGGGAGGGAGGTATCACTACCAATACGGACTTGTTGGGTTCTGCCACATAGGTAGGAACGGAACCAGTTTGGAGTTGATCCTCTGAGTCCTATTTCATAGAGTCTGCTTAAGAGTTCATGGTGAGGAAGGGAGTCAAATGCAACAGAAGGTCAAGGAATATGAGTAGGCAACCTTGGGTAGGATTAAGGGTGTGTAAGTACAAAGAGTCTAGTAAGGAGGTAAGGAGAGTTTCAACTCCATGGTTTTTTTTGAAACCATGTTGGAATAGGTCAAGGGGGGAGTGATCATCAATATAGTTTTGAAGTTGGGTTTGAACTAGTTTCTCGGTTATTTTAGCAAGGAAAGGGGTGCTTTATTTGGTTAGTGAAGGAGAGGTTCTGATCAAGAATAATACCAAGATATTTCACTTGGTTTTTTATAGCAAGAGTGAAATCTCCAATAGTAATGTTCATGAACCAACTGCTCCAAGAAGCAGTCATTTATTTCATCTAGGAACTTTATCTCCCAAGCATAAGAGAATGTAAAATAAATAATAAATAAATAAATGTCCTGTCATGACACTGACCCAGTCGATACCGGGCTAATTGAAATCACCCATTATTATTACTGCGCTATAACTTTTGTTAGCTTCCTTGATTTCTTTGAGCATTTCATCATCCATTTGTTCATTCTGGCTAGGCGGTCGATAGTACACCCCCACTGCAATCGCCTTCCCCTTTTTGCATGGAATTTCAATCCATAAAGATTCTACAGCAAATTTTGTTTCCTACAAAACTTTAATCCTTTCTGACACAATGCCCTCTCTAACAAAGAGCGCAACCCCTCCACCAATTTGATCAGCTCTATCATTACGATATAGTTTGTACCCAGGTAACACAGTGTCCCACTGGTTGTCCTCCTTCCACCATGTCTCTGATATTCCAATCATATCTAACCTCTCATTTAGTGCTATATATTCTAACTCTCCCATCTTATTTTTTAGACTTCTAGCATTTGCATACAAGTTCCCTGAGAGCAAAGAGCTCCTTGCACCTAGTGCACACGTAAGACCTCTCACCAACTGGGAGAAAATCATACATGTGACACTCAACGCAAAAGACTGGAAAGCCCCCATCTCGCTGCTGGACTGCTGTCTGCATCTTGTTTTAAGCTTGTGTTTAGATCATTAAGTTCTTTACTTACTAAGGGTTTCTATGGTATTTATATTAATAAAACTGTACCTAATACGTTTAATATACCTTGTTCACCTGAAGCTTAATTAATCTCAGGTCCTTAGAGTATGACTGATTTGGATAATGAGCTTCACCTGAGAGCACCTCCTTACCTTTAAGATGTGTGAGTAGCTATAAAGCTATGATTATCCCAGGGGTGGGTGGGTATTGGGGAGGGAGGGAGGGAAATAACACTTATTAAAAGAGGGCTGTTACACAGTACCCTGTCCTGTGCTTCTGAGGTAAGCTGTGACCAACTTCCTGGGTGATTAACAGTCCTTGCTTGGATAGAAGGAGTCTTTCAAAATGTCCTTTTGACCTGCCTACTGGTGTTAACACCTATTGAAAATGTTTCACAGGTCTCTTGCCCCCTAGGTAGAAGGCCTCTTTGTAAAGGTCTCTAGAAGACTTTATTTGTTGCTCACAGAGTGCTGTCCCTGTTTTGCCTTTTATGCTAAGTTATATTCTGATTTGGTTTAAATTACAGCTCTTTGCTGCTGCTAGGCTCTGATTTATTATGAAATTTAAACTACAAGCTCTCTGCTGGGTTCTAAATTTAACCAGAAAGCTCTCTTCTGTGTTTTAAATTTAAACTAAAAGTACTTTACTGATACTAGGCCCTGAGTGACTATTAAATTTAACTACAAGCTGGAAACACTCTGTAGTATGTCCACTATTAAAGCAGCCAAATTTAGACCTGAACATACTAGGAAATTACAACTTTACAGCTTGCCGTTTCTTGCTAAACGTCTTGAAAAAAACATCTTAAAATAAGTTTCATGCTTCTGAGAGGTTAATAACTCCTTCCATTCATGACAATCAGGCTTTCAGCCAGCCATTTTGAACACTACTCAAACTAAGAATAAATCCTGTTGTATATACATGTAAATACTCATGTAAATAGTTTCAGTTAACAATTTTCCCTATGTTTTATCCAAGTTCTCGTACCTGTTCTATGTAAAACCAAACAGTTTGTTGTTCTGGTCTATTGTTTATATTGTGAACCGTGCTGATACTAAATAGAGCAGTATATAAGAGCCTGTAATAAATAAATAAATAAATAAATAAACACAACACAGCACAGACCTCATTGTTAGCTGTACTGAATGAGATAGCAACCCACATAGATAATCTTCACAATGTTCTTCTAATTCAATTAGACTTAAGCACAGTCTTTGATGTCATTATGCACACCCTTGTACTTGATCATATAAAAGATTCAGGCATAACTCAAGTGGCTCTCTAAATTGATTCCACTCATACCAATCCTATCGCATGTTCCAAGTTTCTATTAACAGTCACCAATCTTTCCCTCTTCCACAAGCCTATGGTGTTTATCAGGTTTCCAGCCTGGCCTCTGCTCTCTTTAACCTATTTCTATCCCTCTCGGCTCTATGGTCATGATATTCAAAGACATTTACATGGTTTACAGAGTTGTAAACCATGTAAATGCCTCTAAGCAGGATATTAAGCAGCACTAACATGGTTATTGCCACTGAATATCCCAGAGTAATGATGCTATATGCCTTGATGCTAACTGCTTAGCATCTGGGCATTTTGGAGACATTCCAGGGATGGTACCCAGAGATAATTGTGCAGTGGTGATATTCAGCCCTCTTCCCGGTTTTCCCTAAGCGGTGAAAATTAGGTGCAGCAAAAACTGTCCTTACTTTTGCCAAGCAGTGGCTGATATTTGCCGCTGCATGGTTAGCTTCTGCACCATCTGCGGCTGTGTGGCAACCCTTGATATTCAATGCCGGTCACTGGATATGGCCCTGGATTTAATTGTTGTTGTTAAGTGCCGTTGAATCATTATTGACTCATGGCAACCCTCTGGATAGTTGTCCTAACTTGTGTTCAGTCTTCTGTCAAGCGGCTCATTGTTGACAGACTGGTACCTGTAGCTGCTGTTATTGTATTGATCCATCTCAATGCTGGCCTTCCTCTTTTGCGTTGACCTTCTATCTTGCCAAGCATGATGTCTTTCTCTAATGATCTCTCTCTTCGCATGATGTGTCCAAAGTATGAAAATCGAAGTCTTGTCATTTGAGCTTCTAAAGAAAGCTTTGGTTTGATCTCCTCTAGTTCTGATTGTTTTGTTCTTCGGGCAGTCCATGGTATACACAGTATTCGTTGACAGCACCATAATTTAAAGGCATCAATTTTTTTCCTGTCTATCTTTTTCAATGTCCAGCTTTCACATCCATATGATGTTATTGAAAATACCATGACTTGAACAAGTCGAAACTTTGTATGGAGAGAGACATCTCTGCTCTTGAGAATCTTGTCTAGGTCTTTCATAGCCATTCTGCCAAGAGCAAAGCGTCATGAGATTTCTTGACTACTTGTTGCTTCTTTATTGATAGTTGATCCAAGTAGGTTAAAGTTGTCCACAATTTCAAATTCTTCTCCTTCAGTGATGAACTTGTTGATTTTGCCTGTTGTCATGATCTTTGTCTTCTTTACATTAAGGTGCAGGCCCATTTTTGAGACTATGTTCTTTGATCATGAGAAGCAAATGTTTCAGATCATCTTCACTTTCAGCCAGTAATGTGGTATCATCAGCATAGCGAAGGTTGTTGATGAGTCTTTCACCAATCTTCACACCTCTGTTGTCTTCATATAATCCTGCTTCTCTGATGATTTGTTCTTCAGATAAATTAAACAGGTAGGGGGAAAGTATGCAGGCTTGTCTTACACCTTTGCTGATTTTAAACCATTCTGTTTCTCCTTGTTCCGTTTGAACTGTTGCTTCTTGATCAACGTACAGTTTATGCAAAAGAACGATCAGGCGTTCTGGTATACCCATGCTTCTTAATGTGGCCAAGAGTTTTTCATGATTTACACAGTCAAAAGCCTTGATATAGTTGATAAAGTACAAATGGATATCCTTTTGGTATTCTTTAGTCTTGTCAAGGATCCATCTCACATCCGCAATAATAACTCTCATTTCTCGCCCTTTCCTGAACCCGCTTGCACTTCAGGTAGTTCTTCTTACAGGTATGGTTGTAGTCTCTGTTGAACAATCTTAAGTAGAATCTTTCTGACATGTGGAATCAGAGCGATTGTGCGATAATTTCCACAGTCAGTTGGATCACATTTAGTATTGGTATAAACACAGATCTTTTCCAGTCAGTTGGCCATGATGCTGTCTTCCAAATTTCTTGGCAGAGACTTGTAAGTATGGCAACAGCTGCATCAGATTGCTGTAATACTTGTATGTGAATGCCATCAATGCCTGGTGCTTTGTTCTTTGATAAGGTTTTCAATGCTTCTTCAACTTCTTCTTTCATCACCAATGGTTCTGGATCATAAGGTACAGGTTGAAATGGCTGTTGGTCCACTTGATCTTTATCATATAAAAACCCTGTATATTCTTTCCATCTTTTCTTGATCTTCTCAGCATCATTCAACATAGAACCTTGAGCATCTTGTAACATTCCAATTTGAGGCTGAAATTTTTTCTTTAACTCTCATATCTTTAGGAAAAACGATATTGTTCTTCATCTAATAGTTTCTGCTTCTATTTCCATACATGTGTCATTATAGTACTTTTCCTTGACTGTCTTGCTGCATTTTGGAAATCTCTGTTGAGTTCTTCAATTGTTGTAAACTGAAGAGTAGCAAATCACCTGGGCCAGATGGTATACATCCAAGGGTGTTGCAAGAACTGAAATATGAGATTGCAGACCTGCTATCAGTAATCTGTCGACTATCATTAAAATCATCTCTAATACCTGAAGATTGGAGGATCGCCAATGTAACACCAATTTTTAAAAAGGGTTCCAGGGGTGATCTGGGAAACTACAGACTGGTGAGCCTGACGTCAGTACCAGGAAAAATGGTAGAAACCATCATAAAGAATAAAATTACTCAGCATGTAGATAGTCACAACCTAATGGGAGACAGCCAACATGGCTTTAGACAAGGAAGATCTTGTCTTACTAATCTGTTATGTTTTTTTGAAGGAGTGAATAAACAGGTGGACAAAGGTGAGTCAGTTGATATTGTGTATCTGGACTTTCAGAAAGCCTTTGACAAGGTCCCTCATCAGAGACTTTTGGCAAAACTAAAGAGTCATGGGATAGGAGGCAATGTACTATTGTGGATCAGGAACTGGTTAAAAGATAGAAAGCAGAGGGTAGGGCTAAATGGCCAATTTTCCCAATGGAGAAAGGTGAATAGTGGTGTACCCCAGGGATCTGTGCTGGGTCTGCTGCTTTTAGACATATTCATAAATGACCTGGAAAGTGGAATAACGAGTGAGGTTATCACATTTGCAGATGACACAAAACTATTTAAAGTTGTTAAAACCCAAGAGGATTGTGAAAAATTGCAAGAGGATCTTGATAAATTTGAAGACTGGGCATCAAAATGGCAGATGAAATTTAATGTGGACATGTGCAAGGTTATGCACCTAGGGAAGAACAACCCAAACTATGATTACACGATGCAAGGTTCCACATTAGGAACCACCACCCAGGAAAAAGATTTAGGCGTCATTGTGGATACCATGTTAAAACCCTCGGCCCAGTGTGCAGCGGCGGCCAAGAGAGCAAATAGAATGCGAGGTATGATAAGGAAAGGAATGGAAAAGAAACCAAAAGATATTATAATGCCTCTATATCGTTCCATGGTGAGACCGCACCTTGAATATTGTGTGCAATTCTGGTCGCCGTTTCTTAAAAAGGATATAGCGATTTTAGAAAAGGTACAGAGAAGAGCCACCAAAATGGTAAAGGGGATGGAAGGATACTCCTATGAAGAAAGACTAAAAGGGTTAGGGCTCTTTAACCTGGAAAAGAGACGGCTGAGGGGAGATATGATAGAAGTCTATAAATTAATGAACGGAGTGGAACGGGTAAACGTAGATCGATTGTTTACCTTATCAGAATATAGAAAGACTAGGGGACATGCAATGAAGCTACAGGGTAAACTATTTAAGACTAATAAAAGAAAATATTTTTTCACTCAACGTGTAATCAAACTCTGGAATTTGTTACCGGAGGATGTAGTAAAGGCTGTTAGTGTAGCTGGGTTTAAAAAAGGTTTGGACAAGTTCCTGGAGGAAAGGTCCATAAACCATTATTAAGAAGTGACTGAAGATATCAATGCTTGACCCAGTACAAGCATTGTGGAACTTGTGTCTCTTGGGGAAACTGCTAGGTACATATGACCTAGATTGGCCACTGTTGGAAACAGAATACTGGGCTTGATGGATCTTGGTCTGACCCAGTATGGCATATCTTATGTTCTTATGTTTTTCTTTCTCCTCTGGCTTTAGCTTCTCTGCATTTCTGGGCAATTTTCAGAGTTTCTTCTGTCATCCATTTTGGCCTTTTTTGCTTTTTCACCTTTTGTAGAGACTTCTCGCTTTCTTCCAACACAACCTTCTTGATGTCATTCCATAACTCTTCTGGAGCTCTGTCATTTGTATCTAAAGCAGCAAATCGATTTTGCAGGCAGTCTTTAAATTCCATTGGTATATTCTCAAGGTCATATTTTGCTGCATTCATGAGTGGTTTGCTCTTTTTCAACTTTAGCTTGAGTTTGCATACTAGTAGTTGATGATCTGTGCCACAGTCATCTCCAGGTTTTGTCTTTGTTGATGTTATAGAGCTTTTCCATCGTTGACTTCCACAGATGTAGTCAATTTGGTTTTTGTACAATCCATTGGGTGAAGTTCTTGTGTACAGTCGCCGCTTGTGTTGCTGGAAGAAGGTGTTTGAGATGACTAGATCGTTGGTCTAGCAGAATTCTATCAGTCTTTCTCCAGCTTTATTTCTGTTGCCAAGTCCATATTTTCCAACCACTTTGCCTTCTTCTTTCTTGCCAACCTTTGCGTTCCAGTCACCCATAACTATCAGGATATCCTGTTTGCATATTCTGTCAATTTCAGCTTGAACGTGTTCATAGAACTCTTCAATTTCATCCTCTTCTGCAGCTATTGTTGGGGCATATACTTGAATTATAGTTGTGTTGATAGGTATTCCTCGTAGACAAATAGAGATTAAGCACTCACTGACTGTATTGTATTTCATTACAGTTCTTGCAAGTTTCTTCTTTATTATAAATGCAACAAAATTTCTTTTTTGTCTTTCATTTCCAGCATAGTAGACCATGTGATCATCTGATTCAAAGTGCCCGATGCCAATCCATTTCAGTTTGCTGACACACAACAGATCAAGTTGTAAATGGTCCATTTCATTCTTGACCACCTCCAACTTCCCTTGGTTCATGCTTCGTACATTCCATGTTCCAATATGTAAGACATCTTTACAGCTTCTGACTCTCATTTCATGTGCAGCCACATCAGCAGTCAGACGTCCCGAGGGCTTTCATCCAACCACATCTTAAATGCTGGCTTTACTCTGAAAAGTCTTCAGCGCTTCCCCAATAGCTAGTTGAGTACCTTCTGACCTGGGGGTCTCATACTCCAGAACTATAGTGCAATTTGTTTTGTTGTGACTATCCATTGGGTTTTCATGGCAAGATACCGAAGTAGATTGCCGGGCCTTTCCTCTGCGCAGTTTAAGTTTAGGGGTATGTTTACTAAAACCCCGGTAAAGTGCGGGCCGCGGTAGAGTGCAGGTGCCATATAAGGAGTGGGCGGTTCATCCTGAAAAAGAAAAGCCGGAATTTAAATATGCGCTAAGGTGCGCAGCGCCCTTGTACGCCCTGCACCTTAGCGCATCAGATGGCTGCGCGGGAGGCCTATGTTGTACGCTGATGAGCAAGCAGAAGAGCAGAGCCACAGCACAATGGTTAAGACACTGACCAACAGTGCAAGGGATTAGGGGTTTGATTCCCCACAGTGCCCAATGAAGACAGTTAGCTGAGGCAGTAATTTATGAGTCACAGAAATACTGTGCAGCACACTGATGTTTTTGGCGGTATATTAATACTGGGCGGCATAAGGCGGCACGCTGATGTTTTTGGCGGCATAGTAATACTGGGCGGCATAAGGCGGCACGCTGATCTCTATGGAGGCAGTATAACACTGGGCGGTATAAGTGGAGCACTGATGTGTAGGAAGAAAAGCCAAGCCACTGACCAACAGTGCAGGGATAAGTGGTTCAATCCCCCACAGTGCCCAATGGAGGCAGCTGGCTGAGGCATTATTTTAGGAGGCATATAAATGATGGGTGGCATAAAGCGGCACGCTGATGGGCACAAGGCGGCGCGCCAATGTTTTAGGAGGCTTGTTAATATTGGGCGGCATAAGGCAGCACGCTGATGTGCAATCACAGGAATAGAACCACAGCACAATGGTTAAGACACTGACCAATGGTGCAGGGATCAGGGGTTCAAACCCCCAAAGTGCCCAATGAACAAGGCTGACTGAGGCATAACATATTATGGGGCAGATTGCTTTAGGAGGCATTTTAGTCATATTTTAATTGCCACAACTAGCAAACGCACTCCCAAAGCATGTTAACATCAGGTGCCCTATAAGGCACATTTTAAAGTGCACTGTCAGCCAAGGCAGCCTAGAATGTTGCTTATAGGGCGCTTTAGAGGGTGCCGTATGAGGTACCACAAGGTCAATGTACTGGTTTTTATGGCAGCACTGTGCAGTTTAACGAATGAAAAGCATACGTAGATGCGCTGACAGGCAAGGAGGAGCAGCAGTGGAGCACAATGGTTAAGGCACTGACTGCTGATACAGGGGTCATGGCTTTGCTCCCCAGTGTGCCTAATACGTAAGGCTGGCTGTGGCATCAGCTTTGCATTGTACATATTTTGTCCTGCAGCACTTTATATTTATGTTAATAATTGCTGCCAGCGAACACGCCCTCACGTGCTGTAATTGAAGGTGCCGTATAAGGCACCCTATAAGGCACTCCATAGGGCACATTATAAACTGCACTGTCCGCCACAGCACCCTAAAATGTCCCCTATAGGGAACCCTATAGGTTGCGTCACAGGAGAATGTATAGTGCACCTTATATGGACGGGAACCATAAGGTGCCCTATAAAGCATCCTCTGAGGCACCTTATGGGTACAGTACGTTGAGGGTGTTTTTGCTGGCATCAAAATATGTACATTAAAAAAAGATAATGTGTTGGACAACCCTATCAAATAACCCCACTGTGGGTTTGAACCCATGACCTCTAGCTCCTGAGAAAGTGCAGTAACCATTGGGCTACAGCTCTATAGCTGCTAGCAAGCCCCTGGCTGGCTGCAGAGAGCATGCACGTCACCACACAGACAGTTTGCTGTGGTCACCAGGATAGGGTTAGCCTACCCATACCCATGATGCACTGCACATGCAAATCAGCTGTCCACAGATTAACACAAGATGTGCAATGCACCCCCACAGCACCTCTGCCCGGTAGAGGGAAGTGACCATGTGCACCCACACACCACCTCGGCCTGGTAGGGGGTACTGACCGTGTCTTTTACTGGCACAGAGTAGCTACATGCTGCCACATTGTGCGGGTACTGTGCTCACCCTAAGGGTGCAATGAGGCGCCCAGAACCAGGTCCACAACACCCTCCATGACTGAAAGAGGCCATGCCGGAGGTCCAAAGCAGTGTTAATGTGTGAGATAGTTAGTTTTTGTACAAACACCTTGGATATCTCTGTCTTTTTCAGACAGGTGTAGCCCCCCATGGACCCCCAGGTGGGCCATGCACCACCACCCCCTCCTCCAGGGCAGAGGGTGGCAAACAGGGTCTCCCATCAACAGATCCACATTCCACCTCCCTGCAAAAGTGGCAGTAGAGGGGACCATCAACCCCAGTCCTGCTGGGGAAGAGACACCCTACAGGGCAGTCAATGCAGCTCTGTACATATCCATAACACAATAGCAGACAGACATTAGGCCTGGATATGCTAAGCTACACCCCACAACTATCTAATATTCTCCTGCAGCAAGTCATCAGCCACTGCACCCCACAAGCTGCTCATCAAGACACATACCAGCTGCAAACAGTGTGCTAGTTAGTCCACAGTACATGTTCCCAGTGGAGATGCATGCATCCAGAACTGGGATGTCAGCATACACAGCAAGCAGTTAAATCAGTGACTGGGCCCCAAAAGGAAACCCATATCTATCACATGAGAGAAAAGCCATATAGCACTATGGGGGTGCCTAGCCATGCTGTGGTCACTGCACAGTCAGGGTGAGAGTGATCTCTCAGCAGGACATACTGAGGTCACCCTGTCTGTGTAGGTGGTGGCCGGGCACTAATATGTCCCAGTCAGTGCCCTATGCCCTGTGCAGATGCACCCTGGCCAGGCCACCCTGTCCGACCTATACCCATGGTACCTTGCTCCTCATTATGCACATTGGCAGCCCAATACTGGCAACATTGCTGGCAGTGTGGGCTGTGGAAGGTGTTTGCAGCCACCACACACTGGATAGGCAGACAGCCACCCCCACACCTATGCCAGCATTGTGCTACTATAGAGGAGTCCAGCAGCCATACCCACCACACCAGTCCTGGGCACAGTACAGGCATGGATATGGTACGCACTACTGTTGGGGGTCACTCCCCAGGGTGGTAAACACTGTCAGAGACCAGACCTGCAGCGCACACCGCAGACATCACAATGATTTGTTATGGTGGAGATCAATGAGCAACATGTGCTTAACGTAGGAATTGATATCTGCCAGTTATCATGGGCAACGTTTGGTAGCTGTGTACCATATACCCAGGTGTAGGGTGGCAGTGCTAAGGTATGCAACTGCTAGTATTGGGGGATACAGGCAGGGCCCAATGTCCTGCCTCTCTAGGAGGCATTGGCCAATGGGGCCTGGGGGGGGGGGGGGTGTCTGGCCCTGTTATCTGCTGCTGTACGGCAGAGTGTCCCAACTCCAGTCCTGGTGTTCCAACCACTGTTCGGGTTTTCATGCTGTCCCTCATGAATATGCATGAGCTACATCAGCATACCATGGGGGTGGTGCATAGATATGCAGCACAGGCATCTTTATTAGAGGCAGCATGGATCCTGAATGGTGTGGGGCCCTCCAGGACTGCATTTGGGAGACTCTGCTCTGGGTAATGCGGCGGTTTATGGTGTCTGTGTTTGGTATGGTAAAATATAGGCGTGTGCACCATGCGTATGTTCTCAGCAATAAAGGTTTGTCCTTACTATCATGGTTTAGTGGTAGGAAAAATATGTGGACTGGATTGGCAGTAGCCCCAGCTGTGCTTTGAACCTGTGACCTTCTGTTCCTGCACATGCTGTCTGTGTGCACTGCACCACTGTGTTGCCACAGATATCCTGTGTTCCCTGGGGAGTCCATGACTGTACATCCGACAGAGCCTGTCTGTTACGGTGGACGGTGCCAGCCTGCACAGGCCGAGGCCACTGTCTGCTGTGGTTTGCAGCCACTGCCCCCTCCACCACCTGTACCCTTCCGCCAACATGCAGACATGTCCCTATCTGGAAAAAAAGCATATGACCTGATTGAGTTGTGGCACTCCAGGACTGAATTTGGGGGACTCGGCTGTCAGTAATGCCCATTGTTATGGTTTGTGTGCGGTGTAGGGTAAAATATAGGTGTTGGAACCATGCTTATGTTCTCTGCCATACAGGGGTGTCTGTACTATCACTGTTTAGTGATGGGTAAAACTATGGGGACTGGGTTGGCAGGAGCCCCAGCTGGGGTTTGAACCTGTGATCCTCTGGTCCTACAGGCACTGGTTGTGTCCACTTCACCACAATGTGGCCACAGAGACAGTGCAGTCTCTGGAGATAGGAAACCTGGCCACACAAGTCAGACACCCTGCTCTGCACAATTTTACTGTGGGCTCGTTTACCTTGTATGGGGACAGGGGTGCAATTAAACCTCATAAATGGCCTCTATAAGAAGAGGAAAAAAACCAAAGCCAAGCTGGGCAACAGTGATATCAATGGCCAACATGAAAAACACTCCCAGGAAAGCTCCATTGACATGCAGTGATTTTTGAAAGGGTCTACGGAGCATAGATCCTTCCAAAAATCATTTCTTTTTTGTGGAGCTTTCCTGGGAGTGTTTTTTATGGTTGCCCATTAATATCACTGTTGCCCAGCTGGATTATAATTTATTTGACATTTGTTGTGGTCATTTTAAATTTATATTTGCTATTTTGTTCTGTGCACTTGTATCACACTGCTCACGTTTTGCAGGTTTCCCCGGTTTTGCTGTACATTGCTGACGGAAATGGTTTCTCTTCCCTTTAATTCGGCTCTAACGCGAGGGTTTCACTTGCGGTGTTTTTCATGCCGAAATTCAGCCCCACTCCTGTGCGGGGAGCCTCTCCCCTCCCACTCTCCACCCATTGACCCCGTCCCCCCGCCCCTCGGGAGCCTTCCTCCGCCCTCCGTAAGCGTTTCCCCGCCTCAATCGCACATGAGCGCCCCGCACACGTGCGGCGGCCCGTTAATGTGACGCGCACGTGTGCGCGGTGCTTAAGAGCTCTTAAATGCATCATTAGCGGCCGCTCTTGTGCGCCACGCACGTGTGCGCGGTTTAGTAAACGTACCCCTTAGTGTTGTTTCCGTTGTCACAGATATGTGATCCTCTGCCGCCAACACCATCCCATTCTGTTGCTTACCAGATGGTTTTCATGGCAAGATACAGAAGTAGATTGCTGGGACTTTCCTCTGCACAGTTTAAGTTTAGTGTTGTTGCCATTGTCACAGAAATGTGATCCTCCGCCGTCAACACTGTCCCATTCTGCTGCTGCGCAGATGAGTGGTTTGTCTTGGTCTGGGCACCTCAGCTGAGACCTGTCCATCTTGGGAGACCCTGCCAGTAGTTAAACTACCGATAGCTTAACCCTCAGCATCACTGTTGCACACAAGCCCTCACAGCAGGACAAGCTGCAAACCAAGTGAGGGCTGGATTTAATATCAGGGTTAAAATATGGTGGCGGCAGCTATGTGCCTTAGAGGCGCATAGCCGTTCCAAATTAATATTGGGCCCTATATATCCAAAATCTCAACATTAGTGCCTATTTCTATGTCAATGATATTCAGCTTATCATAGCTCATGATAAGTTGGAACCCGCTTTCCAATTAGAACTTGACTCCAAGCTCCAATCCATAGCAGATTGTCTCTCCTCGCACAAAATAATTCTTAACTCCAAAAAAAACAAGGCACTTTGGATCTTTCACAGTGAAAACCCATCACATACACTGGCTTAGACATGAGGTTCATGACTGTCATGGTATCTGCAAAACCAGCCCATTTGGAGAAACTGCCCTGAATGAAATTCCACCACCTTTTCTTCCACAAATTTCTTTCACTCTTATAAAAATCAAGCCCTCCATTTGTTCCCTTGGAGTCTTTCTAGATGATAACTTAACCTTTGGCCCCTATATCTCCAAAAAGATCCAAAACTGTTTTTTTTACCCTGATAAGAATTAGAGCAATGAAACCCTACATTGACACGAAGGCCCTAAAGATGGTTCTCCATTCATTAATCATAAATAGGCTGGATTACTGCAATTCACTTTTGACCAGAATTTCCCAGGCCCAGGTAAGGCATCTTCAGACAATGCAAACCACACCTCTGAAGTTTATATATAACACCAAATGTTTTGACCATGTCATCCCTTTTCTCCGTGAACATTACTTGTTCCCTGTCCTCTGCCTTATTCAATTTAAACTCCTTCTACTAACATACTATACTAGACTGCCTATCTATTTACACTCACAACTGATTCCTTGCTTTCCTTCCCGTAGCCTTCGATCATCTAACACGAATCTCCTAGTCATCCCCTCAAAGCGTACACTACGTTCAGAAACTTACCGCTCAATTGCCTTTTGCTGTCGAACTCCCTTTCTGTTGAATTCAGTGCCCATGATCTCCATATGGAAGCCTCATATAAAAAGTTCAAAGCCATACTGAAGACTTGGCTTTTGACTGAGACATTCTAGTGAGAGAATGCTGTCCTAAGGTTTTCCTTCCCTTCCCGACTCCTAAATGCCGACATGAAATAAAGTGTGTGTCTGGTAAAATTTGTTGTGCTACCACATTGCTCTCTACCTAATGTTTCTCTCTCCGTCTCCCTTATCTATTGTGTTTCTGTAACTTCCGAAATTAAACGTTTACTGTAAACTGCTACGATGTCCCAGTTACCATTAGCGGTATATCACATTCCTGTAAATAAATACTGTAGCTAAAATAAATAAACTTAAAGATCTCAATAAGGAGGAGAGCTTCTTTGAATTCAATTAAAACTCTGCGACAAGGAGGCATAGGAAGAAGGTAAAAGTGAATAGACTCAGGAGTAATTTGAAGAAGAATTTCTTTATGGAAAGAGTGGTAGATGCATGGAATAGTCTCCCAGTGGAGATGTTGGAGACGAGTACTGTATCTAGATTCAAGAAAACATGGAACAAACATAGAGGATCTCTAAGTGAAAAAAGGGGACTGTGAAACTTAGTAGTAGGTATGGAAGGGCAGACTGGATAGGCTATATGGTCAATATCTGCCATCATTTTTCTCTTTTTCTATGTATATGTGTATGTGTCCACATAACATCATTAAATGGCTTGTTGTAAAATTCTAATGTGTAAAAGCGTGCATGTTGACATAACGGTACATACTTTGCAGACACATTTATAGGCATCAAGTTTGGACAGGACATGGATAAAGTGTACATATATGTGCACGGATTATAAAATCCATTAGTATATACACATACATAAAATAAAAAATTAGGCATGGATATTTAGCCCTCAATGAGAGCAGGTGTAAATGTCTGTGTTTTCATTGTACGCACAGTTCCTATCTTCTAAAGGCAAATGGCAACAATGGGGTATGTTTACTAAACTGTGGTAATGTGATTCGCATTAGGATCCGCGGTAGAAGCAAAAATCCCAAATAAGGACATGGGCGGTACATCGTTACCAATAATGCGCATTGTCAAACGGCTGCCTAGGGTGAGAACTTACACAAGCTTGACGATGCATATATTCATATGATTCTTGCAAGGTATTGTGGGTATTGTAGTTCATTCACTCCCAAACACAGCTGATGACAATAATTTGAGTTGTGAAACCAAGTGGTAAGATCAATAAAATACTTCTTTTATTGATGGGGTTTAATTTACCCAGCACATGTATGCTTGATAGCACTATAAATGAGGTTACTTGCTTGCAGTGTTTAAAATGGATAACAAAAAGTCACAAAGTAAACCAGAAACAACCTTCAGCTTGTCAGGCAATTAACTAATGTTTTCTTAGCAATTAATTACCAAATACAAAGGCACAAAGAAAACAATAAACTTTGCTGGTTAGGTTAACTTCTGCTTATTTTCCACGCCGATCTCAGCAGTGATTCTCCCTTGCTCACACACACAATCAGGTGCAGCCCTAATTACTATCAATGGACCAGCTGAAAGCCTTTAGCTGGCTGGCTGCTACTGTGTGAGCCCAAATCCTGCTTTAAGAGCTGTTTGCAGTGGAAATAAAGAACAAAGTTAGGTTTCTTTGTGATGGCTGATGTGTTTGCTCAGAGAAAGCTAGTAATAGCATTTAGATAGAGAACAGTCCATATAAACTGTACTTTCATCTGCTGTATCAATCAGCATAGGGTCATTATCATACATTGGCACAGACGAGTCTTTCATTAAGGCACTATCATGAGAATACTTATTCCCTTGCTGCCATTCTCTATTATAGATAGGGTCTGGATCAGTGTTCATACCTGAGCCTCTCCTGCTATCATTATTCCTCTCTGTATAGCCTGGCCAATATGTAATCCAATTCTGATGTCCAGCCTTCCAATCTTGATCCCTGGACACTGGATCTTCTCTCACATACCTTCTGGCCTTGGTCTGAAAGTCCCTTCCACATGCAGTCTTCTCTCTTCCAGGTAGCCACTGGTGATTCCTATCTCTGCCACTCCATTCCTCTGGCTGAATCCAGTCCAATGGACTCTGCTGGCTTTTGGAATACCTCCCAGTATGAGTACTGCCTTGGAATCTCCCAGACCTTCCAATGGCCTTTCTTCTCTTCCTTCCAGAGAGTTTCCTTCTCTCTCTATCTGCGTGGCTTTTGCTGAAGCTGTTCTTCCTCAAGCTCTTTCTGTGGCTTTTGCTGAAGCTGTTCTTGAAGTTCTCCCTGAAGCTGTTATCTGAAGAATAATCTCTATTCTTATCCTGTTCTAATGTGTGCTGCTCCCTAACACAGCGCAGCTGTCTTGAATCAGGCCCTGCCCTTTGAGATGAGTGCTTAGGGATTACCTCATAGCTCTCTTGATTGCACACACATTTTCTCACTTCAGCCCCTCTCATGGCTGCTGGAAACCTGGTGCATTCTGGGACTGGTAATCTTTTATGTGAAAACTCTGTTTTCTCACTTCTACCAGAACTGACAGGTTGCTTGTTCAGAGTCACATCATCTTTTCTATAGCTCCTACCTGAGCTATGATAAGCTTCCTTATCACATACCCCCCTGCTTAAGTTATTACGGACTGGTTTTACTGGTGAAACTGCTTCTCTACAGTCCGTAATACCTATGAGAGTGTTATCTTCTTGAAGCTCACTTACTTCCTGACTGGGTTCAAGGTCATTATCTACAGGCCTCTCCCTCCAAGACTTAAGTACATTAATATGGTAGGTCTGCCTACGCCCTCTGGCATTTTCTACCATATAAGACACTGGGCTTACTTGTTTAACAACCTCCCAGGGCCCTTTCCACTGTACCTCAAATTTTGGAGCAGTTCCTGCTACTTGAACCAAAACCTTTTCACCAATGCTTAATTGGCGGCTTTTGGCCTTTCTATCATACCACCCTTTCTGGCGAACTTGACTGTCCTGCAGGTTCCTCTCAGCAACCTGCGACGTCCTTTTCAAACGTGCTCTCAAGTCACGTAGAAACAGTGGCACCTCCTGACTTCCCGGTTCAGGATCAATCCATTGTTCCCTCAAAATATCCAACAAACCTCGGGGAGCCCTACCATACATCAACTCATAAGGAGTCACACCTAGGGACACTTGAATTCTTTCCCTGCAGGCATATAAGGCAAAGGGTAATAACATATCCCATTCTTTTACCTCTCCTGCTAACCCCCTTCTCAACATTTGTTTGAGAGTTTGGTTGAATCTCTCCACCAAACCATTTGATTGTGGATGGTAGGCTGAGGTTTTCACGTGACGAATGCCAAAGGCATCCCAGACCTGGGCCAAATATTTGGATACAAAATTGGACCCTCGGTCAGTCAACACCTCTCTTGGGAATCCCACTTCACAAAACAATTATACTAGCTCTAAAGCTATTGTTTTTGCAGAAACATTCCTCAATGGTATGGCCCAGGGAAACCTTGTTGCCTGATCTACCATAACTAGGATGTATTGGAAACCTCGGGGCGTTTTAACTAATGGGCCTACAATATCCATGGCAATGCGACCAATTGGGTCTGTGATGATTGGCATGGGGATCAATGGCACCACCGGTGGGTGAGCTGCTGTAACTCGCTGACATGCTGGACATGCAGCACAAAACTGGGCAGTTTCTTTGAATATACCTGGCCAGTAAAAACGCACAAGTATTTGATCCAGCGTTCCTTGCATACCTTTATGACCTCCCACTGGATGATCATGTGCTAGTCTAAGTACTAGCCCTTTGAAAGTTGTGGGTACCACCAATTGTTTACGTATGGCACCATTTCTGGGGTCCTGACTCTCTCTATATAATATGTCATTATCTAGTCTGAATCTGGGCAACTCCTCCCTGACCTCCTGAGCATACTTAAAAGCTCGGGTGAGAGCTTGATCAGCTCGCTGCTCTTGTGGAAAGTTAGGAAACTTTGCCACCAACTCAGCTGGCACCCAGGGTAAACTTTGACCAGCTAACATCTCAGCCCTACCCTGTGCTCTGCAAAGTCTCTCACGCCTCTTTTGTGCTTTCAACTTTCTTACTTTACCAGATGATGGGGTTATTAAATCATCATGAGAGGGTAAATCTCCTAATAACTCTGCCTGCTCCCCCTCCTCCTTCTGCTGGCTCTCTAACTTAGCCTGCGAGCGGGTGGATACAAGGCCCCTCTTATTACCCATAGTTTGGCCTTCTGGAAGCTTAACCATCTTTTTAGCTAGGGACTGAGGACTTCCAAAGAAAGGCCCGGGAGCTATTTCCATTATTAAACCTTCTCCCTCCTTCTTTCCTAGCCCTTTCACTAGTTCCTGCTTAAATCTTGGCCAGTCCTTTCCTAGGACCAAATCAAAGGGTAGCCTAGGCACCACTGCTAATAGGACTTCCTCTTGTTCCTCCAGGCACTTAACCTTAAACCTATAGGTGGGATATGATGTTGCAGCACCATGAATGCATCTGATGTGAACTTGGCTTTCAGGGGTTCTAGGCACAAATCTTTCTTGGGCCTCTATCCTCTTCCAAAGCCTTTTTGACATCATACTCTGGTCTGCCCCAGAGTCTAATAATGCATTTGTGGTAATTCCTTGCACATCAACCATCAAAAGAAATCCTTCCTTGGGCTGTTTTAAATCCAGACCCATTAAACTAGTGTGTGTCTGGCATCTCTTCTCTAAGTGTCCCACTTTTCCACACTTGAAACATTTCTTTCTATTCCACTGTGTCATCTGGTTTGATACAGTACATTCATTTTCAGAAACATTCTTAATTATTCTCTTTTCTGATACAGCACATTTAGCCTCAGCATCCATCGTTAGAGTGCCACCCATTCTATGGCAAGCCTGCGTGGCTTCCAAGAATCTCTCTGCTAGCATGGTTGCCTCTCCAAGATTTTGGCAATTTTGCTGTATAAGGAAAACATTCAAATCTTTAGGTACCCCAAGCATAAATTGTTCCAGCATTATAATATCTAATAACATTTCTACTGTCTTTTGCTCAGGCTCCAACCATTTTACAGCTAAACTTCTGATTCTCTGACTCAGAGCCCTGGGTGTCTCACCCACTTTCAATGTAACAGCTCTAAACATTCGCCTATACTCTGAAATAGACAACCCTAGGCGATCTCTAATAGCTGCCTTTACATCCTTATAAATCAAAGCCTGGGCTGCTGGCATTGCTCTGTAAGCTGCTAGTGCCTCACCAGTTAATGAGGCTGCCAGCCTTACTGCCCACTGGGTCTCTGGCCATGCTAAAGCCTGTGCCACTCTTTCAAAAGACTCTAGAAAATCATCAACATTATCTTCTGGAGTTAATTTCCCAAAATTAAATGCCCCAATCCCTTGATTGAGTCCCACATTGTCCATATGTGGTGTACCAGTACTAACTGCTGGTCTTGCATCTGTTCCACTTTGGCTCTGCAGCTGAACTAGAGCTTGCACCAGATCAAGCACTGGTTTCTGCTGTTCCATTAAGGCCTTCATAGCAGTGACCTGGGCCTGCTGTGATAGCTCCTGCTGCTTGCTAAATTGGGCTGCCATCCACTGAGCCATCTCCCTCGGATCCATCTTGACCCCTGCAAGAAAAGAGAGAAAAAAAAAACCCAAAGAGCAGCACCTTCTAACCAGGTGTGTGTTTTTTTTTTTCAACTTTTTTTTTCAATTACCCCCTGTGCTTACACACATCCACCACTAGACATGCCCAGGTACATATTACCTTGTCTCAGTGATGAATCCAGCTTTGCACAGGGTCTTTTCCTCCAGGACAGCTTCCTGGAACAACCACTTTTCTTCCAAAGTGCAGATGAGGGAAAGAAATCTTCTTACAGCTTTAAACTTGACTTTTATTTGTAATCCACAACAAGTAAATCCTCTTGGTGCAAGAGCAATCCTGCCGACTACGCCATTTGTCAAACGGCTGCCTAGGGTGAGAACTTACACAAGCTTGACGATGCATATATTCATATGATTCTTGCAAGGTATTGTGGGTATTGTAGTTCATTCACTCCCAAACACAGCTGATGACAATAATTTGAGTTGTGAAACCAAGTGGTAAGATCAATAAAATACTTCTTTTATTGATGGGGTTTAATTTACCCAGCACATGTATGCTTGATAGCACTATAAATGAGGTTACTTGCTTGCAGTGTTTAAAATGGATAACAAAAAGTCACAAAGTAAACCAGAAACAACCTTCAGCTTGTCAGGCAATTAGCTAATGTTTTCTTAGCAATTAATTACCAAATACAAAGGCACAAAGAAAACAATAACTTTGCTGGTTAGGTTAACTTCTGCTTATTTTCCACGCCGATCTCAGCAGTGATTCTCCCTTGCTCACACACACAATCAGGTGCAGCCCTAATTACTATCAATGGACCAGCTGAAAGCCTTTAGCTGGCTGGCTGCTACTGTGTGAGCCCAAATCCTGCTTTAAGAGCTGTTTGCAGTGGAAATAAAGAACAAAGTTAGGTTTCTTTGTGATGGCTGATGTGTTTGCTCAGAGAAAGCTAGTAATAGCATTTAGATAGAGAACAGTCCATATAAACTGTACTTTCATCTGCTGTATCAATCAGCATAGGGTCATTATCATACATTGGCACAGACGAGTCTTTCATTAAGGCACTATCATGAGAATACTTATTCCCTTGCTGCCATTCTCTATTATAGATAGGGTCTGGATCAGTGTTCATACCTGAGCCTCTCCTGCTATCATTATTCCTCTCTGTATAGCCTGGCCAATATGTAATCCAATTCTGATGTCCAGCCTTCCAATCTTGATCCCTGGACACTGGATCTTCTCTCACATACCTTCTGGCCTTGGTCTGAAAGTCCCTTCCACATGCAGTCTTCTCTCTTCCAGGTAGCCACTGGTGATTCCTATCTCTGCCACTCCATTCCTCTGGCTGAATCCAGTCCAATGGACTCTGCTGGCTTTTGGAATACCTCCCAGTATGAGTACTGCCTTGGAATCTCCCAGACCTTCCAATGGCCTTTCTTCTCTTCCTTCCAGAGAGTTTCCTTCTCTCTCTATCTGCGTGGCTTTTGCTGAAGCTGTTCTTCCTCAAGCTCTTTCTGTGGCTTTTGCTGAAGCTGTTCTTGAAGTTCTCCCTGAAGCTGTTATCTGAAGAATAATCTCTATTCTTATCCTGTTCTAATGTGTGCTGCTCCCTAACACAGCGCAGCTGTCTTGAATCAGGCCCTGCCCTTTGAGATGAGTGCTTAGGGATTACCTCATAGCTCTCTTGATTGCACACACATTTTCTCACTTCAGCCCCTCTCATGGCTGCTGGAAACCTGGTGCATTCTGGGACTGGTAATCTTTTATGTGAAAACTCTGTTTTCTCACTTCTACCAGAACTGACAGGTTGCTTGTTCAGAGTCACATCATCTTTTCTATAGCTCCTACCTGAGCTATGATAAGCTTCCTTATCACATACCCCCCTGCTTAAGTTATTACGGACTGGTTTTACTGGTGAAACTGCTTCTCTACAGTCCGTAATACCTATGAGAGTGTTATCTTCTTGAAGCTCACTTACTTCCTGACTGGGTTCAAGGTCATTATCTACAGGCCTCTCCCTCCAAGACTTAAGTACATTAATATGGTAGGTCTGCCTACGCCCTCTGGCATTTTCTACCATATAAGACACTGGGCTTACTTGTTTAACAACCTCCCAGGGCCCTTTCCACTGTACCTCAAATTTTGGAGCAGTTCCTGCTACTTGAACCAAAACCTTTTCACCAATGCTTAATTGGCGGCTTTTGGCCTTTCTATCATACCACCCTTTCTGGCGAACTTGACTGTCCTGCAGGTTCCTCTCAGCAACCTGCGACGTCCTTTTCAAACGTGCTCTCAAGTCACGTAGAAACAGTGGCACCTCCTGACTTCCCGGTTCAGGATCAATCCATTGTTCCCTCAAAATATCCAACAAACCTCGGGGAGCCCTACCATACATCAACTCATAAGGAGTCACACCTAGGGACACTTGAATTCTTTCCCTGCAGGCATATAAGGCAAAGGGTAATAACATATCCCATTCTTTTACCTCTCCTGCTAACCCCCTTCTCAACATTTGTTTGAGAGTTTGGTTGAATCTCTCCACCAAACCATTTGATTGTGGATGGTAGGCTGAGGTTTTCACGTGACGAATGCCAAAGGCATCCCAGACCTGGGCCAAATATTTGGATACAAAATTGGACCCTCGGTCAGTCAACACCTCTCTTGGGAATCCCACTTCACAAAACAATTATACTAGCTCTAAAGCTATTGTTTTTGCAGAAACATTCCTCAATGGTATGGCCCAGGGAAACCTTGTTGCCTGATCTACCATAACTAGGATGTATTGGAAACCTCGGGGCGTTTTAACTAATGGGCCTACAATATCCATGGCAATGCGACCAATTGGGTCTGTGATGATTGGCATGGGGATCAATGGCACCACCGGTGGGTGAGCTGCTGTAACTCGCTGACATGCTGGACATGCAGCACAAAACTGGGCAGTTTCTTTGAATATACCTGGCCAGTAAAAACGCACAAGTATTTGATCCAGCGTTCCTTGCATACCTTTATGACCTCCCACTGGATGATCATGTGCTAGTCTAAGTACTAGCCCTTTGAAAGTTGTGGGTACCACCAATTGTTTACGTATGGCACCATTTCTGGGGTCCTGACTCTCTCTATATAATATGTCATTATCTAGTCTGAATCTGGGCAACTCCTCCCTGACCTCCTGAGCATACTTAAAAGCTCGGGTGAGAGCTTGATCAGCTCGCTGCTCTTGTGGAAAGTTAGGAAACTTTGCCACCAACTCAGCTGGCACCCAGGGTAAACTTTGACCAGCTAACATCTCAGCCCTACCCTGTGCTCTGCAAAGTCTCTCACGCCTCTTTTGTGCTTTCAACTTTCTTACTTTACCAGATGATGGGGTTATTAAATCATCATGAGAGGGTAAATCTCCTAATAACTCTGCCTGCTCCCCCTCCTCCTTCTGCTGGCTCTCTAACTTAGCCTGCGAGCGGGTGGATACAAGGCCCCTCTTATTACCCATAGTTTGGCCTTCTGGAAGCTTAACCATCTTTTTAGCTAGGGACTGAGGACTTCCAAAGAAAGGCCCGGGAGCTATTTCCATTATTAAACCTTCTCCCTCCTTCTTTCCTAGCCCTTTCACTAGTTCCTGCTTAAATCTTGGCCAGTCCTTTCCTAGGACCAAATCAAAGGGTAGCCTAGGCACCACTGCTAATAGGACTTCCTCTTGTTCCTCCAGGCACTTAACCTTAAACCTATAGGTGGGATATGATGTTGCAGCACCATGAATGCATCTGATGTGAACTTGGCTTTCAGGGGTTCTAGGCACAAATCTTTCTTGGGCCTCTATCCTCTTCCAAAGCCTTTTTGACATCATACTCTGGTCTGCCCCAGAGTCTAATAATGCATTTGTGGTAATTCCTTGCACATCAACCATCAAAAGAAATCCTTCCTTGGGCTGTTTTAAATCCAGACCCATTAAACTAGTGTGTGTCTGGCATCTCTTCTCTAAGTGTCCCACTTTTCCACACTTGAAACATTTCTTTCTATTCCACTGTGTCATCTGGTTTGATACAGTACATTCATTTTCAGAAACATTCTTAATTATTCTCTTTTCTGATACAGCACATTTAGCCTCAGCATCCATCGTTAGAGGGCCACCCATTCTATGGCAAGCCTGCGTGGCTTCCAAGAATCTCTCTGCTAGCATGGTTGCCTCTCCAAGATTTTGGCAATTTTGCTGTATAAGAAAAACATTCAAATCTTTAGGTACCCCAAGCATAAATTGTTCCAGCATTATAATATCTAATAACATTTCTACTGTCTTTTGCTCAGGCTCCAACCATTTTACAGCTAAACTTCTGATTCTCTGACTCAGAGCCCTGGGTGTCTCACCCACTTTCAATGTAACAGCTCTAAACATTCGCCTATACTCTGAAATAGACAACCCTAGGCGATCTCTAATAGCTGCCTTTACATCCTTATAAATCAAAGCCTGGGCTGCTGGCATTGCTCTGTAAGCTGCTAGTGCCTCACCAGTTAATGAGGCTGCCAGCCTTACTGCCCACTGGGTCTCTGGCCATGCTAAAGCCTGTGCCACTCTTTCAAAAGACTCTAGAAAATCATCAACATTATCTTCTGGAGTTAATTTCCCAAAATTAAATGCCCCAATCCCTTGATTGAGTCCCACATTGTCCATATGTGGTGTACCAGTACTAACTGCTGGTCTTGCATCTGTTCCACTTTGGCTCTGCAGCTGAACTAGAGCTTGCACCAGATCAAGCACTGGTTTCTGCTGTTCCATTAAGGCCTTCATAGCAGTGACCTGGGCCTGCTGTGATAGCTCCTGCTGCTTGCTAAATTGGGCTGCCATCCACTGAGCCATCTCCCTCGGATCCATCTTGACCCCTGCAAGAAAAGAGAGAAAAAAAAAACCCAAAGAGCAGCACCTTCTAACCAGGTGTGTGTTTTTTTTTTTCAACTTTTTTTTTCAATTACCCCCTGTGCTTACACACATCCACCACTAGACATGCCCAGGTACATATTACCTTGTCTCAGTGATGAATCCAGCTTTGCACAGGGTCTTTTCCTCCAGGACAGCTTCCTGGAACAACCACTTTTCTTCCAAAGTGCAGATGAGGGAAAGAAATCTTCTTACAGCTTTAAACTTGACTTTTATTTGTAATCCACAACAAGTAAATCCTCTTGGTGCAAGAGCAATCCTGCCGACTACGCCATTTGTCAAACGGCTGCCTAGGGTGAGAACTTACACAAGCTTGACGATGCATATATTCATATGATTCTTGCAAGGTATTGTGGGTATTGTAGTTCATTCACTCCCAAACACAGCTGATGACAATAATTTGAGTTGTGAAACCAAGTGGTAAGATCAATAAAATACTTCTTTTATTGATGGGGTTTAATTTACCCAGCACATGTATGCTTGATAGCACTATAAATGAGGTTACTTGCTTGCAGTGTTTTATTGTATACAAAAAAGTCAGTAAGTAAACCAGAAACAACCTTCAGCTTGTCAGGCAATTAGCTAATGTTTTCTTAGCAATTAATTACCAAATACAAAGGCACAAAGAAAACAATAACTTTGCTGGTTAGGTTAACTTCTGCTTATTTTCCACGCCGATCTCAGCAGTGATTCTCCCTTGCTCACACACACAATCAGGTGCAGCCCTAATTACTATCAATGGACCAGCTGAAAGCCTTTAGCTGGCTGGCTGCTACTGTGTGAGCCCAAATCCTGCTTTAAGAGCTGTTTGCAGTGGAAATAAAGAACAAAGTTAGGTTTCTTTGTGATGGCTGATGTGTTTGCTCAGAGAAAGCTAGTAATAGCATTTAGATAGAGAACAGTCCATATAAACTGTACTTTCATCTGCTGTATCAATCAGCATAGGGTCATTATCATACATTGGCACAGACGAGTCTTTCATTAAGGCACTATCATGAGAATGCTTATTCCCTTGCTGCCATTCTCTATTATAGATAGGGTCTGGATCAGTGTTCATACCTGAGCCTCTCCTGCTATCATTATTCCTCTCTGTATAGCCTGGCCAATATGTAATCCAATTCTGATGTCCAGCCTTCCAATCTTGATCCCTGGACACTGGATCTTCTCTCACATACCTTCTGGCCTTGGTCTGAAAGTCCCTTCCACATGCAGTCTTCTCTCTTCCAGGTAGCCACTGGTGATTCCTATCTCTGCCACTCCATTCCTCTGGCTGAATCCAGTCCAATGGACTCTGCTGGCTTTTGGAATACCTCCCAGTATGAGTACTGCCTTGGAATCTCCCAGACCTTCCAATGGCCTTTCTTCTCTTCCTTCCAGAGAGTTTCCTTCTCTCTCTATCTGCGTGGCTTTTGCTGAAGCTGTTCTTCCTCAAGCTCTTTCTGTGGCTTTTGCTGAAGCTGTTCTTGAAGTTCTCCCTGAAGCTGTTATCTGAAGAATAATCTCTATTCTTATCCTGTTCTAATGTGTGCTGCTCCCTAACACAGCGCAGCTGTCTTGAATCAGGCCCTGCCCTTTGAGATGAGTGCTTAGGGATTACCTCATAGCTCTCTTGATTGCACACACATTTTCTCACTTCAGCCCCTCTCATGGCTGCTGGAAACCTGGTGCATTCTGGGACTGGTAGTCTTTTATGTGAAAACTCTGTTTTCTCACTTCTACCAGAACTGACAGGTTGCTTGTTCAGAGTCACATCATCTTTTCTATAGCTCCTACCTGAGCTATGATAAGCTTCCTTATCACAGCGTTACAAGACGCCATAAATTAACGAGCGTTACAAAGTGCCATGTAAAGTGCCACGCAAGGCGCCCTGTACGGCGCCCATAAGGCATTTGATAAGGTGTCTAGCAAGGTGTCCAGAGCAGTAGCACAATGGTTAATACACTAACTAATGGTGCAGGGGTTGTGAGCTCAATCCCCCTGTGGGTCTAATGAGTAAAGCTGGCTGAGACATTACCTTTTACTTTAAATCAGTGCTATCTGAAGCATTGTGTTTTGTAATTTTAATTAGTGCTGCCAGCAAACACACCCTCACAGGGCTGTAACCTAAGGTGCCGCATAAGGCGCCCTATAAGGCACTCCAGAGGGCACATTATAAAGTGCACTGTCCACCAAGATAACCTATAATGTTCCCCATGGAGTGCCTGATAAGATGCCTTATAGGGCGCTTTACAGGGTGCCGTAGAGGGCGCTTTATAGGGCGCCTGATGAGGCACCGTAAGGTGACAGCACTGTGAAGGTGTTTTTGCTGGCATAACCAATTTAAATTAAAAAAAGAAAATGCTTCAGACAGCCCACCAAATAACCCCACTGTGGGATCAAACCCATGACCTCTGGCTCCACAGGCAGTGAAGTAACTAGTGGGCTACAGCTCTAGTGCTACTAACAAGCCCCTGGCTGGCTACTGAAGGACTTTAGGTCACCACACAAACTGTCTGCTGTGGTCACCAGGATTTGGGTTAACCCACCCGTACCCATGGTGCACTGCATATGCAGGTCAGCAGACTATAGATGACCACAAGATGGGGTATGCACCCCCACAGCACCTCTGCCTGGTAGGGGCAACTGACTGTGTGTGTTACTGGCACAGAGTAGCTACAGACAGTAGCCCAACAGGGTGCCCATAAGGCGCATGACAAGGTGCCTAGTAAGGCGTCTAATAGGGCATCCTAGGCTAAGCGCCATATCAGGTACACATGGATAAGGCAGTGCAGAACGCACTCTGGGCTATAGAACCATACGTCAAGGTGACCTAACAAGGGTATGGTGTCCTAGGTCAGTGTGCCCTAGGGACTGCAAGGTGCCTCAGGAAGACCTGCATGACCTGTGCGGAACAGAGACAGATGTAGCCCTAACACTACATAGAGCATGCAGGAAAGGCAATGAACAGGTGAGGGAAGGAGGGAGAGCTGGGAGCCACTGGACCTGCCATATCTGCGGGCATCCCATGTGGCTGCCAGCAGCGATGACAAACATGGTGGGGGCAACTGTACCACAGCACAGGGTGTTGGCAATGTAAAGTACCGGAAAGACAGTTTGTGGCAGATGATGGGAATATGTGTCCCCCAGTGGAGGTGGAGGTGGCAGGATAGTTACAATGGTGGGTGGACAGAGGAGTGGTGGTGCCATACAGATGAGGCATAGGCGAGGCAAGCACAAAGAGATGCAATGCAGGAAAGGGTAGCAGTGCAGGACATGGGGTGAAAGCCCACACTGGCATACAGGACACCTCACAGCTGACAGATGCAGATAGATGGACCGAAGGATGGTTGGCAACTGTGATGAGGGCAATATGAGCAGGCAGCACATAGCAGCCAAGATATGACTGTTACAGGGATTACAGGTACCAGCGTAGGAAAGGCATAAAAAAAAAGGAGAACAAAGAGGGCGTGAATCCATGACCACTAGGATGAAAAGCACTGCACAAACCAATAGGCTACACCACCACTCTGAGGCTCACAGCAATGGCTGCAAAGAAGAACACTGCACGGCACCACAGAAAACACTAGCTGTGTGTCAGGAGAGGGCAACCCAAGCAGTCACCATGATGCAATGCACAGGTAAAGCAGGTGTCCACAGCTCATATCACAGTCTATAGGTGGGACGGGAGGCACATAGAAACAGATGCACACACACCATGAGATGTAACGCAGTGTAAACAGCATGCAAAAGAGCATGGGAGCGATACACGAAGGGTGTCAGGGGCCAGCTGAAGGGAAAGCTATGTGGATGGCCCGTGGACCAGGGCAATGGACTGAAAAAGGAGCATGTGAAAGACCAACCCGCTCAGTGAAGTGGCACAGACTAACCAACAGCAGCAGTACAAATTGACCAAGCAGACCGGTCACATGGTCACCACCAAGAAAAAGCTATAGGTAATCCACAAGATGCGGCAGATAGGCTGCAGACAGGGCACACGGTCATGCATAGCCCAAAGATGGAAGGGTGTATGGAGATGTGGCAGGGCTGCAGACAGCACATGGGCAGATGATCAGCAAACATGAAAGGAAAAGGAACAGAACATGTGGGGTTCAAACTGGCAACCTATGGATTGGCAATGCATGTCTGTGACCACTATCCCAAAGAACCCTAACAACCAAAATGCAAACAATGGTCCACAAAAGGCACCCACTAGATCACAGCAGACATCGTATCCCGCACCCTGATGCACCGTATGGCTTGGATAAACTCACGGGGCCTGTGTGGCAGGCACCTTCGCCAACACACATCCAATCCATGTTGCGAGCCCACCTACCTGGTGCTGCCCGTGGACCCTAACCACCCTGACCCCACACCACCATTGTCTCCCCAACCCCTGGCCCTCATTCCGTCACCCATCCCAACTAGACTTTAAGATGCGATGAGGAGGGTGTCAGCACGACACGTCCCCACAGCGCTTTGTACAGGGGGCATGTACAAACAAAGGTATGGAGTCATCTATGTAAGTAAACAGTTGTCCATCCCGCTTTACCCCTCATATGAAGCAGTGGCCAATGTAGGGCCACATAGCATTGCCAAGGCAATAAGGAGGGGCAAGAAGACTGCAAACCCCAGTCCCAACGTTCCTGTCCCCAGGTGAGATGTGAGCCCATGGACCCCTGGTCTGAGGTACTGTGTCTGAACCAGTAGGCCACCATCCCTACTGTGCAGGTGCGGTACGTGTGTCAGGGATGAATGTAGTGGGACTAAAATATGTGATGTAACCATACCCAGACATGGTACACATCAGCAATACCTTTACACTGTGGGGATAAAAATGAGTCCCTCAGGTACTGTCATTACAGGTTGAATTCCGCTTGTGTTAACGTCTAAGGCCCAAGGAACAGCTTGCTCTGACTTCATCACACTGAAACTGCAAATCCAGCAAAGATTGAGCAATGAAATGAACCCATACCCTGTCCCAGAGAGCTTACACAATGAGAATCTCTGAATACCATACAGCCAATGAAAGGCTATCACATGGCCAACATGGGCCTCTCAAATGAACAAAGGAAAACATAAACAAAGAAGACAAACATCATTATCCATAGTTTATCTGCAGGAAACATGACTCGCAGGTCAGCACACAGCGAGTGAGAACAGGATTCAAAAGCCAAAAGTGGAGACAGGATGCTACAGTGAGACATATCAAGAAGCAAAATTTCTATTAACAATAATGCAGAAGAAGAAAAGAAAGGAATCAATTTGTCAGCAAGCTGTGGATATAAACATGGAGAAGAATTCCTGATGCATAGACATAGCTGATCTCATTGGAGTGAAGCTGTCCTCCATCTCCAGGATTGACGATACCTCAGCTAGGTGCTTTGTTTGTCATAACATGGTTTGGAAATAAAATCTATACCTTACTAAAGCGAAGCGTGTTGTGACAGGCCTGGAAAAATCTAAATAAAACAAATCCTAGGCGTCTATGGTGTCATGAACAAATAAATCAAAGTCCTGTAGATGTATGTTGGGGTCGAACACAAACAGCCAAAACAGAACATAGGCAATCCCCAAAGAAAGTTAGGGGAAGCCCAGAAAAGCCCCAACACCACCTACCCCCTCACCCACAGGCCCGCACCCGGATGTCGTACCCAAATGATCTTGCATGGATACCCCTGCTTACCACCATACACAGTCCCCAGTGTGGCTATCAGCACCCATGGCTGGCTGTACCAGGTAGATACTGATGGCCCACAGAGCCGTCTACACACACTTGATCCCTCCCCATCTAACCAAACCACGAGTGACGCCAGTCATGATGACATTGGTGCCTGGATGGCTCACCATGGCCAGAAAGCGGACATGGCCACAACTGTACCTCCCATCCATCATCGTCACACATCCCTGCCCCATCCACCATTGTCAGTGTCTGTGGATAACTCTGTAACTCCCCCAGTGTCCCCAGGTTGCAATCCGTGGCCATCCATGGACCCCACCCTGTTCACAACACACAGCCATGTGGTAGCTAGCACCCGCCCCCTCCTCTACAACACCAGTGACACCCGCCCCACCCACCCTGAACACACTACCAATACGGCCATGCACTGTCCAATTGCATCCCATCGGTACCTCAGTAGTCTGCCCCCTGCATCCAACCATGTGCCATGCTAGTCATGGGTGCACCACCCCATGTCTGGTCACATCAAAGCCCCCCTCCAACCCTTACCCAACCCATGTCAGACCCTCTGTACAGGGACCAAGATGCAGAGACCACGTGGTGACCCACCACCCCTCATTTCCCAGCTCCCCGCACAACCACCCCTGAAAAAATCGTGGCCAAGCAGGCACCCACCACCAGTGCAGCACACCCCTACTGGCAGCCCCACACTCTGCCCCTGTCTCCATGAAGCAACGTGTGCCATGAGCTCACCCCCACCGTATGTATAGCAGTCACCATCCCCAACCTACCTCAGACCCAGGTTGAAGCATGCAAAGTCAACAGGGACCATGCAAAGTCACCAGTGACGTATCAATGTTCCACAACAATGCAAAGGTGATCCCCCAGCTGCAATCAACGAAACACCCAGACAGTTCATGACAGTGACGGTGTGTCAGTCCCCCAGTGACAGTCAAAATAGCAGGCCAACAATGAGATCCAAAAAAGGCCTGTGTCCAACTTGCAGGGGTCCATCTCCCATTGGCACCAACACCCAGGGACAGTTTCACAGAGGTGCCGTGTCCAAACACATTTGGCCGATGGGGTCTCCAGATGCAGTGTAGTAGATGTGCCATGTATGTTGGCTGTGTCCTGTGTGAAAAGGGGTAGAAAAAAGGTAAGGGAATGGCACACCCACCATCAGGTCACAAAGGAGACAGTGACATCACAATATGTGCATCATGAATGGTCAGATATCACAACATGACACGGCCACAACACACAGCACAGTGCACGTGAACCACAGCAGGAGATGGCCCTGCAGAGCAGGATACCATCTCAACATGGTCATGTAAATGCCCATGTCACACAGGCATCCCAGAGGTCCACAGCATGTCCAGCAGTGGTGGTACACAGAGATACCCCAGAAAGGCACGTTGATACTAACAGGCCAAATGCAGCATCTGCATGTGGTGTATGTCACAGAAGATCTAAGGTGAAACCTACCTGAAAGGTATAGCATGTGTCTGATGGGGACAGTCTGAGTCAGGCAAGGGCACAAGGGGCCCCAGTAGAGGCTGCAGACGTCAATGAACTGCGTCAATCACCATGTCGTCATGGTCAGCTGTCAGTGGAGCATGTCCGAGGAATGTTGCGTTGCGTGAAAACCAAACGTTGATGTGCAGTGTCCTGCCAGCAAACATGAGACACGTCAGGGAACAATATATGACACATGCACACAATGTACAGAAGGACAGAAGCAGAAGGACATAGAGAGACGGGTGAACATCACTGCACAGGTGGCCAGACACATCCCTGAAACAGACAAAAGGCATAGGGGAGCAGAAGGTACCGTCAATTAGACATGTCCCAAAGACACAGAGACATACACCGTGAGACAAGATATGCATGCTGCAAGCTGCAGATGGCTGGACTGTCAACAATAAGGGACCAGTGGAGACAACCATCCCAGTCCATGCATGGGTGCACCGAAGTTGTCTAATGCCACAATGGCAGGGAAGTCTGTACGTGCGCTCAAACAATACAATTCCCTGTGTCCGGAGACACACACAGCCCGGTAACATGTGCAGTAGGTACAGTGTGTAGACTCCCAAAATGTGCACAGGCAATGGTCACATGTATGTCAAACGGAACATATGGTGGATGGAGTGGTAGGCCAAAGACATGTGCAACACCAGAGGAGCAGTGGAGAGGGAAACACATATATGTGTCATGCGGTGCTGCCACCACAGTACACCTACCTGTATGTCCACCCACCCCAGTCACCTGCAGGTTGCATTGACATACACACAGTCCCTACATGCACCACAGCATTGGGCAGTATTGGCAGCCTATCCTGGGGAGCCCAAAACACAGCAGCCTATCCTGGGGAGCCAAAAACACAAGAGACATATATAGACATGTCATGACAGTGCCATGAAACACACAGATCAGATCACACATGGCAACCCAGAAGCACATCCCCACACATGCAGAACTTACAGGAGAAGAGCTCCTCGATCAGATGTTGCCTGGCCGCCATCCCCTCACGTGTGTCACCACAGCCATGTGCAGGAGGGCACACAGGATCCTCCTCTAGATCCTCATTAATTTTGACTGGGACATTGTGCCTGAGAGCAATGTTGTGGAGGATTCAACAGGCCAGAATGATCTGTGCCACAGTCAGGGGACCATACTGTAAGGCACCGCAGGTCCTATCCAGACACCTGAAGCGACTCTTTAGAATGCCAAAGGTGTGCTCAATGACTGAGCGGCTGGAGGCATGGGCCTCATTGTACCGCATCTCTGCACCTAGCCGAGGGAGATGCACAGGGGTCAGCAACCAGGCACGACACCCACATCCTGCATCACCTGCAGAAAGAAACATCGTACAGTCACATGTGAGATGAGGGACCCACAGAATCACTGGCATAGCAATGTTCAACTGGACAGCAGATAAGCATGGACACAAACATATGACATCACATCATTGCACATGATGGCAGTGCACCAGAGTCTGATGCTGGGAGACCCATAGCCCCAGGGAAGGTCAATGGGGGCAACAGACATCTATGGTACCATGTAAAAAAAACACGTCCCAAACCTGTGCCCAGACAACAGCAGTGGCTGCTGTGAGGGCATCTGGCTGCCAGCAGCATGGCATACTGGGAGGGGCAGAGATGTGCACTTGTGCAAGTGTGTGACAGTCATGATACAGTGCACACAGAGCAGAGGTCAACGGAACACATCCCTGAGGGTCCAGGTGAGAGTGGCAGTGGAGACAAGATAAAGTGGGCAGACATTTAGCATACATGAGTGATAGCAGATGCACCCACAGCTCAAAACATGTGTCGCCCCTACATGGCCAACAGAGAAGAGGCCCCATACACACTGTACATCATGTGGATGGTTCTGTGCCCCCAATTCCCCCCCTGGATGGCACACACACAAACATGTGGTACATGGGGTGGGAGAGGAACACACCCCACAGGCATACATATGTACAACTGCCCATGCAGTATGCCTGAGGCCAGGTGTGGGAGGCATGGGCAAGCCAGAGGTATCGCACGCAGCAATGGAAGGGACACACCATACGTGTCCAGAGTGTCCCTGTACACAGGAGCTGGGTAACCGAAGAGCAGAGGCAGATAACAGTCCACACCACGTGTGTTGGAACACCCAGATGAGCACTGACACACACATGGTATACAGAGAGACGTGTGGCAGCACACAGAGGTATGTGACCCCATCCCTGGCAACAGGGTGTGATGTTGTGTAAAGGGCCACAAATTGGCTGCACCCCAAAACACCACCGCAATGTAAGGCATGCAGAGGACACAGGTGACAATAGGGTCCCGTCAACCATATACTGTAGGTGCATGTTAGATATGGTGAATACCCACCCAGCAGGACATAGTCCTCATATTGTCCAGCCTCAAATTGGCCAAACAGTGCCGAGTGCTGCAGGATATAGGAGTCATGGGCTGACCCTGGGAACCGTGGAACCACATTCAGAATAAGCCTACTTGCATCACAAACAACCTGCACATTCAGGGAATGGAAGTGTTTGCGGTTGCGGTACACAACCTCCCTGTCGCGTGGCAGGACCAGGGCAACATGTGTGCAATCTATAGCTCCCATCATGTGTGGTATCCCTGCAATCCACTGGAATGCCTGTCCCAGGGACCCCCAATATTGCCTACTGTTGGGAATTGCAATGTAATTCCCAACCCGGCTGACCATGGCCCGCAGTACCTGGTGGAGACAGTGAGAGAATGTTGGCCTACTAATCCCACTCACTGCGGCCACTGAGGATAGGAAACAGCCAGAGGCAAAGAAATGTAGGGCAGCCAGGAGCTTGGCCAATCCCGGTATAGCATGTGACCGGGCAGTCCGGGGCTCGAGGTCAGGTCTGAGATCCTCGTAGAGCTCCCTAATAGCCCCTGTGTCCAGACGGTAGAGGGAGATTACCTGGTCCTCCTCATGTCCTGGAGCATGGGCCTGGGCCTGTAGAGGCGTTGCAGGCAGGGCCATGCCTCAGCATGCCTATGGCGCCGTTGTTGTCCCACACCCGCCTGTGGACCCCCCACAGCTGCAGGCTGTAGTTTCAGCGGGATAGCACCCATGCCCAGTGCCGCAGCCCCAGGTACATCATCTCCCTCTTCCGGAAACCGCAGCCCTGCCAGCTCCACCAACGCAACCACCGCACAACCTGCCTTCACAGTCTGAGCCATGATAGACACGGGATGGAGGACAGGTGGCTGGGAAATAGGGTGTGGGGCGGGGATGAAAATCAAAGAAACGATACACACCTGGTGAGCCTGGAATGTCCACTAGCAACAGCATGAGTCTGTACGTACAGAAGCATAGCGACGCAGCACGCACAGGAGCGCGCGTTCCCACATTGCATCCACCTAAATGCATGCATGTGATTGGACACGTTGGATGAGACTGAGGGGAGGAGGTGGCATGTCCATCTGATGCAGCAGGGTGCAAACATATGGCATTCTACATCTCGCACCACACCCAGAGGGCAAGGTGCGACTGCAACGCAAGACGCGTTCCCACACGCGTATACATAGCGTGAAGTGTACGTCTGATGCAATGTGCATGATACACATTGCAGGATCCTCATACATGTGTGGGAACGCACCGGCACACCCCAAACAATGAGGTCCAGTAGAACGTGCATGTATGCAGCAGGAATCACGATGGAGGTCAAAGGGCGTGTGTATGGTGCGGTGCACATGAACTTTGCCGATATTGAAGGATCCTAGGACAGTGAGTGTAGAACGCTGCATTCCGCCTTTAGTACCGCACGCAGGATACGCCATGCGTGCGCAGGGGTAACGTGTGCTATACAGTGCACGCGCAACGCGCGTAGAACCACACCCAAGGTACACATATAACTAGAGCAGGTTTCAAATGCCAAACACCTCAGCACACATATCCAACCACATCATGGAGAATATCGATGGAGGAAACCAGGAGGCTGGAGGGGGGCACATTTCACAGCCACCAGTGCCCATCCTGCCGGTGAGGAGGCGAGTGAGAGGCCAGGCCCATCTGGGGCCCCACAATACCTCAGCGAACAGCCCATAGGTGCACCAGGGCAGAAGCACCACAGGACCCCGGTGGCAGAGGAGGTCAGGAAGAGGGCAGTGCGCTTCAGCCAGGAGGAGAATGACCTACTGCTGGCCAGCATCCTGGAACATATCGAAGTGCTGTTCGGACGTCTGAGCTCAACTACAACCATTGCCACGTGCACCAGGGCATGGGCTGAGGTGCAGGCAGCGGTGGCAACAGCAGGGGGACCCCATCGTGACGTGGAAAGCCTGAGGAAGAAATACTGTGATATAAAGCGCAACATCCAGATGGAGCTCACCAGAGAGAGATGTGGTGCACAGGGCACTGGAGGGGGCCCAGCACAGATGGCCAATCTGATGGAGCTGGAGCAGCGCCTGGCAGACCGCCTGAGGCCCATGTACATACATGGCCTGCCCCCTTCATTGGACACGGCGCACCCCAGTGCCGGTAAGTCTGAGTGAGCTGTACTGGTGGTAGACAATACACACACATGTGCAGGGGTGGGGGGCAGTACATGGCTGACAGAGATCCAGGGGGTGACACTGACACAGGGCCTAGGGGTGGGCCAGCACAGGGGCAGCTGTAGGTGCATGGCCCAGTGGGGGGGAGGTGTCGACAGTGGGCGGGGGGTGGCACAGCGCAGTGGATGAGTGCGGGGGCAGGAGGACAGGTCCATGGTAGCAGCAGAGGTTGACAATGTGTCGCAGGGACACAGTGCAGGGATGGCGAGGACAGCAGGGCCACACGGGTAATGATGCGGGTGACAGGGAGGCGCACTGCACCTGTGCCTGCCATGGCCAGTGGTTGCAGGGACACAGGTGGTGATGGGGTGGCATGGGGTGCGTGGCAGCATGCAGGAGGGGAGGGGGCCCTGGTAGTGCAGGGCACAGGGGGCACCAGCAGGAATGGAATGCTGCTGGGGGGGCACAGGGGCCCTGACCCAGACCCATGTGGCTCACCCACATGCATGTGCCTGCCATGTGCTGCCACCCACAGGCTGCCGTCAGTCTCACTGTCACAGGCCCGTCCCACCCTGCCCATGCAACCATGCCCACATATCCCCACCGCCACAAGGCACGCCCGTCCCTGGCTCCATTGGAACAACACACCAGCCCTGCCCCAGCAGCCATGCCAGACCATGTGGGGTGCCCACAGTACCACATGCACACGGCCACTGGTGGGCCGCCACGGGCACCGGGGACACAGAAATGGGACGGTGCAACTCACACCCATGCACAGGTGGCCTCTATGTCAACACCTCTGTAGCCTTGGTGGCAGCACACCGACCAGGGTGCCCTGCACCCCACACAATGCGTATGTAGGGGGTGCGATGGGGTGGACAGGCAGCCAAGCCCTATCTGACCTATGTAACATTTTGCCCTACAGGTGACATATACTCCATTGAGGTGGCAGAGGAGGCGTCAGAACACACCGACCCTGGGCCATGGTGCCATGTGAACACTGTGCCAGAGGCGCTGCCAATGGGGATACAGCACTGGGAGCGGGGGGTCCAGCCCCACCCCCGGGGGAGGACAGGGGACAGGGCCTATGGCCGGCAGAGGACAGCACGCCACCGACTACCACAGCCATGGGGGAGGTGTTTGCAGATGACACACAGCAGTCCAGGCAGGATGTGAGGTCCGTGATAACAGGGGTCATCGGGGAGATGCGGTCACACTCTGAGGCGGCACAGAGGGATGCAGAGGGTGAGTGACGAACCGTGTTGGTTTGTTTATGCCTATGTACAGGTGGCAGATGGTTCCCTTTCTCACAGTGCACAGCCTGCCCCCCCCCCACAGGTATACAGCATGTACTGCATACGGTGGTCCATGAGCAGCACAGGCAACGCCATGAGGTGTGCCACATGCGACACACAATGTCGGGGATCCTGGCAGAGATGCACGACCTGGCAACATCAGCATGTGCCATAGCTGCCAGCATGGAGCTCCTGGCGGCAGGCAGAGGGACCCCCTCAGGACTGCAGTGGCCACCACTGCCACCAGCAGCAGCAGCAGCAGCAGCGTCAGGCATGCCACCTGCACCACGGGGTGGGAGGGGCCACACAAGGCATGGCCGAGGGCATGCAAAATAAATGGCTGCACAGGCAGCCGTACCTGATGTCATGTGTCCTGTGTTGCTTGTGGGAGGCCATTTTATGCACAGCCCTACCTGTGTCCACCCCAGGGACCAACCCCCTGCCACTGATACAGCCAGCCTGTGTCCCCCCCCCAATCTAGCTGTGGCCACCATGGGTTGCCCCACCAGCCATGGCATACCCACCTGCCACCAAACGGCAACCCTGCTGCCCCCAGCCCCACCAGTGTGCATGGTCCCCCCCTCCCCCCTGTCCCCCTGCCCCCTCCACCCCACTTGTCCCCACCAGCACCCGCTGGGGGCATGTTGGGGTGGCCCCAGATACATCTCCGTGCAGTGCCCTCCGCATCACATCGGATGGACATCGGATCCTGTACGTTGCCACGCCGGCACCCCTTGCCTCTGGCGAAGAGGGGCGTGTGTTCTTATAGGAACCTTCTGCTGTCCTCTTTTTCAGGATTTTCTCAACTATCTCCACATTGGGGCTTCTGAGAGAGGTAGTCTTTGCTTGGCTGTATGTGTGCATCAAACAGAAAGCTTGTAGTTGGGCTCCGAGGAGTAAGGCAACTGACAGATATGTATGTTACCCAATGGTGCAGTTTCACCATATACAGGATATTTGTGCAGGTTTCAGGAAAACAGAGTATTCCTCAGAACCATTCAAAAACCCAGCAATGTCTGTTTAAAGATTCCCCATATTGCAGGGTACAAAGGTTTGTAGCAGCAAAGATAAGTCACTCTCTTTGTAGCCTTGCTGGCAAAAGCAGAAGATCAAACGTATATTCATTGGCCATGATAGCATAGCCTCCCTTCAGCTTCAGAAACCTCTACAACACAGACACAATTCAGGGTAGGAGAAAGCTCTGTTACAAATGCTACATTCTTACCCCAGTGTCCTTGTTCTTGCAGCAGGTGCTTACCAGGCTCATCTCAGATTCCGGTTGTACCCCTTAGTCCCTATGACCTTCCCTCTAGCGACAGGAGGGATTCAGGGCCACCCAGCCTGAGAACTATGGGTTCCCCTCCCTGGTACACTCTCCCTCAGGACTAGCTTGTGTTATCCCTGTTCCTCAGGTTCTAGAGCTTTGCCCAAGGAACAGTCCATAAGAGTGTCATTCCTTTTCAGGTGTACCTCAGGATCTCCCAGCTGCATAGGTCCAGGTTCTCCATCCTTCACACTGTCTTCAGCTACCAGTCTCCTAGGTAAACCTGGTATCTCCCCTGTGCCTAGCTGCCAACCCTCCTGTAAACGTGCTAGATCCCACGAAGCAGTCCACTCTCTTGGATGCTCTGTGCCTTTGCTCTGCTCTGCACCGGTCAAACCTCTCCAGCCTGCAGCTGTGCCTCGGCTCGGAGCATTCTGGCGTCCTGCTTCCCCTTCTCCCCTGCTGCTGCCCTTGCCCCCAACTTGGCTCCCACTTTGGCTGTTTCATTCATATTCTGGCCGCAGTTTCTACTTCCAGGGCTCTAGCTTCCACCCCTCCACACACAGGTAATGGCAATCAGCCTGCCTTCTTGCACCTGAGTACTTGCTGCATTCCCTGCCTAAGGGGCTCTGGGCTCTGTGACCTTCCCCCATCATTCCAACAGTGGGACCATGCAATGTGGGCCCGGTGGAAGACGTCTGATTCCTGGAGGTGTTTGTGGCCTTCCTAGCCTGCTTCAGAAACAAGGGACCCTTTACAGGGGTGAAATCCCTGTCACTTTGCCCTCCCTCATACCTCTGATAGGCCTCCTTGCCACTATGTCTGTTAACATGTGCATGCTGTCTGACCTGTCCACATGCCCATCCCTGGTAGCACACTGGTAGGGCACTGCTGGTACTATGTATACCACCGTGCATAGTTCATTGCACTGTGTGCCATGGAGGTGCCCCAACCCCGCGGGCCCAACCCCTGAGATACCTGGACACTACTGATGGACATGGGCAGACGCATGCTGCGCTGCCGGGCCACATCACCCCCGTCACATAGGGCCCTCAATGGTCTACAGGATCATGACAGATGCACTGTGTATCCTGCATAGGTTTCCACACTGCACACTGCCACCACAACACGCCCCACCCCAGGCCCCAGGTACATCCTGGCACCCTCCCCATATGTGCCTGTCTGGCCACACACACCTGTGCAAATCTTGCCCCACCCCCATGCCCCATATATGCCACCCATCCCCTGTCCCCTGCATCCATGGCCCTTGTCCCTGGGTCCACCCCTAGCCATGCACACTGCTTGCCACAGTGTCCATTGTGCCTCTGGCATTGTCCATTGTGGTGTCCACCCTGGTCTGCACCCATCGCCACTGCTGCCCCTACCATTGCATGGTCCACCACAGCTGCCCCATACCCACCGTGCCACGTGTGTGCATTTGTCCATCTGTGGTGCTACCCCATGCAATGCCCATGGTCTCTCCCACCCCTGACATGGGTACAGTACCATGTGCTCACCCATTGTAGTGCACACAGACATGCATGTGGGTGCTCACACCTGTCATTCACACAATACTGAGACATAGCAATGAGGGACATCTGGCCATCATAGGTATGTGTAACATATGTACAGGTTTATTAACATTAGGAACTATTTACATGGCTGCCCATGGTCACAGCTATGAGGTCCTGTGGGGTGGGGGCCCTACCATCCACGTCCCTGGTGGGTGTGGCAGGCCATGGCATGGGCTGGCACAGGGTGGATGTGCCATGTGTGTCCCCACACTACACACCTGGGGGACCCTCATCACATGGTGGCTGGCCGGGTGCGCCCCCTGCATCGTGCTCTTCCAACCTGCACAGCCGGTCAGCCACCACAGTCAGGGTTGCCAGTACCTGCCCCATGATGCATGCGTTCTGCTGTTGGGCATGCACCTGGGCACAAACAGCCGCAGCCAGGCACAGCCCGTACATGCAGCCGCACAGACACACATCTCCCCTTGTCTGTGTGGCTGCATGCACGGTGTGCCTGTCAGCGTCTATGTGTGGCAGGCACACGTCCAGAGGGGTGCATCGCCGGCATCATGGGGTGGGTAGCTGGTGCCCCCGGTGCCCTGTGGTGGCCCATGCCAATAGGGAATGGTCACAACCCCTGCCCCCACCCCCACCCCCACCCCATCCCCTGCCACTCCCTCCCCCTCCCAGGCCCCATGACCCCACTCTACTGCCCAACCCACAGCCTCCCAAGCCCCCACCTGCTCCACCCCCTCCTCCCCCGACCCCTCCACCCCCTCCCCAACCTCCCCCTCACCCATCTCCCCCTCCTCCTCCCCGTCCCCCTCCTCCCCCTCGCTGCATCCAGCGCTGCTCTCCTCCTGGCCCCCCCACCGTTGGCTGCCACCATGGGCTCCGGGACGTCTCCTCATAGCCCACTTGTCTGTCCGCCTCCTCTGGCCCCGATCCTTCCCCGTCAGCACGCTGTGGGAGAGGGGAACACAAATTATCTCCATGGTAACATATCAGCCATGACAGTCACATGCGTCCTGTAGATCTGCTGGCCATTGCCCCACAGGGCCATGCCACATCACTCACCGTCACGTTGGGCCATCCGTTCACGCTGCACCCATGCTATGAACCGTGGGTACTTGGCCCTCAGCTCCCGGGCCTTCTTGTGCAGGTCCTCCACCTGTCGGAGAGACAATGCGCATGGACATTAGTGGACACACACCCGCACCAAACACAGGGACGCACTACATATATATGTCTACATGCAACAGGTACCTGCCCCTATTTTGTGCTATGTTCATGCCACAGGGTTTTGCCAGGGCCACCCCCATGTGTGCACTGTGCATGCACAGGTCTGGTGTGGCCCCTATGTGCCCTGTGTATGGGCCCTTCCGACCCAGACACAGCACACTTGTATGGGCCACCTCCACACATCTGCCAGTGCCCATATGCTAATGGCGGGATGAGAGGTGGGGCTCTGAAGTGCTTCCTGCAGCATCCTGGGGATATAGTTGAGCCTTGAATTTGCAGACAGGGCCACATACCATAGCACCAGGATGGGGGAAATTTTGTTTATTGAAAAACATGCAACAGATACAAAAACAAAGCAAAAACATGAAAAGCCAAACCAGTCCCAGACCCCCCAAAAACCCCCACCCACCCCGACAAAGCAGAGACAATGAACCAACCCCCCCCCGTGACCCACCCCAACCCACCACCACACACAGCAAACAACCCTCCGTGCCCTGCCCCCCACCCAACGACAGCACTTATCAATCCAAGAAATGTCCAATGCCCCTTAGTCCCAGACCCCCCCAAACCCCCACCCAGCCCGACAAAACAAAGTTCGGAAATGTCCAAGTCCTGTAGTCCCAGACCCCTCCTCTGTGACCCACCCCCCACCCAACAACAGCACACATCAGTCCAAGAAAGGTCCAAGTTCATGGCAACCCAGCTGTTGTAGGATTGCAAAACCCCCAACGAAACCACCCCCACCCCAACAACACCCAACAATCCCTCACAAATACAAACAAAACCCACGATCCCCCACCCCCACCCCCATCTCCCCCATCATCCGTCCCACAAAAACAGGCAGCAATACCCCACTTCCCCTGCCCTCAAGAATACCCAAATACCCCCTCCCCCAAACATACCACCCACCCCAAACACCCAACCCACCACAAACAAAAGTAACAGAAAGGCAACACCTGGCCCCTTCCCCCAACAAAGGCCCACAAAAAGAAATCAAAGAAACAAAACAAAATAGTACAAACCAAGCCAAAACAAAACAATGCCCTGATGATGCAGGACGGCGGAGCAGGATGCACAAATGGATGACGACAGCTCTGCACCACACCCCAAGATGACACCGGGAGGGAACACCCATCCCCAGACTGGAGCAAAGAGCAGGCCGCAACAGCCCAAAGAGAGAGATGGAGAGAGAGAGAAGGCCCACGAACTAGACCCCATCACCCACTCCCAGAACCCCCCCCCCGTTTCTTTGACAAATAGGGATGACTCCCCGATTCCCAGATCAACCCTAGGTCACCCTAGGTCAGCCCTCCCCCCGAATTCACGGGGGGCGGAGGGTGAGGTGACGCCACAGACGCTCCCAACGATGGGCCTCTACCACCCTCCTTTCGCGGTGTGCCATGCTGGAGACGTCCTCCAGAATGTCCCGCACCACCTCATCAAGGGGTAGGACCAACCCCCTGGCCGAGACATAACCGTGCGCCTGCCACAGATGGTAGCGTACTACGGCCGTGACGAGGTAGAGGGTCCCGGAGTCCTGTCTTGGGGGAATGGACCAGGCCCCGTATACCCACTTCGCATACGTAAGGAGGGAAAGATCATGCAGGTGAAGGGCAGCGGACACCAACTGGCAGGCCGCGACATTAAAGGGGCACTGCCGGAGGAAATGTTCCATGGTCTCCGTCTGCCCCTCACACCCTGCCCTCGGACAGTCCCGATTGGCCTGTGACCTGTACTTGAGGTTGTCCCTCACGTACAAACGCCAGTGGAAAGACAACCAGGCCACATCCCGAACCTTCTTCGGCAGTCGAGGGGAGTTCAACTGCCGAAGGCCCCGCTGCATCGTATCCGCCGGACAGTCCTGCAGGGCCCACCGTGGTTGAAAGTGGGAGGCGAGTACCATCCGATACAAGCCTTTCTGCCCCTGAGTTTGGGCGAGCGGGTCAGTCACCCCCCACCGCCGAATGAGCCCCACCATCGCAAAAATGTACGATGGGGCCTGTTCCCCGCTCCGACGCACACGTGGGACCGAGGATGCCCCCTCCCACCGCTCCCAGAAGCGGGAGAACCATTCCTGACAGGATGACGGAAGAACAAAGACCGTGGCAACGTGCAGAAAGAGGGGAAGCAGAAACGTCCCGAGGAGTTTGATCTTCTCCTCGAATGTACATCTCCACCCCCTCCACCGAAGCACCCGACACCATGCGGTCTCGACACAACGCTCCCAATTGGACACAGCGCAGTCCTCTGAGCCAAAGATGAGGCCCAAAATGTGGACCTCCCCCACGGGAGGAAGAAAGGGGGCGCAGGAAGGCGGGGAGGACCCGGAGGGCCCCAGCCACAGCGTCTGGCACTTGCTGTGGTTGACAACAGAGTGGGCCACCTCCGAGTACTCCTCCATGGCCTCCCGCAGGGCCTCCACCCCCTCAGTGCCGTAAACTGAGATGTCGTCGACGTAGGCCACCATGGTCACCGGGGGCGCACCAGGCGCCCCCAGGCCCCGCAACCCACCCAAGGACAATCTCCTGAGGAAGGGGTCGAGGGAGAACACATACAGCAGGGGGCTCAAAGGGCACCCCTGCCGCACCCCCGAGGCGACACGAAAGGGCCGTCCGAGCCACCCGTTGAGAAATGGGAAGCTCACCCTCCCTCGGTACAGCACCTGCAAGACGAAGAGGAAACCTGCGGGGAGGCCGAAGTGCTGGAGCACCACCCACAGGTACCAGTGATTGACTCAGTCAAAAGCCTTGGACTGGTCTAAGGAGACCAACCAGTGGTCCCGTTGGATCGACCAGCCTCTCTCCACCATCTATCGGACCGTGGCAGCAGCGTCCAGAACCCCTCTCCCCTGAATGGAACAATACTGGGATGGTGACAGCAAAACACCCGACACCTCCAACAGTCGGTTGGCCAAACACTTGGCCAGGATCTTCCGGTCCGCGTTCAGCAGAGAGAGCGGCCGCCAAAAGTCCAAAGAGCTATCGTCCTTTCCCTTGGAGAGCAGCAGCAGGACAGACTCGCGAAATGACCGTGGGAGAAACCCCGTATCCATGATCTCCTGAAACAGGGAGGTCAGGAAGGGGGCCAGCTGGGCGATGAAAGTGCGATAGAACTCCACCGGGAGCCCATCGCGCCCAGGCACCTTCCCCAATGGCATGGCACGAATCACCCTCTCTACCTCCACCTGCTGAATCAGAGCAGCGAGCGCATCGACTTGCGCCTGAACCGCAGCCGAATACACCGGGGGAAGGCCCAGGTACTCTCGGATACGTGTGAGGTCCACGGGACGATCCCCAAACAGGTCTGAGAAGTATTCCCCCACTATACGTAAAAGGTCCTCCTGAGAGGTGTGAAAGGTGCCATCCTCACCCCGCAGGGCCATCACCTCCCTACGCCGAACCCTCTCCCTGCAAATTAGGAAGGGGTCTGAGGTGACGACCCTACCGGCTGCCCCCTCGAAGCAAAGGGAGGCGTGGCGATCGTAAAGCAGGCCATGGAGCTGGACTCGCACCTCCTCCACCTCCTCCCGCGCTGCCCCTCGGGACACCAAATGGTCCAGTGACCTCCGGAGGACAGTGTAGGTGAGGTAGCGGGACCGAGCAATGGAGGTACCCCGGGAGCGGAAGAGTTTGCGGGCACGCATCTTCACCTCATCCCACCAAGCGCCACAGGAAGGGAAAATGCCCAACAGGGTCTCCTGGTCTGCGAGAAAGGCCAAGAACTCCTGGACCACCTCTGATGTAGCCAACAACTGCACATTCAGTCGCCACAGGCCAGGACCCCTGCTGAGCTCCTCGTGGGCCAGGAAGGACACGGAGAGGACGCAATGGTCCTAAAAGTCAACCGCCTGCAGCTGCGGTGGGGAACACTCCACCCGAGCACTCACATAGATCCGATCGATACGACTCCTGCAGGCCCCACGGTAATAGGTGAAACCCGGCGACCATGGAAATGCCCGGTGGTACACGTCCACCAGGTCAGCCGTCCGGGTCACCTCAGCCAAAAACGGCCATCGTAATGCGGCGGGCAATGCTCCCCTCCTCAGTCCTGCTGCAGGGTGGTGGTGTTAAAATCCCCTGCCAGGACCACTAAACGAGAGGTGTGTAAGTAAGGGCGGATGACCCTAAAAAGGGCCTTTTGCGCCAACCTAGACTGGGGGCCGTAGACCGCCACGAAACGAAACCGGTGAGGCCCGCAGTAGCCATCTAAGAGCAAACACCGGTCCTGCTCCAGTTCCCACACGTACTGCACCTGGAATAGGTTAGACGTGAACAAAACTGCTACCCCTGCATAGGGCTCGGCCGCAAGAGACCAGTACGAAGGACCCCACCTCCACTCCCACTTTGCCTGGTGAAGGTGAGCGAGCGAGGCGAGCCTGGTCTCCTGCAAGAAGATGACATCGAACCCACTCGCGGAAAGAAAATCATAGGCCGCAGCCCGCACCTGGTCTGTCCAAATGCTGGCCACGTTGAGAGTGGCGCACGAGAACGCAGGGGTGCAAGCCATGCCTATTCTGTGCGCAGTGACCCCTTCCTCTGCTTCACACCCACCTCCTGGATCCCCGGAGTCCCGCTTGTAGGAAACACCCGCAAGCTGAAGCAACCCCTCGGGGTCCGCATCGACCACCTCGAGGATCCCCTCCTCCCGTTTGACCCTATCACCCCAGGGGGTGCTGGTGCCCCCGGGACCACCAGGCAAAGCTGTCGCGAGGGCTAGCACAGTCCCCCCAGGGGTGAGGGGGCACAGACAGGTCGGGGCTCGGAGGAATGATCTCCTCAGTGGGAAATTTTTAATGGAAAACAAGCAACAATATACAGAATCAAATGAAAGACATACAAACCCAAAACAGTCCCATACCCCCCAAAAACCCCCACCCACCCCGACAAAGCAGAGACAAGGACCCAACTCCCCCCCCCGTGACCCACCCCAACCCACCACCACACCCAGCAAACCAAACCCCCGTGCCCAACCCCCCCAAACAGCGTCCAAAGAGCAGTCCATAAAATGTCCAATGTCCAAAAGCAAACCCCCCTCAAGACCCCACCCACCCCAACAGAAAGTAAACAAACCCAATAATGTCCGGGGGGCGAAACAGTCCCAGCTCCCCCAACCCTCCCACCCAACCCAGGAAGACAAAACAAGAACATAACAGCAAATCATATCCCACCCCAACCAAACACCCACCCCCCTACAACACCCAACATAGTCCCATACAAACAAATGATAACCCCCACAAATCCCCACCCCCACCCACCTCCCCCAAAACATTCCCCTCAACAAACCCACAATATACAATAAAAGCACACCCCCATTCTCCACCCCAAACCCACCCACCTCCCCCCAAAAACATCCCCCTCAAACAATCCCACAATACAGAACAACACACCCCCACCCTCCACCCCAAACCCAAACCCACCCACACACACCCCCAAAACCCACCCACAAAACCCCCTCCCCACACATACCATCCTCCCATAAATAAACCACACCCACCCTACACAAATAAATGAAACAACAAATGATACCCCCTGCCCCAATCCCCTAACAAAAGCCCACAAACAATAAGCAAATCAATATAAGAAAACAATATAAACATAAGCAAAACAAAGCAACAAAAACCCGGGGATGCTGAATGGTGGAGCAGGATGCACAAAGGAGGGACGGCCAGCTGTTACCACCTCCTCCCCACGTCCATGAGGGCTCCCCTCCCCCACCACACCCCCCCCGGGACCTATGAGGCTAGCCTACCCCCCCCCCTCCACCCCTGGATTCACGGGGGGCGGAGGGTGAGGTGACGCCACAGACGCTCCCAACGATGGGCCGCAACCACCCTCCTTTCGCGTTGCGCCATGCCGGACACGTCCTCCAGAATGTCCCGCACCACCTCGTCGAGGGGCAGGACCAACCCCCGGGCCGAGGCATAACCGCGCGCACCGCACGCCACAGGTGGTAGCGCACTACGGCCGTGACGAGGTAGAGGGTCTCGGAGTCCTGCCTTGGGGGAAAGGACCAGGCCCCGTACACCCACTCCGCATACGTGAGGAGGGCAAGATCGGGCAGGTGAAGAGCAGCGGACACCAACCGGCAGGCTTCCACATTATATGGGCACTGCCGGAGGAAATGTTCCATGGTCTCCGGCTGCTCTTCACAACCCGCCCTTGGACAGTTCCGCTCGGCCTATGACCTGTACTTGAGGTTGTCCCTCACGTACAAACGCCCGTGGAAAGACAACCAGGCCACATCCCGAACTTTCTTCGGCAGCCGAGGGGAGTTCAACTGCTGAAGGCCCCGCTGCATCACGTCCGCCGGACAGTCCCGCAGGGTCCACCGTGGTTGAAAGTGGGAGGCGAGAACCATCCGATACAAGCCTTTCCGCCCTTGAGATTGGGCGAGCGGGTCGGTCACCCCCCACCGCCGAATGAGCCCCACCATCTGAAACACATACGATGGGGCCTGTTCCCTGCTCCGACGCACACGTGGGACCGAGGACGCCCCCTCCCACTGCTCCCAGAAGCGAGAATACCATGCCCGGTAGGAAGCCACCCACCAAACCCCACCCCCCTCCCGCATGCGATTCAGGTGAAACGCAAGAGACAGGACGGACAGGAAGACAAGGGGGTGCAACATACCCAAACCGCCCTGCTCCCGGCCCAGGCAAACGATGTTGCGCTGGACAGGGTTCATGCGGTTACCCCACAAGAAACAGAAAAAGACAGCACTAACTGACGCCTGACAAGACGACGGAAGAACGAAGACCGTGGCCACGTGCAGAAAGAGGGGAAGCAGAAACGTCTTGAGGAGGGTGACCCTCTCCTCAAACGTATACCGCCGCCCCCTCCACCGCAGCACCCGACACCGTGCAGACTCAACACAACGAGCCCAATTGGACACCGCACAGTCCTCCGAACCGAAGACGAGGCCCAAAACGCAGACCTCCCCCTGAGGAGGAGGAAAGGGGGCGCAGGAAGGCGGGGAGGCCTCCGAGGGGCCCAACCACAGCGTCTGGCACTTGCTGTGGTTAACAACAGAGTGGGCTACCTCCGAGTACCTCCTCCACGGCCTCCCGCAGGGCCTCCACCCCCTCGGTACCGTCCACGTAAACTGAGACATCGTCAGCGTAGGCCACGACGGACACCGGAGACGCACCAGGCGCCTCCAGGCCTCGCAACCCACCCGAGGACAATCTCCTGAGGAAGGGGTCGAGGGAGAAAACATACAGCAGGGGGCTCAAAGGGCACCCCTGCCGCACCCCCGAGGCGACACGAAAAGGCCGTCCGAGCCACCCGTTGATAAACGGGAAGCTCACCCCCCCTCGGCACTGTTCCCTCTAAGCTGTGCGCGTGTGCGCGCGCACACACCTCGCCAAGTGAGCGCACATACTTTACAACAGAGCGCACAAAAATTATGGTTCTGATTCTGATAGAAAACAACACAGACATCTTAAAATTTAAAAGATGTTTTGTATTTACGGTTTTCACAAGTTCTACAATATTTTCTAGTGCAATCAATGTGGTGTACATGCTGTATTCTGACGTGTAGTCAAATTTTAAAGTATATAACTCCGAGTGTCGTTATGTGGCGCACAAAAATTTAACCTTCCTTCAAAAGCTGCACAGCTGATATTTTATGCGCACACAGCCTACAGAAAATTAGAGGGAACATTGCCCCTCGGTACAGCACCTGCAAGAGGAAGAGGAAACCTGCGGGGAGGCCAAAGTACTGAAGCACCACCCACAGGTACCGGTGATTGACCCGGTCAAAAGCCTTGGACTGATCCAAGGAGACCAACCAGTGGTCCCGTTGAACAGACCGGCCTCTCTCGACCATCTCCCGAACCGTGACGGCGGTGTCCAAAACCCTCTCCCTTGAACCGAAACAATACTGGGAAGGTTGACAGCAAAAACACCCGACACCTCCACCAGTTGGTTGGCCAAACACTTGGCCAGGATCTTCCGGTCCGCGTTCAACAGAGAGAGCGGCCGCCAACAGTCCAAAGAGCTATCGTCCGTCCCCTTGGAGAGCAGCAACAGGACAGACTCGCGAAATGACCGCGGGGAGAAACCCCGTATCCATGATCTCCTGAAACAGGGAGGTCAGGAAGGGGGCCAGCTGGGCGATGAAAGTACGATAGAACTCCACCGGAGCCCAATCGCGCCCAGGTACCTTCCCCCAACGGCATGGCACGAATCGCCCGCTCTACCTCCACCTGCTGAATCGGAGCAGCCAGTGCATCGACCTGCGCCTGAACCACAGCCGAATACACCGGGGAAGGCCCAAATACTCACGGATACGTGTGAGGTCTACGGGACGATCCCCAAAACAGGTCGGAAAAGTATTCCCCCACCATACGTAAAAGGTCCTCCTGAGAGGTGTGAAAGGTGCCGTCCGCGCCCCGCAGGGCCATCACCTCCCTACGCTGAACCTTCTCCCTGCAAGTTAGGAAGGGGTCAGGGGGGGAGACCCTAACCGGCCGCCCCCTCGAAGCAAAGGGAGGCGTGGCGATCGTAAAGCAGGCCACGGAGCTGGACGCGCACCTCCTCCACCTCCTCCCGCACTGCCCCTCGAGACACCAAATGGTCCAGCGACCTCCGGAGGACAGTATAGGTGAGGTAGCGGGATCGAGCAATGGAGGTGCCCCGGGAGCGGAAGAGTTCGCGGGCACGCGTCTTCACCTCATCCCACCAAGCACCACGGGAAGGAAAAATGCCCAACAGGGTCTCCTGGTCTGCGAGAAAGGCCAAGAACTCCTGGACCACCTCTGATGTTGCCAACAACTGCACATTCAGTCGCCACAGGCCAGGACCCCTGCTGAGCTCCTCGTGAGCCAGGAAGGACACGGAGAGGACGCAATGGTCCGAGAAGTCAACCGCCTGCAGCTGCGGCGGGGAACACTCCACCCGAGCACTCACATATATCCGATCGATACGGCTCCTGCAGGTCCCCCGGGAATAGGTATAACCCAGTGACCGTGGAAAAGCCCGTTGGTAAACGTCCGCCAGATCGGCCATCCGGGTCACCTCAGCCAAAAAATGGCCATCGTAATGCGGAGGGCAATGCTCACTCCCTCGGTCCTGACGCAAGGTGGTGGTGTTAAAATCCCCTGCCAGGACCACCAAACGGGAGGTGTGTAAGTAAGGGCGAATGACCCTGAAAAGGGCCTTCCGCTCCCACCTAGACTGGGGGCCATAGACCACCACAAAACGAAACCGGTGAGGCCCACAGAAACCGTCTAAGAGCAAACAACCGGCCCTGCTCCAGTTCCCACACGTACTGCACCTGAAATCGGTTAGACGTGAACAAAACCGCCACTCCTGCGTAGGGCTGGGCCGCAAGGGACCAGTACGAAGGACCCCACCTCCACTCCCGCTTCGCCCGATGAAGGCTAGCGAGCGAGGTGAGCCTGGTCCTCTTGCACAAAGATGACATCCAGCCCGCTCGCGGAAAAGAAAATCATAGGCCGTAGCCCGCGCCTGGTCTGTCAAATGCTAGCCACGTTGATAGTGGCGCACGAGAATGCAGGGCGTGCACGCCATACCTATTTCGTGTGTAGTGACCCCTTCCTCCTCTTCTCACCAACCCCCGGATCCCCGGAATCCCGCTTGCAGGACAAGCCTGCAAGCTGGAACAACTCCTCACGGTCCACGTCGACCACCTCGAGGATTTCCTCCTCCTCCTGTTCGACCCAGTCACTCCAGCGGGTGCTAGTGCCCTCGCGACCACCAGGCAAAGCTGTCGCGAGGGCAAGTCCAGTCCCCACGGAATGAGGGGGCAAAAACAGGTCAGGGGTTGGAGGAATGACCTCCTCCGTGGGGTCCACCACCGGTGCCGCCGCCCCCTTCCCATCCCCAGACAGAGACTGCGACAATAGACCAGTGCCCACCCTCGCGGGGGAGGCCGGGGCGGCCGGGTCAGCAGGGGGCTCCTGCGAAGGCCCAGCACCCAACTGCGGAGGCAAAGGCCCATCCTCCCTCACCTGCTCCGGTAGCTTCTCCAGGGCAACTACCGGAAGCCGGGCACCAGTATCCAAACCCTTAGGCGGACCCTGACCGCGGCGTGCCTTCTGAGTCTTCTGAGGCCGCCGCTGAGGAAGAGGGGCCGCCTCCGCCGCTAACCGTACCGAACGCCGCACAGGAGGCCCTGCCTCCGCAGGCAAGCCTCGTTCGCTCAGCCACATCAGTAGCCAAGAAGACGAAACGATTGACGTCCAACACGGGCTCTACCTCCAGCAATGGGGAGGTCTCCCGTTTCTTCCTCTTGGACTTGCTACCCTTGGAAGGGACCGTAGTCCATTCCTCAGGCGGCACCACCCGCAACCCCCTATCCTGTTGTGCAACAGCAACCTCCACCACATCAACCCTCTCCTCCGACCTACCCAAATCCCCTCCCCCGGGTGGCTCCCTCGGCTCGATGGACTCCTCTGCACTAGGGCCCCCGGTCTCTTCCTGAGGGAGAGGGGCCTCCATAGCCTCCTCCCGCACAGGAGCCCGAGGTGGAGTGATGGCAAGCCCCCCCGGTCCATTGTGTGACGCGGAGGGGCAGCGGGCAAAGGGGTGGCCCAACTCCCCGCAAAGGTTGCAGCGAATGAGCAAACACCCGGCCGAGGCATGACCCCGTCCACCACAACGAGTGCAGACCTGCTCGGGACAGTTCATGCTCAGATGGCGGAATGAGCCACAGCGGTGACACTCGCGAGGTTGCCCGGGGTAGTAGCACAAGATGCGATCCCGACCGAGGAAACCGGCCGAGGGCACGTGCTGCACGACGTTACCCACCTCACGCAAACGGATCCTACCTTTCCACGACCCGTCCCACACCCCTAGGGGCCCAGCGCCCTTAACTAGGGGTGCGAGAAGCACCGCGTGGCGCGATAACCAGAACTGTATGTCCTGCCCTGGGAGCGACTCATTCCTTACCAGGATGGTCACAGGTACCGCCCCCTGGTGAGAGACAGGCACCACATGAAAGTTGGCCCACCCGCCCTGCCCCTTCTGCTGCTGGTATCGATCCCAGAAGATCTCCAGCCCCCGTCGCAGCATGAAGCTAACATCATACTCGATAGTGTTGTTCATGTGGATGAAGGCATACAGATCCGCTGGGAGAAACCCCAGCCCAAGGACCATCCTCAAGGCATTTTCCCTGGCCGGAGGGGGCCCCTCCCCGGCCCACCGGATCTGCGCCACGTTGCGCCATCGGACCTCACCCCCTACCCCTTGGAACCCCCCCACCCCCCTCTTCACTAATGGGTCCCCTTCCCTGGGGAACCCCCCTCCCGCCAACCCCCACCAGAGGTCCCTGACGTACTACCAGACCGCCTCAGGGCCTCCGCAAAAGTACGGGGGGAACTGTCCCCCCTGCCTCCCTCCTAACATCTCCTCTCCCATCCCCCTCTGTAACCTGCGAGACAGGCTGCTGCTGTGACTCAGGGTCCCCAGTCGCCACCAACTGGGAGTCAGTGGGGCTGGGGATTACCATCTGTGCCAACAACGAATCGGGGATACTCCCCCTGCCCCCTTCCAAGGTGCCCCCTTGCATCCCCGGCTCCACTCCCTCCACCCTATCTGACCCTGCAGCCGAAACCTGTGCTACCTCAAAATTTCCATATGCTGCCTTAGGTCCCTCCGGGGTCGCTAAGGCCAACAGAAGGGCGTCATGTAATTGTTCTTCCGTGATACCGGGTATACCCAGGAACCCCCCTGCACCCCCACCCTGCGTCCCCACCCCCAAAACCTCTTCCGGGGTGTCTGCCACAAGGACTGGGGAGCCGTTCGACCCCCCCCCCTTGCCTCGGACTCGCTAGCGCTATTCTACCCTCCACCCCCATGGAAGGGGATCCCCCAACCCCTCCAGTCACCCCACCAGGGACCGCAACCACCCCCACCACAGATTCCTGAGAACGGACCCCCCGGTCCCCACCCCTCTCTCCACTGACCACCGGGGGCCCCTGCCCCTGCAAAGGGACACCAGCCATCTCCAAGATGGAACTTCCAGTTTCCCTGCCAACCTCCTCCCCCCCCCCCCCGGGGCTCCCGGCAACAAGGCAGGACCTCCTGACAACAAGGCAGGGCCTCCTGACCCCCCTCCCCGCTTCCCCCCCCCCTTCCCCAGGTCCTACCTTAATGCCGGTGCCAGGGTCCTCAGTGGTGAACTGCAGGCCTTCTGCCCGGACTCCAGCGGGGGAGGTCTCCCCCCCATGAGCCTTGCCCCCCTCGACCCCCCCCCCCGCACCACAGGATGCGGCATAAAAAGGCTGTCCCAACCGCGGGGGCGGCTGACAGTGTCCAGGAACATGTGCATCCTGCTCCAGCTCCGCAGCCCTCACGGACATCCCCGCACTGGTTTTCTGGCCCCCCGACAGGGCCGCAGCCAAAGGAAGGCTGCTCCAACCCGGGTCCTTCCCCTTTCTGGCTCCCTTCCGGCGACGGACAGCCACTTCCGGAAACGCCGAGCGGCCATCATGCAGCCATCGAGGAGCTGGAAGAGCAGCCTGGACAGAGGTGCCCCTGCAAGAAAAATACCCCCCCAACCTCAGTCCCAACCGGAGCTCCTTTCTGAACTGCATCAGAAAAGATATTGACAATACGGTGGCCAGCTTGCAGGAAGTCCGCCGATCCCTGACACTGCCGCAACACTTCTTGTAGTGAATCGCGAATCCCTGGCAGAAATCCACCTTCGGATCTTCGGGGAAGCCCAACCAGGGCCTCCGCAGACTCCCTCCGTTCTTCCAGTGGCAAAGCAGAAGGAGAAACAACTCCGGCGCCATACTTCCGGGCCGGCCCGGAAGTGACATCACGGACCCTCTGGCAGCCATCTTGATGATGCAGTCGGGCTTGGGGAAGCCCTGCAGACTCCTCCTCCATCGGGGCAGCCCCCTCGGGCAGACTGACGTCACTGCCTGGAACGGCCCGGCGGCCATCTTTGGGGATCCCGGCAACACAATGTGGTGTCGGAAGGGCAGAAAACATCAACGAAACTGCCCGCTGATGATGGAGATCATCTCCTCTCAGCCTCCTCTCCCTTCCTGGGCCACTGTAACCCGGTACCGACACCGTCCCTCGTGCCTTCATTGCAGATGCCATGACAGCCTCCGAAAGACCTGGGCAGGTCGAGACTCCGCCCCCAAACGCCAAGGCGCCATCTTGCAACAGTGGATCCAGCAGACCAGGCATCGCATCCCTGGCATCCTTTGACTCTGCAACCATGCTCCTACGGTCTCCAGCCACACTCAGGTAAGGCTCTTCTACTAACAATACTCTTTCAATTTGTGGTTGTACAGGTCTTGTGACTCTCCCCACGCCAGCCTGGAACTCCAAAGGTGGATACCAGGCCCATCTCCGTTTGGCCAGCCTTCCCACCCCCGGGGGCCCCCCCTGGACTGCAGCTGTAATAGTGGCCCAGCGGTCTCGATTCTGATAGATCTCGGTGAGGGACCCACAATCCTGGTTCTTCAGGTAAGCGATCCACCGATGTTTGGCCTTCAAGGCCCGCTTCACCTCCTTTACGTGATGTCTATAGGCCACCCACTCCTCACCAGGGATGGTGGCCTGCAGGCTGTCCAGGTGGGAGAGCCAGGCCTGCAGCAGGGTCGCCTCCTCCTGGAGGCCCCTAAGCTGTCGTACAGCTGCTACGACCTCTTCCGAGGCCCTAGCCGGCTCCGGGAAGGGCGGTAGGCCCGTCCCTCTGTCCTCATCCTCACTGGAGGAGGTAGAGGCCTCCTCCAGGACCCAAGGCAGAGGGGGGACCCCACCTCCCCCTACACTCTGGCGGTAACTTGGCACGGTGCTCCAGGGCCGCCCCAAGGCCTCCCCCCGCCGCCACCCGGCCTCCACACCCTGCCCAGGACAGTGAAACAAGCCCTCTCCGGGGGGTAGCTGGTCCAACCCCCCGGGCATGTGAGTCCCTCCTCCCTGGCCTTGTGCAGTCCTACCTGGGCTACTGGGGGGGGCCCCCCTCCTGGGGCACTGGCTGTAGAAACATCCCAGGCTCCAAAGCCTCCTCCATCAAAGGAGGCCCACCAGGCCTGGTAGGCCTCTGGGCCTGGGCCTCTCCCGCCGCAGGCGGCCCAGGACCCGACATCCTGGCTCAGTCAAAGGCAGCACTCTACTCCCCAGCAGGAGCTCCAAAAGCAAGGTCCTTCCACAGAGACAACTGAGCAGTAACTGACTGGAATCATGTGATGGATGGGGGAAATTTTTAATAAGAAACAAGCAACAATATACAAAAACAAATGAAAAACACACAAACCCAAAACAGTCCCAATCCCCCCAAAACCCCCACCCACCCCGACAAAGCATAGACAAGGAAACAAACCCCCCCTCCCCCCGTGACCCACCCCAACCCACCACCACACCCGGCAAACCAACCCCCCGTGCCCAACCCCCCCAAACAGCAGCACAAATCAGTCCAATTGAAAACAAGAAACAAAAGCAAAAGTCCAAAACTACCAGCTCCCACAAACCCCCACCCACCCCAACAAAAGCAAAACGCAGCAATGTCTGTAGTATAAATGTCCAGCTGCCCCAAAACCCCCACCCACCCCAACAAAAGCACAGTCAATAAAGTCCGGGAGCAAAAGGTCCCAGCTCCCCCAACACCCCCACCCATCCCAAAGAAAAGAAAGAAAACATAACAGCAACAAGACTATCAAATAACATCCCACCCCAACCAAATCCCCACCCCCCAACAATATCCAACACAGTCCCATACAAACAAATACAGGAAATCCCAACAGACCCCCACCCCCTCCCCCCAAATATATCCACCTCATCAAGCCCATAGAACAAAACCCTCCATCCCCCACCCCAAACCCACCCAAAAACCCGCTCCCCACACATACCACCCACCCGAACTGACCCACTCCCACCCTACAGAAACAAAAGCAAACGATAATAAAGGCAGCCCCTGGTCCACCTCCCAACAAATTCCCACTAACAAGAAGCAAAGCAAGACAATGAAACAATAAACACTTAACCAAACCAAAAAAAAAAAAAAAAAAAACCAACCCCTGATGACGCCGGATGGTGGAGCAGGATGCACGTATTAGGGAGGTCAGCTATTATAAACCCCCCCCCCTCCCCGGACCCCAAGGACTCCCCATCCCTAGCCCCCCACAAGAAACGAAGGACTACCCTGTAGCCCGAACCCTCCCACCCCCGGATTCACGGGGGACGGAGGGTGAGGTGACGCCACAGACGCTCCCAACGATGAGCCGCAACCACCCCCCTTTCGCGGTGCGCCATGCCGGACACGTCCTCCAGAATGTCCCGCACCACCTCGTCGAGGGGCAGGACCAACCCCCGGGCCGAGGCATAACCGCGCGCACGCCACAGGTGGTAGCGCACTACGGCCGTGACGAGGTAGAGGGTCTCGGAGTACTGCCTTGGGGGAAAGGACCAGGCCCCGTACACCCACTCCGCATACGTGAGGAGGGCAAGATCGGGCAGGTGAAGAGCAGCGGACACCAACCGGCAGGCCTCGACATTATAAGGGCACTGCCGGAGGAAATGGTCCATGGTCTCCGGCTGCTCCTCACAACCCGCCCTCGGACAGTTCCGCTCGGCCTGTGACCTGTACTTGAGGTTGTCCCTCACGTACAACCGCCCGTGGAAAGACAACCAGGCCACATCCCGAACTTTCTTCGGCAGCCGAGGGGAGTTCAACTGCTGAAGGCCCCGCTGCATCACGTCCGCCAGACAGTCCCGCAGGGCCCACCGTGGTTGAAAGTGGGAGGCGAGAACCATCCGATACAAGCCTTTCCGCCCTTGAGATTGGGCGAGCGGGTCGGTCACCCCCCACCGCCGAATGAGCCCCACCATCTGAAACACATACGATGGGGCCTGTTCCCTGCTCCGACGCACACGTGGGACCGAGGACGCCCCCTCCCACTGCTCCCAGAAGCGAGAATACCATGCCCGGTAGGAAGCCACCCACCAAACCCCACCCCCCTCCCGCATGCGATTCAGGTGAAACGCGAGAGACAGGACGGACAGGAAGACAAGGGGGTGCAACATACCCAAACCGCCCTGCTCCCGGCCCAGGCAAACGATGTTGCGCTGGACAGGGTTCATGCGGTTACCCCACAGAAAACAGAAAAAGACAGCACTGACGGACGCCTGACAGGACGACGGAAGGACGAAGACCGTGGCCACGTGCAGAAAGAGGGGAAGCAGAAACGTCTTGAGGAGGGTGACCTGCTCCTCAAACGTTATACCGCCGCCCCCTCCACCGCAGCACCCGACACCGTGCAGACTCAACACAACGAGCCCAATTGGACACCGCACAGTCCTCCGAACCGAAGACGAGGCCCAAAACGCGGATCTCCCCCTGAGGAGGAGGAAAGGGGGCGCAGGAAGGCGGGGAGGCCTCCGAGGGGCCCAACCACAGCGTCTGGCACTTGCTGTGGTTAACAACAGAGTGGGCCACCTCCGAGTACTCCTCCACGGCCTCCCGCAGGGCCTCCACCCCCTCGGCGCCATCCACGTAAACCGAGACATCGTCGGCGTAGGCCACGACGGACACCGGAGACGCACCAGGCGCCTCCAGGCCTCGCAACCCACCCGAGGACAGTCTCCTGAGGAAAGGGTCGAGGGAGAAAACATACAGCAGGGGGCTCAAAGGGCACCCCTGCCGCACCCCCGAGGCGACACGAAAGGCCATCCGAGCCACCCGTTGATAAACGGGAAGCTCACCCCCCCTCGGTACAGCACCTGCAAGACGAAGAGGAAACCTGCGGGGAGGCCGAAGTACTGGAGCACCACCCACAGGTACCGGTGATTGACCCGGTCAAAAGCCTTGGACTGATCCAAGGAGACCAACCAGTGGTCCCGTTGAACAGACCGGCCTCTCTCGACCATCTCCCGAACCGTGACGGCGGCGTCCAGAACCCCTCTCCCTTGAACCGAACAATACTAGGAAGGTGACAGCAAAACACCCGACACCTCCACCAGTCGGTTGGCCAAACACTTGGCCAGGATCTTCCGGTCCGCGTTCAACAGAGAGAGCGGCCGCCAACAGTCCAAAGAGCTATCGTCCGTCCCCTTGGAGAGCAGCAACAGGACAGACTCGCGAAAGGACCGCGGGAGAAACCCCGTATCCATGATCTCCTGAAACAGGGAGGTCAGGAAGGGGGCCAGCTGGGCGATGAAAGTTCGATAGAACTCCACCGGGAGCCCATCGCGCCCAGGCACCTTCCCCAATGGCATGGCACGAATCGCCCGCTCTACCTCCACCTGCTGAATCGGAGCAGCCAGTGCATCGACCTGCGCCTGAACCACAGCCGAATACACCGGGGGAAGGCCCAAATACTCACGGATACGTGTGAGGTCTACGGGACGATCCCCAAACAGGTCGGAAAAGTATTCCCCCACCATACTCAAAAGGTCCTCCTGAGAGGTGTGAAAGGTGCCGTCCGCGCCCCGCAGGGCCATCACCTCCCTACGCTTAACCTTCTCCCTGCAAGTTAGGAAGGGGTCAGGGGGGGAGACCCTACCGGCCGCCCCCTCGAAGCAAAGGGAGGCGTGGCGATCGTAAAGCAGGCCACGGAGCTGGACGCGCACCTCCTCCACCTCCTCCCGCGCTGCCCCTCGAGACACCAAACGGTCCAGCGACCTCCGGAGGACAGTATAGGTGAGGTCGCGGTAGCGGGACCGAGCAATGGAGGTGCCCCGGGAGCGGAAGAGTTCGCGGGCACGCGTCTTCACCTCATCCCACCAAGCGCCACGGGAAGGAAAAATGCCCAACAGGGTCTCCTGGTCTGCGAGAAAGGCCAAGAACTCCTGGACCACCTCTGATGTTGCCAACAACTGCACATTCAGTCGCCACAGGCCAGGACCCCTGCTGAGCTCCTCGTGAGCCAGGAAGGACACGGAGAGGACGCAATGGTCCGAGAAGTCAACCGCCTGCAGCTGCGGCGGGGAACACTCCACCCGAGCACTCACATATATCCGATCGATACGACTCCTGCAGGTCCCCCGGGAATAGGTATAACCCGGTGACCGAGGAAAAGCCCGGTGGAAAACGTCCGCCAGATCGGCCATCCGGGTCACCTCAGCCAAAAAATGGCCATCGTAATGCGGAGGGCAATGCTCCCCCCCTCGGTCCTGACGCAAGGTGGTGGTGTTAAAATCCCCTGCCAGGACCACCAAACGGGAGGTGTGTAAGTAAGGGCGAATGGTCCTGAAAAGGGCCTTCCGCTCCCACCTAGACTGGGGGCCATAGACCACCACAAAACGAAACCGGTGAGGCCCACAAAAGCCGTCTAAGAGCAAACACCGGCCCTGCTCCAGTTCCCACACGTACTGCACCTGAAATCGGTTAGACGTGAACAAAACCGCCACTCCTGCGTAGGGCTGGGCCGCAAGGGACCAGTACGAAGGACCCCACCTCCACTCCCGCTTCGCCTGATGAAGGCTAGCGAGCGAGGTGAGCCTGGTCTCCTGCACAAAGATGACATCCAGCCCGCTCGTGGAAAGAAAATCATAGGCCGAAGCCCGCGCCTGGTCTGTCAAAATGCTAGCCACGTTGATAGTGGCGCACGAGAATGCAGGAGTGCACGCCATACCTATTTCGTGTGTAGTGACCCCTTCCTCCTCTTCTCACCAACCCCCGGATCCCCGGAATCCCGCTTGCAGGACAAGCCTGCAAGCTGGAACAACTCCTCACGGTCCACGTCGACCACCTCGAGGATTTCCTCCTCCTCCTGTTCGACCCAGTCACTCCAGCGGGTGCTAGCGCCCTCGCGACCACCAGGCAAAGCTGTCGCGAGGGCAAGTCCAGTCCCCACGGAACGAGGGGGCAGAAAAAAAACAGGTCAGGGGTCGGAGGAATGACCTCCTCCGTGGGGTCCACCACCGGTGCCTCCTCCCCCTTCCCATCCCCAGACAGAGACTGCGACAATAGACCAGTGCCCACCCTCGCGGGGGAGGCCGGGGCGGCCGGGTCAGCAGGGGGCTCCTGCGAAGGCCCAGCACCCAACTGCGGAGGCAAACGCTTGTCCTCCCTCACCCGCCCCGGCAGCTTTTCCAGGGCCACTACCGGAGGCCGGGAGCCAGTTTCCATGCTCTTCGGCGGACCCTGACTGCGGCGTGCCTTCGAGGCCTTCTGAGGCCGCCGCTGAGGAAGAGGAGCTGCCTCCGCCGCTAACCGCACCGAGCGCCGCACAGGAGGCCCTGCCGCCACAGGCAAGCCCTCATCTGCCTCAGCCACATCAGTAGCCAAGAAGACGAAACGATTGACGTCCAACACGGGCTCTAACTCCAACAATGGGGAGGTCTCCCGTTTCTTCCTCTTGGACTTGCTACCCTTGGAAGGGACCGTAGTCCATTCCTCAGGCGGCACCCCCCGCAACCCCCTATCCTGTTGTGCAACAGCAACCTCCACCACATCAACCCTCTCCTCCGACCTACCCAAATCCCCTCCCCCGGGTGGCTCCCTCGGCTCGATGGACTCCTCTGCACTAGGGCCCCCGGTCTCCTCCTGCGGGAGAGGGGCCTCCATAGCCTCCTCCCGCACAGGAGCCCGAGGTGGAGTGACGGCAACCCCCCCCGGTCCATTGTGTGACGCGGAGGGGCAGCGGGCAAAGGGGTGGCCCAACTCCCCGCAAAGGTTGCAGCGAATGAGCAAACACCCGGCCGAGGCATGACCCCGTCCACCACAACGAGTGCAGACCTGCTCGGGACAGTTCATGCTCAGATGGCGGAATGAGCCACAGCGGTGACACTCGCGAGGTTGCCCGGGGTAGTAGCACAAGATGCGATCCCGACCGAGGAAACCGGCCGAGGGCACGTGCTGCACGACGTTACCCACCTCACGCAAACGGATCCGACCTTTCCACGACCCGTCCCACACCCCTAGGGGCCCAGCGCCCTTAACCAGGGGTGCGAGAAGCACCGCATGACGCGACAGCCAAAACTGAATGTCCTGCCCTGGGAGCGACTCATTCCGGGATAGGATGGTCACAGGTACCGCCCCCTGGCGAGAGACAGGCACAACGCGAAAGTTGACCCACCCCCCCTGCCCCCTCTGCTGCTGGTATTTGTCCCAGAAGACCTCCAGCCCCCGTCTCAGCATGAAGCTAACATCGTATTCCACGCTGTTGCTCATGTGGATGAAGGCATACAGGTCCCCTGGGAGGAACCCCAGCCCAAGGACCATCCTCAGGACCTCTTCCCTGGCCGGAGGGGGCCCCTCCCCGGCCCACCGGATCTGCGCCACGTTGCGGTGCCTGGTCTCACCCCCCCCGCCACGCAAACCTCCTCCACCCCCCTCCCCCCCAGAAGAACCACCCCGAGGAGGAGCTCCCCCACCCCCTCCCCCAGGAACAGACCCCGCTGGCCCCCGGAGGGCCTCCGCAAAGGAACGGGAGGACCCCGCCGGGGCACCCACGGAACCCCCACCGACCCCTGCGACCCAGAGGCCCGGGAGACTGACCTCCGGGAAGACCCCTGGATATCCCGGGATCCCCAACCCCCAGCAACTGTGAGTCGGTGGGGCTGGGGACCACCAACGGGGCTAAGGTGGAGGCAGAGAGAATCCCTGACCCCCCCCCTGATATCCTCCACTCATCCCCCCCTCCCCCAAGACCCCCTGCCGAGACTCCAGGAGCTGTTCAATATGGACGGCCCGAGCCGCCCCCTCCTGACCGTCCTGACTACCCAGAGCCTCCAACAGAGCAGTCTGGAGCTCCTCCTCGGTGAGCCCCTCCAAGCCCTCAATCCCCCCACCATCCCCGACCCCCCCTCCAAACTCCGAGGCCGTAACCCGGGTCTCCCCCACCACCACAGGGATGAGTTCGTGACCATCCCTCCCCCCCCACACATCCGCACCCATCTCCCGTGGGTGATCACCCACCATCCCCGCCCCCCCGGCCTCCGCCATCCCCACAGTCCCTCCAGGAGCCTTCCCCGTCCCACTACCCAAAGCCTCCGAAGGCCGTGCTGGCGGAGCCGCACCCCCCTCCATAATCAAAGCAGAATCCGAGTTCTGCTGAAAAACCCCATCAGCCCTATGTACTACAACACTACCGGGCAGCCTCCCCTCCACTGGGACCCCTGGGGCTCCCGGGAGCAAAACAAGCCCCCCCGACCCCCCTCGCCGCTCCCCCCCCACTTCCCCAAGGCTTACCTGACTCCCAGGGACCCCAGCGGACCCCGACTGTAGATGCGGCAGCTGCTCCTGAACGAGGACAGGACGCCCGTCTGCTCTGGCTCCAGCAGGGACTGGAGTCCCGCGAGCCGAGCCACTCCTGTCATACCCCCCCAGAGCAGTGGATGCAGCAGAAGCAGATCCGAAACCCAATGACCCCTGCAAGACACCAGTACTTCCTCCTGGTTGTGCATCCTGCTCCCCCAGAGCAGGTACAACTGCTGCCTGAACAAGAGTGCCCCGTCCCTCAGACAAGGGCACAGGCAGTAAAGATGCCCTCTGGACCAGCTCCCCACCCTGCTCCGGAGCCAGCTGAGCAGGCGGACCGGCAGTGAAGGAAGCCGCGGCAGGTCTCCGAGGCTTCCCCGGTGCAGGAAACACCAGCTCCGCAGCAGAAGGGAAGTCCTCCGGACCCCGCTGTAGCCCCGAAAGACGAAAGTGGCAATCTTCACTCCCCCGAGGCAGGAACCCCCCTCCGGAGCCTCGGGGGAGCCCGATGTGAGCCGAAACAGACCCCCTCTGTCCCACAGCAGCAGCAGCCACCTCCGATAATGCTGCCGTCACACACTTCCGGGCTGACCCGGAAGTGACATCATCTGGGAACCGGCGGCCATCTTGGACTGTAGTTGGGGCTTGGGGAAGCCCGGGGAAGACCTCTACGGCAGGGGAAGCCCTCTCCGGATTGGCCCCCAAGAAACTGACATCCGATGGAATGACGTCCCTGCCGGCAGCAGCCCGGTGGCCATCTTGGGAGATCCCAGCAGCGGCAGACAGCGTCGGAGGGGCTCCGAAATGCGGCGAAAAAGCTCGCTGAGGACAGGAAGCAGCACTACTGTCGTCGGTAACGCCATCCACAGTCGCCACTCCAAAAACCGCTGTATGCACCCGCGCCACCGCAGGGACGGACACATCAGTCTCCGGAGGAACAGGGGGGCCGGAAACCGCGTCCCCAAACGCCAAAGCGCCATCTTTGAAGAAAGACTGCTGCGGGGACGGCAACTCAATACCAGCAACTGCAGAATCAACTGCTAGGCCCCGGGACTCCTGGATCACTCTCCGGTAAGTGGGATCAGCTGTTACAAGGACAGGGGAACCCATGAAGCCTGCATCCGACGTCCATCCCTTTTTCCAGTAGCCAGGAACTCCAGAGGGGGATAACGAGCCCAGCCTGCCTGCCCACCCCCGAGGGCCCCCCCCGGACTGCGGCACCACCGATAGTGGCCCAGCGGTCTTGATTTAGATATACCTCCGTGAGGGACCCACATCCCTGGGCTCTTAGGTAAGCCACCCATCGGCGCTTACCCTTAAGGGCCCGCTTCACGGCTCGCACTTTTTGGCAGTACGGCAGCCAGCCCTCCCCAGGCACCAGGGCCTGCATGCTCTCGAGATGGGAGAGCTGGCCTGCAGCAGGGTGGCCTCCTCCTGGAGACCCTGAAGCATCCGGACCGCAGCCACCAATTCCTCCGGAGCCCTTGCGGGCCCCGGGAAAGGCGGTGGGTCCAGCCCCTCCGCCTCATCCTCACTAGAGGAGGTAGAGGCCTCCTCCAGGACCCGAGGCGGAGGGGGAATCCCACCACCGCCACTACTGCTGCCCCGGCGGCTCGGAACGGAGCCCCAGGGCCCCTCCCGGGCCTCCCCCTGCCACCACCCGGCCTCCACGCTCTTACCTGCCGGGTCAAGCGGGCCCTCTCCAGGGGGCAGCTGGCCTAGCCCCCTGGGCGTGTGGGTCCCTCCCCGATAGCCCGCCGCAGTCCTACCTGGTAACCCAGGGGCCCCCGCCTGGGGCAACGATCGCACAGCAGAGCCAGGCTCCGAAACGATAGGCAGGGGCCCACCAGGCGTGGCAGGCCCCTGGCCCTGGGCCTCTCCCGCCGGAGGCGGCCCAGGACCCGACATCCTGGCTCCAACAGGCAGGCAGGGCCCTACTCCCCAGCAGGAGCTCCAGCAACACCAACCTCCCGCTTGCACTCACACCAGGACAGGAAACAGGAAGTCACAGGAACAGGAAGTGAGGATGGGGGATAGACCCCTATAGGGAGGTCTGCAGCATCCTGGGGATATAGTTGAGCCCTGAATTCACATACAGGGGCAGGTACCATAGCACCAGGATGGGTGGGAGACCCCTGTAGCGAGGCCTGCAGCATCCTGGGGATATAGGTGAGCCTTGTAATCGCAGACAGGGCCAGATACCATAGCACCAGGATGGGTGGGGGACCCCTTTAGGGAGGCCTGCAGCATCCTGGGGATATAGATGAGCCTTGTAATCGCAGACAGGGCCAGATACCATAGCACCAGGATGGGTGGGAGACCCCTGTAGCGAGGCCTGCAGCATCCTGGGAATGTAGTTGAGCCCTGAATTCACAGACAGGGGCAGGTACCATAGCACCAGGATGGGTGTGAGACCCCTGTAGCGAGGACTGCAGCATCCTGGGGATGTAGTTGAGCCCTGAATTCACAGACAGGGGCAGGTACCATAGCACCAGGATGGGTAGGAGACCCCTGTAGCGAGGCCTGCAGCATCCTGGGGATATAGTTGAGCCTTGTAATCGCAGACAAGGGCAGGTGACATACCCCTGTGTATCTATTGGGCCTCTGTGGTGGGCCTGTGGCATCCTGTGTAATCGCAGACATGGCCAGATACCATAGCACCAGGATGGGTGGGAGATGCCTGTAGGGAGGCCTGCAGCATCCTGGGGATATAGTTGAGCCCTGAATTCACATACAGGGGCAGGTACCATAGCACCAGGATGGGTGGGAGACCCCTGTAGTGAGGCCTGAAGCATCATGGGGATGTAGTTGAGCCCTGAATTCACAGACAGGGGCAGGTACCATAGCACCAGGATGGGTGGGAGACCCCTGTAGTGAGGCCTGCAGCATCCTGGGGATGTAGTTGAGCCCTGAATTCACAGACAGGGGCAGGTATCATAGCACCAGGATGGGTGGGAGACCCCTGTAGGGAGGCCTGCAGCATCCTGGGGATATAGGTGAGCCTTGAATCCGCAGACAGGGCCAGATACCATAGCACCAGGATGGGTGATGGACCCCTGTAGCGAGGCCTGCAGCATCCTGGGGATGTAGTTGAGCCCTGAATTCGCAGACAGGGCAACATACCATAGCACCAGGATGGGTGGGAGACCCCTGTAGTGAGGCCTGCAGCATCCTGGGGATGTAGTTGAACCCTGAATTCACAGACAGGGGCAGGTACCATAGCACCAGGATGGGTGGGAGACCCCTGTAGTGAGGCCTGCAGCATCCTGGGGATATAGTTGAGCCCTGAATTCACATACAGGGGCAGGTACCATAGCACCAGGATGGGTGGGAGACCCCTGTAGTGAGGCCTGCAGCATCCTGGGGATATAGATGAGCCCTGAATTCACAGACAGGGGCAGGTACCATAGCACCAGTATGGGTGAGAGACCCCTGTAGTGAGGCCTGCAGCATCAAGGGGATATAGTTGAGCCTTGAATCCGCAGACAGGGGCTAATACCATAGCACCAGGACGGGGGATGGACCCCTGTATGGAGGCCTGCAGCATCCTGGGGATGTAGTTGAGCCCTGAATTCACAGACAGGGGCAGGTACCATTGCACCAGGATGGGTGGGAGACCCCTGTAGCGAGGCCTGCAGCATCCTGGGGATGTAGTTGAGCCCTGAATTCACAGACAGGGGCAGGTACCATTATTTATTTATTTTTATTTATTTACATTCTCTTATATACCCGCGCTATTCTACATCAGTGCGGTTTACATTGAACAAACTGAAATTACATTGAACAGGGCATTATAACTTGGAGATAACTATTTTACAGGGAACATGGGCTATAGAGGGTTAAGTGGCTTGCCCAAGACCACAAGGAGCACCTGTGGGACTAGAAACCCCAGTCCTTCCGGCCCAAGGTTGCTGTCCTCTAGTGGCCATAGCACCAGGATGGGTGGGAGACCCCTGTAGCGAGGCCTGCAGCATCCTGGGGATATAGTTGAGCCTTGTAATCGCAGACAAGGGCAGGTGACATACCCCTGTGTGTGTATTGGGCCTCTGTGGTGGGCCTGTGGTGTCCTGTGTATAGGGCACATCACTAACACTGCAACAGTGCCACATACCATACCATTGTACTGGGTAAACCATCTCTGTGATGGTCGCAGCTACCCCCTGGGGGCAAGGCGGATTTGTTGTTGGGGGGGAGGGAAGACATTACTCCCAGCTGGACACCTGACATTCCCTGGCAGTGTGTGGCTGATAGGTGGTTTGGTTACAGGGTGTTCTCTGTCAAATCCTAGGTTGGGGTGCCTGTCCCCAAGCACTTACCTCACGTGGGTAACCTGAGCCTCTATTGAACCTCCTGGTGAGGCACTCCCAGGACCTCCTGACCCTGGCCAGATACTGCCTCCGTGAGGAGCCAGGGAAGAGGCGCTGCTGGCGGAGGCAGACGAGTTCTGCGAGGAGGTAGAGGTCTGCCTGTGTAAAAGCTGGTTTCTCGACATGGCCATTTCCTCGAGGATTATGTGAGTGATACGCACTGCGTGCGTAGGTACATGCATAGCTGAGTGCGTAGGTACGTGCATAGTTGCGTGCGTACGTACATGCGTAACTACGTGCATGTGGCCGCCCCTGGCCACAAGCATCGTCCCCCCCCCTCGTGCGCAGGGACGCGTGCATCCACATTTGTATGCGTGTACAGGCTTTTTCTTTGCAACGTTCGTTGCTATGCATTGACGCTCTATTCACTCTTGTTGATGATATCCCTTTCTATATCTGTGTACAGCTGATCCTTCGTTTCTGACATTCCCGATCCCCATCCCCCTAACCCCATCTCTGGCCCATTCATATATGCCCTTCTGGGGTTTGGACACAAAAGGCATTGCACTCTGCTCTATTGCTTAACCACTGCGCTGCATATCTAACATTCTTGTGAGCCATCCTCTTGTGGACTGTAGGGGGGGGGGGGACGTTACAGGATGTCAGGCATTATGGGAATGTACTAGGTGTCAGGCATTAGGGGGACTGCCGTAACCTAATGTGCCGCATAAGGTGCCCTATAAGGCACTCCAGAGGGCACATTGTAAGGTGCACTGTCCGCCTAGGCAAATATAATGTTGCCTATAGGGCACCTTATAAGGCTCCTTATAGGGCGCTTCATAGGGTGCCTTATGAGGCACCTTGAGGTTACAGCACTGTGAGGGTGTTTTTGCTGGCAGCACTAATTTAAATTAAAAAAGGAAACGCTTCAGACAGCCCTACCAAATAACACCACAGTGGGATCAAACCCATAACGTCTGGCTCCACAGGCAGTGAAGTTACCAATGGGCTACAGCTCTATAGCTACTACTACATGCCTGGCTGGCTACAGAGGGACTGCAGGTCACCACACAAACCGTCTGCTGTGGTTACCAGGATAGGGTTAAACCACCCATACCCTATGGGACTTGGTTTGTTTTGTGGTTGATTTTTATTCTATGTGGTTTATTCTATATGTCCCTGTTATGTATTTACTTCTTGTATACTTTGTAAATTAAAAAAAAACCCACCCATACCCATGATGCACTGCACATGCAGATTAGCAGTCTAAAGATGATCACAAGATGCGGAATGCACCCCCCCCCCCCAGCACCTCGGCCTGGTAGGGGGTACTGACCATGTGCACCTCCACAGCACCTCAGCCTGCTAGGGGGTACTGACCGTGTGTTTTACTGGCACAGAGTAGCTAGAGACCGTCACAGTGTGCAGGTCCTGTGCTCACCCTGAGGGTGAGGTGGGGTGCCCAGCAACATTTCCGCAGCACCAGGCTTTGCTGAGATAGGCTATGCTGCAGTTCCCCATCAGTGCCAGTGTGTGATAGGTAGTTCTTGCAGACACACCTAGGATATGCCTGTGTCCATCTGTATTTCACATCTAGCCCTTGTGGACTATGATGCACCCAGAATAATGCATACCCTGTGTGGGTGCCATGGTCACATGATTTAGGTGAAGGGGGTGTTTGAACCCACAGGCAGATTACGTACACCCCCCCCCCCCAACCCACCCTCTGTGGCTGAGGATTGGGGACAGGAGCTCCCACCAACAGATCCACATTCTATCCCCCTGCAATGGTGACAGTAGAGGGGACCATCAACCACAGTCCTGCTGGGGAATAGACACCCTACAGGGCAGCCAATGCAGATCTGTACACATCCATAAATAAGGCAATGGCAGACAGACAGTAGGCCTGGACATGCACAGCTGCCCCCTACCACCATCTGACATTCTCCAGCAGCAAGCACAGTGAGTCACCAGTCGCTGCACCCTGCAAGGTGTTCCAGCCACACACATACTAACTGAAGACAGTCTGCTAGCTAGTCCATAGTGCATGTCTCTGGAGGAGATGTGTGCACCCAAACCTGGGATGTGAGCACACCCACCAAGCAAATAAGTCAGTGATTGGGCTCCAGAAAACAGAACCCATATATATCACTTAAGAGAAACACTGTATAGCACTATGGGGGAACCCAGCCATGCCATGGTCACTGCACAGTCAGGGTGAGAGTGACCTCCCAGCAGGACATGCTGTGGCCACCCTGTCCGTGCAGGTGGTGGTCGGGCACGACAATGTCCCAGCCATTGCCCTATGCTCCGTACAGATGAATCCAGGCCAGGCCACCCTATCCAGGCTATTCCCATGGTACCTTGCTCCTCATTATGCACATTGGCAGGCCAATACTGGCAACAGCGCTAGCAGTGTGGGCTGTGGAGGGTGTTTGCAGCCACCACACACTGGATAGACAGACACATACTCCCGACACCTATGCCAGAATTGTGCAACTATAGAGGTGTTTGGCAGCCCTGGCCACCGCACCAGTCCTGGGCACAGTGCAGGCATGGCTATGGTACGCAATACTGTTGGGGGTCACTCCCCAGGGTGGTAAACACTGTCAGACACAATACCTGTAGCATACTCCACAGACATCAGAAAGGTTGCTATGATGCAGCTCACACAGAAATTTGTACTTAACTTTGGAATTGCTATCTGCCAGTAATCATAGCAACCTTTTGATAGCTGTGTACCATATTCCCAGGTTTAGGGTGGCATTCCTAAGATATGCAAGTGCTCGTATTGGGAGATGCAGGCAGGGCCCAACATCCTGCCTCTCCTGGAGGCTTCGGTTAATGGGGCCTGTGGGTGCAGGTGTTTTTGCCCCTGTTAGCTGCTGCTCTAGGGCAAGGGTTCCCAACTCCGGTCCTGGTGGGCCACACACTGTTCGGGTTTTCATGCTGTCCCTAATGAATATGCATGGCAGATATCTGCATATCATGGGGGCAGCGCATAGAAATGCAGCACAGGCATCTTTATTACCAACAGCATGGAACCTGAATGGTATTTGACCCTCCAGGACTGCATTTGGGAGACTCTGCTGTAGGTAATGCGAATGTTTATGGTGTCTGTGCTCTGTAGGGTAAAATGTGGGTGTCCCAGGCATGTTTCTGTTATCTGCAATAAAGGTTCTGTCTGTATTAGCATGGTTTATTACTGGGTAAAATATGGGGACAGGGTTGGCAGGGACCATAACCTGTGACCCTCTGCTCCTGAGCATACTGGCTGTGTGTACTGCACCACCGTGTTGCCACAGGGACAGTTCATTCCCTGGAGATACCATGACTGTTTGTCAGACGGAGCCTGTCTGTTGCAGTGCACGGTACCCACCTAAACATGGCTAGGCCATGGTCTTCTGCGGCCAGATGCCACTGCCCCCTCCGCCACCAGCACCCCTCTGCCACCATGCTGCAATGTCCTTATATTGGAGACAGCATGAGACCTGAATGATTTTTGGTCCTCCGGGACTGCATTTGGGAAACTCTGCTGTAGGTAATGCGCATGTTTATGGTGTCTGTGCTCTGTAGGGAAAATGTGGGTGTCTCAGGCATGTTTCTGTTATCTGCAATAAAGGTTATGTCTGTATTAGCACGGTTTATTACTGGGTACAATACGGGGACAGGGTTGGCAGGAACCACAGCTGGGACTTGAACCTGTGACCCTCTGCTCCTGAGCACATTGTCTGTGCATACTGCACCACCGTGTTGCCACAGGGACAGTTCATTCACTGGAGATACCATGACTGTTTGTCAGACAGAGCCTGTCTGTTGCAGTGCACAGCACCCACCTAAACGGGGCTAGGCCATGGTCTGCTGCGGCCAGATGCCACTGCCCCCTCCGCCACCAGCACCCCTCCCCCTCCATGCCCTTCTGCTGGTGGTGCTGGTGGTGTGCATCCAGTGTGCAGGTAGGCAGCTGCCTATGGTGTGGGTTCTTGGGTAGGGGTGCCTGCATAGATGTCCACGCTTTCCCCCAGCACCGCCTGCCACTGTTCTGTGCCCTTGGGGGTAGCTGCTGGGTACTATTCCCTGTGACACTGTGGGAATCACAGTCGCGCCCATGTTGGGTCTTCATCAGTTGCTGTCTGGCTGCTCTGCTGTTTCAGCATTCGTATGGGCCACCTAGGCATGACCCTAGTACGCACTGTGGCCCAGCTGCACCACAGCATGTGCCGCCTGCGGCCCTCTGTATCCCATTTTCCGGCATCTGTCCAGTTGCCCATTCCGACATGCCCACCCTGCTGTTGCGGGACATGTGCACGCCATAGGACACCTGTCCAATAACAAGGGAAAGCCCTGATCAGTGCTATTTCACTGTGGGCTCATTCACCTTGTATGGGGACGGAGCATAGACCCTTCCACGATTAATATCTTTTTTTTGGAGCTTTCTCAGGGGGGGGGGGTGATTTTTCCCATTAATATCTCTATTGGCCAGCTTGGTTATGTTTTTTTTCCAGTTTGTTGAGGTCATTTTCAATGCTTATGTGCCCTTTTGTTCTGTGCACATGTATCACACTTATCACTTTTTTAGGTTTCCCTGCCTATGCTGTACATTGCTGACACTTAAATGGTTTCTCTCCCCAGAAATGTGCATCTAACGGCAGGTTTTCAATCGCGTTAGGATTCAGCTCTTCAGATCAGCGCGTTAGTGTGAATGGAGCCTCTCCCCTCCCACACTCCACCCATTGACCCCTTCTCTCCGCCCTCTCTCCACCTTCTGCGGTGTTTTACCACGCCGCAGAACGTCTACGATCGTTAAGTAACATTAACTCACGCTATGAGACGTTAACGATCGTTAACGTCTCATAACGCGCATTAACGTTACTTAACGATTGTTAACGTTACATAACGCACGTTATGTAATGTTACCGCAGTTTAGTAAACATACCCCTATGTGTCATTATAAAATAGGCTTAAAATAGGTGCCTGCTTTCCATCTTGAACTAGGTGTCCCTTATAAAACTACCTTCTTTATGCCATAGAATAGAAAATGTTAGGTATTAGACTGATGAAAAGTAGTGTGTCCTAGTTTTATTAAAAGGTCCATTTCATAACATTGAGAGGGGAGTTGAGACATCCAGGCTGGGACACACACAGTCCCTCTGGTATTTTACAAAAGGCTCTTACAAACCTGAAGCTTTTTGTAAAATACTCTAAGGATCTGCAGGATTGCACTTGTATTTGCCATCACAGCCATTAGGAACAGTTATTTTTAAAAGCCACTGAAGGGGAAATAGATCATCCTGCTCTCCCCTAACTGTATGAAGGAAGAACCTTTTAGAGTTGTTGCTCCAAACAGCATCAGTTCTGCTCCCCTACCAACACTCTTCAACATCAACAGATATTCTCCCTATTATCCTGACACCCCCAACATGAGTAGATGCTCTCCTCAACCCTTGACATTCCCCCAATATTAAGTAGGGACCCCAATAAGAACATTAGAAAATAAGATATGCCATACTGGGTCAGACCAAGGTCCATCAAGCCCAGTATTCTGTTTCCAACAGTGGCCAATCTAGGTCATATGTACCTAGCAGTTTCTCCAAAAGACACAGGTTCCACAATGCTTGTACTGGGTCAAGCATTGATATCCTGGGTCCCTTCTTAATAATGGTTTATGGACCTTTCTTCCAGGAACTTGTTCAAACCTTTGTTAAACCCAGCTATACTAACAGCCTTTACTACATACTCTGGTAACAAATTTGATCCGCCCCATATTGCCTCAAACAGAAAGACTCCCTTATCAGCTCTCCTCAACGATGATCCCCCCCCCAACAGACAATGTTAACCCCCGATTCACCCCTTGCTCTTACCTGTGGTCCCGGGTGGTTTAAGTGGAGCAGGATTTGTCCCTGGTTGCTTCTGTTCATTATAGCTCCACGTTCTAAATGGTATCCTTGATGCCTAGCAGTAATCTTAGGGTAAGGTCACTAGGGACCAAGATGCTATTTGCATATGTAGCCAGTCTACACATAAAGGTGCTTGTAAAAAAAGGGTTACAGTCTTCAAAAACCCTAGCACAGAAAAATGCTTTTAAGCAAGTTAGGTTATTGTCATATGCTTTACTTGGCTCTGTTGACCAAAGTTTTATGTTCTTTGCAAATGGCATAGAATGCAGCCTCATGTTTTGTTGCTCTCTGTAAGATCATATTCAGATGGTGTTATTTGTCCTGCACTGGCTACCAATTGCACTAAGGTCTGTAATAGACCCATATATCTATGTGATCTCGTGGCCCTGTATATTTGAGGTCATTCACTGAAATCTCAGAATTTGATTTAATTGCATGTCCCTTCTTTGAAGGATATTAATTTAGCCGGCATTTGAAAATCTACATACTCTGTGGCAGGCCCTCTAACATGGAATTCTCTGCAGGATAATTTGAGATCTGAAGGGATTATGCACATTTTTGTGAATATCTGGATATTCAAACATGCTTTTGGCAAATGAGGAACAGTATTTTGGTCTTATTGTTACTTATTGTTTATTGTTATTATATTGAAATGACAGGGTAAATCAAATTGGTGGAGGGATAGCACCAGTGTATTTTTCTTGAAAAAAATGTGCCGGTACTCATACATAGGGCTCTTTCATGAATACATGAGGACCATGGGTTAATTTTAGCAGGCAATGAAAAAGATGCCGGTATTCTGTACAACTGCATACCCCCCTCAAAAAAAGTCCTGGGTAGCGCTATATGTTAAGGATGACATAGTCAAACAAGATTGAAGTACTGCAAGAAAGAAAGGGGCATGTCCACCAAAGGCTAATGCATGCTAATGAAAGTTAATGCACATTAAGTGCTCCCTGTGCCCTTTTGGGACATGTTTGCTAAGCTGTGCTGTTGACACGCACTTGAGTGCACTCTAACTTGCTTGCATGGAGCCGCACTAGCAGCATGAAAACAAATTCCATGCTATTGGCCTAGTGTGTGACAGGGTGAGAAATGAGCAGGTTGGGGGCAGAGAGTGGGCATGATTGCACGTTGCAGGTAACACAGGGGTTAGTAACATGCTTTAATTTGTCAATGTTGCGACTGGTAATGGGTGCACTTAATGTCACCTTGTTAACTGTGTTTGCATTAAGTGCCAGTGCAGCTGGTACATGTTAGGGTTTGAATCTGTGCTGTATCTGATGTGGACATGACATACATGACCCCAGCAGGTAGCATACAACTGCTGCACATGCCACACATTGATTTCTACTCTCAAGGTGCCAGACCTGCAAAACTTAAGTGCAGCTTAATAAAGATGCTCCTTTATTTCTGTGGAGCATGGCAGCATTTAATGCACTCCAGCTTTTGTTAATGCATGTTAGCCTTTAGTAAAACTGCCCCAAAATGCAACGTAGATCTTTATGAATAGAAATTCCATGTCTTATGGGGAATAGCCAGGGCTGACCCGTCCACTAGGTGAGTTAGGCGGCACACACCTTCACTTTTATTGGACTGAGGGCTCTATGAAATGTCTACCGCCAAACCAAGGCTGGAATACAATTCAACAGTAAGTGCAGGAACCAAAAGAGCGAAACCCGATCCTCTTTCTCTGCAGAAAATGGCGAACACGAGGGAGAGCCTGGCAGGATTACAAGAGATCTTAGCAGAAATACGGGCAGTCAGAGAGATGGTAGCGACAAACAGAGAAACATTATGTGAGGTACAAGCGGATGTAGCTGAATTAAAAGAGATGAAAGACCAAATCGCTGTACTTTCAGGGAAAATGAATGATCTGGAATGCAAAGCCCTTGCCCATGATGAACGGATGAAACAGGTGGCTGCTAATAGTAAAAGAATATTAAATCTGGAACGGAATCTGGAAGACCTAAATAACAGAATGAGAAGAAACAGCGTTCAAATCATTGGAATTCCAGAAGGGGTTGAAGGGACAAAACTCGTATAAAAGCTTACTTGGGAACTATGATTTCAAAGATACTGAAAATTGTGTTTGAGTTGCCTTTCGAAATAGAAAGGGTCCATAGGATTCCGACTCATCCAGGCCCCAACATAAAACAGCCGTGCCCAATTATCATGTGCGTCTTAAGGCATTCCCAAGCAGTGCAAATCTTATCGGTGGCTAGAGCACTATCGTCCATCATGATGGAAGGGCAGAAAATCACATTTTATCCAGACTATCACAGTGACAGTGGAAAGAAGGAAGCAATTTCTAGCTTTTAGACCACGTTTGCAACTTCCTCAAGCCCGATACGGCCTTTTTTTTCTGGCGAGACAGGGTCACATCACATAATCAAACACATATGTTTGAGGATCCGGCAGTGCTATGGGCCTTTATAGAAGAACACGAAGCAATGGCGATGGCTGAGACGTCATTGTTACTAGGGCACTGAGCGTATAGTGATCGTGGTGAAAGAATGATGTCCAACAACAGTCAACTTGAAGAAAGCAGGATCATTTCGGTGTAGTTTTTATGTTGTGAACTGATTTTGCAGAGAGAGGCAGTTCATAATTAGTTATGTTTTGGATTCGTTCTTAGAAGGTGTGTTAAAAAACATTTGCTGTAGAGGGGGAAGAGTTATACTTTGGTTATGGGGAGCGAGGCTGGGTAGCAGTCGTGCAATGCTGACTCACCCGATTAGTCCCAGAAGATGGGGTACGTGTGTGTCTCCTTGTAGGATCCTTTTGGGGGAACCTGGTAACTGTTTTGTCAACTGTTATATAATGGCTAATAGGAACATATTATTGATGATATTTTATACTGTTGTTGTGGTGTCTCCTGAGTATAGCCAGTCACATGGGCTCTCTTAAATTCCTTTCATTGAACGTGAAGGGCATAAATAACCCAGTGAAGAGGAAAAAGATTTTATTGTACTGCAAGAAAGAGCATGCCAACGTGGTTCTATTACAAGAAACACGTCTCTCTTCTGTGGAAACTAAAAAATTGGGACTGGGGAATTATATGTTAGTGTTTCACTCAGCAGCCTGGCAGAAGAAAAATGGGGTCGCCATTCTAGTCAGGAAAAACTTAACTCCAGTAGTTGAATTATCCCACGCAGACTTGATTGGGAGATGGGCCTCAGTGCTTTTACAAATAAATGGTCGGAAACTAGCAATGTTAAACTTATATTTTTTCACTCAACGTGTAATCAAACTCTGGAATTTGTTACCGGAGGATGTAGTAAAGGCTGTTAGTGTAGCTGGATTTAAAAAAGTTCCTCGAGGAAAGGTCCATAAACCATTATTAAGAAGGGACCCAGGATATCAATGCTTGACCCAGTGCAAGCATTGCGGAACCTTTGTCTTTTGGGGAAACTGCTAGGTACGTATGACCTAGATTGGCTACTGTTGAAAACAGGATACTGGGCTTGATGGACCTTGGTCTGACCCAGTATGGCATATCTTATGTTCTTATGGTTTTGCAATTAAAGTGCATTTTGCATAACAACTAAAGAGCGTAGTTGCAACCACTGTGTGCTAACTACCAGGGATGTATTCAGCATGTTCTTGGTAATTACTGGTACTGAACGGTAACCTAACGCTCCACAACGACATGTCCAATTACTGTGGGTGCACTTAACTCTGCCTTTTGAGGTGGCATTGCAAGGATCATAGTTAGAAAGTAACGTGTATGCACATGCCAACTGTGCAGTACTCACCACGCCTCTTCTCCACTTCCAACCTGCCTTCTTACCACCTGGTGCAAAAATCGACCTGTGCCCATGTTAGCCCCACATTAACAGGTATCATGGGTCTTAGTATGCGTTTAACATGCACCAAAACTGGCATTACCTGCATAGCACACTTTAGTAAAAGGGCCCCATAAGTAGGTATTGACTTGTTACAAAATGGCCTACCTGAGATATGTGTAAACATATATTTGTTCAGCCTTATACGTTTGTCCACTGCTTGAAGAGGCACTCGCAAATTGGGATTGTGAAGTGACTAGCTTTTATGTACCTATTTTTTAAAAATTAAAATATCTGTGAACATTTTAACTCAGCCCCTAGATCATGTGTACATCTGAGAGAAGAGTTTTCCAGAGGTAATTTTCAAAGTGGAACTACGTACATATGTTTGCTTTGAAAATCTAGCAAAGTCTACACAAAAAAAATCTATACACTTTTTTATCCCCCATGCACGTAGTTATACATGTACTCCCATTATTGTCAGAATGATAGAATTTAAAACTGTCAAAACACTAGACTAAAATCACAGTGACACAGCTCTCATACTGGAATGTAAAGCCCAAAGAAGCTTTAATATAACTCTGTGAAGAAATAAAGAATGCATTTTTTAAACAATGAAATGCCAGCTTTATAATAGCAAGTCCTGGACATAAAATCCTCTTCTAGAAATAGAAATCTAGGCCATTCTCTTTCATGATGTGATAAAAATAAAATACCTTGCAAAGTTTAAATGATTGCAGTTATGCTAACCTTTTTGCCATCTGAAAAGGAAGCTTGTTATGCTTCTTAGTGCTTTTCACAGCAGGGCGCATGATTAATAGGCTAGAAGGCAGTAATGAGTTGTTGAACTTTAGGATGGTAAAAGGGAAATGAAGTTACACATGTTACAAGGTATTTGAATTTTATTACAGCACTGAAGATAGCTGCCAAGGCAGAGAGCTGCTCTGACCCTTTCTGCTGACATCTGAGATCCTCTCCAGATGAGATGAAGTGGTAACGTGCAAGAAGCAAACCTGCCTGGGGGAAAATTTCTCTATTTCATCCTGACTCCTTAAGGAGTACAGACAATAAAGTATGCGAGGTTATGAGAGGGAGGGTGAAGATTAATTTATCAATACATTCTATTAAAGTAAAAGCATAAAACTGCATAATCGGTCCACTCAACACAGCTACAAATGTGTCATGAAGAGATACCAAATTAATTTTGGTCTCTAAAGAGAAAATGTCTTTAAAAAAAAAGGTCATAAAAAGCACTTTAAAAATTGATATTTGCAACACCACCACGTTAACTGTTGGGGCATGGAAAGCATTTATCTGGCAGTTAGCATAGAGCCCTATCCCATAGTACGTACTGTTTTAGTGCAGGTCCTGCCCGTCCAGGCCGGTTGCACCTGATTCTGCTCCCGCAGGGACGTCTAGCACCTGCGGGATCAGAATCAGATGCAGATCTGTCCCATTCAGATTTTGGATGTCCAGACAGGTCAGACGTGCCTCAGTAGGAATCGGGCCCTTATTGTTGAATTTTATTTTCTGAAAGTCTACAATTTGACTTGTAAATTCTGGTGCATGAAAAGATGGAATTTATGCTTTCAAACTAAATTAAATGTAATGCTGCCCTGTATAGAAATTATTGGCAAACTATTCAGAGAAATTATTGGCAAGCTGTTCGTAATCCTAAATTGGTAACATTGTTCATGTCTCACCTATCCGGATGTCCAAAATCTGGACGGGACAGACCTGCACCCGATTCTGATCCTGCAGGGGCTAGACATTCCTGCGAGAGCAGAATCGGGTACAACCGGCCTGGACAGGCAGAGCATGTCCCAATTCTGGGCCTCTGCACATCTAAGACATGCCCCGAACAACCTGCCTGGAGCTCCTTCATGGAGCCCGGTGCCATGGCGTCCCATCGCCATGGCACTGGGACGACATGCAGGAATTCCGATTGTCATCAGACAGATCCCCTGCCTATTTCCCTAAATGCCCGACCCCCAATTATGCCTGCCATGGCTGGGATTGAGAGGGGGGAACCCCTGCTGAACCTTACCTGCCATTGGCGGACTGCGGAGGGCAATCTCCTACCCCCGGGGGGAATTATTCCACCTCTGGGGTGGAATAAGAACCCCGTCTAAGTTGGCAGACCCAGACATACAGGGCCATGACTGGAATCGGCCCTGTACATCCGGGACAGGATTCCACCTCCAGCCTGCCCTCACTCCTCCTCCGACACGCCCCTCCCGCCCTCGTCCAGAGCTCCCTGCACATCTCCTCTATGTGTGCGGGGAGCTCTATATTTGGAAACGGCCCCTCTGGTGTTTAGCGGCAATGGATGTCCAAACTGGATGTCCATCCCCAATAAACACAACTAGGAATGACCCTCTAATTATACAATCATTAAAAACAAAGAATAAAAAATAACTTTGGGGCCCTTTTATTAAACACTGCTAATTGGTTAATGCACTTTTGGGCATGCGATAATGCTGCAGTGAACACTAACATGCAGGCATGACAACTATCGGCTTGCCAACTATGATTACACAATGCAAGGTACCACCTTAGAAACCACCACCCAGGAAAAAGATTTAGGCATCAACATGGATAATACGTTGAAACCCTCTGCCCAATGTGCAGCAGCAAGTTTGTTCATGCTGGAGGGCTCTCGTAAAATTTACTGGATGTCTTTATCTTGTTACGTTTATCCAGATATATTCAGCATTGCTGAATAGTAACTGAATCTCCAGACAAAGTTAGTCAGATAAAGATATTCTAATATCAAGGATATTTTAATGCCTCTGTATAGTTCCATGGTGCGACTGCACCTTGAATACTGTGTGCAATTCTGGTTGTCATATCTTTTGATGGCATGACAACTGATCCATGTTTACCCGTTCCATGCTATTTATTAATTTATAGACCTCTATTTCCCCTCAGCTGTATCTTTTCCAACGTAAAAAGCCCTAACCTGTTAAGTCTTGCCACATAGGAATGTCCTTCCATCCCCTTTATCATCTTGATGGCTGTTCTCTGTATCTTTTCTAATTATGCTATATCCTTTTTAAGATATGTAATCTCCTATGCTCAGCAATGTCTTATACAGTCTATATAACAACTATGTAAATATGCCTTGTAATATAGTTTTGTATTCCCCTACACTCCCCAATGTACTCTAACTGCCCCCAACAGCCCCATACCATGAATTAAAGTTGTAACGTCTATGCTGATAATGGTTAGAGCAACTGCCTAGTACCCCGAAGATCAAGGGTTCGAGTCCCACTGGCACTCCTTGTGACCTTGGGCAAGTCACTTTACCCTCCATTGCCTCAGAAGAAAAGGCTGGCAATCTACTTCCAGTGATACATTGCCAAGAAAACCCAGAGGCAGCTGGGTCGCTATGAGTCAACACTGACTTGATGGCACTAAAAAACAAACAAACCTAAGTACACCTTATAGTTTGATATTTTCACCTTATTCCATGTAAACCATTTTGACTGGTAGAAAAATGCTATAGCAAAAACAGTTAAATGAATAAATAAATAAGATATAACGACCAGAATTGCACACAATATTCAAGGTGCGGTCTCATCATAGAACAATACAGGCACATTATAATATCTTTGGTTTTATTCTCCATTCCTTTCCGTATGATTCCTAACATAATATTTGCTTTTCTGGCTACCACTGTTTTAGGATGGGGCCTCCAGGCATCCTGGGATGGCAGGGAAGCGCATTGTGAACTGTGTAATATAAAAGGGCACGGGCAGGGTCCCAGCGCCCGCACGTAACCGGGTGCCCGGCCCGGCGCGGGACCCTGCACACGGCTTTGTAGAGCGGTCGGGTTGGGAGGGTGATGGCGCGTCAGCGGGGACGCTGTGCACGTGTTTTAAACAGATTGGCTCCGCTGAATAGTGTAACGGCAGAGCCAATCGGAGTGCAGGGCGGCATGTGCTACGGCGGGGATCGCAGAAGCCGAGCATATGCCGCATGGGCCTTGAGAGTGAGCAGAGTGCGCTGAGGATTGCTGGCAGGGCGGTTGTGGAGAGTTTTTTCTTCTTCGGCAGGTTCGGGTCAGCGAGGGAAGTTGCGGTTTGTGAGCTGCAGTGTGTCAGCGTGTGAGTCCTTAGCGAGCAGGCGAGTGCTTATTTGGCAATTGATTCAGAAGGGCGGTTTTAGTGTGTGGGGGATACTATCTGCTCATTCATTTCAATTTAAAGTAATTTCTGCATCGAGTAAGGGGCGCTTGGTGGGGGAGCTCATCAAATTGATTCACATTATATTATGGCGGGGAAGCAGGTTGGCAAAAGGCGTGGAGGGGCGAGAGTTGGTGTTGGTCATTTAAGCGGGCAAGGAGGGCGGGGGTTGGGCACGGAGGCTAGCGGGGGGCAGCAGGGCAGATCGGCTGCTGGAGGTGCAATGCGGGGGTTGGGCAGGATGGGGGGCTTGGTGAGAGGGCGTGGGGGTTCTCCATCCTCGGGGCGCCGGGCGCAGGGGCGTAACAGCATGAGGGATCAGAGCACTAGAGCTAGGGGTTTGTTGGGAGGTCCTGTGGGGGGGCAGGGGAGCCTGCAGGGGGGTCTATCGAGCAGGGGGAAGGTGCAACTGGAGGGGGGGCTGGGGAAGTTGCGGGGGGCAGGGTTGCGCCTGGGAAGGGTTGGGGTTCAGGACAGGGGTGGCGTGTTGGGGACGGTGGTAGTTCTGGATTGGGGGCATGGGGAAGGGGGGGCAGCAGCATGTTTTCCCCGGGAGGTTTTGTGCCCGCACATTCCGTCTCGGGAAGCTGTGGGCCTTCTGGGCAGCAGGTGCTTTTGGAGTAGTGGTCGGGGGGAGGGCAGGGCCCTTTGCTGGCGGAATGGGCAGGGGCCTGGCAGCCGACTTGGTCTTCGGGTTTCCCGTTGCTGGGTTTCCCTTTTTTGTCTTCACAGATTCCTAGGATGTCGGCACCTGGAGGGGTGTCTACAGAGGAGTCCCCAGATGTGCAGAGTGTGGCGTCGGTGGCCGCCATTCCAGGAGGTGTGTCGAGCGTATCCGAACAGGACCAGAGAGCGGGTGAACAGCAGCGGAGGGTCGAGCCTTCTCCAGGTGTTCCGCGATCGGCTGCAGGAGATCAGACGGGTGAGTTACCTGTGGTTACGGTTGCAGAAGGCGGGGAGAGTGTGGTGCGGGCTGACGGGTCGGGGAAGGCACGAAGGAAGCGGAGACATGCCTGCAGGCGTTGGCATAGTTCTAGGTCATCCTCGTCATCGGTGTCGGATTCATCTGAATCATGCTCAGAGGGGGAAAAGGGGCAGGGGTCGGTTCGGGAGCTGGGCGCTACTGGAGGTCAGGCGTCGGCGGGTACGGCTTCACTGTCCGCCTTGTCGGAACTATGGGAAGGCGTGCCCAAGAAGTTGCGACGAAAAATTTATAAAAGGAAGTATATTGACATTTTTTGCTTGCTTGAAGGTCGTAAGCGTTTGGGGGATAGCAAGAAGAAGCGTAAGGAGGACGAGAAGGCCGGTCGTATTCGAAAGGTCTCCCGCAATGTGGTTAATTGGGTAAGATCATTTTTGCGTTTGGCCAGTGTGTGGGGGCAGCATTTTCCGGGGCAGTATGGGATGTTGTTGTCTTATGCCGATTCAATCCTAGAAGCGTCTCAAGCCCACGAAGGTTGGTCGTGGCTGAATTATGATGAGAAGTTTCGGGATAAGATGGACGAGAATAAGCACTTAACTTGGGGTACACAGGACATAAACCTATGGTTGACTCAGATGTCGGTTAGGATCGGGGTAGGGGTGGAAGTGGGGGAAAGGTGGGGGCGACAGCGGCTTCCGTGGCGGGTCGTTCCTTTCGTGGCGGAGTATCCACATTGAAGACGAAGCTGGCGCCCGGCATGGCAAGTGATGTGTGTTGGCGGTTCAATAGGTCAATGTGTCCCTTCCCGGACTGTAAATTTCAGCATGCGTGCTCGGTATGTGGGGGGCCCCATCCAGCCACAAAATGTGTTAAGAAAGGAGCTGGGGCATCGTCAGGGTCGGTTCTAAGTAATGGTCAGGGTGAGTTGGCCCCCTCGCCAATTCGGGTGCCTGTCTTGTGTAACTGGCTTCTTGGATACCTGAAGTGGAAAGATAGGTTAATGTTACAGTTTGGTTTTCAGTACGGTTTTATTATTCCCATTCAAGGTGTCGTGGCGGGCATGGCAGCGAGGAATTCTCCAAGTGTACGGCGTTGGGCTTCTGTTGCTAGGGACAAGCTGGAGGGGGAATTGCGGCTGGGGAGGATTGCGGGTCCGTTTCGGCACCCTCCTTGTCGTGATTTTGTAGTTTCTCCGTTAGGGATTATTCCGAAGAAGGAGCCGGGGAAGTTTCGGCTGATCCATAATTTATCTTCGCCGTGGGGTTCCTTGGTAAATGATTTTATCCCACGTGAGTGGTGTTCGGTTCGGTATGCTATGTTTGACAGAGCGGCGCAGTTAGTCAAGGGTGAGGGTCCCGGGGCATTGTTGGCAAAGGTAGATATTGAATCGGCATTTCACTTGTTGCCGGTACACCCCTCGGCTTTCCGGTTGTTGGATTTCCAGTTTGAGGGTGCATACTACTACGATAAGTGTATGCCTATGGGTTGTTCCATATCTTGTGCGTACTTTGAGAAATTCAGCACTTTTTTGCATTGGCTGGTGGTGCAGAGAGTCGGAAGTTCAGAGGTGGTACATTATTTGGATGATTTTTTGTTCGTTGGAAGGGCAGCGTCGGCGCGTTGCAGCCGGCTCTTGGAGGGTTTTATAGCATTGGCCAGTGACTTGGGGGTGCCTTTGGCTGAAGGCAAGACAGTTGGCCCGACGACAAACCTTACCTTTTTGGGGGTCGAATTGGATTCGCTCAGCATGGTGGCGCGGCTTCCTTGGGAGAAGGTGGTGAAGCTACGTGTCTTAGTGGCGAATGTATTGGCCTCATCTAAGTTAACCTTGAAGGAGATGCAGGCCCTGATGGGCTCGCTCAATTTTGCGTGCAAGGTCATTCCTATGGGGCGGGTGTTCATTCGCCGGTTGGCGGCTTCGACGTCTAAGGTGCGGAAGCCTCATCATCGCATTCGTGTGTCGAGTGGCATGCGTGAGGATTTGCGGGTCTGGGATGTCTTTTTGCGGGACTTTAACGGGACTTCTCTCTTGCGTGAGGCGGAGGTTTCGTCAGAGAATTTGCAGTTGCACACGGACGCAGCAGGGGGGGTGGGGTTGGGAATTTATTTCAATGGTGGTGTGCGGACACATGGCCGCAGGCATGGGTGGATGAGGGGTTGGTTCATAATATTACTTTCTTAGAGTTATTTCCCATGTGGGTAGCATTAGCGTTATGTCCGGATAAGTTGGGCAATCGTAGGGTGGTGTGGTGGTGCGATAATGCGGCAGTGGTGCATGTCATTAATCGTTATTCTCCTCGCTGTGCTCTGGTTGCGTCGCTTATGCGTCGGATCGTGCTGGCGTGTTTGCATTTGAATGTTGATCTGAAGGCTCGGTATATACCTGGGCATACTAACGCAATTGCTGATGCTCTTTCCCGTTTGCAGTGGGAGCGGTTTCGGAGGCTGGCCCCGGAGGCGGACGAGAATGGGCTCGGGGTCCCTTGGAGCTTGTGGAGCAGTGGCCTGTTGGGATGAGGACTCTACTGAGGAAGTCGGTGGCGGAGCATATTTGGGAGGCCTATAGACGCGGTTGTGAGAGGGTGATGGAATATTTGCATGTTGGGGATTGGTGTGGCGGGCCTGTTCCGGATCACCTGCTTGGGAGGTATGTCAGTTGGGCGAAGGAGCAGGGGATTTCGAGATCGGCAGTGCGCAGTCATTTGGCGGGCTTCGGGTTTTTTGCCAGAGCGGCCGGTTGGGAAGTTGCTGGCCGTGGGTCATTGGCAAGGCGGCTGCTGCATGGGTGGGAGCGCTCGCAGCCTTTACCTCGGGATCAGAGGCGGCCCATTACGCATGAGTTACTCCTGGGTTTGTGCCAGGAGCTGCCTGGAGTTGCGGCTTCGCAGTATGAGGCGGTTCTTTTTCAGGCGGTTTTTTGTTTGGCGTTTTTTGGGGCATTTCGAGTGGGTGAATTGGCCGTAGATTCGGGTAGGACAGGTGTGGATAAGTGCTTGCTATCTCAGCATGTGCGGTTGGAAAACGGGTAGGTGCGCGTGTTGTTTGCCAGATCCAAAACGGACCAGTTGGGTAAGGGGTTATGGGTGGTATTGAGGGAGATCGGGGGGAGTACATGCCCGGTATCTGCTCTTCGGGAGTATTTGGGAGTGCAACCACGTGGGGAAGGGTTTTTTTTTGCATAGGGATTTTCGGGCGGTGACGCGGTATCAAGTGACAGCGGTTTTACGGTTGGTATTGAGGCGGATTGGTGAAAATCCGCGGCAGTTTTCTGCGCACTCTTTTCGCATCGGGGCAGCGACCAGTGCAGCGGCCCTGGGTTTCACAGGTGAGCAGATTAAGGGTTTAGGCCGATGGCGATCTCGGGCGTTTATGGGTTACGTGTGGTTATAAGGCGCTGGTTGGGGGGGTCTGGGGGGGGTTAATACTAATGTTGTGCTTTTATTTCAGATATGGGGCAGTGTCAGTGGTTGATGTCAGTGCTTGATGTTTGGGCACTCCTTTGTGTTCTGGGCCGGGCAGCGAGCGGCAGCGCAGCCTATTGGGCTGAACTTGGGACTGGATTCAGCAGTGGTGACGATTTCATGGCTGGGCGAGCGTGGTCTGCGGTGGAATCAATTGCTGCCTTTGCTGCGTCACCATGGTCGTATCCAGACTCCTCCTGCATGGCTTCTGGTGCATTTGGGCGGCAATGATTTGGCTGTTTGGTCCTGTAAACAGCTAATCAGAGCGGCCAAAAAGGACTTTACTGCAGTTCTCCGTATGTTTGAAGGTCTTGTATTAATATGGTCGGATATTATCCCGCGGCCTGCGTGCTGGGGCCAGAGGAGATGGTCACGGGGTTTAATGTAAATTAATAGGCAGATCGGGAGATGGGTTTGTGAGAAAGGGGGGTTTCAGGTGCAGCATCCTTGGGTCGAGGTGGCCTGTGCCGGGTTGTTCAGAGGGGATGGCGTGCACCTCTCCCCTGTGGGGATGGATCTGCTCCTGAATGATTGGCAGGAGGCAGTGGAGATGGTGGTGCGCGGTTAGGCATGCTGGTCGCAGCTTTATATTGGGGGGGGGGTGGCACAGGTGAAGGGTGAACCTGTGCCGGTGGCAGGATCCTGGAGGTTTCCGGGGTCCGGAGCCTTAGGCGACTTGGGGCGAGGGCGGGGTGCCCTCAACCCGGACAACCCCCGGAAGACTTTTGCTAGTAATATGGCGAAGTTGGATAGGGGTGGTAGGAACTTAGCCGGTCAGGTGACCCTGGCTTCAGCGGAGGTCGCGGTTGCTTTGCTAATTGCACGGCTGGTGACACGTGGCTCCGCTGGGGGGTGTTTGGTTTCACCAGTATTTACTGTTATGTATGATGTTGTTTTGGAATAAAGCTGCGACCAGTTATTACCATAATATGGCTGTAGGTGTTTTTGTGGGGATAGGAGGAAGGAGATGGAGGGAGGAGGTAAGAGGCCTGGACCAGTGAGGGGTGAGCGTGTGTCCGGCTACACGGTTACTGACAGGGTCAGTGACCTAACATGTTACTGACCACAGTTATTGCCATGGAACCAAGTTATACATTTACCAATAGCTGGTGAACATATAACTTGTTTTTAATCAGTCCATTCATTTTTAAATACCCCACTCAGTCCCTTCCCTCATAGGCTGGAAAAAAAAATTAGCCAGCACTTTAAAGGCACTGTAGGAGGCATAACAGGGGCACAGATCACGTTTATCTGGCAAGTTTGTTCATGCTGGAGGGCTCTCATAAAATTTACTGGATGTCTTTATCTTGTTACATTTATCCAGATATATTCAGCATTGCTGAATAGTAACTGAATCTCCAGACAAAGTTAGTCAGATAAAGATATTCTAATAATGTTTCCACTTCCTATAGTGCTATCATCCTCATGATGTTTTTTGTTAGTTACCTTGCCCTTAGCCATGCCTACATGCAAGATATTGTATTCTGCTTTCATTATGCTGTAATTCAGCTATATACTAGTAATGGTACAGTGGGCCCGATTCTGGAACACGGGTTGCGTTCTAAGCATCGGGATGGGGAGAGCCGGTGGGAGATGAGGGATGGGATCGGGGTGGAGTGGGCGCGGGCCAGCCCGACAGGACATACAGGACTAATTCAGGTCATGGCCCTGTACGTCCTGCCGGGCCCATGGGGACATGCAGTTAATTCCACCTCAAAGGTGGAATAAGCAGCACAAAACTGGCGATCGGGCCCAGGGATCCCCCCTGGGGCTGGGGCCGGGTGCGGAAGAGTCCCCACAGCCCGATCCAGGCCATGGCAGGTCAGCCGTGGGTCAGGCAGCTGAGAAAAAGGGGGCTAAAGCTGCGGGAGTTGGGAGTGGTTGCAGGGAGGATGACCCCGCAGGCAGCAGGGGCACGCTGGGCCGTCCTCAGGCCCGATTCTGGTTACCACAGGAACGTTTTGTTCCCATGGTCCAGAATCATATTCAAATGGACCCTTCTTGCTTTGGGTCATCCAGATGGCCCGGACGTGTCCCTACCTGAATCGGGTTCCATGTCACGGTATGAATTAGTAACTCACCTCACATACTCAATTTGAACTGAGGAAAATATGTTATTTGTATACATAAAATGAAACAAAATGATGCCTCTGCTGCTGCTTTGCCCCATAGGTAATCTGTGCCAGCCTCCTGCCTCTGCTATTTGCTCAGCCCCCTAGTATCCACAGAGATCCTTAGGGGGATGGAAAACCGCAGTGTTATAAATATTGTACATATACAGAAAACAAAGTTAGATATTTAATAGTATTAGGTCTAATTATGTGTTTATATAGAATTGTTCAGGGAGGAGTAGCGTTGAGTTGATCATGATTGTTGAGTTTAATTATGAAAATGTCACAAGGAAAGAGAAGCTATGGGACTGAAAATTGAGTGAGAGAGGTGCAGTTGAAAATTCACTTAGGGCGCTATTATCCTTGCAGCAGCCTGACTACAATCATGATTTGTTTTATAGAAACTACTTGCTCAGTACTCAAAATCTGAATTTCTGTTTATTAAATAAAGGTATACGTTTTTATCTAATTCTGAAACACTATTCACATGGGCTATTTAATGGAAGTAATTAGTAAAAGAATGCAAGGTTTCACAATGTTTTATTCTAAGTTACAGTGGTGTAATTTAATGCAATTATCTTCCACAGAATATATGAGACATTCCATTTATGATTCTGCTGACACACATTGCAGACAGAGGAGAAGTGGCATAAAATGACCAAAATCTCAATACAGTGATTCCAGAACGATGTTAAAAACAGTTTTTTCAATTGCTTCTTGAAGTACAATTTCAACCACACAGATGGATAAAATAATATATTTTCATTATGAAATCATTCAAAATATATTACAAACATCTATCTTTGTATATATTTAATTAATGTTGCAAAAAAGAAAAATGAATGGATTTTGTTAACCACATGCATATTGCAAAAATGGCCTTTTAGAAAATGGACCTCGTTATGTGGTGCTTAACTTATGCACTTACGGGTTAATTATTTAGCGGGCAATAATATAATAACATAGGATATGCCATACTGGGTCAGACCAAGGATCCATCAAGCCCGGTGTCCTGTTTCCAACAGTGACCAATCCAGGTCACCAGTACCTGTCAAGTTCCCAAAAGATACACAGATTGTATGCTGCTTGACCCAGTGGAAAGCAGTCGATTTCCCCAAATCTTTTTAATAATGGTTTATGAATTTTTCCTCCAGGAGCTCATCCAAACCTATTTTGAACCCAGCTACACTAACAACTTTTACTACATCATCCGGTAATGAATTCTAGAGTTTGATTACGTGCTAAGTGAAACAATATTTTCTCTGGTTTGTCTTAAATGTGCCAAACAGCAGGAGAAGGAGGTCTTCTGCAGAGGGTCTGTTATCAACGGACTGGTTTACGTTCTTTCCCTACAATTATATTTTGTTTACAACATTTTTGTTGAAGGATGTCAGAGTGACTGACTCATGAAAAAAATATCGGCAACAATGTAAAATAGAAACATTAATACAAATGAACAAAAACACTGTGAGAGTCTAAAACAATTATATTCATATAACTGTTTGAAATATATATACAACGACCAGGAGATAAACTGCTTTAAAAACCACCTTAATCAAAAACCTTTTAAAATACCTATACACCGACCAAGGAGTTAACAATGATAAATGCAAACTCTAAACACGAAAGAAAGACTGGAAAGTTTATATATATAATACGAACGATCTAAAATAACAATACCACCACCTTTATCTGCAGGTTTTGTAATAATATCTGACCATTCCCTAAGGCTATGTATTGCAGATCTTTTGTCATGTGTGAGATTAAAATATCTATATCTTGATTTATTTTCCATCAGATGTACATCTCATAAAACGCAATCCATAAAGGTTTGTATGGTTGGATTGGTAGGGCCAGGTGGATACCAACGAGATTTGTTACGTATTACAGAGGGATTATTAGAAACATAGGGTTTATCTGAGAAAAAATTTTAAATCTGTAACTTACGTTTACGTTTACGTTTACGTTTACGTTTATTCAGACTTTATATACCGCCCAACACTTAGTAGTACCTGGGCGGTTTACAATACAAGTTTAAAACAAACTTAAAAACAGTATTCTAAAACCGTTTAAAATGGCTGAGAAGGAGAAAAGGAACGCCAGTAAACAAATAGGAAAGAGGAGGAAAGGAAAGGCAAAGAAAGGACAAACCACAGTGTATTAATTAAACAGGTGAATAGACATCAAGAGGGCAGGAGGGAGGGGGTAACAGAGGGGGGGGAGGGAGATGGGAATGGCAGGTCGAATGCTAGACTGAAGAGATAGGTTTTGAGTTGTGATTTGAATTTTGGGTAGGAACATTTTGTGAAGATATTACGAAACATTTTGTGAAGATCGATGCGAGTTTGAAATGCATCATATGATACTGTGGGAACAAATGAAAGACCTTTCTGCAAGAGATCAATTTCTGATTTAGTAAGAGAAACAGAGGAGAGATTCAAAATGGGTAGGTCAACTTGTAAGGAACTCTGTGCATGTTATGGTTATGTTAATCATTATGACGTCTGCAGTTGGAGGTTTTCCTCTTATGCTTTTATTTTTTCCCCTCTGCACTTGCGCGGCATTTTCCCGCCTTGGCAGTGCTGCTGGTAATGTTCTCTGTTTTAGCTCTTTTAAATTATGCCTTGTTTTTAGTATGTTTAAGTATTTTTCTTTCTTTCGTGTTTAGAGTTTGCATTTATCATTGTTTACTCCTTGGTTGGTGTATATGTATTTTAAAAGGTTTTTGATTAAGGTGGTTTTTAAAGCAGTTTACCTCCTGGTCGTTGTATATATATTTCAAACAGTAGCATGAATATAATTGTTTTAGACCCTCACAGTGTTTTTGTTCATTTTTATTAATGTTTCTATTTTACATTGTTGCCGATCTTGTTTTCATGAGTCAGTCACTCTGAAATCCTTCGTAAAGATTTTTTCTTTAAGGATCTGTCACCAACAGACTGTTTCATGTTGTATAAATACAATAGTTTAGACTTTTACTGCGTTTTTGCTCATTTTTATTAATGTCTCTATTTCACGACGTTGTCGATTGTTTTTATCATTAGTCAGTCCCTCTGATATCCTTCGTTTTCATTTACAAGCATCTTTTCTTTATGGATCTGTCACCAACAGACTTTTTTATGTTGTACAAATACAATAGTTCAGCCTCTTACAGCATTTTTGGTCATTTTTATTAATATTTCTATTTTACGATGTTGCTGATCGTTTTAGTCAGTCACTCTGACATCCTTCGTTTTCAATCACAAAGATCTTTTTTAAGGATCTGTTATCAACGGACTGGTTTACGTTCTTTCCCTACAATTATATTTTGTTTACAACATTTTTTATAACAATACCATATATACTGTATTTATAGGTGTTTAGGAAATATCCATTTTTGGTTCCTTTTGTTTTCTCTCTCATGTTGAGAAAGCTATACTGGCACATCGTCATTTTTATTGCAATGCATCACATCCTTTGGTGATTATGTAAATGTTTTGTAACATGGTCTTAAAGTCATATTATGTTTTATATATCAGTTTGTTTGTACTATTTTGCTTGTATGCTATTTGTATGCTATTTGTCATCCATATTTTAAAGGTTTTGTGTTTTAAGTGTATTTTATTTCACTGTTCGATATTATTCTTAAAGACTTTCTTATGATTATTTTATTTATCATAACATATCAATTGTGCTGTAGGTACAATCAGATAGGTGTTTTTTTGTTTGTTCTTCATATTATTTATGAACTGTATTTCGTTCATGACATTATTTGTATATATGAGACATATAGTATGTCATGTTTATTTATTTTTTACATCTATCATATGGTTTATTTTTATGAATGTTCAGTATGTTATAATTATTTTATTTATTTATGCACCATAGATTGGGAAGAGTGGTATGTTCCACCCTTTTGACGTTGATCTTTGTCTTCTTTGGTAATGTATTATATTTTTTTATGTATTATTGATTTTTCAATGTGTTTTTACCTCTGATTGGTTTATATTATGTTTTTTGTATTTTATGTTTGTGTCTGTCTTTAGATCCCTGAAGAAGGCCCCAGGCCGAAACCTTTTAGTTGGGTCTGTTAATAAAGTTTTTTGGATACCCTCACTGTGTTTGGCCACGGTTCTTGGCTTCTGCTTCCTCCTATTGTCTTAAATGTGCCACATTTTGCTTCATTGCGTGTCCCCTACTCTGTCTACTTTTTGAAGGATTAAACAAAAGATCTACATTTACCCATCCCACTCAATTCATTATTTTATAAAGCTCTGTCATATCTCCCCTAAGACCTCTCTTTTCCAAGTTGAAAAGCTCTAACCTTTTAAATCTTTCCTCATAGGGATATCCTTCCATCTCCTTTACCTTTTTGGTTGCAATTCTCTGTACATTTTCTAATTCTGCTATATCCTTTTTAAGATATGGTGATCAGAACTGCACACAATATTCAAGGTATGGTCGCACAATGGAGTGATACAGAGGCATTATAATTTATTTTATTTATTTTTATTTCTTATATACCACGCTTTTAATCAGTGCGGTTTACAAATGAACAAATTTAAACACAATGATACAATCAGCATTGTTTTTTTACAAAGAACAGGGTACAAAAACTTGGGGTAAACAGGGTTTAACTATATACAAATAAAAATGTAGCGGTAAGTATGGTTAACTATGTACATGGCATTTTGGTTAATTACATGGAGGAGGTAATTAGATAAAATTATAGTACAGTGTAATACGGTAAGAGTAGAGTGTGCAAGTATGTATATCATGATTATCCATTTTCCCCCGGTGTCAAGTGGGAAAGATCAACACGCAGATTATGTTCAATCGGAGTTGCTTCAGGGTAGTACATTAGGAACAAATGATGTTTTAAGACTTTTCTGAATGTCATGAGACTAGTGATGGCTCTAATTTCGGGTGGGAGGGCATTCCAGGCTCTGGGTGCAAACAGTGAGAAGGCTCTAGCGGCTGTTGATTTAGAGCATTTCGTAAGGAGTTTCGGAAGTTCAATGGAATTCAGTGCAGCAGATCTCCTGGCTATGTTTGTTGGAGTAACCTGTATCATATTGCAGATAAGTGATAGAGATGGGCTCTTTGCAGCTTTAAAAGTCATGACCAGGGTTTTATATAGGGTTCTGGCCTGGAGTGGTAGCCAGTGTAAACTCATCAGTATTGGGGTTATATGCTCTGAGCGTGGAGCACCTACGAGAATTCTCGCGGCTGCATTCATGGCCAGACGGAGGGGATTTAGGGTAGATTGTGGGAGACCGTGAAGTATGATATTGGCAAAATCGAAGTGTGGTAGTACTAGGGCTTGGAACATAGTGTGGAAATCTGAGTAGTCGAGAAGAGGTCGGAGGTTACGTAGGGACCGAATCTTTTGGGAAATTGAGTTTGTTGCTTTCTTGATGTGTACAGACATATCAAGCCGCTGATCTAATGTAATCCCTAAGTATCAAATTGTGGGTTGTGCCTTCAGTTCTATGTTGTTTACATGTAATGAGGCAGGGGGTATGAATGTTGGATTCCTTGTTACGAAAAGGACGTCTGTTTTGTTGTGATTTATATGTAAGTTCTGTTTGTGGAGCCAATTTGATACAGCTTCGAAGCAATGAGCTATTGATGTATAATCTGGTTTTTCTACATTGAATGGAGCATACATCAGGATGTCGTCAGCATATGCTAGACATTGAATGTTGAAGGTACGTATCACATCACAGATTGGCTGCATATAGATATTGAACATTAGTGCGGATAAGGAGGATCCCTGAGGGACACCTTGTTTAAGAGGGAATGAGTCAGATGTTGCATTTCCTGTTCTGACTTGCTGCTGTCTATCAGATAAGTAAGATTTGCACCAGTTCAGGGCTAGACCTTGAATACCCTTATCTTTGAGGTGCCGTAGGAGAGTATTGTGGTTTACTGAATCAAATGCAGCCGCTATGTCGAGAAATATGAGAATGAACCCTTGATGAATATTGTCGATGCTTATGATTAGGTTATTGAATAGGGTTGTGAGGAGGGTGTCCACACCATGTTCTTCTCTAAAACCATGTTGTGAGGGGTCCAGGGGAGCTTCTGAGTCAACGTGTTGTTGTTTTTGTCGCTGGACTACTTTTTCCATGATTTTTGCTAGTAACGGGATACTAGAGATAGGTCTAAAAGATTCGACTTTTGTTGGGTCTAGCTTGCTGTTCTTCAGGAGGGGGCGGATGGATGACTGCTTGAGGCTTTGGGGGAAGGATCCAGTTGAGAATGAATGGTTGACAATCTTGCTTATAGTTGGGCTAAGTTCATGTCGTAGTTCTTTAATCCACCTAGCTGGGCAGGGGTCGTTAGGTGCAGTAGTTAAGTTAATAGCTGTTATTATTTCTTCAATCTCTTTGTTGGATACTTGAGAGAAATTATCAAGCGTGGCAAGTTGGGTCACATTCTGTGGGGTAGAAGGTGCTGGTGCTGTAAGGATCGAACTAGTCTGAATCATTTTTGATTGTAAGTATTCGGCATAATCCTGAGGGTGTGGCATAGGTGGTTGGGTTATGGTTGGATCACCTGTTAAGGATTTAACGATATTGAAGAGGTCATGTGGCTTGTTCAAGGACTGCATTAATGTATCTGAGTGGAATTTCTTTCTTTTCTCCATTGTCATCTTTCGGTGAGTTTAATAATATTAATAATAATATCCTTGGTTTTATTTTCTATTCCTTTCCTTATGATTCCTTGCATTCTACTTGCTTTCTTGGCTGTGGCTGCACACTGGGCAGAGGATTTCAACATTCTATCCACGATGACACCCAGGTCTTTTTCCTGAGTGGTGATTCCTAATGTGGAAACTTGCATTGTGTAACTGTAGTTTGGGTTGTTCCCTAAGTGCATAACTTTGCATTTGTCCACATTAAATTTCATCTGCCATTTGGACTCCCAGTCTTCCAGTTTTTCAAGGTCCTTTTGCAGTTTTTCTTAATCCCCTTGTGTTTTAATAACTTTGAATAATTTTGTGTCATCTGCAAATTCATTCACTTCACTCATTATTTCCATTTCCAGGCCACTTATAAATACATTAAAAAGAAGCGGGTCCAGCACAGATCCCTGGGGTACTCCACTATTCACCCTTCTCTGTGGAGAAAATTGTCCATTTAGCCCTACTCTTTGTTTTCTTTTAACCAGTTTCTAATCCACAATATACATTGTCTCCTATCCTATGACTTCTGCAAGAGCCTCTTATGAGGAACCTTGTCAAAGGCTTTCTGAAAATCCAGATACACTATATCAACTGGATAATCTTTGTCTACTTGTTTATTCACATTTTAAAAAAAATGACAGATTATGAGACAAAAATTCATATCCCTACAGTTCCAAAACTTTTCTCAACCGAACTGTTCAACATAAATTTGGCTAGGTCTCAGACTTCCCGGCACTTTCTTGTCAATCTGTCGGTAAACCAACAGAGCCGCGCCAACTAGCATCAATGACCTGCCAAAATGATGACCAGTTTACAATATATATAATAACTTTTTAACACGCTAATTATCCTCAATAAATCACTCAACCATCAACCCTACCAAGGTGTGTAAACAAATAACGTATGAAAAAATCTAAAATAATATCCTCAAAGTCCCAATGAACATACACAAAGTCCATATAAATATTCCCAACGCTATCGTTGTAGCGTTCCCACGCGTTTCTCCCACACGGGATTCTTCAGGGGAAATTTAAACAGAGTGCTTCAAGGGAGATATTCTTTCGCTTTCTTCAAGAGAGTTATCAATCTGTCCCCAAAGAGGATGCTAATTTAGCTCTTATTTCGAAACCATTGGCTCCGCCAGTCAGAATCACAGAGAAAAGATCCTGCTTCCCGTGGCCCCCAGTTGGTTTATCCACTATCTGCAAAAGCGATGCTGCCCACGTCTTCAGGGATTAACCAGCTCCTTCTAAAAAACGCTGCACATGTGCTCAGTTATTTGTATCCAAAATGGTCAACTGATTTCACAGAAAGTCATCAAATTCCAGTGGTATATTTTTAAGATTATACTTTGCTAAATTCATGAGTGGTTATCTCTTTTTCAGCTTTAACTTGAGTTTGCATACCAGTAACTGGGGATCTGTACCACAGTCAGTTCCAGGTTTTGTTTTTGTTGATGTTATTGAGCTTTTCCATCATTGACTTCCACAGATGTAGTCAATTTGATTTTTGTACAATCCATTGCATGAAGTCCATGTGTACAGTCACCCCTTGCATTGCTGGAAGAAGGTGTTTGAGATGAATAGATCTTTGGTTTTGCAGAATTCTATCAGTCTTTCTCCAGCTTCATTTCTGTTGCCAGGTCCATAATGTCCAACTATTTGGCCTTCTTCTTTATTGCCAACGTTTGTGTTCCAGTCACTTATGACTATAAGGATATCCTGTTTGCATGTTCTGTCAATTTCAGTTTGTAGTTGTTTATAGAATTAATCAATCTTATCCTCTTCCACAGTTGTTGTAGAGACATATACCTGAATAATAGTTGTGTTGATGGGCATTCCTTACTGATTGCATTATATTTCATTACAGTTCTTGCAAGCTTCTACCATGCATGTTAATTCATGGGTTAGTGCATGCTAAATCACTTTAAATGCACTAACAAATCGAGGATCTAATGAACATACATCACCATTCGGCAGCAGGGGTAGGATACCTCTAACGATGTGACCCAATTGAACAATTGAGACTCATTTACAATACTTTTTCTTTAATGGTTTTAGTATTTTATTGGGGGGAGGGGGGATAATTATTTTATTTTTTTATTAAATGGGTCATTCTGAGATTTGATTTAGGGTGGTAGGCAGTTTATGTTATTTATACTAGCATTATTATGCTTCAGTATGTTTTATAACTTAACTTACTCTATCCCCTGGTGAGAATAGGGAGTAGACTTTGATGTGCATTAGAGGGGAGTTAATTTGTTAAATTGTTTTAAATATTTTTTATAATGAATTTTGTTTGTTATATAAATAATATTTTTTTATTATTCTGTTTAGTAATCAATTCATAAGTCACTTTCGGCATGCCTTTTTGGTTAATTTATTTTTTAGTATTTAGCTCACATCTTTACAGTAATAGATCAAGGTGAGTTATAATCATATACTGCAGGTATCTCCTTGTCCCGGGAGGGCTTACAATCTGACAGGCCAATGCAGAAAACAGGGGCACTGTTTAGCCCCCCAATGCCATCAAAATATTGTTAGGGCTGATATGCAAATTAGCCATGCAGTTCCCCTGTTTCTCTGGCATAGCATCACAAACTAGCACTGACTTCTTGTGCACATGTGTTTGACTTGATCTCCCAGTTTAATGCTGCCATTTGCACACAGTTTTACAAATAGTTAACACATTGCTAATTTGCATATGATCCCCTTTCTGCATGCCTGTGCTGAAGTTATGCACTATCAGTGCGCTGCAAATAGGTGTGACTTCAGCATCGGCCTGTAAGTTTCTACCTGAGGCAATGGAGAGTTAAGTGACTTGCCCAAGGCCACAAGAAGTGCCAGGGGGATTTGAATGCTGTTCTTGCTGGTCCCAGGCTGCTACTTTAACCACTAGGCTACTCCTTGTAGCTGACAGACTAACCTTTGGTACTGCTCCCTGCTCTCTCTCCCCCCCCCCCCTCGCCCAAGAACACTCTGATGCTAAGCGGTTAGCATCATGGTGTTCAGCTGAGCTGAGAGGTGATACTCAGAAGCATAAACCAGGTATGTGTGGCTGAATATCCCACTCAGCAGAATTAACGTGGTTAGCAAATATGTTAATCACATTAATCCTTTTGAATACGCTCCCCTATGTTTCTATTTTATTTTACTTGGTGTTTGTTTTCAGTATTCCCTATGATTACATATGTTTTTGTAAAGCACATACATGCAAATTTAAAAAAAATAAAGGAAATGGCCTGGCATAGAGCTATATTTTTTAAAATGTGTAACATATTTTTTTAAATAATTTTTTTTGTTACCAATCCTGCCACATTATTTACTGTTCCACTGCGGTCAGTCCCGCGCGTAGCTTGAGCCACACGGTAGAGAAAGTTGCCGATCCTGCAAGACTTGAAACCACGAGATCAGCAAACTTCCTCCACCACATGACCCAAGTAACACTCAGAGCCGATGGCGGTGGAATAGCAAATAACATGACAGAACAGTAAAACAAACCAGATAATGGCTGCGGGAGGGGGGAAGGGGGGAATGAAATCCCAGGTGCCAGGGTACAGTTTATAGTTGCCTTGTTGCCAGAATGTGTCGAGCCCTGCTTTACATGTAGAATATTGCTTTATTTATGATCCCCAAAGGTTATGAGACTGGGAGGAAATGAGCAGAGTTGGGTCTAAAGCAATGATACAAAGGGGATGTTGAACTACAGCCATTTCTGCAATTATTAGAAAGGAAGGGAAAGCAAAAAAAAAAAAGTTAAATAAATCACTGACATGGGACAAACACAGAGGATCCCTTTACAGAAATAGGAAAAAAAACAAAATAAACGGTACCATCTAACTTCCGAACCATATAACGTCTTAGGGGTGTCCTATATGGAGTGGTGGGTTTACCCCTGAACAAGGATATGGAGAGGGGTGGCCTGCGCGGAGCGACAGGTGCACCTACTCTTGCCATCTCGCTGGGCAGACTGGATGGACCATGCTGGTCTTTATCTGCCGTCAACTACTATGTTACTATGTTACTATACATTTTATGCTGGAGCTACTGCACTCCTCCCTGTAAACATAAGAGCTGGCAAAGATTCAGAGTACAGTTGTTTATTGCATTCCTGCTGGAGCTTTGTTGCTGTTTCGAAGGACACTACTGCTGCTATCTGCATTAGTCCATTTCCTTCTTTGCAGTGCATTCTCTCTGCCCCCCTTACAAAAGTCAAGAGCAAATCAAAACAAACTTTCATGCTCCTCAAACAATAGGAATCCCTCTGCCCACTATTCACTAACCACACCCCATGATGGGAATATTTTTCTGTCTCATACTTTGAATTCAAAGGAATGGGTAGAACTGTTTGAAGAAACATCTACTTTCAATAAGTGAAATCTTGGAGCAGTTCTGTTGCTGGCATTTTCTCAGATATCTACTGAGGATGGACAGGTAAAGCTGGCATTGCCCAGGACTACAAAGATTCAAACATTTCTGGCACATCTACTGGTGACTGCGGGGAAAATGTTTATAGTAATAATGGAAGAGGTGAAAGATGAGCAGCCTGCAGAGAAAAGCCACAGCCTCTCTCCCGCTTAGAGCAAGTCATCTTCCATTGTCTCTAAAATCTTTACCAGGGGAGAGAAGTCGGGCAGTCTTTCCTGAGTCCTCGTCTGAATTACCTTTTTTGGTGCCCTTCTCTTTGGAGCGTCCTGAACGTATTACCTTGGATTCTATTTGGATGGCACCGACAAAGTTTGGTAAGGGTCTAGTATCCCAAACTAATGCTACCTTGAAGCTGATTCAAGAAAATACCGTGAAAGTACAGAATTGCCAGGACTCTGTGACTTTCTTACAGTCTCAAGCTTCCTTGACGGACAATAAAGTTATACAGTTGGAGGATAAGCTCAATGATGTGTGTAAAGAAATGTTAGGAGTTAAATTTAAAATGGAAATGTTGGAAAACCAGAATAGGGCAATGAATATTAGGTTATTGAATTTTTCTCACTCTACAATGGTGATATGTTTAAGTCATATCTGATTGAGGTTTTGAATTTTCCTGAGGAATCGCATCCCCCAATTTCCAAAATTTATTATCTTCCCATTGGGAAAAAAAATGAAAGGGCCAACTGTGGATTCTCCAGCTAATGAAGAAGTATTAGATGTTTTAAATATTTCGGAGATTTTAGGTATCACTATATCTGATACTGTGGTCCCTGCGACTTTGTTGATTTCATTGGCTTTGGTGTCTGACCGTGAGTGGTTATTAAAAATGTATTTCAATAAGCGCACTGTCCTGTTCAAAGGGTTCGCTATCCGAATGTTTCCTGATTTATCTCGAGATACGCAAAAAAGGAGAAGAGTTTTGTTGCTTAAATCGGGGGTGATTCAGATGGGTGGTCTATCTTTTCTTAAATTTCCGTGTAAATGTTTGGTTAAACTGCAATCTGTATCCTATATTTTTTATGAACCTACTAAATTAGTCTCCTTTATTAGTGCTCGCCTTTCTGCTGGTCCCTAGGTGGGTGGGTGTATTTGTAGGATATATGTATACTGGTCCTTAGTGGGTTCTGCTATTCCTAATGAGTTTACAATTGTTTGTTTTCCTTATTCATTTGGGTCTCTCCAGTGTGAGGACTAGTAAGACTGGGTTTAAAAGAGATTTATGCATTTAGTGGAGGAGTAGCCTCGTGGTTAGAGGAAGTACCTAGAAGATCAAGGGTTCAATTCCCACTGGCACTCCTTGTGACCTTGGGCAAGTCACTTTACCCTCCATTGCCTTGGACAAAAAGGCTGGCAATCTACTTGGTTTGTAATTACATGCTCAAGTCTTTTTTCTGTATCAAGTATGATTGCTTGTATAATTTCTTTTTTGAAATTATACGAGCAGAGCAGAGATGGCATTCATCTGTCCAATAAATGTCGATGTGTCTTCAGTAGCAGGCTAGCTAATCTACTGAAGAGAGCTTTAAACTAGATTCATTGGGGATGAATGAAGAAAGCCCCCAGGTAAGTGAAACATTTAATACCTTTATGGAAATGGTTAAAAGGGGCAACATATGGAAAGCAGTGTGTATAAATTCCCATAGCAAGGGAAATAATATCCCAGGTATTAAAGCTTTAATGGGGCAAGCTGACTTGGATTTAGTGGCAGTTACAGAAACATGGTTCACAGAAAACCATGACTGGGATGTAACTATACCAGGCTATACTTTATTCAGAAAGGACAGAGTAGGAAGAAGAGTAGGAGGAGTGGCACTATATGTAAAATATAATATTAAAGCTTTGGAACTACAGAGCTTAAAAGGGATAGAGGAGGCACTGTGGGTTAAACTAAAAGAGGGAAAGAGAAATCTATTTGCATTGGCATCATATACAGACCTCCCTCACAAGAGGAAGAGGTGGATGTAGAGTTAATTGAAGACATACGCAGCATTGCTATGAAAGGGGAAGGGATACTGATAGGGGATTTCAATAAGCCAGATGTTGATTGGCATATTCTGGCTGCAGTTTCATCTAGAGGTAAGGAGATCCTGGATTCTCTACAGGGAGAACTATTCAGGCAATTGGTAACAAAACCCACACGTGAAGGGGCATACTGGACTTGGTGCTTACCAATGGTGAAAGTGTTTCTGATGTTATAGTGGGAGCTCATTTTGCATCCAGTGATCACCAGATGGTGTGGTTCAGTATGGGCTGTTAGAATCCATTCAAAAGTAAGGGTCTTAGACTTTAGGAAAACTAATTTTGCCAAGATAGGCCAGTACTACAGGGAGTCATTAGCAGGATGGGAACATCTGGGAGATGTAGAAAAACAGTGGGCAAAACTGAAAGGGGATATTTTAAGGGCAACTAACCTTTTTGTTAAAATGGTAAATAAAGGTAAAAGGAAAAGAAGACCACTACGGTTTTCGAAAGAAGTAGCTGACAAGGTGAAGAAAAAGAGGGAGGTCTTCATAAAATACAATGACCACAGAGAGAGGAAAACAGGCATCTATATTTGTAAAAGAGAAGTTAGCAAAGTAGTCAGGAAAGCAAAGATTCCAAAAGAGGAGGAAATAGCCAATGCAATAAAATGGGGGGATAAGACATTTTTCAGATATGTTAGTGAGAAGAGGAAGGGCAAAAGTGATATTGTCAGACTCAAGGCTGAAGGGAAGGAATATGTAGAAGCTGATGACGATAAAGTGGAATTGCTTAACAAATATTTCTGTTCTGTGTTCACAGATGAAGAACCAGGAGCAGGACCTCAGAAAACACCCACATACAGAACAGAAGCAAGGGGCATCTTGAACAATTTTCAGAAGACTGTGTTCATGAGAAACTAGCTCAACTTAAAGTAGACAAAGTGATGGGACTGGATGGGATACACCCTAGAATACTGAGGGAACTTGGGGACGTTCTAGCAGCTTCACTGACTGACCTTTTCAATGCCTCATTGGAGTAGGAAGTGGTGCCAAAGGACTGGAGAGAGGCTCATGTGGTCCCTTTCAACAACAGCGGAAGTAAGGATGATGTTGAAAACTACAGTCCAGTTAGTTTAACTTTGTTGGTGAGTAAATTATTGGAAACGCTGCTGAAACAGGAAATAGTGGGGTTTCAGGAGTCCAGCAGATTACAGGATCTGAAACAGCATGGATTCACCAGAGGCAGGTCTTGTCAGACAAATCTGATTGATTTCTTTGACTGGGTTACCAGGGAGTTGGACTGAGGGAGAGCCCTAGATGTGGAGTATATAGATTTCAGTAAAGCTTTGACACCGTTACTCACAGGCGACTTATAAACAAACTGAGCACCCTAGGGATGGACCCTAAATTTACTGCTTGGGTTGTAAATTGTTTGAGTAGGAAGCGACAAAGGCTACAGGTAAATGGAGCTCACTCTGAGGAGAAGGAGGTTACCAGTGGTATGCCCCAGGGATCTGTCCTTGATCTGATTCTTTTTAACATTATTGTTAGTGATATAGCGGAAGGGCTGTCGGGTAAGGTTTGCCTCTTTGCGGATGATACCAAAATCTGCAATAGAGTAGACACCCAGAAAGGTGTAGATAACATGAGGAGGGATTTAGCTAAGCTTGAAGAATGGTCTAGAATTTGGCAGCTGAGATTTAATGTTAAAAAAATTCAAGGTCATGCATTTGGGCTGCAGCAATCCAAGGGAGCAATATAGTATAGGGGTGAAGTACTTTTGTCCACTAAAGAAGAGAGGAACCTAGGCATGATTGTGTCTGATGATCTTAAAGTAGCTAAACTGGTAGAAAAGGTGACAGCAAAAGCTAGAAGGTTGGGTGCATAGGGAGAGGAATGGCCAGCAGAAGAAAGGAGGTGATAGTGCCTTTGTATAAGTCTTTGGTGCGACCTCATTTGGAGTATTGTGCACAATTCTGGAGATCGCACCTTCAAAAGGATATAAACCGGCTGGAGTCAGTACAGAGGGTAGCTACTAAAATGATTAGTGATCTTCATTATGAAGCATATGAGGACAGACTTAAGGATCTTAAATATGTACACCTTAGAGGAAAGGCGGGATAGAGGTGATATGATTGAGACATTTAAATATCTCTGTGGCATAAATGCACAGGAGGAGAGCCTCTTTCGAATGAAAGCAAGCTCTGCTATGAGGGGACATGGGATGAGGGTGAAGGGAGATAGATTCAGGAGTGATATGCGGAAATATTTCTTTACGGAAAGAGTGGTGGATCCATGGAATAGTCTCCCAGTGAAGGTGGTAGAGATGAGTATTTGAATTCAAAGAAACATGGAAGAAACTCAGAGGATCGCTAAAGGAAAAAAGGGGACTATTGTAGTGGTTGATGTGGTAGGATAGACTAGATAGACCATGTGGTCTTTTTCTGTCGTCATGTTTCTATGTTTATAAAATCAAACCTTTCGTTGATATTATTGGTCTATGTGGTGGTTGGTGCAGACTCATGTGTTTTAGGTAAAAAAATTAATGTAGGGTGTTCTTCAATAAAAAATGTTGCCTTCTTCATTCTAATCATACCTATTTCTAGTGCATGATCAACAATATTAGAGATAATGGGCCTGATATTCGAAAGGCATTTACAGAGTTTGCAGTCAAGTAAACCATGTAAATGCCTTAAACAGGGATTCAACGGCACCTACACAGTTAGTGCCATTGACTATCCCTGACTATTTCCCCTACACGCCCTGATGCTATTTGGTTAGCATTGAAGCATGTTTGGGGCATTCTGGGGCGGAGCGGAGATGGTGACTGCCACTAACCATGTAGCAGTGATATTGAATTGCTACATGGTTAGTTGTCCAATATCGCCACTACACAGTTAGACTCTGCGGCATTGGCCCCTTGTTGCACAACCCGGATATTCAATGCTGTCGCTTCGACACTGAATATCTGGGGTTAAGGGTGAGTGGGCAGGGCTATGTGCCATAGCGGCACATAGCCTGCCCAGAAGAAAATCAGGCCCAACGCTCTTTAAATGCATCATAGGATCGGTAGGGAGTATCTGATAGAATTCTGTATCAGACGGCTGACAAAAAGCTTCTTTCATATGATCAGTCAACTCCTGAATTGCTATCATGCCACCTTTATCGGCGCACAAAATATGAATATTTCTATCTCCTCTCAAATGAGCAAGAGTTTGTCATTCAGGATAAGAAAGATTAAACCAAGTATAAGATCTGTAATATTAGTATGGGAAAATCTTGAGTGAACCACTATGCTAAAAGCGCAGCTTGAGGGCCAGAAAGAAAAGCTGGCAGAGAACCGATGGCTTGAGAAAGTTACCTTTCTGAAGTCCAAAAAGTCTAAAAAAACACAGACATCTTGAACAGATAAAAACAGAGCTCTGAGAGAGGCAGCATTGTTTCTGTCCCAGCTAGAATAGCTCATGCTTTGTGCCTCTAGAGCAATAGAGACTGACTGCATAGAAAGAAAAATTAAAGACTCTGAGAGACAAGCAGCACTGCTTCAGTCCTAGTGGCAGAGGAAAGTAAGTTTTCAAAATATTCCATGCTGTCTAGCTTTAGAGTCAGAGATATGGCAAAGAAGTCAGAGAGAAAACAAACCCAGTGAGAGCAAAGACAGGACAGATAGGTAGAAGCAGAATTACAAACATGTACAGTATTACTACTACTAAAATTTACCAGCTTTACGCATATAAGAGAGACAATTCCTTCTTCATAGACCTTACAATCTAGTTGGATAGAATCACAATGCTCAGAAGGGTTAGATATAGAAATGGTGGTGGAAGCAGAGATAGGATGTTAGTTGATGCTCCTGAGAGATCTAGGGCCAGAAGCAAAGAGGAAAGAAGAATATATATTCTCAAAAGAACATAAGATTTGTCATACTGGGTCAGACCAAAGGTCCAACAAGCCAAGTATCCTGTTTCCTACAGTGGCTTATCTAGGTCAGAAGTACCCAGCAGGATCACAAAAGGTAGATAAATTCCAAACTACTTATCCTAGGTATAAGCAGTGAATTTCTCAAAGTCCACTTTAATAAGTATTTATGGATTTTTCCTGCAGGAATTTGTCTCAGACCTTTTCTTTTTAAATCAGATACACTAACAGCTTTAACTACATCCTCCGGCAAAAAATTCTAGAGCTTAATTATGTGTTGAGTGAATAAAATATTTTCTCCGATTAGTCTTAAATGTACTACTCAGATGCTTCATTGTATGTTTCCTAGTGTGTGTACTTTTTGAAGGGTTAAACAGCTGATTCATGTTTACCTGCTCTGCTCTACTTATTTCTTTTTAGACTTCTACCATATCTCCCCACAGCTGACTCTTCTCCAAGCTGAAGAGCCCTATCCTCTTAGGGAAATAATTCCAGCCCCTTTATCATTTTGGTCACCTTTCTCTACCTTTTCTAATTCTGCTATATCTTTTTTTAGATACATCGACCAGAACTGCATACAATATTCAAGGTCTCCAAATAGTACAGAATGCTGCCGCCCGTCCCATCACTTGCTCCCCTGCGAGTTCCCACGTGTCTCCTTGTCTCTTCACCCTTCACTGGCTCCCGGTCAAGTTCAGGTTTATCTTTAAATTGCTCATCATCACACATAAGGCTCTTCACACTAGCACCCCCCAGTACCTGGCCGACATCATTCATCTTCAGCCCTCTCCACGCTTTCTCCGCTCAGCCCACGGCAATCGTCTCTTTCTCCCTCCTCCTGCCCAGGCCCATTTGGAACTCACCCGCCACTCCGCCTTTTTCTTTTTAGGCCTTGCCCTGTGGAACTTGCTCCCCCTATCTCTCTGTACCGAACTGTCCTATCCACGCTTTAAAGCTCTCCTCAAAACCCATCTCTTCTGTCAGGCCTTCGATCTCCCACCCCCTGCCGATGGTGCTTCATCCCCAGCTGCGCCCCCCCCCCCTCCTTTCATAATACCTCCCCATATGCCCTCTCCTACCTTCCCTTCTCCCTCCCATTTTCCCGTCATCTTGCCCCTCTTTGGACCTTTTCTGTCCTCTATCTTATTAACTGTTTCTCCCTGTCCTATTGTTTTTTGACGTTCCTTTCTGACTTTGCTTTCAGTAGCCTACCCTTTTGTATTGTACACCGCCCTGACGCTTTGGCCTGGGCAGTTTATCAAATTCTGCGAATAAAGATAAAGATAAAGATAAAAGGTGCAGTAATACCTTGAGCGATATACAGGCATCATGATATACTCTGTTTCATTTTCCATTTCTTTCTTTATAATTCCTAGCATTCTATTAGCTTTTTTGACCACCACTGCATACTGAGCAGAGAATTCAAACAGGTGGATGACTGCTAGGTAAGCATTTCACCAGCCCATCTGATACCTAGACATGCACATGCTAGCAAATCTCAGTGATCCCTAGAAGCAACAATGTCCAAAAAGAGCACATAACTGCAATGCCTAACTGGCACATCTAATACCCTGGCTCTTCACTAATCTTCCCCAACCCTCTCTACTTACAGGAGATAAAGGGCTACCCTTTAAGGAGGTGGCTCCTGACTCCCATTATCGCACCCCACACAGATACAGAGGAAAACTTTATTAGGACCTATAGACACATCCATTGCATCACTAAGAGGATCTTTGACCTGTTAAAGAGACACTTTCAGTGCCTGGTCTGACCCAGGGGAGATATCCTCTTTAATCCAGCCATGACACGTCAGATATTGATGGCCTGCTGCATGCTGCAGAATCTGACAATTGTTGTTAAGTGCCATCAAGTCAGCATCAACTCATGGTGACCCTCTGGATAGTTGTTCTAAAACATGATTGATCTTCAGTCAGGCAGCTCATTGTGGACAAAGTGGCACCCATAGCTTCTGTTATTGTATTGATCCATCTCATTGCTGGCCTTCCTCTTTTATGCTGACCTTCTACCTTGCCATGCATGATGTCTTTCTCTAATGATCTTTCTCTTCGCATGATGTGTCCAAAGTATGAAAGTCGAAGTCTTGTCATCTGAGCTTCTAAAGAAAGCTTAGGATTTTGATCTCCTCTAAACTGGTTTGTTCTTTGGGCAGTCCATGGTATACATAGTATTCTTTGCCAACACCATAATTCAAAAGCATCAATTTTCTTCCTGTCTATCTTTTTCATTGTCCAACTTTCGCATCCATATGACGTTACTTAAAATACCATGGCTTGAGTGAGTTTAATCTTTGTATGGAGAGAGACATCTCTGCTCTTGAGAATCTTGTCTAGGTCCTTCATACCATTCTGCCAAGAGTAATGTGTCATCTGATTTCTTGACTGCTTGTTGTTTCTTTATTAATAGTTGATCCAAGTAGTTTAAAGTTCTCCACTATTTCAATTTCTTCTCCATCAATGACGAACTTATTGATTTTGCCAGTTGTCAGGATCTTTGCCTTCTTTACATTAAGGTGCAGGCCCATTTTAAGACTATGTTCCTTGATCTTGAGAAGCAAATGTTTCAGATCATTTTCACTTTCAGCCAGTAATGTGGTATCATCAGTGTAGCAAAAATTGTTTATAAGTCTTCCACCAATCTTCACACCTTGGTTGTCTTCATACAGTCCTACTTCTCTGATGATTTGTTCTGCATATAAATAAAACAGGTAGAGGCAAGTATGCAGACTTGTCATACATCTTTGCTGATTTTAAGCCATTCTGTTTCTCCTAGTTTCGTTTGAACTGTTGCTGCTTGATCAATGTAAAGTTTATACAAGAGAACGATCTGGTGTTCCAGTATACCCATGCTTCTTAATGTGGTCCAGAGATTCTCATGGTTTATACAGTAAAAAGCCTTGCTGCAGTAAATACAACTCATAAGATATCCTTTTGGTATTCTTTAGTCTTTTCAAGGATGTCTCTTGTTCCTCGCCCTTTCCTGAACCCTGCTTGCACTTCAGGCAGTTCTCGTTCCAGGTTTGGTTGTAGTCTCTGCTGAATAATCTTGACTAGAATATTGCTGGCATATGGCATCAGAGTGATTGTGTGATAATTTCCATAGTCAGTTGGAAGACCTTTATTTAGTACTGGTATAAACACAGAACTTTTCCAGTCAGTTGGCCATGATGTTGTCTTCCAAATTTCCTGGCAGAGCCTTGTAAGTATGGTAACAGCTGAATCAGATTGCTGTAATACTTCAATGAGAATGTCATTAATGCCTGTTGCTTTGTTCTTTGATAAGGCTTTCAACACTGCTTTGACTTCTTTTTCATCACCAATAGTTCTGAATCATAAGGTACAGGTTGAAACAGCTGTTGGTCCACTTGATCTTTATCATATAATAACTCTGTATATTCTTTCCACCTTTTCTTGATCTTCTCAGAATCATTCAACATGGATCTTTGAGCATCTTGTAACATTCCAATTTGAGGCTGGAATTTTTTTCTTTAACTCTCGTAGCTTTAGGACATAGTTTCTGCTTCTATTTTCTTCCATGTGTCATTGTAGTATTTCTCCTTTTCTTGTCTTGCTGAATGTTGGAAATCTCTATTGCCTCTCTTTCTCCTCTGGCTTTAGCTTCTCTGCATTTCTTGGCAATTTTCAGTTTCTTCAGTCATCCAGTTTGGCCGTTTTTGTTTTCACCTTTCATAGAGATTTCTCACTTTCTTCCAACACAACCTTCTTAATGTCATCCCATAATTCTTCTGGAGTTTTGTCATTTGTATCTAAAACAGCAAGTCGATTTTGCAGGCAGTCTTTAAATTCCAGTGGTATATTCTCAGGGTCATATTTTGCTGCATTCATGAGTGTTTTGCTCTTTATCATCTTTAGCTTGAGTTTGCATACTAGTAGCTGGTGATCTGCACCACAGTCAGCTCCAGGTTTTATCTTAGTTGAAGTTATAGAGCTTTTCCATCGTTGACTTCCACAGATATAGTCACTTTGATTTTTGTACAATCCACTGGGTGAAGTCCGTGTGTACAGTCACTGCTTGTGTTGCTGGAAGAAGGTGTTTGGGATGAATAGATCATTGGTCTTGCAGAATTCTATCAGTCTTTCTCCAGTTACATTTCTGTAGCCAAATCCATATTTTCCAAGCAATTTTGCTTCTTCTTTGTTGCAAACTTTTGCATTCCAGTCACACATGACTATTAGGATATCCTGTTTGCATGTTCTGTCAATTTCAGCTTGTACTTGTTCATAGAACTCATCAACTTCATCCTCTTCTTCAGCTGTTGTTGGGGCATATACTTGAATTATAGTTGTGATGATGAGCATTCCTCGTAGATCAGGGGTCACCAACCTGCGGCCCGCGAGGTCCCTCCGTGCGGCCCACGAGTCTCTACCCCGGTGCAGCCCGCCAAGGCAAACTCACCGACTCCTTCTTCTGCAGCCGCGGCTCCCTGCCTCTTAGGGAACCGCGGCTGTGCTTGTAAAATCATCGCGAAGCCCTTCCTGTCTTGACGGGCTCCGTGCAGCATTGTCCCGCCTCCAAAGGAAGTGGTAAACAACTTCCTTTAGAGGCGGGACAATGCTGCACAGAGCCCGTCAAGACAGGAAGGGCTCCGCGATGATTTTACAAGCACAGCCGCGGTTCCCTAAGAGGCAGGGAGCCGCGGCTGCAGAAGAAGGGAGGGAGCTTACATGGAATAATCAAAGTACAGGTATGAGCAGGTTTTTTTTCGCGCGGGGGGGGGAGGGGGGTGCGGCCCGCAAGTCTGCCGGTAGTCGGCTGTGCGGCACGCGGCCCTCTGGAGGTTGGTGACCCCTGTCGTAGATGAATAGAAAGTAAGCGTTCACTGATTTCATTGTATTTCATTATAGTTCTTGCAAGTTTCTTCTTAATTATAAATGCAATGCCATTTCTTCTTTGTCTTTCATTTCCAGCATAGTAGACCATGTGATCATCAGATGCGACGTGCCCAGTGCCAGTCCATTTCAGTTCACTGATACCCAACAGATCGAGTTGTACACAATCCATTTTAACTTGAACATAAGTGCAGGGGGCCAGAGATTTTACTTTGTTGCTTGAACTATACTGTGTATGCTGTTGTTTGATTGTACTTCAAAAGTGTAAGAATTGCTGTATTTTCAGTGTGGGACCTCAGTAATCACACCCTTAATAAAGATGTCAACAGCACTAACATATGGGAGGAGACTTTACCTCTTTATGTGTGCATATGAGGTAGAATATTAGATAGGATGTGATCAACAATATATGATGATGAAGTTTTTCCCTTTCCCTTACAATTTTTCCCTTTGCCTCTTTAATATAATTATATTCCTTTTGTCAAGTTCTCATCCCACCTCTTTTCTTCTCTTTATTTTTAATTTAAATTTTTGATGTTATTGTAAATTGTCTTGACATGCATTGATAAGATGGTATATCAAATCCACAATAAACTATAAAGTATGTTGGAGAAGCCATGTTTACTGTATGCATTAACATGCCCTGACAGAAGTGACAATGCTCTCGCTAGGCCACAGTAGTCCAGAAGGAGCTGAAGCCAAAGGCATACACCTCAACTGGAGTCATGTTAGTGTAAGTGAATAGTGAAATTGGCCTCATGTCTGAGATGAGATGTGAATATAAATTCTGCTCCTCACTCGCAATCAATTACATATTCAATAAGGGACTTCAGCCTCATGTGGATCAGCTCCTATAATGGATATATAACTGCTAAAATGCTCCAAGGCAAAGCAACAATGTTCAAGGGGGTTAGGGAAAGGATGAAGTACGTCTGGGTAGCTAAGTGTAGATATCACCAGCCACTGGAGACCAGATATACTATAGCAAAGAAACCTTTATTCGTAGATGCCACCAGCATGAACTAAACATAGCATAGTAAACTTCCTATGATACAAAAAAACATCACATTACAAATGCAACCAAAAAGCCTATCCCCCCTCGCTTTCCCTCTCTGGATGAGCCTTAGCAGAGATACATGCCAGCATCTGAGTCATGGAACGTATCTTTGGATCATTATGAGATGCAGAGAACTGGAGACTATGGCAAAGACCTACTGCACCTCCCATTGCAAGGATGTCAGCTGCATCAGGACTTCAGTGGGACATGGGATGAGGGTGAAGGGAGATAGATTCAGGAATGATATGCGGAAATATTTCTTTACTGAAAGAGTAGTGGATCCATGGAATAGTCTCCCAGTGGAGGTGGTAGAGATGAGGACAGTAACTGAATTCAAAAAAGCATGGGACCAACACAGAGGATCTCTAAAGGTAAAAAGTGGACTGTTGTAGTTGTTGATATGGAAGGACAGACTAGATAGGCCATGTGGTCTTTTTCTGTCATCATGTTTCTATGTTTCTATGTTTCATGGTCCTCAAATTCCCTGGGACCTCATGTGTATCTAATTGGTCCAGCAAGGGGGCAGTCTGGACAGGCTAGATGATCAGGACCTTTAGTGCAACCCCTGCCTTCTCATCTTCATCCTCCCTACCCTCTCCCTCCCTCTCTTCCCTTTCCCTTCCCTCAGCTTCATATTCCTTTCCCCCTCACTGAGGATCATTATATACTAAAAGGATGGAATCAAAGTAAACATATATAACCTCATAAACCGAGAGGAGTAACCTTTCTAGAGCAGCGAGTACAACCTTAACCCTTTCCAGGCCGAGCCCGAAACTCTTGGGATCCAAAATTCTGACTAAATATTCCTATCAAATGGTATATAATACATGACCATAGCAGAAGGAAAATCACTATTAGAACATATTGAATAAGACAAGTACAATTTTCCTGAAATATGCAAAAATTAACCTGGCTGCAGAATGTGGATTAAAAATTTAAAGTAGGCCTTGAAAGGGTTAAACAAAGGTATAGGGGGGAGTAACCTATATATAGTGGCAGTGCAACTACACAACTATAGCCACCTTATTGGGCAGACTAGATGGCCCAAGATGGTCTTTATCTGTTTTATTTATGGTTACTATGTTCTGCAGGGAAAGACACACCATGCACATGTGGAGTGATGGGAACATACATTTTGCTGCCAGATTGGGATAACACTTGAAGGCTCCACATACATCCACACATTGATATCTTTATATTTTTCATGTGTACAGTTGTGGTCAACTTTATTGGCATCCTTGCAATTCAACCCCTTAATCTCCAATACCTCCTAAAAAAAAGTGGTCGATGAAATGAGTTTCGTCTATATATGCACACATATTTGACACATAAAAGAATTAAAAAACCCAAGTCCAATTAAAAAAGGAAATAGTAGGAAACAGTATTAAAACTAGGACAGTGCTAGGACATAATTATTCCAAAAACAAGGTGAATATCCAAAATTCTCCCACCCACAGTGCTAATACTCCAAGAATTCAATGAACATCAACTATTTTTTTGTCGGATCACCTACCATGAGAGGAAATCCTCTCCTGAAGTAGGTCCTCCTTCTTAATCAGGAATTAAGACAGCTGAAAACAGCCTGAAAACTGGAGACAAACACTCACCAGAGTGCATCTCCAAACATTTTGTTGGCAGTAAATGCTGGAAAAACATCAATTCCCATGCCGTTTGAAAAGAACGCAGTTGTGTCAATCAGGAGAACTAACGTCTCATAGAATCGTTCTTCAACAAACAGTTCACAAACTCTGCCAATTCACCAAAGAGTTATCAGCTTAGAATAAAACTTTAGGGAGATCTACAGAGGCAGTGCAGTGGTCCGGAGGTGTCAGGCTCCTGTTCTGGTGGCCCCGACGTCATCGGGGGCCTCTTCAAAAGTTCTGTAAGTTAGGCGCAGCCGGAGGTGCTAGTCGGGACAGCGATATAAGGGGCTAGATACAAGGGGCATATTAGTCCCCTTGGGAGCCCCTTGGAGCACTGCAGGAGAGCAGGACCAGGTGATGAGCTTCGGTGGTGGCGATTAGATGGGTAAAAGGAAGAAGAAGATCTTGCTAGCGGCGCAATCTGAGGTTCCCGTGGGGCCCATGGACAAACATGTTAAGGTATTGACTAGCACCAATGTTTCACTTGATCCTGACTTTCTTGTACTTCGTTCATCTCCGGTGTCTCTGAGTTCCCCAGACCGGTCACCACCTTCTCCTCCAGTATACACATCCCCACCCTTGTCTGCCCTTGAGGGTACTCGGTTTCAGCAGAGTACCCCGAAAGATGTTGGGGAAAAGCTGAAACCAGTTGTATGGGTACCTGTCCCAGGTGAGGCCAGGGTGGTACCTGATGATCAGGTCACCTTGGCCGATATTTGGAGAGTGGTAACTCGGATTGAAAATACATTAGCACCTACTGTTATACAACTTTGTGGTTTTTCTTCCGAGATTACCACTCAGTTGGTTGAGGTGGATAATGAGGTGGGGAATATTTCAACCCAGGTTGCTAACTGTGAAAGCCAGTGTCAGGCTCTTAAAGCTGTTAATTCTCCCCATATAAAAGAGAGTTTGCTTTTGCATAATAAGATGGAACAGTATGACAATATGTTTCACGCAAAAAATATTCTATTGATAAATTTTCCTTTATGTCACTTGCTTTCTGCTGAAATTCTATTGAGAAAGTATTTTAGAGAAGTTCTGGGATTAGCTTCGGCTGACTCCATTGCTCTCTCTAAGGTTTATTACCTAACTGGTAGGAGGCTGTCTGTGGGTCCTCTGGGGGGGGGGGGGGGGGGTTGATGATGTTCAGGGCCAGGATTGCCTAGAGCTCACCAAATTCCTAGAGGACTCCCAAGATAATATTGCTTCTAGAGCTACCTTGGTGGTCTCTTGTCTCAAACCAGGATAGAATGCTTGTTTTTCCTAATTACTTTAAGAATATGTCAGTTCCGTTTTGTGGTGCTAAGGTTCAAATGTTTCCTGTATTTGTAAAGCGACACAAACTAGGAGACAGGCCTTTTTGGCCCTAAAACCTAGGGCGGTCGCTATTTCCGCTACATTTTTTCTTAGATACCCTTGTAAATGTTTGGTTTCATTTCAGGGTTCAAAGTTTGTTTTTCTTGATCCTTCTCAGCTTGAGGTATTTTTGTCTGATAAGGAGCAACATGGCAATAAGTAATTGGAGTTGAGTTGGTTAGTTTAAGGCTGCCAGAATTTAGAGTTAGCTCTATTTTTTTTCCTTTTTCTTTTTTCTTTTTTTAATATCTCCCCATATTGTATGTATTGTCAGTTGTTTTCTTTTTGTTTAATATTTGCTTGTATGGAACATCTAAAGTTTCTTTTTGCTTGCTTTTGTAAGTTATGATGAAATTTTCAATTTAAAAAAAAACTTTACTGCATTGTACTTAGCTGATGCTGAGTGTAACTTATGGCAGGAGTAGACACTCCGTTGGGTACTGCAACACAACTCTGTGTTTCAAGCCCATCGTGCTCCTGGCTTGAAACACAGCGTTGTGTTGCAGTACCCAACGGAGTGTCTACTGCTGCCATAAGTTACACTCCATACAAGCAATGTAACCCAAACTTCCTGTTCCTGTATTTATAGTACAATATCACATGGAGCTGTACTTAAATAGAAGTTAACAAAACATAGCATAAAGGCATCTTCAAGGAGGTAATCAGGGAAATTCATTATAATTTATAACAAATGTGTAAAATAATCTAATGCAGTGACCACCATTCCACTTCCGAAATGAGACCATGCAGGCTGCTGGATTGAAGCAGAAAAATCCAGTGTTGTTCCTTAAAACTTAACTTATTCACCCGATCCCCATCCCGTAACAAGGGAGGAACCATATCAAGCACTAACCATCGTAATTGTTCAAAAGAATGGCCAAGTTGGAGATAATGATGAACAATAGGTGCTGTTGTCACATGAGAGTTTATGTTAGAGCAATGTTCTTGCAGTTGTTTCTTGATGACTCAGGATGTCATCCCAACATAAAGTCTGTCACAAGGGCAAATAATAAGGTACACTACAAAGGAAGATTTGCAGGTGGTGGCATGAAGTAGCCTGTATGATCTACCTGAACGTGGATCCAACCAGTTCTGCCCCTCAATTGTGTTCGAGCAAAAATCACAAGAACCCAATGTTCCCTCTAATTTTCTGTAGGCTGTGTGCACATAAAATATCACCTGTGCAGCTTTTGAAGGAAGGTTAAATTTTTGTGCGCTACATAACGACACTCGGAGTTATATACTTTAAAATTTGACTACGTCAGAATACAGTATGTACACCACATTGATTGCACTAGAAAATATTGTAGAACTTGTGAAAACCGTAAATACACAACAACTTTTAAATTTTAAGACATCTGTGTTGTTTTCTATCAGAATCAGAACCAAACTTTTTGTGCGCTCTGTTGTAAAGTATGTGCGCTCGCTCGGCGAGGTGTGTGTGCGCGCACACGCGCACAGCTTAGAGGGAACAGTGCAAGAACCACACGCAAAATGGCCTTTTGTGCCTTGCTCAACACCACCCAGAGCCGGTGTCGATGTCCAGACCACCCAATCTGCAATATTAGAGCCCCTACAATAGGCCAGCATAAGTGGCAGCTGAAAACATTTATGCAATGGCAGAATATGCCAATGTGATTTCAAGATCCATGTAACCTCCATGGTTTTAGATATATAAGGAACAACTCCTACAAATTGATTATGAGCCTGATTAGATGATGCCCCTTGTTCCTCCCACCATTCTGGATGATTATTCAATGTTCGTTTATATGCCCGATCAATCAAACGTGGTGGATACCCTCGTGCCAATAAACGAGTCTTCAAATCACATGCATATTTGCGATACTCTGATATGGTAGTACATAGCTGTCTGACATGCAAAAACTGGCCCAAAGGTAAGCCCCTACATAAGGGACCAGGATGATAGCTATTGTACTGAAGCAAAGTGTTACATTGAATGGGTTTCCGATACAAAGTTGTCTTAAGCTGTCCCCCTTCCTTTTAAATCAACACATCCAGAAATTCAGTACGTGCCATGTCATATCTCAACTCAAACTGCACATGCTCATTCAATGTGTTTATCCATAATAAGAAATCTCGTAAAGTGAACCCGTCCAAATGAAAAAAATATCATCCAAGAAATATTTCCAAAATGGAATATGGCTAAACCAGGTAGATCCATGCAAATAATTTTCCTCAAAGTGGGACATGTAAAGGGTGGCAACTGAAGGTGCCACAATAGCCCCCATAGCAATTCCAAAACACTGTTGATAAAATTTTGAATTGTACATGAATTTATTTTTTTCAATACCCATTGTAATAGTTGTGAAAGGAACTCACGTGGGATCCGAGCTGGTAACATAACCGGTAAATCAGCCAAAATATTAAAAGCTTCTTGTTGATGAATGTTTGTGTATAGCGCCGCCACATCTAATGTGACTATAATATAATGGTCCAAAACTGGTATCCTTTGTAGCAATGATAAAAAATGAAAAGAATCTCTTATATAAGATTTAATCTGGGCAGTCAAAGGTTGAAAAAACTTGTCACAAAACTGAGATAATGGCTCAAGTACTGAAGAACGACAAAATACTATTGGACGCCCAGGGTTAGTTAAAGATTTGTGGGCTTTAGGAACCATATATATAATTGGAGTTTTAGGATGTTTCAGGTTCAAAAACTCAAACTCCTTTCTGGTAATCCATCCACACTGTAATGCCTGAGTAGTATATAATCTGATCTCATGCTGTAAAGCAATTGTAGGGTCAGCGGTCAATAAGCTATAGTACTTCTGATTTTGTAAATGCGCCAAAACCCTGGCGTGATAAGTTGCAGTGCCCAAAATGACAATAGCACCCCCTTTGTCTGCTCTACGAATCATCAAATGAGGTGTATTACATAGCGACTGTAAAGCCTGAAGATGATTTCTGGTGATGTTTGAAAAAGATCTTTTAGAAGAACATTCTAACAGGACATAATTATTGGCACTCTTATAAACAATTCAAATCAGTTTCAACAGAAGAACCACATTCTCATTGCAGTAAAATTAAAAGCATCTGTGATCAATTGCCAGTATTCACATGACTTGAATCAACCAATGAATGTTTAAAATGGTCATATTCACTCCCTGTTCCATTTTCACAATGGTGAAGACAAGAGAGCTGCCTGAGATTGTTAGAAAAGCCATTATTACCAAACATCAAACTTCAAAGGGGTACAAGGTCATCGCCAAAGACCTTGGGATTCTTATGTCTACAGTTGACAATGTTATTAAGAAGTTTTCTGCTCATGGAACTGTCAAGAACCTCCCAGGATGTGGCAGAAAGAGGAAAGTTAATCTAAGAAGACTTCAAAGGTTAGTGCAAACTGTTGGAAAAACACTACGCACAATATCCAAAGAGCTTAAGGCTGACCTGGAGCAATCTGGAGTGGTGTTTCAACCTGTACCATGCACCGCACACTAAACAAATAAGGACTTCATGGGCAAAGGCATGCCTGTTTTTTGCCCAAACCCATCTTGAGAAACCACAATCCTTCTGGGGAAATGTTCTGTGGACAGATGAAACCAAACTTGAGCTCTTTGGCAACACAGACCAGTGATACATTTACAGGCAAAGAAATGAAGCTTATAAAGAATAAAAACACCCTTCCTACATTTAAATATGGAGAAGATTCCATAATGTTGTGTGGCTATTTTGCTGCCTCTGGAACTGGAGACCTGGATCGTATTAAAAGAATCATGAAGTCAGAGGACTACCAAGGTATTTTGGAGCAAAATGCGCTACCTATAGTAGTGTCAGAAAACTGTCTGGGTCAAAGGTCATAGGTCCTCCAGTAGGGCAGTGACCCAAAACATACATCCAGAAGTACAAAAGAATGGTTAAAAAGTAACAAATGGACTGTTTTAAATTGGCCAGCAATGAGTCCTGATCTCAATCCAACCGAGAACCTTTGGAAACAGCTGAAATCTGCCATTGGTAAAAGGAATGCTGGGAACATTCATGAACTGGAACAGATCGCAGCTGAAGAGTGGGAGGAACTACCAGCAGACAGATGTATGAAATTTATAGATGACTACAAGAAATGTTTGAAGGCTGTCATCACTTCCAAGGGTTGTGCAACCAAATCTGCTACCACATGAGTTTCTACAGCCCCACAATTGCCACCAACTGCCTTACCAGGAAGGAAGTAGTGGAGTCCCTGAACCCTCTCATCTTACTGATAAAGGCCAAACTCAGCAGTGAGGCATATCTGCATACCTAGCAAACACATTAAAATTGACCACTGACTGCTCTCTCAAAGAAGGATGCACATACAACTCCTACTGCCACAGAAAATATTCATACCACTTCTATTTTGCCAAAATACCTGAGACATGGCTCGCTGTCAAAGTTATGTTCAACAGCAAGCAATGCAGGACCATCAACCAAAGCAACTCTGACATCAGGCAACAGACATACTATTAGTTAATAGCTCGCACCACTGTTGTGTTGTCTGTTTGCAGGACTGCCATTCAATTACTCTATACCACTAACCCCACCCACAATGGAGACAACTCCAGGAAAGCAATGTTCTAGCACCACCCCCTCTCCCACCAAGCCTGAGGCCACATCTCAGGACCACAGAAATAAAAGCTGAAATCCAGTTCCCCTGGAGAATCAAAAAACATCTCTAGATCCCAGTTAGTCACTGAAAGTACCCGCCACACACACACCCCATTTAAATGCTTTAAGAAAAAAACCCAAGCTCAATACTTTCTGCACACTGCTTGGCATCCTTTGCAAGTAATGCTTCCGCACAAGCCCACATATCAACTGTGCCAAGTGAAGCATGAGCACTTAGCAAACAGTGCATGGGAATCATTCAGCAAGCAGAATTAAACCTCCCAAGCAGAGACTGGATCTGGCACAGCTTGAGTTTCGACAGCCTTACAATTGCCACCAATAGCCCCGCAATTGCTTCCAACAGCCTTTCACTTTGTCTCTGAACAGTTTAGACTCCATGGGCCCAATATTCAACTGGACAGCGCTAAGTGCCATAGCTGTTTAGCTCTGCCCACTGACCCCCTAACCCCGGATATTCACTTCCGCGGCAACGGAAGTGAATATCCGGGTCTGGTCGCACTGCCCAGAAGCCACCGAGGTTAACCATGCAGCATCGATATTGGATAGGTGGTTTCCCTCCCCTATCTTATTGGTGCCGAGCGCTAATAGTGCAGCTTCCAATATTGGTGTTGCACACTTAGCAATGGTCCCTGCCTCTGCTCCACCCTGGAATGCCCCCGCATGCCCCAATGCTAGCAAGCTAACATTGGGACACATAGGGGACTTTGTTGGGGATATTCAATGGCATTACCCATGTATGTGCCATCAAATATCCGGGCCCCATATGCTCAGAGTCCAACTCAACCCCTAGGAAGATGAACTGATTCCAAAGCTCCTCCAATTTTTTTTTTTCAATTGAAATTTGCAAAAATTTTTACAAACAAGCAAAGGAAACCTTGGCAAATCAATCAAAGAAAAAAAACCACACCATAACACAATACACTAATGCTAACCAAGCCCACATTACAGAAGGCAGCTATGATCCAACCAAGAGTCAGACTTAATAACAACAAAAAACTAAAAGTTACCATCACGCCAGCTAATGGGATGTTCAATTTATACACCACACACCAGAATGCCATAACCAAATGGCACAATCCTGTAACCCAACCACCCTCCAAAAAAGAAAATCATCAAAATACTGCACTAGCGAGACCCTTTCTGAAACAATCTGTACCACCCAATACACAAAAGTCATAAAAGCCTTGAATCAAGTGCATGCTACAGAGCAACACATAGACATGCACTTGTCAAAATAGAAACCCTGGTTGCATTCAAAACCCAGAAGATGAAAGGACCGAGGATGCACTTCCAATAAGCAAAATTCCAACTCAATATAGGTCTTCATCATCAATGCCCCCAGACCCACCTGATGCAGTACATCCATTGCCTAGTCAAATGAGGCATACAGTACTGAGCAGAGGCTAGGATCGATGAAGGGATTAACACTTCATCCTTCCAGGTAAAACAGATTATGGATTAGGTAAAACTTGCATGGCTCCTTCTTGGGTACAAGACCCAAAAACAAAACTACCAAATCATCAAAAGGAAGCTCCTGAAAAGGAACATCAATCTGCCCTAGGTGCCACTCTTTAGAAAGCTTCTCATGCACAATGGCTGAGTTTTGTACTGCTGACGGGGCATTGCAACTCTCATGCCACAGAGACGGGCCCTCAAATCGAATCATAAAGCCTCTTGAAAACTCACAAGAACTGAGAATCCCTGCTGTCCAGATAACTACTACTGAGCATTTGCATAGCGCTACAAGACGCACTCAGCGCTGCACAGACATGTAAGAGACAGTCCCTGCTCATCAAAGCTTACAATCTAGTCAATATAGACAACACAGTAGGCGTAGACATGGGATACATCTAGGGGGAATGGTAAGGAAACACAAAGAAGATCAAGCTTGCAATCACCACAGTTATGACATCAATTTCATGGGGGAAGGTGCTTTGGTGAATAATTCCCGTTGGAGTTGGTAATTCCAGTTACCCTCCCTGAATTCTGCTGCATCCTACAAGGTTAGAACATTGGACACTTGCTGGAATTAAAATGGAAGCAGAAATTGCCAATCCCTGCCCCTCTCTGTCTGAGTGTCATAACGGTACTCCCTACCATGGGGGAGAAAGCCATCCTCCCCACTCCCTGTGCACCTCCCCCAATTTCTATGCCGAAGGGCCCCCAGCATCTGAGAACACCCCCAAAGTGGCCCCCCAAATGAAAGGGCCAAGAGGATGCTGAGATCATCATAATACAATTAGGTCCATCCCTTCTCCAGTATGTCTGATAGGCCCACAAAATCGTCAGAGTACAACAACAACCCAAATACAGTGCTAGTTTTGCCTCCCTGAGGATGCTCATGTAGATATGGAAAGCTAGCAACAATTTGAAGACATCCACAATAAATATTCATATGTTAGGCAGTCCATTTCATGCACATTTCTCTCATGTATATTCATTGTCAGCTATGGATTCCACTCTATCAACAATTAGCTGCCTGACTGAAGACTGAACACAGTTTAGGACAACAATCCACACAATGGCTCTTAACAACAACAGGAACAATATTCATTGTGGATATCCTGAAAATCTGACTAGCTGGAGGTCTCCCAGGATGGGTTTGGGAACCACTGTTCTAGGATATACTTACAGTTTATGGTTAATTAAAACTTGCTATACTGCTCTTCATAACTGCAGAGCGGTATACATAAAAACAATTCAAGAAGAAAGAAAGTAGCGCCAATAAAATCATAACAAAGGAGAAGAAGAGACAGGGCTGTATCAAGCATGAATCGTGCCCTGTGCAACTTGCACATCGGGCGCGTCCCCCTCCCTCACCTCCATCTACCCACTTTCTGGATGGCGGCAGAAGAGAACAGGCACACCCAAAGTGCAAGTCGCCGGCACGCTAAGCAGATCTGTCCCTCCCTACTCTGATGCCGCGTCAGAGGAAGGAGGGACCAGTCCTGCTTAGAGTTCCATGAAAAGTCTTAAGGGGTGCATTTCAGCTGTCTGCCATTGCCTGCCGCCGCTGAGAGAAGAAAAATTGGCGGCGGCAGGCAACGGCAGACAGCTGAAATGTGCCCCTTAAGTCTTTGCACACTGTGTGGCCGCACCACTCGCACAGGGCTAGGTATGGTCCTGAGAAGAGATATATAACAGAATGACTAAGAGAAGGAGGGTAGAAGAGGGTCACGAGTGAGAGGGAAGGGAAGCAGAATCCTGAGCTGCCAAAGTAGATAGATTGAAAGCTAGCTGAAGGGTTTGCTCATTGTTCTGCTAGATCAGTCCAGCAGGGATTTATGCCTTGCCAGCAGATAGACATACAGATCAAAACCTTTCAGTAATATCACTTAATAAGAGTGATATAGACAAGGCACTAGCACAATAAGCAAGAGTGGGTATACTGAGTCTTTCAGTATCATCTTGTAGGGCTTTGGAGGTAGACCCCCACCCTACTCTAGTTGCCTTCTCTGGCATGCCTCTAGCCTCTATATTCATACTTTAGAGAACATCACCCCTATTCTCACTGCACATGATAGAACAGACATCTCAAATGTCTCATGAGTGACCTCAGCAATATTGAAGGTACCTACCTAAGAATGAAATCTCTGTTGTGTCCTGTTCTAAGGCTTCCAGCTGCTCAATTCTCTGCTTAGAGCAGAATACAATGTTCAGGGTGTATTTTTTCTTTCTGTACCTAAATATTCTCAGAGCACTTATTCTCAACTCAGTCTTCAAAACACACCCAATCAGTTGGGTTTTTAGAATGTGCACAATGAATATGCATGAGACAGATTTGCATGCACTATCTCCTTCATGTGCAAATTGATTTCTTGCATATTCAGTGTGGTAATCTAAGACTTGACCATCTGTGTTTTTCTGAGGACTGGGTTGGGAACCACTGCCTTAGTTTAGTAACATTATGAGACTGTGTCTGGTATTTAATTTAAATGTAAGAGTTTAATTTATAATAGTATTTACAAGGTACTGTAAATCAGCATGCCGTATAACAGATTACATACAGGCCAAGTCCTCTGCCGGCAACATGCTAGCACACATGTAAGGATGTCCCTGTCTCCTTCTCCCTGCACACTATCCTTTCTTCTGATGCTCTTTTCCAGAATCCCTCTCTCTCTCTTTCTCTTTCTGCACCAGCTTTTCTTTTTCTTTTTTAATCTTTTTATTGAAAATCAGCTCAGCATCATACAAAAGGTATAAGCACATATTGTTCACGCTCATATATAGCCCCCATCAATACAAAAGTAGAGCAAGGAAGAACTGAAATATTACAACAACCATATAAAACAGAGAGAAAAAAGTCATGACAAGTTAAATCGCACAACCCCGCCACCTTCCTCCCCCTCCCTCTCCCCTCTCCCCTCTCCATCCCTCCCCCTCTCTCTCCTTCTTCACCACCCTCTCCCCCTCCCTCCCAACCCAATGTAGTAACAGAAAAACATGGGGTAAAAATCCCCTACAAAGAGCACACGGACCTTATATGACACTATAGTTCTCAGCAAAACTAAGAGAGAACCAGATCGCCAAACATAAACCAAGAAATAACCAGCAGGTTTCCTGCTATATAAACAGCTTACGTATGAATATAATTCAAATAGACAGCCCAAACCCTTGAAAAGATAGGCTTTCTTCTCGTAACAAGAACGTTAATTTTTCCATAATAAAAATGTCAGAGACTTTTCGCAACCATTTCCCTTTTGAAGGAGGCACCTGCTGGGCTACCACACAACGGGCTACTAATAAGAATCACCTAACCACTGCCCTAGAAGTAGCCCAGGAGTTCTCCACTCCTAGAACCAGCACCTCATAGAGAAGTGGCAGTTTGACACCAGTCATTCCTTGAATGATCGTCTGAGCCTCCATCGCTGTGTAGTATCACCACATATGATCAAAGCATACTGACCACAATCCTGCCAACATACTGTAGCAGGGAAGCAGTGGCATGTCAGTGGGCTATCAGTGCTGGAGGTCTATAGAACCTCATTATAATTTTGAATTGAACAGCTACTAGATTAAGTGAGATAAACACCTTATGCATATATTGATAAATGAGAGGCTAAAATTGCTCTTCCCAGTTCCCCAACATCCTTTCCCAAACTCTTTTCAGGTGCATGGGATGGTCATGTATGATAAACATTAATGCCTTGTACAGTATAACTTTGCAATCAGATCCCTACCTCCCTTACCTTGGTATAATATCTGTTCTATGCTCAGTGGACACCTACAAAACATTTCCTGGTCAATAAGCCCATCCAAATAGTGCCACAGCTGGAAACATTCAAAGTTCGGTATGGTCCATCCAAGCTTCACCCTTAGCTGGGCCTTAGCGACCAACCCCACCCCCTTTCAAAAAGTTCAGAGAAACACATCACACCCACACCTGTCAACAACGTGTTTCTGATTGTAATATGGCCATTACCTTTGAGATGCATTGTCACCAAACTGAAATTCATTTTTAAGATGAGCATGTTTTGAAAGTTGGGGCATCTTTTGAGACTACATTGTATACTAAACCAATGGACAGAAACAGTTGTTACAGTATCTGAGTTTCTATCCTTGAGTTATTAAGATGTTGTCAGGCATGGAAGCTTCTATTAAAATTTTGTGATCGTGGCTATCCATCCTCTGTATTGCATAAAGCTTATAAGCGAGCATCTTCTAATCATCATGAATGGGTACTTGCTCCAGTCAAAAACAACAAAAAATGCCCTTAATGCAAGATTTACTCCTAATTAGAATTATTACTAATACTAAAAAAAAACCACTTCAATACTTTACAAAGGCAAAAATGACCTCAGGATGGCTAGAACCCTACATGTAGTGATATAATCACTATAGGGAATAGCTGACACTCACATCACAGGTCATATAGCCACTTTATTCAACCAAAATCAATCACCACTAGTAAACCTTAAAACCACATAGAGTACTTCTGGGAATACAATAAATACTACGTCTAATCACACACACACCTCATTCATGACATCCATAATCATACCAGAAGCGTCATAAGAATACAAGCGTTATAATGAGCAGCACAGGAACAGATTGTAACTCCCTAAAAAAGGAAAAAAGAAGATAAGCTGATGTAAACTTAAAGCACCAAAAGATCATCAAATACTTATCTTTAGAATCACTTCAAGCCAATCGCTCCGTTAGCGCTCAACCACTATGCTGCAGATTTTCCAAAACGAACAATTCAAGGCAGAGAGACTTCTACATTAAATTGAATAGAAGATTTTTTACAAAAACAACCCTACGAAAGCTCTCGTTTCGCCACATCCAGGTTTCATCAGGGGAAAACTTCAATCTGATAATCTGTTAGATCTCTCTAACTCTCCGCTGTGAGTGTCAGCTATTCCCTATAGTGATTATATCACTACATGTAGGGTTCTAGCCATCCTGAGGTCATTTTTGCCTTTGTAAAGTATTGAAGTGTTTTTTTGAGTATTAGTAATAATTCTAATTAGGAGTAAATCTTGCATTAAGGACATTTTTTGTTGTTTTTGATTAGTATATTGCTCTTAGACAGTCGGTGTTGTTTGTATTACTTGCTCCAGTCCCCATTTTCACAACAGATGATGATGTACTAAAGTCTATTACTTGTGTGCTTCCTTACTCAGGTGCCTCTAAAATTTTGGCATCTTCTATACGTCGACATTGGTCTGTACTTTCTGCCATCCCTTGTATAACTGAAACTAGACCTCGAATGGCTGGTAGAGGTGTGGACAGAATTTTAGAGATCTTCCCTGTCCTGCAGTTCCACGATATTTTTCTGATATGGAATCAATGGGACATTCTAAATGTGGCTGCTGCATCTTTTGTGGGATTATGGAAGAAGGATCTATCTTTGTAATTAACAATTACACAGTGCGTATTCATGGGAGTGTGACCTGCTCTTCTCAGTCTGTTGTGTATGCCCTGTGCTGTCCGTGTAATAAGCATTATGTGGGGAAGACAGTGTGTCAATTAAAGATGAGGCTTTCTCAACATAAGAACAACATTTTTAAAGCCTGTGAAGAACTTCCTTTGGTATTACATTGCCTACAGTTTAATCATCAGTTTACTGATCTATGATGTTTGGTGTTGGACTCTATCCCTGATAAACCCCGTGGCGGTGATCATGGTAGATTGCTAGTCCAGCATGAACAAAAATGGATATTTAAATTGAATACTCTTGAGCCAGTAGGGCTTAATAATAAAACTGACTGGAGTGTGTTTTTGTAACTGTGATTTTAGCTTTGGGTTTACTGTGTGTTCCAAACATAGGAGAGTGAATGTGTGGGGCTTATCCATTCAGAGGGTAGCAAGCTTCTGATTGGGTGGAGCTGGGTATTTAAAGGGTGTTGGCTTTTTATGTCAGTTTCTTTGCACAAAGAATTTCAGCTGGTAGTGTAACTCCTGAAGAAGCTATTTTTAGCAAAACAAAGATCTTTGTAGGGTTATTCTGAGGGTTGTTCTGAGAAATGGTATGGTGGTGGATTCAGTGGTGAGTATAGCAGCAGTGCCTGGTATTTCGGCATCCTGTGCAGAAGTGTTTGAAGCTTAGAGTGCTGCAAGCTTGAAGAGCTGCAGTCCTGAGTTAAGTATGGGACTGCGAGCAGACTTTGAGTTGTGTTTGAGAATTTTTTGACTGCTCCTTTATTTATTTATTTGGTGTCTCTTATATACTGCGCTCTTTAGAATCAGTGCGGTTTACATATAACAAAAATGTGTGCAGTGCAGGCAGAACCTACACTGGACTTACAATGAACAGAGGTCTCTAACAAGGCTAACAGGGGTAACTATGTACAGACAAAAACTGGCTGTCACCGGCTACGTGAGCAGCTCAACTATTTACAGGTTGGCCTATCTATATACAGATTGGCAGGTTGATATGTATGCATTATTTGGGATCTAGTAGGCGGGGGCTGCAAATGTACGTAGCAGCTGCGTTGGGGGTGTCAGCCTGGTTCCAGGGTGTGACTGGCTGTGCGACGGCATCTGAGTCTATAAAGTGCTGGAGGAACAGGTGGTGCTTTAGTGACTTCCTAAACTGGACTAGGTCAGTGATGGCACAGATGGCCGGAAGCAGGGCATTCCAGCATGTGGGCGCATACAATGCGAAGGCTCTGTTTCTTGTTGCCTGTGAGCACTTTGTAATCGCCTTTGGGAGTAACAGAGTGTTGGTGGCTGCTGCTCTCCTAGCTCTGTTGAGGGGGGTGGTCTGGATGAGATCTGTGAGGGAGGTGGAGGAGCGCTTGTTGATGGCTTTGTAGGTCATCAGAAGAACCTTGAAGGAGAGTCTACAGTGGACCGGCAGCCAGTGCAGATGTTTCAGAACTGGGGTTATGTGTTCTCTCCTGGAGGCTCCGTGCAGGAATCTGGTGGCTGCATTCATTGCCAGCTGCAGAGGATTGAGCATGCTCTTCGGGAGTCCATGGAGTATTGCATTAGCATAATCAAAATGTGGGATTACTAGGGCTTGGTAGACTGTCCGGAAGTCTTCTGGCTCAAGTAGCTGTCGTAGGTGATGGAGCATCCGAATTTTGTGGTAGACCGCTTTGACCATGTTGCTTATCTGGGCTTTCATGTTGAGCTGTTGGTCTAGCGTGACCCCTAGGTACCATATTGTGGGCATGCTAAGGAGCTCTGCATCCCGCACCTTCAGTGAAGTGGGCGGGGTGAAAGCTGGGTTCCTGGAGACAAATAGGACCTCAGTTTTGTTTAAATTTCTTTATTCCTTTATAGGTGGCCATTGTGTTGGTCTGTGATTCCGGTTTAAACAGCTCCTATAGAATTTATTTATTTATTTATTTATTATTTATTTATTAACAATTCTTATATACCGCACTATTAGACATCAGCGCGGTTTACATTGAACAAAAAACATCCGACAATTTACATATGTCTGGTCAATTACATTTAACAGGAGATATAAACTTGGGAAATAGGGGAAACTATATACAAAGGTGTGTTATCTGACAAGAGATATCATGGTTAACTATATACAAAGGTGGTGCAATAGTATATGGAACTGTTTGTATTGGTGTTATAGTACCATTGAGTGGTTGTTACTGTCAGGGCACCCTGGGGCATCTTCTGCTGTAGATGTTTAGAGTTTTTAAATTTTGAATTCATTGATGGAAAGATTTTTTTCAGCCTATGATGTGGAGTTATCTGTTCCCCTATGGCTTTGAGTAGCCACATAGAGGGAGGTTAAGTTATCTGAGGTTTTTCTCCTACCCATTGTTTAGTCTGTCTACTCACTACTGAGTCTCTGCTGATTGTTTGTAGCTGGGATTAAGTTCATGGTAAATGATTTATATATATTAAACATCTGTTTTTTAATTATATGTTGGGAGAAAGGTTTTTGGTTTGTGAGTGTGAGGAGTAGGATTTGTGTTTTTCTCCAGACCGGTGGGTTTGGTAGCTTGTTTGGTGGTAAGCAAACAAGGGTGAGAGGTGCCCATTAACTAATATGGCTGCCAGTGGTGAACTATAAATAATTTGAAGCCAGTTACAAAAATTAGGGCCAAAGCCAAAGCTTTCCAACTCTGCAAATAAGTAATGCCATTCAAACTTGTCAAAGGCTTTTTCAGCATCTAATGACAAAATGGCATAGTTCTCCTCATCCCTTCTCAATGCCTGGATGATATTCCCTAACCAAAGCGTACTGTCTGCCCCATACCTGCCTTTGATAAGGCCAGTCTGATCTGGGTGGATCAGAACATGAATGACACTTTCAATCCTGGAATTCAGGACTTCACTAGGATCTTATAGTCAGTGTTCAGTAGGGAAATAGGTTGATAACTACTACACAGCAGCGGTTCTTTCCCTTCTTTTGGTATAACTATAATAGTGGCTTTGGAAAAGGATTGCAGGAGAGCTTGCTTAGCCAACAAATCATTTAAGAACTCCATCAGAATGGGACAAACTGATCCCAAAACTGCTTATATAACTCAGCTGGCAAGTGATCAAGGCCCGCCGCCTTATTATTCTTAAGCATATTAATGGTCTTAATAACTTCCCCCTGACTGAAGGGTCAATCCAGCGATTGCATAAGGGGTGCGGATAGTTTTGGGAGCTGTCTTTGTTTGATCCAATCCTCTATTTGAGGTCTAGAAGCAGATAGTTGGGATATGTACGGCTCCTTATAGAAACTTGTGAAACAATCCACCATCTGCGCAGACAAGAGCGACCTTCCCCACTGCATCCCTGATCTGGTGTACCCATTTCATAATGCTAATTCTTTTTTAGCTGCCACAACAGTAATTTATTAGCTTTATTGGAATGCTCATAGAAATGTCTTTTAGTCCTCTGGATGGTGTTTACCATCTGCTCCAAGTCTGAGGCATTCAGTTCCCTACAGACATCAAGTAGCTTCATAGCAAGGACCTCATCCCCTGAGCCTTCTGAAGCTGTTCAAAATGGACTAACTCTACATACAGAGCCACTTAAAGAAGAGAGCAAAGGGGAATCCCATCTGTACTTCATCCCCTTCTGCTGCAGCAATTGTGTAAGAGGATGAAAGTTTCTTCTTTCCAAGGTGTAAGAGGATAAATCTGGGAAGAGCTGTAATGTCTGGTTGTGATACTCAATAGAGCACCTCCAACGTACTGCTTGCATGAGAGCCTGCTTATCTTCATAATAATGGAAGCATGCCAATAGGGGCCTAGGCAGATCTGCTTTGCCGGAGTACCATCATTGACCTTTGTGTGCCCTCTCCAGTCACACTCAACTTCCCTCCTGGGCCACAGAAAGAGAACAGGTCTTGCACAAACCATATCACATCTTCCTCACCATCTGCTAGTTCCGCCACCCCAGAATTCAGATATTGCACTTCCGCTGCTGGTTCTCCAGGTCATCCTGATGCTCTTTTGTTTCCCTGACTAACACTTCTATTTTATGCAGTTTAGACTGGAACACCACAGTGACATTAATTTGTTCCCCAATGTTTATTTCATTCTGTGTCACTCTCTCATCTTTATTTCCAGCTTAATTTCTCCCACTGCCTTGGAAAAACCACTTCGGAAAGGTTTTAACTCTTGGAGCATTTTCATAAAGTCCACTTTGGTAACTGCGGCTTCCATTGCCCTGCTCCCCTCAGACAGGGGGACTATACCACTATTGTCCTCCCTGAGCAAGGGCTCTGTTGTCCCTTCCTTGGGATTTCGGCTAAATTTAGCAAGAGCTTCTGCATAGCTGACCTTTGGTTCCATATTGATAACGTAACACATGGCAAGGTTAGGTAGGGACACGAGAACCACCATGGTTGGAGGGCAGGGTACTCTCTACCCTCTTATCCAGACAACTGCTACAGACTCATTCCACCCTGGCTGCCCAGAACCCACTGGAGAATATCAGGGGGAATCTACACTCTACTCCTCTGAGCCACAGAATTCAATTTATGTAAAGTCACTATAAGGCAACTAGGCTATGAGACTCAATTCCCTTATAAACCATGAATGGCAATTGCAGAAACGGGTGATACAGCTCACTATAGTCCCAGCATAAGTAAAGTTATGGCCCCACAGAAAGCAGTACCAACCACTTGCTATTAGTATTTCAGCTGTCATAAGGCAGGCAGACAGTCATTCTCCATAGTCCTGCGCTTCTTACCAGGATCCATTGAGCAGCTCTTTTGTTCTGTTTCCTATGACTCCATTACTGATAAATTCCTTTTTTAAAGCGTGCCCCTCTCCCAGGTGCCCCAGGTTCCTTTTTTTAATGCGTGCCCCTCTCCCTCCGGTTAGAGTGCCCGGGCTCTCTATCCAACCTACACTCCGTTGATGATCTCTCCAGTCCCCTGTGTGATACTCCTTCCCAAGATGCGGATCAGGTGCATAACGTGGGCCCCATGGCCATTGCAGGCTGTCATTTGCTGGAAGCACCACTCAATATGTGCTCTCCACCTCACACTATTCATGTGAACCACTGCTGTGAAGAGGTGTGATCTCATGCTGCAGGGCACAGTCCGCTAATGTCAAAGACACTCAGCCTCAGACAAGGAGCCAGCCATGAGCCATACTCACTCTACTCTATATCAGCAGCTCCTGGTAGGCATTGGGGTGCACCAGCCGAAGATTTAAGTTGAGTACGGATGAGAACACTGAAATCAGGCAGCCATCTTGCTCGGGCTCACCAGCAGTCCCCCCCCCACCCCCACCACCCACCCCAGCTTTTCTTCTCTTATTCTTTCAGGGCAGTTTCTCCAATGGGTTAATTTCTCCATTACCATGACAGTCATGAACTTTACTCCTAAGCCAGGATATCTGTCTGCTCTTTTTTTTCTTCTGGTGCTTCTGCCTTTCTCTCTCAATTTCTTTTCCCACAGAAGCCCTTAATTGTTGTAAGATGTTATAACTCACGTATTTCTGCACTTTGATCTGAGAAATTAGTGATCTTAAATTTGCATCAGTTGCTTTTTACAGTTTGTCTTGTGGCACCTTTCCTCTTTCTTCCAGTTTTTGGCAGACTCTTTGTATAGGCTCTCAATTTAAAAATAGGGTTTGTAACATAAAGGTAGCAGTACATTACCTCCTGTTTGTCAGCAGGCATCCACTTAATTATAGCTAGTTCTCTTAACTTTTTCATTAACTTCAATGGTTTAACTTCTGCTGTAGTGAGTCCATGTATAAGCTCCCCATGGCCTTTATCTGTGGCAGCAATGTTATCTTCCTCTGTGATATGTGCGCTATTGCAATCTCCATCTCTGGCTCTAGTGTGTAGGCCACAGGTTGGCACCTTTTTATCCTGGGCATCATGCAGTCAGTATGTAGTCTTCCTTTTCTTTCCTACCTTACTTCAGTTGTAGTGTTGCCTTGCTGAGATTTGGTACAGAATTTATACAGTGAAGTCACCACATGAAGATACTTAGCAAGATCTGAAGAGAACTTTATTTTCTCCATTTAAGAGATACACAGCAAATCACCAGCTGCTGCTAGTGAATTTTATGTTGCGTTCCTGTTTGACCCTCCTTTAAGGTTAACTTCTTGTGCTTCTGCTGCTAGTTTCAATTTATTCTTGGAGCATATGAACTTAAGGCCTTCTGTTAATGCACCATATTTCAGTTTGATGTTTTGGATCTTTCTCATTACCTTAGTGATCCTGAAACTTTGAGATTCTTGTCTACAGGGACACTTCTGCATGCAGTTACTCTATTTTTCCTTCAATGTGTTTTTTTTTTCTGAAGGAGGAACTGTAATCTTTCTCCTTTTCTTCTGCCTCTTTTTCCTTGTTGGTAGGATTCTCTCAGTAACAATTTTTGCTGCAGAGATTTATCTCTCTAATATCAATCGATGGTTCCTTTGTATGGATTATATTATGGTCTTGATGATTTGACTTATCATGCTTTCTATTCACTCCATCAGAGATACAAAGCACTTCACTAGCTTGCAGATGAATTCTATGCGGTGCTCCCTATTGTCTGCGAGGAATCTTGAATGATTGTCCTTTTTGTAGCTTTCAGCCTTACCCTGATGTGCTGATGCTCCACCTCCAAGAGCAGAGACAAGGATGAAATGCCCAATAGGTGAATAGAGGATCCTCAAACCCCTGACTCAGGGGCACCAGGACACAAACCTCTCTTGTCTTCCTATTTCAAGAAGAACATGTTAGTAAAGTAAAAATTCTTAGATTTTTAAAAATGATATATTTTCTTTTATTCACTACATTGTGCAGGTAATTTTGTGAAGTCATTCCCTCGCATATACTTTGCTAATAGGCAGGGGCGTACCGAGACTGAAATGCGCCCTGTGCGACTTGCACATCGGGTGCGCTCCCCCCTCCCGCACCTCCATTTACACACTTTATGGGGGTGCGGGAGGGGGGGGGGCACGCGCCCGATCTGGAAGTCGCCGGCACGCTAAGCAGGTCTGGTCCCTCCCGGAGAGACCAGACCTGCTTAGTGTGCCGGCGCGAAAACTTAAGGGGCGCATTTCGTCTCTCTGCTGCTGCCTGCTGCTGAAAAAGTGGTGGCGGCAGGCAACGACAAAGAGCCGAAATGCACCCTTTAGGTCTTTGCGTCCTGTGCAGCTGCACTGCTCACACAGGGCTTGGTACGGTCCTGCTAATAGGTATAGCTGATAGCATGGTCTGGGTGGACTGTGGGTGGAATAGGTGTAAGTGATCCCACCTCCACATACTTCAATAGAAGGCCTCTTATAAAAGGCCAACTGGCCAAAATGTTCATGCTTTGTCAGGAAGGTATGTACTTTGCTGGTGGGCATGGTCGGAGGTGCAGTCTGGGCAAGCACGGGTAGCGTTCGCAAGTATGCGTGTAGATGATAAAGTATCTAAACTTTATTTGCTAACCTTTGCACCTGCCCTTGAGCAGGTGTAATTGTCTGTGCCTGGATTAAAGATGTGACTTCTGTTACACGGGTATTTAATAAAGACACATAGGGGCATGTTTTTAAAGTATAGTAATCACTTAGCATGGGTTTTTGTCACATGGGATCCATTAACACTAAAGGCTATCACACGGTAAAAACTTCTCCATGGTAAAAAAAACAATTAGCATAGGTCTGGGCATGATCAGAGAAGAGAGTGGGCATGGTGACCGATAACAACGAGCTTGTGGGATGGTAAGTACTGTGATGATTGCGATAGTATGGCTGTAACCTGAGCCAGCTCAAGAGGTTGTGTTAAGCACAGCTGTGTTACCAGCAGTCCAGTAGTACAATCGCTGCCAAAAACAGCAAGAAGAAAAACCCTTCCTGCACAAATATCCCACCCTTCGGATCAATCCCCAACTCAAAACCCCCTCTCTAATCTCCCCAACATCAAGCCCTACCATCCAATGGGGTATCTTCAGCACCTCGCACCACTGGACAATCAACCCTTTCCTCCATGAAGGCCTTTTTAAGGGAGTCCAGGCCTGGAACATGCCCCACCTCCTGCATATCATACCCCCAAGAGAACCTCACTGACTAAGAGAAACCCTCCTGGAGCCCCTGACCCCTAAGGCAAGGTGCCCTCTCCACAAAGATCCAAACCCTACTTTCCTCTACCCCTGACCACCTCAGTGCCTTACCGAAGGACTCTCTGGTGCTGCAGTTGAAGGGGACAGAAAAGCGTGGTCCCCCTCCATTCTTGCCCCAGCTGGTGCAGCTTTCAATATGGTGGCAGGAACTCTTAGTGGTGGTCTTGTGGTACTACTACTAAGGCTTGGCCTCTAGAATTAGTACATGAGACTACCACTGGGTGTTACTGCTGCCATTTTGAAAACCATTCCAGCTGTGGCAAAAACAGAGCCATACTGTTCCTGCCCTTTTTGACTGCAAGTAAGACACAGAGGGGTCAGGATATGGGAGCAGGGTCAGGCTTGGATCTTTGAGGGACACTTTGCCTTTGGGGTTGGGGGTTCTCTTAGCAAACAGGGGTTCTAGAGGGGTTCTTGGTGGGAGGGGGGAGTCTGGCATGTAGGTGGCATGTTCTGAGGCTGGCTTGCCTTGATGGGGGGGGGAGAGAGTTGGTTGTCCAGTGGAGGGGGGTGCTAAAGGTACCACATAGGATTGGGGTGGCCTGATGTTGGGAGGGAGGGAAATCGTGGGAGGAGGAAATATAGTGGGGGCAATCGGAGGGGGGGGGGGAATTGGGGTCATCATGGCAAAAGCTGTTTTCCAACGTATTTGATGCCAAGACCCATGTTCTCTCCCTGGGCAGATAGTGCGGGCTCATGTGGTGACCTGTGTGCCAAATGCAGGGCTGATACTGAGAACACCTTCTCCATTTACCACACAGTCCTTGCACTTAACAAATGTTAACCTTGGGAGTTGAGGTGTAGTAAATGCAAAACCTTAATGCATTTGAGTAAACAGGCCCCATAGGCACCTATGTGTCTTCATACAATAACACCTGAGTATAGTAGGTGCCTACTTATCCTTTTGACGTAGGTGCCCTATTCATCAGTGTCCATTTTGAAGCTTCAAAAGAAATTAACCTCTTGAGGAAATCTGGCAAAATTGTAAAGTTGCCAGTGGTTTCCTAGACCATGGGGTGCTGTTCCAAGGGTTGCAGAGCAGAGATGGCATCCATCTGTCCAAGAAAGGTCAATGCATCTTTGGTAGTAGTCTGGCTAATCTACTGAAGAGGGCTTTAAACTAGATTCATTGGGGATGGGTGAAGAAAGCCCCCAGGTAGGTGAAAGCCCCCAGGCAGGTGATACATTAAATAGCTTTATGGAAATGGGTAACAGGGGTAACATATGGAAAGCAGTGTGAGTAAATGCCCCTAGCATGGGAAATAAGATCCCTGATGTTGAAGCTTTGGTGGGAGTGGTTGACTTGGATTTAGTGGCAGTTACAGAAACATGGTTCACAGAAAACCATGATTGGGATGTAACTATACCTGGCTATACTTTATTCAGAAAGGACAGGGTAGGAAGAAGGGGAGGCGGAGTGGCACTATATGTAAAAACTACTATTAAAGCTTTGGAATTACAGAGCTTAAAAGGGAGAGAGGAGGCATTGTGGGTTAAACTAGAAAGAGGGAAAGAGAAATCTATTTGCATTGGTGTGATATTCAGACCTCCTTCACAAGAGGAAGAGGCGGACAGAGAGTTAATTGAAGACATACGCAGCATTGCTAGGAAAGGGGAAGTGCTACTGATAGGAGATTTCAATATGCCAGATGTTGACTGGCACATTCCTGCTGCAGTATCATCTAGAAGTAAGGAGATCCTGGATTCTCTACAGGGAGAACTATTCAGGCAATTGGTAACAGACCCCACATGTGAAGGGGCCATACTGGACTTGGTGCTTACCAATGGTGAAAGTGTTTCTGAGTGGGAGATCATTTTGCATCCAGTGATCACCAGATGGTGTGGTTCAGTATTAGGACTAGGGCTGTTAGAATCCATTCAAAGGTGAGGATCTTAGATTTTAGGAAGACTAACTTTGCCAAGATGGGCCAATACTACAGCGAGTCATTAAGGGGATGGGAACAGCTGGGGGATGTAGAAAAACAGTGGGCAAAACTGAAAGGGGATATTTTAAGGGCAACCAACCTTTTTGTTAAAATGGTAAATGAAGGTAAAAGGAAAAGGAGACCGCTATGGTTTTCAAAAGAAGTAGCTGAAAAAGTGAAGAAAAAAGAGGAAGACCTTCATGAAATACAAGGGATCACAGAGAGAGGAAGACAGGCATCTGTATTTGGAAAAACTTAGAGAAGCTAGCAAAGTAGTCAGGAAGGCAAAGATTCAAAAGGAGGAGGAAATAGCCAATGCAATAAAATGGGGGGACAAGACATTTTTCAGATATATTAGTGAGAAGAGGAAGGGCAAAAGTGGTATTGTCAGACTCAAGGGTGCAGGGGGGGAATTTGTAGTAGCTGATAAGGATAAAGCGGAATTGCTTAACAAATATTTCTGTTCTGTGTTCACAGATGAAAAACCAAGAGCAGGACCTCAGAAAACACCCACAAACAGGAACAGAAGTGAGGGACATCTTGAACAATTTTCAGAAGACTGTGTTCGTGAGAAACTAGCTCAACTTAAAGTAGGCAAAGCGATGGGACCAGATGGGATACACCCTAGAATACTGAGGGAACTTGGGGACGTTCTAGCAGCTCCACTGACTGACCTTTTCAATGCCTTGGAGTCAGGAATGGTGCCACAGGACTGGAGAGAGGCTCATGTGGTGCCTTTACACAAAAGCGGAAGTAAGGATGTGGTTGAAAACTACAAGCCGGTTAGTTTAACTTCGGTGGTGAGTAAATTATTGGAAACGCTGCTGAAAGAGAAAGTAGTGAGGTTTCTGGAGTCCATAGATTACAGGATCTGAGGCAGCATGGATTCACCAGAGGCAGGTCTTGTCAAACAAATCTGATTGATTTCTTTGATTGGTTGACCAGGGAGTTGAACCGAGGGAGAGCCCTAGATGTGGTGTATTTAGATTTCAGTAAAGCCTTTGACACTGTTCCTCACAGGCGACTTATAAACAAACTGAGCACCCTAGGGATGGACCCTAAAGTTACTGCTTGGATTAGAAATTGGTTGGGTGGGAGGCGACAAAGAGTACAAGTAAATGGAGCTCACTCTGAGGAGAAGGATGTTACCAGTGGTGTGCCCCAGGGATCTGTCCTTGGTCCGATTCTTTTTAACATCTTTGTTAGTGATATAGCGGAAGGGCTGTCGGGTAAGGTATGCCTCTTTGCAGATGATACCAAAATCTGCAATAGAGTAGACACCCAGGAAGGTGTAGATAACATGAGGAGGGATCTAGCTAAGCTTGAAGAATGGTCTAGAATTTGGCAGCTGGGATTTAATGTTAAAAAATGTAAGGTCATGCATTTGGGCTGCAGCAATCCAAGTGAGCAATATAGTATAGGGTGTGAAGCACTTTTGTCCACTAAAGAAGAGCGGGACCTAGGCGTGGTTGTGTCTGATCTTAAAGTAGCTAAACAGGTAGAAAAGGTGACGGCAAAAGCTAGAAGGATGCTTTGGTGCATACGGAGAGGAATGGCTAACAGAAAAAAGGAGGTGATAGTGCCTCTGTATAAGTCTTTGGTGCAACCTCATTTGGAGTATGGTGTGCAATTCTGGAGACCGCACCTTCAAAAGGATGTGAACAGGATGGAGTTGGTGCAGAGGGTGGCTACTAAAATGATTAGTGGTCTTCATTATAAAGCATATGAGGACAGACTGAAGGATCTTAATATGTACACCTTAGAGGAAAGGCGGGATAGAGGTGATATGATTGAAATGTTTAAATACCTCCATAGCATAAATGTTCAGGGAGAGAGCCTCTTTCAATTGAAAGCAAATTCTGCTACGAGGGGACATGTGATGAGGGTGAAGGGAGATCGATTCAGGAGTGATATGTGGAAATATTTCTTTACGGAAAGAGTAGTGGATCCATGGAATAGTCTCCCAGTGGAGGTGGTAGAGATGAGGACAGTAACTGAATTCAAAAAAGCATTTGACAAACACAGAGGATCTCTAAAGGTAAAAAGGGGACTGTTTTAGTTGTTGATATGGAAGGACAGACTAGATAGGCCATGTGGTCTTTTTCTGTTATCAAGTATCTATGTTTCTATGTTACAATAGTATATCTGACAGGGGAGAAAAGGAATGCCTTCAAAAATTATCCTCTACAAAAAAGAGAAAAAGCTTCTTTATTTGAAATTTAAAAAAAAAAATCATGGACCACATAAGAATACAGAACAGTAAAAATAAATATAGCAAAATGGAAAATCTAAACAAACAAAGTCACTCCAAGGTGACTTTGCAAGCTGTGAAGGGTTAATCTGTCCCCCTATAGGTGTCAATGCAGTTATCAACAACAAACTGATACAGTCAGTAGACAGATCAGGACAAGTAAAGAAATTGTGGAGACTGAAGCTTAAACCATACTGTCACCACACAATAGGTTCTCAGTGATTTCTTCTAAATAAATTTCTCTTAATAACTGTATCCTCTTTTCTGCCACTTTTTATTCACATCCCTTTACTGAGCACAGGAGCAGAACACAGATCAGTAAGCCGAATAAAACATGCGTCACAGAGTAGTGAACTCAGAAGGCTCGGGCTCTTAAAAATACATTGTCAGTCACCAGACGTTTGCCAACTCATCATCTCCCTTCACAGGGAAGGCAAGCACTGATTCTGATTGCTGTGTCTCTTCACTGTCACTTCTATCCATGTCAGCTTGCACACAAAGCCAACAAGGCACAATTCTGCCATCCAATAAAGAGAGCACATCTAGAAGCGACCACAGTTTCCACAATAAATTTCACATCCGTCAGCATGATACTAGCAGCAGCAGCAGCAGCAGCAAAGCAACAGTCTGATCTTCACACCGAATTCTTTCTTTGACAAAACCAATACAGTTCACCCTAAATAATTCCACTTACTTAACCTGGCTGAAATGTCCACAATCCATTTTTTCCCACTTCCTTTGTCTGTATGACCCTCCCGGGGCTTTATCTAAGCCATTAGCATAGAAGAATGTTTGATTTACTCCATTGATGAATGGTGTTGCTTCATATGGGTGACATTAGTACAGAATACACTTTCTCACTGAGGAATGCATTTATAAGGACAATACTTCCTGAAGAAACCACTGGACCAAACTCTCTCTGCATCGCTTCCTTTTACTCCCTTCGCCCTGTCTTCATGGAGAATCTTAAGACCTGAAAGCAATTATAGATATGTAGATGTGTCACTCTGTAATATTGTCCTGGCAGACACAGGACTGTGGATGGTGGAGGGTCAAGCTGGTAATGGATTTTAAGAGAGCATGAGATAAGTCTTGAGGATCCTCAGCCTTTAAAAGAGAAGATATAGTGAAAGTATGGCCTAGGAGCATGCTCTTAAAGTGTATCTGATTCAGCAATAAATAGGGGCTACCAGAATGAATGACAAAGTGGTTATTATGAAATGTTAGAAGTCCTACTGGAGAAACAGGAAAGCACATGGCTGGATGTGTCTGGCACTGGTAGAATCAACTAGTGACTGGGGGTCTGGGTGACTGCGCACATAGCTGAATCTATCTGATGACATTCAGGAGATTTAGGAGACTGGATGTTTGGGCAATAACCGCATTAGTATTGCTGGTAATTTAGATTATTAAAATTTTGCAATTAGACATGGGAAAGATACGGTACTGGAGAGAATAAAGTGAGGAACTAGTATGCTCATCTGTCCAGGATGGTAGAGTTCAAATGAGGAAAACAAGAAGACTGCCTGCAATAACAAGCAATGTCTTGCAGGCAGTTACACTTAAGGCCAATAGCTTGCTGTATACTTAGTAGTGTGGACAGAATAACTGGCAGACTGACTCAGGTTTCTACCATCATCTACGGTACTTACCATTTAAATTGTACTTCTCAGTTCTAGGAAGACAACTGGTTCTCCAAAATATAACTGGATACATTTTATTGAGTTAGATTACGATTTATTTATTTATTTAAAGGGTATTTCTATCCCGCCTTATCCTTCAATCAAGGCGGTGTGGACTTTTAGTCACAAATCTAAATGGTTAGTGTACCTATTTCAAAATCTGGATGAAGTGCATAATTTTTTGTTTTTGTATTGTGACGTGGCAGAGGAGAAGGCAGTAGTAGCAGGTAAGGAGTACAGTGCTGCTCATTGACTCCCCCTACCTGTGGGAGGGCATGGTGCAAGGGACCAGGCAGACAAAAATAGAGCAAGACTTTGCCATCACTACTGGTTCCACCCCTCCACTAGTGGACAAATTTTTGCAGCACCACCAAGATTTAATGTAATTTAATTGAATTTAATTCAAACATATCTATTCCACATTTTACCAGAGTGATTCAACATGGATGGATTGCAGTCATGGCCACATAAAATACAAAGCTCTACTCATGATATTTAAAATACTACATCAGCTATCCGCAGACTCTCTTTCATCCATCATATAATTAACACCTGACAATAGGAAAAGAAGGCCAAGCATGTGTAACACACTCATGACCCCTGCAGCAAGAATAAAAAGCAGCCAAACATCCTGTAACCGGGCATTTTCATTGTATGCTCTAGCTCTTTGGAACACTCTACCAGACCCAATCCAAGCAATTTCTGATCTCTCAAGCTTTTGCAGGGCTCTAAAAAACCATTTATTCCAGAAGAAGTATGAATACATAACAAAGGATGTGAAGAACTGTTTAGAGGGCACTTTTATTACTGGAACAGTTTCACTATTAACCCTGTTAAGTTATGCAAGTTAGCATTCCTGTTTTATGGACCCTATTTTACTGTTTCAATGTTGTACGTAAACAGCTCTGACTGTGAAACAGAGCAGTATATGAAATCAGTTAAATAAATAAATAAAGATATCATAAAGATATGGCCCCAACATTGAATATCTATGTGTAAAGTTCAGCAGCAATGGCTAGTTGCTTTAGCAGTACTAGCTGCCACTGCTGAACATTGGGCCCTTAGATTATTTAGAGAACTACTAGCACAGGCCTTCAGGTCTACCTAACAATATCAACAGACACAAATGCATTAAAAAGTATTGTAATGTGAAAGTAAATATCCAGAATATGGCCCAATCATTAAACTTGGACATGAGTAGAAGGAATAAGTGAAAATCCATCAGTACATACAAGGAAGGAAAGAAACAAATTTACAAAACAAGACAAAAACTTTTCAAAGAATTAGATTAACAAATATGGAAAAACAAATGGCAAATGCACAAATACAGTGGGAAATGCAAAGTGTTACTCCAGGGACCATATGATGATCAAAACCAAACATATGAATAGCTAAAGATGAGACCTAAAACCTAAGGATGAGAGACTGATAGCTGTAGCCCAGGACATGAATTATAGATGAGATGGTTCACAGTGAGCACAGTAAAAACTGGAAAATGTTACATTATGTAGATTCTGTAAGAAAGAGCTGGAAACATTTACTCATCTCACAGCTGGCTGTGAAGTCCTGATGGAAAAAAACGTCTAAACAGAAAGGCATAACAAGGTTTCAAGAACTGCACCAAGATAGCAATATGCCCTGTGCGACAGGTGAAATTTGTGGGCCCCATCCATCCAATTGCTTGCAGCAACTCGCTTTGATCAGGCTTTCTGGAAGCCCAGTGATGACATCAGCACCCCTTCCATACTTACATCCTGTGCGGCCGCACTGCTCGCACAACCTTTGGTATGGTCCGGCATTTATCAACCATTGGAAACTTTGGAAACTCTACCATATTGCTGAACTGGAAAAGTACTGGGATCAAAACTTTAAAGGAATTATGGAGAATGGTTATGAACACCTGAGACATTCCCATTTCATCTGATAAAAAGCTGGATGCAAGGAAACCGGACATAGTGGTAAGGAAGAAAATTAGAATGCCATTGACTATAGAGGTGTCAGTTCCAAGCAATTATTCTGTGAATTGGGCAAAGATGGAAAAGATCCTCAAGTACCAAGAAAAGCAGCCAGAAACCAAACAACTGTGGCAGAAAGATATAGAAATATTTCCCATTCCGTTGGGAGCCATAGATCTGATTAAAAGAAATATCCAAACACTACTTTATAGGCACAATGCAAGCACCATGGTAAATGTTAGAAATAAATTTGAGAGACTGTGATCATACTCCATATACCCTGGTTCATCATTGTCATGGTATAAGAAAAACTAACCAATTTAGAGACAATGTAAATCCCCTCACCCCCATTCCCAGTCTCCTAATTAGTCTGTTCTTGACATTATGGAGGATTTGTTCCTCACTTGATGACTTTTTTTTTTTTTTAGAAAGTTTATTTTCAGTTTCAAATTACAAACATGTGTTGATATATGGCAACTGTCATAACTAACAACCAATAACACCTAAACCCTGACACTGTCCAAACTCCCTCCCCAACACCCAACTGGCCTTCCCCCTCCCCCCTAGTATCTCCTTGTGGTACCTCTCGGAATCTTTGAACAATACAACACAGTACAGTGACCATTATTTTGCCTTTGCAACAAAATCATCTAGATAATGCCATTTATCCATCTTTAAATTCCCCGTGCCCAATTCCTGCATAACAAATACATGAGAATATTTATGGACCGAAACAAAACAGGATCGATCGCATTCTTTCTCAAAACTGGCATACACACAAAATAAATTCCACCAGTGCACAACGTCCAGTTTTGAGGAATCTTTCCAGCAACTGAAAATCATTTTTATAGCTATAGCCATCATGAAATTAAACAAAAATCTTTTATCTTTGGTTACTAGTAAATTCTCATCAGTTGAACGCATTATAACTGCTTGCCAAGTTAGTTGGTCTTGAATACAAAGAACCTGCTGAATCTTATCCCAAACTCTAGACCAGAAAAATTGAACGTGAGGGCAATCGAATAGCATGTGCCTCAAAGTAGCTGGACTTTGATGACATGTCCAGCAAGCATTTTGGGTTATACTGTTCCATTTAGATAACTTTACAGGGGTAATATGGGCTCTATGGATTAAAAAGTATAAGGACTGAGTAATCCCGGCCCCCCTCGAAACTCTATTCACTTGCCGCCAAATCCGTTCCCAGGCGGCCGCCGGGATATGAGTTTCTAAATCACTATCCCAAATCTTTTCAAGCCCTACTAACCGGTAGGAGGTACTGTCCCTTAGAATAGCATAAAACCGTGAGGCAACCCCTTTTCCAAAGCCATATGTTACCACCAATTTTTGTAGTTCCCATTCCAAAAAAAGAAGGGGCACTTTTACCCTCGCCTTAGACAAACAGTGTATCAATTGCAGCCATTGGAAATAACAGGCATTCGGCACTCCAAACTCCCGCTGCAACTCCAAAAATGATTTACAGCGTGAGGGAGTCGCTAAATGACCCAACGTCAAAATTCCACTAGCTTGCCAAATTTTCCAGGAAACAACTTGCTGACCGATTTTAAAGCAAGTATTAAACCAAATGGGCGTCTGCCTTGAGAAGGCACTCTCCTGGCCTAAAAGCTGACCTAAGGCGAGAAAAGCCTCCTGCATAGAAATTATTACTCTACCGAGTGGAAAGGAGTCTGGCTATTTCATACCCAGCAGAGTTAAGGTTGGAATCGGGGCGGCTATTCGCTTCTCCACCTCCAACCAAGTGGGAGTCCCGAATTGGTGTTCTGTAGAAGACCAAACGGCACCTTGCTTAAGGCGAAACGCATAATGGTAGTTTTTAAAATCAGAAAATTGAACCCCCCCCCCCTTGGATCTTCTTCGCCTTTAGCTTGCAGGTCACAATTTTAGGACGCTTACCTTGCCATAGAAAATTAACTAACTGATAGCGGTATACCTTGTGAGGGAAACTTACCGGTAGCATTTCCAAGACATAATTGATCTTCGGGGTCAAAACCATTTTAATTGACTCTAGTCTGCCCCACCACGTTAAGTGCAACGGGGACCACTGTTTAGTGAAAGAATGGACCATCTCAACTAAAGTTCTAGAATTAATGTCAATTAAATCATCCAAGTCTCTCATAAAACGCACACCTAAATATTTGACGTCTGCAGGGGCCCAAACAAAAGGGTGAGAGCCTAACATAGATTGGAAAGTCCACTTATTTAAAGGGAAGGCTACGGATTTCAACCAGTTAATTTTATAACCGGATAGACTGGAGTAGATTTCGATACAATTTAGCAGGTTTCCAGTAGAGGAGGGGTGTATGAAAAGCAATAAATCATCAGCATAAGCTGAGATTTTGACTTCCAGATCACCTATCTTAACTCCAGAGATCTCCTTTTGAGAACGAATTAGGAGCATCAGGAGTTTGAGCGCTAGATTAAATAATAAAGGTGAGAGGGGGCAACCTTGTCTAGTTCCCCTGTGTAATAATAAAGGGGAAGAAAGAGTACCATTAGCAAAAATGCAAGCTGTTGGGTTGGTATATAAAATCTGGATTAAACGTAAGAATTTTTCACCAAAACCAAACCATCTTAACATCTGAAACAGGAAGGCCCACTCTAAACGATCGAAGGCCTTCTCAGCGTCCAATGATAAGCCCATTACTGGACTGTCCTGATTTCCCACAATAAGGAATAGGTTTAAAAGAAGCCGCGCATTATCAGACGTGCCTCTACCCGTCATAAAACTGCATTGATCAGGATGAATAAGATCTAACATAACTTTTGACAATCTTCTCACCAAAATAGCAGCATAAAGCTTGTAATCAGCATTTAATAAAGAGACTGGCCGATAATTCTCGACCTTCTGCGGGTCTCTGCCCGGTTTGGGAATTACCACTATAGTTGCGTCATTGAACGTACCAATTGCAGGTAATTGGGCATCCAGAAGGCCAAAATAGTCCAGCATATGCGTGATCAACTCGTTCTCGAAGGCTTGATAAAATTCACAAGGGATATTGTCTGGGCCTACCGCCTTCCCCGATTTCCCAGCTTTAATAGCATCTTTAATCTCACCAACTGTTAGAACGTTATCTAGCTCCCTTGTCTGAGTATCAGAGAGAGTAGGATGTACAATGTGACCAAAAATTGCTTGAAAATCATCTACCTTCATTTGAGTCTCAGAAGCATATAGATTAGCATAAAAACGCCGCAGGGCCTCTACGATATCTGAATTCTTTGTTAAGATCTCCTGCTTATCTCCTTTGATAACTTCTATTCTGGTCTTGGCTGCGCGGGGCATCAAGGTCTGAGCTAGCAAGCTTCCAGCCTTATTGGCTTCTACATAATATCGAGATTTCTGGTAAAAGATCAACTGCAAAGCCTCCGCACTTAAAATTTGATTATATTGGCACCTCAGTCTCTGGAGACGAAGCAATATACCTGGATCAGCTCTGGAGACCAGCAACCTTTCACCCGCTTTTATTTGCGAATCCAAGGCGGTTAATTGGGCTTTCCTTATCTTATGCAATGAGATAACCAGTTATTCTATTTTGGCTCGGATGGTAGCCTTAAATCCCTCCCACCAGGCCCAGCCCGAAGTGTCTCCCGAAAGGTTCACTTCAAAATACTCTTTAATTGCTTGCCTGATATGGTCACAAACCCTTTATCACCCAAAAGGGATCTATTGAAAAAGAATCTCGACCTGGAATCTTCCTGTTCCCCTAATGATAGAGAAAAGGTAATGGCCGCATGGTCAGATATTTGAGTGGGATTTATATCGGCCTTTGTGACTGCAGGGATTAAAGTTTTGGTGATTAAAAAGTAATCTATCCGCGAATGAGACTTATGGGGGAGAGAAAAGAACGTAAAGTCCTTCTCATTAGGATGCTGCAACCGCCAAATATCAGACAAACCCATATCCTGCATTATGGCTAAAACCACCGAAGGGGTGTGATGAGTTCTGTACGAATGAAAAGGTTTGCAATCTAGCAGAGGGTCCACATTAGGATGCAAGGTTCCACATTAGGAACCACCACCCAGGAAAAAGATTTAGGCGTCATTGTGGATACCATGTTAAAACCCTCGGCCCAGTGTGCAGCGGCGGCCAAGAGAGCAAATAGAATGCTAGGTATGATAAGGAAAGGAATGGAAAATAAAACAAAAGATATTATAATGCCTCTATATCGTTCCATGGTGAGACCGCACCTTGAATATTGTGTGCAATTCTGGTCGCCGTATCTTAAAAAGGATATAGCGATTTTAGAAAAGGTTCAGAGAAGAGCCACCAAAATGGTAAAGGGGATGGAAGGATACTCCTATGAAGAAAGGCTAAAAAGGTTAGGGCTCTTTAAACTGGAAAAGAGACGGCTGAGGGGAGATATGATAGAAGTCTATAAATTAATGAATGGAATGGAACGGGTAAACGTAGATCGATTGTTTACGTTATCAGAATATAGAAAGACTAGGGGACATGCAATGAAGCTACAGGGTAAACTATTTAAGACCAATAAAAGAAAATATTTTTTCACTCACCGTGTAATCAAACTCTGGAATTTGTTACCGGAGGATGTAGTAAAGGCTGTTAGTGTAGCTGGGTTTAAAAAAGGTTTAGACAAGTTCCTGGAGGAAAGGTCCATAAACCATTATTAAGAAGTGACCGAAGATATCAATGCTTGACCCAGTACAAGCATTGTGGAACTTGTGTCTCTTGGGGAAACTGCTAGGTACATATGACCTAGTTTGGCCACTGTTGGAAACAGAATACTGGGCTTGATGGACCTAGGTCTGACCCAGTATGGCATATCTTATGTTCTTATGTTCTTAAATCAGATTAAAATCTTCCCCCCAAGATGATGTCATATTTAGGTAACGACAGCAACTCTTCTGCGATGTTATGGAAAAATGTTACGTCATCTACATTGGGGGCATACAAATTTAAAATGGCCAGCTTCTTCCCACTGATTTGTAGTAGGACCGAGGTCCATCTTCCATCTACATCAGCGTGAGACGACTCTATCACAGGTAGTAACTTTTTCTTAACAAGAATGACTACACCATTCTTCTTTTGAACATCAGCAGAGTGGGCGACTAAAACATAATTCCCCAGGCCCAATTTGAGGGCTTCCTTAGATGGCAGACGCGTCTCTTGTAAGAGAACCACGTCTGCCTGCTCTTTCATGCAATATAGCAGGATCTTTTTACGCTTAATTGGATTGTTGATTCCCTTCACGTTCAATGATAAGAACTTAAGCGAGCACATGGGACAGCATGAATACACAGTTCTGTACAGAAAAGTCACAAAAGGACACCATAAAAACATGATATATTGATACATAGCTACAGGTCACTGCTATTACATAGTTTCCACAACCACAAGGAGACACAAAATTTCCCCAACTAAGGGATTGAAACGGGTGAGACAGCATTACCTGATTGCTACCTAAACCCCCGAGCCCAAGGAACAAAACAAATCCCCTCTGAAACTTAAACTAAAACATTTTTACCTAAGTACCCCAGCTTAAATCTTCCCACTTGCCCCCTCTTTCTGTTTCCCCCCTCCCCTTTCCTCATTTTTTTTTTGTTTCCCCCTCCTTTCTTCCCTTCTCTTCTTTTCTGCTCCCTTCCCTTTTGTTACTTTATGAATGACATTACATGGGATCTATCCCATCAAAACCTAAAACCCATAACCCCACAATATTCGGATTAGAGTGTAAAGTCCAGCGGTTGACTACCGCCGTCCCAACTTCTTTCTGGTCACCTCGTATCGGTCCCCACTGTATACAGGTCCATAACAGCTCCTTCGCGAACCTCTTAACTCATCTTCAAGGCTTTATGTTCCTCAACAAAGGTTCCCAGAGCAGAGGGATCTTCAAACATACGAGTTTGATTATGTAGCATAACCCGGAGCCTTGCAGGAAACAGGAGGCCATAACGGGCCCCTAGGGATTGCAGACGTGGGCGAAAAGCCAGCAGCTGTTTTCTTCTCTCAACTGTGGCTTTGTGGAAGTCAGGAAAGAAGGCCACTTTTTGACCATCCATCATGAGAGAAGGAGCGGCTCTTGCAGCCGCAAGAATCTGCGTTGCCTGAGAGTGTCTGAGAGCACATAAGATGATTGGGCGTGGCAGTCTAACATTAGGGTCCGACTGCGTTGGGATCCTATGGGCCCTCTCGATCTCAAACGGTGCTTCAAAAGATATTTTCAGCAACTTAGGAATCATCGAAGTCAGATAAGGAATGATGTTGGAGCCCTCCGCACCTTCCGGAACGCTGATAATTCTTACATTGTTCCTTCTTGTTCTGTTATTCAAATCTTCCAAGCTCCGCTCCAATTGGGTTATCCTCTTGGAATTAGCCGGTACCCTCAGCAGCCTTTCCTCATGCGCCACCACTTTACCCTCTAGGCATGTATAATTTCCAGCCAAGGAAGCAACTTGAGCCTTCAACTCTTTTAATTCAAGGATGTCTGCTTGTAATTCACTGAGGGTTTTGCTATTCGAGGCTACCATCTCATGAACGGCACGAATTTCAGCAAGAACTTCTTGCAGGCCCATGGGCTTCTCCTTTGCATTCGCCATCTTTTGTGGTGAGGGTGGATCGGATTTGGCTCTTTTCACACCGCTGCTTGCAGTAGAAGGGTAATCAAGCCGCATGGGTTTACCGGCGGACATAACTTTTCAGGTTAAAGCCTGAAACCCAAGTATGGGGCACCAGAAAAAACGAGAGGGGAAAGGATTCTTCTTAGGATTAGGGCAGCTCACAAGTTAAGCAGCCATCTTGGACCCTGCTGGCTCCGCCTCCCCCTCACTTGATGACTTTAAAATATAGGCAGTGGACATGGCAGTATGATTCCAACAGAGTATGAGTATGTGAGCAGTGAAAGAACAAAATCCCACCACTCTGAAAGCAATTGTGGTGCTGGGAGAAAGAGGTTGATTCTAGGGGTAACTGGCAAGAAATTTTTGGCAGGGCCAGGGTTTGTATAGCTTGCCAGCAAATTAATCTGGTTCTGCCCATGGTAACAAATATTTGTTCGCCAAGCCAAAACATCCATTCCTTCAAACTATTCTTGTTAGATAATTTCATCCACAAAGAAAACATTTTTTCTTGGACCCTTTTTTTAAAGCCCACAACTTAACCCAATTGTAGCTAGCACCATCAACAGTCCTTGTTAATATCATTCTTTTATAAAAACACTTCAAAAATAGCTTTGTCTATTAATCCTGACATCTTTTAACAAAGTCATTCCATATCGTGTATCACACCATTGTTCTTGCAGCAAAGACCCAACGCAACGTTATGTTTCAAACTCCCCAATTTTAAATGCCAACAGAGTTCTGCTTCAGGGTAATAAAGCAACCCATTTTTTACTTATCTTCAGTTCATTATGGCAATATGATGTCAATCTCTTTCACTGAAGGCTCCGGTTCTCACATTATGTTGACAGTTCAACTTCCAACATGGCCACAGCATTGTTATGCCCATAGATGACGTCACTCTTCCTGTACCATCTGTATATTTATGACATTCTAATATACACACCATTCTCCACCAGCAACTCTGATTACTCCATATCAACTGATGCCTTGAAGCAGTCACTCATTGGCTCAACCACCACAGTCTGCTCATTAACTCTAGTCTCCCAGTGGAAGTGGTGGACATGAGGACAGTATCTGAATTCAAAAAAGCATGGGACAAACACAGAGGATCTCTAAAGGTAAAAAGAGGATTATTGTAGTTAATATGAAAGGGCAGACTAGATAGGCCTTGTGGTCTTTTACTGCTGTCATGTTTCGTTTTAAGGGCCAGATATTGCTAGGCATTTACACGGTTTATAGAGCTGTAAGCTGTATAAATACCCCTCAATGGGATATTCAGCAGCACCCTTAGGGGCTTGTTTACAAAGCCGCGGTAGCGGTTCGTGATTGTTATCGGAGCCGTGGCACCATTGAAATCAATGGGGCCGCGGCTCCGATAACGATCGCGAACTGCTACCGCGGCTTTGTAAACAAGACCCTTAGTGTTGCTGAATATCCCAGAAGGACTACAAAAGGGGACTGCTACTTCTGGAGAGAGATCTGCAATTGTAAGTATTACTTCTGGGAATTTTTCTAAATCTTGGGGGAAAAGGAATTCTTTAGATTAAAGCTGATTAATCTGTGAACCCAGTGTATTTGTTAAATTAGTCAGGGCCTAGTAAGCAGCAAAGAGTTTTCAGTTTAAATTTAAAACACAGAGGAGAGCTTTCTGGTTAGATTTAGAAACCAAGACTTCCTCTATCCAAGCAAGGGCTGTGGGACTCCCCCTGGAGATTGGTCACAGATTACCTTAGAAGCAAAGGACAGGGTACTGTGTAGCAGCCAGCTTTTAATAAGTCTTTTATCCCTTCCTCCCTCCCCAACACCCACCCACCCCTGGGATAATCATAGCTTTATAGATGCTTAAACCTCTTAAAGGAAAGGAGGTGCTATATTCACTCTCAGGTGCAGCTGTTTATTCTCATCAGCATACATTAAGGACCTGGGCTTAATTAAATTTCAGGTGAACAAAGTACATTAAACATATTGGTATAGTTTTATTAGTCTAAGTATCCCCAGCAACCCTTAGTAAGTAAAGAACTTAAATATCTAAACACAACCTTAAAACAAAGATGCAGACAGCAGTCGAGCAGCGAGATGAGGGCTTTCCAGTCTTTACACTGTCACATGTATGATTTTCTCCCAGTTGGTGAGGGGTCTTACGTATGCACAAGGTGCCAGGAGCTCTTTGCTCTCAAGGAATGAGTCCGATCTCTGGAGGCCAGAGTAGCAGACTTGGAAGACATAAGGAAGACAGAGAAGTACATAGATGAGACCTACAGGGATAAAGTCCTGAAGTCCCACCTCCAGTCTGGCAGCATCCCTGTTGCCATGAAGGAGAGAGGTCACGTGACAGGAGAGCATCACCCTGGTGTGGCAGGAAGTGATCCTATAGCTAGGACCTGTCCTCCAGGTGATGTAAAACCCTCTTGCACCAAGGAAGATTCTCCAGGGCCATGTGCCCATGAGGGAAGGGTTACAACAGCTGTTATAGTTGGTGATTCGATCAATAGGCATGTAGATATCTAGGTGGCTGGTGGACATGAGGATCGCTTGGTAAAATGCCTGCCCGGTGCGAAGGTAGCGGACCTCACGCGCCACCTAGACAAGGTCTTAGATAATGCTGAGGAGGAGTTAATGACATAGGAAAATGTGGTATGGAGGTTCTGGAGGCTAAATTTAGGCTTTTAGGTAGGAAGTTGAAATCCAGAACTTCCAGGGTAGCGTTCTACGAAATGCTTCCCATTCCATGTGCAGGACCCAAAAGGCAGGCAGAGCTGTGGAGACTCAATGCGTGGATGAGACAATGGTGCAAAGATGAGGGTTTTGGATTTGTTAGGAACTGGGGAACATTCTGGGGAAAGGAGGGGCTATTCCGAAGGGGTGGGCTTCACCTTAACCGGGATGGAACCAGGCTGCCGGCATTCACCTTTAAAAGGGAGATACAGCAGCTTTTAAACTAGATAATAGGGGAAGCCAACAGTCGCCCAAGAGCACATGGTTTGGAACAATGTATCCTTGAAGGATACTACCAAAAAAATAAAGTTAGGGCACAACAGCAGAGAGTTTCCAATAAAGACAAATGTAGCCCAAATGCCCTTGAGTAGAGAGCAGACAGATTAATATGAATGATATGAAAGATTCCAAATTACCCCTGCCTACCGATAACCAGATAAATATGAATGAAATGCAGTCTCTAAAATGCTTGTATGAAAATGCTAGAAGTCTAAAACATAAGATGGGAGAGTTAGAATATATAGCCCTAAATGAGAAGTTAGATATGATTGGTATCTCCGAGACATGGTGGAAGGAGGACAACCAGTGGGACACTGTGATACCTGGGTAGAGACTATATCGCAATGATAGAGCTGATCAAATTGGTGGAGGGGTTGCGCTCTATGTTAGAGAGGGCATTGAGTCACAAAGGATTAAAGTTTTGCAGCAAACAAAATTCACTGTAGAATCTCTATAGATTGAAATTTCATGTAAAAAGGGGAAGGCGATGGCAGTGGGGGTGTACTATCGACAGCCTGGCCAGAATGAACAAATGGATGATGAAATGCTCAAAGAAATCAGGGGAGCTAACAAAAGTTAAGAAAAGCAATAATAATGGGTGATTTCAATTACCCTGGTATTGACTGGGTCAGTGTCACGGCAGGACATGCTAGTGAGATAAAGTTTCTAGATGAAATAAATGACTGCTTCTTGGAGCAGCTGGTTAATGAACTGACCAGAGGAGAAGACATTTTGGAATTAGTCCTTAGTGGAATACCAGATCTGGTGCAAGAGATAAGGGTGTTGGGGCCACTTGGCAATAGTGATCATAGCATGATCATGTTTGATTTAATTAATGGAGGAAGAATGGTAAGGAATTCAACAGTACTACCTTTTAACTTTCGAAAGGGAGACTATGATAAAATGGGAAAATAGTTAAGAAAAAACTAAAAGAAGCAGTTGAAAAGGTTAAAGACTTACATCAAGCTTGGGTGTTGTTTAAAAATGCTATCTTGGAAGCCCAGACAAGCTGTATTCCATGCTTTAAGAAAAGTGGAAGGAAGTCCAAAAAACTGTCAGCATGATTTAAAGGTGAGGTCAGAGAGGCTGTTGCCAAAAAAGCATCTTTCAGGAAATGGAAAAAAGAGCCAAATGACGAAAACTGAAAGCAGCACAAGCACTGGCAAGTTACATGCAAGGCACTGATAAAGCAGGCAAAGAGAGAATTTGAGAAGAAACTTGCTGCAGAAGCAAAAATGCATAATAAAGACTTTTTCAAGTACATCCATAGCAAAAAACCTGTGAGAGAATCAGTTGGACCATTAGATGATAGAGGGGTAAAAGGGGCAGTAAGAGGGGACAAGGCTATAGCGGAGAGACTGCAAGAATTCTTTGCTTCAGTCTTTACTGAGGAACATGTAGGGATGTTATTGATTAATAGTGCACACAATAGCTTAATAGTGGACACTATGGGGTATGTTTACTAAACTGCGGTATTCGTACATAACGCGCGTTATGTAACGTTAACGATCGTAAGCGCATCATAACGCGCGTTATGATGCGCTTACGATCGTTAACGTTACATAACGCGCGTTAACCGTAGTTAACGATCGTAAACTCCCACGGCGCGGTAAAACACCGCAGAAGGTGGAGAGAGGGCAGAGAGAAGGGGTCAATGGGTGGAGAGTGGGCGGGGAGAGGCTCCCTTCACACTAACGCGCTGATCTGAAGAGCTCAATTCCAACGCGAATGAAAACCTGCCGTTAAATGCACATTACAGGGGAGAGAAACCATCTCAGTGTCAGCAATGTACAGCCCAGGCAGGGAAACCTAAAATAAGTGATAAGTGTGATACATGTGCACAGAACAAAAGGGCACATAAACACTGAAAATGACCCAAACAAACTGGAAAAAAACCATAACCAAGCTGGCCAATAGTGGTATCAATGAGAAACATCAACCCCTCCCCCCCCCCCGAGTAAGCTCCATAGAACAGATATAAATCGTGGAAGGGTCTATACTCCGTCCCCATACAAGGTGAATGAGCCCACAGTGAAATAGCGCTGCTCAGGGTTTTCCCCACCATCGGACATGGTTCCTATGGCGTGCACATGTCCCGCAACATCAGGGCGGGCATGTTGGAACGGCAACTGGACAGATGCCGGAGAAGGGGATACAGAGGGCCGCAGGCGGCACATGCTGTGGTGCAGCTGGGCCACACTGCGGACTAGGGCGATGCCTAGGTGGCCCATACGAATGCTGAAGCAGCAGAGCAGCCAGACAGCAACTGCTGAAAGCCCAACATGGGCACGACTGTGTTTCCCACAGTGTCACAGGGGATAGTACCCAGCAGCTACCCCCAAGGGCATGGAACATTGGCAGGCGGTGCTGGGGGGAAGCGTGGACACCTATGCAAGCACCCCTACCCCAGAACCCGCACCATAGGCAGCCGCCTACCTGCACACTGGATGGCCTGAGACTGCGCACCACCAGCACCACCAGCAGAAGGGCATGTCAGCATGGTGGCTGAGGGATACTGGTGGTGGAGGGGGCAGTGGCAGCTGCCCAGAGCAGACCGTGGCCTAGCCCTGTGTAGGTGGGTGCCGTGTACTGCAATAGACGGGCCCTGTCTGACGAACAGTCATGGTATCACCAAGGAATGTACTGACTTTATGACAACAAGTTGGTGCAGTGCAGAAAACCAGTGTATTCAGAAGCAGAGGGTCACAGGTTCAAGTCCCAGCTGTGGTTCCTGCCAACCTAGTCCCCATATTTTACCCACTACTACAATGTGCTAATACAGACAGCACCTGTATTGCAGATGACGTAAACATGCCCAAGACACCTACATTTTACCCTACAGAGCACAGACACCATAAACATGCACATTACCTAGAACAGAGCCTCCCAAATGCAGTCCTGGAGGGCCAAACACCATTCCGGTTCCATGATGCCTCTGATAAAGATGCCTGTGCTGCATTTCTATGCGCCACCCCCATGGTATGCAGATGTATCTCATGCATATTCATGAGAGACAGCATGAAAACCCGAACAGTGTTTGGCACCGCAGGACTGGAGTTGGGAACCTCTGCCGTAAAGCAGCAGCCAACAGGGGCAGACACACCCGCACCCACAGGCCCCATTATCCAAAGCCTCCTGGAGAGGCAGGACTTTGGGCTCTGTGTGCATCTCCCAATACTAGCACTTGCATACCTTAGTAATGCCACCCTAAACCGGGGAATATGGTACACATCTATCAAAAGGTTGCTATGAGTACTGGCAGATAGCAATTCCTAGGTTAAGTACACTTTTCTGAGTGAGCTGCATCATAGCAACCTTTCTGATGTCTGTGGAGTGTGCTACAGGTCATGTGTCTGACAGTGTTTACCAACCTGGGGAGTGACTCCTACAGTATTGCGTACCATAGCCATGCCTGCACTGTGCTCAGGACTTGTGTGGTTGCCTGGGCTGCCCAACACCTCTATAGTTGCACAATGCTGGCATAGGTGTGGGGAGTGTGTGTCTGTCTATCCAGTGTGTGGTGGCTTCCAACACCCTCCACAGCCCACACTGCTAGCACTGTTGCCAGTGTTGGCCTGCCAATGTGCATAATGAGGAGCAAAGTACTGTGGGAATAGCCTGGATAGGGTGGCCTGGCCTGGATGCATCTGCACATGGCATAAGGCAATGGCTCGGACATTGTAGTGCCTGGCCACCACCTGCATGGACAGGGTGGCCATAGCATGTCCTGCTGGAAGGTCACTCTCACCCTGACTGAGCAGTGACCATGGCATGGCTAGGTTCCCCCATAGTGCTATATAGCAATTTTCTCATGTGATATATATGGCTTTCCTTTTGGAGCCCAATCACTGACTTATCTGCTTGGTGTGTATGCTGACATCCCCATTCTGGGTGCATGCATCTTCTCCAGGACTATGAACTAGCTGGCGGACTGTCTGCAGCTAGTATGTGTCTTGCTGGAACACCTTGCAGGGTGCAGCGGCTGGAGGCTTGCTGCTGGAGAATGTCAGATAATGGTGGGGGGCAGCTGAGTGTTTCCAGGCCTGCTGTCTGTCTGCTATTGCGTTATGGATGTGTACTGCTCTGTCTGCTCCCCAACAGGACTGGGGTTGCTGGTCCCCTCTATTGCTGCTATTGTAGGGAGGTAGACTGTGGATCTATTGGTGGGTGATCCTATTTCCCACCCTGAGCCCCAGAGGGTGGGTTGTGTGGTGGTACATAATCTGCCTATGGGTCCATACACCTTCACCTACAGCAGGTAACGATGGCACCAGCACAGGATATGCACTATTCTGGGTGCAGCATGGCACATAGGGACTAGACATGACTGAGACATACAGCAGGACACAGATGTATCCTAGGTGTGTCTAACGGAACTACCTATCACACACTGATGGGGACCTGCAGCATGGCGTATTTCAGCCATGAAAGGTGCTGTGGACCTGGTGCTGGGCGCCCCACCTCAACCTCAGGGTGGGCACTGTACCCGCACAATGTGACTGTCTGTGGCTACTCTGTGGCAGTGCCACACACGGTCTGTTCCCCCTACAAGGCCGAGGTGCTGTGGGGGTGCATACCCGATCTTGTGCCCATCTCTCGACTGCTGATTTGCATGTGCAGTGCATCATGGATACGGGTGGGTTACCCCTATCCTGGTAACCACACAGCAGACGGTTTGTGTGGTGACGTGCAGTCCTGCAGCCAGCCATGGCTTTGTTCACATCCTTATAAGGTGTCCTATAGGGGACAATATAGGGTGTCTTGGCGGACAGTACACTTTATAATGTGCCCTATGGAGTGCGTTATGGGGTGCCTTATGCGGCACCTTAGGTTATGCCACCGTGAGGGTGTGTTTGCTGGCAGCACTAATTAAAATACACTTCAAATGCCTCACCAATCGCTACTTAAATGTAAAGGATGCTGCCTCAGCCAGCCTTATACATTAGGCCCACTGGGGAATCGAACCCATGACCCCTGTACCATCAGTCAGTGTTGTAACCATTGTGCTACAGCTCTGTTGCTGTGCTTGTATGCCTGCACGCCTTCTTAAGATTAACGCGCGGTAACGTGCCCTGTAGCGCTCGTTCATTTATGGCACCTTGTAATGCGCATTCTCGGTGCGTTCTCGGAAACGATGTACCGCCCATGTCCTTATTTGGGGTTTCTGTCTCTACCACGGCTCCTAACGCGAATCGCACTAACGCAGTTTAGTAAACATACCCCTATGACTTGATTGTTGAATTCATTTTGATTGTTGATTGATTAATTTAGTTGAATTAATAGCTATTTAACATTTCTAAGGGAGCAGAGGTGTTTAATGCAAATTATTTTTAGTCTGGTGTGAATTTTATATATGTTTGTCAGTAATCTGAGGGGAAATATGATAAGGTCTATGCAATTATGAGTGTAGCGGAATGGGTAAATTTAAATAGATTCTTTACCCCTTCCCCCTTCCCCATTCCCCCTCTCTTCCCCCTCTCCCCTTCCCTTCCCTTCCCTTCCCTTCCCCTTTCCCTTTCCCCCTCCTCCACCCACCCCCTCCCTCCCCTTCCTTCTTCCCTTCCCCTCTCACCCTCCTCCCCTCTCCCTCCTTCCCCCCTTTCCCACTTCCCCCCTTCCCTCCCCCTCTCCCCTTTTCCCCCTCCCCCTCCATAGTTTTAAGTAAATGAATTAATTATTTGTTCATCATTTTAATTTTTAATAGAAATAGTGTTAATAGACAATCGAGTATGGTGCTGTTTTTTTATTTTATTTCCTTTTTGGGATTATTTTGAATGACAACAGTCCATTCATTGACTGTTCCAAGTTCCAATATCACCTTATATTGAGTTTTTTAGAGTGTTTTTTTTTTTTGCAGACGACGCTACCGTCAGTGTTGACATTTTTAGAAAGTTCATGCTTCTGCTTTTCGGCAATCTGCCGTTGCATTGTTTCAATATGGGCTTTATGCTTGCCCTTTTTTTGTTTTAAATAATTAATAATTAATCATTTTTAGTTTTGGATTAATAATTTTTAATTTTGGATCGGGAATACATTTTTTATGTTCATCTTATGTTTTTACTATTTATGGAACTATTTGTATGATTCCTAGTTTTTAATTATTTATTCATACCTTTTTTGATAAGAAAAGTATTAATCCATCTTCCTTTAGTATTATTTTAAATGGTAGTAGTCAATCATCGATGGCTTTATATCTTAATATGGTTTACATGTTGCTTTCCTCTTTGCTTTTATTTCTTTTTGGATATTAATATTTTACCAATTGTTATCAGACTTAGGTTATATCCACTTTTTTACCGCTTATCCCATCTTTTTTATATTTTGGAAATCAATGTTTTTTAGGAATTTCTCTTAAATTATATTTTTTATATATATTTTTTACATGTGTTAAGGCCGTTGGTATCTTTTAAATTAAGATTTAGGGGTATGTTTACTAAAGGGCGCTATTTGCGCTGCTGCGACATTAACGCGTGATAAGGTACCTTAGCACGCAATAATGGCGTTTTATCGGGCGCAAAGGTACCTTAGCGCGCAATAACGCGTGCAGCAGCTCAAATGAGCGCTGAGGGTGGAGAAAGGCTCCCAGAGGGCGGAGGAAGGCTCCCCAGGGGCGGAGAGAGAGGGTAAATAGAGCAGAATTAAAGGGAAGAGAAACCATTTCCGTCAGCAATATACAGCAAAGCCAGAGAAACCTATAAAAAGTGATAAGTGTGATACATGTGCACGGAACAAAACAGCTAATAAACACGGAAAATGACCAGAACAAAAATTAAAAGCACCATAACCAACCTGGTCAATAGTGACATTAATGGGAAACATAAAAAAATACCAGTGAGAAAGGCCAAAAAAAAGATATTAATTTCGGAAGGGCTATGCTCTGTCCCCCTACAAGGTAATGTTCCCACATTGAAAGAGCACTGATCAGGATTTCCCCTTGTATTGGACAGGTTCCTTATGGCATGCAGATGTGCGGCAACAGCAGGGTGTGCAGGTCGGAAAGGGCAACTGGACAGATGCTGGAAAACGGGATACACAGGGCTGCAGGCGGCACATGCTGTGGTGCAGCTGGGGCACAGTGCGGACTAGGGGGATGCCTAGGTGGCACATAGGAATGCTGAAACTTAAGAGCAGCCAGACAGCAACTGATGAGGACCCAACATGGGCAAGAGTGTGTCTCCCACACTTTCACAGGGGATGGTACCCAGCAGGTACCCCCAAGGGCACAGAACATTGGCAGGCGGTGCTGGGGGGGACACGCGGATGTCAATGCAGGCACCCCTACCCCAGATGCTGCATCATAGGCAGCCACCTACCAGCACACTGGATGGACCGAGACTGTGCACCACCAGCATAAGGGCATGTCAGCATGGTGGCGGAGGAGTACTGGTGGTGGAGGGGGCAGTGGCAGCTGCCCACAACAGACCATGGCCTAGCCCTTGTGTAGGTGGGTGCTATGCACTGCAACAGACAGGCCCTGTCTGACGAACAGTCATTGGATCCCCAGGGAATGCATTGTCCCTGTGGCAACACAGTGGTGCAGTGCACACAGCTAGTGTGTTCAGCAGCAAAAGGTCACAGGTTCAAGTCCCAGCTGTGGTTCCTGCCAACCCAGTCCCCATGTTTTACCCACTACTAAACCATGGTAATAAATACGGAACCTTCATTGCAGATAACATAAACATGCCTCAAACACCTATATTTTACCCTACAGAGCACAGGCACCATAGACATGTGCAATACCTAGAGCAGAGTTTCCAAAATGCAGTCCTGGAGGGCCAAAAATCATTCAGGTGTCATGCTCTCTAATAAAGATGCCTGTGCTGCATATCTATGCGCTGCCCCCATGGTATGCAAATGTATCACATGCATATTCATTAGGGACAGCATGAAAACCCGAACAGTGTGTGGCCCACCAGGACCGGAGTTGGGAACCTCTGCCCCAGAGCAGCGGCCAACAGGGGCAGAAACACCCGCACCCACAGGCTCCAATATCCACAGCCTCATGGAGAGGCAGGATGTTGGGCCCTATGTGCAGCAGCATCTCCCAATACTAGCACTTGCATACCTTAGCAATGCCACCCTAAACCTGGGAATACGTTACACATAAATCAAAAGGTTGCTGATTAATCGCAGATAGCTATTCCTAGGTTAAGCACAATTTGCTGATTGAGCTGCATCATAGCAACCTTTCTGATGTCTGTGGAGTGTGTTTCAGTTTATTTATTTTTATTTATTTAACAATTTTTATATACCGTCTTTCTACAAGTCAAGATGGTTTACATAGGACAATTTATAGCAGTGTGTTTCAACTGTTTACATGGAACATAACAATGGATACATATAGTAACAAGAATAACTATGTACAGCGATCAAAGATCAACTATTTACATATGAAATTATGAGGGGACATCTGTAGTGTAATAGAGTTTAAGTGATGGAGGAGGAGAAGGAGGGGGTGTAACAAGTGAAGTGCTAAGGTGGGAGGGAATAATGTTCCAGGAAAAGATGGGTTTTTAACTTCTTACAGAACTCAGAGTGGGATGAACAGTTCCGAAGTGCAGTGGGAAGGGTATTCCATAAGGAAGGGGCATAGAGGGAGAAGGCCCTGTTATTAGTAAATTGTTTGCAGGTTCTCTTGTCTATAGGGATGGTCAGTAAGTTTTTGGTAATAGAGCGGTGTGGTCTTGTGTTATTGGATGAAAGAAGGAGGGGGGAGAGGCATGGGGCAGATTCTTTGGAAATAATTTTATATGTAAGAGTAAGAACCTTAAATTTAATTCTGTATTGGATGGGGAGCCAGTGGAGATCGTAGAGGACAGATGTGATATGGGAACGTCTAGGGTTATTAGTTATGAGTCTAGCTATCGTGCTCTGAGCTAATTGAAGCGGTTGAATAGTGTTCTTAGGAAGGCCATGGTAGATATGATTACAGTAGTCAAAAATAGGGATAGTGAGGGCCTGGCAGACAGTATGAAAGGAGTTTGGGCTTAAGAGGGGTTTAAGGTTTCGGAGGATACGGAGCTTAGAGTATATTATATTAGTAGTTTTCTTTATTTGGTCAGTAAAGGAAAGATTCTGATCCAAGATGATTCCAAGATATTTCACTTGTTTATTTATGGTTAGAGTGAGATTGCCAACAGTAATGGTGAGAGGTGGGGTGTATGCAGGATTGGAAAATATCTGGAGGACCTCAGTTTTGGATTGATTGATTAAGAGATTGTGCTGGGAAAGCCAAGTTTGTAGGCTCGTTAGGCATTCACTAAGTTTGGAAAAGTTAGGATTAGAAAGGTTAAAAGAGGTGAAGCACATCATATCATCTGCATATAGTTGATACTGGATACCATAGTTTTGGAAGATCTTACAGACTGGTTGGAGGAAGATATTGAATAGCAGCGAGGAAAGACTCGAACCTTGGGGGACACCTTGTTTTAATGTAAATAGTAATGAGGTATCGTATCCAATGCGAACTTGTTGGGTTCTATTATCTAGGTAGGAATGGAACCAGTTTAGGGTTGTGCCTCTCAGTCCTATTTCGTGGAGTCTGTTTATGAGTTGATGGCGAGGGAGGGAGTCAAAGGCAGCAGATAAGTCAAGGAATATGAGAAGGCAACCTTGAGAGGGGTTCTGGGTATGGAGGTATAAGGAATCAAGAAGGGAGGTAAGAAGGGTTTCTACACCATGGTTCTTTCTGAAACCATGTTGGAATATGTCGAGGGGGGGAGTGTTCATCAATATAATTCTGAAGTTGAGTTTGGACAAGCTTTTCAGTTATTTTAGCCAGGAATGGGATACTGGAGATGGGTCTATAAGAGGTAGGAGAGGATGGGTCCAGTTTTGCACCTTTTAAGATAGGGCGGATAGTGGCACTCTTCAATAGTGGTGGTACAGAGCCAGTCTGGAGGGATGCTTGTACAATATTCAGAATATAAGGACTGAGAGCACTTCTAGTAGATTTAATCCAGGGGACAGGGCAAGGGTCAAGGGCAGAGGTAGAGGCATTTAAATTTTTTATGACATTAGATACAGTTCTGGTGTCTGATAGTGTTTACCACCCTGGGGAGTGACCCCAACAGTATTGCGTACCTTAGCCATGCCTGCACTGTGCCCAGGACTGGTGAGGTGGCCAGGGCTGCCAAAAGCCTCTATATCTGCACAATGCTGGCATAGGTGTGGGAGTGTGTGTCTGTCCATCCAGTGTGTGGTGGCTGCCAACACCTTACGCAGCCCACACTGCTTGTACTGTTTCCAGTGTTAGCTTGCCAATGTGCATAATGAGGAGCAAGGTACTGTGGGTATAGCCCGGACAAGGTGGCCTGGGCAGGATGCATCTGCACAGAGCATAGGGCAATGGCTGGGACATTGTAGTGCCCGGCCACCACCTGCACGGACAGGGTGGCTACAGCATGTCATGCTGGGAGCTCACTCTCACCCTGACTAAGCAGTGACCACGGCATGGCTAGGGGCAGAAGAGCACTGCTAATGCAGGAAAGACCCCTTCTGTCTATCTGCAGGAGATCAGATCCCCGCAAGCAAACAGGAGGAAAGGCAGGTGATCACAGCCTTATGCAGTTTAGCTGGCTGAGAGGTGAAGTTTGGGTTAGGATTGGTAATAGGCTGTGGGCTGTTGGGGGGGGGGTTAGGACTGGTAATGGGCTATGGGGGGGGTTAAGACTGGTAATGGGCTGTGGGCTGATGGGGGCTATCTGGAAATGGGATGATGGGCTATGGGGTGGTTAGGACTGATAATGGGCTATGGGGGGGCTAGGACAGGAAATGGGCTGATGGGGCGGGGTTAGGACTTGAGGTGGGCTGATGTGGTTAGGACTGGTAATGGACTGTGGGCTGATGGGGGGGTTAGGACTGGCAATGGGCTATGGGGGGCTGACTGGAAATGGGCTGATGGGGTTAGGACTAGAAGAGGGCTGATGGGGGTTAGGACTGGTAATGGGTTATAGGGGGGCTTAAACTGAAAATGGGGTGATGGGGGGTTATGACTGGAAGTGGGTTGATGGGGGGCTAGGACTGGTAATGGGTTGGGGGGTTGCTAGGACTGGAAATGGGCTGAGTGGAAGGGGAGGCTTGAACTGCAAATAGCTGATGGGGAGGGGGGCTTGGAATGGAAATGGGCTGTGAGGGAAGGGAGCTAGGACTGAAAATGGGCTGATGGAGCAGCTAGGATAGGACTGGAAATGGGCTGTTGGGGGGAGCTAAGATTGGAAATGGGCTGTGGTGGGGGCTTGAATTGAAATGGACTCATGGAGGGGCTAGAACTGGAAGTAGGCTCATGGGGGGGCTTGGACTGGAATTGGGCTGAGTGGAGGGGAGCTATGATTTGACATGGGCTGATGGTGGGGCTAGGAAATGACTAGAAATGGGCTGATGGGGGGCTAGGATTGGAAATGAGCTGATGAAGGGACTCGGACTGGAAATGGATGGGGGAGCTAGGACTGGAAATGGGCTGATGGGGGGCTAGGACTGGAAATGGGCTGATGCAGGGACTAGAAGGGAATGGATGCTGGGTGAGACTGGAACTAGAAGGGAGCTGATATTGGGGGAGGATTAGAATGGGATGGGGCTGGGAGAGTAAAATGGAGAGGGGAAAAATATTTTGTGTGGGAGGGATGAAAAATCTACAATTGGCCGGGTATTGGGAGAGTAAGTGGGGATTGAGGATGGAGGGGTAAAATTTGTGTGGATGAAATAGGAACGAGGAAAGAGCAAAAGGAGAAAGATTAGTATGTTAAAGCAGATGTAGAGAGAGAGAATGGAAAAAAAACTAGAAGAGAAGAAAGGACAAATGGACAGCAGACGATGGAGAGTTAGCAGAAAACATGAAGAAACCAGAAGAAAGTGACTGGAGCAATTGCAACTGAAAAAAAATGCACAAAAGGTAGAAAGATATCTCTTTATTTTGAATTTATTAACTGGAATATGAAAGCTCTGGGAAATGTGCATCATTAACGTCTGCGCTTTGTTTGGTACAAGAGGAAATTAATTTATAGTTTTATTTCTACAGTGTTGTTGTACATTCCAAGTTTGGCTTTTGGGGTTCCCAGTTTAATTATTGCCTTCCTGTTTCTAAATTGTGATTCCTTGTTTGGTGATGGTCTATGTTCTGCATGTGTAACTGAGCTGAGGTATTCTTTTTATGTAATTCCTATTTGACATTGCCACTTGTTCTCTTTCCCCAGTATTCTCTGAAATGTATTGGTTTAATATTTGCAGTGTTGCCTTTTGATAGGTAGGGTATGGTGCTTTGTGAGTCCTGGTAATGCTGTCAGGATACGGCGGGTTTGCTATGGGTTCTAAATGGGCAGCGTTTGTAGTAGTTCCTAATGTGCCTGGTGGTTGGCACTGGATTATAGTAATGTAGAAATCTTTTAGTCTTTCTTTATCCATACACTCATTAAGAGACATGTTTACTAAAGGTTAGTGTATGGTAACATTATGCAAATAGGCCACTTATGCAAATGAGGCCCCGCACCGAGTCTCCGCACATGGCCCTGCACCCCCCTTGGGCCACCCCTGACTGCTGGCATGTTGGAACTCGTGAATTTGTTGCCCTTCGGTGGACTCCTTGTGCCTTGCTGTGATTGCAAGGACTCATATTGTTTAAGATTTTTTTGCCCCAGGAGCTTTTTCATTGTTGTATTGTGTGTGTGCATGGCTTTATGTGAGGCGAGTGGTGCAGAATGATTGCTGCCTGTTCGGCTTAGGTGTTGTGTGTGACACAATGAATGGTTGGAGAAAATGGCTCTTGGTGCTGACTTACACATTATCTCCCTTAATGTTAAGGGCCTGGAACATTTCATTAAAAGAACTAAGGTTTTGCAATATCTTAGAAAATTAAAGACAGATATCTGCCTCCTACAGGAGACACATTTATCTGACACTGAGTTCCAGAAATAACATCAGGGATGAGTGGGTACTTGTGTATACTTCATAAGAAAAATGGGGTTGCCATTCAGGTTCACAAATTGGTGGATGCTAAGCTACTTTTGGCATCGTCAGATTTAGAGGGAAGTTGGGTCAAATTGCAGCTGGAAATCAAGGGTGTTTTATATAATTTTTTTGTGTCTATGGGCCCGATATTTGAAAGGCATTTACATGGTTTACAGCCCAGTAATCCATGTAAATGCCTTCAATGGGGATATTCAATGGCACTTATTTCCAGTCTCTTTTATACCGCGCTAATCAACATCAGTGCGGTTTACAATAAACATAGAACTACACATTTCCTTGGGTACTCTGTGTTTACAATGAACAGGAGTTTAAACTTGGATAACATGGAGTAACTATTTACAATCTTGCAACATGGTGGGGCTCATCTCATTGGTCTATCCATGGGAGTTTTGTGTTGTACCCGTGGATGGGGCTGTTATGGCATTGTCTATCGTGTAGTACAGGAGGAAGAGGTGGTGCTTCAAGGCCTTCCGAAATTGGAGAATGTCAAGAATTGCACAGATGTTGGGAGGCAGGGTATTCCAGCATCTGGGCGCACAGAATTTGAAGGCCCTACTTGCTGTTGACTGGGTGCATTGGGTTATTGATTTTGGGACTGTCAGTGTATTGAGTGCTATCGATCTTCTGGACCTGTTAGTGGGAGTGGTCCAGATTAATTCAGATAATGATGAAGATGAAAGCCCATAGATGGCTTTGAATGTCAGCAGTAGGGTTTTGTACTTTAGTCTGCTATGTATCGGAAGCCAGTGGAGGTGCTTCAGTATAGGCGTCACATGGTCCTTCCTGGATGCACCGTATAGAACCCTTGCTGCGGTGTTCATTGCAAGTTGCAGAGGATTCAGAGTGGCCTGGGGGAGCCCATGTAAGATCACATTAGCATAATCAAAATGTGGCATGATCAGCGCCTGGTAAATTGTCCTAAAATCTTCTGGTTCCAGTAGGGCTCGCAGGGGTCTGAGGGATCGTATCTTATGGTACACTGTCCTAACTATATTGCCTATGTGTAACTTCAAGTCCAGTCTCTGGTCTAAAGTGACGCCGAGGTATCTGATCGTGGGTTTGGTCTGGAGTTCTGCTTCCTTGACCCTTAGAAAGGGTGGTGTGGAGAAGTTTAGATTCCTTGTAATGAAGAGTACTTCCGTTTTTTTGTGTTGGATCCTGAGGTTTTGAGATTGGAGCCAGTCGGATACGGCATTAAAGCAATTTGTCAGTGGTGAGAGGTCTGGGTTTTCAGTTGAGAACGGCAGGTATAGCAACACGTCGTCTGCATATATCAAGCAACTGACATTGAAAGAACGGATCAGGTTGCATATTGGCTGCATGTATATGTTGAACATCAGGGCCGAGAGGGAGGAACCCTGGGGGACACCCTGCTTCTGGTGGAAGGGATCTGATGAAGTTGCCCCGGAACATACGTGTTGCCATCTGTCAGAAAGGTAGGACTTGCACCAGTCCAGCGCTTTGTCGGTGATCCCCTTCTCTTTGAGACGTTCAAGCATAAGCTCGTGGCTCACCGAGTCGAACGCAGCTGCGATGTCCAAGAAGAAAAGGACAACCCCCTGACGAATGTTGTCGATTCCTGTTATTATGTTGTTGAAGAGTGTAGTAAGGAGCGTTTCAACTCCATGGGCCTCTCTGAAACCGTGTTGGCAAGGGTCCAGTGGTGCAGAGGTTTCAATGTGTTCTTGAATTTGCATCTGGACTTCCTTCTCAATTATTTTTGCTAGCAGAGGTATACTTGATATCGGTCTGTATGAGTCTGCTTTCTGGGGGTCAAGCTTGTTGTTTTTTAGTAAGGGTCTTATGGAGGTGCGCTTTAGGGATTGTGGGAATGTACCTGTTGGAAAGGATTGGTCCATAATTCTGGCTATAGTGGGGCTAAAGTTAGATCGCATGTCTTTAATCCAGAATGCGGGGCAGGGGTCAGTTTGAGCAGTGGTTGTGTTGATTGTCACTATGATGTCCTCAATGCGTTGCTTGGAGGGTGTGGAGAAGATGGTGAGAGGTGTTTGATAGCTTGGCTTGAAGGCAATTTCAGGTGCTGGGGCAAAGTTGGTTTGGCATAGCTTGGATAGTAAGTAGTTCGCAAAATCTTGAGGGTGGATCCCGATTGTTTGCTCTGCGGCTGGCTCTTTTGTCAGGTTCTTGACAAGAGCAAATAGGTCGTGTGGCTTGTTGAGTGATCTTTTTAGCGTGTCCATGTGGAATCGCAGCATGTTTGCTGTTATTGCTTCGCGGTGCGCTGTCAGGTGGGAGTTATATGCTCTTTGATCGTCAGCTGCGTGTGAACGGCGCCAGCATCTCTCCAGCTGCCTTAAGAGGGTGCGAGAGGATTTCAGCTCGGCAGAGTACCAGGGTGCAGATGCTCACTTCCCAGGAGGTTTGTTAGATGACTGACATAGTGCGAGTGAACCGAGTGTTTCATTCCATTCAGAGACCAGAACCTCAGGATCATGTGCTGTCGAGGTGAGTAGTGGGTGTGATGTGCTCAATATCAGTTCTTTGTTGAAATTCTGAAATCTTCGTGGTGGAGCATTGGAGTAGCCGCTGATTGTTCTAGCTTCCTTCTGGTTGCGGGTGGGCAGGGGAATTTGAAATATGATCAGCTTGTGGTCAGACCAGTGAACTGCTGTAATTGATATCTTGGGAGCTGTGGGTGAGTTGAGAGTTGCCTGAGGAGCGAATATCAGATCCAGGATGCCTCCCTTTACGTGAGTAGGTTCCTTGATCAGTTGTTTATATCCTAAGTCCTTAAGTGCTTCGAGAAATGCTGAAGCATGGGAATCTTGCAGGGAGGGTAGATTGAAGTCCCCTAAGATCCAGTTCGGAGTGCGTGGGTTTTGAGTATTAGATGCAAGGTCGATTATTGTTGAAAGGGCATCTGGGTCTGCTGATGGGGCCCTGTATAGGAGGTTGATGGTACAGCTCTTGTTTGCTATCGAGATTGTATCAAGGAGTGAAGTGCTGGTTGCGTTTCTCGGGAGGAACTGGAGGTCCGATTTGGTGATGGCGAGCACTCCTCCCCCTCTCTTACCGTCTCTATGGCATGTATGACTTGAAAAGTTGGAGGGAAGGAGCTGGTTGATGAGGACATTATCGTCATTGGTAAGCCATGACTCAGCGATCAAGAGCATGTCGAGGTTATGGAGTAGCATCAAGTCAGAGATGACTGGCCATTTCTTGCGTATAGATCGGGCATTTATGAGCACACATCTCAGGGGTTGCTGGAGGGGGTTTTCCGCATACTTTGTTTTCTTGCTGTGTTGTAGTACAATGTGTAATAGATGGTGATGGAGAGTGCGGGTGGCTTCTCTTGGATCGTGAGAGGTTGCATTTGCCCATCTCCTCCTGTGATTCTGGAGAATTGATATATGGTTTGTCGCAGGGCACCCTCTGTAGAGGGGTAGTAGACCCGGGAGGGGCCCGGACACAAGAAAGGTTAGGGTTGAGGTTGGCCTATGCTGCAAGGGTCAAGGGTGGTTATTCCTTGTGGCTTCCTTGTAACCAATGCTCAAAGAACGAATGCACAGAGTGGAGGGAAAGTTAAAGGCTTTATTTCCCTTTCTTGCACAAAACGGTTCAAAAGGATTGGCTTTGGTAACAACTGAAATGTCCTTACTTCAGGATAGGGAAAAAATAAAAGCAAGCAATAAAGTAAAGGCTGTTATCTTCACAGAACATTTGTACAAAAACAATAAACTTCCTTCACTTAGTTATCTGATACATTGGGGATATATTCAACACTCCCCGAGGCACAATATGTACAATCCATTGCATTATCTGATTCTTCCCCCTCTGATCCTACTTGCATGGACTCAACCTCAGAAGCCTCTGAATCTGTAGCATCAGGGTAAACGTAATCGGGTTTCTTATATACTTGTTGCACTATGTCCCAATGCCTAGCATTTAGCTTTGGGCGTCGGTCTCCAGGAGTTTTGCAGTACAACGGTCCCTCTCTGATTAGAGGTTCAAAAGCAGATTCATAAAAAGATTTCCCACTCAAAGTTCTCTTCTTAGACAAACTTCTTTCATAATCTTGCTTACAAGAATGTTTAGGGTAACAGTAATCCTCTTCCCACTGTCTTCCCCATACTTTAGGCTTCTGAAGGTAATTATCAGTAATAAGAGTTTTACCTTTGAGGCTTCTCTTCCTTAGGGTTGCCAACTTTTTCACCGAGAAAAACCCGACACCTGTGGCTCGCCATGCTCCACCCATTCTCCGCCCCTAGTCCCACCCACAAAAATTAACGAGGATACGTGTAGGCTAACTTCCTTGGTCAGATAATAATTAAACTGGGAACCCCAAAATCCAAACATGAAATGTACAACACTGGAGAAATAAAACTATAAAGTAATTTCCTCTTGCACTAAACAAAAACGCAAAGATGTTAGCAATACACACTTCCCAGACCAGACATATTCCAGTTAATAAATTCAAAATAAAAAGTATTTTTTACCTTCTGTTTGGGCGTTTTATTTTTCAGTTGCAATTGCTCCAGTCACTTTCTTCTGGTTTCTTCGTGTCTTCTGCGAGCTATCCATTTGTCCTTTCTTCTCTTTTAGATGTTTTCCATTCTCTCTCTATTTCTGCTTTAACATAATGATTGTTTCCCTTTTGCTCTTTCCCCCAATTCTTTCCTTATTCCTTTATCATCCGTTTAAATTTCACCCTTCCATTCTCAAGCCCCTCTTACTCTCCCAATACCGGCCCATCATAGACTTTTCTTCCACACAAAATATTTTTTCCCCTCTCCATTCTCATTCCCCATCCATTCTAGTCCTCCCCCCAAATCAATTCCCTTATAGTTCTAGGCCCACCCAGCATCCACTCCCTTCTAGTCCCATTCTCCCATGCCCCACATCAGCCCATTTCCAGCTCTTCATCAGCCCATTTCCAGTGCTAGCCCTGACATCACAGGCCATTTCCAGTCCTAGCTCCCCCCCCCAATCACAGCCCATTTCCAGTCCAAGTCCCCCATCACAGCCTATTTCCAGTCCTAGGCCCCCCCCCCACCATCACAGCCCATTTGCAGTCCGAGTCCCCCCGCACCATCACAGCCCATTTGCAGTCCTAGCCCCCCTAATCACAGCCTATTTCCAGTCCAAGATCCCCCCCATAGCCCTTTTCCAGTCCAGGTCCCCTCCACCCCCATCACAACCCATTGCCAGTCCATGTCCCCCCCCCCATAACCCTTTTACCGTCCAGGCCCCCCCCCCCCATCACAGCCTATTTCCAGTCCAATTTTCCCCCCCCCCCATAGCCCTTTTCTGGTCCAGGTCCCCTCCACCCCCATCACAACCCATTTCCAGTCCATGTCCCCCCCCCATAACCCTTTTAAAGTCCAGGTCCCCCCCCCCCATCACAGCCTATTTCCAGTCCAAGTCCCCCCCTTAGCCCTTTTCCAGTCCAAGTCCCCCCCTTAGCCCTTTTCCAGTCCAAGTCCCCCCCCCCTTTAGCCCTTTTCCAGTCCAAGTCCCCCCCTTAACCATTTTCCAGTCCAAGTCCCCCCGCTTAGCCCTTTTCCAGTCCAAGTCCCCCCCTTAGCCCTTTTCCAGTCCAAGTCCATCCCCCCCCCCCTTAGCCCTTTTCCAGTCCAAGTCCCCCCCCCATTACCCCTTTACCTGTCCAGGTCCCCCCCTCACCGCCCTTGCAGTCCTTGCCCCCCCCCCCCCGACCAGCATCGCGGCTGTCTGAGGCTTCAGAGGGAGCCGGGGAAGCCTGAGCGAGGCCCCGGCTCCTTCTGAACAGCCACCAGCGTGAAGAGCCTTTTCCTTCACGCTGGCGGCTGTTCCTGTGAAGCCGCGAATGCTGGGAAAGGTTAAAGGTTGCCCTTTAACCTTTCCCAGCATTCGCGGCTTCACAGGAACAGCCGCCAGCGTGAAGGTAAAGGCTCTTCACGCTGGTGGCTGTTCAGAGGGAGCCGGGGCCTCGCGCGGGCTTCCCCGGCTCCCTCTGAAGCGGAGAAAAGCCAGTTTTTTTGCTCTGGCCGCTCCCGATCTTGCGGCCAGAGCAAAAAAAACGGCTTTTAAAGGGCCGGTTTTGCCTCTGCGCCGGCAGCCGGCCTGGCCGTGGAAAAACCGGCCAGGCCGGCTGAAAACCAGCCAGTTGGCAACCCTACTCTTCCTTCTTTCTAGTAAGGCTTGAGGCCTACCTTGGTTTGGCTTCAGCGCAGCAGTGCTCAGGCTCTCCTGTGGTCTTTCCTTAGACTTCAGACCATAGTGGTAAGGATGTTTTCTTTCCTCCAAACAAACATTTCCCACCTCTGAAAATGGACGAACCTCTTTATTCCACAGCTGCTGTGAGGACCTTCTGCCAGGTACTCCCTTGCGGTCCCAGTACTTCTCTTGGCTTTTTCTCTGTTCCTTATTCCACTCCAACTCTGGTTGAAGCTCCTGCTTGGCTTTCTGCTCAGGACTCTGCTTCTTTCTGCTCTTGCCAGTGTATTTGCCTTCCTCTTGGCCTCCTCTACTCTGACTCTGGCTGCTGCTTCTGCTTTGGCTGCTGCTTTGGTCCTTCTCCTCCTCCCTCTCTAAGTCAGACCTGCCTCTGTTCAAAAAGAAGCTGTCTGGGCTTGCGTCCCGCCCAGAGGGGCGTGGTTTCTCAGCCTCTCTCGACTCTCTTGCTCCCCCTAGATGGATCCTCCCAATATTGCAGGTTGTGCTTGCCTTTTTCTGGTTTTAAAACTTTTTCTCTCTCTTCAAGAGGGTCCGTTGCATCACAGGTTGTGACTGGTAGGCAGGTCTGTAACACTGCTTAGCACTATAGAGAAGAGATATAGGATCAGTGCGACAGTGCTTGTGGGGACCATAATGTGCGTGTGTCTTGAATTTGGTCTGGATGGAGGCTACTTCTCTCGTAGTTGTGTTGTTTCAGGCCTGAGTATGTTGTGCAGTTGTCAAGGGCTGGTGGACTTACTGTATCTTGGTAGGACTATACTACAGGTGGGCAGTAACAGTGGGGAGTATGGTTGACTTGTGATGTTCAGGTGTTAGGGGGTAAGCAGCGGACTAAAAAATGGCAAGGTATGCAATTTAAGGCAGTTATTTCGGGTAACAATGGTATACAGTAGGCTGTGCGCAATTTAGGCAAGCTACACAAATCAAGGCAGTTATTTCGGGTAACAGTGTCAAACATTAGGCTATATGCAATTTTAAGGTAGGCTAAATGAATCAAGGCAGTTATTCAGGTATCAATGGTAAACAGTAAGCTATAAAGGCCATAAAGGCAGTAACTATGAGAGTGTTCTGGTGAAAGGCTTTTTTCTCTAATTCTTGGTTCTTAAGACTTTGGCCCGGGTAGATTAATTGTACTTGCGTTATCTTGTCAGAGGTTGACGGCACTGTTTCGAGAGAGTCCTTTGTTGACTTGAAGATCGTTGGAGTGTGGTCTCCGCTTGTGGGCTCCGCCAAAGGGCCCTCTGGCGAGGCCCTCAGGCGCGGGCCCGCCAGGCGCGGGTGCGCCTGATGGCGCTGCTTTTAAATCAGTCCCGGCTGCCCCGATTGGGCAGCTCTTGCCTCTTTGAAGATGCCACATTGCTCCGGCATGCTCAGATCCCCTCGGGGAGAGCAGATGGGCTGCCAGAGTGCAGGAGGAGCAGAGAGATATTCAACAGTACTAATCACTTACATGATTAGTACTGTTGAATATCCCTCCTAACTCCTCTACATGTCCCGATGCTATCCACTTAGTATTAGGGCATGTCAGGGACATTCCGGGGCGGAGCAGAGCTGTCAACAAGTGCTTACCTGGCAGCAGCGATATTGCATGCTGCCTGGTTAGCGATCTGCACCTTAAAGATAGGCGAGGAAAACCTTATCCTATCTTTAAGGCACAGGAGCTAACTGGACAGCAGGCAATATCGCTGCTACCTGCTTAACTACTGCAGCTTCTGACTTCTGTAGCGATCCCTGGATATTAAATGCCAGGGCCTCATATGACACTGGCATTGAATGTTTGGGGTTAAGGGTTGGTGGACAGGGCTATGCTCCGTAGGGGTGCATAGCTTCCCCAATTTAATATCGGGCTCTATGTGCCTACGGGGGGGGGGCTGCCCTGATTTTGTTAAGGATTGAACTTTGTAGTGGCATCTGAACCTGGCCCTTTTGGAGAAGCCAGCTTTTGAAAGCATGCTGAGCATAACCATGAGGGACTTCTTTGCCTATAACATACATGAGTCCATGCTTTTCATTATTATCTGTGAGGCATATAAAGTGGTTCTACGTAGCTGGGTAATTAGTTTTGCAATGGCTAAGAAAAAGTGGGATGAGAGCAAGTTGCTGCATTTGGAGAGGCAAATTGGTGATCTAGAAAAACATTTGATGGCCTCTTCTTCCGATACTTCCTTACTTGCCTTGCAGTGCTTAAAGTTGCAGTATAACTCCTTGTTCTCAGAGCAAGCTTTGATGCTAACTTTTAAGCAAAAAGCTACATACAGTACTATGAGGCTGGTAATATATCTGGGCATCTGCTTGATCAGTATTTAAAAGGTAAAGCAGATTTTTATTCCACTCTATGATTTAGAAGTTGACGTTCCCGAGGAAGCCTTTGACTCCTTTATCTGATCCTTACAACTGCCACAGATCAACAATGTCAATATGGTGACTTTGAGTGCTACAATTTCAGAGTCTGAGATGCTCCTGGCTCGACAATCACTCTCTTTGGGCAAGAGGAGTGGCCTAGTGGTTGGGGCAAGGTACTTCAGGCCAGAAGGTCAGGGGTTCAGATCCCACCAGAGGACAGCAACCTTGGGCTGGAAGGACTGGGGTTTCTAGTCCCACAGGTGCTCCTTGTGGTCTTGAGCAAGCCACTTAACCCTCCATAGCCCATGTTCCCTGTAAAATAGTTATCTCCAAATTATAATGCCCTGTTCAATGTAATTTCAGCTTGTTCAATGTAAAGCACACTGATGCAGAATAGCACAGTATATAAGAGAATGAAAATAAATAAATAAGTCTCCTGGTACTGATGGGCTACCACTTGAATTATATCAGAAGAACCCTAATTTATTTATCCCATACATGCAAAATGTTTTATGGATCTGCAAGCTAAGGCTTCTGCCTTCTCGGATGTTCTGGTCATGGTTATAGTGAAACCTGGTAGGGATACTAACCAGCTCCAAAATTATCACCCCATCTCGCTGCTAAATGCAGATTACAAAATTTATATCAAAATGATTTGTAGTTTATGGTATGCACTTGATATAATGCCCTTTACTGTGTGCATCAGAGCGGTGTACAAATATATATTCTAACAGATACTTTTTATTCCCTCATCCCCGAAGGACTCAAAATCATGACTGGGCTCATTTGCCAAGATCAAGTAGGTTTCATGAAAGGGTATCTCAGCTCTGATAATACCCATCTTCTGTGTCATTTATGCACTGGATGCATGCTTCACCCAACCCTGCCTTGGCGCTCTCTGTTGATGCTGAAAAAAATGGAGGTATCACTTTTATGCTTTGCATTGTTTTGGCTTCCTGGATGAATTTCTTTTAGCTGTGCAGGTTCTTTATTATAATCCTAGGATGAAAATTAGTGTCAGTGGTGATACCCATATGTTACCCTCAAGTGAGGCACTCGTCAATGTTGCTCCTTGTCACCTTTTTTTTTAAAGTTTGGCCTTGGAACCTTTTTTATGTGCTATTACAGTACTTAGGATGCTGATATCATGGGTGTTTCTATTAGAGAGGTAGTGGTGAAAGTCTTCGCTTAGTATGTCTTAGCCAGTCCCACAAGTCTATACCTGCTTTACTGCATGTATTTGAGGATTTTTCTAGGATTTCTGGGTATAAGATAAATGATGAAAATCCAAAATCCTTCCCTTGAATATACATTCTACTATGGAGTCTATGAGGTAGGTCTACTAAAGGGTATTAAGGATGCATCCTTAATGTCTTTTTAGTATGTAGAAATGGCAGCATTAAGGCCCCCTTCGGACATTAAAGGCCAGAGTAGGGAGGAGGTGTTTCCATGGAAAGGGCGGTAGTGGGCGGTAAGAGGACAGTGAGCATTAAGAGCTCCAAGCATGCAGATTAACGCATGGTAAGTACAGTTGCCGCAATATGGGACAATGGAGCCAATCTGGAAGTCAGATTTGAGGTGCTGGATGGGAGCAAAGGGAATAGCTGATGGATATGTCGCATCCATATGTTGCATATGTGTTAGACAGTGAATATGCAGATAATGTGGGAGGCAGTTAGTTTGTATCAGTGAGGGGTTGTCATGTAATGCACTGCGATGTCAGAGGGTGGCATAGAAGTGGGTATGAGTGTGCCATAGAGGAGTCACCATGCCCATTATGTAGTCATAGCAAGAATGACTGGGCATCAGCGCTGCCATGCACATCAGCTGCAAGTGAGGTAAGAGGTGAAACAGTGTTAGCCAGGGTATAGCAGCTGCCATGAGACGAGATGAGTGAGCATGATGGATATATGAAAGATAGAAACATGATGACATGATGACAGAAAAAGACCACAGGGCTTATTTACTGTAGTCTGTCCTTCCATATCAACCACAACAACAGTCCGCTTTTTTCCTTTAGAGAGTCCGCTTTTTTCCTTTAGAGATCCTCTGTGTTTGTCCCATGCTTCTTTCAATTCAGATACTGTCCTCATCTCTACCACTTCCACTGGTAGACTATTCCATGGATCCACCACTCTTTCCGTAAAGAAATATTTCCGCATATCACTCCTGAATCTATCCCCCTTCACCCTCATCCCATGTCCCTTCGTAGCAGAGCTTGCTTTCAATCGAAAGAGGCTCTCCCCCTGTGCATTTATGCCATGGAGGCATTTAAACATCTCAATCATATCACCTCTATCCTGCCTTTCCTCTAAGGTGTACATATTAAGATCCTTAAGTCTGTCCTCATATGCTTTGTAACGAAGACGACTAACCATAGCAGTCTCCTTTTCCTTTTTACCTTTATTTACCATTTTAACAAAAAGGTTGGTTGTCCTTAAAATATCCCCTTTCAGTTTTGCCCACTGTTTTTCTACATCTCCCAGCTGTTCCCATCCCGCTAACAACTCCCTGAGGTATTGGCCTATCTTGGCAAAATTACTTTTCCTAAAGTCTAAGACCCTCACTTTTGAATGGATTTTAACATTCATATCGAACCACACCATCTGGTGATATTTGGATGCAAAATGATCTCCCACTATAACATCAGAAACACTTTCACCATTGGTAAGCACCAAGTCCAGTATAGCCCCTTCACATGTGGGTTCTGTTAGAAGTTGCCAGAATAGTTCTCCCTGTAGGGAATCCAGGATCTCCTTACTTCTAGATGATACTGCAGCAGGAATGTGCCAATCAACACCTGGCATATTGAAATCCCCTATCAGTAGCAATTCCCCTTTCCTAGCAATGCTGCATATGTCTTCCTCCTATGAGGGAGATCTGTATATCATGCCAATGCAAATAGATTTCTCTTTCCCTCTTTCTAGTTTAACCCACAATGCCTCCTCTCTCTCTTTTAAGCTCTGTAGTTCCAAAGCTTTAATATTATTTTTTTTATGCAATTTTACAATAAATTCATGAAGGTTTAAACACAAACCCTTCTAAGAAACAGGGCAACACATGAAAAATATCTTTCGAGGAGATATAAAGACAATATCAAAACAACTAAGCAAAATATAAATTAATGTGTCACTCCTCTCTAGTCCACTATTAAGAGGGGATCATCTCAGAAATTAACAAAATACACAGTAAAGAGCAAGAAAAGTTAGAAGTCTAAATCCGGACCAACATCTAACATGAGCCTAAGTGGAGTCAATAGAAGATTCTAAGCGCCTGGCATTTATAAAAGCGAGCAATTGAGAGGGCTAAAAAAAAACATAGGAAACAGACCGATACTTAATCATACATTTGCACGGATGTTTTAGAAAAAATGCCTCCTCTCTCTCTTTTAAGCTCTATAGTTCCAAAGCTTTAATATTATTTTTTACATATAGTGCCACTCCTCTTCCCCTTCTTCCTACCCTATCCTTTCTGAATAAAGTATAGCATGGTATAGTTATATCCCAGTCATGGTTTTCTGTGAACCATGTTTCTGTAACTGCTACTAAATCCAAGTCAGCCTCTCCCATTAAAACTTCAATATCTGGGATCTTATTTCCAATTCTATGGGCATTTATACATACAACTTTCCATATGTTGCCCCTTTTATCCATTTCCACAAAGGTATTTAATGTTTCACTTACCTGTGGGCTTTGACTTACCTAAGGACTCTCTTCACCCATCCCCAATGAATCTAGTTTAAAGGCCTCTTCAGATTAGTCAGTCTGCTACTGAAGACATGTCGACCTTTCTTGGACAGGTGAACACCATCTCTGCTCTGCAACTCTTGGAACAGCATCCCATGGTCCAGGAAACCAAAATGCTCTCGATGATACCATCCATGCAGCCATGCATTCATCTCCAGGATGTGAGCTTCTCGGCCTTGGCCTTTACCCTCAACAGGGAGGATTGAAGAGAATACCACCTACACCCTTATCTGCTTCACCCTCTGTCCCAGAGTCATGAAGTCACTTTTGATATGCTCAAAAGGTTACCTGGCAGTATCATTTGTGCCGACATGGATTAGCAACATTAAGTAATAGTCAGTGGGCTTGATGAGTCTCAGTAAACTCTCCATAACATCTCGGATTTTGGCACCTGGCAGACATCATACCTCTCTGGACATCAAGTTTGGTCGGCAGATGAGTGCCTCAGTACCCTCAGAAGAGAGTCACCAACCACCACTACCCTTCGCTTCCTTGTGGTCACTGATTCTGCAACTTTGGAGTGCTCAAGCTCTGGTTCTTCCCTTTCCAGGGATGCTTTCACCTCCTCCACTTCCAGGGTTGCATAATGGTTCTTCAATTCAAGGTTGAAGAAGTTGGATTGGTGATTCCCCAGGCCCTGGTGACTTGTGTCCAACCTTCGTCATTCTGTAAGCTCCCATCTTCTCCTCTTCTCACTATCTTGATTGCTCCTCAGCCTCGCCACCTTCTTTTTGAGTTCCTATACTTGTTTCCTGAGAGCTTCAGTATGCCGATATCGTGCACATGGAACCAATCCTTCAGCTGCCATTGGGACCTCTGTTTGAACAGGGCTGAAGCTGTAATGTGGGCAACAGCTTTGGTGATATGATTTTTCCCAGCCATTGTTCAGTTGATGGAACTTAGGTATTTGTTAAAGCAAAAGAGAAAGAAACCTACCAAAGTAACAACCGGTTTCCCAGCTGTCCTTTCAAAGAAAAAGCAGTTAAATCTCTTTTAAGTGTGTTCAAAATGTGCTGTTCCAAGAACCTGTGTGTAGTTAATTGGGAAGATGCCCTATAAAGTAAGACTGCTCACTAGGGGTTTGTGGGAGTTGGGGGGGGGGAGTAGGGAGGGAACTAACATCTGAGAAAGTGTCAGTAGCTTCAAAGGGCTGAGAAAGATATTAAAGTAGAGTTTTAAACCTACCCCACTAAAGAAAATATTTCCCCTTTTAAACTAAAGCACCAAAAAGAAGAATGTAACTTTGTTTTGAAAATGTACCAAAACCCTTTTAAGAGCTCCCAGGCAGAGAGCTAGTAATTTAAAAAGCCACAAACTCTTACCTTTGCTTGAAATGTATAGCCCCTGTTAGGAATTCCTCAACAGTGCAAGGCTCTGAAGCCTTTTATGGAGGCCTCAGCTGCTCTCAGTTCTTTCACAGGCTAATCAGGCCCACTAACTCCTGATGAGGTGTAAGTAGCTTCAAAGGGTTGAGAAAGATACTAAAGCAGAGTTTTAAACCTACCCCACTAAAGATGAATAGGTTGAAAGAATGATGGAGGTAGATGACAGTGCTGTATGGCCTTGCTACCCCAAAGTACACCTGCCGGAATGCTGCACCCAATATTGTGCAAATGTATGCTTATGTGGAATAAAGCTTGGTAGTATATTATGTAATATGAATACATTGTCAGTGTGACAAACCAAGCATGCAGCATGAAGGTCCGTGACACAGACGTCTGAATTATGTATTCCCATTCCCAGCAGGAGGAGGAAATGGAGAATGTCACAGTAATCCCCTGGGCATGATCACAGAAAGGATGGACAGTCATTGTGGCCTGACAGATTCAGCAAGCTTCGATAGAAACTGCAGTGGTATGTGTGCTCGTATCTCATATGTGAAGGGCCTGGTGACCACCTTGCCACTGATGTGCAGAGCAACAAGTGCGGGACACAAAACCTGCAAGACAAAAACATGTTTGGTAGCAGGAGCCACCTCAGTATGCACAGCTGTAGTGGCTTCCTGGTCTGAGAAGCAGTATGGTTATAGAAACATAGAAACATAGAAACATGATGACAGAAAAAGACCACAAGGCCCATCTAGTCTGTCCTTCCATAACAACAACTACAACAGTCCACTTTTTATCTTTAGAGATCCTCTGTGTTGGTCCCATGCTTTTTTGAATTCAGTTACTGTCCTCATCTTTACCACCTCCACTGGGAGACTATTCCACGGCTCCACTACTCTTTCCGTAAAGAAATATTTCCGCATATCACTCCTGAATCTATCTCCCTTCACCCTCATCCCATGTCCCCTCGTCGCAGAACTTGCTTTCAATTGAAAGAGGCTCTCTCCCTGAACATTTATGCCACGGAGGTATTTAAACATCTCAATCATATCACCTCTATCCCGCCTTTCCTCTAAGGTGTACATATTAAGATCCTTAAGTCTGTCCTCATATGCTTTATAATGAAGACCACTAATCATCTTAGTAGCAACCCTCTGCACCGACTCCATCCTGTTCACATCCTTTTGAAGGTGCGGTCTCCAGAATTGCACACCATACTCCAAATGAGGTCGCACCAAGGACTTATACAGAGGCATTATCACCTCCTTTTTTCTGCTAGCCATTCCTCTCCGTATGAACCCAAGCATCCTTCTAGCTTTTGCCGTCGCCTTTTCTACCTGTTTAGCTACTTTAAGATCATCGGACACAACTTCGCCTAGGTCCCGCTCTTCTTTAGTGGACAAAAGTACTTCACCTCCTATACTGTATTGCTCCCTTGGATTGCTGCAGCCCAAATGCATGACCTTACATTTTTTAACATTAAATCCCAGTTGCCAAATTCTAGACCATTCTTCAAGCTTAGCCAGATCCCTCCTCATGTTATCTACACCTTCCTGGGTGTCTACTTTATTGCAGATTTTGGTATCATCCGCAAAGAGGCAAACCTTACCCGACAGCCCTTCCGCTATATCACTAACAAAGATGTTAAAAAGAATCGGACCAAGGACAGATCCCTGGGGCACACCACTGGTAACATCCTTCTCCTCAGAGTGAGCTCCATTTACTTGTACTCTTTGTCGCCTCCCACCCAACCAATTTCTAACCCAAGCAGTAACTTTAGGGTCCATCCCTAGGGTGCTCAGTTTGTTTATAAGTCGCCTGTGAGGAACAGTGTCAAAGGCTTTACTGAAATCTAAATACACCACATCTAGAGCTCTCCCTCGGTCCAACTCCCTGGTCACCCAGTCAAAGAAATCAATCAGATTTGTCTGACAAGACCTGCCTCTGGTGAATCCATGCTGCCTCGGATCCTGTAATCCGCCGGACTCCAGAAACCTCACTATTTTCTCTTTCAACAGCGTTTCCATTAATTTACTCACCACTGAAGTTAAACTAACCGGCCTGTAGTTTTCAGCCACATCCTTACTTCCGCTTTTGTGTAAAGGCACCACATGAGCCTCTCTCCAGTCCTTTGGCACCACTCCCGACTCCAACGAGGCATTGAAAAGGTCAGTCAGTGGAGTTGCTAGAACGTCCCCAAGTTCCCTCAGTATTCTAGGGTGTATCCCATCCGGTCCCATCGCTTTGTCTACTTTAAGTTGAGCTAGTTTCTCACGAACACAGTCTTCTGAAAATTGTTCAAGATGTCCCTCGCTTCTGTTCTTATTTGTGGGTGTTTTCTGAGGTCCTGCTCCTGGTTCTTCATCTGTGAACACAGAACAAAAATATTTGTTAAGCAATTCCGCTTTATCCTTATCAGCTTCTACATATTCCCCCCGTGCACCCTTGAGTCTGACAATACCACTTTTGCCCTTCCTCTTCTCACTAATATATCTGAAAAATGTCTTATCCCCCCATTTTATTGCATTGGCTATTTCCTCCTCCTTTTGAATCTTTGCCTTCTTGACTACTTTGCTAGCTTCTCTACGTTTTTCCAAATACAGATGCCTGTCTTCCTCTCTCTGTGATCTCTTGTATTTCATGAAGGCCTCCCTCTTTTTCTTCACTTTTTCAGCTACTTCCTTCGAAAACCATAGCGGTCTCCTGTTCCTTTTGCCTTTATTTACCATTTTAACAAAAAGGTTGGTTGCCTTTAAAATACCCCCTTTCAGTTTTGTCCACTGTTGTTCTACATCCCCCAGCTGTTCCCATCCCACTAATGACTCCCTGAGGTATTGGCCCATCTTCGCAAAGTTAGTCTTCCTAAAGTCTAAGATCTTCACCTTGGAATGGATTCTAACAGCCCTAGTCCTAATACTGAACCACACCATCTGGTGATCACTGGATGCAAAATGATCTCCCACTACAACATCAGAAACACTTTCACCATTGGTAAGCACCAAGTCCAGTATGGCCCCTTCACGTGTGAGGTCTGTTACCAATTGCCTGAATAGTTCTCCCTGTAGAGAATCCAGGATCTCCTTACTCCTAGATGATACTGCAGCAGGAATGTGCCAATCAATATCTGGCATATTGAAATCTCCTAGCAGTAGCACTTCCCCTTTCCTAGCAATGCTGCGTATGTCTTCAATTAACTCTCTGTCCACCTCTTCCTCTTGTGAGGGAGGTCTGTATATCACACCAATGCAAATAGATTTCTCTTTCCCTCTTTCTAGTTTAACCCACAATGCCTCCTCTCTCCCTTTTAAGCTCTGTAATTCCAAAGCTTTAATAGTAGTTTTAACATATAGTGCTACTCCTCCTCCCCTTCTTCCTACCCTGTCCTTTCTGAATAAAGTATAGCCAGGTATAGTTACATCCCAGTCATGGTTTTCTGTGAACCATGTTTCTGTAACTGCCACTAAATCTAAGTCAGCCACTCCCACCAAAGCTTCAACTTCAGAGATCTTATTTCCCATGCTACGGGCATTAATACACACTGCTTTCCATATGTTACCCCTGTTACCCATTTCCATAAATGTATTTAATGTATCACTTACCTGGGGGCTTTCACTTACCTGGGGGCTTTCTACACCCATCCCCAACGAATCTAGTTTAAAGCCCTCTTCAGTAGATTAGCCAATCTACTACCAAAGATGTGTTGACCTTTCTTGGACAGATGGATGCCATCTCTGCTCTGCAACCCTTGGAACAGCATCCCATGGTCTAGGAAACCAAAACGCTCTCGAAGACACCATCCACACAGCCATGCATTAATCTCCAGGATGCGAGCCTCTCTGCCTTGGCCTTTACCCTCAACAGGGAGGATTGAAGAGAACACCACCTGTGCACCTACCTGCTTCACCCTCTGTCCCAGAGCCATGAAGTCACTTTTGATACGTTCCGAGGTATACCTGGCAGTATCATTTGTTCCAACATGGATTAGCAACATTGGGTAATAGTCAGTGGGCTTGATGAGTCTCGGCAAACTCTCCGTAACATTTTGGATCTTGGCACCAGGCAGACAGCATACCTCTCTGGACATCAAGTCTGGTCGGCAGATGGATGCCTCAGTACCCCTCAGAAGAGAGTCTCCAACCACCACTACCCTTCGTTTCCTTCTGGTCACTGATTCCGCAACTATGGGGTACTTGAACTCTAAAGGATGAGAATATTAATCTCACTGAATTTCTGTGTTGACTCACATAGCTTTTGTCACCGATAGTACTGTGATGGTACAAAGGACTGCTACCACCTTTGATGGCATGACAGCATCTGACAATTTGCTACACAAACTACAAAGGCAGGAGCTAGGCTGGCAGGGGAGGGGGGGCAGAGAAGCAGCACTTCCTGAGTGAATAGCTGTTGGAATCTAACAGGGTCACATGCCAGCAGTTGGGGAGGCAGAACAGCAAAGGGTTGTATGGGATGGAATGAAATTATCTGACGAACACCATCCACACCTTTAATATGGACAAGGAACTGCATACCACAGGTGCATAAGAACATAAGAACATAAGATATGCCATACTGGGTCAGACCAAGGTCCATCAAGCCCAGTATTCTGTTTCCAACAGTGGCCAATCTAGGTCATACGTACCTAGCAGTTTCCCCAAGGGACACAGGTTCCACAATGCTTGTATTGCTTCAAGCATTGATATCCTGGGTCTCTTCTTAATAATGGTTTATGGACCTTTCCTCCAGGAACTTGTCCAAACCTTTTTTAAACCCAGCTACACTAACAGCCTTTACTGCATCCTCCGGTAACAAATTCCAGAGTTTGATTACACGTTGAGTGAAAAAATATTTTCTTTTATTAGTCTTAAATAGTTTACCCTGTAGCTTCATTGCATGTCCCCTAGTCTTTCTATATTCTGATAAGGTAAACAATCGATCTACGTTTACCCGTTCCACTCCGTTCATTAATTTATAGACTTCTATCATATCTCCCCTCAGCCGTCTCTTTTCCAGGTTAAAGAGCCCTAACCTTTTTAGCCTTTCTTCATAGGAGTATCCTTCCATCCCCTTTACCATTTTGGTGGCTCTTCTCTGTAGCTTTTCTAATAACACTATATTCCTTTTTAAGATACGGCGACCAGAATTGCACACAATATTCAAGGTGCGGTCTCACCATGGAACAATATAAAGGCATTATAATATCTTTTGTTTTATTTTCCATTCCTTTCCTTATCATACCTAGCATTCTATTTGCTCTCTTGGCCGCCGCTGCACACTGGGCCGAGGGTTTTAACATGGTATCCACAATGACGCCTAAATCTTTTTCCTGGGTGGTGGTTCCTAATGTGGAACCTTGCATCGTGTAACACTTTGTGAAGGCTGCACTCAATGGCCAATGCATACATTACTCTGAAAATCATGGCATATGTGTTGTTGCGAAGTCACAAAGCACACAAATGAGCCAGTTATCTGCAATACCTCTATTTAGGTCAATGGCTGTAAAGGGAATGTTGTATACTAAGGCAGAAAGCATGTAAATCACCTATAAGGTATTGATGCTAAGTGCATGTGGCTAGGATGCATGTGTGTGTGAGTGTGTGGCCCTAAAACATATGCCAACATATTGTAGCTTGCTTCTCTCAACCTGTCATAGCTCGACATCAGTGATGTCCAATGTAGTCACAACAGGTCTTTCCCAATGCTAGCTGTAATGTTGCCTTGCCTCCTCTGCTGATGCTGCATTTGTAAAAACGTCAGTCTTGTCTATTGAAATTACATAGAACTCATAGGCAGCTGTGCTATTACAGTGACAAGTTAACTGCCCCCTACATCAAAAGCTGAGAGTTCAAGCCCTGCCACTGGCCATGCAAAGGTGATTGGAACCACAACCTGTGCCCTAATTGGGTCATTCTGAGCACAGTTTAGCAGGGATGTATGTCAGGTTTGGACTTACATCCCCGCTAAACGCCTGTGCCAGATTCCCTGCCCAAAGCTCCCCACATACAGAGATGTATGGAGAGCAGGAGGGAGCAGCAAAAGGCAATTCCAATAGCGGCCCTGTACGTCCAGGGAGGAAGAGCTGCACGGGGAACTTATTCCACCTTGGAGAGGGAATAAGTTACCCTAAGGTCAGTGAGCGGTGCAGGAGGACACCCCTGCCCAGGTGAGCCTAGCCAGGAGGTTCCCCGCCACCTGATCCCAGCCTTGACAGGCCTATCTGGGGATCAGGTGGCGGGGAAATGCACAAGTGCAAATGTGCTGGGAAGCAGGGCTCTTGCATGGAGTCCCAGTGCCATGGTGATGGGATGCCATAGCACCGAGGCTCCATGTGGGAGCCTTGGTAGGGGGGGGGGTTGGATGGGGAACAAGTCACAGCAGGCCAGGATCGGGGCATGTCCTGCCCATTCTGGCCCGTGCACCCAATTCTGATCTCACGGGAATTCATTACTCCTGCAGGTTCAGAATTGGGTGAAAATCCGGCCCATTCAGATTTTGGACTTCCAGACCTGCCCTGTTTGGAATTGGCCTCTGTGTATACTGTCACATGAGACAAGAAGCTCTGCATCTGCTGCCAACTTCTCAAATGCAGTTTCCATGATCCAGGGATGAGACTATGTAAACACGACCTTGCATGCTGATGAAGAGAAGCAAGTAGCAAAACAAATAGAAAACCTTGACAGAATAAAATTGCATATTATTATATATGTAGGTATTTAGACATTTCAATCTAAAGCCTGCTACAATCTTCCTAACCTCTGGAATTCATGCATACAACTTACACTGCCCATCTGCAAATGTAGCTGGGTACAGTTCACCTGACAAGCCACAACCCTGAACTCTTCACAGCCCAGCTCTGTCCTTGTCAGGTCTCAGATGTGATCTCCCAGATGGACAGCCACCACTCTATTGTGCATGATAAACTGCTGCCATGCCACAGGAAACGTCTACAACATCTTTTTTTTTTTATTTCACAGCTCTCTCACCTGCTATAATCATCCTATAACCATCCTGAAACATATGCATATAACAACTGGACAAGTAACATGTCTAAGATTCAAGGACATAACAGCCACACATCTCTACAAGCTGAATGTTCCTGCAAAGTGTAGCTCCTTAGATAAGACTATGGCCACATCGCAGATGTTTCTCTGGCAGGTTTCCAATACGAGTGTATGGTGGAACTACTTCCCTTGCATGATACAATACACCTGTTGTCCATGCATGTTTCTGAACTGATGTGTGTCACATATTGGCAATAGGAAGTGTGATGATCTATGCAGGTGGCCATCCCAGCAGTGTGACTTGTCTTCATGTACTGCATATAATATGTGATGGAGCAACTGATGTCCTACCCAGGCTATCAATAAAGGTTCCAGTCATGTATCACTGATGTGTCATGCAGTTACTGGGTGAAATTTCAGGACCCTTTGTGATATGCTGCAGCAGAGCGAACAAAGTAATGCTGTCAGACAGGTCTGATTGCAATGTACATGCTTATAAATTAAATGTCCTATCATAACACATTTTGTCAATCCACTCTGTATGTTTCAGTGTGTGGTGCATATCAGGGTTGCCACAATGGCGGATTGATGCCGTCATGGTCAAATTGATCTTCTCGGTCATTTATTGCTCCACAAATAACCCCTGTGGCTCTCATGTCCAATTCATGTGTCTCTCATAAATGCCACAGAGAGATCTGTACCGCAGCAGCACTCCGTTTCTCTCTTTCCAATACATCTACCCCACATATGTGAATACTTTGCTTGCCTGTACTGGTTCCACAGTTCAGCAGCGGTGAGCACATAGATTGCTGCAGTATAGGACATATACTGTTATACAGTGGTAGCATGTCACTCTGGGATATTCACAATGTATATGGAGCTGACCTGAGCTATATGCACACCTTACAAGTCAACTGTTTATAGAACACCCCTGCCATGCTAAACCGTATGTATCACACAGGTCACTGCCACATTTAGTTGCCACGCAATGGTAACCAGCAGCCCTGTGAAACATTGAAGTGTATCTTTAATCTGCGAGGGATACCTGCACATGGGGCCCAGGTGCATGTGGATGATAAACTTGAACCCCTCGCCTTTGACAACAGCATGCATAGCTCTACATTATGGGGTAAGCAAAGGGCATATCATGTCAACTTGCTTCAAGGCTGTGGCACTCTGAGCTTTGTGACCCAGGGCTTCCATACATGAAGTGGGGATGAGGAGACCTGTCAACATGGTATGTTCAGCTTTATCGCTGGGGGGATGTCTCTCAATTGTATCCTCAGTAGCGGCCTCTTCCATTAACCAATCTGCTAGTAGAAGTCTGCTGGGTCTCATAGGTCTGATCAGCACCTCAATGTCACCAGATATGTTACCACACAGCAAAACAATGGAGCACAATACTTGTACCATCTCTGTATTGTGGGATGGCATTCACGAGTGTGCACTCTAACCAGCTGATATGAAGCCACAAAGGACAGTAGCTGATGTTCTCACATCACTGGTGCTCTACGGGCAGGCATTATAAATAAACTGCATTAACATCTATTCTGTCACTGTATATTGGACAGTGCAAGATGACATAGATTGATTGTTTAGGTCATCAGAATATAGAAATACTAGGGGACATGCAATGAAGCTACAGGGTAACCTATTTAAGATTAATAAGAGAAAATATTTTTTCACTTGACGTGTAATCAAACTCTAGAATTTGTTACCAGATGATGTAGTAAAAGCTGTTAGTGTAGCTGGGTTTAAAAAATCTTTGGACAAGTTCCTGGATGAAAGGTCCATAAACCATTATTAAAGAGGACCCAGGAAATCCATTGCTTGCCCAAGGACAAGAATTGTGGACCCTGAGAGCTTTTTTGGGAAGCTGCCAGGTATCTGTGACCTGGATTTACTTCTGTTTGAAACAGGATACTGGGATTGATGGACATTGGTCTGACCCAGTGTGGTATTTCTTATGTTCTTATATGCAATTTGCCCAGCTGCATTTCAAAATATTCTGTGACCTCAGAAAACATATTACATGTGTCCTATTGTTGTATGTGTATCACATTGGCTTGCACATTTTCCCCTGGCCGATGTGCAAACACAAATAATGACAGCAGCACTACATATATTCTGAGTCCATGGGCAGTTCCCCTGTCTGACAGGCATGTTGTATTGCAGGCATGATGTGGCATCCATCTAAGGAAGGGTGGGGAAGCTGTCCTGCTAAGACAAGTGATTTTTCTTGTCTCATCGGATATAGATACTAGGAACATAGGCCCTCGCTTGGTTGTGCATGCAGCATGTGCAGGACTGTGTACTCTCCACAATATTGTGCCCATTATGTCTGCCATCTGCCCCTGCTGGCCATGGCAGATGTGTGGAATCAATGTTCATTGTCAGCACAGTTATACCTGCATGTCAGAATGTTTACTGTATGAGTATGTCCCCCAACCACGTGTGCCGAAGATGATAATAGCTTGACTTCTGCAAGAGAGAATAATGCTACATGCATTGGGGCATGCATCCATGGTCAGTTTCACAGCTGGCCTATGATTGGTGCTATCCAAAGGGAATGATCTGTGAGGTACCACTACCTCCACCATCTCTCCTTTCACATATAGGCTATCCACCCTCTACAGCTCATGCATAGTGATGCCTCTGAAGATCCATATGTGTGCCATTTGTTGGGGGAGGGGGACGTGTCTATGGTATGTCCACTGTGAATCTGGCCACAGAGCAGATGATCAGACCCACTATACAGCAGAGTATGAAATGTAGGAGTCAGCCAGCAACAATTGCAGACTAGGAAGAAGCATGTTGCCACTATTGTTGATGTATATTCCGGAGCCTCATTGCAAACTCTGCAAGCACACATATTGTTTTCACCGATGTGAAATCAGTCATAGCCTTGGTATGTACAGTCTCCAGACCATGTGTCTTTGCACCCTCTAAATGGACAGATTGGCTGCAGTGATGCCAATGTTTGCACAGAAATGCATCACATGCAGTAAGTTGAGACAAGTTCGGACCAAAATGGCCTGCACCTGGCCAGATGTATTCTGCCATGTGTGTGTGATGTTTGCAAAAGGCTGGGGGCTGTCCATTGAGTCACAGTGTGTGGAGAACATCAACCAGCTACATGGTTGCTGTGATGGCAGATGATGTTAAGCCATGATGCTAAGACGAATGTGGACTACACATCACCAGGGGCTCATGGATAATAACCGCTATACAAAATATCATTGTGAACATACATTCACAAAGTGCTGTGACTGGCTGGCATCCCCATTCATCGCCAATAGTACCTACCAAGATTGTACAGTTAGGTACACACTCATCAGGGAGCAGATATAATGAGGAATTATCTCTCTCCCTAATCCAAATGGTCCTGCATAGGCCATATATCATGTAAGGGCTCCCCAAATAGCAGTCTCTGTTTGTGGTGCCACCTGTACAGGCAGCAAATTACTGCATGACTGCCTATACTCTAGGTCTGCATCATGGCAAACTCTGGTAGACTGTGCATACTAGTGTGTGCTCCCAGACATTCTCTGCTCAGACAATGGGGTGAGGGGAACAATGCAACAGAACAGAGAAAGAGGAAAGGCCAGCATTATCAAGGTGGTCAACATGACCCTACAAAGGTTATGATATACTGCATATCATGCCCCCTTTGCTAAACAGACCACACTGCCAGCTACATGTGAGCAGCATGATGGCATGGTTCCGCATTTCCTACTGCTATGATGACAGTTTGATACCTTATATGGCTATAGATGTGACTGTTAAAATGTGTATGTTGGAAATTATGTGGAGGTTGTGACTTATTGCACATATACTGAGGAGAAGTGGTTAAGTTTACTTACCATAGGTGATGGGTACATAGCACTAAGGGTGATAGTGGAAGGGGATGTGCTTTGTGGCTGGTCAGAAAGCCAATTTTAGCCTGCTACTTTTGGGTGTGCCAACAGTGTCCTTTGAGAGATGGTGTGGAGGAGAGGTACATCATACAGACAGGTGGCCAGGGCTAGAGAAAGATAATGCAGAGGGTTTCCATATGGATTATGTGTACTGTGTCAGGAATCCATACTGTACCTCTTTGGCATACTGGTAAGCAAGACAGGTAGCATCTGCTAACATATGGTACTGTATGTCAGCACAGAATGGCTACATGCAGGCTCCTCTACACATCCCTCTGTGCAAGGTAGCCATACATAGCAACTGGTTGAAGACACGGGCAATAGTTCCATACCAGAAAATTGCTATGGATTGGTGGGCTACAGAATTAGGTGTGTGTGTGTCAATCAGAGTTATATTGACTCACCTTCCTGCAGCTGCTTCAGTTCTTCCAGGACCTACTCCAGGAAATCAGGTCACTCTTCTGTAAATCCTCCTGGCCCTTCTTCTGTAAATCCTCAAGCTGTCAAAGAGTGCTGAGATGAGTGACATGTTCCTCACATAGGTGACACATATTAAAGGCTATACTCCTATGATAGCCCAGGGTAAACAGCTTCTACAGTGTGCTTGGGTGCCGGATTACTGCAGCTGTGTCATACATATTGGACTCTAGGCACATTGGTCCATTTAAGTTTGCCATCACATTACAATGTTGCCTTGTGTCTTCTGCTGCCCTCCTTGAATCTCAGACATGACCCACATATCCAACATGTGTTCTGTAGCAATGTATTGGCCTAACATATGTCTGTATTACAAGCAAGGCCATTTTTTCAGTGTTCCACAATATCCCATGTGTCAAGCAAAAACATCATCAGGGTGCCACATCTGGGAGAAAGGTGAACATCAGAGGTGATATAGTCAAGAATGCTGAAACCACATGGACCAAACTGGCTGCAGATCATGTATGTTAAAATTTCAGACTTCACAATTTGTACATATACATTATGCAGCACAGCCTGTTCATTAGGTCCATAGGAGGAGGACAGATGCAATCCACTCCCATTGCTCCCCACTTGTACACACTTTTTGAGTCCAATTTGAGTAGCTGCTAGCCCTGGCCAGGCATGTTCATGGTCACAGTGCTGTGAACCTGTGGTCATGCAAGCTGGTATTCCAATCACTTTGGCTTCATGGACACTGTGTAGCCCACACAGATATGTCCTAGGATACAGATGCACAGAGAAGGCTCAGCATGCCTTTTGTGGGGCCACATGGTCTCAATGAGGGGCAGAGGACATAATGGGCATGGTCACCACCTTGCTATTATATGCTCTCTCATTTTTAGTAGCCATATAATGTGCAGCATGTTCATGCGAATTGCTAAAAGCAGCATTCCATGCATGCCAACCATCAATCATTATGTGGCACTTCTGCAGATTGTGGGGAATGCAACCCACATTGAAGCAGCAGGGAAGCATTCTCATCCTGCCCATACAACAGCGGTGCTACCTGACAGCAACATCCCCTTTGCTAAGGCAGTATAAAAGCAAGTATGTGTGTCTGGATGTACTATATGTGGTCACATACAGTACTTGCGTAAGTGCCTGCTCATAATTTATGTTATGTGTTCTGTCTGATGTTAGGCATGGGAATGAGCTCTGCTTGTTCTATAATGCACAAGGTGCAGATCATCTAACATCCAGCGACCAAAATGCCTTTTCATGAGGTTCCAACGTATCCAGGAGAGGAACCAACATGCACTCTTTGAACTCTAACACTTGGCAACTCAGTTGCATCTAGGCTGTACCAAACATTGTCAGTCATAGTGGATTGCGAGCCATGCACAGCAGAGCACCTGTACTGCCTCACCCTGATGTGGAGCGCTCTTTTGCTCCCTCTCCACATATATGCAGACTTGCGAAGTTACCCACTTTCAGGAGTGCACTTTGAAGTAAGTCCAGGGTTTGTGACTATCTTACATAGTAACATAGTACAGTATATGATGGCAGATAAAGACAAACGTGATCCATTTAGACTGCCCAATAAGGTGGCTAGAGTAGAAACATCATGAGACATGCAGCACTGATTCCCATGTTTAAAACTTGGGGCTACAAATACCAGAATGCATAGCAAAGCACGTGTAAGCCAGAAGTGGCAACCAAAGTCACTCCTGGAATTTATTAACATGGCTAGTCTGGATGTGACAGACAGATGTGATTCGGTTATGGATGTACTGCAATGCAGATCTCTTCATAGCAATCACCTCAGAAACATGTACACAGCCAATGCCCTCACAGAATTATCAAGCCCCCTGAGATTCAATAAACAGATGTATATTGCAAATCACATGGTTGTCAACTTAAGCAGCCCAAGGGTGGAGATGTATTGCCAGTTGTAGTGCAAATGTCACATAGCAATGCAGTATGGTATGTGTACACCCTGCTTGTACTCATGTGATGCAGTACTACAAGTCCCTAAATGCATCAAGATGAGCTACTCCTAACATCAGGACTGGGTGAAGAGCTCAATCCTGGACCTGGCTGACCAGGTAACTCAGAGCTACTAGGGTGGTAATGTATGTAAAGCCATTGGATATGGGACAAACAGAGCAGGACACAAAGTCCACCGTGGAGGCACAATTTATTTCCAACAGAGAGGTAAGTCTCTTTGCTTGTAAGGCATTGGATATGTACATTTGTAAGAACTAATGTGTACAAATAGATATGTGAAATCATTATTGCCTTCATAAGGGAAGTTAGCCAAATCAACTCGTATCGCAAGGTCCGATATATTCTGTGAATTGTGATTTCGTCTTCGCTCTTGTTGGAACTGCATTATGTAGGGAAATGGAGGCTGCCCTTTTGGATGCAGTGTTACAGAAACCTTAGAAGTACGTATCCCAGCATATATTGGGGTTGAAAAAACATATGTCAATATCTTCTCAAAAAAAGGTTGTATCTTGCACATTGCCTCATCTTCTTCATATTATGTTTCAGATACGTTTCCAACACCATATATATAGTAAGGCACAAACCTCATCACTATATAAAAAATGTCCCAAAGGAATATCTATAGAGGTCCAATGGGTGGTCTTACTGGCAACAAAATACTCAACCTGCCATACCCATTCTGTTATAATCGTTCCATATCTTCATATTGATATGGAATCCCCAAGCAAAGTGGCTGTTACTGAGCGAGTGCTTGGCAGCAATACCCACTTTGGAATGTAAGATAAGGTAGTTCCACACATTCTCTGAGAAGGTGAAACACTCAGGGAATCCATATAAATATAAAGAATTGTGGTCATGATGATGGAATGGGAATGGCAGGTTTAGTATGTTGTGGCCTGTAAGACCACTCATTGAGCTCCTATATACTGTAGGTGAAGATTTGTGGACTGAATTTGGTGTACTGACAATCTGTATTGGGGAGAATGCATGACAGGATCAGACAGGCTGGATGTGTTACGAGACTGTGGCACCTGCCCTAGGCCAGATGGTTAAGGCATGCAGTTCCATCATTTAGATATTGTGACAGTAGTAGCTGGAAAATGGCCTGGTAGGACCCTTTGAAATCAGTGTTGGAAGTATCATGATGCATCCTGATGAGATTGTTGGAAAACCAGGAGTGATCAAGCCTCACTATCATGGAAGTTCCTAACCTGCAAACTCTGCTATACACCTGGAGGAGCCATGTTGCTGTCAGGTGTGTGCATCAGGCAAATCATGCAGCACCTACCCTGACTTGTACACCCACCAATTTCCAGGAACTCACTTGTAATCCAAGGCTGGTTTTGTGACAGGTCTATTCTGATGCAATAGGGGACATGCAGCTAGGGTTGCCAACTGTCTACAGATATGCCCAACAGGCTTGATGCAGTCCTGGGTTCACCCCATTGCATGCAAGGACTTGTAAGTTACCTTTGTTTATAGAGTGCCATGGAGGAACCAGAATTAGCAATCCCTGCATGCAATGGAGTAAACCCAGGAAAGGATCAAGTCTGTATGGCGTGTTTAGAGCCAGGTGCCAAACCTACAAGAAACAGTGATGGCAAATAGTTTACGTCATGGACCACATATTTCATAAGGCATTGTAATGTAAGTACAAGAGAAATAGTGGCAACAAAATGGCATGCTGGATTTGGGGACCTAGGCCAGTCTGAAGGGTTGCCAACTAGCTCCAGATACACCTGACAACCTCAATGCAGCCTAGGGCTTATCCCAATGCATGTAAGACTTGTAGTTCTAATCTCTCCATTGCACTACATAAGTAATGGAAAATTACAATTCTCTGCAGTCAATAGGATAAACCCTGGAATGATCCAAGCCTATCGGGCGCATCCAGAACCAGTTGAGCACCATTCTACATTTGAAAGGCCAGTTCTATGTAGGTACTCGCTGCTCTGGTGTAGTCTGTGCTCCGATTGAATCTGCACAGCATGCGCTGCCAGGCCCTCACCATCCAGCCTATATTGTGCCTTGGCCCCGAGCTGGGGAATAGCACATCTGGTTCAGCACCTATTGGTTACTGTGAACACACGCTCACATCGTTACGCCCATTGTCTGCGTGCATTCCTGCCCTCAGCCAGGGAATGTGACCTGCGCCTCAGCCTGTTGGGAGACCACACAACCAGTACAGGATTTGTGAGCCCCCCATGTGGTGCATTATTGAAATGCAGCACAGAATCCAGAAATGCAAATTGACCCAGTTCCACGATCCAGATAAAAAGCCAGTCCTGGATCTCCCAGATTATCTCTCTGCTGCCTCATGATAGCAATAGTACTGATGTGGAGAGAGTTATATGAGGGACTACAAAGGCCATACTCCACTGTAATGGAAAGTTTGATTCCAAACAGGGAAAGCTTCTCACATCAGGAGCTGGTTAGATTGCCAACTCTGGGAATCACAGTTGCACAACTATGACCACACATATAAGAATGCATCACACAGCAGGCTAATGACCCCAGCAACAGAGTTGCTAACTTACCCAGTTCCTGGACTGAAATTGTGAGAAAGTTCAGGTTTTCTGTCTGCAGTGCAATTCAAAATGGTGTGTGTGTTTGTGTGTGCTGAGTCCTGATGACCCAGTAGCTCCTGTGTTTTCCTGCCAGTGTGGTTACACTTCCACACCTTTCCCCATAATGACACCACTCAGTAGAATAAACTAGACTACAAGTCCCTGCCTGCAATGGCCTAAACCTAGGACTTGAAACAACCTGGCAGGCACATTCTGAGATTGTTGCAAACCCCATCTATGGCCTACCTGCTTAACAGACACACAACACCAGTATTAATCTCCTGTCCACTGGCTAAGCCACATGTGAGGACACAATGTTTTTCCCTCCAATGTTTCTCCTAAGCCAAACAACAGTCACACACAGTGGTCAGCTGGCATGCTATGTGGCACTAATCTCTGAGGCAGCACATGTGCAGGGCATGCATTCCATTGTGAGCTGCAGTACACTACAAGAAACATACTTTGGACATACACCAAAATCAAACCTCATTCATGACCCAGGAGGCTGATGATGACTCTTGGCAGTTTTATGTCCATCCCAGACCGTCCTGCCCTCTCAGAGGGTGGGGAGGGCAGATGCACTTGTTCCTTGGTCATACAAGACATGCAGGTACTAGGCAATGCTTCAATGCTCAGTGTAGCCACTATGGATGCAATTGTGGCTATGTGTGTCGGGATTGGTTAGCCCCTTTGTTTCTCAGGATGTACCTCACAATCTGAGTACCAACAGTATATAATACTTTTCCCCTATGGAGAATGCAGCGATCCATCACATCAGCTTAGGAATAGCAATGGACTTTCTGTGCTTCATGCACATAACAGCCACCACATGTGAAAGAGTCCTTTTTCACCAGCCATCCTGAATGTGAGGAAGGGCACATGTCACCTGTTCCCAGACCAAACACCATACTGCATGTTCTTTCCAGGTTCTATATCACTGCGAGAATGCTGCAGATGCTGAGTGTGGTGTGTCATGCTAGCCATTTAGTAGCCTGTACAACTGCAGCATTTTGGAATAACATGTTCTATCTGGCCCTTGTGTGCTACACCCGTTGGTCAAGAACTCTTGTGTAACACCTTGTATCATGTTCTGGGCTCTGTCAGCTGTTTACATGGAACCAGAATGTAGTGAGTGGTATCAAGGAAGAAAGGGGGGTGTTAACGCCAAACAGCATGTCCTGTCAAAACATAGTTACCAGGAGTTTACAACAGCCCTGCCATCATGGTTAATCTGTATAATGTGCAACACTGGGCTGTATCTGGCACTCATGCACCATATATGCCCAGTCTGCTAGACATCCCCACTGTACGTACATATAGCTACTATGAAGATTTTGTCTTTGTAAAAACAGCATGGACATCCAGCAGCCTGACTAGTGATTACATTGCCATAGAGAAACAGTGCCCATGTCACTGCAGCTACTCTCTTGATATCACTATGTGGATACATAGCCGTGACATGGTCACAGCTCAGTCAGAATGATAGTGATCTCTCAGCATAAACAACTGCATACAATCAGGCCATGCTTGTGCCAGACCCATGTTAATATGGCTCAGCAATTTACCTCATCTCTGACTCATGTACATCCAGTGCAAACTGCTCTGTTTAGACAATACCCAGAATCCCCTGCTCTTCATTTGTGTAACCTTTTAGTTTGAACTTGGTGACAGCGAATGCGATGTGAAGAGCACTGGTACCTGCCCAGAGACAGACTGTGAGTGCATATTGGCCCACGGTGCCATGCCTCGGAATCGGGAGTGCTGCCAGAGGACTGGAGAGAGGTACATGTGGTCCCTTTACACAAAAACGGAAGTAAGGATGTGGTTGAAAACTACAGGCCAGTTAGTTTAACCTCAGTGGTAAGTAAATTATTGGAAGGACTGCTGAAAGAGAAAATTTTATTTATTTAACTGCATTTATATACCGCTTTTCACTGGGTCAAAGCGGTTTAACAAGGAAGGGGGGGTGGACAGTAATCAGTGTAGAGGGGGGGAGAGCCGTCACCGGGGGGCCAACATTGATGATTCGAACAGGTAGTAAAGACTTAGGCAATAGACATAGATCTCTTCTAGGATATTTTGGGGATTTGGCTGAGGGACTGTGGGATGTCAGTGGAGGATGTCTGCTTCTGGTCCAAGGTATTCCTGAAAGAGGATGGTTTTTAGTTTAGTTGTTTCCGGAACTCGGATAGATCGGTAGTGTTTCTGATTTGGCTCGGTAATGAGTTCCAGAGGGAGGGTGCGTATAGTTCAAAGGCTCTGTTGCAGGTTCGTTGATTATATTTTGTTCGTTCATAGGGGATGGTAAGGACGTTGCTGGTGGTTTGTCGGGTTGGTCTGTTGTGGGTGGGCTGGGGTAGTAGGGAGCAGAGGTGGGAAGTCTGTGTTTGATGGAGGGCTTTGTGTATAAGCAGGGCAGCTTTGTATTTGATCCTTGCTTCGAGTGGAAGTATGTGTAGATCCCTCAGGACTGGGGTGATGTGGTCGTGTTTTTTTGCTTTCCGGATGATCCTTGCGGTGGTATTCAGGGCAGTCCGTAGTGGGTTTATTTAATTTATTTATTTATTTAACAATTCTTTTATACCGCGCTATTACAATCAGTGCGGTGTACATTGAACAAGAACATACTACAATGCAAACAAGTAACATTGAGTTTTACATTGAACAGGGAACTTCAACAATTAGGACAACTGGGGGAACTATGTACAGAATAACTTAATGGTATATACAGTAGTTGGTGTGGGTTGCAGGAAATCCGTGATAGATTATGTTGCAGTAGTCCAGGTGGGGGAGCGTCATAGCCTGCATGACAGTTCTGAAGTCCTGTGGATTAATGAGTGGTCTGAGCCGTTGTATTGTTTTTGCTTTGTGGAATATTGTCTTTGAGGTCTTTTTTATCTGTGGAGTAAATGTGAGTGCTTGGTCTATAGTGATTCCCAGATATTTTATTTGGGGTTGAATCTTTATTTGGGTGGGGTGGTGGTGGGGTGAAGTTTGGATCCTTTGTTACTATGAGGGCTTCAGTTTTTTGATGTTGATGGTTAGATTGTTTCTTTGCAGCCAGTCAGAGATCTCAATGAAGCAGTCTGATAGTTGGTTATTTGTTGGGTTGGTGGTTGTGATTGCTCCATAGAGCATTATGTTGTCTGCATATATATGGTAGTTGATGTTATGCTTTTGTATGATTGAGCAGAGTGGTTGTAGATAGATATTGAAGAGCCTGGCGGATAGTGTGGAACCCTGTGGTACTCCTTGATGTTGTTGGAAGGGAGGGGAGGTTGTTGTGTTTGTGTGGATCAGTTGTTGTCTGTTTGTCAAGTAGGAGCGGAACCATTGTAGTATGGTGTCCTTAATTCCTATTTCCTGGAGTCTGTGTAGGAGAATGCTGTGGGAGATGGTGTCGAAGGCTGCCGATATGTCTAGGAAGAGCATGGCGTATCCAGAGTGTTTGGCTTGCGTGCCTTTGCTGAGGGTGTTCAGTAGCATCGTCATGAGGGTTTCAACTCCATGGTATGGGCGAAATCCGTGTTATTGCGGGTCCAGTTTTTTAGGTGGTCTTGGAGTTGTTGTTGAATGATCTTCTCCATAATTTTGGTGGTGAATGGGAGGCTTGCTATTGGTCTGTAGGAGGCTGGGTCGAGTGGTTCCAGGTTGGTTTTTTTTAGGGTCGGATGGATGATAGAGGTCTTGAGGATGTCTGGTATGTGTCCTTGCTTGAGGGATTCATTGACAATGTGGGTTAGGGGTGTGCTTATGTCTTCTTTGGATTTCTTTATCCATTCAGCAGGGCAGGGGTCTAGTGGAGAGGTGGTGGTGTTTATGCAGGAGATAGTGGATTCTATTTGTTCAGTTGTGATTGTTTCAAATGTGCTCCATGTGAGGTTTCTGGAGTCCAACGCATTACCGGATCCGAGACAGCATGGATTAATCAGAGGCAGGTCTTGCCAGACAAATTTGATTGATTTCTTTGACTGGGTGACCAGGGAATTAGACCGAGGGAGAGCCCTAGATGTGATGTATTTAGATTTCAGTAAAGCCTTTCATACCGTTCCACACAGGTGGCATATAAACCAACTGAGCACCCTAGGGATGGACCCTAAGGTTACTGCTTGGATTAGAAATTGGTTGAGTGGGAGGCAACAAAGGGTACAGGTAAATGGAGCTCACTCTGAGGAGAAGGAGGTTACCAGTGGTGTGCCCCAAGGATCTGTCCTTGGTCCAACTCTTTTTAACATCTTTGTTAGTGATATTGTGGAAAGGCTGTTGGGTAAGGTTTGCCTCTTTGCAGATGATACCAAAATCTGCAATAGAGTAGACACCCAGTAAGGTGTAGATAACTTGAGGAGGGATCTAGCTAAGCTTGAAGAATGGTCTAGAATTTGGCAGCTGATGTTTAATGTTAAAAAATGCAAGGTCATGCATTTGGGCTGCAGCAATCCAAGGGAGCGATATAGTATAGAGGGTCCGCAAAAGAAGAGCAAGACCTAGGCATGATTGTGTCTGATAATCTTAAAGTAGGTAAATGATAGGTGGAATATTATGTATATATCAGAAGGAATTTTATATATGTATCAGACATATCAGGGTTATTACAAGTATGCTTGCTGCCAGTGTAGGCCACAGATCATTTGCTAAATCTGCAGAAGAAGCCTTTTTAGTTTGCTTGCTGTTATGTAGGACAGAGATCATTTGCTAACCTTGCAGAAAAGCTCTTTAGCTTAGCTTTGCAAAAGGAATGCACACACATTGTATGGAAAGAGCAATCGAGACAAGATATGCTAATTCATTTTCTTTCAGATCCCCTTTTTGAAGGCTCTGTAACGATAACCTTTTAACTCTGCAAACAGCTGTGCAAAGATGACCCCTTGCTCAAATATAATTCAGCCTTGCATCTGTCTATAACTTTCTATGACATATTTGGTTATGACATATTTGGTACATCTTTAGCCTATATAAGCTAATGTATATCCTGAATAAAACCAAGCAGCTTATATCATACCTATGTGTTATTTGCTGTTCCCAAGCGCTTGTACTGAGAAGCAAGATCCAGGGAGACGAAACCAAATTCATAGCATAAGCATCAGTTGTGGTAACTGAGAGAAAATAATATCAGTTGGGGTAACTGATATAGAAGCTCAGTTGTGGTAACTGAGATATAGATAAGAAATAGTATCAGTTGGGGTAACTGATACATAGAATAAAGAACCCAATCTGTTCTGGTAGCAACAGTAAACAGGTAGAAAAGGTGACGGCAAAAGCTAGAAAGATGCTTGGGTGCATAGTGAGAGGAATGTCCAGCAGATGAAAGGAGGTGATAGTGCCTTTGTATAAGTCTTTGGTGTGGCCTCATTTGGAGTATTGTATACAATTCTGGATACCGTACCTTCAAAAGGATATAAACAGGATGTAGTTGGTACAGAGGGTGGCTATTAAAATGGTTAGTGGTCTTCGTTATAAAGCATATGAGAACAGACTTAAGGATCTTAATATATATATTTTAGAGAAAAGTCAGGATAGAGGTGATATGACTGAGATATTTAAATACCTCCATGGCATAAAGCACAGGAGGAGAGCCTCTTTTGTTTGAAAACAAGCTCTGCTACGAGGGGACATAGGATAAGGGTGAAAGGGGATAGATTCAGGAGTAATTTGCGGAAATATTTTTTTACGGAAAGAGTGGTAGATCTGTGAAATAGCCTCCCAGTGGAGGTGGTAGAGATGAGGACAATGTTTGAATTCAAAAAGGCATGGGACAAACATAGAGGATCTCTAAAGGAAAAAAAGGGGACTGTTGTAGTGGTTGATATGGAAGAGCAGACTAGATAGGCCATGTGGTCTTTTTCTGCTGTCATGTTTCTATTTCTCTATGCATCTGTCACATACCAGAATACTATGTCCCATACACAGCTTTTGTCAGTGAGCAATGAACATAGTTCCATGCTCATACTCCCATATTATGTCATGCCCCTGGCCATGGACACTTTACAAATGTCCAGTGCAGCACATGTGCTCTCCCATCCTTCTGACACAGGCCCCCCTACAAGAGCATGTGGAAGCATGGCAGGCTAGATATGAGGTTAAATGTTGGTACAGTTGCTGGCTACACATACACTGCCATCTCCAGCCTCTTTGTACTCTAACAACGTCCTTGAGACTGTCACACTCAGTGCCCATGGAGAGTGAGTGAGGCTGTCATGCAGGACCTCTGATGTGAAACAAGTAGAAACTGACCAGGCTGTCATAGCTTCTGTGCATCTAAACATAGCTTCTGGCTGGCAATGCCACCTACCAGGGTCCAATTCAAAACATGTATGGATCTGTTCCCCCCACCCCCACCACAACATTCATCTACAGATACTGTCTTGCCACATAGTAGCAGGCGATGCAGAGACCAACATGACATCCTATGGCACATTCCTCCTGCTAGAATTGTGCATGCACTATTCAGAGGTCAGTGTCCCATTGTCGCAATCAGGCAAACACATGCATGTCGTCTTGTATACCTAAAGCAGGTTGTTGTTTTGGAGTAATATGTAATGTACTGCTGAATGCTGTGGTCAATTATCATTAGACAATATACAGATAGTGTCTACTGTGCACGGTGTCCGATCAGAGCAGTCCATCCCTTTTTGCCGTCCTCTTCAGTTACCACTCTTCTGCTTTCTCTGGTAATAAGTAGGTTAGATTACTGCAATGTGGCCTTAGCAAACCTGCCTCAATATCAACTACAGCGTTTACAACAATTGCAAAGTACTGTGGCATGTATAATCACTCACACTAGGAGTTCGGACCATGTCACCCCACTTCTTATTCATCTCCATTGGCTTCCCCTCCATTACAGAATTCAATTCAAATTTCTGATTTTGACCCATAAAGTCATTTACACTTCCACACCTCAGTATCTGGCCAGTCTCATATCATTGCACACCCCCTACCGTCAGCTCTGGTCCCTCCACACTAATAGACTTTCTCTCCCATCACCATTTCAGGCTTACTTACAACTTACCCACCATGCTGTATTTTTCTTCATTAGCCCTATACTCTGGAATGCACTGCAGTCTTCACCTTGAATCTTCTTATCAGTTTAAGGTGCATCTCAAAACATACCTGTTCCATCAAGCCTTTGATGTCCCATATATCAGTCCTCTTTAGTACCTCTGTCCTTCTTTACTGTCTCTCCTGTTGTTTTATAACTGTTAGCTGTTGCTGTACCTATTCCTTTCTCTCCTATCTCTCCAATTGAATGGCGTTATTTTCCATTTCCTGACTGCAGCATTAATGTTGTATTGTAAACCGCCTTGATGCCATGGCCTGAGCAGTATATAAAATGTGAAACAAAGATAAAGATAAAGATTGTGTGCAGATGTGCAGGAGATGGACGTGCATGTATGAGCATAGTGTGCATGTAGCTGAGAGATCCCAGATTGCACGCTGTGACTGCATCTTAGGACAAGAGCAAACTGCATGTAGCTATATTGTATAATCTTTCCTGTCTCACCAACTAAGTGACTCAATTGGACATAACATAACATCCAATATACTATTTATGCAGACGACATTCTGATATTCATGTCTTTTTCTATTGACAACCCTGTATACTCCAATATTTCACTCTGCTTAACAGAAATGACAAGATGGTGTAAGGAGAATAACTTTTCAATCAACTATAGCAAAACGGAGGCCCTAATAATCACTCGTAACCCTGAATTCTTACATCCACATGACATCAGAGTTGCGGACACAACCATTCCAATGAAAGTAGAAGTTAAATACCTTGGTGTTACTCTTGACAGTAAATTAAATCTTAAAGCACACATTAATAAAACAATCAAGAATGCGTATTACAGGATGAGAATTATAAGAAGACTAAAACCGCTCCTTGCCTCTGATCTTTTTCGTACCGTGTGTCAAGCGCTTATCACTCCTTTACTGGATTTCTGCAATCCCATCTTCCTTGGGTTAGCGATGCAATCTCTCAAACCTCTTCAATTAGCTCAGAACACTGCAGCCCGTATTATATCTGGAACATCTATTCATGACCACATTACTCCAGTTCTAAAGGATCTTCACTGGCTCCCAATCCACTTACGCATTAAATATAAAACAATAATTAATATATTCAAAATTAAACATCATATTTCAGCCAACAGTCTGAACTCCCTCATTTTTTCTGACCCCAGCACCCGACCAAGAAGAAGGGGAACTTCCCATAGAGTCAACTCTTCAAGTAACTTCAGAACATAGCGAAAGGATACAACAGAGAGATCACTCTCCCTGGCTGCCCCAATAATTTGGAATTCACTCCCAGATGACTTGAGATCATCAACGGACCTTAAAGACTTCCGTAAGCAGCTAAAAACATTGCTTTTCATCGAATATTATGGTCCTATCACTTAATCGTTTGATCTACGTACTCACCCCTTCAAAACCTATTAAGTACTTTACATTGTACCATGATATTTTTAATGTATATAACTTTGTAGTTTAGCTCACTTTGTGCTGTAATGATTAATGTGCTGTGTTTTAATGATTAATGTTTATACTTCGTTACATTTTAATAATTTATACTTTTACTTACAAATCTATTAACTTCTTTCACTGTATATCTATCACTCTCACTAATTTTGTCTGTTTTGTTGTTTACACCGCCTTGATTGTATGATAAGGCGGTATAGAAATACAGTTAAATAAATAAATAAATAAATAAAATAAATAAATTCACAGAGACTAGCCCTCCGCATAAACCTAGCTCCCAATAGGCTGCAGCCGCACCAAAGGGATTGACAGTGTTGCCTTAGATACAGCTATTATGTCAGTTGGCATTAATCAGGCTTCCCACCTGTGTAGACAGATGTGTCCTGAGGCCTGAAAGCTAAGTCAGAGGAAAGGGCTGCTGCACACACACATGTGATGGAGCTCTCCCTGGTGATCCCCCAGCTCACTGTAGTAAAAACATGCAAACGATATGGGAGCTGTACACCAGTGTCATGTTGGGAGGTAAGTGGAGAGGCATGATGTGGGGATGGGGTTTTATGATGGTGTAACTGGGAATGCATTTGAATGTTACAGCTTTGATGACATGAATATAGCTACACCTACTCAGCCAATGACTCCCACAAGTTACAACTACTTATTGAAAACTAACCTTCTGCCCAGAAATGGTGTCTCACCCAATATGTGGAGATGCAGAATACCTGACCATGCAGCATGTTATATGCACAGCCATAAAGCCTGGGCATCACATACACACACAGTGCCTTGCTGCAATTCACAGTCCTCTGGGCACACACATACAGACATGACCCCACTATCCAGAAGAGGTGTACGTTGGCATTCTTTCTTGGCCCTTAGGCCTTCTTTAATGCTTGAACCTTGTCAATGCCCAATCTGTGTGTGTGTGTGTGTGCTATTAACATGCAAATACATCTCATGAGGGAATACAGCCGGTGTTCCTGCAGAAGAGGGATGTGCTTTCTAGGTGAAAGGGAAGCGATGGAGATTCACTGCTTATTCTTATCCTTGGACATTGTCAACCCCGCTCAGTTTGTATGTGCTACTAGCACACTCTTCCCTACAGCCAATGTTGAGTGTAGCTTCTTAGTGTCCCAGTAGCTGAAGAGTGTGAGGATTCTGCAGAGTACCTGTTGGATAAGATGGAGAGGGTTGTACAGGCAGATACAACTATCAAAATGTTGGATAAAGTTGACACATCTGGTCATATCATTCTTGATCCATAGGCTGTTCTTGAACCTGTGACCTTTTTTTCTCACACACAGTGGCCATAGGTGGGGCACCACAGAGCACCATTCCATGTGTATATATGTGGTCATTGTTAGGATGCATGAGGGCATGAACTGGGATATGCCTATGTCTATGTAGCTTTCTGCAGGTTCTGTGCCATAATTGTCTGACAAGGTGTATTAGGCAGGTGAGGGAGAGGGACATTTTGTTAGGACTGTATGTAGAATTGCATTGATATGCTGCTAGTTCAACTGACATTCATGTCTTACATATGGGATCTGTCCTGCCAAAGGGGCAGGACATGTTACAAGAACACACACATTCAAGACCATGGATGACCTAGTAGAGTGGAAAACATAACTATTTCCTGGTATGTGCTTGTAGGCCATTCCTGGAATAATATCATAGTTGGCAGACTAAACTAAGTAGCTCCAACTCCCATGTGGCTCTAATGGATGTGTTATATAACTGAGTGCTTACTCATGAAAGGGTCACTGGTTCGTGCACGGCCCCTGGTCATGATTTGTCAAATTAGAGGGCAATGGGAGTATTTTCCCTCTAATAGGGGGTGTTAGCATATTGTCTATTCTTCCTGCCTTACTGGCATAAATTACCCCCCACATGCACATATCCACTAAATATCTGCATGGGGTGGGGGTGGGGGCATCCTGATCCAACCTCTCCTGTTGAAGTGCTGTGATACTACTGATTACTTCAGGATGTATGGGTCATGGGTGGACACAGCCAATCTTGCCATCACTTTGGGAATGATGATGTAGCCATGACATACCAGATGCACATTCAGGGCATGAAAGTAATACCGGTTGGTAGATACCATTTCCCAGTCTCTAGGTGTGATAAGTGCCACCTGTGTGCAGTGTATAGGTGCCATCAATTGTGGTTGCCTGCACATTCTCACACTTCAGGTTAAGGGTCACATACTGTTGCCTCTCAAGAAATGCATGGTCATTCCTAATGCAGCTGCTCATGGCTCACAGTACCTGGCAAAATAGGTGCAGGCCATTCCACCCATTGCAGCCACTGATGTTTGAATGAAATGAGAGGCAAAGTTATATAGAGCTCTCAGACACTTGCCGAGCCCTAGTATGACATGTGACAGGGCAGTCAGAGGGCTGAGGTAAGGCCTCAGATGCCCATACAGCTTACATGAAGCCCCCAAACTAGGCCAATGGAAGGTGAGCACTTGGTCTTTGGAATGGCCAGGGAAGGTAGCTCTATCTCGTATGATACACTGCTTTCTTCCCTAGAATTGCCTTCTCCAAAGATGCAAGCATGGCCAGGCTGTGGACAGCTGACTCTGAACATTGTCAACCACCATTTTTGGAGGGGGCTGGCACTGCCAGCAACCCTGTTGCCTCTGCAGAGACAGTTCACTGTCTCACTCTCATGGAATGGACTTGCGCCATTGGCATTGCTCTATGCATTGCCATAGGGACCATTTCACTACAAGGTCATTGCTGAGTACATTTATTTTAGCGCACGCTAAGTGCATTGTGACACATATTGGCAGCTAGTATGGGGTGATGACTTAGCACATGACATTTCTATACACACTGTACATCTCATGTTAAGGTTGCGAGTGGGCAGGGTGGGGCACAGTGTGGGTACGATGTGATCTGCACAGTTGGACATAGTTCTCACCATGCACTAACTATCTTAGCACAGGATCACTACCAGCACTCCAGCAGGTGACGTTACATCCACCTGCGCTGACACCACATACAGTATGAGTTCCGCTTTATTTGCCAGTGATATGCTTGGCATGGCCCTGACAGTTGACACATCAGCATTGCACCTCTCATGCAGGGCTGGGACAAAGGTTTCTTCTGCCCCAGGCAGAATCTACTAGCATCACCCCTCCCCCCCCCCCCCCCCACTACCACACAATGCAAACATGGATGCGTGGTGTCAGTAGCGGTGGCATGACTCCTTTTTGACAAGAATGACATGTATGTGTGCAGCTGCTTTCACAGCAGTCACACTGCCCATCATGATTGTGCTCCTTAGGTGGCCAGCTAGTATCCCTGCTGACATGCCATCGTGGCAACAACTTTGCCACTTTGGTGCCAACTACATAGTGCCTTTTATTAAAAGGGTCCTCCTATGCTGCAACAGGGAATGGGCCACACCAATCACTCATTTCAGGGCTGGCATCTGGGTGGTGCACACTGAAGACACCTCAGTGTGATTGATCCCTGCGCAATCTTTAACCAGCGAAACAGGCTATCTTCCTGCAAGGGAGCTCTTAATGCCTGCTCTGAGCTGGCCTTAAGGTTCCAGGTAGTGTCCCCAGTAACTTGCACTAATCTCCCCACATGTTAAGGGAGCACCCACTGTCTCCACCCACAATCTGCTCGTTTAACGCTTTTTCTCCACACCTTTTTCCCTTACCTTGTGGTAATGGCCTACTGGCCATTAAAATGGCATTATCGGCGCTCTCCTCAACAATAACTGCTAGTGGGTGCCAATAATGTCTGATAATTGCCTCTTTGCGCCATTACTGTCCTTTAGTAAACATACCCCTATGTCTTCTTTTGGTTTTCAATGTACATCGTGACCATTTAAATATTTAGAGGTCTGGTTTGATAGTGACTTGGATAAATCCTTGCAGATTAACTTGGACCATATTTCTCAAAAGATTTAATGGGAGGTTAGGGAGTGGTTTCCCCTGATGCTGTCATGGTGGGGAAAACTAGAGACAATTAAAATGGTATTTGTACCTCAAGTTGTGTACATGTTGTGAATGCCCCCTCTCAATAATCCTTAGAACGCTGTCTCTCCAGGTTTTTATAGAATAATAAACATCCTAGGATTAGTGTAACCAAATTAAAAGCTCCTAAAACTAAGGGAGAGGTTCAATTCCCTGATTTGTAGTTATTCTATCAAATCTTCTTGCTGAGACAAGTGGGCTATGGTTACAGGAACCATATCTCTTGAATCCCATGTGGCTACTTATTGAGCAGTGTTTATTGGGACCCTTTGCGCTTCATTGGTCACCTACCCTGCAGTTTACTAGGTGGCTGAAAGATAACCTTTGTATTGTTGCTAACCAAGGGGTCTTATCTTATTTGGATTCTTGTCTTCCTGTCTGCTGGCAGAAGTCCCAGTGATGTGGTCTTTGGTGGAATGGCCTTTTTAAGATTGGTGGCCAGGTAATTGGGAAGTTTGGAAAAAGCATGGCATCTGGGCATTTCTCCCCTTTGTTAGATTATCATCTAGTACTAGGTTACCAGGGACACAATTCTTTGCTTGGGTGCAATTGATTCAGTGCTTGTGTGCTAGTGGTATAACCATGGGTGACTTAGTGGCATACTCTGATCTTTATCATATATGTGAAACTGTGCTATTAGCAAGACACATTGCATCTAAGATGTATGTCATGGGATTTCAGATATACAAAGAACCCTATTATTATGAAATCATGGGTGTCTGATGTGGGGGATAGAGATTACTCTTCCCTGGTCCTCATTCTGATGTAGATTGTTCTCTTCCTTGCGTTCTGCCAGAACTCTACAATCTCTTTTCTTTTTGGTTCTATGTGGACTTTGGTTAGACTTCAGCAGGTGGCCTTCTTCAATCTAATTCTTGATGGTCATGTTGTAGCTCCCCTGGTACTTACTGACATATGCTCTTTGAGTGTCCATATTTGTCTGACTTCTGGCACAGTGTGGAGCAGAGAATCCAATCTGTGCTAAAGATGAGCCTTGTTGTCTCTTAAAAAATCATTATTTTTCAATGACTTGCTTGTTAGAAAGGTTGTCTGACCAGCAAGATGCAAAGCTAGATATTCTACTGATTATTGCTGTCTTACCATAGCTGATAGTTGGTTAATGTGCATTTTTGGAGTCAGCACTGACTGTAAGGCACACATTGCATTGCAAATACAAGTACAGCTTTCTTCCCAGTAGTAGTAGTCCTTCAAGACTGAAAATCACTAAGCTCTGCTTAACCTATCTATACCTGTACTTCTAAGGTAATTTCTTAATAATTTCCGGGGTGATTCACCCTGCCATTGGTTTGGTAAAGGGAGCATTTCAAGTTGCCCTTTTGATCTGTCACTTGGCTTTAACACCTGTTTAAAACAATTTCACAGTTTTCTTGCCTCCTAATTGGACGGCCTCTTTGTAAGATCTCTAGAAACAATTTATTTCTTCTACTCAAAGAATATTTACCCTATCCCACTTTCTCTGCTAAGCTATACGCCTGATTTAAATTTAAATGAATGCTGTCCTGTGTCACTAAGTCCTGACTGATTTTAAATTTAAATGAAAGCTCTCTTGTGGTACTAAGCCCACACTGACTTAACAAAAACACTGAATTTTAAAATACACAGATTTTATCAGCTTTAACTAAAATAATTCCCTTTTCCCCAAGATTTAGAAACTTTCCCAGCAGCTAAATACTTACAAGTGCAGATTTCTTCCCAGCAGTAGTAGTTTGTCTTGGTAGTCCCGATATGAGTGTCAGTATAGACTTGTCCAGAATAGTATTCCAGAATCTGGACCTCTGGCACTAGCCTAATGGTTAGTATAATGGGCTAAAAACAGGAAAGACAGGGTTCAAAGCCCACTGGTGCTATCAATGAAACTGTGCTATTAGTGATGATAGAATGCTTTCTTTCCTACACCCTCTAGATGTTTTTCAGCCAAAATAAACACTTTTCAAATGCCTGTTCATGACTAGAGCATGCCTAAACTTAGACGTGATATTGGATATCTGGGACATTTCTGAGATCAGGCAGGAACATCCAGGTTGCTGGACATGCCTCCCTCTATTATGTTCCTATTCAGACTTGGATATTCTCATAGAAACATGACGGCAGATAAAAACCATATGGCCTATCCATTCTGTCCTTCTATATGAAGCATTAAGCTCTACAGTCCTTTTTACTTTAGAGATCTTCTGTGTTTGTTCCATCTTTCTTAAACTCAGATACAGTTTTTGTCTCTACTAGCTCCACTGCATCTCCCACTCTTTCCGTAATGAAATATTTCTGCAAATCTCTCCTGAGTCTATCTCCTTTCACCTTCATTCTATGCCCCCTCATTACAGAGCTTTCCTTCAGTTAAAAGAGGCTCTCCTCCTTTGCATTTATGCCATGGAGGTATTTAAACATTTCTATCATATCTCCCATTTCCCATCTCTTTTCCAAAATATACATATTTAGATATTCAAGTCTTTCCCCAAATGCCTTATGGTGAAGCCTAGTGACTATTTTGGTAGCCACCCTCTGCACTGACTCCATTCCGTTTATATCCTTTTGAAGGTGTGGTCTCCAGAATCACACACAATACTCTAAATTAGGTCTCATCAAAGACTTATTCAGAGGCACTATCACCTCCCTTTTCCTGCTGGCCATTCCTCTCCCTTTGCACCCAAGCATCTTTCTGGCTTTTGCCATCACCTTTTCAACCTGTTAACCACCTTAATACCATCAGAAACAATCACGCACAGGTCCTGTTCTTCTTTCATGGACAGAAGCACTTCGCCACCTATAATGTACTGCTCCCTTAGATTTTTGCAGCCCAAATGCATGACCCTGCTTTTTTTAGTGTTAAATCTCAGCTGCCAGATTCTTGAGCATTCTTTAAGCTTCACTAAATCTCTTCTCATGTTATCTACACCTTCCTAGGTGTCTACTCTATTGCAGATTTTGGTATCATCTGCAAAGAGGCAAAGTTACCTAATAACCCTTCCGCAATATCACTTACAAAAATGTTAAAAAGAATCATACAAAGGATAAATCCCTGTGGCACACCACTGGTAACATCCTTCTCATACAAAATGCCATTTATCTGTACCCTTTGTTGCCTCCCACTCAAGCAATTTCTAACCCAGGCAGTCACTTTAGGGTCCATTCATAGGGCATTCAATTTATTTATAAGTCACCCATGCAGAATAGTGTCAAAGGCTGGGGACCTCTACAGACCTGGCTTCTAAAATGGCTTGGATATCTCTGTGCCCATTTTCAGACATATAAAGCATTAATAGGGCTTCCAAAATGACCCCCCAGGTATATATCAGAATGACAAAAATACAGCCCATCAGAAATAGAGAATTATTTGCAATCCATGTAAGTAGCTGTAGAGGGGGTAGTTGAGAGTAATGGGATAGCTGTCGATAGGTTTATAGAATGGGGTGAGGGGGTAAAGGTGAGGGGGGTTAGTTTTTATGGAAGGGATAGTTGGGAGTGATGGTATAGCTGTATGGATAGTTTTGGGTGTGATGGGCAGTTACAGGATGTAGTTATGGTGCTAGCTTTGGAAGTAGGGAAGTTTCAGGAGGTAGTTTAAGAAGCCCCAAAAAGGCATTTTACCTAGAAATCCCAAAGTGCATCAATTGACGTATTATCACGACGACTGCGTTAAGCATGAAATTCAGATGTGAATTAATTTGAAGTTACTTATTTGTTTACTACGTGCAGTATGTGACATTACATAACTGACATGGTTCTAGCAGTGGCGCTGGTATAAACCTTCGAAGATGCATTTGCGTCAATTGACGCACTTTGGGGCTTCTAGTGTTAAGAAGTGTATTTGGAGGGGTAATCTTGAAGGGTTTGATAGTTAGGGGTAGTTTTGAGGGGTGTGGGTAATTCTGGGTAGGGTAGTTTTGGGAGTCAGGATACTTCTGGTAAGGGTTAGTTTGGGGTGATTTGGTACCTGGGGTGGGATTTATGGTTTATGGTTTATTATATTTGATATACCGCATATCAAATTAGCTAAGTGGATTACAATAGGGTAGTTGTAGGGACTTTTGAAGATTGGAGTTTTGTGAGGTAATGTTTTCAGAGTTGGTTAATTGGAGGGGTAGTTTTGGAGGTGAGGGCCAATTATAAGGGTAGATTTGAAAGAGATGTGCAAGTTGTTGGGTAGTTTTGGTGGTTGGGAAAGTTTGCAGGTTAGGGCAGTTGCATGGGAAATTGGGACAGTTTGGGTATTGGCAGCAAATGAGAGATAGTTTTGGTGAGTAAAGAAGTTTAGGGGTAGGCTAAGTTGTGGGAGTAATTTTTGGAAATAGTGGGGCAGTTGTGGGGGTAGAGTTTTGTGGTTGGGAGAGTTTTGTGTTGGAAGAAAGTTGTGAGTGGTAATTTTAAGGGTGGGGAGGGTGGAGGGGTAGTTTTACAGTGGGGCATTTTGTGGAGTGGTGGAGCAGTTGCAGGGTTTTTTTTTTAGCATGAGGCAGTTGTGCCGGGGGGGGGGGGTACATTTTAGTGGTGGGGCACTTTGGGTTGTACATTTTAGTGGAATGGCAGTTTGGGAGTGGAGTTGTAGAAAGCAGTTTAGGAGATAGGAATTTGGGAATGGGGGCTAGTTGCAAGGGTTGGTTTTGGAGATGGGAACGTAAGGGAGTTTGGGAGAGTAAACAAAAAGAAGAGGCGGTTTGAAAGAAGGAATTCCCTAACTGTTAATGAAGATGGACCTGCTTCTCCCATAGAAATGCATTGGACCAAGCTTTCTGGGCGGGAGGCGGGGAGTTATATCTTTGGAACCCCTGGTCTAAACTGGCTTATTTTCAAACTTGTTGTATCTTTTCTACCAATTTCTCCATATGCCAAGTTTCATCTCATTCCATTAAATTTTCAGCTATTTGTCCCTACATAGACAGACCAACAGTGAGACTGACATTCTCAATCCCTTTTGTATAATATTTTGAAAAAAACTGTCCAAGATATCTCACTGATGAACTGAGTGGAAACTAACTTCTGTGAGACAAAAAAATAGCATTTAATAAGTTGTAATGAATTCCATATTTCCCTTGCATAATGTTTAAAAATAATAATAACATTTATATTCACTGGGGAGTCGAGACACAAGAATAGCACTGGAAGGGAAGGTTGGGGATCCCTGCCAAGAACGAGCACACGGCTCACTGGCCCGCCCTCCCTGCAAGTGTCATAGAACAGCGCTCCACTCACATACAAAACCCCTGGCACTTCAAGCATGCCCACGCCTAAGGGCCCGCACCTAATGGCCATGCCAAAGTGGCCCTTAGCATGACGTAGCAGGGACCACAGAGTAACCAACAAAAGTGCCATTGCAATCAATAATTATCAAAATTACCATTCAATTAGCCCGCACCATCAGTAATGATGGATCTTCACAGAAATGTAAGCTTTATATTTTGTATTCTATTAATATGTTGTCTCATTTCTCAAGAGCATGTTCAAACCTGCTTTAAGAACCAGTTTCAGTCTGTTCCCATAATACACCATTCTAAATGAGATTATAATATTCTGTCACATAATAAAACCTCACATAGACACCATCACAACAATCACAGACTTATTATATTAATTCTATTTGGGCTCACAAGTATCAGGAGCAGAAAGAAAATGTAAAACAGATATCATTGATCAGGAATAAAATACCAGTAATCTTAGACCATACACATGATTCTAACCTAGATATAATGTTCATACTGAAACCTGGCTTTCTGATTCAGATAGGGTCCTCCTTAATCAACTGAGAGACACAAACTATGAGGTCTTCCAAACACCCTGAACAAACAAAAATGGAGGAGGAGTACTCATTATCAAAAAGGCACTCAACGCATCTCTCACACTATCCAATACCATATCTGATATAGATACACTGATTATAGAAAACAGACACCTAGCATTTTAACTACTATATCGACCTCCCACATCTGATCCTAGTGGTCTAACAACCACTTTAGAAACAGTTTGCTCCATTTCAACTAAGAAACAATTAATATTACTAGGGGACTTTAACCTCACAACCTTACACTGTAGCCATGCTACCACCTTTCTAAAAGCCATGTTCGACCTGCATTATCAACAAATAATAAATGTGTCCACACATAATAAAGGTAATATCCTAGACCTGGTATTCCTCCCTCATAAAATCTATGAGCAGGCCAAGATGACCAATTCCTTAACATTACCAGTGCCATGGTCAGATCACCACCTAATTAACTTCTTGATTCTGTCATACCACATATCTGACTACACACACAAGAAAACATCCAAACAACACCCTAAATTTAGCATATTTGATAAGGATACATTCATAAAGGACATTCTAAAAATTATGAACCCTAAAATAAAAGATCTGGATGGTCTCCTATTTAACTGGAACTCAAGCATCTCTAAAGTGGCCTCTAGACGTGTACCTCAACCTAACATAAAACAAAATAGTTCAAAACAATGGTACTCGCCAGATATAAAGATCCTAAAAAGACAATTGAGGAAACAAGAATGCATTTGGTGAACTTTAAAATCTCCTGAAAACAGAACTACATGAATGCACATCAATACTAAAAAGAAGGAATATCACACAAGCTTATTAATGAAATTGCTGAATAGACCCAAAGAACTATTTGAAATAGAAAAATTCTTGACTATCCTACCAAAAGATAACACTGAAAACCAGAATATCAATCCACAGGTCCTAGCAGATTACAATATAAATAAGTTAACTCCATTGAATGGTCATCCAACCCGGTTACCCCTTCTATAACATGGAATCCTGAGATCTGGACAGCGTTTTCCTAGATCCCACTAGACTATTTGCAGAAAATTATTTCAAACATTAATACTACAACCTCCAGGCTAGACCCATGACCAGTCAGTTGGCTAAAAGTCACCCGTGATGATATTGCACCAATTGTACTCAAAATGATGACTTTATCACTCATCCAAGGACACATGCTGGTAGGTTTAAAACAAGCAATAATCTGTCCTTTATTAAAACAAAAAACACTGAAGAAAACATGCCTACATTTTACAGATAAATCTCCAGCTTTCCATTTCTGGCTAAAATAATAGAGAAGATTATATATAATCAACTTCAGGATCATATTGACATGCATGCACCCCTGGATGACCATTAATATGCTTTCAGACCACACTATAGGGTAGAAACTCTGTTATTAGTTCTATTCAATAAACTCATAAAAGGAATAAAAGGAATTCCAAGCAAGCATTCAAACTCATCTTTTTAGATTAGCTGCAGCCTTTGATTCTATCAATCATAATATCCTAATTGAAAGGCTGCAGCAAACTGGAACATATGGCACCATGCTTTGATGGTTCAAATCATATCTATTTAACCGCAAAGAACAAGTTTAAGTTGACCAACAAGTATCTGACACTTACAAAGAGCAACAAGGCCTACCCCAAGAATCTGCCCTCTCCACATTATTATTCAATATCTACTTCCAACCGTTATGCTATATAATCAAAACATTTCAAGTAGAATATTCCATCTATTCAGATGACATTATATTATATCTCCCCTTTGATATAACAAACCCCAATTTAGAACCCATAATATCATGTTTCAATGAGATATCTCAATGTCTAAAATCTTACAATCTAAATATAAACCATAAAAAATTGAGGTGCTATTCATTACCAGAAACCAAAACTTTAATCCACCAGTTTCTAATTCTGTTAAAGAGGTCATCCTTGATGTAAAATACTTGGGTGTTATCAATCAAACCATCAGCCTAGCATCTCATATAAAACTTACCACAAGAACTATTTACAACAAACTGAGAATGATCCAACATTTGAGACCCCTTCTATCAAGCAATGACTTCAGAACGGTGCTGCAAGCTATATTTCCGCACATAGATTACTGCAACAGCTTACTCCAGGGATTACCCATGCAAACACAACACAGTCTCCAAGTTACCCAACATATGGCTGCCCACATTACACACAAAGCTCACATATCAGAACATATAACTCCAATCCTTTACACTCTCCACTTGCTACCAATACAGAGCATAATCAAGTATAAATTACTTATGATAACTTTCAAAATTATCAGAAATATAACCCCCGTCATACTTAAACCAATTTAATAAATATCACACCAAACAATAGCTAAAGAAGAGGCAGCAGACAGAATACATAAATTGTCCCACCAGAATATCGCAAATCGAACCATGCCACTAGTAATAGAGCTTTTACATACATCGCTCCAATGCTATGGAATATGCTCCCCGATAAACTAAGATCCATCATGGATTTGTCCACATTCAGGAAGGACCTAAAAACACACCTTTTCATAGAACATTTTGGTAATTCTAAAGAGAATATAAACCTATGCCCAACATAAACTATTATAGCCTCCCCTTCTTAGAAAACAGAAGCTAATATCCTCCTCCCCTAATAATGATCAGTCATAAGAGGAACTAATTAATATACCATAACTTTGTATATAAACTGCTCTGTAAGTAAGTTATACTCAACATAACAGCTAGGCTGCTTATTCCTTGATAGCGAACATCACAAGTATGTAAATAATCAAAACTGTATATAAGTTACTTTGTATATATGTGATACTCAACATAAAAGCTATGCCAACCATATACAGTACTACTCTTCTATGTAATGCAATTAGTTTCAATGTACTTTATTTCAATGTAACTGATTATAATGTTATACTGTATTGTTGTTGTTATACTGTACTGCTTTGATTACTAGATAAGGCGGTATAGAAAACCCTCAAATAAATAGAGTTAGGCTCTCTTTTTGTTCAGCCACTGATTGTAGTGTTCAGTGTCCCACAACAACTGAAAGACCGACAACCACTATATTAGGAGAATAACAAACAAAGCAGAACACATGATGACAACTCACGGTATTTATCTCAAACATTTTAAAACTATTTCCAAAAAAGGATAACTATATACAAGAAAATAAGAAAACAAAATGAGTGCTGTCTCTCAGTGGGGCAGAGCTACGTGCTCTCAGCTGCTGCACCATTGCCATGAGGGACCTGCAACTATACCACAGATGTAGCAAGAGTGCCCTGGCACTTCTTCAGGGCTTATGAGATGTTCATCATTAGCTGCTGGGCCTGAGGGAGAGGTAGAACTGGATCTATTGGCCCCTGCTCTAGAGACTTACTCCATTGCAGATGGCACAGAACTGTGGTGAGGAGAGCTGTGCAGAGGAAATGGAATGGCAGGGAGAGGAGCCCTGTTCCTTTAAATCTGGAGAGAAAGGCAGTTCCCATAGAAACCACAAGCCTCCAAGGCAGAGTATTCCGAGTGCTAAGCTCTGCCCACCTAGTGATGTCAGGGCTAGGTTGTGCACTGATGAGCTGCACGTGGGCAGGAAGAAAGGCGTGGTGCTTGGAAACCAGCAGTTAAAAAGTGTTTCAGCTTTAGAACAAACGGAAGGGAAGGAGGAAAGAGAAGAAGTGCAACAGCAAGAGGAAAAAGCACAGCAGAGAGGAACACAGCAGCAGCAAGACGAGCAGGCAGTGTTTGGAGTCCGTCAAGTTCCAGGAACAGTTCAAGTAAGAGGAGCTGATTCTAAAGGGGACAAGCCTGGAAGCAGAGACTTGCTGAGTTGGGAAAATTCACAAGCAAGTGTAAAGGAGAAACAGAGGGTGTCTGGAACCCAGTGCAGGACACAATTGCCAAGTCAGAGAAGTGTTTCCAGAAAGGAAAATAGTCCAAGATAGCATTTAAACACTGAAGGTAATGAGAATGTCTTTTCTTTATTTCCTAACCAAAGCCATACTGAAGGCATTGTTCAAGAGTTAAGAGACAGTGCTAAACGCTGTATGCCCCTGAATTCTGGAAAGCAAAGCTTTAGTAAACCCAGAGCTTATGCCAGTGACTGCCAAACCTCCACTCTAACAGAGCTTGCTAAATTCTTAAAAGAGAAAGAAACTCCATTGCAAAAGCCTGTGGCTGGAGACCATAGGGAACAGCTGTTGTTACGTTTGCAGGAGCTAATAAGGCAGGAGAAGAACCAGACAGCTGATGTTCAGGATAGACGCTGTGATTCAGGAGATGAAATGGAGATAGACCTGCAGGAGGAACCTAACGGTTCAGATGTTGAAGATATGCAATGTTCTCTATGTCTTGCTAAGAGCATGAATAACTGCTGAGTATTTGCCTAGCTAAAAGACTGTATCATGAAAGCCATTTAAAGACTTGTGCTGTGCATGGCTTGAAGAGAGGAAGCTGTTTTGAAAGTAATTGACAATGAAGCTAATCTGGAGCACAGATTAAGCTTCAGAAGCCTGTTCCTCACAGGAAGTGGAATATTAATGAAGTCCTGTATTTTTCTGTTCAACTTGTTTCACATTTTTGGTTTTGCCTTATTGGAGAATTATCCAGTTTATGTTGAGGTTCATTTTGAATTCAATGCGGAGGGGAAACCCCGAAATAAAATTCTCTGTTTTGCCTATTTACCGTGTGGTCACACTCCTTGCTTCATGAACTACATTACCCAGCAGCCTTCCTTGGCAGCCATCTTGAACAAGTAATTGTAGGGAGCAAGACAGGCGAGTTCACCTGCTCCCACACTACCGCCTGGACGGGTGACCTACGACAGAACTCAGCTGCATGCATCTGCACTGGGTCACCAAGGCACACTCATATTACCCCTATTCTGAACCAGCTACATAGGCTCCCAGTTCACTCCCGCACCAAGTTTAAAATGAGGCTCAACATTTTCAAAGTTCTACAAAACACATTGGCAGACATCCTGAAAAGCCTTATCAAAAAAGCCCTGGGCAACCGACCCAGAAAGCACAGCAAGTCGAACATTATGTTTATGTTTATTACATTTGATATACCACCCTATTACCACACCCAGCACCTATACAAGGTCTAACAGTCCACATCCAGAAGGGCATTTCCCCTCATTGCTCCAGCCCTATGGAACTCCCTACTGGATGATTTAAGAACTACCATAGGCATCAAGGACTTCAGAAAAAAACTCTCCTATACACGGAGCACTTCGCTAGCATCACCTAGCATGTAGTAACCTCCCTCACAGTGACGCTCCTGGCCCCAGGATGATCTTAAGCCACACTAACTAATCTCCCACAAACCTTTGCCACCACTTTGTGCATATAGAAACACATTCTGACCTGGCCGTCCAGCCCCTTGTGCAGCCGACCAGAAGCAGGATGCCCAGAGGTAGACCCGATTCTGATCCCGTGGAGGCTAGACGTGCCCACAGGATCAGAATTGGGTCTATGGCCTGAATGTGTAGGCCGGGCCCTGATTCTTATTGGCCTGCACACCCAGCAGATCCTTGGCTACCTCAGTCAGGCTCCTGAAAAGAGCCCCAATGCCATGGTGTCCTGTTGCCATGGCACTGTGGCTCCATTCAGGAACCGTGAATGTTGGTTGTCACCAATGTTCTTCTTTCCCTGCAGCTAGACCCTCGATCCAGCCTCCCATGGCTGCGGGCATCCTCCTGCACCCCCCTACCTGTTTGTCCAGGCCCAGCTGCAGTATCCCACGATATCCAGGGGGTCTTATTCCACCTCTGCAATGGAATAAGTCCCCTGTCTATGTTCACAGCCCCAGACGTACATCATAAGCAAAGGAATAGAAAATAAAACCAAGGATATTATAATGCCTCTGTATTGTTCCATGGTGCTATCACACCTTGAATATTGTGTGCAGTTCTGGTCACCATATCTAAAAAAGGATATTGCAGAATTGGAAAACAGAAGAGTGACCAAAATAGTAAAGGGGATGGAAGGATATCCCTAAGAGGAAAGGCTTAAAAAGGTTAGGGTTCTTCAACTTGGAAAAGAGACTGTTGAGGGGAGATATGATAAAGGTCTATAAAATAATGAATGGAGTGGAATGAGTAAATGTAGATTGTTTTTTTGCTCCTTCATAAGTAGAAAGTCTAGGGGACATGCAATGAAGCTAAAATGTGGCACATTTAAGACTAATCGGAGACAATAATTTTTCTCTCAGTGTATAATCAAACTCCAGAATTCATTGCCAGAAGATGTAGTAAAAGCTGTTAGTGTAACTGTGTTCAAAACAGGTTTGGATGAGTTCCTGGAGAAAAAAGTTCATAAACCATTATTAAAGAGGACTGGGGAAATCCACTGTTTATTCCTGGGATAAGCAGCATGAAATGCATATACCTGTTCAATGTTGTTACCATGTAAACCGTGCTGATTGTAAAAGTGTGGTATACAAGACCAAATAAATAAATACCTTTGATAACCTGACAGGTACTTGAGACCTGGAATGTCCACAGTTGGAGACAGGATAGTTGGCTTGATGGACCCTTGGTCTGAACCATTATGGCATATCTTATGTTCTTATGTACATCCAATAGTGTGTGAAACGGCATGTCACTCACATTTTATAAAATAAATTTGAAATAATGCCATTGATGTGTGTATGGAAAATTAGCTTTTGGTCCAGTTCTGACCCAAGATAGTGAACGTCTGATTTAACTTTGAGATTAGCTCCCCTGTTAATATGGCTGAGAGATCAAAAACAGGATTTCAAGTGATAAAGGATACCTCACTTTCATTATAGTTGACCATTAAACCATAATTAGATAACAAGTCTACTACTGCAGCTAAAAAATCCATCCCCTGTCAGGCCAATTTTTCTTGCCCTCCCTTCTTCATAATCTAGCAGAATAAATCCATCTCTCTCTGTAGCTGCTGGGCATATTTTTAGGGTGACCCTACCTGGTTTTCCTGTACATTGTCCCTAACTGAGGCAGCTGGTCTCCAGCAACACTATAGGTTTTCTACATAAAGAATCTTACCACACCATAACAGCAAAATTCTTGCTAAGCTGGAGAGTGTCCTCCCCCATGTTGCCATTGCTGAAGGTGGTGCTGCAATATTATGTTTTCAAATGCGAAGAACAGGCAGATCTGCTTGCTCATTGTGATAAAAAGTGCATTAATGCAGCATCATCCCCCACCGGCAGAGGCCTCCTGCAGAGTACTAACTTACTGAACTCAGACAGCAGACACCTTACCTATGAAAAGGCAGCACAGCAAATATTACATCAAGCCCTAGAATATCGATATTCCTCCCACTGTGAAACAGAACAAGCCAGACAACCACAGATCCCTACACAGAAACTACTAGCAGAACTACTGTACTCAGTCACGCACAGAGAATATAGGCCAACCCTTACCTAACATTGAATAAGGGGATACAAACTAGAAGAAGAAATGCTGATCCCCTCTCTTCCAAAAGCGGGGATCCCCTCTCTTCCAAAAACGGCTTACTTCCTTTTGGACTTTATGCTTGGCATTGCTATTTCCCTAATCACGAAATACTGGAAAAATAGCTCTCATCTGAGCCCCAATGAATGGTGGAATCATGTCTGTCTCTACAGTAAATAACAACAAATACCTCGTATGTTTGCTTCCCCCATTCAGACTCCTCATCATCGGTTCGAAATGGAAGATGCTCAATGACTATGTACATTCTGCTCAATGCTCTCATCTGACTGTCTAAATTTGTATATATCTTTGTCCCATGATTATTCTGTATCGCAGATATTCTTTTGATTGTTTTGATGTATAATCACTGTTGTTTGGAAGCGTTCACATGCTGACATACTCAGCTAGAGAAGAAGCGTGGGGGTGGGGGGTAATTGGGTTTACTTTTCTTTATTGTATACTTGTTTTGTCTCCTTTGGTGTGTTGTTTCTTTTGTTTGTTGCAAAATGAAAATAAAAGCTTAAAAAAAAAAAGAAGAAGAAATGCTGAGAGAAAAACTAATGGAAATCCCAAAACATCATACAGTGAGCAGTGGAATGCTGAACAAACGGAAATACATTTCCTCCCTTACTAAGCAAAATACAAAGCTATAAAATGACATATTCCAGTAAGTACAAATATTCAAAATAGATGCATTATTTTTGTACTTCTCTGATCATTTTACTATTCTCCCAGCTTCCAGTGTTCAATCGTCCTCTTCCCAACTATCTACCCACTATCCATTTCCCACTCTTACCTCCCCAGTCCTCTTCCACTTCTTCCCTAGTCTCCTATTCCTCCCTTTTACCCACTCTCTAGTCCCTCATTTTTACACTCTGCACTAACTCCCCTCCTTCCCTCCAACATCCAGCATCTGCTTCTTTCTCCTGTCTCTTATCCTCTTTCCAGCATTCCATTCCCTTCCCACCTCTTCCATTTCCACCCTGTCTCACCCCTATCGAAGGCTTGTCCCCTTCCTCTGTCATACCCTTTCCATAACCCTTTCTGCTTTCTCACTACCCTTCCCACATTTTTTCAGCCTGGCTCACATTCCTAGTAGGGTTATGTGGGAAAAAAACACCGGGCCCGAAATTCTGCTGTCTAGACCTTCGAAGGGCTATGCCTATCAGCACATAGTCCTCCCCACCAACCCCTAAACCAAATATTCAATGCCACGGCAACAGCATTGAATATCCAGTGATCGCCGCCAAAGCCAGAAGCCGCCGAGGCTAACCGTGCAGCAGCGATATTGGATGCTGCCTGGTTAGCCTCTGTGCCTTAAAAATAGGTGAGGGTTTTCCTCACCTATCTTTGAGGTGCCAATCGCTAAGCGGGCAGTATCCAATATCACTGCTGCATGGTTAGCGCCATTCTCTAACTCCACTCTGCCCCAGAACGCCTCAATATGCTCTGATGCTAACCGGATAGCATCGGGGCTTGTAGGGGACTTAGATCAAGATATTCAATGGCACTAACCATGTAAGTGCCGTTGAATATCCCCATCTCAGGCATTCACATGGTTAACTGGGCTGTAAACCATGCAAATGCCTTTTGAATATTGGGCCCACCATTTCATTTCACTTAATTTTCTGTTTGGTCTGTTTGGTTTTCAGGGGGTTATCATTTTATTTTATTTCATTTTAATAAATTTTCATTTGGTTTCATTTCATTTTTATTAATTTTCATTTTGGGGCAATTTTGTTAATTAAAGATGTAGCTGTGGCTGCTGCCCAAAGGGAAAACATAGCTGAATGGTTACTAGAAGTTTCAGGCTTTCTTTCCACAGTCAGAAGCTAGGCTCAACCCAGTGAGCTTCTGGTTGCAAAGCAAACAACTTACAGATGGGGTCATCTTGTCTCTCTAGTACTAGCTATAATAAGCATTTCTATGCTTCACCAACCTGGGCCTGTCAGGTCCTAGAAGATGCACAAACACAAAAGAATCTCCAGTGTTTCAAAACTGCTTCATATCTCCCATGTGTGAAAATAAAAAACTGCATTAGGCACTGCTTTTCATGATGCTTTTGTTTACTTTTTTATTTTAGGTTTATATATATTTTTTAAGTCATTTGACTAATTTTGGTTCTACTTCTGTGACAGGACCCAGGTTTGGGAAATTTCTTCAGAAGCTCTTTCCTGTTCCAAATGCTTAAGAGTTTGGGAGTGTGGTAAAATTCGTACAAGAAAAGGAAGTGCAGAAAAGTTAGAGCTACTAACTTAAATCCAAGTTCTTTCATTTTCCTGTTCAAGTTGCAGTCACTAGTGAAGGAGTGAGGGAAGAACCTTGGAAATTCATTTTATGTTCTCCTTTTTTACTTTAATACCTTCACCAACCTGTAAATTTTTTGTTTACTGAGAGTCCCTAAAAAAAGTGTGGACCTGTTTTACTGAAATCTCAGGGACAGAGACTGCTGCAGATAAAGTGAGACATCTAGAAAGAAGGGCTGGGAAAGGGAATCAATGCTAGAGACTAGAAATGTGAGTCAATGAGAGACAGATACAGACAAAGGCTGGTATGGGACAAAGGTAGAAAAAGAAATGAAAATTTATTTTGACCTTGAAGATTTTGGGGATATTTTATTTTCATTTTTAAAATGTTTAATATTTTAGGTGTAATAACTGATGCCAGACAACAAAGCTGCATACATTCCCCCTACCTGTTTAATTTATATGTAGAACAAATCATCGGAGAAGCAGTATTGTATGAAGACAACATAGGAGTGAAGATTGGTGGAAGACTCATCAACAACCTTTGCTATGCTGATGATTCCACACTAATGGCAGAAAGTGAAGATGACCTGAAACATTTGCTTCTCAAGATCAGGGAACATAATCTTAAAATGGGCCTTCACATTAATGTAAAGAAGACAAAGATCATGACAACTGGCAAAATCAATAAGTTCATCATTGATGGAGAAGAAATTGAAATTGTGGACATCTTTAACCTACTTGAATAAACTATCAATAAAGAACCAACAAGCAATCAAGAAATCTGATGATGCATTGCTCTTGGGAGAATGGCTATGAAAGACCTAGACAAGATTCTCAAGAGCAGAGATGTCTCTCTCCATTAGGGTTGCCAACTTTTTCACAGAGAATAACCTGACACCTGTGGCTCGCCATGCTCCACCCATTCTCCGCCCCTAGTCCCACCGCTGCCCCACCCCCAGCCCCACCCATGCTGCACCCCAGCCCCACCCACAAAAATTTCCAAGGATAAGTGTAGGCTAACTCCCTTGGTCACATAATAATTAAACTGGGAACCCCAAAAGCCAAACATGAAATGTACAACACTGGAGAAATAAAACTATAAAGTAATTTCCTCTTGCACTAAACAAAAACACAAAGATGTTAGCAATACACACTTCCCAGAACAGACATATTTCAGTTAATAAATTCAGAATAAAAAGTATTTTTCTACCTTCTGTTTGGGCATTATATTTTTCAGTTGCAATTGCTCCAGTCACTTTCTTCTGGTTTCTTTGTGTCTTCTGCGAGCTGTCCATTTGTCCTTTCTTCTCTTTTAGATGTTTTCCATTCTCTCTCTATATCTGCTTTAACATACTGATCATTTCCCTTTTGCTCTTTCCCCCATTTCTTTCCTTATTCCTTTATCATCCACTCAAAATTCACCCTTCCATTCTCAATCCCCTCTTACTCTCCCAATACCCGGTCCATCGTAGACTTTTCTTTCACACAAAATATCTTTTCCCCTCTCCATTCTCATTCCCCATCCCTTCTAGTCCTCCCCCCAAATCAGCTCCCTTATATTTCTAGACCCACCCAGCATCCACTCCCTTCTAGTCCCATTCTCCCATGCCCCCACATCAGCCCATTTCCAGTCCTATTCTAGCCCATCACCCATTTGCAGCCCAAACTCCCCCCATCAGCCCATTTCTAGTCCTATTCCAGCTCCTTATCAGCCCATTTCCAGTCCTAGCCCCACATATGCTCTTTTCCAGTTCCATTCCAGCCCCCCACTTTCCACTCCAAGCTCCACTCCAAGCTCCCCCGTCAGCCAGTTTCCAATCCTAGCCCCCTCGTCAGCCCGCTTCCAGTCCTATTCCAGCCCCCATCAACCCATTTCCAGTCCTATTCCAGCTCTTCATCAGCCCATTTCCAGTGCTAGCCCTCCCATCACAGGCCATTTCCAGTCCAAGTCCCTCCCATCACAGCCTCTTTCCAGTCCTAGCCCCCCCCCCCCACCATCACAGCCCATTTGCAGTCCTAGTCCCCCCTCATCACAGCCCATTTGTAGTCCTAGACCCCCCCATCACAGCCCATTTCCAGCAAGTTCTCCCACCATAGCCCATTTCCAGTCCAGTTCCCCCCCAACACCGCCCATTTCCAGTCCAGGCCCCCCCCCCCCTCACAGCCCATTTCCAGTCCAGGCCCCCCCATCACAGCCTATTTGTAGTCCTATCCCCCCCCCCCATCACAGCCCATTCAGTCCTTGGCCCCCCCACCGACCAGCCCCGCGGCTGTTTGAGGGCCTTCAGAGGGAGCCGGGGAAGCCTGTGCGAGGCTCTTGCTCCCTCTGTACAACTGCCAGCGTGAAGATCCTTTTCTCTCATGCTGGTGGCTGTTTGTGTGAAGCCGCGATTGCTGGGACTCCTGGGAGAGGTTAAAGGCAATGCCCTTTAACCTTTCCCAGCATTCGCGGCTTCACACAAAGAGCCGCCAGCGTGAGGGAAAAGGATCTTCACGCTGGTGGTTGTACAGAGGGAGCCGGGGTCTCCCTGGCTCCCTCCCCAGCGGACTTCGGGAGTCGGGAGAAAAGCCGTTTTTTTGCTCTGCCCGCTCTCTATCTTGCGGCCAGAGCAAAAAAATGGCTTTTCAAGGGCCGGTTTTACATCTGTGCTGGCAGCCGGCCTGGCCATGGAAAAATCGGCCAGGCCAGCTGAAAACCAGCCAGTTGGCAACCCTACTCTCCATACAAAGATTCGACTTATTCAAGCCATGGCATTTTCAATAATGTCATATGGATGCAAAAGTTGGACAGTGAAAAAGACAGGAAGAAAAATGATGCCTTTGAATTATGGTGCTGGCGACGAATACTATGGGGCATGTTTACTAAACTCCGAAATTGTGCGGGGCCCCATTAGTGTGCCTGTGCCATATAAGGAGTGGGCGGTTCAGGCAGAAAAAAGAAAAAAAAACGGGAGAAAGCGACCGTACTTGTGCGCGTCGCGCAACTGTGCGGGGTCCGTATTAGCGCGTGGGAAGGATAAGTGTCGCGCTGCTGGGCACACAAACGAACAGAGCCGTAGTACAACAGTGAAGACACTGAGCAATAGTGCAGGGGCCACTGGTTCGAGCCCCCACTGGGCGCAATGAACAAGGCTGGCTCAGGCAGTACCTATTATGGGGAGGATTGTTTTAGGAGGGAGCCTAATTTTGTGTGGCAGAAGGCGGCGCGCCAATGTGTAAGCACAGGAACAGAGCCACAGCACAATGGTGAAGACACTGACCAATAGTGTAGGGAGCAGGGGTTCAATCCCCCACAGTGCTCAGGCTCACTGAGGCAGTATTTTAGGGGGCATGGAATGAATGGTCAGCATAAGGCGATGGGCATAAGGCAGTGCGCTAATGTTTTAGGAGGCACTGTAATAGTGGCCGGCAGAAGTGGCGCGCTGATGGGCACACACAGGAACAGAGCCACAGCACAATGGTTATGACACTGACCAATGGTGCAGGGGCCAGGGGTTCAATCCCCCAAAGTGCCCAATGAAGAAGGCTCACAGAGGCATTATGTATTATGAGGATGAGTGCTGTAGGGGGCAGGTTAGTTTTTTTATCTCAGTTAACACTACTAGCAAACACACTTACAAAGCGTGTTAACATAAGGCGGCCCATAAGGCACATGTTAACATTCACTGTCCGCCAAGGCACCCTAGAATGTCCCCTATAGGGCCCCATATATGTTGCAGTACAGGGTAATGTATAGTGCACCTTATATGGACGGCAACCATAAGGTGCCCTATAGGGCGCCCTATAAAGCACCCTCAGAGGCACCTTATGGGTACAGTACGCTGAGGGTGTTTTTGCTGGCAACAACATATGTACATGACAGTTAGAAAAAACATTGGACGGGGGGCGGAGCCTGATGTCCAGCGGGATGGTCGCATAACGCTGAGGCTCCCGAGAGGCCTACGCAGAATCCTGAATTAACACCTCACATTTTTGGAACTTCTACTCTGATCTTGCCAGGGCACATTGGTGAGATGGCGGGGACCAAACCAACGCGCCTGGAATTTGGGTCTTCAGCGGCTTCTCACGGCAAACGTTCCAAAACCGAACCTCCGTCCCCGCAGAAGGGGCCGGCCTTGTGCGAGGGCCCCGAAATGCAGCAGGAAATCCTCATAGAGATTAGAGGGGTCAAAAACCTTGTGCAGGCAAACGGTGAAGCACTCCGAGTGCTGCGGGACGATTTTGGTGTGCTGCAAAGTAAGCTAGAAGAGCTTTCTTCGCGTCAGGACAAAATGGAGGGCATATTGGACTCCCATGCGGCCCGGTTGTCCAAACTCGACAAAGTTGAACGACAGGTGTGGGCCTTGCAGAAAGAGGTGGAAGATGGCAATAATAGAGCGCGCCGCAACAACATACGACTCGTGGGCATACCGGAGGGAGCGGAATCGGGAGACATGAAAGAGTTTTTATGCAAAATCCTCCTTTCCTTGCTCCAAATCACCTTTACCAAAGATTTGGAGATTGATCGCGCTCATCGTGTACCCACAAGCATAACGCTCAACAGGAAGACCCCGCGGCCTATCATTTTTCGACTACTGAGATATCAACACGTGGAGCAAATTCTAAGTGCCTCTCGGGCAAAGGGCCATATGGAGTTTGAGAGCCACAAGATCTCCTTCTATCCCGACTTGTCTAAACCCACAGTCGACCGCCGAAAGCGCTTTCTGGAATTCCGGCCGAGGCTTCAACAACTACAAGCACGCTATGGCCTGATGTACCCGGCCAAGCTCCGAGTCACGCTTCACAATCAGACAAGAACATTCGAGGACCCTGATCTACTAGCGGAGTTTTTGGATTCCAAAGAAGCCGACTTGATGCGCTGACTTCCAGAATATTCCTGCAAGTCTCCTTCTATCCGCTGTACCTGCCATATTGGATCTGCCGCAGCCTAGCAAAGAGTCTGGCGTGGGCAGTCTGTTGCCTTACTCTTGATGGTATCTGTGACCCGACTCCATCTACCCACAGTAGCCTCGATGAGTATCAGAGACAGTGTTATTATGGACTCTGGTGTTTCTTTTCTTTTTTACATGTCTTCTATTTCCTCTCTAGGGCCTCCTCCCGCAGACATATGGTCGCCATATTCTTTGGGGGTTTTGCTTCTTCTCTAAGATACGTTGGTACATACTTTTCAATATGGGGTGTATTAGCTAGAATACTCGGTGATTATGACATTGTTGTACAGATTTTGTTTATGTTCTGTTATCAAGCGCCCTTACCTAAAATGTCCACTACCGATTGATGGCACCATGTAAGATTTTTTCATTGAACGTAAAAGGCATCAATAATCCGATAAAACGGAAGAAAATCCTAAGCTACCTCAGTCAGGAAGCAGCGGATCTGATTTTTCTCCAAGAAACGCATTTAAATTCAAAGGAAACTCTTAAACTCAATATTAAACCTTACATGGTGGCCGCTTATTCCCCAGCCGTTTCTAAGAAATGTGGGGTTGCCATACTGGTTAGGAAATCCTTGCATGCTACTGTTATTGCGACTAGCTCAGATACAGGAGGTAGATGGGCTAGAGTTCACCTCAAGATAGGTAGCCTGGAAGTTACATGTATATGCCTTTACGCTCCTAATGTTGATGACCCTGCCTTTTTTGCTACCATTGCTCAGGTTGCGCAGGCTTTTGCTAATACTTCATTGATCATTGGGGGGATTTCAATCAATCTAGTCCTTGATCCCCTGATTGACAAACAGTCTCCTAGGACGAGTGGTCCCCCCAAGAGTCACGCTACGCTTACCTCCCTGATCAAGGATCTTGCTTTAGTTGATCTATGGAGATTATTACACCCCAATGAGCTTGACTTCACCTTCTTCTCCTCCCCTCATAAATCTCAGTCTCGCATAGACTTCTTTCTATGCTTAATGATTATGTACAATCTGCTCATTGTTCCAACATGCCTGTATAATGTGCACTCATCATGTTTTAGATCACCGTTAGGTTTTGTAATACAATAATGTAAGTACACGCCCGCTTCGGGAATGCTTAGTTTCTAGAGAAGAAGCAGGGGGGAGGGGGGTGGTAGGGGTTTACTTTGGTGTATGTATTACACGTCATGTATTTGTCTTTTAGCTGTATGTCTTCCTTTCCTTTGTTGTTATAAAACGAAAATAAAGAATTTAAAAAAAAAAAGAAAAAACATTGGACAACCCTCTAAAAGAACCCCACTGTGGGTTTGAACCCATAACCTCTGGCTTCACAGGCAGTGACGTAACCATTGGGCTACAGCTCTATAGCTGCCAGCAAGCCCCTGGCTGGCTGCAGAGAGCCGTCACGTCACCACACAGACAGTCTTCTGTGGGAACCAGGATAGGGTTAGGCCACCCGTACCCATGATGCACTGCACATGCAAATCAGCTGTCCACAGATGAACACAAGATGGGGAATGCACCCCAACAGCTCCCCGACCTGGTAGGGGGAAGTGTCCGTGTGCACCCACACAGCACCTCGGCCTGGTAGGGGGTACTGACCGGGTGTTTTACTGGCACAGAGTAGCTACACACCGTCACATTGTGCGGGTACTGTGCTCACCCTGAGGGTGCGATGAGGCGCTCAGGACCAGGTCCACAACACCTGCCATGGCTGAAAGAGGCCATGCCGGCGCTCCAAAGCAGTAGTAATCTGAGAGATAGGTAGGTCCTGCAGAAACACCCTGGATTACTCTGTCTGTCAGTGGAACCCCTTATGGACCCCTAGGCTGCAGGTGAAAAACAGGGTCCCCTATCAACAGATCCACATTCTACCACCCTGCAATGGTGGCATTAGAGTGGACCATCAACCCGTGTCCTGCTGGGGAACAGACACCCTACAGGGCATCCAAAGCAGCCCTATACACATCCATAACACAATATCAGACAGACATTAGGCCAGGATATGCTAAGCTGCACCCCACCACTATCTGATATTCTCCTGCAGCAGGCCTTCAGCCACTGCACCCTGCAAGGCGTTCCATCAAGACACATACCAGCTGAGAACAGTCTGCTAGTTAGTCCTGATGGAAATGCATGCACCCAGAACTGGGATGGCAGCGCACACAAGCAGATAAGTCAGTGACTGGGCCCCACAAGGAAACCCATACATATCACATGAGAGAGATACTATATAGCACTATGGGGGTGCCTAGCCATGCTGGCGTCACTGCACAGTCAGGGTGGAGTGTACCCCCAGCAGCACATACAGAGGTCACCCTGTCTGTGTAGGTGGTGTCCGGCCACTACAATGTCTCTGCCAGTGCCCTATGCCTTGTGCAGATGCATCCTGGCCAGCACACCCTGTCTGAGCTATACCCATGGTACCTTGCTGCTCATTATGCACATTGTCAGGCCAATACTGGCAACAGTGCTGGCAGTGTGGGCTGTGGAAGGTGTTTGCAGCCAACACACACTGTATAGACAGACACACACTCCCACACGTATGCCAGCATTGTGCCACTATAGAAGGGTTTATCAGCCTTGCCCACCACACCAGTCCTGGGCACGGTATAGGCATGGATATGCTACACAGTACTGTTGATGGTCACTCCCCAGGGTGGTAAACACTGTCAGAGACCAGACCTGAAGCACGCACCGCAGACATCAGACAGATTTTTATGTTGGAGATCAGAGAGCCAAATGTGCTTTAAGTAGGACAGTCTACCTGCCAGTACACATAGCAAACGTTTGAGAGCTGTCCACCGCATACCCAGGTGTAGGGTGGCATGGCTAAGGGATGCAGGTGCTAGTATTGGGAGATGCACGCAGGGCCCAATGTCCTGCCTCTCCAGGAGGCATTGGCCAATGGGGCCTGTGGGTGTGGGTATGTTCGCCTCTGTTGGATGTTGCTTTACGGCAGAGTTTCCCAACTCCAGTCCTGGTGTGCCTACCACTGTTCGGGTTTCCCTGCTGTCCCTCATGGGTATGCATGAGCTACATCTACATGCCATAGGGGTGGTGCATAGATATGCAGCACAGGCATTTGTATTAGCGGCAGCAAGGAGCCTGAATGGTGTGTGGTCCTCCAGGACTGCATTTGGGAGACTCTGCTCTAAGTAATGCCCCTGTTCATGGTGTCTGTGATCGGTGTGCGAAAAGATAGGCGTAATACCAATGCGTATGTCCCCAGCAATCCTGGTTTGTCCGTACTATCACGGTTTAGTTGTGTTAAAAATATGTGGACAGGATTGGCAGTAGTCCCAGCTGGGCTTTGAACCTTTGACCTTCTGTTGTTGCACACACTGTCTGGGTGCACTGCACCACTGTGTTGCCACAGATTGACTGGATTCCCTGGGAAGTCCATGACTTTACATCCGACAGGGCCTGTCTGTTGCAGTGGACAGTGCCAGCCTGCACATGGATAGGCCACTGTCTTCGGTGGCTAGCAGCCACTGCCCCCCCACCACCTGTCCCCTTACGCCAGAGCTACTCAATTCCGGTCCTGGAGGTCTGCAACCCTGCAGGTTTTCGGGATATCCCTAATAATATGCATGAGATATATATGCATTAGAGATAGCCTGCCAACCTGACTGGTTTGTGGCCCTCCAGGGCTGGATTTGGAGACTCCTGCCTTACACCTCTGTCATTTAAGATTGTGAGTGGGCAAGGTACAGATGTTCTAGACATCAAAAGGGTAGATAGAATGTGTCACATTCCTCCTAGATTCTCAACACCACCAAAACGTTGTCTAATAGACAATATTTTGGTGGTGCTGAGAAGCAAGGAGGAATGTGACAAATTCTAACCTTTTTGATGTCTTGGACATCTGCACCTTGCCCACTTACAATCTTAAATGACAGAGGTGTAAGGCAGGGGTCTCCAAATCCAGCCCTGGAGGGCCAAAAACCAGTCAGGTTGGCAGGCTATCTCTAATGCATATATATCTCATGCATATCATTAGGGATATCCCAAAAACCTGCAGGGTTGCGGAACTCCAGGACTGAAATTGAGTAGCTCTGCCTTACGCCAACATGCTGGCATGTCCTTATCTTGGTAAAAGCATATGGCCTGATTGAGTTGTGGCACTCCTGGACTGCATTTGGGGGACTTGGCTGTAGGTAATGCCCATTGTCATGGTGTGTGAGCGGTGTAGGGTAAAATATGGGTGTTTGCACCATGCTTCTGTACTCTGCAAAAAAGGGGTGTCTTTACTATCTCTGTTTAGTGGTGGGTAAAATGTGGGGATTGGGCTGGTAGGTGCCACAGCTGGGATTTGAACCTGTGCCTCTCTGGTCCTATAGGTACTGGCTGTGTCTGCTGCACCACACTGTGGCCACAGAGACAGTGCAGTCCCTGGAGATAGGAAACCTGACCAAAAGAGTAGGGAGCCCTGCTCTGCACATTTTTACTGTGGGCTCATTCACCGTGTCTGGCGACAAAAGTGCAAATAAAACCTGCAACTGAATGCGAAAAACGGGGGTTAAAAATATAACCACGCTGGCCAACAGTGATATTAATGGGCACACATAAAAAACACACCCAGGAAAGCTCCACACAAAGGAAATGATTTTTGGAAGGGTCTCCGCTCCGTAGACCCTTCCAAAATTCATTTCTTTTTTTGTAGCTTTCCTGGGTGTGTTTTTTAGTTTTGCCCATTGCTAGCACTATTGCCCAGCTGGATTATAATTTTTAAACATTTTTGTTGTGGTCATTTTGGGTTTTATATGCACTTTTGTTCTGTGCACATGTATCACACTGCTCACATTTTGTTGGTTTCCCCGGTTTTGCTGTACATTGCTGACGTAAATGGTTTCTCTTTCCTTTAAATGCCCTCTACCGCGAGTGTTTCACTCGCGCTATTTTTAACTTGTAAATTCGGCCCCGATACTGTGCGGGGAGCCTCTCCCCTCCCCTTCCCCGCCCATTAACCCCGTCTCTCCGCCCCTCGGGTGCCTTCCTCCGCCCTCCGTTAGCCTTTCCACGCCTCTATCGGACATTTGCGGGCCCGTACTTGTGCGGGGCCCGTTAGTGTGTCGCGCACATGCGCGGGGGTTCATCGCACATGTGCGGGGCGCTTAAGAGCACTTAAGTGCTGCTTTTAGTGCGTTATTGTGCGGCGCGCAATTGTGCGGTTTTTAGTAAACATGCCCCTATGTATACCATGGACTGCCCGAAGGACAAACCAGTCAGTACTAGAGGAGATCAAACCTAAGCTTCTTTAGAAGCTCAGATGACAAGACTTCAACTTTCATACTTTGGAAACATCATGCGAAGAGAGAGATCATTAGAGAAAGACATCATGCTTGGCAAGGTAGAAGGCCAACGCAAAAGAGGAGGCCAGCAATGAGATGGATCGATACAATAAAAACAGCTACCGGTGGCAGTCTGTCATCATTGAGCCGCCTGAGTGAAGACCGAACACAATTTAGGACAACTATCCAGAGGGTTGCCATGAGTTGACACTGACTCAATGACACTTAACAATAACAACAACAGCAACTGATGCCAGATTGTTACAGAGTTCTGTTTAGGTTTGTTTTATTTTCTGAAGTATTTAGGGAATGATTTTTGCTTAGAAGGGTCTCTATACAATGTAATTTTTTAAATAGCTGTAGTGATATGCTGAGAATCAGGAAATCCATGGTTTAAATCCTGCTGACACTCCCTGTAATCTCAGGAATGTCACTTCACCATATATTGCCTCAGGTACAAATTTAGGTTTTAAACTCTTGAGAAGGGACCTACCTACTGTACCTGAAATGTAATTTACCTTGAGTTGGGGGTTAGGAAAGGTGAGTAATTATATCCAAATTCAATCCTGCCTCATCCCAACTCAGCCACCCACCTCTTTGAGTTTCTCAATCCATTCTTTAGCTGTCTGCAGCAAGATCACCCAGACCCCTCAACCTCTCCAGAGCCTCTGACTTCCTCTACTCCTTCCCTCTGGTAGGAGAAGAGTTCCTTGCTGTAAGTTTTTCACATTTTAACCTACACACAGTCAGCCAGCATGATTCTCAGAATGTTCTGCAAGATAGCAGGAGCTAAACCCTTCTCATTCTGCCTTTAGTGAGCTATGTGGGATTAGATAAATTGGGGGGGGGGGGGGGAATCAGGTGAATTTCTGGAGGTTCTTGGCAGCTTTGTTGCTGTGTTGGGGAAGAGTTGGGGGTAAGGAGTCTGGGTTCAAGCTGACTTGTTCTGTCATTATGGTAAGAAATGAATATCTAAGTAGCCTTGTTGTGTTGAGCAGGAAGGGGGTGTGGGTTGTTAAGAAGCTAGTGAACTGAGGCACTAATGCCCTTTTTGCTGCCTGTTTCTACCTCCCTGTACCCCTCACATTTTAATTTTCTCACAATTAAGTGACTGTGAGGTTAACGCAGTTTTATGTATAGGTTATGAGTTTAGGATATTCCCAGGGACAGACTTTCTAGCACAAAAACATGTCAAAAGAAAACTCTGGAGTAAATCTCTACAGCAGGAGTTAAAATCCAGTTAGCATTTTTAAAAGAGCGGTGGACAATGTTCCCTCTAATTTTCTGTAGGCTGTGTGCATACAAAATATCAGCTGTGCAGCTTTTAAAGGAAGGTTAAATTTTTGTGCGCCACATAACAACACTCAAGAGTTATATACTTTAAAATTTGACCACACGTCAGAATACAGTACATTGATTTTAATCAAATTAAATGAAAATAGACAATTACTAAATGAAGCGGAAAATTTCTAGTAATTACAATCACAACTTTTAAATTTTAAGACATTTGTGTTGTTTTCTATCAAAATCAGAACCGTAATTTTTGTGCGCTCTGTTGTAAAGTATGTGCGCTCGCTCGGTGAGGTGTATGCACGCGCACAGCTTAGAGGGAACAGTGGCTGTGGACCAGACAAACTGTGGGCTAATCCAGAAACAGGAAGGAAAAATCACAAGCAATACAACAATGCTTGCTAATGCACCCCCTGAAGGAGTCATGGTGGCTCTTCTTACTGAAGCTTGCTTGTTTTCAACCCAAAGGTTAGTTGGAGGCTCAGCCTGACATGTGACAAAACAGGGTAGAAAAATGAATTCTGGACTTTTTCAGTGCCATGTTTTGGATTAAAACAAAAGAGAAAATGTTATTGATGTTTCCATTTTCCTTTCAAACAAAAGCAAATCCCTAAGTCCTTCTCTTATTTTTCAAACCAATTGCCTAGTCTCCATTGTTCTCTTATTACAGAGTCCCAGTTTGAAAATCAATCTCCTCTCCCCATCCAAGCCCTAAGTCCCCACACTGTCAACTTAACCAGTACCCAGCCATGTCCTGCAGCTGTTCTTTTCTCCCACCTAGTCCTTTCCTCCCTTAACTCTGATTCCCTGCTCTACCTACCACCCACCCGCCTCATTCCTCAGCATCCATTCACCTGTCTTTCTCTCTCTAGAATCTACCCTTGCCTCTCTTTTTCTCTCCCCGTGGAGGCCAATTCAGATCTAGGCGCCTCCGGTCCGTCCAAATGTCTACAATCTGGTTGGGACAGAATTGCACCTGATTCTGATCCCTTGGGGGCTACACGTCCCTGTGGGATCAGAATCAGGGGCACCCGGCCTGGACGGGCCGGCCATGTACCGATTCTGAGTCCCCAGAAGTCTAGCCACTTACCCGCTAGTTCAGCCAGGCTCCTGCATGGAGCAGGGGTTCTGTGTCATCCTGTTGCCACAGCACCATGGCTCCATGCAGGAGCTGCAATCCCCAGAAGACCCAAAATGTCCCTTTTCCCACTGCCCGACCCCTGATCGGGCCTACCATGGCCAAGGTCAGGCTGTGGGGAACCCCCTGCACTCCCTCACCTCGCTTCTGTAAGTTCCTCCATCTTGGGGGACTTATTCCACCTCGTCCCCTGTCCAAATGGCTGACCTGGATGTAAAGGGCTGACCCCAGAATCAGCCCTGTATGTCCTGGGTCAGGTGCCTGCCCTCACTCCATTTCCAGCCCACCCACAAACAGAGCTCATCGCACATCTGGAATCCACGTGCAGGGAGCTCTGCAACTTGAATCGGCACCCTGGCGTTTAGCTAAATGCAGGTCAGAATCTACCTCATAGCATTTATCTCCCACATCCGTTCCCTCTGCCTCTCTCCTGTCCACCTTGCTGTTTTGAATAAAGGGCAGCCAAAGAAATCATTAAACTAAACCTCCCCCTAGCATCCACCCCTTGCATCCCCTCCTTTCTCCTCCCAGCATCTGCCTCCCCCCCCCCTCACCACTCCATTTTTAACCTCTATATCTGTCATCTGTCCCCTCCCCACAGAATTTGTCCCCTCTTTCCTTCTATGAGACCCTGGACTCTTCTTTTCTTCCCCCCCCCCCCCCCAGCATATGCTATCTGCCTCTCCTTTTTCTCCTCTTTATCTGTCTTTGTCCTTCTCCCTACATGAGATTTGCCCTGACTTCTCTTTCTCCCCAGCTTCAGCTGCCGGCATCTTTCACTCACTTGGCATTGAGTCGGCTCCACTCCTGAAAGAGAAAGTTGCAGCCGCAGCTGACAGGCTACAACAGTATCAGGTACACGTGCCTTCCCCAAAATTGGGCAGCCACCACAGGCACATTGAAACCTCATGATCAGCATATCCCGTTCATCTCCCATGAGATCATCACCAGGAAGTTGAACCTATGAGGTTTTGCCTCGCGCAGGGTGGTTGTCAGACATTGGGAAGGCTGCAGCTTAAGGGAATCTTTCTTTTATCTTTATCTTTATTAAAACACTTGATAGACCGCCCAGGCCAAAGCGTCAGGGCGGTGTACAATCATAAAATGTGACAGCTGCTGAGAAAGGAAGAAGAAAAGAACGCCAAAAAATAATAGAACAGCAAAAGAAATAGCAAAGAATAAAGAGAGAGCAAAACAGTAAGACAGTAAAACTGATAAAACAAAATTATAAAAGCAATAAAAATAATGACTTAAAAATAAAACGGATTAAAGACAGGGGAGGGGAGGAGGAAACACGAGCCAGATATAGGTGGAATAGGGGGCGAGACTGGGGGGACAAACACCATCAGTAGGGAGAACAGAAGGGAATAGGGGGGGAAAAGAAATGGGAAACTAGGGGGGGAAAACATCATCATTAGGGGGAGGGAGATCGAACGCTTGACAGAAAAGGTGGGTCTTGAGGAGGGCTTTAAAACGAGTGTAGGATAGTTCTAAGCGAAGAGGTAAGGGAAGAGAGTTCCAGAGGGCGGGACATAGAAAAAAGAAAGCAGAGTGTCGGGTGGATTCGAGGCGGGCCTGAGTGGGTGAGGGAAGAAAGAGGCGGTTACCATGGGCAGAGCGGAGAAGGCGGGGAGAGGGCTGAAGATGAATAATGTTAGCTAAATACTGGGGGGAGTCAGAGAAAAGAGCCTTGTGTGCAAGGATGAGTAATTTAAACATGAACCGAAACTTGATAGGGAGCCAATGTAAGGAAAGAAGACAGGGAGAGACATGAGAACGAAAAGGGGATAAAGTAATAAAACGGGCAGCGGCATTTTGAACGAGTTGAAGACGGTGAAGTTGGTGAGAGGGAAGACCGGCATAAACAACATTACAGTAATCAAGTCGCGAAATAACTAGGGATAAGACCAGAGTGATAATAGAAGAGTGTGAAAAATAAGAGCGAACAGCCTTAATGCGGCGTAGATGAAAGAAGGAGGAGCGAACAACAGAAGAGATATGGTCGTGAAAAGAAAGAGATGAATCTAAGGTAACACCCAGATAACGGAGGGTGGGGGTGGAAGGGATAGAATGGGGACCCATAACAGGAAACACTGAAGGGGAAGGACGACCGAAAGTGACCCAGAGAGCAGCAGATTTAGTGGGATTAACATGCATGAAATTTGACTCAAACCAGGATGTGATGGAGGAAAGACAGAGGTTAAGTGGAGCAAGATCAGGGGCAGAAGGGGATGTGTGATGAACCAGAAGAATGTCGTCAGCATAGATATAAAAAGAGAGAGTGGATTGCTGGATTAACAAAGCTAGAGGAGCCAGAAAAACATTAAAAAGAAGAGGGGCAAGAATAGAACCCTGAGGAACACCACAGGTGGCGGGGGCAGGGGGGGGAGACCGAAGAGCCGGCGTGAACTGAGAAAGTATGGCAAGATAAAAAAGAGTGAAACCATTGAAGAACTGTGCCCTGAATACCAAAATCAGACAAGCGGGAGAGAAGAGTGCGGTGATCGACTACATCGAACGCAGAGGACAGATCCAGAGAAACCACTAGAGAAATGTCACCACGATCGTGAGAGCGGTGAAGTTCAGAAAGCAGAGCTGTGAGAATAGTTTCGGTGCTGTGACCAGGATGGAAACCAGATTGTCGGGGGTGAAGGGCGTGAGTGGAGTCAAGATGAGAGGTCAGCTGGGAGAAGACAATTCGTTCAAGAATTTTGGACAGAAAAGGAAGGTTAGAGACGGGACGCCAATTGGCAGAAAGAGTAGGATCAAGAGTGGGCTTTTTCAGGAGGGGACGGACAATAGCGTGCTTCCATAAGGAGGGAAAAAGACCAGAAGAAAGACTAGTGTTGAAAATAGAGAGGATGAAAGGCACTAATGCAATATGAGAGTCGAGTAGCCAAGGGGATGGCAGAGGATCAAGAGAACAGGTGGTCTGGTGGGCGGACGAAATAGCCTTAGTGAGTTCAAGTGAAGAGATAAGAGAGAAGGAGCACCAGGTGTGAGAAAAGATATGAGTGGGGGAGGAAGGGGGTGAGGGCAGAGGGCGAGAAGAAGGAGAGGAAGGGAGGGGAGGGGAAAGAGGGGAAAGGGGAGAAGGGCAAGAAGGAAAGGAGGAACGAATATCTAGAATCTTATTAGTAAAGAAAGAAGCAAGAGAAGAAGGGCTGGGAGGAGGAGTTTTCAGTTTTCTTCTGCTGGTGGGGTTTTGTGATCACTGCCAGCCATGGTAACTAGATGGGTGGGCTGAGGTTTGAGCGGGGGCAGGGGGGGGCATGGGTGGGGGGGTTGTGCTGGATGTGCATGTGAATCCGGGTGCTGCAGAGAATGAAAGAGGAGAGAAGGGAAAGCTAATGGAAATGTGGGCATGGGGGCCTTGAAGCAGCCACTGGGGGCCTTGAAGCAGCCACTGGGGGCCTTGAAGCAGCCAGCAAGTGCCCAGAAGCTAGGGAGGCCCGACTCCCGCAGAGCCTTGTGCAAGCAACATGCTGACACATGAATAAGGCTAGCCCTGGTAGGGCAGATAAACTTTTAGGAGGTTATAAAGCAATCCACACAACCAAAAGGTTGGGAACCTCTGGACTAGGCCTTAGCGTTTTAGAAATAGGAGAAATAGTGTTTAGTTCTATGTGTGCCTCTTTGAAAGTTTAAGAAAAGGGACAAAGAATGTGAGAGATAAAGTATTGGCTGGGTGAAGTAGTTTGCAAAAGGGCATCATATTGTTGAGAGGAGATGAGATAAAGCTCGGGTGTTTGATTTGATAAGATGTTGTCTAAACTATTGTTAGAAATTGAAAGGGAGAATAGTTGAGAGGGTCACTCTGTCAATCCATTTGCAGTGTGAATCATCAAAGGAGTTTTGTTAGAAGTAATTACTTTGAAACAGAAATAATACTACTGTAGGAAGCCAAGAGCTCAGTAATTTAGCCCTTAGGGAGAACTGATAGCAGAAGCTGCCTCTGCCAGAAGGTGAACAGGACTTAAACTGTACTTTAAAAGCAGGAGAAAGATTGTTTTAATTTCCCTATTTGCCTCTTTGAAAGTTTTGAAAAGCAGGACAATGGTTGTTTTATTTTGTATGTGTCTCTGACACTGATCACGTAAGTATTATTGTATTGGCCTACATCTGTTCAGGAAGTGAAATGTAGTTGGATTAGGGATGGAATGCTTTTAGGAGTATGCTTACTAAAGTGTGCTAGGGTTTTGCAGGGATTGCATGTTTTAGGATAGATATCAGTGCTACCTACAATTTTTGAGTGGTGAACAGCATGGCCCCAGCAGATAGTACATTACCGGAAACACAGATGCACTTAACTCCACCAGTGGGGTGCTGTTAACTGCACCCATGCTAGCTGCAACATTGACAGTCAACCCCTCCTGAGGAAGTCTGCTCCTCAGGCAGATCCCTTTTATTTGTGCCCTTCTCTGCCACTGCCAAATCCAGACTTCATTCATTCCATTTTGCTGCTCCATATGCCTGGAACAAACTACCTGAGTCTATGCGTCAGGACCCTTCTCTAGTCTTATTCAGATCCAGGCTAAAAACCCACCTCTTTGAAACTGCTTTTGGATCCTGATGACCTCAGTCTCTTAAGAACATAAGAACATAAGATATGCCATACTGGGTCAGACCAAGGTCCATCAAGCCCAGTATCCTGTTTCCAACAGTGGCCAATCTAGGTTATAAGTACCTAGCAGTTTCCCCAAAAGACACAGGTTCTACAATTCTTGTATTGGATCAAGCAGTGATATCCTGAGTCCTTTAATAATAGTTCCTGTTCGGTAATCCAGTTTAGTCCTCCACAATCGGGTAGTGCCCCTCCTCCTGCAGCCGGGAGACTGGACCAATCAAATCTTCTGTAGTATATATACAGCCGGAGCTCCCAGAAGTTCCCAGTGTGTCCAGTCTCCCTGCAGCTGGAGGACTTCTGTGCCCCTGCTGGGCACGCTAAGTGACACTTGAAGGAGCAACACTAGTTAGTTAGTTAGTTCTTTTGGGGTTTATTTCTGGTCCTTTATGTTCTATTTCTTTTGCTAGGTAGCTGTATCTTTAAAAAAAAAAAAAAGACACAGAAGACTTTCTGGGGGAAGCCAGACCTGCCTTGGGCTCCTGCCTTCCTGCCTGGGAATCTCTGAAGCCTGGGTTGAGCTCTCCCCAAGGCTGTTCGGGGAAGAGCCATACCGGCTGCAACATTGCCTTTCACTTGGAGAAGTGGGCTGAGTTCCTTGCTGTTCCCAGAGCTGGTAGGAATTTTCCTTGTTTTAATCTTTCAGCTCTCTGTTCTTTGCTTGGGCAGAGGCTCTGTCGGCTCCCCTGGCTTCCAAATTGCACTTTTTCCTGCTTTTTTTCGCTTGCCCTGTATTAGAGGGTCGTTTTCTTTCTTTTCCATATTATTTGGGTACCTTTGTATTTTCGCGCCGTTTTTTACCGCGGGTGAAAAAGTGCGGCGGACATTTTGGATTTCTAAAGTGTGCTTTTTAAGGGCACTTTTTAACACTTGCGCACGGGTTCCCCATGTGTTTTTGGGGTTTCTTTTGCTGGCGATTTTGCTCAGGGCACCCCTAGGATTCTGGGGAGTATTTTGTTTACTGTAAAAAAAAAAAAAAAAAAGGTTTTAAATTTAATACTGTGCTGAATTGAATAAGGTTAGTCCCCTTGGTGTGGGCTTCCCTGTTCCTGTTGCCTTATTTTTCCCTGAGAGCAGGTGGCCTTGGCATGGCTGCCAAACCTCAGTGTGTAATTTGTGGCTCCCGCAGAGGTACAATGACTGACTCTGGAATCTGTAAGAGCTGTGCTGCAGTTTCTTCAGAACTGGAGCTGCCTATTGAAATTAAGGAACAGCATGTGCCCGGGGACCCTTCTCTTTCGGGGGACAGTGTCCCTTCACCGAGCATCCTTCCTTCTGGTCTGGGCCCGGCGTCTAATACGTCGGTCCCTGAGCTCCAGCAGGCGGCTATGGTAGCGTCGCCTATAGACTTTTCCCCGGATTTTGTTCTTCTCATGCATCAGGCCTTCCGCTTAAGCCGGTCTGGTCATTTGCCGGAGGCTTGGCCCGCCTCTCTCCCCCCAGCATCCGTGGGGGGGGGTTCAGCGGTCTTCCCAACCCGCTGTCAAGCGGCCCAGGTTGGGGGACCAGGATCAGGACGCCCTTTGCCTCCCGGATTCCGAGGCTGAGGGGGATCCGGATATTGAGGCGGAGGAGTTAGAAGACGGAGAGCTTCCAGAACCGGAAGATCAGGCTCGCATCATTCGGGTGTTTCGAAGGGACGAGCTGGTACCTTTGGTCACGGAGTCTCTCCAAGCACTTAACCTCTCTGCGGTGCGGCCGCTGGAGGAGGAGGGTCTCGAGGATCCTCTCATTCAGGCGGTCAGGGATGCCCAGGTAGTTTTTCCTGTGCACCGAGTAGTTGAGCAGATGATCCATGCGGAATGGGAGCAACCGGAATCCGCTTTGAAAGGGATTCGGACCATGAATCGTCTTTACCCCCTTGCCGACAAGGACAGGGACTTGTTTAAGTCTCCACGGGTGGATGCTGCCGTTTCGGCAGTGACTAAGAAAACCACCATCCCGGTTGAAGGGGCCGCGGCCCTGAGGGATGTTCAGGACAAAAAGGTTGATAATTTGTTGAAGCAAGCCTTCGAGACCAACGCCTTATCGTTACAAGCTTCTATATGCGGGGCGTGGGTAGCTCGAGCTTGTTTGCGATGGTCGCAGCACCTGCGCTCGGGGTCCGGTATGGACCAACAGGGGCTGTTGGACGTTACCCGCGTGGAGTCGGGATCGGCCTACTTGGCAGATCTGTGTTATGATTTAATACGCTCCCTAGCTAATAGCATGGCCTCCATGGTAGCGGCACGACGGTCCATCTGGTTGCGCAATTGGGCGGCCGACGGTTCTTCCAAGTCTCGCCTCAGTAAACTACCCTTTAAGGGCAGGTTGTTATTTGGTGAGGCTCTGGATAAGTTGGTGAAGGATCTCGGTGAGACTAAGGGTGGTCGGCTTCCAGAGGATAAGCCTAAGCTTAATAGGTCGTCCACCTCAGCGCGCGGCCAGTTTCGGGATGCACGCAGATTTCGTTCTTCCCGGCTGTGGACTTCGCAGCGCGGTCGTTTTGGAACCCGTCATCAAGGGTTTCGTGGTTTCAGAGGAGCGGGAAGGGGCTTCTCCGGAGCCGCCTCTTCCTCGGCCTCTTCCTTTAATCGCAAGCCACAATGAAACGAGGCGGGCTCTAGAGGAAGACCCGGTCATCGGGGGTCGTTTGCGCGACTTTCTTCCTTCTTGGGCCCAAATTACGTCAGATCGGTGGGTGCTGCAGATTATAGAAGAAGGTTATGCCCTAGAGTTTGCGCACCCACTTCCGGATTCATTTGTTCTGTCTCCCAGCAAGGGAGCTCAAAAGGCGCGGGACATCCGCGTGACCCTGGATCGGCTTCTCTCTCTGGGGGCCGTGGTTCCGGTCCCGCCCTTGGAAAGAGGCGCAGGTCGCTACTCCATCTATTTTGTGGTTCCCAAAAAGGGCGGTTCCCTTCGTCCGATCTTGGATCTCAAAGGCGTGAATCGCGCTCTCAGAGTACCGCACTTTCGCATGGAGACCCTGCGGTCAGTCATCGTAGCGGTGCGTCAAGGGGAATTTTTGACATCCCTCGATCTTACAGAGGCCTATTTACACATTCCCATCCGGCCCTCCCATCAACGGTTTCTCCGCTTTGCGCTCCCGTGGGGCCATTTTCAATTCCGGGCCATGCCGTTCGGACTCGCCACGGCTCCCCGCACCTTCACAAAGGTAATGGTTGTAGTCGCGGCGGCGTTGCGCAAGGAGGGCATCCTGGTCCATCCATATCTCGACGACTGGTTGATTCGAGCGAAGTCCAGTCGGGAGTGTGTGCAAGTCACGAGCAGGGTGGTGGATCTCCTTCGGTCCCTCGGATGGGTGGTGAACGAATGCAAGAGTTGTCTGTCTCCGTCACATGATCTCGAGTATCTGGGAGTCCGCTTCGACACAGCAAGGGGCTTGGTGTGCCTTCCGGAGCGACGCGTGCTGGCGTTGCGGGCTCTGGTCCGTCTCTTCCGGGGGATGCCAGCTCCATCGGCGTGGTGGTACCTGCGGCTCCTCGGCACGATGGCGGCGACCTTGGAGGTGGTGCCTTGGGCGCGCTTCCACATGCGTCCGCTGCAGAGTGCTCTTCTGCGACGTTGGTCCAACCAGTTCGACTCGCTGAACAAGAGATTACCTTGCCCAAAGACGGTTCGCCGATCCCTCCGGTGGTGGCTCTCCGCCGAGAACCTGTCGCGAGGGATTCCCTTGGAGCCTCCTCTGTGGGTTCCGTTCACGACGGATGCGAGCTTAACCAGCTGGGGGGCTCACTGCGAGTCCCGCTTTGCTCAGGGGAATGGTCTCCCCTGGAGGCCTCTTGGTCGATCAACCGTCTCGAATTGCGGGCAGTCCGGCTAGCCCTGGTGGACCTGGAGACCCTGGTTCTCGGACGGCCGGTGAGAGTCCTGTCGGACAATGCGTCCACTGTAGCTTACATCAATCGCCAAGGGGGTACCGGCAGCGTGGCCCTGGAGGCAGAAGCGGCGGCCTTGTTCAACTGGGTGCAAACTCGCCTTCCAGCAATCTCGGCGGCTCACATTGCGGGCGTAGACAATGTCCAGGCCGATTTTCTCAGCAGAGTGCGGGTGGACCCCGGAGAATGGGAGCTAAACCCACAGGTTTACGCACAAATCATCCGGCGGTGGGGTCCACCCATCATGGATCTCATGGCGACCTTTCAATCAGCCAAGACAGGGCGCTTCTTCAGCAGGCGAAGGGAGCGCATGTCCGAGGGGCTCGACGCTCTCATTCAGCCGTGGCCAACGTCCGGTCTTCTTTATGTCTTTCCTCCGTGGGCTCTGATCGGCCGGGTCGTACAACGTATCGAGAGCCACCGGGGTCGCGTGTTACTGGTGGCCCCGGATTGGCCCTGGAGGCCCTGGTATGCCGATCTGGTCCGGTTGAGCGACGGCGTTCCTTGGCTCCTGCCCGCACTACCGGATCTTCTTCTTCAGGGTCCCTTGCGGATGCCCCAAGTGGATCGATTCTCGCTTACAGTTTGGCCATTGAGAGGGCTCGGCTGAAAAGGAAGGGCTACTCCCCCGCGGTGATTTCTACCCTTCTGCGGGCGAGGAAAACGTCCACTTCTCTTACTTACGTTCGGATTTGGAGGATTGTTGAAGACTGGTGCTCCCGGCGGGGAGTCTGGGCGGCGACGGTTTCCGTGCCCGTCGTTTTAAGTTTTCTTCAGGATGGTTTTGATAAGGGCCTTGCGGCTAGTTCCCTAAAAGTCCAGTTGGCGGCTATCTCGTGTTATCGCGGCAAGGTTTTGGGTCGTCTGCTCGGGGCTCATCCGGATGTACGCCGATTCCTTACGGCTGTTTTTCATTTGCGGCCCTCCCGCAGAGTTTTCGTTCCTCCTTGGGACTTGAATTTAGTTCTGAGGGCCCTGGTTCGTGAACCTTTTGAGCCCCTGCGCAGGGCGTCTCTGAAAGATCTCACGCTGAAGGCGGTTTTTCTTGTAGCCATCTGTTCGGCACGGCGCATTTCGGATCTGCAGGCATTGTCCTGTCGAGAGCCTTTCTTGTCTTTTTCCGCAGATCGGATCGTTCTCCGTCCGGTTACTTCCTTTCTGCCAAAGGTGGTGTCTCCCTTTCACTTGAATCAGGCAGTGTTTCTTCCAGTGCTTTCTTCGCAATCTGTCGGGTCAACGGACAAAGGTCTTCTCCGGCTCGATGTGGGTCGTACGCTCCATCGTTATTTAAAGGTTACCGAGTCTTTTCGGAAATCTGACCGGCTTTTCGTGCTCTTCGAGGGTGCGCGTAAAGGGGAAGCGGCGGCTAAAGCCTCCATTGCTAGATGGCTCAAAGAGGCGATCGCGTCTGCGTATCTGTTGCAACAGCGGTCTATTCCGGAGGGTCTGAGGGCTCATTCCACTAGGGCTCAGGCGACCTCTTGGGCGGAGCATAGCCTGGTTCCGCCGGCGGATATCTGTAGGGCGGCCACTTGGTCGTCTCTGCATGCTTTCAGTAGACACTATCGCTAAGATGTGTCAGCGGCTCGGGATTCCTGTTTTGGTTCGGCGGTTCTGCGCGCCGGATGGCAAGGTCCCGCCCGGTCTTAACTGCTCTGTTACATCCCGATTGTGGAGGACTAAACTGGATTACCGAACAGGAAATGGAAATTACACTAACCTGGTAATTGTAGTTCCTGGAGGGTCCAGTTTAGTCCTCCTTCCCTCCCGACTATCTGCTAATGTGGTGCGGCGCGCCTTTCCGAACGGTTCCTCTTGCCGTTCGGTCCCTCTGTGGCAGCCGCGTTTTTTGCAGAGGCTCTTCCCTGTCTCGGGGGTTCAGGCAGCTCCTGAACTTCTGGTGGGGAGCGGTGTTTTGATTCCTGAGGCGTCGGTGCCGGCGCAATGCAGTGTTCTGACTTCCTCGATTGGGGAGGGGGTTGGATATTCCTTGGGGGGAACAAATTGTTCTTTAATTAGGTCTTTTTGTATATTAATCTAATGTGTTGCTTCGTTAAGTATGCTTTGTTACTAGTACACTGGGGACTTCTGGGAGCTCCGGCTGTATATACTACAGAAGATTTGATTGGTCCAGTCTCCCGGCTGCAGGAGGAGGGGCACTACCCGATTGTGGAGGACTAAACTGGACCCTCCAGGAACTACAATTACCAGGTTAGTGTAATTTCCATTTTATGGACCTTTCCTCCAGGAACTTGTCCAAACCTTTTTTAAACCCGGCTACACTAACAGCTTTTACTACATCCTCTGGTAACAAATTCCAGAGTTTGATTACACGTTGAGTGAAAAAAATATTTTCTCTTATTAGTCTTAAATAGTTTACCCTGTAGCTTCATTGCATGTCCCCTAGTCTTTCTATATTCTGATGACGTAAACAATCGATCTACATTTACCTGTTCCAATCCATTAATTTATAGACCTCTATCATTTCTCCCCTCAGCTGTTTCTTGTCCACTACTTACGTGCATCTTGCCATACTCTAGTCCCCGTTTTCACTATGGCCTGTATTCTGAAAACCAATAGTGGGGTTGGACATCCAGGTTGTTCATCCAACCCATGCTCAGCCCCGGAACACGATTCTGGTCCAAGCGCTCCCCGCACATTCACTGTGTACGGGGAGTGCTGGACAGGGGCAGGAGGGGGAAGAATGGAGGTGGAGCAGGGGTCTGGCTAGCTGCCGGGATGTACAGAGACTATTCAGGTCAGGCCCCTGTACATCCCCCGGCACTCAGCTGCATGCCTGGCTTATTCTCCTTCAAAGGTGGGATAAGTTCCGGGTTTCCCCCACAGTACGTGCTGTACTCCCCCTGAACGCAGGCATCTGGCCACGTTGTGCCCCTGCAGCCACGATCTGGGCCATGGGTGCCTCAGGTGTTGGCAGGATCGCGGTCTGCACAGGAGGATCTATGCTATGGCATTCCGAGCCATCAGGTAGATGGCTCATTGCTCCCATGCCCCAGCAGTGGCATTCTGGGGTCGGGATGGGCAGCTCCCCATACGCCAATCTCATTGGCATATGGGGAGTGCCTGGATATTTATGCCCCCGATTCTGCCATTGCGGATACGTCCAGACCCTGCAGCGGTAGTATCGGGCCCATCTCCTGCACGTATGGTTTTTGCACAGCCAATGCAGGCAGACCTACGGGACCCGGAATTTGCCTCCACGTGTCTTGTCTTGCTTAGACTGTAAGCTCTGATGAGCAGGGACTGTGTCTTACATCTATATGTATAGCACTGCGTACAACTTGTAGCATTATACAAATGATTATAATCATTATTAGTAGTAGTAGTCAACCCCATACTAACCATGATGTGTAGACCTGTCTGTGCTCTGCCCCTAATCCCACCCATTTCTCTACCTGTCACATTGAGAAGCCAGAAGACACCCATGGAGGTAGCCAGAGTAGTTCTGAGTGAATGCAAAGGAGAAAGTGAAGAGAAGGATACATTCTTGGAGAACCACACTAGAAAACTGAGGAAGCTCATCACATTTAGGCCAATGCACCAAAGGACGTTTTTACTAAGCACCATGCTAGTAACACGGGTTTGGGCTGCATTACTAGTGTGAGACACCATGCAAGATGCATGTGGACAGGGACAGCCATCCCCCTAAATTTAGTGTGACTCGCCACATTAAAAATGCTGTGGTTAGCAACTAGCACCACCCATTGTGCTAGCGGTAGTTTCTCCCCACCAAATATTTGTGCGTCAGTACTTACACATCTAATTTATATTTTCAGTGAAAACTAACCACCATCACTGAATATCCCCCCATAGATGTTTGACCCACCCAAGCCATGCCCAAACCATACCTCCATCACATCCCCTTGAAATCTCTGCAGTGTGGAACTCCACAATTAGAGGCTTTCTGAAATTGCATTTACACGTGTATTCCATTCTACACATGGAAATGCTTCTTAGATAACCTCCTTAATCAGCTAATTTTGGAAGTCAGCCAGTTAAACCTCAGATTTAAAAAATGTTTCCCTATGAAAGTGTGGTTAAATTCACAAGGTAGGTAAATTTAGCCAAGCAAACCAGCTACAAAAATAGCAGATCTAGTGAGTCAAATCTGGCTAGCTAGATTTAAGAAAATTGCATGCTGAAATTGTTACTGGATAGTTTCAAATGAAAATATGTCTGAAAATTACTGGCTAAACGTTATGTTACCTGCACAGAAGATCTTTGAAAAGGGATCTCTTGGTTTTAGGTAAAAGATCTGCATTTGCCACTTCCTAGTAGCTAAAGGGCCCATTAACTAAGCTGCATTATACAGTTAAAGTGAGAATTAGCTCATATTGTTTACACAACCAATGCGAATGGTTAACACAGTTGCTTGACACTTAGGGGGGCATAGTCAAAACGACTTAACCAGTTAGCAACTGCATCAGCAAGATACCGTGGTACTAAGCTGTTTAATGCCACTGAATATCCCCTGCTACCTGGTTTGTATGCCCTTATGCAAACTATCTACCATCAGGGTGCTCTGGGGGCGTAGCAGGGGTGGCCCTGGGGGTTAGCTGGTGAACGACAATATTGAGCCTCACTGAATGGCTGTCCTGACTTTAGTTGGTTTAGCGATCCAGCCAGCGGCTGAATATCACTGCTGACCAGTTAGATAATTGGCTAACCAGGCAACCTGGATATTCAATGCCAGTGGCCAGATTTGGCCCCTCAGCTGCTGAAAGTGCCACCCTTAGTTTATACTTATTCCCATATTAGCTGAGAAATGCAGAATAGTGCAGGGAATGGATAGGGAAAAGGCAGAAACTATGCCTTACACTAAAATGCACGGGATGACATTAAGGGGGTCATTTTAGAAGCCTTATTTTTGCTTTGGACATCTGAAAATGGACTTAGAGATGTCCAAAGCACAGAGACATCTTCAGGGCCATTTTAGAAGCTGGCTCTGGGGACATCCCCAGAGTGAGAATGTCCAAGTCTGAATGGGGGTGTGGAGGAGGTATGATTGGGATGTTCCCAGGGTCCTGGAAATCCCCCCTAATCTCAGAAACATCATGGACATTCAGAATCATGTCTAACATTAGACCTGCTCCAGGTAAGAGCAAGTATCTGAAAAGTGCTCATGTTAGCTGAAAAACAACCAGAGAGTATAAAAAAGAATGTGCTCCCTCATCCCCAGTACTCAGCATAATGTCAACAACAGGCGCGGTGGGATCTGAACACTGGTTGCCCTGTTCCTAACCCATTACTCTAGCCATTAGGCTATCCTAGATTTCTGGATTTGGAAATATGGTACTGGGCATGTCTATACCGATGTTCCCTGCAAACATCCATATCGGGCACATCCATGTCTGTGAAATCAAATCTGCACCTGGTTGTGCCTGCTTTCATTTCAGACATTTTGGCTTAGACATTCCAGATTGCACCTGGATGTCTCTTCTAAAATTAACTTCTAATTTTATTGCAACCGATAATGCAGAACATTTAACATCACCTTATTAGGTGGCATTAAGTATATTTGTGCTATCGGCAGTGCACTTGACATGCACTAAGGGGTCATTTTACTAAAGGTTAATGTGCGTTAATGAAAGACAAAGGTGAGCCAGTCGATATAGTGTATTCACATTTTCAAAAAGCCTTTGATAAGGTCCCTCATGAGAGACTTTTGGCGAAATTAAAAAGTCATGAGATAGGAAGCAATGTACTATTGTGGATCAGGAACTGGATAAAAGATAGAAAGCATAGGGTAGGGCTAAATTACCAATTTTCTCAATGGAGACAGGTGAATAGTGGAGTACCCCAGGGATCTGTGCTGAGTCTGCTGCTTTTTAACATTTATTTATTTATTTTATTTTACATTTTTATGCCGCGTTTTCCATGTGATCAAATGTGGTTTACAAATAACAACATTGTAGATTGTACAGAATAAGTACAAATTCTATTACAGGAAACACTGTAAAAATTATATACATAGGAACTGATATAACTTTAAACTATGTACTGTGATAGAGCTGAAGCTAGTGAAGCTATGAACTTAGAAAAAAATGCTGTTTTTCATAAAGCAACTGACTTACAGAGGGTGCAATTACCTAGCAGGACAGCTAGAGGGGCAGGCACGAGCCTGCAGATGCTGAGCTGACACACCCAGGTACTGATGAAGCAGAAGCTAATCAGGTGCACCTGAGGAGAGGGTCAGAAAACTCAAGGGAAAAAGGGCTTTATAAGCAGAGCTCTGCAGGAAGGAAGCAGAGAGAGCCTCGGCAAGGGAGAGAACCACGGCAAGAGAGGGAGCCTCGGCAAGCGAGAGAGCCATGCCTAGAGAGAGGCCTACGCATAGAGAGAAGCTCTAAGAAAGGATCTGGAAAGGAACCAAAGGATACTGGGAAGAAAAGACCTGATAGAGGAACCTCCTATACTGCAAAGCAGAGGAGTTTGGAATCCTTACGTGGTAGAACTAAGCTCCAGGGAGGACAAGCCCAGCCCAAAGAACTCCAAGAAACAGTCTTCAGAGAAGACGGTATCAGAAGGAGGGTGCCTGGTAGGGGGAATACCAGTGGCACAGACTTCAAGGAGCCAAGGTACAGTGATACTTTATTTCTCACAAAGAAGCCAGGTCCTAGAAAGACTTATAACTCAGATAGCAATACTGAGAGGAAAGAAAGCTGGCAGAAGTTTTGGAAACCACTACAAAGAAGCATAGGAACAAGACATACCACTTGTTTGCAAAACCCAGAACTGCCAGGCTGGAAACTAGGGAAGAGAACTTCTGAACTGCAAACTATTTGAGCCGGGGAAAGCTCAGGTGTAGAAGAAAGCACGGCTGAGCCGGAACCCATGCAGATTGAGCTTGGGGAACCAGAGCCGTTGATGCATGAAGAACAAATGGACTGTTCGATGTGTATTGCTGAAAGCCTAGAGTCTCTCCCAGAGCTGTAATTACCAGAACATGCTTTAACAATATCTTTTGCCTATGTTGAGCTAAAGAAGAGCTTGTTTATTTGTTTTACTACAGTGTTGAAAACCCTGTGTATTTTTACAAGGAACTGTGAAGCTCTCATAACAGTTTTCTTGCTCTGTAATTACTTTGGCATAAACCTGAAAATAAGGTAAATTCTACTTTTGGTTTCTTAGCGAACCTTAGTGCTAAAGGGGAATAAAAGCCTTTTGTTTGACCCTACACAAGGCGTACACAACTCATTTCTTTAAGAAGAAGGACTACAGGGGGGCGGAGCCTGATGTCCAGCGGGATGGTCGCATAACGCTGAGGCTCCCGAGAGGCCTACTCAGAATCCTGATTTAACACCTCATATACCTGGATCTTCTACTCTGATCTTGCCGGGGCACATTGGTGAGATGGCGGGGACCAAACCAACGCGCCTGGAATTTGGGTCTCCAGCGGCTTCTCACGGCAAACGTTCCAAAACTGAACCTCCGTCCCCGCAGAAGAGGCCGGCCTCGTGCGAAGGCCCTGAAATGCAGCAGGAAATCCTCGTAGAGATTAGAGGGGTCAAAAATCTTGTGCAGGCAAACGGGGAAGCACTTCGAGCGCTGCGGGACGATTTTGGTGTGCTGCAAAGCAAGCTAGAAGGGCTTTCTTCGCGTCAAGACAAAATGGAGAGCATATTGGACTCCCATGCGGCCCGGTTGTCCCAACTCGACAAAGTTGAACGACAGGTGCGGGCCTTACAGAAAGAGGTGGAAGATGGCAATAATAGAGTGCGCCGCAACAACATACGACTCGTGGGCATCCCGGAGGGAGCGGAATCGGGAGACATGAAAGAGTTTTTATGTAAAATCCTCCCTTCCCTGCTCCAAATCACCTTTACCAAAGATTTGGAGATTGATCGCGCTCATCGTGTACCCACCAGCATAACGCTCAGCAGGAAGACCCCGCGGCCTATCATTTTTCGTCTATTGAGATATCAACACGCGGAGCAAATTCTAAGTGCTTCTCGGGCAAAGGGCCATATGGAGTTTGAGAGCCACAAGATCTCCTTCTATCCCGACTTGTCTAAACCCACAGTCGACCGCCGAAAGCGCTTTCTGGAATTTCGGCCGAGGCTTCAACAACTGCAAGCACGCTATGGCCTGATGTACCCGGCCAAGTTCCGAGTCACGCTTCACAATCAGACAAGAACATTCGAGGACCCAGATCTACTAGCGGAGTTTTTGGATTCCAAAGAAGCCGACTTGATGCGCTGACTTCCAGAATATTCCTTCAAGCCTCCTCATACCCGCTGTATCCGCCATATTGGATCTGCCGCAGCCTAACAAAGAGTCTGGCGTGGGCAGTCTGTTGCCTTACTCTTGATGGTATATGTGACCCGTCTCCATCTACCCACAGTAGCCTCGATGAGTATCAGAGACAGTGTTATTATGGACTCTGGTGTTTCTTTTCCTTTTTTACATGTCTTCTATTTCCTCTCTAGGGCCTCCTCCCGCAGACACATGGTCGCCATATTCTTTGGGGGTTTTGCTTCTTCTCTAAGATACGTTGGTACATACTTTTCCATATGGGGTGTATTAGCCAGAATACTCGGTGATTATGACATTGTTGTACAGATTCTGTTTATGTTCTATGTTATCAAGCGCCCTGCCCTAAAATGTCTATTACCGATTGATGGCACCATGTAAGATTTTTTCATTGAACGTAAAAGGCATCAATAATCCGATAAAACGGAAGAAAATCCTAAGCTACCTCAGTCAGGAAGCAGCGGATCTGATTTTTCTCCAAGAAACGCATTTAAATTCGAAGGAAACTCTTAAACTCAATATCAAACCTTACATGGTGGCCGCTTATTCCCCAGCCGTTTCTAAGAAATGTGGGGTTGCCATACTGGTTAGGAAATCTTTGCATGCTACTGTTATTGCGACCAGCTCAGATACAGAAGGTAGATGGTCTAGAGTTCACCTCAAGATAGGTAGTCTAGAAGTTACATGTCTATGCCTCTACGCTCCTAATGTTGATGACCCTGCCTTTTTTGCTACCATTGCTCAGGTTGCGCAGGCTTCTGCTAATACTTCATTGATCATTGGGGGGGATTTCAATTTAGTCCTTAATCCCCTGATTGATAAACAGCCGCCTAGGACGAGTGGTCCCCCCAAGAGTCACGCCACGCTTACCTCCCTGATCAAGGATCTTGCTTTAGTTGATCTATGGAGGTTACTACACCCCAATGAGCTTGACTTCACCTTCTTCTCCTCCCCTCATAAATCTCAGTCTCGCATAGACTTCTTTCTAGTCTCAAAACTGTTAGTTCCTCAGGTGGACACTGCAAAGATTCACTCCCAACATATTTCAGATCATGCTGCCATTTCCTTTCAATTACACACTTCTGCACCCCAGGGAAACTCGGGAGCCTGGTTCTTTGATAGAGCCCTGTTAACTCAGCCAGAGTTCCAGTCAGAAATTCGAGTCGCCATACAGGATTACTTCCATTTTAATCTACCCCAAGATACTGCGAATTGGGCTTGGTGGGAGGGCTTCAAAGCGGCCATTCGGGCAACGATCACTAGCTATCAAATCCGCCTGCGGAAACAACGTAAACAGCAGCTGCTCATACTAGATCAACAAATAAAAGCAGGCAAACGAGTTTTAACTTCACGTACTGACCCATGTGTATTAATTCGATTACAGCGTCTCCGTTTTCAATATAATTCAATCCTCTCAACTGCAGCTTCTAAGAGTATTGAGCTTCAGCGAGGGACATATTATCGTGAAAATAACCGAGCCGGTCGACTTCTAGCCAATGCCTTGAAAGGTCAAAAAGAAGCCAAACGCGTTGCGGCCCTCCGAGCTTCACAGGGAGGGGGCATAGTGACCACAGACTCCGACATTGTAGAGCTCTTTCGGGATTTCTACACTCGCCTATATCAATCTGAATGTGAGTTCTCGTCAGAGACATTCGAGCGATTGCTTTCTGGCATTCAGCGGCCGACCCTCTCTGAAGATGATAGGGATGCGATGGATGAACCCTTCTCTACTTCAGAGATCCAATCTGCCCTAAAACGTACAGCCTCGGGCCGTGCCGCGGGGCCTGATGGTCTCCCGACCGAATTCTACAGAACGTTCAGTGCAGATTTAGTTCCCTATTTAAAACTCTATTTTACTGCCCTTGCGGTAGATACATCCTCTTTGGGATCCTTTTCTGCAGCTAATGTGGTTGTATTTGAGAAAGAAGGCAGAGACCCGCTACTGACCGCCAACTACCATCCAATCTCCCTACTTAATGCCGACTATAAGATCTTCGCAACGGTCTTGGCCACCCGGCTATCTGACAGGATGGCTACCTTAATTCACCCCGACCAATGCGGTTTTATACCCGGCAGATCAACTGCTGACAATGCTCGGACCTTGTGCCATGTGTTATCTAGTGCTGCCAATCTCGCTCATCCATGGGTGGGTCTTTCCCTGGATGCCGAAAAAGCCTTTGATCGTCTAGAATGGCCCTTCTTATTTGCAGTTCTCCGATGGTATGGCTTTGGAGAGGGCTTCCTCCGATATCTCCAAGTCATGTACACTCAACCCGTCGCCAGTATTTGTGTAAACGCCATCAAATCTCAGCCATTTAACCTCCAAAGAGGCACGCGTCAAGGTTGCCCCCTATCACCAATGCTTTTTGATCTCGCTCTTGAACCCCTAGCCCTCCTTATTAGACAGTCTGCACGTATTCGAGGTGTCCCCTTTAGTCATCGGGAGATTAAACTTTCTGCATATGCAGATGATCTCATGCTCTTCGTTTCCCTCGATTCGGTTCCAGCCGTCTTGGATTTGATTGACGGATACTCACAATTATCCGGCTATAAAATTAACTGGACCAAATCTGTAGCATTCCCACTGAACCGCTGGGTACATGAGGCTGACATGCAGGCCTTTCCCTTCCTTTGGCAATCCCGCATGGTGAAGTATCTTGGGGTCCATTACTGTTCTCCTTTAGAAGACACTATCAGTTTTAATGCCAAAGAGGTAGTCTCCAAAGTCCGTGAACTCACAAATCGTTGGTCTCCCTTATCTCTCACGTGGTGGGGCCGCTTAGAAACTGTGAAAATGATGATAGTCCCCAAAGTGAATTACATTTTAGAAATGCTGCCATGCTTACTTCCGTCACATACTTATAAAGATATAGAGGGCCTTCTCGTCCGTTATCTCTGGCAGGGCAAACCACCAAGGATAGCTAAACATAAACTACAGTCTGCAAAGGAACGAGGGGGTACCAGATTTCCTGATTTTCTTAGATATCATCAAGCCTTTCTACTTAAGCAAGGTGCCCGATGGCTAGATACCTCAACAGACCGCCGACCAGTTTGGCTTGACATAGAAGAGGAGCTTTGTAGCCCAATTCCGTTGATCCATCTCCCCGGTATGTCCTATCAAGTAGATACCCGCCATCCACCAATGATTGTCGATACTTTAGCAGCCTTTAACACTCTCATTCTATCACTGGGCCCGAATGTATGTCCTCAGGATGGACTCCCGCTATGGAATAACCCCAGAATTCAAGTCTTAAATAGACCAATAGCCTGGAAACCCTGGTACTCCAGGGGGATCTGGACACCCCAACAGCTTTTCTCTGCAGCTCATTGGAAAACCTTTTCTGACTTACAAAAGGAATTTGCGTTACCAGCGAAACACTACTTTCAATTGATGCAGCTTCAACACTGCCTCAAAAGTGCTCGAATCATGCCGCCCTCTGCCCCTACTGAGGATGGGCTATTAGAGACAGTTCACTCCATTAGTAGCACACATGGGGTAGCCTCTAACTTTTATAAAATAATTTGTCAGGGTACAGATGCGGACACTTTTAGAGCTCAACAAGCCTGGGAGCGCGAACTGCAAACTACTATAACCCCTGTGCAATGGAGCGTTTTTTTGGAGTAAAGTAGTGCGGGTTTCCCGGTCTGCCTCTGTTACCCAAACTCTCTTCTTCTTTGCACACAGATGCTTTTATACCCCAGAAAAAATAGCCAAATGGACCCCAAATGCTAGGGACCTGTGTTGGTCTTGCCATACTGCTGTGGGAACCTTCGCTCATGTTATTTATGAATGTCCTCAACTGCAGGTCTATTGGGGGCGGGTCTGGGGTCGTATTCAATCTATCTTACACTTTCATGAACCTCTCTCTTGGAAGGTCGTGGGACTCCGCTCTGTGGCGGAGGTCCCCTCTCTTCCTAAGAAGGGTCGCTTTCTCCTTGATTTCATGCTGGGTATAGCTATATGCTTAATCACGAGGAATTGGAAGGATAGCTCTCGACTTACTGTCAATGAATGGTGGAACCTCGTCTGCTTATATAGTAAATATGAGCAGATGCCTCGGAGAGCTATTCCCCATGTCCAAACTCACTCTTGCTTGTCTAAATGGCAGATGCTTAATGATTATGTACAATCTGCTCATTGTTCCAACATGCCTGTATAATGTGCACTCATCATGTTTTAGATCACCGTTAGGTTTTGTAATACAATAATGTAAGTACACGCCCGCTTCGGGAATGCTTAGTTTCTTGAGAAGAAGCAGGGGGGGAGGGGGGTGGTAGGGGCTTACTTTGGTGTATGTATTACACGTTATGTATTTGTCTTTTAGCTGTATGTCTTCCTTTCCTTTGTTGTTATAAAACAAAAATAAAGAATTAAAAAAAAAAAAAAAGAAGAAGGACTACAAGGACCATGATCCCTCGGGTCCAAAAAGGTTTCCTACTTCTACAAGATAATTAAAATGTCCACATTGTCCCTTCAACAAGCTACCAGCAGGGGGCGGGGTGACAGTACATAAGTGTGCTTAGGAATTCTAAGCAGTTGGAGTTGTTTAATCTCTAATACAAACATTTACAAAATTTAAAACTATGTACATAAATGGACTTAGGACTTCATAAATGACCTGGAAATGGGAATAACAAGTGAGGTAATCAAATTCACAGATGACACAGAATTAGTCAAAGTTATTAAAACACAGGTGGACTGTGAAAAATTGCCAGAAGTCCTTGATAACTTGAAAGACTGGGCATCCAAATGGCAGATTAAATTTAATGTGAACAAATGTCATTCACTTCGGGAAGAACAACCCAAACTATGGTTACACGATGCAAGGTTCCACATTAGGAACCACCACCCAGGAAAAAGATTTAGGCATCATTATGGATAACATGTTAAAACCCTCCGCCCAGTGTGCAGCGGCAGCCAAGAAGGCAAATAGAATGCTAGGAATCATAAGGAAAGGAATGGAGAACAAATCCAAGGATTCTATTATGCCTCTGTATCATTCCATGGTGCAACCACATCTTGAATATTGTGTGCAATTCTTGTCGCCATATCTTAAAAAGGATATAGCAAAATTAGAGAAAAGGTACAGAGAAGAGTCACCAGAATGGTAAAGAGAATGTAAGGATACCCCTATGAGGAAAGGCTTGAAAGGTTAGGGCTCTTCAACCTGGAAAAGAGACGACTGAGGGGGAGATATGATAGAGGTCTATAAATTAATGAATGGAGTGGAATGGGTAAACGTAGATCAGTTGTTTACTCCTTCACAAAGGAGAAAGACTAGGGGATACTCAATGAAGCTACAATGTACTCCATTTAAGACTAATAAGAGAAAATATTTTTTAACTCAACGAGTAATCAAACTCTGGACTTCGTTAGTGGAGGAGTTAGTAAAAGCTGTTAGTGTAGCTCGGTTTAAAAATGGTTTGGACAAGTTCCTGGAGAAAAAGTCCATAAACCATTATTAAAGAGGACAAGGGAAATCCACTGCCTACCCCAGAATAAGCAATGTGAATTCTGTGTACCTTTTTGGGAACCTGACAGGTACCAGTGACCTGGATTGGCCAATGTTTGAAACAGGATACTCTGCTTGAACCTTGGTCTGACTCAGTATGGCATTTCATATACCAAGCGCTAATCCTGCCACACTTCGACTTTGCAAATGCCATATTACAAGGTCTCCCTCAATCCACTCTTAGCCCACTACAGATGGCCATGAATGCCGCAGCAAGAGTCCTCTACGGAGCCTCCAGAAGCGATCACGTAACTCCCATTCTTAAACAACTTCACTGGCTCCCCATCCATGGGAGGATCATCTTTAAAACCCTAGTACTATCATTCAAGGCAATCAAGGGTATCTCATCCTCCTCACTCACAGATCTGATTCACACTGTACCCCCCAACAGATCCAGAAGAACAACAGCCGTAAACCTACTGACAACCTCGAAGGCGTTGACAAAGTGCAACATGACAACCTCAAACAGAGCCTTCAGTTTCTATGTACCCAAATGCTGGAACGCTCTACCCTCTGACATAAGGGCCATTACTGACCTACTCCAGTTCAGGAAGGCACTCAAATACCACCTCTTCCTTCAATACTACCCTACCAGCAATTGAACCAGAGGAAGTGACCCACTCATGAACACACCATGCCGTTCTTGATATTATTAAGACCCTATTCTTTTCTATGTAATTATCTCATGTATATAGTTTACCCCGGTTCTCCAAGTTTGTACTCCTGTTCGATGTAAACCAAACAGCTTGTTGTTATGGTCTTTATGTTATAATGTAAACCGCGCTGATGCCGAATAGTGCGGTATATAAGAACTTGTAATAAATAAATAATAAATAAATAAATAAATTTCTTATGTTATGTTCTTATGTAAGTTAACACAAATTAAGTGCCATTGCTCCCATTGGAACAAAAGGGTTGTGGGCATTTAGCATGCATTAATTTCATTAAGGCACATTAAACCCTTTAACAAAAGGGCCCCAAGTGTATTTTCTCTGCATTAACTGGATGGGTAGATGCTGTGAATGCCCGAACAATTTATGGAGAGGCTTTGCAATTACCATATTTACTGCACTAACTGCAAACCTTTACTGTACCTTAGTAAAAGGGCCTCAAACTCATTTAAGGAATGTTGGCATTGTTTACTTCCCTGGTCAGTGCATTCGAAAAGGGACAGAGAATTATTCCCAAAATTCAAGCCTCTCTTCTCTCTCCTTCCTACTTCTTTAGATCATGGCCCAGTTTCAGAAAGGTATCTAATTCAGAGCACTGGAAGAAAACTAGAATAAAGAGACAATATGGTGACATAAAGTATTAAAAATGTATGTATTGGGGGCGGAGCCTGATGTCCAGCGGGTAAGACGCTTCGCGTTGAAGCTCCCGAGAGGCCTACTTAGAATCCTGACTTAATACCTATACAAACTTACTATTTCGCTCCGAGCTGACCGGGGTACATCGGGGGGGATGACGGCCCATAAACCAGCACGGTTGGACTTCGGGTCTCCTTCTTCTTCTCACGGAAAACGCTCCAAAACAGAGGTGTCTTCCCCACAGAAGATGGCTCCATTTCGTGAAAACCCCGAAATGCACCTGGAGATTCTAGAGGAAATACGCGGCGTGAAGGAATTGGTGCAGTCCAATGGAGAAGCGCTTCGAGCCATGCGAGAAGACTTTGGAGTGCTCCAGGACCGACTTGAAAGTCTCTCATTACGGCAGGACAATATGGCGGGGGTCCTCGACTCGCACGCGGTGCGCTTGGGCACACTGGACAAGGCTGAGCGCCAGATACAGAATCTTCAAAAGGAGTTAGAAGATAGCAATAATCGAGCCCGTCGCAACAATGTGAGGCTTATTGGAATACCAGAGGGGGTGGAAGCGGGAGATATGAGAGACTTCCTGCTCAAAACTCTTCCCTCCTTGCTGAAGATCACTTTTCATAGAGAACTGGAAATCGATCGTGCACACCGTGTTCCTACCCACATGGCGCTCAACCGAACGACCCCCCGGCCTATTATCTTTCGCTTGCTACGATATCAACAAGTGGAACAAATTTTAAATGCTGCCCGGGCGAACCATCATTTGGAATTTGAAGGTCACAAAGTCTCCTTCTTCCCTGATTTGGCAAAGCCTACCGTTGACCGTCGGAAGAAACTCCTTGCTTTTCGCCCTCGACTTCAACAACTACAGGCTCGCTTTGGCCTGTTGTATCCAGCGAAGCTCCGAGTGACTCTCCACAACCAAACCAGGACATTCGAAGATCCTGACCTACTATCAACATTTTTAGACTCCAAAGAAGCAGAGCAGATGCGCTAATCCAAAGACTTGGACTTTTATTTGCCGGCTCTGTCCGCCATTTTGAAGGGCCCGATGCGGCGGTCATAGTCAAGCACAGAGACTACCTGGACTTTCTTTCTTTCTTTCTATGACTTTTTTGTTTTGGTCTCCTATCCCTCCATGATGTGTGCCTCGGTCGGATTCGGAGCACGCACAGTCCTACAGGTTATGTGTTATTTCAATTTCGGCCTTCTCTGGGGCTTCTCCCCGCAGACTCATGGTCGCCAGTAATTTTTGGGGTTCTGCTTCTTCTCTACCGCGCAGCGGTTTTTCTTTTTTAATGTGGGGCGCTTCATTGTATTATCTAAGCTTATTTTCTTTTATGCCATATGTACAGCCAGCTACAGTCACTATGAGGGACATTGTGAAATTATGTGCGCTATCATGCTTAGAATTTTTACCTTTTCTGAATGGCCATATGTAAAATCTTATCACTCAACGTAAAAGGCATTAATAGTCCAATCAAAAGAAAGAAAATCCTTAGCTATCTTAGCCATGAGCATGCTGATTTAGCGTTTCTTCAGGAAACGCACTTAAACTCTGCTGAAACACTGAAACTCAATGCTAAACCTTACATGGTGGCTGCCTATTCTCCCGCCGTTTCCAAACGGTGCGGGGTAGCCATTCTGGTTAAGAAATCTTTGCAAGCTACTGTAATTGATACTAGCGCTGACAAGGAGGGTAGATGGGTCCGTGTGCACCTTAAGGTTGGAGATAGTGAATTCACGTGTATTTGCATTTATGCCCCGAATGTGGACAACCCTGCTTATTATGCACATATTGCGCAGTTGGCACAGGCCTCTGCCAATACTCCATTAATACTTGGTGGTGATTTTAATCAAGTGTTAGACCCTCTGATAGATAGACAGCCGCCTAGAACGAGTAGTCCACCCAAGAGTCTTGCTACCCTTACAGCTCTGATGCAAGATCTTGCGCTGGTAGATATATGGAGGTTGCTTCACCCCTCCGACTTAGAGTTTACTTTCTTTTCTGCCCCCCATCACTCCCAATCTAGAATAGATTTCTTTCTCATTTCCAAAGCACTGATTTCTCAAGTGGACACGGCTAGGACTCATCCTCTTCATATTTCAGATCATGCTGCCATATCTTTATCATTACATGTCACTGCGCGGGATGATTCTCCCCGAGCTTGGTTTTTTGATAGATCCCTACTAGGTCAAAAAGATTTTCAGGTTGATATAAAGGCCGCTATCCAAGATTATTTTCATTTTAACTCACCCCATGACACAGCGCGCTGGGCTTGGTGGGAGGGTTTTAAAGCATCTATCCGCGCAACTATAACTAGCTATCAAATTCGGCAGGGGAAACAAAGAAAGCAGCATTTGCTGATTCTGGAGCAGCAGATACAAGCTGGGGAGCGTCTCCTCACGTCCCGTACTGACCCATGTATTTTACTCCGTTTACAACGCTTGCGTTTTCAATACAATCAACTTTTGTACACTGCTGCTGTTAAAAATATAGAATCACAACAAGGGTTATATTATCGGGAAAATAACCGTGCTGGCAAATTATTAGCAAATGCCCTAAAAGGTCAAAAAGAAGCCAAGCGTGTCACCGCCCTCCGTAATCCGTCGGGGGGGGGGGGGGGGCTTGGTCACTAAAGATACCGAAATCTTAGAACTCTTTCGTGATTTTTATACTCGGCTTTATCAATCTGAATGTGATTTTGAGCCAGAAGTATTTGAACGCTTACTTTCAGGGGTACAAAGACCGACCCTATCTGACGAAGATAGAGGGGCCTTGGACACACCATTTACTGTCTCAGAAATTCATTCTGCTATCAAGAAATGTGCCTCAGGTCGAGCCGCAGGCCCAGACGGTCTCCCTGCTGAATTCTACAAAACCTTTCACGCTGACTTAGCTCCAGTTTTGAAACTTTATTTTTCTGCTCTGGCCGAGGAGGGTTCTCCTTCTGGGTCCTTTTCAATGGCAAATGTAGTAGTTTTTGAGAAAGAGGGGAGAGACCCGCAACTAACGGCTAATTATCGTCCCATTTCCCTCCTAAACGCGGACTATAAAATATTTGCCACCATTCTCTCCACCCGGCTCTCTGATAGGATGTCTACCTTAATACACCCAGATCAATGCTGTTTCATTCCTGGTAGATCAACTGCTGACAATGCTCGGACTCTATGCCATGTACTGACTACCGCAGTTAATCTTGATCGCCCATTTGTTGGCCTCTCACTTGATGCCGAGAAGGCCTTTGATCGTTTAGAGTGGCCCTTCCTGTTTGCAGTCCTCCGCTGGTACGGATTCGGGGAAGGTTTTCTCCGTTGTCTTCGCGCCATGTACGCACAGCCTACAGCCAGTATATGTGCCAATGCTTTAAAGTCTCAGCCTTTTCCCCTTCAACGCGGCACTCGCCAGGGATGCCCACTGTTTCCACTTCTTTTCGATCTTGCACTTGAACCCTTGGCTTTACTAATCCGGCAATCGGCGGAGATTCATGGAGTCCCCTTCACCCATAGGGAAATCAAAATTTCAGCGTATGCTGATGACCTTATGCTTTTTGTCTCTATAGACTCAGTACCGGCTGTTCTAGAGCAAATTGATAAATACTCACAACTGTCCGGCTATAAGATAAATTGGACCAAGTCGGTAGCCTTTCCATTAAATCCTTTGCTTCATCAGGCCGATATGCAACCCTTCCCCTTTCTATGGCAACCTCGCATGGTCAAATACCTTGGGGTTCACTATTGTTCTCCTTTGGCAGACACTATCTCCTTCAATGCCAAGGACTTAACCTCTAAAGTCCGGGCGCTTACTCACCGTTGGACTCCTTTAACACTTACCTGGTGGGGTCGATTAGAAACTATAAAAATGATGATTGTTCCGAAAGTGAATTATATTTTAGAAATGTTGCCCTGTCTCTTACCTCGACGTATATATAAAGATATAGAGGGCCTTCTGACTAGATACTTGTGGCAAAACAAGACACCTAGGATAGCGAAACATAAGCTGCAAGCAGATAAGGAAAATGGGGGTGTCAGATTCCCTGATTTCCTGAAGTATCATCAATCTTTTCTTCTCAAACAAGGCGCTCGTTGGCTGGAAGATCCAGCACCAAGTAGACCTGTGTGGCTAGACATAGAAGAGGACCTTTGCAAACCGATTCCTCTTTCTTTTCTCCCTGGTATGACTTTCCCATCAGACTCCCACTATCCACCAATGCTTTTGGACACCTTAGGTGCCTTTAATACTCTTATGCAATCTTTAGACTCCCGACTCTGTCCGTTAGACAAGCTCCCACTTTGGTACAATACTCGATTTCGAATACAAAATAAGCCGATGGCGTGGAGCCCCTGGTACACTAGGGGCATTTGGATTCCTAGTCAGTTGTTCCATGAAGGTCGCTGGAAAACTTTTAGTGAATTGCAAATTGAATTTGGTCTCCCAGCGAAACACTACTTTCAGTTGGTGCAACTTCAGCATTGCCTTCGGAGTGCTAGGGTGCTCCCGCCATCGGCCTCCCCTACACAAGGTTGGTCGGAGACTATCCGATCTATCGGTTGTTCATCGGGTGTAGCATCCAATTTTTACAAAACCTTATGTAATGCTATAACTAGAGATACCCCTATAGCGCAGAAAGCATGGGAGAGAGAATTGCATGTGACCTTAACCCCGGAGCAATGGAGCCTTGTCTGGAGTAGAGTGACACGGGTCTCCCGATCCGCCTCACTCACTCAGACACTCTTATTTCTAGCCCACCGGTGTTTTTACACTCCTGACAGATTAGCCAAATGGAACACTACTCAGGGCAATAGTTGTTGGACCTGTCATGCGGCCATTGGTTCACTACCTCATGTTATGTATGAATGTCCCGCACTACAGTATTACTGGCGTCGGGTCTGGGGTCGTATCCAGTCTATTTTACACTTTCATGAGCCCCTTTCTTGGAGGATAGTGGGACTTCGCTCAGCTGCGGGGATCCCCTCTCTTCCAAAAACGGCTTACTTCCTTTTAGACTTTATGCTTGGCATTGCTATTTCCCTAATTACGAAATACTGGAAAAATAGCTCCCATCTGAGCCCCAATGAATGGTGGAATCATGTCTGTCTCTACAGTAAATATGAACAAATACCTCGTATGTTTGCTTCCCCCATTCAGACTCCTCATCATCGGTCTAAATGGAAGATGCTCAATGACTATGTACATTCTGCTAAATGCTCTCATCTGACTGTCTAAATCTGTATATATCTTTGTCCCATGATTATTCTGTATCGTAGATACTCTTTTGATTGTTTTGATGTATAATCACTGTTGTTTGGAAGCGCTCACATGCTGACATAATCAGCTAGAGAAGAAGCGTGGGGGTGGGGGGTAATTGGGTTTACTTTTCCTTATTGTATACTTGTTTTGTCTCCTTTGGTGTGTTATTTCTTTTGTTTGTTGCAAAATGAAAATAAAAGTTTAAAAAAAAAAATGTATGTATTGCTTTATTGACAATTGTAAAGTTATATACCTTCAGTATACACAGTACTAATAAAATACAGATAAGTGGCATAGAGTTCTATAATTTAACCCTGGAATTCCTGAGACTTTTTGCACACACTGAATACCGTTGGGGTCATAAATGACTCTACGACGAATTTTAATTGTTAACCATGAAAAATTTAAACTAAACAGACAAAATATTATTCCAAATTAATTATTTATTGTGTGAAGGTTAAGTGTTTTGAAATTTAATGCTTTATCATAAAATTACATGAAAAAGAGTTGCCATGAAAGCAGTTTTTGCATGCACTTGATGAACACAGTAAAGTACTACAGTCATTTGCATGAGACACAGACAATTTCTGAATGTTCTTTGCAAACATTACGCTTTCAGGAGGTGCAAACTATGTTGCTTTTTTGTCTTTTTCTCTGGAACAGCAGTGACAACTTGCCCTTTTCTTTGGGATCCCGACATTGCAAACAGCATTAGTGGCTTCTTCAATGCTGGAAGAAGTCTCGCTGCAATTACTCTGAAGCAGCTGCTTTCCTAATTCCGAGAGGAATAGACGACGTGTGTGCTTTGACCTGGACTGCCATTCTGGATTTAGTGACATCCAAACAATTAAGGCGTTCAAAGCACTAATGTCCAACATGTTGTAGAAGCGTCTTGTCATTCGTTTTGTGGTATACGTGCGCAACATTTGATCTGCCATATCTACTCCACCTTTACTAGAATTATAGTCCAAGATCATGCGTGTTTTTTTGTCTGGACGTGTGTTATCTACTTCTTCTTGATCATGCAAACTGCTCAGAAGAACAACCACTTTTCCTTTCTTTGGGCAATAGGAAACCAGAGTGGCGTCATCACGAAAGGCAAACAGGGAAATGAATACCTCTCGGCCCTTTGCTGTTACAAATTCTGGAGGTAATTCTTTTCTGTTCTTTCAAATTGTCCCCAAAAGTGTCATTTGTTTTTCTAGCAAGTTCCGGGACAGGGATAAACTGCAGAAGAAATTGTCAACAGTAACATTTCTGCCAGATCGCGTCAATCCTTCAGTGAGTTGCAGCACAACCCTTTCACCCTGATTCTGTTCCCTGTTTTGTCCGAGTTCCCTTCCTGTATATACTTGAAGACGCAGAACATATGACGTTGCACTGTCACACAACATCCATAGCTTTATGCCATATTTCCCAGGTTTGCTGGGAATATATTGTCTGAACGGAACACGGTCACGAAATGTAAGCAGTTGCTCATCCACGGTAATATTTTCACCAGGAACAAAGGTGTCACTTAGAGTTGCTTCCCAGGTATCAAAAACGTGTCTGATTGGAGCAAGCTTATCCACGCCTCATTGTTCACGTCTGTTGGTTGCATCATCAAATCTGAGAGCACAAGAAATTTGCTGAAAACCGTTATGGGCTATATTTTTGCTGAAAACAGAACGACCATCTTCAAGGTTCCACAACTGAACTATGGATTCATTTCGTGACTTGTACACGCCTGAGAGGATTAGAAGACCAAGAAAACGTTGAAATTCTCCGTCTGTCAAAACTTTCCAGGTGTCGTCATAAATGTGTCTTCCTTTTTTGCTCGTCCACATCATGATTTCATTCAATAAGTTCTTCCTCATGAACAAGTGGAATGCTGCAAGAGGGCCATCAACATTTCGTACAGCATACCTTGTAGGACCTTGTTATACGGGCATGACATTAGCTCTGGCGGATCTTCCAGCAGCTTGTTTTATAGGTTTCCTGTTCCATGATGTGGCATCCTTAGATAAATAGGCTTCAATGGCAACATTTGTGCTTATAGTTGATGACCTCTTAGCTCCTCTACGACCACAACTAAGATTTCTCACAGATGATACTGACACCGAGCACAGAAGAGAGCTTTCTGGTTAAATTTAGTACCCAGCAGAGAGCTTGTAGTTTAAATTTCATAAGAAGTTAGAGCCTAGCAGCAGCTAAGAACTATAATTTAAATCAAATCAGAATTTAGCTTACCTCAGCAGCACAAGACAGGGTACTGTATAGCAGCCTTCTTTTAATAAGTGTTATTTCCCTCCCTCCCACCCCTGGGATAATCATAGCTTTATAGGTACTTACACATCTTAAAAGACAGGAGGTGCTTTCAGGTGAAGCTCATTACCCAAATCAGTCATACACTAAGGACCTGAGATTAATTAAGCTTCAGGTGAACAAGATATATTAAATGTATTAGGTACAGTTTTATTGGTATAAATACCCATAGCAACCCCTAGTAAGTAAGAACTTAAAGATCTAGACACAAACTTAAAACTAAGATGCAGACAGCAGTCCAGCAGCGGGATGGGGGCTTTCCAGTCTTTTGCATTGAGTGTCACATGTATGATTTTCTCCCAGTTGCTGAGAGGTCTTACGTGTGCACTAGGTGCAAGGAGCTCTTTGCTCTCAGGGAACAAGTCCGTTCTCTAGAGGCTAAAGTAGCAGACTTGGAAAACATAAGACAGACAGAGAGGTACATAGACGAGACCTACAGGGATATAGTTCTGAAGTCCCACCTCCAGTCTGGCAGCACCCCTGTTGCCATGGAGAAGAGAGATCACGTGACATGAGAGCATCACCCTGGTGTGGCAGGAAGTGATCCTGTAACTAGGACCTGTCCTACAGGTGATGTAAAACCCTCTCGCACTGAGGAAGTTTCTCCTGGGCCATGTGCCCATGAGGGAAGGGTTAGGACAGCCGTTATAGTTGGTGATTCGATCATTAGGCATGTAGATAGCTGGGTGGCTGGTGGATGTGAGGATCGCCTGGTAACATGCCTGCCTGGTGCGAACGTAGCGGACCTCACGCGCCACCTAGATAAGGTCTTAGATAGTGCTGGGGAGGAGTCAGCTGTCTTGGTACATGTCGGTACCAATGACATAGGAAAATGTGGTAGGGAGGTTCTGGAGGCAAAATTTAGGCTTTTAGGTAGGAAGTTGAAATCCAGAACTTCCAGGGTAGCATTCTCCGAAATGCTTCCTGTTCCACGCGCAGGACCCAAAAGGCAGGCAGAGCTCCGGAATCTCAATGTGTGGATGAGACAATGGTGCAGAGATGAGGGTTTTGGATTTGTTAGGAACTGGGGAACATTCTGGGGAAAGGAGGGGCTCCTCCAAAGGGATGGGCTTCACCTTAACCGGGATGGAACCAGGCTGCTGGCATTAACCTTTAAAAAGGAGATAGAGCAGCTTTTAAACTAGATATTAGGGGAAAGCCGACAGTCGCCCAAGAGCGGATGGTTTGGAAGAATGTATCCTTGAAGGATACTACCAAAAGCAGAGAGATTCCACAAAAGAGTAAATTAGCCCAAATGCCCTCAAGTATGGAGCAGACAGAGCTTAAAGATCCCAATTTACCCATGTCTAACAATAGCCAAATTAACATGAATAAAATACATTCTCTAAAATGCTTGTATGCAAATGCTAGAAGTCTAAAGAATAAGATGGGAGAGTTAGAATATATAGCACTAAATGAAAGGTTAGATATGATTGGAATATCAGAGACATGGTGGAAGGAGGACAACCAGTGGGACACTGTGATACCTGGGTACAAACTATATCGTAATGATAGAGCTGATCAAATTGGTGGAGGGGTTGCGCTCTATGTTAGAGAGGGCATTGACTCAGAAAGGATTAAAGTTTTGCAGGAAACAAAATCTGCTGTAGAATCTATATGGATTGAAATTCCATATAAAAGGGGGAAGGCAATGGCAGTGGGGGTGTACTATCGAGCACCTGGCGAGAATGACCAAATGGATGATGAAATGCTCAAAGAAATCAAGGAAGCTAACAAATGTTACAGAGCAGTAATAATAATGGGTGATTGCAATTACCCCGGTATCGACTGGGTCAGTGTCACGTCAGGACATGCTAGGGAGATAAAGTTCCTAGATGAAATAAATGACTGCTTCTTGGAGCAGCTGGTTCATGAACCGACCAGAGGGAAAGCCATATTAGACCTAGTCCTTAGTGGAACACCAGATCTAGTGCAAGAGATAAGGGTGTTGGGGCCACTTGGCAATAGTGATCATAGCATGATCGCCTTTGATTTAATTAGTGGAGGAGGGTGTTGTGAAGTACAAGGTTCAGAGCCGATGGAAACAGAGGATTCACTGCAAAGTGAAACCAGAATTGACAGATTTGAAACAAGCATGGAGGGTTGGCATGGAAACCCCAAACAAAAGACATCACAGTGTGCTAGGGAATGCCCATCCCCTGAGCTAGCTCCTGCTTCATCAGGGAAGAGGGAACAGCTGGTGGGAGGTGTGGCCAGGCCCAACGGAAAAAGAAACACAGATAAAAACTCTTTAGTTAAGGATAGAGGGAGCACAGGAGGGAGCACAGGAGGAGTGGAGAAAACGGAAGGAACGAGGAGAGCAGAGAAGGATAGATATCCCGAGGGCAGCCAAGGTTTGTGGCTGGGAGAAGAGAAAAGGGAAGGGAATCCAAATCTCACTCGGAGAAACTTCTCAGAGGAAGAGAGCTGTGAAAGACATACAATTCCAGCTCACAGAGAGCAGTGCTCAACTACCAAAAGCACTGGGGATTTTTACCACTCTAAAAGCAAAGACGTTTATTCTGGGAACCAGAGAAGACAGCCATGCTGTGCTCATTACAGTCATCCTGAAGGTAAAGCTTATTTCCCAAATACAAAACTTTTATCAGAAAGGAGAGAAAAGTTTTACCTACCATTTTGTAGCCAAGGGAGATTCCTGGGGGAAAGCAGTTTAAAAGGCAGACACAGAACTTCCCATAGCCAAGCAGAAGAGGGAAGCGTGCATCCTTTCAGTTACCGGGAGCTGTGTGCACAAGAATCCAAACACCCAGACTCCTCTAGCAGGTTGGGGGAAGGGAACCCTTTGATTGAAGCAGAGAGGTTTGCACGGCAGACAGAAGAACCCTCTCTAAGAGACATTGAAGGAGAAGGTGATCCTATGCAGTGGGATTCTTATCAACCCCCAGTGTCTGAAGTGTATATGGACTGCTCGTATATGATAGCAGACAATGTGCAATCCCTTTGTTAATATTGCTGAATTTTGCTAAAGAAGAAAACAGCCAAAAGGAGCATTTTGGAGAGAAACACTGTTTTATTCTTTTGTGCCTTAAAAGCTGAGAATAAGCACTTATCTGAGTTACATATTTTTGTTCACACCAGAAGCATGGTTTCTTTGTTAATATAACCTTCTGTTCATGGTCAACAATATCCAACCCCGGGAGGGGAAATAAATCCTTATTTAACCTGAACCACTCGTGTACAACTTGGAATCATTTCAGTGCTGTGGAACTACGTTACCCAGGAGGCCCTTCCAAACCTCCATTAAGTAGTTTTCAGCACAAGAAGCACAACTGCCCACTCGCCTTGCTCATGCTATATGCCTCTGGGAGGGTGAGTGGTGACAAGGGATAGTAAGGAAATCCACAGTACTACCTTTTAACTTTCGAAAGGGAGACTATGATAAAATGAGGAAAACAGTTAAGAAAAAACTAAAAGGAGCAGTTGCAAAGGTTAAAGACGTACATCAAGCTTGGGTGTTGTTGAAAAATACTATCTTGGAAGCCTAGACCAACTGTATTCCACGCTTTAAGAAAAGTGGAAGGAAGTCAAAAAAACTGCAAGCATGGTTTAAAGGTGAGGTCAGAGAGGCTTTTATTGCCAAAAAAGCATCTTTCAGGAAATGGAAAAAAGAGCCAAACGACGAAACCTGGAAACAGCACAAGCACTGGCAAGTCAAAAGCAAGGCATTGATAAGGCAGGCAAAGAGAGAATTTGAGAAGAAGCTTGCTGCGGAAGCAAAAACCTGAAATAAAGACCTTTTCAAGTAGATTCGTAGCAAAAAACCTGTGAGAGAGTCAGTTGGTCCATTAGATGATAAAGGGGTTGAAGGAGCACTAAGAGGCAACAAGGCGATAGCGGAGAGACTGAATGAATTCTTTGCTTCGGTCTTTACTGAGGAAGATGTAGGGATGTTACCCATGACTGAAGTGGTATTTAAAGGTGCGGAAGAATTGAAGGAAATATCGATACATCGGGAAGATGTCTTACAACTATTAGATAAACTGAAGAATAGCAAATCACCTGGGCCGGATGGTATACATCCAAGGGTGTTGAAAGAACTGAAATATGAGATTGCAGACCTGCTATCAATAATCTGTGAACTATCATTAAAATCATCTCTAATACCTGAAGATTGGAGGATCGCCAATGTAACACCAATTTTTAAAAAGGGTTCCAGGGGTGATCTGGGAAACTACAGACCGGTGAGCCTGACGTCAGTACCAGGAAAAATGGTAGAAACCATCATAAAGAATAAAATTACTCAGCATGTAGATAGTCACAACCTAATGGGAGACAGCCAACATGGCTTTAGACAAGGAAGTTCTTGTCTTACTAATCTGTTATGTTTTTTTGAAGGAGTGGATAAACAGGTGGACAAAGGTGAGTCGGTTGATATTGTGTATCTGGACTTTCAGAAAGCCTTTGACAAGGTCCCTCATCAGAGACTTTTGGCAAAACTAAAGAGTCATGGGATAGGAGGCAGTGTACTATTGTGGATCAGGAACTGGTTAAAAGATAGAAAGCAGAGGGTAGGGCTAAATGGCCAATTTTCCCAATGGAGAAAGGTGAATAGTGGTGTACCCCAGGGATCTGTGCTGGGTCCGCTGCTTTTTGACATATTCATAAATTACCTGGAAAGTGGAATAACGAGTGAGGTTATCAAATTTGAAGATGACACAAAACTATTTAAAGTTGTTAAAACCCAAGAGGATTGTGAAAAATTGCAAGAGGATCTTGATGAATTGGAAGACTGGGCATCAAAATGGCTGATGAAATTTAATGTGGACAAGTGCAAGGTTATGCACCTAGGGAAGAACAACCCAAACTATGGTTACACGATGCAAGGTTCCACATTAGGAACCACCACCCAGGAAAAAGATTTAGGCGTCATTGTGGATACCATGTTAAAACCCTCGGCCCAGTGTGCAGCGGCGGCTAAGAGAGAAAATAGAATGCTAGGTATGATAAGGAAAGGAATGGAAAATAAAACAAAAGATATTATAATGCCTCTATATCGTTCCATGGTGAGACCGCACCTTGAATTTTGTGTGCAATTCTGGTCGCCGTATCTTAAAAAGGATATAGCGATTTTAGAAATGGTTCAGAGAAGAGCCACCAAAATGGTAAAGGGGATGGAAGGATACTCCTATGAAGAAAGGCTAAAAAGGTTAGGGCTCTTTAACCTGGAAAAGAGACGGCTGAGGGGAGATATGATAGAAGTCTATAAATTAATGAACGGAGTGGAATGGGTAAACGTAGATCGATTGTTTACGTTATCAGAATATAGAAAGACTAGGGGACATGCAATGAAGCTACAGGGTAAACTATTTAAGACTAATAAAAGAAAATATTTTTTCACTCAATGTGTAATCAAACTCTGGAATTTGTTACCGGAGGATGTAGTAAAGGCTGTTAGTGTAGCTGGGTTTAAAAAAGGTTTGGACAAGTTCCTGGAGGAAAGGTCCATAAGCCATTATTAAGAAGTGACCGAAGATATCAATGCTTGACCCAGTACAAGCATTGTGGAACTTGTGTCTCTTGGGAAAAGTGCTAGGTACATATGACCTAGATTGGCCACTGTTGGAAACAGAATACTGGGCTTGATGGACCTTGGTCTGACCCAGTATGGCATATCTTATGTTCTTATGACTCCTTCTTATGACTGCCTTCTTCCCCGTCCAGCACAGCCTCGACCTTTGCCTCGACCTGTAACTTGACTCTTTGTTGCAGGCGATGTTACCGGCTCAACATCAGTCTCACATTCACTTGGTGACCAACTGCTGTTGCCATCTGAATCATGACTGTCATCATCAGATTTATTGCCCGAACTTGGCTGATATGCTTCTTCGCTTGCTGAATATGCTGCATCATCAGATGACTCAGAGCCGTCACTGTCAGCATCTCGTTGTAATATTTCTCTTACTTGGGCAGCTGAATACTTTCGTTTTGACATCATAAGCAATAACCTAAAATAAATAAACAAAGATAAAGTTGAATAAAATGCAAAGCAGTTTTACTATAGGTGTAAATCATGGTGTAAATCATAGGTGTAAATCATGGTGTAATCATGGTTTTACTATAGGTGTAAACTATAGGTGTAAATCATGATGAACGAGCTGAAAGCCTTTAGATTTCATCGGAAATAATGAGAGAACATACGATATCAATTACAGAAAATGTGTAATTTTCATAAAATAAGAGTACAAAAAATGAATGATACATTATTAATGATAAATACCTTTGTCAGATCAAAAAATTCACAAAACTGCAAATTGTATCACGATCCAAACCGGACGTAAGCAACTGGGGTCAAAAATGACCCCACTGGTACTCTGTGCTGCAATTCATCACTAGCGTCACCTAGCGGATGAAAATTATTCCTCTCATGGCGCAATATAAAGAGAATATTGACATGTGAAAAGTCATAAAAAGATTGCATTCTTGAACAACTAGCTTCCGAGATACGCGTTGTGAAACTTGAATTGGGGTCACTTTTGACCCCATCGGTACTCCCAGGGTTAAATCACAAACTGCATCCTTTGTTTATTTCTCACCTTTTACCTAACAAATTATCTGGGAAGTCTGATCTCTAGATGCCAACAGAGAACCAAAGTGTTAATGAGATCATCCAGATAGGCTCTACCATTACCTGAAACCCTCCACTAGAATTATAATTGAGTATTTGCTTGAATTAGTGTGCTAGCATCATAAATATGATTTGGGATTTATGAATATTCTTCAGAGTCCTATCAAAAGGGCAAACGGCACTACTTAGATTAACTGGCATATGCACTAAGAAAAGAAAAGAGATCTCTGTTAAAACAATGGGGAATACATTTATCATCTTGACATTTCTATTAACTGCTTGCTGCTGACCCTTTCCACTGACTGTTATTGGCAAATACCCTGAAATGACTATTTCCAGCAGAGGTGAAGTTGTTTACGATGCATGGATAACTGTCTATTTTGAAGACATTTTTCATCAGGTGCCCATGTAGGCAGGTATCCATCATGGCTGGTGTTAGGGAGGTGTAAGCAGGGCAATTGCTCTGGGCTTCCATGCTACACAGGGCCCCAAACCTGCCCGCAGCTGAAGGCATAGCCCACTGGTAGGATTTGGGGGCCCCTCACAAACCTCTGCCCTGGGCCACATCTACCACAGTCCTTATACTCATTTACATGCAGGTCCTTACATGCATGCAATTTACCCTACATTTTCAAACTTCTGCTCTGTGAGATCTGATGATACTGAGCAAAAATCTACACATACCGGATACCTTCTTCTGCTTAGTTTACTGTCTACACAGATTATAGCTCCCTCTATTTTCCTGGGCATGGAGGACAGATAGAGGCACATTTTGACATGGCCATCCAGCCCCTTGTGTGGCTGACCAGAAGCACAATCACCCAAGGGTAGACCCAGTTCTGATCCTGCAGGAGCTAGACGTGTCTGTGGGATCAGAATTTGGTCTATGACCCAAACGTGCAGGCTGGGCCCCGATTCTGGTCAGCTTGCACACATAGCAGATTCCCTGCTACCTCAGTCGGGCTCCTGAATGGAGCAGTAGTGCCAAGGCTTCCCATCACCATGGCACCACGGCTCAATTCAGGAACCGCAAATGCTGGCCGCAGCAGATATTTATTTTTCCCTGCAGTTGGACCCTTGATCCAGCCTCCTATGGCCAGGGTCTGGCTGTGGGGATCTTCATGCAACCCCCTACCTTGTGGCATGGCCCAGGGGCATGATCTCCCGACATCCAGGAGGACTTATTCCACCTCTGTGGTGGAATAAGTCCCACATCCATGTTCACGATCCCGGATGTATAGGGACAACCTCAGAATCAGCCCTATACATCCAGGGTCGCAGCCTGCTTATGCCCCGTCCTTGCTCCGCCTCAGTAACACCCCGTCCCGCTCCCATCTAAACCTCCCCATACAAACGAGCTGTTCATACAGGGAGGCAGTAGCCGGGTTGGCAGGGGAGCAAATAGTGGGGATGGACGTCCAATCTGGATGCCCATCCCCGCTATTCTCTATACTGAATGACCCCCATAACTGACATCTCTTCAAGGAACAAGATGCCTAATTAAACAAGGCAAGGCCTGCAGTTTGTTTCAAACCTGTTCCTGCTGGAAGAAGAGCACTTATTTTCATAAAATAGGAGGTGGAGGAAACAGGCTGCTATATCTACCTCTTGACACTCCCACCTTTATGGTACAACTAGCACACTCATTTCTGTGTGAACTGGAGTGTATTAAAAGGAATACCGAACAGCTGAGAATCCATGAGCAGAACAGGCTAGGCCTCTTCCAGGTTTCACTTTGTCACATTGCTGGTGAGTAGAAAGAATTACCAGGAGTGTGCATGACCAAAAAAATCTTCAGTTTGTGGTAGTTTAAAATCATTTTTCACTAAGTTTCTCATGTTCCCTAGGTTTTTCTCATGTTTTCCACACATTCATTTTAAGTGTGTGCCTTGTATGTATCTAAGAACTTTTTTATACACATATTACTTCATTAGTATAAGCATGAATAAGCTATTTGCACAGATTTAAAATATTTAGGCACCCAAATGAATTGAATACATGTTCATGAATGCACATCACTAATAACTGTAGAAAGAGATCTGCTATAACTTTGATTATCTATGAGCACTATCACCATAAGTTAAATATTTGTGAACCTCTGTGAATGCATCACTCTCTGTTACACACATATATAGTGAGGATGTGCACAGGTCCGTACCGAGCCATAATTATGCCCTGTGCGACTTGCACATATGATGCGCCCACCCCCACTCCCCCGTCATCACCTCAGTGCAGGGCCGGATTTACCTTGAGTGAGGCCCTACGCCAACAAAAATTGTGGGCCCCCAGCAGGGGCGGCCCAAGGGGGGTGCGGACCTCATTTGCATAAGGGGCCTCATTTGCATAAATATTTGCATAATGTTACCATATACAGTCAAACCTCGGTTTTCATGATTAATCCGTTCGAAAAAGTCTGACTAAAACCAAAACGTATGAAAACTGAAGCAATATTTCCCATAAGAAATAATGTAAATCCAATTAATCCGTTCCAGACACCCAAAAATATTCACAAAAAATACATTTTATAGAGAATAACTATATTTTTACATACAGAAAACAATGAGAAATAAATATAAATGACTAATGAAATGGATAAATGAACATTTAACATCACTGAAAGCAAGCTAAGTACAGTACTGTACAGTACAGTATGTTAACATCTGGCCTTAGCCACCCCTGACAAGCTGCTGTGCCCAGCTCTCTTCGGAATCACATTGAATTCAGTCCATTAAAATACCTTTACATTATCTGCTCAATGCTTCAGAATGGCAGAAAATCTTAATGATATAGCTTCAGACGTACCCTGCAAGAGAAAGAACTGCCTCCCACATTCATGCAACATCTCCTGCTTACGTTGACAGCTTTTCTTCCCTGCTACTGGGACAAAATCTCAGTCAAAAGACGTTGAAAACCGAAGCAATGCATGAAAACCGGGACAAAATCTCAGTTAGAAAAGACGTTGAAAACCGAAGCGTATGAAAACCGGGGCAAATGAAAACCGAGGTTTGACTGTACTAACTTTTAGTAAACGTGCCTCTTAATGAGTGTATGGATAAAGAAAGACTAAAAGATTTCTACATTACTATAATCCAGTGCCAACTGCCAGACACATTAGGAACTACTACAAACACTGCCCATAGTAAACCCGCCGTATCCTAACAGCACTACCAGGACTCACAAAGCACCATACTCTACCAATCAAAAGGCAACACTGCAAATATTAAACCAATACATTTCAGAGAACAACAATACATGACCTACTGGGGAAAGAGAACAAGTGGCAATGTCAAATAGGAATTATATAAACAGAACACCTCAGCTCAGTTACACATGCAGAACATAGACCATCACCAAACAAGTAATCACAATTTAGAAATAGGAAGACAATAATTAAACTGGGAATCCCAAAAGCCAAACTTGGAATGTACAACACTGTAGAAATAAAACTATACATTAATTTGCTCTTGTACTAAACAAAGCGCAGATGTTAATGATGCACATTTACCAGAGCTGACATATTCCAATTAATAAATTCAAAATAAAGAGATATTTTTCTACCTTTTGTGCATTTTTTTCAGCTGCAATTGCTCCAGCCACTTTCTTCTGGTTTCTTCGTGTCTTCTGCTAACTCTCCATCGTCTGCTGTCCATTTGTCCTTTCTTCTCTCTTCTAGATTTTTTTCCATTCTCTCTCTACATCTGCTTTAACATACTAATCTTTCTCCTTTTGCTCTTTCCTCATTCCTATTTCATCCACTCAAATTTTACCCCTCCATCCTCAATCCCCACTTACTCTCCCAATACCCGGCCAATTGTAGATTTTTTATCCCTCCCACACAAAATATTTTTCCCTTCTCCATTTTACTCTTCCAGCCCCATCCCATTCTAATCCTCCCCCAACATCAGCTCCCTTCTAGTTCCAGCCTCACCCAGCATCCATTCCCTTCTAGTCCCTGCATCAGCCCATTTCCAGTCCTAGCCATCCATCAGCCCATTTCCAGTCCTAGCAACCCCCCAACCCAATACCAGTCCTAGCCCCCCCATCACCCCACTTACAGTCCTTAACCCCCCATCACCCCATTTTCAGTCCTTAACCCCCCATCACCCCATTTTCAGTTTATGCCCCCCCTTTACCCCATTACCAGTCCTAACCCCCCATCAGCCCACTTCCAGTCCTAACCCCATCAACCCATTTCCAGTCAGCCCCCCATAGCCCATTGCCAGTCCTACCCCCCCCCCATCAGCCCACAGCCCATTACCAGTCCTAACCCCATCATCTCACCTCCAGTTTTAACCCCCCAGCCCATTTCCAGTCCTAGCCCCCCATAGCCCATTACCAGACAACCCCCATCAGCCCACAGCCCATTACCAGTCTTAACCCCCCCAAAGCCCATTACCAGTTCTAACCCCCCCCCCAACAGCCCATTACCAGTCCTAACCCCCCAGCCCATTTCCAGTCCTAGCCCCCCCCATAGCCCATTACCAGACAGCCCCCATCAGCCCACAGCCCATTACCAGTCTTAACCCCCCCCCAAAGCCCACTGCCAGTTCTAAGCCCCCCCAAAAGCCCACAGTCCATTACCAGTCCTAACCCCATCAGCCCACCTCTAGCCTTAACCCCCCCCCAGCCCAGCCCAGCCCAGCCCAGCCCAGCCCAGCCCATTTCCAGCCCCAGCCCCCCAATAGCCCATTACCAGTCCTACCCCCCCATAGCCCATTACCAGCCCTACCCCCCCAGTCCATTTCCAGCCCCAGCCCCCCCCATAGCCCATTACCAGTCCTACCCCCCCATAGCCCATTACCAGTCCTACCCCCCCAGTCCATTTCCAGCCCCAGCCCTCCCAATAGCCCATTACCAGTCCTACCCCCCACATAGCCCATTACCAGTCCTACCCCCCCATAGCCCATTACCATCCCCACCCCCCCCCCCCCCGTCCATTTCCAGCCCCAGCCCCCCAATAGCCCATTACCAGTCCTACCCCCCCCGGCCTAAAGTAAAATTTAATTAAAAACAAAAACCTGGTGGCTGCCGCCGCGGGGCCCCCTCTGCTGCCGCGGGGGCCCCGTCTACAAGCTGAAGCCGTCAGGTCGGGTCGGGTCGGGTCTCTCTCTCCCTCCCTCCCTCGCTGCAGGCTGCAGGCTGCGAGAGACGCGAAGGGAGAGCGTCTCCTCGCGTCTGTGTTAAGCCCGCAGGGGCTGATGGGAAATCCCATCAGCCCCTGCGGGCTTAACACAGACGCGAGGAGACGCTCTATCTTCGCGTCTCTCGCAGCCTGCAGCGAGGGAGGGAGGGAGGGAGGGAGGGAGAGACCAGACCAGACCAGACCAGACCAGACCCGACCCGACCCGACCCGACGGGACGGCTTCAGCTTGTAGACGGGGCCCCCGCGGCAGCAGAGGGGGCCCCGCGGCGGCAGCCACCAGGTTTTTTTTTTTAATTGTGTTAAAAAAAATTACCTGGTTCTTTTTTTGTGGGCCCCTGCCGGCTGTGGGCCCTACGCCATGGCGTACATGGCGTATAGGTAAATCCGGCCCTGCCTCAGTGCCTTCATGTCCAGCCGGCTGCCCACCCTTGCCCTGCTGCTGCCACTTTTTGTCTTCTTGGAGGCAGCAACTTCCAGTTTTGAAAAACCCCACGCGGGTCTTGTATGCAGTTCTGGTCCTTCCCTCCCTCTCAGCCAACTGGTTCCAGATGCACCCGACATGCTTGAGCCAGTCCTGGGTTTACCCCATTGCATGCAGGGACTTGTAGTTTTCCATTTCATATGGAGTGCAATGGATAATTCAGTACTAAATATCCCTGCATGCAATGGGATAAACCCAGGAGTGGATCAAGCTTGTCGGGCGCATCTGGAACTAGTTGGCAACCCTACTCTGATGTAGGTCACGTCAGAGGAGGGAGGGACCAGGCCAGCCATTCAAATGCGGGTCTTTGCAACTCTGAATTTGAATGGCTGGCCTGGTCCCTCCCTCCTCTGACGCAACCTACATCAGAAAAGTGAGGGAGGGACCAGAACTGCATACAAGCGCAGAGTTGAAGGACCCGCATGGGGCTTTTTCTTTTTAAATTGGAAGTCAGGTCTGTTTCACTGGTGCCTATGCCACTGCCTCTGAGAAAACAAAAAGTAGCAGCGTCAGGGCAACAGCAGGCAGCATTAGGGGGGGAGCCGAGTCCGACAGACCAAAATGCACCCATAAGTCTTTGCGCCCTGTGAGGCTGCACTGCTCACACAAGGCTAGGTACGGCACTGGATGCGCATTCATTTGAAATTAAATAAAAAGCTCAGCCAACAAGGTTGCTTCATTTTTTTTCTTTTTCAAATGAAACAAAATAATAGAACTAATAAACTGATTTTTTTTCCCCATTTTCTTTCGCATTGATGACTTTGTGCAATTAGGAGGTAACTTTTTAACAGGGCATCCAAATTAATAGGACAGAAAGGCATTTATTTTTAGCCTATTTTATAAATGCACATAGACAATACTAGCATAAATCCTGCAGAAATTGTGCCTATATTGATTGCTCAGATGTTACAGCTGCTCGAGAGAAGGTTAAATGTTAGCTTGTGAAGTATGCACGCACATATGTGTTTTATGAAATATGCATATAAATTGCAACTCTGATTATGCTCTGCCAAACTCCACCTATGTTCATACCTATGGTATATGTAGATGCTGGCTTGCATTACACGTACTTTTAGACATGACCTAATTTTATAAGAGCTCATTTACACAGGTGTGGAAAGCAATTTTCTAAGCGGCCCCTAAATGCATATTTCACCCATAACTGCAGCGGGCATGCTAAGTGCAAATAAACAAAAAATATATAATTGTTCCCGATGTAAGAAACTTAGTACAGTTGTTTTACTCTTCTCTTAATGCTGTATATTTCCATCAGCTTTGGACAGGTGTAAAGATACAGCAGAGAGCAAAAGCAGATCCCTGATCCCTGCTGACCAATTTCAAAACACCCCACCCCCAATCTCCTAAAAAAAATCACTGGTGGCCCCAGTGTCACCCCTCCCAATCAATGATCATCACAAGCATAAGTGGTCCCAGTTGCCCCCTAGCTCCCATCCCTGAGTCCCCCCAAAAAACAACACTGGCTAATGGCCATTAGCCCCCCCTTCCCTCAAGAAAAGTTATATACCCCTGCTCCACCCACCTCAGAGCTCCTCCCATACCTCCCAGTACCTTCAAAGTTGGTGGGAGGTAGAAGCACTGCCTAAATGCTCCTGCCTCTGCACCGTAATCGTTCAAGATTGCAGCACTCGTCCCGATGAATTACAACATGGAGGGCCAGTCTGCCAAATAAGGCAAAAATTCCCTTATTTGACAGATTGATACTCCCATCCCATGGTGCACCCTGGGACACTCAGCACAGGGTCAGCAGACTGCATAACCTTGCTCTGTGTGCTCCAGGATACATCATGAGGATAGGGTCAGTCTGCCAAATAAGGCATACTTTTCCACTAGTTGGTATTTCATAAGAGATCATTTATACACGTATGTGGTCACATGTATGTTTAGATGGCTAAAATATTCCCCCCCCCCCCCAATTTGGTGTGCACCTGTTGCCTAAATTTATGTACCTCCTTATAAAATCACTAGGCATGTGCATCCGTTTTCATCTGAATGGAAAAATCAACAAAAATCATGATTTTTAGTTTGTCCTGGTGGCAACTGAGTATGCATGCTCAGAAGATTTTCAGGAATCACCATATATAAATTTCATTTTTGTCATACATGTGATGGGCCAGACACACTGGATCCAATCTAGGATGTGGAGGAGGTCGGGGAGTGGTCACCAACAGTCAAATAGCCAGGCAAGATACAAGATCTAAATGTAGGCAACCCCCCTCCAAAAAAGTCAAATTGTAAAAAAGAGATCATCTAAAGCAGTGGTTCCCAACCCAGTCCTCTGGTACCCCCAGTTCAGTCAGGATTTCAGGATATCCACAACGAATATGCTTGAGATAGATCTGCATGCACTGCTTCCATTGTATGCAGATCTATCTCATGCATATTCACTGTGAATACCCTGAAAATCTGAGTGGCCTGGGGATACCCAAGGACTGGGTTGAGAACCATTGATCTAAAGCAAAGGAAAGAGACCTTCTTGGGTTACAGACATCACTCATTTATCCACAAGAAACGTCTCCAAAAACGTATCTAGTCCCCTGAAAAGTAACTAAACACTTATCGAGGAATCTCATGTAAAAGGTCGCTCCTATAGCCAAAACACCAAGGGGTATGCTTATTAAAGGGTGTTGAGGTAACAGGCGTTAATGGCAGAGATAAGGGGTGTTACATGAGTAAAGGGTGCTGGGCAGGTAGGAGGTATTCCGGTGGAAAGGGCACTACGGGTCGTTTATTTATTTATTTAAACATATTTTTATACCTCCCCTTCCAGAGATCAGGAGTGGTTTACAGCATAACAGGCAAACTAAAGCTTTTACATGGAACTTTATACAATTAACAATGTAGATGAGGTAAACCCTCTAACTATTTACATCTCGTGGTACTGAGTGGAGTCACTACTAATTATTTACAATGCTATGTACAGATGAATTAGGTTCATAGATGGCATTCTTATTCAGAGCAACAGTTGATATTGGTGGTTAAATTGACAGTTTCAATTTTGATACCATTAGGGGTTGAAGTTTTAAGGGGGAGGGAAATAGGGGGTGGGAAAGGGTGAGTAGGGGTAATAAAAGGAGATGAGAAAACCTATCTGTTTCAAACCCACTACAACTTGATCTAACTGCGATACCCTACCTCAACCAGATCTCCTCTGCCGCACTCGGCAGCATATAATCTAATAGTATATAGTCATGTATAACTTGTACACCTTGGCAACTAATTCCGTACAAATTGTATATAACCATGTATAGTCTGTACACCTTGGCAACTAATTCTGTACAAATTGTATATATGGGGCCCTCCCCCAATCTACTGAAATCAAATGTATACCTTGATCTGTGTGCTTTAATCAAATATGTATCGTATCCAAATGCTTGTCCCGTGTTACGTAATCATTGACTAATCAAAATGTAAAACTGAAATCTCAATGTACCGTACAATACATTATGATTCTGTAAAGTAAACCGCTGCTGATCGTAGGAAGCAGCGGTATACAAGTGTTTACTAAATAAATAAATAAATGAAGGGGAGGGGGAGGAAGAGAAGAAAGTGGGCATTATGTAATATTGTTCTTTGTGTTGTGCATTAACAGAACATCGGGCATTAAGATGTCAAGCGTGCACTTTAACATCAGAAAACGGCAGTAACCCTAACGCTGGATAAAGGAGCACCAAGGAAAGTCAATGTAAAGATGATGGATGGAAGGACAGATGGGAGCTGATGGACCCTCCAGATCCATGGGCACCCTATGTGGCAGTCAGTAAATTGGACAAGCATGTGGGAGGCAGCTGTACCAATGCACAGGGGGGTGCCAATGTAAAATGGCACAATGTCAGTGTGTGGCATAGGATGGGGAAGATGTGTTCCCCAGCGAAGCCAGAAGTGTCAGGATGTGTGCAGGAACAGGAGGACAGAGTAGAAATGCTGACATGCAGATCAGGCACAGGAGAGATGTGCATGAAAAGCCAAAATGCGGAAAAGAGTACCAGTGTAGGTCATGGTGTGGTAGCCTGCACAAGAAGACATGACTGCACAAAGCCGACAGAGGCAGATGGATGGGCTGAAGGAAAGATGGTGGCAGAGGAGAGGATGGTATGGGCTGACAGCACTGATGTATTTGTACTGTGTGTCAACATGTGCAACACTGCCACGTGGAAAGTCCGATACCAGACATGTGGGTCTCACACTTGTCCCAGTCACAGAGTCACCATATAACACCCCAGACAAATGTGTAGATAACAACTGGACAGGTGTCATCCAAATCAGGCAAATGGGGCATGTACAGACATAAGGTGATACCTGCAGGCAACTATCCGAGGAGTAGGATGTGTGTGCATCTACTGTACAGATGTGATGGAGCCAAAGCTACACAGTCACAGTCAATCTCCAGGAACAAGCAGGAATGTAGTCATCAATATGGGTATCGTCGGTACCGACGGAGCCCGAGCGGGAACGCTCCCAAGCGTCCAATCAGAACGCTTTTGGGAGCATCCCACAGCGCCTGCGTGCTGCCTTCCCGCCTTTCCCAACTGCCTCTCTCCAGTTCTTCTTTTTCCGCAGAGCCAGCAGGTCGTGTTCCTGTCACCGCAGAAGAATTTCTTTTTTCTTTCTTTCTTTTTGTGGTCGCGTCTGCCTTCTTCAATGCTCTACTGGTACCGCCGGTATTTCTTTTCTTATTTCTGTAAAAAAAATAAATAAATTTATTTTTTCCTTTTCTTCAGGTGCACGCGCCTTTTTTGGGCCTTAGGCCCAAAAACATTTTCCTTAACATGGAAAAACCTGCTTCAGGTTTTAAAAAGTGCACCAAGTGTGGCGGTACCATTTCCGTCACCGACACCCATGAATGGTGTTTAAAATGTTTAGGTCCTGACCACTCCATCACGGATTGTGTGTCCTGTGCCATGATGTCTAAAAGAGGTCGATAGAACCGAGCTGCCAAGCTCAGTACCCTGTTTCCCTCTGATGCGGCTTCGGTGGCATCGACGTCTTCCAGGGCTTCTTCTTCCTCCCATGGATCTCAGGTAACTAAAAATAAATCCAGCCGGTTCTCGAAGGGTAGATCTCCTTCTAAGCATCGAGATGCCTCTGGCGTTGCCCTCGAGGATTCTGCACTGGCAAAATTGCCCCGGCGGGAGGCTTCGGCTTCCAAAGCATTATCGGGGTTCCAGGATGTTCTCGATGGCTTGGCCTCGACAGATCTCCTGGTGCCATGCTCTGAGGTACCGGTGGTCTCCACCGGTACTGACATCCAGGCATTGGCGGCGTCCATGGACCAGAGAATTTTGACTATGGAACGCAGTCTGGCAACTTTCCTTGCGGCATCGACGCCCTTGGTAACGCGACAGACAACTCCACCGGTACCGGCACTGGCACCGGCATCGATATCGGTATCGTACCGGTACCGATAGCATCGACATCGGCATCGGTGTCTGCTCTGCCGGTACCCTGTCCTCCGATGCCCTTCGGTACCGATTCTCTGGTACCGGTTATTCCCGGTACCGACCTTGGTCGGTACGGGTATCGGGCTCTACAGGAGCATCCTGACAGACGATACTTCGAGTCCTCAGAAGAATCTGAGGATTCTGAAAGTTCTGTCGATGCAGCGATGCTTCTTCCAGAGGAGTCCTCCTCCCCTAAACGCAGGATGTCTCCTCCAGAGGACATGTCCTTCCAAGACTTCATCAGGGAGGTGGCTCGGGGCCTGTCCATTACTGTGGCCCCTGAAACAGAGCCAAGGGCCAAGGAGTTGGAAATTTTACAATATCCCAAAACTCTTAAGGAGGCAGCTACCTTACCCATTCATGAGATTCTATATGATCTCATGTTGAGGATGTGGGAAACACCTCTTACCACCTCTCCTCATTCTCATAGATTGGATACTATGTATCGAGTCCCTCCTTGTCCTGGGTTCCATAAGACTCAGCTTCCTCTCCACTCTATTGTGGTGGAGTCAGCTATGAGAAGGATCAGAAGTGCAAAAAGACATGCCTCTAATCCTCCAGGACGTGAGTGCAGAACCCTGGATGCTTTTGGACGTATAGTCTTCCAAGCTTCCATGCTTGCTGCAAGAATCAGTTCCTATAGTCTCTACATGGGAATGTTCCTAAAGGAGGTCACAGATAATTTACAGACTTTAAGTCCTTTCATTTCTGAGGATAAAAGACAGGACTTTCTCACTTGGGTCAAACATGCCCAAGATATTTCTAAATTCTCCAACCGTGCAGCCTTTGACTGCTTTGAGTGTTTAAGCAGAACCTTGGCTATCGCCATAGGTGCACGTAGAATTACTTGGCTCCAGGCATCTGATTTAGAGCTCTGGGTACAAGATAAATTGGGAAATATCCCTTGTACTGGTGAGAACCTGTTTGGTAAAGATTGGCAGGAAAAAGCCAATGAAATGGATGATGAAAATTCCACCTTGGATAGACTATCCAAGTCCACTGCTGATCCTGTTAGAAAGAAGTTGTTTAAGAAAACATCTTTTTCTAAAAAGAAAAGATTTTATCCTGCTTATGGTCAGCAGGCATCTTCTGCAGGTCAGTTTTCAAGCAAACTTCAGCAACCACCCAAACAGAAGAAAGCAAAGGCTGCTAGGCCTCCACCGGCCCAGCAGCCGCAGCCTCCTCGGGGCCTTTGACTTTCAGCTAGAGAACTTAGCCTTTCTGGTTCTGGAGGGTCCAGAACCGTCCACCATTCCAGGAAGGTTATGTCATTTTGCTCCCAGATGGGAGCAAATAACAGCAGAGCATTGGACACTCTCCATCATAAAGGAGGGGTACAAACTTCATTTTTCAAGCATGCCCCCTCACACAATAGTGAAGCAGTTCAATTCTCCGACCTCTCTCATCGACCTGTTAGGTCAGGAGGTTGTCATCCTTCTTGCCCAAGGGGCACAGGGTTCTATTCCCCTTATTTTCTTATTCCAAAGAAAACAGGGGGTTACAGACCTATCTTAGATATCAGAGAATTGAATAAATTCCTTGTCAAGGAGAAATTCAAGATGATTTCTCTTGGAGCTCTGCTACCATACCTTCAGAGTCAGGATTGGCTTTGTTCTCTAGATCTCAAGGATGCGTACACCCATGTCCTCATCCATCCAACCCACAGAAGGTTCCTTCGGTTCCTTTTTCAAGGAAAGCACTACCAATACAGGGTACTTCCTTTTGGTCTGGCCTCAGCACCAAGGGTGTTCATGAAATGCATGGCTGTGGTAGCAGCATTTCTCCACACTCTAGGAATATTCGTCTTCCCTTACTTGGACGACTGGCTCATTCGAGCTCCAACACAGTCAGAGGCCAAGATTTCTCTATCCTGCACAATGCGTATCCTTCAGTATTTAGGGCTGGTAATAAACATCCCAAAATCCAGTCTAACTGCCACTCAGTCTTTAGAGTTCATAGGAGCCTTCCTGGATACCACAAGGGCAAGGGCCTATCTTCCCCAGGCCCGTTGCCTTTGCTTGGTGCAGTTAGCTTCTCAAGCAGTGCTAAAGCCTCATCTAACTGCTCGAGAAATGTTGCAATTGCTAGGCCACATGGCATCCACCATGCATGTGGTTCCATATGCTCGCCTCCACATGAGGGCAGCTCAGTGGACTTTATCCACCCAAGGGACCCAGGTATCAGGGTGCCTGTCAGACAAAATAGCAAACACAAGTCGCCTCATTTTTTCCCTCCAATGGTGGAGGTCCACTCAAAACCTGTTGCTGGGGTGCCCTTTTCAACAACCCTTACCCCAAACAACTCTCACAACAGATGCTTCTCCAAAGGGTTGGGGAGCTCATCTGCAAGGCTTCTCCACCCAGGGCACCTGGTCTCCACAAGAGAGTTGTCTACATATCAATCTCTTGGAACTCAGAGCAATTTTCCTGGCTCTGCGAGTGTTCCACTGCCTGCTCAGCTACAAGACAGTCCTCATTCATACGGACAATCAAGTAGCCATGTTCTTTGTGAACAAGCAGGGGGGAACGGGCTCTCTGTTGCTTTGCAACGAAGCTTTGCACCTATGGGCCCTCGCCAGAGAGCATCAGATTCATCTGCTGGCAGTATATCTTCCAGGCATTCAAAACTCTTGGGCGGACAGATTCAGTCGAGTTCTGCTTCCACACGAGTGGTCTCTGCATGCAGACCAGGTGACCAGGATATTTCAACTTTGGGGAACCCCGGACATAGACCTCTTTGCAAGTCCGTGGAATGCCAAACGTCCCCGGTTCTGTTCCAGAATTCCGGCTCAGGGGGCTCAGGCCAGGGATGCTTTCCTCCTTTACTGGGGTCAAGACTTCCTGTATGCCTTTCCACCCATTCCCCTAATTCCAAAAACCCTCTTCAAGCTTCAGAGAGACAGAGGCCACATGATTCTCATAGCACCACATTGGCCACAGCAAGTGTGGTACCCTCTGCTTCTACATCTCTCTCAAGCTCCCTCCCTAGAGTTAGGGTCTGCTCCAGATCTCCTATCTCAGGAGAACGGAATGTTATGGCATCCCAATCCCCAGTCTCTGCATCTCAGGGCTTGGTTGCTGAAGGCCTAGATCTCCAAGATCTTAATCTTTCTCAACAAGTGAAAGATGTTCTTTATGCTTCCAGAAAACCTTCCACTAGACGCTCTTATGCTTTCAAGTGGAAAGGGTTTACTATTTGGTGTTCGGAAAAGGGTCTTAACCCCCTTGCGATACCTCTGCAATCTTTGCTGGAGTATCTCCTCCTTTTATCTAATGCAGGCCTTAAGACAAATTCAGTAAGAGTCCATTTGAGTGCTATTGCAGCTTCTCTTAAACCTCTAAATGGACAGCCTATTTCCTCTCATCCTCTTATAGCAAGATTTATGAGAGGCCTTCTTCTAACTAAGCCTCCCATTAGACTACCTCCGGTGGCATGGGACTTAAACCTCGTTCTTGGCCAGCTCATGAAGCCACCTTTCGAACCTTTAGCTACCACCTCCCTCAAATTCCTTTCTTGGAATGTTATCTTTCTCATTGCAATCACATCAGCATGCCGCATTAGTGAGTTGCAAGCATTAGTAGCTAATCCACCTTATACAAGGTTCCATCATGACAAGGTAGTCCTTAGGACTCATCCACACTTTATGCCTAAGGTGGTCTCGCCTTTTCATCTGAACCAAGAGGTCTTTTTTCTACCTGTCTTTTTTCCAGGACCTCATGCATCAAATGCAGAAAGGAATCTTCATACCTTGGACTGTAAAAGAGCTCTAGCTTTTTACTTACAAAGAACACAGCAACATAGAAAGTCCTCTCAACTTTTTGTTGCTTTTGATCCTTCTCATTTGGGACTTCCAGTCTCCAAGAGAACACTATCTAACTGGATTGCTCAGTGTATTTCCTTCGCCTATCAGAGTAAGAACCTTTCTCTGGAGGGCCATGTCACAGCTCACAATGTGAGAGCCATGGCAGCCTCAATGGCTCATTTGCACTCTGTGTCTATTGACGACATCTGTCGAGCAACCACTTGGGCCTCGGTTCATACCTTCACAGCCCATTACTGCTTGGACAAGGACTCCCGCCGGGATGCCTTGTTTGGTTAGGCTGTTCTCAAACACCTGTTCCATACCTAATCAACTCCTACCCACCATCCCTGGTAGGATGCCAGAGATCCATGGGGGGAAGTGGAGCCCTTTTCAGGGACACACAACTTCTGGGGTCTCTCTCTGGCACCTAAAGCTAGGGAGTCCCCATATGTGATGACTAAATTCCTGCTTGTTCCTAGAGATAGCATAGTCACTTACCTGTAACAGGTGATCTCCGGGAACAGCAGGAATTTAGCCCTCACAACCCACCCACCTCCCCTAGGAGTTGTATCTCTCTATCTCTTTCCTTTCCCTCTCTCTCTGTCTCAGCTTTAAAACTCAACTGGAGAGAGGCAGTTGGGAAAGGCGGGAAGGCAGCATGCAGGCGCTGTGGGATGCTCCCAAAAGCGTTCTGATTGGACGCTGGGGAGCGTTCCCGCGCGGGCTCCGTCGGTACCGATGATACTCATATGTGAGGACTAAATTCCTGCTGTTCCTGGAGATCACCTGTTACAGGTGAGTAACTACATTACTCATGTTACACAAGCAGGTTACAGCTGTATACATGTAACTGCCTGTTAGTATACCGCTGCATCAGTGCAGTCACGTTGGGATACCTTGTACCGAAAAAGTTGTAATGTCTGATAAAAAACAGGGACTGTAAGAACCCGCAGTCAGCTGAGGCAATGGAGGCTTAGGTGGCCTGCCCAAGGTCAGAAGGAGGTGTGGGTAATCCATGAAGGATGTTGCATACATTAAACTGCAGAGTAAAACCTTCCAAAGTGTCACAAAAATAGTACTGATGAGCCTCAAAACCTGGTATCCTGGCTCCCAAGCCTGCACCATGACCATTATGCTACACATTTGCAGGGTGAACATTTATTTATTTATTTATTTAATCAGTTTTATATACCACCTTATCCTTCAATCAAAGTGGTCAACAAGACAACAGAGGGACTACATCGAGGGGGGGGGGAGACAACAAGATAGTACATTACAGTAAACTACAGTACATTACATTAAATTATACATAATCTACAGCAAAATTACATTTCATAATTCATTACAATTACATTAAACAACTGCAATCTTACAAAGTTAAAATAATTTAAACATTATAGGAAAATTCAAATTCAAAGGGTTAAAACTTTTGTTCTATTGGAATTAGATTAATTGCCATGTTGTTGTTGTTAAGTGCCGTCGAGTCGGAGTCGACTCATGGCGACCCTCTGGATAGCTATCCTAAATTGTGTTCAGTCTTCAGTCAGGCGGCTCATTGATGACAGACTGGTACCCGTAGCTGCTGTTATTGTAGCGATCCATCTCATTGCTGGCCTTCCTCTTTTGCGTTGACCTTCTATCTTGCCAAGCATGATGTCTTTCTCTAATGATCTCTCTCTTCGCATGATGTGTCCGAAGTATGAAAGTCAAAGTCTTGTCATCTGAGCTTCTAAAGAAAGCTTAGGCTTGATCTCCTCTAGTACCGACTGGTTTGTTCTTCGGGCAGTCCATGGTATACACAGTATTCGCCGCCAGCACCATAATTCAAAGGCATCAATTTTCTTCCTGTCTGTCTTTTTCACTGTCCAGCTTTCACATCCATATGATGTTATTGAAAATAACATGGCTTGAACAAGTCGAATCTTTGTATGGAGAGACACATCTCTGCTCTTGAGAATCTTATCTAGGTCTTTCATAGCCATTCTGCCAAGAGCAATGCGTCGTCTGATTTCTTGACTGCTTGTTGCTTCTTTATTGATAGTTGATCCAAGTAGGTTAAAGTTGTTCACAATTTCAATTTCTTCTCCTTCAACGATGAACCTGTTGATTATGCCAGTTGTCATGATCTTTGTCTTCTTTACATTAAGGTGCAGGCCCATTTTGAGACTATGTTCTTTGATTGTGAGAAGCAAATGTTTCAGATCATCTTCGCTTTCAGCCAGTAATGTGGTATCATCAGCATAGCGAAGGTTGTTGATGAGTCTTCCAGCAATCTTCACACCTCTGTTGTCTTCATACAGTCCTGCTTCTCTGATGATTTGTTCTGCATATAAATTAAACAGGTAGGGGGAAAGTATGCAGCCTTGTCTTACACCTTTGCTTATTTTAAACCATTCTGTTTCTCCTTGTTCCGTTCGAACTGTTGCTTCTTGATCAATGTACAGATTACGCAAGAGAACGATCAGGTGTTCTGGTATACCCATGCTTCTTAATGTGGCCCAGAGTTTCTCATGGTTTACACAGTCAAAAGCCTTGCTATAGTCGATAAAGCACAAATAGATATCCTTTTGGTATTCTTTAGTCTTTTCAAGGATCCATCTCACATCCGCAATGATGTCTCTCGTTCCTCGCCCTTTCCTGAACCCTGCTTGCACTTCAGGTAGTTCTTGTTCTAGGTATGGCTGTAGTCTCTTTTGAATAATCTTCAGTAGAATCTTGCTGGCATGTGGGATCAGAGCGATTGTGCGATAATTTCCACAGTCAGTTGGATCACCTTTCTTTAGTATTGGTATAAACACAGATCTTTTCCAGTCAGGTGGCCATGATGTTGTCTTCCATATTTCTTGGCAGAGCCTTGTAAGTACGGTAACAGCTGCATCAGATTGCTGCAATACTTCTATGGGAATGCTATCAATGCCTGGTGCTTTGTTCTTTGATAAGGCTTTCAATGCTGCTTCAACTTCTTCTTTCATCACCAATGGTTCCTGATCATAAGGTATAGGTTGAAAACGGCTGTTGGTCCACTTGATCTTTATCATATAAAAACTCTGTATATTCCTTCCACCTTTTCTTGATCTTCTCAGCATCATTCAACATAGAACCTTGAGCATCTTGTAACATTCCAATTCGAGGCTGGAACTTTTTCTTTAACTCTCGCAGCTTTAGGAAAGCCGATCTTGTTCTTCCTCTAATAGTTTCTGCTTCTATTTCCTTGCAAGTGTCATTGTAGTACTTTTCCTTGTCCTGTCTTGCTGCACGTTGGAAATCTCTGTTGAGTTCTGCGATTGTCTTTCTTTCTCCTTTGGCTTTAGCTTCTCTGCGTTTCTGGGCAATTTTCAGAGTTTCTTCCGTCATCCATTTTGGCCGTTTTTGCTTTTTAACCTTTTGTAGAGACTTCTCGCTTTCTTCCAGCACAACCTTCTTGATGTCATTCCATAACTCTTCCGGAGCTCTGTCATTTGTATCTAAAGCAGCAAATCGATTTTGCAGGCAGTCTTTAAATTCCAGTGGTATATTCTCAAGGTCATATTTTGGTGCATTCATGAGTGGTTTGCTCTTTTTCAACTTTAGCTTGAGTTTGCATACTAGTAGTTGATGATCTGTACCACAGTCAGCTCCAGGTTTTGTCTTTGTTGATGTTACAGAGCTTTTCCATCGTTGACTTCCACAGATGTAGTCAATTTGATTTTTATACAATCCATTGGGTGAAGTCCATGTGTACAGTCGTCGCTTGTGTTGCTGGAAGAAGGTGTTTGAGATGAATAGATCATTGGTCTTGCAGAATTCTATCAATCTTTCTCCAGCTTCATTTCTGTTGCCAAGTCCATATTTTCCAACTACTTTGCCTTCTTCTTTGTTGCCAACATTTGCGTTCCAGTCACCCATGACTATCAGGATATCCTGTTTGCATGTTCTGTCAATTTCAGCTTGTACTTGTTCATAGAACTCTTCAATTTCATTCTCTTCTGCAGCTGTTGTTGGGGCATATACTTGAATTATAGTTGTGTTGATAGGCAATCCTCGTAGACGAATAGAGATTAAGCGTTCGCTGACTGCATTGTATTTCATTACAGTTCTTGCAAGTTTCTTCTTTATTATAAATGCAACACCATTTCTTCTTTGTCTTTCATTTCCAGCATAGTAGACCATGTGATCATCTGATGCAAAGTGCCCGATGCCAGTCCATTTCAGTTCGCTGACACCCAACAGATCAAGTTGTACACGTTCCATTTCATTCTTGACCACCTCCAACTTCCCTTGGTTCATGCTTCGTACGTTCCATGTTCCAATGTGTAAGACATCTTTACAGCTTCTGACTCTCATTTCATGCGCAGCTTGCCATATGCTTCAATAAATAGGTACGTTTTAAGGGACTTTCGAAAATGTTTGATATCATACTCATTTCTTAAATTACTAGGAATAGAATTCCATAGTTGTGGTGCCATAAAGGAGAAAGCCCTATTAGATGTCATTTGATTGGATCTATTAAACTTCAAGTGGGCATTAAGTCTGTTAGTAGACTGTGAGCGTCTGGGCCTTGAGCTTATGTCCTTAGAAATAATAGTAGTTAGAACGTTTGCTGATGACTCATGTAAAATTTTGAAGATATTCATGAGGTTCTTGTAGTTTGATCTCATAATGATTGGAAGCCAGTGCAATTCTTGAAGCAAGGGAGTTATATGATCAAATTTTGGAGAATTCATTATAGTTCTTGCGGTTGTATTTTGTGCCAATTGGAGGGGATGGGTAGTATGTTTTGGAAGACCTTGATAAAGAATATGTATGACCCCCTGCAATATGCTGTAGCACAACCAATAAAGCCATGATCTCAGAAGGGCATGATGGCGAATAGTCTGTTTGCTGGCCCAAATTGTGGGCAGAACGCATAACTAACTATAAGGCTATATGTTTGCCAGTCACAGTAGAGCCCTGACTGTTACAGGCATGAAAATGATCTGAGTAGCACACAGTCACAAAAAGAACTAAACCCCTGTTCCCTATTTATGGGGACATTGCACTACCAGTAGTAGTACAAAGAGACTGCAGGTCACTACCTAAAATGTCTCTTGTGTGTGTCGGTATAGGTTAGTCCCTCTAGTATCCATAGGGTTGCCAACTTTTTCACCGAGAAAAACCCGACACCTGTGGCTCGCCATGCTCCACCCATTCTCCGCCCCTAGTCCCACCCCTGCCCCGCCCCCAGCCCCACCCACAAAAATTACCGAGGATACGTGTAGGCTAACTTCCTTGGTCAGATAATAATTTAACTGGGAACCCCAAAATCCAAACATGAAATGTACAACACTGGAGAAATAAAACTATAAAGTAATTTCCTCTTGCACTAAACAAAAACGCAAAGATGTTAGCAATACACACTTCCCAGACCAGACATATTCCAGTTAATAAATTCAAAATAAAAAGTATTTTTCTACCTTCTGTTTGGGCGTTTTATTTTTCAGTTGCAATTGCTCCAGTCACTTTCTTCTGGTTTCTTCGTGTCTTCTGCGAGCTATCCATTTGTCCTTTCTTCTCTTTTAGATGTTTTCCATTCTCTCTCTATTTCTGCTTTAACATACTGATTGTTTCCCTTTTGCTCTTTCCCCCAATTCTTTCCTTATTCCTTTATCATCCGTTTAAATTTCACCCTTCCATTCTCAAGCCCCTCTTACTCTCCCAATACCGGCCCATCATAGACTTTTCTTCCACACAAAATATTTTTTCCCCTCTGCATTCTCATTCCCCATCCATTCTAGTCCTCCCCCCAAATCAATTCCCTTATAGTTCTAGGCCCACCCAGCATCCACTCCCTTCTAGTCCCATTCTCCCATGCCCCACATCAGCCCATTTCCAGTCCTATTCCAGCTCTTCATCAGCCCATTTCCAGTGCTAGCCCTCACATCACAGGCCATTTCCAGTCCTAGCTACCCCCCCCCAATCACAGCCCATTTCCAGTCCAAGTCCCCCATCACGGCCTATTTCCAGTCCTAGCCCCCCCCCCCACCATCACAGCCCATTTGCAGTCCGAGTCCCCCGCACCATCACAGCCCATTTGCAGTCCGAGTCCCCCCGCACCATCACAGCCCATTTGCAGTCCTAGCCCCCCTAATCACAGCCTATTTCCAGTCCAAGATCCCCCTTCCTCCACCATAGCCCATTTCCAGTCCAAGTTCCCCTCCCCCCCCCCCCATAGCCCTTTTCCAGTCCAGGTCCCCTCCACCCCCATCACAACCCATTTCCAGTCCTTGTCCCCCCCCCCCCATAACCATTTTACTGTCCTGGTCCCCCCCCCCCATCACAGCCTATTTCCATTCCAAGTCCCCCCCCTTAGCCATTTTCCAGTCCAAGTCCCCCCCCCCTTAGCCCTTTTCCAGTCCAAGTCCCCCCCTTTAGCCCTTTTCCAGTCCAAGTCCCCCCCCCCCCTTAGCCCTTTTCCAGTCCAAGTCCCCCCCCCCCCTTCGCCCTGTGCCAGTCCAAGTCCCCCCCCCCTTAGCCCTTTTCCAGTCCAGGTCCCCCCCATCACAGCCAATGCAGTCCTTGCCCCCCCCTCCCCTCGACCAGCATCGCGGCTGTCTGAGGCTTCAGAGGGAGCCGGGGAAGCCCACGCGAGGCCCCGGCTCCCTCTGAACAGCCACCAGCGTGAAGAGCCTTTACCTTCACGCTGGCGGCTGTTCCTGTGAAGCCGCGAATGCTGGGAAAGGTTAAAGGGCAACCTTGATAAAATAAGGTTAAAGGGCAACCTTTAACCTTTCCCAGCATTCGCGGCTTCACAGGAACAGCCGCCAGCGTGAAGGTAAAGGCTCTTCACGCTGGTGGCTGTTCAGAGGGAGCCGGGGCCTCGCGCGGGCTTCCCCGGCTCCCTCTGAAGCGGAGAAAAGCCGGTTTTTTTGCTCTGGCCGCTCCCGATCTTGCGGCCAGAGCAAAAAAAACGGCTTTTAAAGGGCCGGTTTTGCCTCTGCGCCGGCAGCCGGCCTGGCCGTGGAAAAACCGGCCAGGCCGGCTGAAAACCGGCCAGTTGGCAACCCTAAGTATCCATGATGCAGTACACATGCAGATCAGCAGTCTGCAGCTGATCACCAAATGGAGAATGCTAGTTACCTTGTTAATTGCAACCTGCTGTAAGTTGCTGTCACATCTGGGGCCTGTGTTCTGACTTGTTGGACAGGGAACCTCCTAGAACAGTGCATGTCAGTGCCCATTGTTGCAGCAGCAGGTGCTATGCACACCAACTGCAGTGGGGGGCTGACTAGGCCTGCTACCACCATCCTGCTATGATCAGGACATGAATAGCTCCTGTCCACAGCAGGGTCTTGGACCTGTGACCCTCCACTTATATGCACAAAGGCTTTGTGTGTTGAGCCACAGAGATGCCATATGGATATGCTAGTCCCTGAGGTTGACATGTTAACCATTAAGCAGACCAGGGCACATGTTGTGATGCTATCGGCACACAGGACCATGATATGGGTCTTGTCTGCTGCCATCCCCCCAAACAACTGCTCTTCCAGAACCCCATCATTGCCTACTTCTGATATGTCTTGGGGGAAGGCAAGCAGCTGCAGTTGTGGTATTTCCCTGGGCACTTGTATTTTGCAGCTCCCTGTAGCGCTACAGTTGTTGGTGCTATCGTTCTCTTCCTCCAGAGCTGGCTTCAGCAGCAGTGGAGTGGGGCTGGCCGGGGTCCTTTCCTAGGGTGCAAGGAAACCTTGGCCCACCTCATGTGGTGCATCGCCTTTCCAAAGCAGCACCATATCTGTGTGCCACCATTGTCGATGTGGGATCATGATGGACATCATAGATGTGCCACCTGGCCAACTGCCTGGTCTGCCCTGTGCACCAGAGACCCTCACTGCATAACCGACATGGCACCTCCTTTGCCCCATTTGCATCATCAACATAGTGCCCTTTCATATTTGGGCACTATGCTGTTGCTGCTAATGAAGCACTACTATCACTAACTTTGGCTCCCCTGTCCATGCATCACATTGCAGATATTTAAATAGGCTCTCTCCCCTAAAAATACACACTTTCCGTGAGGTTTACTTGGCGTTAGGGTTCCTAGTATTAAAGGGCTTTAACACACATCAGCACAACAGGCATTAAGGTTACACCTGTTGTTAACACCCACTCTCTGCCCCGTTAATGCCCACTCTCCACCTACTGCCCCCTTAATGCTTCAGGAGCCTTTAGCGCCTGTTAATGCAGCTTTTTCACAGCGTTAAGGGCGCAAGGGTGCCGATAACAGCGTTAACAGCATACTTGCTCCCTTAGCACCCTTTAGTAAACATACCCCAAAGTTTAAGCTGCAGGAGCAACTCTCTACACAACAGAGTTGCTCTAGATACATTTATTTATTTAACATCTCTTATATACCGCACTATTGTCATCAGCGCGGTTTACATGAAACAAACATATACATACAGAGAACTGTAATGCATTTTACAAGTAACAGGGGTTTTTGAACTTGGGATTAAAAAGGTAAACTAAATAATCTAGATAACTATCTACAATAATCTATACACATTAGTCACATTTGGTTATCATTTGGGGCTTGTCCTGGTCAGAAATGTGTCGGTAGTTTTTTCCTTGTGAAAGATTAGATTGGGAAATAGCTTAAGAAGAGGTGGTGTTTGAGGCTTTTTCTGAATTGTGTTAGGCTGGTTATAGCTCTCAATTCTGGTGGGAGGGCATTCCAGGCTATTGGGGCGTGGATACTGAAGGCTCTTTTAGTTGTTTCCTTAGTGTATCTGACTGCTTGTTTCGGGATTGTTAATGGTAATTTGTTGTTCACAAAATTAAAGATTTTTCTTAGGAAAACATTCCAATTTTATCAATGGCTAGTATTACTGCCACAGAACTGGGCCTGAGACAAAGGAGGACTTAAGCAGAAAAAACAAAATACACACAATGTCAAACCTGACTTGTACCTGGGGCCTCTTTATCTTGCTAAATGAAAGCATAAAAACTAGAGATTCAAGCTTTTTTCTTATGTAAAGTATTCAGGGCTGCAGCACATAGCAAACACCAATGCCAGACAACCATTTTGGCTCTTATTTTTAGAGGGTCAGGAAGGAGTGCTGGTATGAGCTTTAGGATCCCAAGATAGAGAGAAAGGAATTTGACTGCAGCTGGGCTAGGAAATGCTTTTGCACTTAGAAACATGTCAGTGGCAGGCAGGGCTGGCCCAACTACTAGGCAAACTAGGTGGTTGTCTAGGGCAGCAACTTCCAGAGGGCAGCAAAAGCAGGGCATTCAAAGCTAAATAATAAATTTTGACAATGAGAAAGGATGTAAAGCTTGAGGTTCGCTTAGGGCACCAACACTTTGAACCAACTCTAGGGCCAGCCCTGGTGGCAGGAGAAGAAACAGTAGCAAAATCTATATATTCTATTGCAGACTCAAAAGATACAGTACAATAGTATTTCTTGCAACAATCCTTTTCATGTAAAGTCTGTGACTACAGTTATGAAGTTGGGAGAGGACAAGATACCTTCCATTGTTCATATAATAATAAAAGACAAATAAAAATGTAAAAGTAGAAAACTGCAATGCAAGCACAGTTCCTGGGAATTCAGTCCTATTGGAACATTATAGTTGTGTATAGACAGCAGGAAAACACATCTCACTTACCCTCAGTGTTTTCAAGACTGTCAACAGAGGCAACCAACCTTTTTGGGCACTGTACCATAGACTGAGCTGCAGCCAGGTGTGGGACTCTGGGCACGATACCTGAGGCATGGCATCTGTGTAGATGGGAGGGAACAGGGCACCTCACTGTCCTATCTATTCCATTCCATTGTTTATAGACTAATAAGAGATAAATAATAACTGCATATAGGCAGTAGGCAAAAACATCCCCCCCTTCCCCCAGTCCATTCTAGAGTGTCAGCAAAGGCACCCGGCATTACCAGACACTGCACTACAGGACTGAGTTGAGGCTGGATGTAAGACCCTGGCCATGGCATCAGAGGCAGGGCAGCTGTAAAGGGAGAAGTGGTGCTATATGTAAAAAATAATATTAAAGTAAAAGAACTGCAGGGCTTAAGAGGGAAAGAGGAGGCACTGAAAGTGCTTAGTCTGGAAAGAGGAAATAGAAAATATACAGACCTCCCTCACAGGCAGAAAAAATAGAGAATTAATAGAAAACATTTACAATACTTCTATGCATTTCCTGTTTCCCATCAACCCCGGCAGGCTTTAACAGAGCCGCGAGAGAGAAACTCTCCCTTCGTGGCTCTGAAAGCCAGCGCTGAAGGGAGTGATTCAGGGGGCTCTGCCGGGCAGGCAGGGGAGCCCTGGGACACAGGATTCTGCCACTGCTTTCTGGTTAGATTTAGAACACAAGACTCTCTCTATGCAAGCAAGGGTTGTGGACTCCCCCTGGAGATTGGTCACAGATTACCTTAGAAGCACAGGACAGGGTACTGTGTAGCAGCCAGCTTTTAAATAAGTCTTTTTCCCTCCTTCCCTACCCAACACCCACCCACCCCTGGGATAATCATAGCTTTATAGGTGTTTAAACCTCTTAAAGGAAAGGAGGTGCCATATTCACTCTCAGATGCAGCTGTATATTCTCATCAGCATACATTAAGGACCTGAGATTAATTAAATTTCAGGTGAACAAAGTACATTAAACGTATTAGGTATACACTAGTTTTATTAAGTATAAGTATCCCCAGCAAACCTTAGTAAGTAAAGAACTTAAATATTTAAACACAACCTTAAAACTAAGATGCAGGCAGAATTCCAGCAGTGAGATGTGGGCTTTCCAGTCGTTTGCATTGAGTATCACATGTATGATTTTTCCCCAGTTGGTGAGGGGTTTTACGTGTGCACAAGGTGCAAGGAGCTCTTTGCTCTCAGGGAATGAGTTCAATCTCTGGAGACAAGAGTGGCAAACTTGGAAGACATAAGGAAGACAGAGAGGTACATAGACGAGACCTACAGGGATATAGTCCTGAAGTCCCACCTCCAGTCTGGCAGCATCCCTGTTGCCATGGAGGAGAGAGGTCACGTGACAGGAGAGCATCATCCTGATGTGGCAGGAAATTATCCTATAGCTAGGACCTGTCCTCCAGGTGATATAAAACCCTCTCGAACTGAGGAAGTTTCTCCAGGGCCATGTGTCCATGAGGGAAGGGTTAGGACAGCCGTTATAGATGGTGATTCGATCATTAGGCATGTAGATAGCTGGGTGGCTGGTGGATGTGAGGATCGCTTGGTGACATGCCTGCCTAGTGTGAAGGTAGCGGACCTCACGCGCCACCTAGACAAGGTCTTAGATAGTTCTGGGGAAGAGTCTGCTGTCTCGGTACATGTTGGTACCAATGACATGGGAAAATGTGGTAGGGATGTTCCGGAGGCTAAATTTAGGCTTTTAGGTAGGAAGTTGAAATACAGAACTTTCAGGGTAGCATTCGCCAAAATGCTTCTCATTCCACACGCAGGACCCAAAAGGCAGGCAGAGCTCCGGGTTCTCAATATGTGGATGAGATGATGGTGTAAGGATGAGGGTTTTGGATTTGTTAGGAACTGGGGAACATTCTAGGGAAAGGAGGAGCTCTTCTGAAGGGATGGGATTCATCGTAAACGGGATGGAACCAGGCTGCTGGTATTGACCTTTAAAAAGGAGAAAGACCAGCTTTTAAAATAGATAATAGGGGAGAGCCAACAGTCGCCCAAGAGGGCATTGGTTCAGAACAATGTATCCTTGAAGGATACTACCAAAAAACTGAAGTTAGAGCACATAAGCAGAGAGGATCCAATAAAGACAAAGGTAGCTCAAATACCGTTGAGTACAGAGCAGATAGAGCTTAAAGATTCCAAATTACCCCTGCCTACCGATAAGCAGATTAATATGAATAAAATACAGTCTCTAAATGGGAATGAAGTAGATACCACACCATTCACAGAAGAAGAGGTGTTAGAACAACTTGCTAAACTGAAAGTGGACAAAGCCATGGGACCAGATGGGATACATCCCAGGATACTGAAAGAGCTCAGAGAGGTTCTTGCAGGACCGTTAAAGGATGTCTTCAACAGATCCTTGGAAACAGGAGAGGTTCCTCAGGACTGGAGAATGGCTGATGTCGTACCTCTACACAAAAGTGGTGACAGGGAAGAAGTGTCAAACTACAGGCCCGTGAGCCTTACCTCGGTGGCAGGAAAAGTAATGGAGGCACTCCTGAAAGAGCGAATAGTGAACTTTCTGAAAACCAACAGCTTGCAAGACCCGAGGCAACATGGTTTTAGCGAAGGACGATCTAGCCAAACAAATCTGATCGAGTTCTTTGACTGCGTGACCAGGGAACTAGATCAGGGGCATGCGATGGATGTCATCTACCTGGATTTCAGCAAAGCCTTTGATACTGTTCCTCATAGGAGGCTTGTCAACAAACTCAGCAGCTTGGGGATGGGTCCCAAGATGGTAAACTGGATTAGAAATTGGTTGACTGACAGATGACAGAAGGTGATTGTACATGGAACTCACTCGGATGAGAGGAAGGTGATTAGCGGGGTGCCCCAGGGTTCGGTCCTGGGCCCGGCACTGTTCAATGTATTTGTGAGTGATATTGCTGAAGGACAGAATGGAAAAGTCTGTCTTTTTGCAGACAACACAAAAATTTGCAACAGAGTGGACTCCCCTGAGGGAGTGGTTAACATGAAGAAAGATCTACAAAAGCTGGAAGACTGGTCTAAAGCTTGGCAACTACGATTTAATGCAAAAAAGTGCAGTGTCATGCACTTGGTAGCAGAAATCAAAGAGAAATGTACGCGATAGGGGGAGAAAGGTTGGTATGCACAGTTCAGGAAAAAGACCTTGGTGTGATTATCTCTGCTGATCTCAAGGTGGCAAAACAGTGCGACAAGGCAGTGGCAAAAGCCAGGAGGATGTTGGGTTTGTGATAAGGAAGCTTATCATAGCTCAGGAAGGAGCTATAGAAAAGGTGAAGTGTCTCTGAACAAGCAACCTGTCAGTTCTGGTAGAAATAAGAAAACAGAATTTTCCCATAAAAGACTACCAGTCCCAGAATGCACCAGGTTTCCAATAGCCATTAGAGGAGCTGAAGTGGGGAAACATGTGTTCAATCAGGAGGGCTATGAGATAATCCCTAAGCACTCATCTCAAAGGGCAGGGCCTGATTCAGCACAGCTGCGCTGTGTTAGGGAGGAGCACTCATCTAGGCAGAATAAAGGTAGAGTTTATTCTACAGAGAATCATCCTCATTATCCTGAGAATCAGCTTGAGCTTCATCAGTTTCATCTGAAGGATCATCAGAAGCAGAAGCCAAACCGGACGGACAGAGAGGGAAAGAAACCCTTTGGAAGAAAGAGGAGAAAAGCCTTTGAGAGGTCTAGAAGAGTCCAGAGCAGTACGTATACTGGGAGGAATTCCAAGGGCCAGCATACACCATTGGACTGGGGAAAGCCAGAGGAATGGTGCTGCAGAGCTAGGAATCTCCAGACGGTACCTGTGAGAGAGACGGCTGCACGTGGAAGGGACCCTAAGACCCGTGCCAGAAGGTATGTGAAGAGAGATCCAGTGTCCAGGGATCTGGATTGGAAGGCTGGACATAAGAACTGGACTACATACTGGCCAGGCTATATAGAGAGGAACTCTAACAGCAATGGAAGCTCAGGTATGAACACTGATCTATGCCCTAGCTATAACCTTGAAAGACAGCAGGGAAACAAGTATTCTCCTGAAAGTGCTCCATTGAGAGATTCATCTGTGCCAATCCATGATATTGAACCCATGCTTGTTGAAGAAGGGGGAATAATAGCAGATGAAGATTCTGTTTACATGGACTGCTCTCTGTCTAAACTCCTTTGGTAACTTTCTGTTACAAAGTACAGCAACCATCACAAAGAAATACAAACTTGTTCTTTAATCTACTCAGAAAAGCTCCTGAAGCAGGATTTGACCCACACAGTAGAAAGCAAGCCAGCTAAGGGGTTTCAGCTGGATAACTGCTAGCAATTGAGCCTTACCTAATTGCTTGTGAGCTAGGAGAGAATCACTTCTGAATCTATGTGGGAAGTTATCAGAAGTTAACCTGAAAAGAACAGTTTTTTTCTTTCTTTGTGGCTTTTCGTTTGTTGTTTGATATATGCTAAGAAAACATTAGCTAATGCCTGACAAGCTTGAATGTTGTTTTCCTGATTTTGATTTTGTTTTTCCAAGTTAAACACTGGAAGCAAGTAACCTGATTTATGTGCTACCAAGCATATCTGTGTTGGGAGAAATAACCCCATAAATAAATACCTTATTGGCTTTAACACTTGAGCACAACTAAATTATTGTCAGCAGCTGTGTCTGGTGTGAATGAACTGCATTGCCCACAATCCCTTGCAAATCATATAGATATATGCACTTGCCAAGACTGTGAAGATTCTCACCCAGGCAGCCGTCTGACAGGTTGCATACAAAGAGGGATTACCAGCAGAAAAGAAGAGGTACTTATGCCACTGTATAGGTCACTGGTGAGGCCTCACTTGGAATACTGTGTTCAGTTTTGGAGACCATATCTTGCAAAGGATGTAAAAAGACTGGAGACTGTTCAGAGGAAGGCGACCAAAATGATTTGGAGCCTGCGTCAGAAGCCTTATGAGAAGAGACTTGAAGACCTAAATATGTACACTATGGAGGAAAGGAGGGACAGGGGAGATGTGATTCAGACCTTTAAATACTTAAAGAGAAATGATGAACAAACAAACCTCTTCCAAAGACAGGGAACCTGTAAAACTAGAGGGCATAACATGAAACTGCAAGGGGGTAAATTGAAAGGCAATGTCAGGAAATATTTTTTCACTGAAAGGGTGGTGGATGCTTAGAATGCCCTCCCGATGGAAGTGGTAGGGGCGAACACGGTGACGGAATTCAAAAAGGCATGGGACAAACACAGAGGATCCCTTTACAGAAATAGGATAAAAACAAAATAAACGGTACCATCTAACTTCTGAACCATATAATGTCTCAACAAATAGGGGTGTCCTACATGGAGTGGTGGGTTTACCCCTGAACAAGGATATGGGGAGGGGTGGCCGGCGCGGAGCGACAGGTGCACCTACTCTTGCCATCTTGCTGGGCAGACTGGATGGACCATGCTGGTCTTTATCTGCCGTCAACTACTATGTTACTATGTTACTAAAATGCTTGTATGCAAATGATAGAAGTCTAAAAAATAAGATGGGATAGTTAGAATATATAGCACTAAATGAAAAGTTAGATATGATTGGTATCTCAGAGACATGGAGGAAGGAGGACAATAAGTAGGACACTGTGATACCTGGGTACAAACTATATCGTAATGATAGAGCTGATCAAATTGGTGGAAGGGTTGCGCTCTGCGTTAGAGAGGGCATTGAGTCACAAAGGATTAAAGTTCTACAGGAAACAAAATTTGCTGTAGAATCTCTATGTCAGGGGTGGGGAACCCTGGTCCTGCAGAGCCGCAGACCAGTCAGGTTTTTGGGATAGCCCTAATGAATATGCATGAGATATATATGCATTAGAGATATCCTGCCAACCTGACTGGTTTGTGGCCCTCCAGGGCTGGATTTGGAGACCCCTGCCTTACACCTCTGTCATTTAAGATTGTGAGTGGGCAAGGTGCAGATGTCCTAGACATCGAAAGGGTATATAGAATGTGTCACATTCCTCCTCGATTCTCACCACCACCAAAAAGTTGTCTAATAGACAATATTTTGGTGGTGTTGAGAAGTGAGGAGGAATGTGACACATTCTATCTAACCTTTTTGATGTCTTGGACATCTGCACCTTGCCCACTCACAATCTTAAATGACAGAGGTGTAAGGCAGGGGTCTCCAAATCCAGCCCTGGAGGGCCACAAACCAGTCAGGTTGGCAGGATATCTCTAATGCATATATATCTCATGCATATTCATTAGGGCTATCCCGAAAACCTGACTGGTCTGCGGCTCTCCAGGACCAGGGTTCCCCACCCCTGCTCTATCTATTGAAATTCCATGTAAAAAGGAGAAGGCAATGGCAGTGGGGTGTGTACTATCGACCACCTAGCCAGAATGAACAAATGGATGATGAAATGCTCAAAGAAATCAGGGAAGCTAACAAAAGTTACAGAACGGTAATAATAATGGGTGATTTCAATTACCCCGGTATTGACTGGGTCAGTGTCACAGCAGGACATTCTAGGGAGATAAAGTTTGTAGATGAAATAAATGACTGCTTCTTGGAGCAACTGGTTCATGAACCGACCAGAGGGAAAGCCATTTTGGACTTAGTCCTTAGTGGAACATCAGATCTGGTGCAAGAGATAAGGGTGTTGGGGCCACTTGGCAATAGTGATCATAGCATGATCACGTTTGTTTTAATTAATGGAGGAGGGATGATAAGGAAATCCACAGTACTACCTTTTAACTTTGGAAAGGGAGACTATGATAAAATGAGGAAAATAGTTAAGAAAAAACTAAAAGCAGTTGCAAAGGTTAATGACTTACATCACGCTTTGGTATTGTTTAAAAATACTATCTTGGAAGCTCAGACCAGCTGTATTCCACACTTTAAGAAAAGTGGAAGGAAGTCCAAAAAACTGCCAGCATGGTTTAAAGGTGAGGTCAGAGAGGCTGTTGTGGCCAAAAAAGCATCTTTCAAAAATGGAAAAAAGAGCCAAATGACGAAAACGGGAAACAGCACAAGCACTGGCAAGCTAAATGCAAGGCATTGATAAGACAGGCAATGAGAGAATTTGAGAAGAAACTTGCTGTGGAAGCAAAAATGCATAATAAAGACTTTTTCAAGAACATCCGTAGCAAAAAACCTGTGAGTCAGTTAGACCATTAGATGATAGAGGGGTAAAAGGGGCAGTAAGAGGGAACAAGGCTATAGCGGAGAGGCTGAATGAATTCTTTGCTTGGTCTTTACTGAGGAAGATGTAGGGATGTTACCCATGACTGAAGTGGTATTTAAAGGTGATAATGTGGAAGAATTGAAAGAAATATTGCTACACCGGGAAGATGTATTACAACTATTTGATAAACTGAAGAGTAGCAAATCACCTGGACTGGATGGTATACATCCAAGGGTGTTGAAAGAACTGAAATATGAGATTGCAGACCTGCTATTAGTAATCTGTGAACTATCATTAAAATCATCTGTAATACCTGAAGATTGGTGGATCGCCAATGTAATGTCAATTTTTAAAAAGTGTTCCAGGGATGATCCGGGAAACTACAGACCGGTGAGTCTGACGTCAGTACCGGGAAAAATGGTAGAAACCATCATAAAGAACAAAATTACTCAGCATGTAGATAGTCATGGCTTAATGGGAGACAGCCAATATGGCCTTAGACAAGGAAGATCTTGTCTTGCTAATCTTTTGTTTTTTTGAAGGTATGAATAAACAGGTAGACAAAGGTGAGTCAGTTGATATAGTGTATCTGAACTTTCGGAAAGCCTTTGACAAGGTCCCTCATCAGAGACTTTTGGCAATACTAAAAAGTCATGGGAGAGGAGGCAGTGTACTATTGTGGATCAGGAACTGTTTAAAAGATAGAAAGCAGGGGGTAGGGCTAAATGGCCAATTTTCCCAATGGAAAAAAGTGAATAGCGGAGTACCGCAGAGATCTGTGCTGGGTCTGCCGCTTTTTGACATATTCATAAATGACTTGGAAAGGGAATAACGAGTGAGGTTATCAAATTTGCAGATGACACAAAACTATTTAAAGTTGTTAAAACCCCAGAGGACTGTGGAAAATTGCAAGATGATCTTGATAAATTGGAAGACTGGGCATCCAAATGGCAGATGAAATTTAATGTGAACAAGTGCAAGGTTATGCACCTAGGAAAGAACAACCCAAACTATGGTTACACTATGCAAGGTTCCACATTGGGAACCACCACCCAGGAAAAAGATTTAGGTGTATCATCATGGATAAAATGTTAAAACCCTCCGCCCAGTGTGCAGCGGCGGCCAAGAGAGAAAATAGAATGCTAGGTATCATAAGGAAAGGAATGGAAAATAAAACAATAGATATTATAATGCCTCTGTATCGTTCCATGGTACAACTGCACCTTGAATATTGTGTGCAATTCTGGTTGCCGTATCTTAAAAAGGATATAGCGTTATTAGAAAAGGTACAGAGAAGAGCTACCAAAATGGTAAAGGGGATGGAAGGATACTCCTATGAAGAGAGGCTAAAAAGGTTAGGGCTCTTCAACCTGGAAAAGAGACGGCTAAGGAGAGATATGATAGAGGTCTATAAATTAATGAATGGAGCGGAACGGGTAAATGTAGATCGATTGTTTACGTCATCAGAATATAAAAAGACTAGGGGACATGCAATGAAGCTACAGGGTAACCTATTTAAGGGGCATGTTTACTAAAACCCCGGTAAAGTGCGGGCCCCAGTAGTGTGCGGGTGCCATATAAGGAGTGGGCGTTCCATCCTGAAGAAGAAAAGCCGTGATTGACATATGCGCTAAGGTGCGCGGCGCCCTTGTGCGCCCCGCACCTTAGCTCATCGGATAGCTGCGAGGGAGGCATATGTGGCGCGCTGATGTATAAACAGAAGAGCAGAGCCACAGCCCAATGGTTAAGGCAGTTACCAATGGTGCGAGGAGCAGGGGTTCAATCCCCCACAGCGCTCAATGACACTGGCTGAGGTGTTAATTTATGAGGCAGAGAAATACTGGGCGGCATAAACCGGCAAGCTGATGTTTTGGGCGGCATAAGGCGGCGCGCTGATGTTTTTGGCGGCATTCTAATACTGAGAGGTATAAGCAGCGCGCTGATGTACAAACAGAAGAGCAGAGCCACAGCACAATGGTGAAGGCACTTATCAATGGTGCAGAGATCAGGAGTTCAATCCCTCACTATGCTCAATGATGATGGCTGCCTGAGGTGATGTTTTAGGAGGCATACAAATAATGGGCAGCAGAAGGCGGCGAGCAGATGGGCATTAGGCGTTGCGCTATTGATTTGGGAGGCTGTTCTATTATTGGGAGGCATAAGGCGGCGCGCAAATATACAAGCACCGGATCAGAGCCACAACACAATGGTTAAGACACTAACCAATGATGCAAGGAACAGGGGTTCAATCCCCCACAGTACCCAATGAACAAGGCTGGCTGAGGCATCGTGTATTATGGGGAAGAGTGCTTTAGGAGGCATGTTATTTTTAGATAAATTATCATTACTAGCAAACGCACCCTCAAAGCGTGTTAACATAAGGTGCCCTATAAGGCACATTTTAAAGTGCACTGTCCGCCAAGGCACCCTAGAATGTTGCTTATAGGGCGCTTTAGAGGGTGCCGTATGAGGTACCGCAAGGTCAGAGTACTGTTTTTAATGGCAGCACTGTGCAGTTTAAGGAATGAAAAGCATACGTAGGTGTGCTGACATGCATGGAGGAGCAGCAGTGGAGCACAATGGTTAATGGTTAATGGTCATGAGGTAGCTCCCCAGGGTGCCTAATACGTAAGGCTGGCTGTGGCATCAGCTTTGCAATGTACATATCTGTTCCTGCAGCACCGTATGTTTATTTTATTAATTGCTGCCAGCAAACACGCCCTCACGTGCCGTAATGGAAGGTGCCATAAAAGGCACCCTATATGGCACTCCATAGGGCACATTATAAAGTGCACTGTCCGCCACGGCACCCTAATATATCCCCTATAGGGCACCCTATAAGTTTCGTCACAGGATAATGTATAGTGCACCTTATATGGACGGGAACCATAAGGTCCCTATAGGGTGCCCTATAAAGCGCCCTCAGAGGCACCCTATGGGTACAGTACGCTGAGGGTGTTTTTGCTGGCATCAAAATATGTACATTAAAGAAAAACAATGCTTCCAACAACCCTATCAAATAACCCCACTGTGGGTTTGAACCCATGACCTCTGGTTTCATAGGCAGTGAAGTAACCATTGGGCTACAGCTCTATAGCTGCTAGCAAGCCCCTGGCTGGCTGTAGAGAGCCTGCATGTCATCACACAGACAGTCTGCTGTGGTCTCCAGGATAGGGTTAGCCCACACGTACCCATGATGCACTGCACATGCAAATCAGATGTCCACAGATGAACACAAGATGGGGAATGCACCCCCACAGCACCTCGGTCTGGTAGGAGGAAGTGACCGGGTGCACCCACACAGCACCTCGGCCTGGTAGGGGGTATGGACCAGGTGTTTTACTGGCACAGAGTAGCTACACACCGTCACATTGTGCGGGTACTGTGCTCACCCTGAATGTGCGATGAGGCGCCCAGGACCATGTCAACAACACCTTGCATGGCTGATGGAGGCCCAAAGCAGTGTTAATGTGTGAGATAAGTAGATTTTGCACAAACATCATGGATGTTTCAGTCAGGTGCATCCCCCATGGACCCCCAGGTGGGCCATGCACCTCCTCCCTCCCAGGGCCAAGGCTGGCAAACATGGTCTCCAATCAATAGATCCACATTGTTCCTCCCTGCAAAGGTGGCAGTAGAGGGGACCATCAACCCCAATCCTGCTGAGGAACAGACACCCCACAGGGCAGTCAATGCAGCTCTATACACATCCATAACACAATAGCAGACAGACATTAGACCAGGTTATGATAAGCTGCACCCCACCACTATCTGTTATTCTCCTGCAGCAAGCCATCAGCCACTGTACGCCACTCCAGCAAGACACATACCAGCTACAAACAGTCTGCTAGTTAGTCCATAGTGCATGTTCCCAGTGGAGATGCATGCACCCAGAACTGGGATGTCAGCATACACAGCAAGCAGATATATCAGTGACTGGGCCCCAAAAAGAAACCTATATCTATTATACAAGAGAAATACTATATAGCACTATGGGGGTGCCTAGCCATGCTGTGGTCACTGCACAGTCAGGGTGAGAGTGATCTCTCAGCAGGACATACTGAGGTCACCCTGTCTGTGTAGGTGGTGTCCGGGCACTACAATGTCCCAGTCAGTGCCCTATGCCCTGTGAAGATGCACCCTGGCCAGGCCACCCTGTCCGGCCTATACCCATGGTACCTTGCTCCTCATTATGCACATTGGTAGCCCAATACTGGCAACATTGCTGGCAGTGTGGGCTGTGGAAGGTGTTTGCAGCCACCACACACGGGATAGACCAGGGGTGGGCAAACCTGGTCCTGGAGGGCCGCAGACCAGTCAGGTTTTCGGGATATCTCTAATGAATATGCATGAGATATATATGCATTAGAGATATCCTGCCAACCTGACTGGTTTGTGGTCCTCCAGGGCTGGATCTGGAGACCCCTGCCTTACACCTCTGTCATTTAAGATTGTGAGTGGGCAAGGTACAGATGTCCAAGACATCAAAAAGGTTAGATAGAATTTGTCACAGTCCTCCTCACTTCTCACCACCACCAAAAAATTGTCTATTAGGCAACTTTTTGGTGGTGGTGAGAATCGAGGAGGAATGTGACACATTCTATATACCCTTTCGATGTCTAGGACATCTGTACCTTGCCCACTCACGATCTTAAATGACAGAGGTGTAAGACAGGGGTCTCCAAATCTAGCCCTGGAGGGCCACAAACCAGTCAGGTTGGCAGGATATCTCTAATGCATATATATCTCATGCATGTTCATTAGGGATACAACGAAAACCTGACTGGTCTGCGGCCCTCCAGGACCGGAGGTGCCCACCCCTGCGATAGACAGACAGCCACCCCCACACCTATGCCAGCATTGTGCTACTATAGAGGAGGTCAGCAGCCATAACCACCACACCAGTCCTGGGCACAGTACAGGCATGTATATGGTACTCAATACTGTTGGGGGTCACCCCCCAGGGTGGTAGACACTATCAGGGACCAGACCTGCAGCACACACCGCAAACATCAGAATGATTGTTATGGTGGAGCTCAATGGCCAAAATGTGCTTAACGTAGGAATTGATATATGCCAGTTATCATAGGAAGCGTTTGATAGCTGTGTACCGTATACCCAGGTGTAGGGTGGCATTGCTAAGGTTTGCAACTGCTAGTATTGGGAGATACAGGCAGGGCCCAATGTCCTGCCTCTCCAGGAGGCATTGGCCAATGCGGCCTGTGGGGGGGGGGGGGGGGTGTCTGGCCCTGTTGGCTGCTGCTTTACGGCAGGGTTTCCCGACTCCAGTCCTGGTGTTCCAAACACTGTTCGGGTTTTTATGCTGTCCCTCATAAATATGCATGAGCTACATCTGCATACCATGGGGGTGGTGCATAGATATGCAGCACAGGCATCATTATTAGAAGCATCATGGGACCTGAATGGTGTGGGGCCCTCCAGGACTGCATTTGGGAGACTCTGCTCTAGGTAATGTGCCTGTTTATGGGGTCTGTGATTGGTGTGGTAAAATATAGGCGTATTAACAATGCATATGTTCTCAGCTATACAATTTTGTCCTTACTATCATGGTTTAGTTGTGGGAAAAATATATGGACAAGTTTGGCAGTAGCCTCAGGTGGGCTTTGAACCTGTGCCCTTCTGTTCTTGCACACACTGCCTGTGTGCACTGCACCACTGTGTTGCCACAGATGTGCTGCATTCCCTGGGGAGGCCATTACTGTACATGTGACAGAGCCTGTCTGTTGCGGTGGACCGTGCCAGCCTGCACAGGCCTAGGCCACTGTGTGCTGTGGCTTGCAGCCACTGGCCCCTCCGCCACCTGTACCCTTCCGCCAACATGCTGACATGTTCTTATCTTGGAAAACGCATGTGACCGGATTGAGTTGTGGCACTCCAGGATTGAATTTGGGGGAATTGGCTGTAGGTAATGGCCATTGGTATGGTTTGTGTGCGGTGTAGGGTAAAATATGGGTGTTTGCACCATGCTTATGTGCTCTGCGATACAGGGGTGTCCTGACTATCACTGATTTGTGGTGGGTAAAACTATGGGGACTGGGTTGTCACAAGCCCTAGCTGGGATTTGAACCTATGACCCTCTGGTCTTACAGGCACTGGCTGTGTCTGCTACACCACACTGTGGCCACAGAAACAGTGTAGTCCCTGGAGATAGATAACATGACCGAACGGCTCAGAAAACCTCTGCACAATTTTACTGTGGACTCATTCACCTTGTATGGTGACAACAGGGCAATTAAACCTCAAAAATGACCTCGAAAAAAGGGGAAAACAAACATAACCAAGCTGGGCACCAGTAATATCAATTGGCAACATTAAAAACACTCCCAGGTAAGCTCCAAAAAAGAAATGATTTTTGGAAGGGTCTACGCTCCGTAGACCCTTCCATAAATCATTCCTTTTTTTGGAGCTTTCCTGGGAGTGTTTTTTATTGTTGGCCATTGCTATCAATGTTGCGCAGCTGGATTATAATTTTTAAAGTTTTTGTTGTGGTCATTTCCATTGTTTATTTGCAATTTTGTTCTGTGCACATGTATCACACTGCTCACGTGTTTTAGGTTTCCCCGGTTTTGTTGTACATTGCTGACGGAAATGGTTTCTCTTCCCTTTAAATGCAGTTTTCACTTGTAAATTCGGCCCCGATAATGTGCGGGGAGCCTCTCCCCTCCCCTTCCCCGCCCATTAACCCCGTCTCTCCGCCCCTCGGGAGACTTCCTCCGCCCTCCGTAAGCCATTCCACGCCTCTATCGGACATTTGCAGGCCCCGTACTTGTGCGGGGTCCGTGAGTGTGACGCACACATGTGCGGCCCACTTAAGAGCACTTAAGTGCGTCATTGCCGTGCGCTATTGTGCGGTGCGCAATTGTGCGGTGTTTAGTAAACATACCCCTAAGACTAATAAGAGAAAATATTTTATCACTCAACGTGTAATCAAACTCTGGAATTTGTTACTGGAGGATGAAGTAAAAGCTGTTAGTGTAGCTGGGTTTAAGAAAGGTTTGGACAAGTTCCTGGAGAAAAGGTCCATAAACCATTATTAAAAGGGACCCGAGATATCACTGCTTTACCCAATACAAGCATTGAGAAACCTGTGTCTTTTTGGGAAACTGCTAGGTACTTATGACCTAGACTGGCCACTGGGCTTGATGGACCTTGATCTGACCCAGTATGGCATATCTTATGTTCTTATGTACAGCAAAAATGTGGGGAAAGGCAAGGAGAACAAGAGCACAGATTGCAGGTTCAAAGCTGGCACCTGCAAGACAAGACAAAACAATGGATGGCGGCAGGAAGAGCCTGCATCGGGCTTGGGAAGGATGGCACAGGTGGGGACCGACAGGAGACAGAGATCCTGGGTGTGTGTGAACTCATGAACCAGGTATAGGCCATGGCTGCAGTCCACGGTGCAGGATGTATCCAGGCTCGCCTGATCTCACTTATTGGAGTGTCATCCAGGGGTGGGACAGCCACAGAGGAAGAAGGTGTGGGCTATGAGGCAGCACCCACCAGAGCAGGCCTGATGGGCGAGTATGAGCAACTGTCTTCTTTGTATAATAGTGTGGGGAGAGAATGGGGGCAGGGGTAGAAAGGAAGGGAAGCGGGAGTTGGCAAGGCTCAGGTAGCATTGCGGGGGAGACGGCCCCAGGGCGGGGAAATAATACATGGGGAATAAGGCAGTCACAGCAGTGGCCCAAGTGTGGGGCATGGGGAGCACAGCTGGCAGTGACCAATAGGGTATAGAGGGACTCCTGCAGGAGCTGGTTCATGTGCTAGCCTGGCAGCAAGGGGGCCCACAGTGGCTACAGGGCATGTTGCGAGCAGAGGGGGATGGAGCGGCCCCCGATCTTCTCCTGGGGGGTGTTGCCCCCGTGAACACTGACGGGGCAGGGGAGGTTGCCCCAAATAGGGATGGGGAGCTAGTAGTGGATTTCAAGCCTATCAATATTGAGGCACTGTTGTGGAACCTGAGGGGTTACGATCCGGAGAAAACATGAAGGTTGCTTGATGGTTTTACACACGGCTTCACTATTCCTTACAGCGGCCTGCCGAGCTCACGGGGTGGGGGGGGGGGGGCGGAGAACTTGAAATATGCACTGGAGTAGAAAGAGGTGGTCCAGAGGAAGCTTGATAAGGAGCGGACGCTGTGTAGGGTGGCTAGCCCATTTGGAGTAAGCCCTTGCCCGACCTAATAGTTTCCCCTCTGGGCCTAGTCCCAAAAAAGGATCTGGGTGAGTACTGGCTCATTCACCACTTGTCATACCCGGATGGTGAATCTGTGAATGACCACCTGGATCCAGCGGCATGCTCAGTATGGTATGCACTGGTGGACCAGGCCCTGGAGTTGCTTTGGGGCTGGGGGGGAGGGGGCATGGATGGCGAAGACAGATGTGGAAGCTGCCTTCCAACTGCTCCCGATACATCCGAATAGCTTCTATCTGCTGGGGCTCCGGTTTGGGGTGCAGTACTATGTTGATAAATGCCTCTCAATGGGTTGCTCAGTATCCTGCACCTACTTTGAGGAGTTCAGCTCTGCTTCCAATGGATAGCCAAGAAAGGGTTGCCCCAGGGCAGGATCATACATTACTTGGATGACTTTCTTCTCATGGCAAGGGATAAACAGGGCTGTCAGTGCCTTCTGGGTGCTCTCCGGAGGAAGGCAGAGGAGCTATAGGTACTGCTAGCCCCTAACAAGACAGAAGGGCTATATCAGTGCCTGTCCTTTTTGGGGATAGAGATAGACACTAAGGAAATGGTGACGCGGCTACCGGCAGGTAAAGTGGAGCCCTTGAAGGCTGCGGCTTGGGAGGCAGTGGCCACAAATAAAGTCACGTTGGGGTGGATGCAGTCTCTGATGGACCACCTAAACTTTGCATGCCAGGTGATGCCTATGGGGTGGGCTTTTATCCGGCAGCTGGCAGACGCCACAAAGGATATCCGCTGAAAACACCACTTCATTAGGATCACTACACCCCTGAGAGAGAACCTGGCCATGTGGCAGCGGTTCCTGTTACACTACAATAGCAGGAAAATATGAAGGGTGCCAGCTACATACAATAGAGAGCTGGAACTATTCACCAATATGGCGGGGGGCGTGGTTTTTAGGATCGAATTCAAGGGGTGATGGTGCCACAAGCACTGGCCAGCAGAGTGGCACCAGCATGGTGTGTCCAAGGACATAACATTCTTGAAAATGTTCCCCATTGTCATAGCCATGGCCATATGCAAGCAATGTTTCACCAATTAGAGAATAGTTTTCCTTTCAGATAACATGGCGGTGGTGTTCATCATCAATAAGCAAACAGCAAAGGCGGAGAGGGTGATGCAGTTGCTTAGGAAGCTGGTGCTGCTGACCCTGGAGCTGAATGTGTTCATCACGGCCCAGCACATCCCAGGGGAAAGCAATGAGTTGTCTGATGATCTTTCTCGTTTCCAGCTCCAGTGGTTCTGGCAGCTCACCCCAAACTCAGCGCTCCAGACAGCCCGCATGCCAGAAGAGATGTGGACTCTTGGACCCGGAGCACCGGAAGATTGCTGATGGCATCATTGTTGGCTGCTAGGTGGAAGGCTTATGGGTACTCTTGTGGTCAGCTTCAGAGATTCATGGAGCAGCGGGGAGCCAGAAGAAAAAAAGAGAAAAGCAGGAGGAAGCTGAATAAGGAAGATGGGACATTGCTGCGAGCAGTGGAGGAGTTCTAGTGGTTAATCGGGGCGTCCTTGAAGGGGGGGGCATGTACTCTGGGGATGGGGTTCACCTGAATGAAATTGGCCTGGAACTGTTCATAGAGGGTCTGCAGTGGGCCATCAGTTTGGTACTCACTATGAGGTGAGTCGGGCCACGGGATTTCACCAATAAAGAAAGAGGGGAGGGGTACCCCGGAATAGAAAAGGGGGGCCAGGTACCAGGGGACAGGGAGCAAGGGGCCACCTGGGCACCAACACAGAGCGGTTGGTGATGGTGGGGGGATGTAATGGGGTAGCAACCTTGGCCACTGGGTTGTTGAACCTGGTAGCTGGGACGGTGGTGCCCCTCCACATTAACTAGCTTAGTTGTGTACTCATTGTTACCCATTGAGTACCTATGGTTTACTGTGATTATGGTTATTATTGTTGTTAATGGTCAAAGCAACTGTGTATCCACAAGCTGTGGCCTGAAAAGATCCACTAATAAAGCCGTTTAAGAAAGAAATGATGGATCGGGCCGTTATTTGCAAAGAGGGGAATAAGGGGGGAGGGGAGGGGAAGGGAAGGGGGGAAGTCTGACGTACCTAGGATCATGACATTTTTTACTAAGGATTCTGTCTTTGTTTTTCCAAGTTGAGGCGATTTGAGGCGATTTCAGAATCAGGATATAGACAATTGTTCATTTTCTTTCCACAATCCATGGACAAATAACTTCTATTATGTTTTACAGCATGATATGTCTTTGCTAACTCTACTGATGCTACTTTTGTCAAGTAATGGGGTATCACATGTGTTAACAAAAAAATCTTCAATTAGATTGTCTATGAGCCTTGGCAAATGACTCATGCTTCTATGATTCACTATGACATTACAGAGCTTTAACACTGTCAAATTTAACACTAATCACTTCATTACAATAAACACATTGTGCATAGTTTGGATCATTGTGTGTAGCTAGCCAGTCATAGTAGTCTGGGTTCTTCAGCATTTCCTTCTGAAATACACAATTTCATATTCTGTCTTTCATTCTTGGTACTTTGGCTAGTGCTTTCACTGAATTGTCATCATTCTCGGTTTCATAGTCACTTGAGCTGCTTCTTGCAGTCTGTTGAACATGATCACTTGTTGAAGCCATCTTTTGTGACTGAAGTAGTAAATGTGTAAAGAAAAATGTTTTACCCTCTAACTGTCCTAGGAATCCTTCCAGAACAGTGTTTTATCTTTATTTAAAATGTTATGTACCATCATCAACAACATTCTGTTCTTTTGGAGCATTGCTTGGTTTATGTATTACACCGTTCTCTGTCTTTACCCAGTCCCTTGGTACACTCATTTCCTCCCATGGTTTTGACTATCAAAAATTTCTCAGGCTTCCAGGACCAGATCTCTGCCTGCCTATCTGACATTGATGCCTGGATGTCCCACTGCCATTTGAAATTGAACATGACCAAAACCGAACTTCTTATCTTCCCCCTAAACCCAACTCTCCCCTTCCTCTTTTCTCTATTTCTGTGGATAAAACTCCCTGTTTCCTCGGCTTGCAACCTTGGGGTCATCTTTGACTCCTCCCTCTCCTTCTCCACACGCATCCAATAACAAACCTTTTCCAGAATTATTGTTGTGTGCGTTGGCACAATTGCAATTGGAGATGGCTCCTGTCTTAAAAATTCTAGGGGCCTTGATAGACGCGGATCTGACATTTGAACCTTGTGTCAACTCCATTGTTTCAAAAGTCTTCTATAAACTAAGCCAATTACGTGGATTATGAGGTTACTTTTCCCATGAACATTTTCAACTCATGGTTCAATGATCTATATTATCATATCTGGATTCATGTAATTTACTATTTTTGAATTGTTCTCAATGTCAGATTCATCAGCTACAGTTGTGTGAAAACAAGGCTGCTCGCCTTATTTGTGGCACTTCTCAATACAAGGCAACATCTCCCCTAATTTACAATTTGCACTAGCTAAACATTTCTAGATTATGGAATCCCTGTGGCAGAAAATTATAATTAAAAACACAAATAAATACATACTAATGTCAAAACCACTGGATAGGGTATCCCACAAGAGAAAACATTTAAGCAAAAATTATGCAATAAAAAATAAAAACAAAACAAAAACCTTTTTTACCAATCTGATAGTTTGGAAATGTCCAATGACAGTGCAAACTGTTGTTGGAAGAGTTAATCATAACCTATGAAATAAATAAACATAACCATTACTCATTACACAGAGATGGAAATGAGCTAATACAACAATAAAAAAAATGAGCAGTCTATAAACAAAATAAACATACCCATAAAAGTTGGTATAAAGTGACAAAAATAATTCTCAAAAGAGACCTTTCAGGAAAGCAATATAAAATACCTCAAAGTCAAAGGGGGGGGGGGGGAGGATGGAAGGAGAAGGAGGGGAGGGGAAACATACAAATATTAAAAACAGGTTTACTCAACGTCATAAAAGAAAAAAGAACTTTAAAGAATTTAAATCTCAAACCTTTTTCTTCATTGTCATACAGGCTGAGCCCTCTCTCCACTGCATCTAGCGATTACAATGCTTACCCCACACAGCAGCGGTCCTGCAGGAGATGGGTTCCCATCTCCCCACATGATAAGAGCTGCAGACTCATAGAGCAATTAGGCCAGCCATGCTAAGGCAGCATGATCACTGCTGTTAGGTTAATTGGCTGTGCTCCCTCTCTCCCCCTCCAATTCCAGGCTGTTCAGTGGACCGTGGTGGCTATAGGAGGTGCTGGGATGGGGGTTGGGGTTGTGCTCATGTTGATTGGGATCTAGGGAGGTGAGGCAGATGGCTGTAAAGCTTGTTATAACGAGTCATGTTGCTGGGCCCACTCCCAAGCATAGGCAGCACAGCACAGCAGCACCATTTTATTTATTTAACAGGTTTTATATACTGCTTCAGAGTGGAGGAGTAGCCTGGTGGTTAGAACACTGGCTTAGTAACCAAGCAACTAGGATTCAATTCCCACTAGCACTCCTTGTGGCCTTGGGAAAGTCACTTAACCCTCCATTGCCTTAGAAGAAAGGCCTGGCAATCTATGTCCAGTGACACTACCAAGAAAACCCAGGAGCTTCTGGGTCACCAGGAGTCAGGACTGACTTGAAGGCACACATTGCATTGCATATACTACTTTATCATTTCAATCAAAGCAGCTTACATTGAAACTTGGCAATGTACATTAAACAGGGACATTGATAACTTGGATTTTCCTGAGGCAATGGATCCCAAGGCCACAAGGAGTGCTAATGAGAATCAAACCCTGGTTGCTGGGTTCCCAAGCCAGTGCTCTTAACCATTAGGCTAATCCTCCACTCCAAACCATGACTGTCCCCACAAAAATAAACATTTTTTAAGACCCTGGGAAGTCTGGTATCACCTCAGACCCACTCATCGTCACTTGGCTGGCTCTGGCTCTGGCTGTGACTGGCTGGCTGTCTTTCCACTAGATGGAAAACCTCATGCCAGAAGCTCCCTCCACTACTCCCTAGTCCCTCCCTCTGTTGTCTCATTGACTCATATGGCTGACTTATTCAGCCTGGCAGAATAGCAACTCCTCATGGGATGGAAGAACTGAAACCTGTCCTTAATGGCAGTTCCACCCAGCAGCTACAAAAAAACTGGCTTTTCAAGTGCCGGTTTTAACACTCTGCCGGCAGCCGACTTGTCCATATAAAAACTGGCCAGATTGGCCGGTTGTCAACCCTCAACAGCCTCCCAGAGGAACATAAGATATGCCATACTGGGTCAGACCAAGGTCCATCAATCCTGTTTCCAACAGTGGCAAATCTAGGTCATGCGTACCTAGCAGTTTCCCCAAAAGACACAGGTTCCATAATGCTTGTACTGGGTCAAGCATTGATATCCTGGGTCCCTTCTTAATAACGGTTTATGGACCTTTCCTCCAGGAACTTGTCCAAACCTTTTTTAAACCCAGCTACACTAACAGCCTTTACTACATCCTCCGGTAACAAATTCCAGAGTTTGATTACACGTTGAGTGAAAAAATGTTCTTTTATTAGTCTTAAATAGTTTACCCTGTAGCTTCATTGCATGTCCCCTTGTCTTTCTATATTCTGATAACGTAAACAATCGATATACGTTTACCCGTTCCACTCCGTTCATTATAGATTTCTATCATATCTCCCCTCAGTCGTCTCTTTTCCAGGTTAAAGAGCCCTAACCTATTTAGCCTTTCTTCATAGGAGTATCCTTCCATCCCCTTTACCATTTTGGTGGCTCTTCTCTGAACCTTTTCTAATAACGCTATATCCTTTTTAAGATACGGCGACCAGAATTGCACACAATATTCAAGGTGCAGTCTCACCATGGAACGATATAGAGCCATTATAATATCTGTTGTTTTATTTTCCATTCCTTCCCTTATGATACCTAGCATTCTATTTGCTCTCTTGGCCACCGCTGTACACTGGGCCGAGGGTTTTAACATGTTATCCACAATGACGCCTAAATCTTTTTCCTGGGTGGTGGTGGAGACAAGAAATGTATGTGAATTCAAGAAAGCATGGGACACATACAGAGGAAGTAGAAGAAGAGACTGTAGAACTTAATCATTCTCATGGATGGGCAGACTGGATAGACCATATGGTCTTCATGTGCCGTCATTTTCTGTTTTTGTGTTAAGTTGGGAGGGAGCAGGGCACCTCACTGTCTTATATATTGCATTCCATTGCTTATAGAATAGTAACAGATAAATACAGATTGAAAAGTAAAAGGCTGCAGTATGGGTATAGCCAGGCCTCAATTTGTAGACCAATAGGAATTGGGACTATGGGCGAAGCTAGAGCTGGAAACAAACTGTGGGGGTTCAGGCAATGACTGAAGTGACCTCTGGGAGTGAGGCCAGGGCCAGAAGTGATCTCAATTCTGGACACACGCACAATGCTTAATTTGGGGATAAAAAAGAACCTGGAAAGTACATGTATATTTGGAGAATTGATGTTTTTTAAATATTTGTTTATTAAACATATCACCAAAATTTGCAATGCTTCATTTATAATCTCAGACTAATCAATACTGCCCCCTTTCTCTGGCACAGTTCCACCATTTCCACTCTCCCTGCACAATCCTTTTTTTTTTTTTTTTGCTATTTCACCTCCCCCTGCCCTCCTCCCTGTCCCTGCGCAATCTTCTTTGTTTCATCATTTCCCCTCTTCCTGTCCACTCCTGGGCACAATTTCACAAATTCCACTCTCCCTGTCTCCTTCCCTTCCTGGCACAATTTTGCATTTCCCCTGCCTCTGCTACCCCAGGCATAACTATGGTCTCTTTATTTCTACCCTGTCCTCTAGAACAATCATTTTATTTCCACTTCATTCCCCCTCTGTGCATCACCCCCATCTTCTGCCATAGGACCAAGAAGATACCTCAATAAGGATTAGCTCCGCTGCTCAGGAGTCCCAGCAGAAGTTGCTGCAGCCCAGGTTTTTAAACCCTGGAGTAGTAGTCTACTGGTTAGGCAGCAACCTGAACTCAACAAAACCAGGGTTTGAAGCCCACTGATTCTTCTTGTGGCCTTGGGCAAGTCAAATAGCCCTCCACTGCCTCAGGTATAACCTTATATTGTAATCCCTCCAGGGACTGGAAAACACCTGACTGTAATTCACCTTGATCGATTACTGGAAAAGCATGAGCTAAATAAATAAGTCTTGTCTTACTAATCTGTTATATTTTTGTTGTAGAGGTGAATAAACAAGTAGATAAAGGTGGGCCAGTCAATATACTGTATCTGGATTTTCAGAAAGCCTCTGACAAGGCCCCTCATGAGAGACTCGGCGAAATTAAAAAGTCATGGAATAGGAGGTAGTGTACTATTGTGGATCAGGAACTGGATAAAAGATAGAAGGCAGAGAGTAGGATTAAATGGCCAATTTTCTCGATGGAGAAAGGTGAATATGTTAAAAGCAGTGGGATTGGGAGAGTGCTTTGATCGGGGGAACAGACGCGGCTGGAGATCTTCTTCGCCACGGAGTGGCTAGCAGGTGCCTGGACGTTTTTGCTATTGGGCAGGCACAAGGAGGGCGGTCCCGGCTGTGGAGGACCCCTCCCCCTGCCTCTACTTAATCCGGCAGCTACAAGTGACTGTGGAGAGTGCTTTGATCTGGGGAACAGACGCGGCTGGAGATCTTCTTCGCCGCGGGAGCGGCTAGCAGGTGCCTGGACATTTTTGCTATCGGGCAGGCACAAGGAGGGCAGTCCCGGCTGTGGAGGACCCCTCCCCCTGCCTCTACTTAATCTGGCAGCTCCATTACGTGGCCGCGTGTCGCGGCCCGCGTGGTGTGGCATAAGGGGCATGGTTCAAGGGGCAGATCATGCCCCTTTTGCGCCCCTTCGGCGCTTCTGAGGAGCTGAAGTCTTGGTGCTGTGATCTATTGCCATGGGGAAACGGAAAGCAAAGTCAGCTGCTAAGTCTGAAGTTAAGACACAGGGAGGTAAGATGGTGGGCCCCATGGATAAGCATCTGACTTCCCTGCTACCTGCCGTATCATCTCCGGAAGGGGCTTCGTTAAGCTCTCATTTGCGGACACCACTGCAGCTCCCTCTACCTCCTTTTTCATCTATGCTATTGGATTTGTCCCCTGAAGGGGCTCCCCCAATTCCGCACCCTATCTCTCTGACATGCTGTGAAGGGATGGCTGTTACTCCATTGACTGGGGAAGTGACACTTAAGGATATATGGTCTGCCATACATAATATTGATGCACGTTTAACCTCTATGGTATCTTCTCTCTGTCAGTTTACTCATGATGTAGTTGATAAAATGCAACATAATGAAAAACAGTTGGTTTCCTTTTCCAAGTTTGTGACCCGGACTGATTCTCTGCTCTAGTCTCGTTCAGATAATGAGGTTGCTTTATTACGTGACTCTCTTTCTCTTTCTTACCGGCAGGAGGTTCTTGAAAATGAGTCTCGGGCTAAAAACTTGCGTTTTTTGAATTTTCCAATCACACATCTGTTATCTTCTGATATTTTGTTGAGGAAGTATTGTACAGAGGTCCTAAAATTATAAGGAGATTTAGATATTATTCATATATATTATTTTTTAGTGGGATTTTCTCCTTCAGATAAAGAACATGATCCTTCAGAGTCTTCAGATCTCTCGGTTGGACAGGATCTTACAGCTTTTTTGTAGGATTCTATGGATAACATTCCCAAACGTGCCACTCTTGTGGTAACTTTTGGGTCTGAATCCAGTAAATTGTCTGTTTTGCGTGCTTATTTTAAACACCGAGAAATTACCTTTTGTGGTCAAAAGCTTCTAGTATTTACGGATGTAGGCAGAGTCACCCAGGTTAGGCGTAAGCAATTCCTGGCTTTAAAACCTCGAGTGTTGGCATTGGGGGCCTCTTTTTTCTCAAATTTCCTTGTCGATGTATTCTTACTTTTGAGGGTCAAACTCTAGTGTATACTGATGTTTCTCAATTGCAATTATTTTTGTCTGAGAAAGAGGCTGTTCGAGTTTAGGGTGGTGAGATTTGCTGTTCCCCAATGTGGAGTTTTATAGCTCCTATTTCTTTTATTTCTCTGGTTTAATTTCAAATGCACTCCCCCGTAATGTGGGCTGTGATGTGGTCTATATGTTTTTGGATATTGTAATCAAAATGGTTTTCTTTTTTTGTTTTTCTTCAATGTAATATTGTTATTCAGAAAATGCTAAATAAAAATTATTAAAAAAAAAAAAAGCAGTGGGATCGCTGCTGGGCCCACTGCTTTTAACATATTTTTAAACAACCTGGAAATGGGAATAACAAGTGAGGTGATCAAATTTGCAGAGGACGCAAAATTATTCAAAGCTATTAAAATACAAGAGGATTGTGAAAAATTGCAAGAGGACTTTGATAAATTGGAAAACTGGACATCCAAATGGCAGATGAAATTTAATGTGGACAAGTGCAAAGTTATGTACATAGGAAAGAACAACCCAAACTATGGTTAAACGATGCAAGGTTCCAAATTAGGAACTACCACCCAAGAAAAGGATTTAGGCGTCATCATGGATAATATGTTGAAACCCCCCCCCCCCCCCGCCCAGTGTGCAGCTATGGCCAAGAAAGCAAATAGAATGCTAGGAATCATAAGGAAAGGAATGGAGAATAAAACCAAGGATATTATAATATCTCTGTATTCTTCCATGGTGTGACTGCACCTTGATCATTGTGTGCAATTCTGGTCACCATATCTTAAAAAGGATATAGCAGAATTAGAAAGATATAGAGAAGAGCCACTAAAATAATAAAGGGGATGGAAGGATATCCCTATGAGGAAAGGCTTAAAAGGTTATGGCACTTCAACTTGGAAAAGAGACAGCTGAGGGGTGATATGATAGAGGTCTATAAAATAATGAATAGAGTAGAATGGATAAACGTAGATAAGTTATTTACTCCATCAAAAAGTAGAAAGACTAGGGGACACACAATGAAGCTACAATGTAACTCATTTAAGACCAATAAGAGAAAATATTTTTCCACTCAATGCGTAATTAAACTCTGGAATTTGTTACCGGAGGATGTAGTAAAAGGTGTTAGTGTAACTGGGTTTAAAAAAGGTTTGGACAAGTTCCTGGTCCCCAAGGTCCATAATCATTATTAAAGAGGACCCAGAAAATCCACTGCTTGCCCCGGGACAAGCATTGTGGAACCTATGTGCTTTTTGGGAACCTGCCAGGTACTTGTGACCTGGATTGACCACTGTTGGGAAACAGGATACTGGTGTGACCCAGTATGGTATTACTTAGGTTCTTATGGTCTCCCTGTTCTGATCCTTCTTGAAATAAACAGTACCCCCCCCCCTTGTTCCTCCCTCTTCCATTCCCTACCCTAAACAGCATTATAGTTCCCTCCCCTAAAGGAAAAATATCCAGCTAGACTCCCATTGTTCCCATTTCAATCTCAAAACAGACCCATTTTCCCTCAGACCCTATTACCAACCCATCACCCAGGAAACGTTGGTAGGAGAAGAGTATCTTTTCTGAAGATGAACAATTTTGTAAGTCATACAAGTGGCTTAGTTTTATGATATGTACGTGGGGAGGAATCAGAAAGGGGAGTGGGCTTAGGTGGCTGGCTTTATTTTGGTGTGATGATGAGGAAGGGGAAAAAAGGTCATGGGGCAGTCTTTGTTTTGGATTTGGATTAGAATTAGGAGGGTCTATTTTATTGCCTGGGAGACGGGAAGATTTCCCTGGGCTAATTGGAATGCTGAAGCTGGCATGGCTGGTTTTAGCACCCATTTTAGAACAAAGGCATTTGTGTTACTAATTCTCTGCAGGTTTATTATAATCTATTTAGAGTTTGCATAATTAAGAGGCCTCAACCCAAAAGAGCAAACTTCATGCCGCATATGGCTATTTATAGACTGCTAGAAGTTCATTATGTTAAACTGCGACTCATTAGGAGAATATATGCTTTCCTGAAGTGCTCAGGAGCACTAACATGCAGAATAATGTAATAATAACATAGATGTCAAGTCACACTGCTAGGAAATATGACACATGGTTTTCAAATGTCTTTCAAGATTGCATATTCAATTAAGGAAACACATTCTAAGTGACATATCAGCCGTTGTATTTCTGTGGCTGACTTTCCACTTGTATTGTTCTGCTTGGCGGTGAGTTGGAGATGGAAACATACTCTCCTCCATCCTCTATTCTATGGTAATTCAATACTGTCAATCATCATAATGCTCATATTCTATTAATAAATCTAAATATGACACTTCCTATAATAGTATTTTTCATGACTAAAATAGACAGAAATGGGATGAGAGGCTAGAGGGAGAACAGAGTAATGAGATAGGATGGAAGAGTATAGGGAAGGGGAAGACTGAGAGAATAAAAGGGTACCAGTGAGTGTGGTAGCCTTGGAGTAAATATGAGGGAGCAAAGAGAAGACAGAGGCAAAAGTGTCTTAGAAAAAAAGAAAGTCATTGTTTGGAAGTCTTTCAAACGGTGTGCCAAGCAGATGGCAGGTCTATGGTTGACACTGCCATCTCAAAGTTGTTATACTATCTAGCAATGGGGATTTTTGGTGATAGTGAAGACTTAGGGGTATGTTTACTAAACTGTGGTAATGTAGCAGCGGCTACATTAACATGTGTTAAGTAACGTTAACACGCGTCCCACAGAGGGTAGAGAGAAGGGGTCAATGGGCATGGAGTGGGAGGGGAGAGGCTCCTGCTACACTAACACGGGGAACTGAAGGGCTGAACATTAACGGGACTGAAAACCTGTTGCTAGATGCACATTTGCAGGAGGATGAAACCATTTCAGCATCAGCAATGTACAACATAGGCGGGGAGAGGCTCCTGCTACACCAACGCGGGGAACTGAAGGGCTGAACATTAACGGGACTGAAAACCTGTCATTAGATGCACATTTGCAGGAGGGTGAAACCATTTCAGCATCAGCAATGTACAACATAGGCAGGGAGCCCAAGAAAAGTGATAGTAGTGCACCATTTGCAGCAACAGCATAGTGCCCAAGTATGAAAGGCCACTAAGGCGATGGTGCAAATGGGGCATAGGGGGCTGCAGGTAGGACATGTAGTGGGGGCATCTGGGTCACAGGGTGGACTAGGCTGTCACCTAGGTGGCACATAGGAACATAGAAACTGGAAATCAGCAAGACAGCAGCTGACCAAGGCCAAACTTGCCCAGTAGTCGGTGTTCCACAGTGTCCCATCCAGGGAACATAACCCAGCAAGTACCCCAAAGGTCACAGAGGTACCACTATGCCTGTAATAGGGCAATCAGTTCACATCTGGAGACCACTCTAACAAGGGTCTACAGACCATACCCAGGATGTGTCCCAAACAGTTCATAAACACAGCTAACTGAACACCCTCTACTGCAGCCCCTAGCACGGCATTGCAGGTTGTGACCACACATTGTCTGAAACATATATTCACCCAGTAGGCCAAACTGGGCACACCATACCTGAGGTGCATGCCCTAGCCTGTCCACAGTCAGCTGTCACAACACAATCTACCTACATCTACCTTGTCCACCCTTGTCCACCAATAGTTGCTAGAGCACTGACCTGACATCCCCCCAGCCATCTCTCCCCCATGTGGAAGGGACATAACATTGGTAGGCGGTGATGGGGGGGATGCTTGGATGTCCATGTATGCCTCCCCATCCCAGACCCCGCACCCTAGGCAACCGCCCACCCTCACAGTGGATGGCCTAGGACTGTGCACTACCAGCACCGACAGCATATGTCCAGGCAGCATGGCAGGGGGGTGTATGTTGGTGCTGGAGAGGGCAGTGGCACCTGCCTTCAGTGGACCTAGGCCATGTCCTGTACCAGTAAGTGGTGTGCAGTGCAACGGAAAAGGTCTGGCTGAGGAGATATAAAGGTAGCCCCAGGGACTGCTGTGCTTTGTGCAGTACACACAGCCAGTGTCTCCTGGCACAGAGGGTCACAGGTTCAAGTCCCAGCCACGGATCCTGTAAAGCATGTCCCTATATTTGCTCCTTGTGGTCTTGGGCAAGCCACTTAGCCCTCCATAGCCCATGTTCCCTGTAAAAATAGTTATCTCCAAGTTATAATGCCCTGTTCAATGTAATTTCAGTTTGTTTAATGTAAACCGCACTGATGCAGAATAGCGCGGTATATAAGAGAATGTAAATAAATAAATAAATAAATAAATAAATTTTACCCTACAATGCAGATACAACATCAACATGTGCAATCCCCAAAGCGGCTGCCAACAGGGGTACAGACACCCACTCACACAGGTTCCACTATCCAAAGCTCCATGGAGAGTCAGGCTGTTGGCCCCAGCACAGAGCCGCAGTTATCACCAGAGCACTATTGCTACCTCCTGCACAGTTTGGCAATGTCGGCATTGTGATCAGGACCAGTGTGGCAGGCAGGATTGCCAACCACCCCTATCTTTGCACAATGCTGCAATAGGAGTGTGTGTGTGTGTGTATGTGTGTGTGTGTGTATGTCTATCCATTGTTTTGTGGCTGCCTACATCTCCTTACTGGGCCCACAATGTCCCACTGTTACCAGCGTTAGCCTGCAAATGTGCATAATGAGGAGCAAGGTATTGTGGGTATGGCCCGGACAGGGCAAACTGGGCAGGGTGCATCTGCAGAGGGTGTAGGGAAATGGCTGGGACATTGTAGTGCCCAACCACCACTTGCATGGACAAGGTGGCCACAGCACGTCTTGCTGTTAGGGCACTCTCATACTGACCAAACAGTGACCATGGCATGGCTATGTTCCCACATAGTCCTACATAGTATCTGTCTCAAGTGACATATATGTGCTCCCTATTCTGGAGAGCTAATCACTGGGGTACCTGCCAGGTGCCTGTGCCATACAACCCAGGTCTGGGTGTGCCTAGTTCAACTGTGAACATGCAAGATAGACTGGCTAGCAGAGTATCCACGGTTAGTTTGTGCATGGCTGGAACACCTGGCATGGTGCAGCTGGTATGTCTGACTGTGCCTGCTGCTGGTGAATGTCAGACCATGGTTGGGGGCTGCAGAGACTCCTAGTACTACTGTTGGTCTGCCAGTGGCCTAGCAACAGGTCCAGATCCAGTCTGATCCCCTGATGACATCCACAACCTAAGGCTTCTTGGGTCTAAGGTACCTCAAGGATGGTAAGATGCATCAGGTTGACAGGCATGAGCTGGAAGGCAGGGGAACAGCTGTAGTCCTAATACTGGTGGGAGCACAAAGGAAGGGCAATGGACAGGTAGTCCACTGTAGTGTGCCTGTATGCCCATACACTGCAACATGCGTTGCAATGCTGAAGACACGCAGTGCTCATAATAATGCGTGTGATGTCTGTTTGGGATGTGCGTTGTTATGTGCCATAATCTGACCACATATTGTAAGGTGCTTAGACATATCTCATAAGGCACATAGAAAGGTCTGTAACGTCACGTACGTTATTGTGCGTGCTGCGCGTCAAACGCCCTGCTACGTGCATTCTCCGCAACGCCCATATGATGCAACATGTGTACGCCGCACTACTGCATAATAATATAGCAGACACAATGGCCACTTGGTGGAACATATTTGCGTTGTGGTTGTTTGGGATAGTGGTTGCAGACGTGCGTTGGGCCAACATAGTTTGTGGGTTTGGGTCCCACAGGTTCCTTTTAGTTTGTTCTGTTCTCCTTACTCTACAATGGCTCCGGTTTCGTCCCTTCTCCACACACCCTTCCTTCTCTTCACTATATACTGCAGTGTCCCCTCCATGCAGCCTATCCGTCACATGCTAGCTGTTACATATGCTCCCTTTCTTTGGGTTGTCTGGGTTGGCAGGTGGCTCAGTGGTTTGGTATTGGTGTCAGTGAGCTGTGTTTGGGCTCTTCATTGTACCAGTCCAATTCCCTCTTACTCCTTTTTGGATCCCTTTCCCATTTTTCCCTTATACTCACACCATCCACACAGCTGGCCCTTCAGACTGACCCCTGACGCCCTTTCCGTTACCATTGTTTACTCCTCTGCATGCAGTGTTCACTGCACACCATTTCATGGTGTGTGTGCATGTGTTAACTGTGGCTCACGTCCCCATTACAGACTGAGATATCAGCTGCCTGTGGTCTATGGCCTTATGCCTATGGCTCTGTTTCTCATGTGGCACCATGTCTGCACATCCCTCAGCGCATCTTCTACTGTCTGCATGCCTTTGATTGCAGCCACTTCGGATGCTGCTGCTTCCCGTTGGCTGTGACATTAATGCGCAGTAGGTCCATGGCGCACTGTACCGCATGTTAGGCGCCTTGTAACATGTGTTACCTGACACGGCTTGCTTTAATGATGCACTGCCCACTCATTTATATGGGCATCCATAACATTACCAGGGAAATTAATGATGGTAACATTACCGCGGTTTAGTAAATATACCCCTTAGTCATTAAGCATTGCTTAAGTGTTAACTGGGTTTCCACTGGGTTATTAGATGACAGTATGTACCAACACACTCTTTGAAAACAGGGATGGATCAGTTATCTATATATGTTACCCCCTTATTAAATTGGTCTTTATCTGAAGGAGTGGTACCCTTTGCTTTCAAAGACATTTTTACACCTATCTTTAAACGAGGTGTCCCCATTGTCTAACCATTCATTTGTGTCAACAAATATTGGAGAAGATAATGCTGATTCAACTATGTAGCTACACTATTTATCTAGGATTTGACCTTTGTATCCTGCTGAATCCAGTTATTCTGCTGATCATAGCATCAGAACAGTGTTTTTGGCCATGATAAAGGCAGATCAGGGCTCAGATGCCCTTGGACTTCAATGTGATTCATCAGCTGCATTTGATACTGTTCACCATGGGCTTTTGCTTTTGCGGTTGCAACAGCTAGGAGTGTGTAATGTGGTGTTTCTGTAGTTTCTATCTTTTTTAACTGATCAGACTCAAGCAGCTTTTGGCAGAGATTGCTTGTCTACTTTTGGCCTGAGAAAAGTAGGGTTCTGCTAGGGTCCCTGCTCTCTCCAATATTATTAAACCTTATTTGTCACCACTGGCTAGGATTATTAAATCCTTCAATATTTATTTTATTTATTTTTATTTTATTTATTGCTTTTATATACCGCGCTTTTTAAAATCAGTGCGGTTTACAAGTGACACTTTTGTACAGAACAGGAAGCCTGTTAAGCACTTACATTGAACAGGTGGAATAAACTTGGATCTCCAACTGGGGAAACTATCTACAACTAACTACTGCTATTTACATCTAACTACCCCTATCTACAGTATATACATGGGTTGCTTTTTCTTCACAGTATACACATGAGTTGTTTGTTATTTACAGATGGCTGGTTGATGACAACTATCTACTCTTATCTACAGTAAGGCATGAGTTGTTTGTTAATTATAGATGGCTATCTAGGTGAGTGGTGGAGAGGTTGGAATCCTAGGCTGTGAATAGTGCAGGAGGAAGAGGTGATGTTTAAATGCTTTTCTGAATTGCGAAAGGTCTGTGATAGCATGGATATTGGGTGGGAGCGCATTCCAGCAACTGGGAGCATAGAACTTAAAGGCTCTGTTCCTTGTTGCCTGGGTGCATTTTGTTATTTCCTTAGGGGTCTGTAGCATGTTGGTGGCAAATGTCCTCCTTGCTCTGTTTGCTGGAGTGAGGTAGAGAAGGTCTGTCAGGGAGGTGGGTGATATTTTGTTGATGACCTTGAAGGTCATCAGGACTACTTTATACGTGAGCCGGTAGGAGATTGGTAGCCAGTGCAAGTCCTTTAGTATTGGGGTAATGTGGTCTCTTCTAGTGGCCCTGTATAGGAAGCGTGCAGCTGCGTTCATTGCCAGCTGTAAAGGGTTTAGTGTGTTTTCGGGTAAGCCGTGCAGGATCACGTTGGCGTAATCAAAGTGGGGGGTCATCAGTGCCTGGAAAACTGTTCTAAAGTCATCTGGTTGCAGCAAGGGTCTGACATGTTGCACTGTTTGTATTTTGTGGTAAATTTGTTTGATGATGTTGCTGATGTGCATTTTAAGCTCGAGGTGCTGGTCTAGCATAACGCCTAGGTAGCAGATGGTAGGTCTACTTGGGATCTCGGTGTCTCTCATCTTTAGTGTTGCTGGTGGGGAGAAGGATTGACTTCTAGTGATGAACAGGACCTCCGTCTTGCTGAAGTTTATCTTGAGGCTCTGTAAGAGGAGCCAGTCAGTGACGGCATCAAAGCATTTTACTAGTGGGGATAAATCAGGATTTTCGGTCGTGAATGGGGTGAAGAGTAGTACATCGTCCGTGTAGATCAAGCATGAGATGTTATGGGAGCGGATTATTTCACATATGGGTTGCATGTAGATATTGAAGAGAAGTGCAGAGAGTGAGAAGCCCTGAGGCACGCCGTGTTTTTGCTGTAATGGCTTGGATGTTGTGGAGCCTGTACGTACCTGCTGCCATCTGTCCGCTAGATAGGATTTGCACCATCTCCATGCTGAGTCGTTAATTCCCTTTTCCTGAAACCGTATCAGGAGTTGATCATGGTTCACAGAGTCAAACGCAGCGGCGATGTCCAGGAAAATTAGAGCATATCCTTGTTTGTTGTTGTCAATTCCTGTGATCGGCGTGTTCATGAGTGTGGCAAGGAGAGTTTTGACGCCATGTGACTCCCTAAAGCCGTGTTGGCATGGGTCAAGGGGCACTGTTGAGTCAATGTGGTCCTGTATTTGACATTGGACGACCTTCTCAATTATCTTTGCTAGTAGTGGGATGCTTGATATTGGTCAGTATGATTCTACTTTCTGGGGATTCAGCTTGTTGTTCTTCAGAAGGGCCGGATTGATGTCTGTTTGAGGCATGATGGGAATAGTCCTGTGGAGAAGGACAGATCTATGATTTTGGTTAATATAGGGCTAAGCTCCTTACTTAGCGATTTTATCCAGAATGCTGGACAAGGGTCGTTTGGGGGCAGTGGTGGCATTGATGACAGCAATAATGTCCTCAATACATGCATCCATTGGTGTTGTGAAGGAGGCAAGCTGCTTAATTTGGGCTGGGTTGCTGTTAGGGCTGGACAACATGGCTTCTCTGACGTTCTTAGTTTTGGCCAGCAGGTAGTCCGCGTAGTCCTGAGGATGTATGGTGGCTGTTTTGGGGGGGCGGGGGTTCCTTCGCTACTGTCTTCACTATGTTGAAGAACTTGTGGGGTTTGTTCAAGAAGCGGCTCAGGAGTTCGGAGTGATGGTCTTTCATTTTTGCTGATATTAAGTTCCGGTGTGTCTTCAGGTGGGAGGCATAGGCTGTCAGGTCTGCTGGGGACCATGTACATTTCCATCATCTTTCCAGTTTCCTCAGGTGATGTAGTGAGGTTCGTAGCTCAGCTGTGTACCAGCGTACAATTTTTTTAGGTCTTGGTCGCTTATCTGAGGCCTGTGACTTAATTGGGGCAGGTATGCATGCAAAGGAGCTCAGGCTGCTGTTCCATGAGGTCATCACTTCCTCGAGGATCGGTGATGCAGTCTTGATGTTAGGAAGGACCTCTTTGATGATCATCTCTTTGTCAAAGGGTCTGAAACGTCCTGTGGATGCTGTTGGGTTTTCGGTTGCTCTCTTTGTCCGGTCACCATCTTGCTGCATCGGTATCCGGAATTTGATTAGGTTGTGGTCTGACCATGGTACTGGGGAGATAAGTACGTTCACGTTGTAAGTCGCACTCAACTCCGGTCGAGGGACAAAAATGAGGTCTAGTATATTTCCTTTCTGATGGGTGGGGGCGGCAACTATTTGTTCATAGCCTAGACTGTTAAGTGTTTCAAGGAAGGCATTAGAGTGAGTACGCTGCAGAGCTGGTAGGTTAAAGTCTCCCAGTACCCAGTTTGGCCTGCGTGTGCTGTTGGGTTGGAAGCTAGGTCAATTATAGTTGCAAGGTCTTCATGGGATGACACTGGAGCTCTGTAAATGAGGTTGATGGTGTTATAGTTATTGGATATGGTGATCATATCAAGGTGTGTTGAGCTGGTGGAGCTGATCATCTGATATTGAAGATCCGTCTTTGCTAGGATGAATGCACCATCTCCTCTGCGATCTGTCCTGTGGCAGGTGTAGATTGAGAAGTCGGGGGGGATGAATTGGTTGATGAGGACTGTGTCTGAGTCAGTGAGCCACGATTCTGTCACTAGCAGGATGTCTAGCTCAAGGTGTGCTATGAGGTCATTGATGACCGGCCACTTTTTGCGGACTGACCTTGCATTTATGAAGGCACACTTCAGGTTGCGTGCTTTTTGAGGTTGCACCCCTTTGAATTTCATGGTGTATTGCAGCGGTATGTGGATTAAGTGTGGTTGATGGTTCTGGTGGGATTCTGTTGGTGTGTGGTGTGTGTCACTGTAGCATTTCATCCTCTAGCCTCGCATGATCGGGATCGAGTTGTGATTGGTGGCAGAAGCGAGGGAGCCGTTGAGGGCGTTGCTGAGGAGGTATAGGCTGGTTAGGGTTAGAATGGAGATGGCCATATTGAGCTTGGGTTCAGTATGACCTGCGTTATGTGAGACTTCCTTTGATGAGGAAGTATGTACGTGCTTTCTGCACAGTGTATGTATATACAATGTATAGAGTTAAGAATTGTACATAGTTTCCCCAAGTTACTTCCAAGTTGATCTCCCTGTTTATTGTAAATACAACTCAAAGTTCCTTGTGTTGTATAGTTGATGTTAAATGTAAACCGCTCTGATCTAAAATAGAGCGGTATAGAAGAACTGTTAAATAAATAAATAAATAAATATACCGCGTAGCTTAGCGGTGTCTGGGTTGTTCAATGGTAGTTATCTGGTACAGCAATGAAAGTATTTGCATATAACATTCAGTAATGACGTACTTGCAGTACAAATAGGAAAGGGATACAGCAGTGGGGTACATGCACACAGACAGTCATTTTTAAGTAATAGGTACCTCTTAAGACAATGGTGAGGTCGGCAGTGGAATATTTGTAGGACACGCCGCGGTTGGGTGCATGCAACAAATTGTCGTTTTGATGTATCAGATCCTTTTAAATCAGTGGTGAAGTACCTGGGTAGATACGTTCTTGCTGGCGGTGACTACCCGTTGCTGTGGTTCAGGTGAGTTCTCTCATGTGTTGATCACTTGTGTCCTGTATTTCTGTCGGTTCTTGCTGCTGTGTGTTTCCCTGGAATGGACCCCGCCTATGGGCCATGCCAAAGGGCCCTCTGGCAAGGCCCTCAGGTGCGGAAACGCCAGGCATGGGTGCGCCCGATGGCTCCTTTTTAAAGAGCAGGCTGGGACCCGATTGGGCGGCTGAAGGTTTCTGGTCGCGGCAGTGATGTCCGGCGGCAGCGACTCGACCCCGGCTGGGAGAGCTTCAGCTGGGCCGGCGTCGGCGAAAGGGGGTTCTTGTGCCTGATGGCTCCCTTTTAAAGAGCAGGCTGGGCCCCTTTTGGGTGACTGGAGGCTTCTGGTCATGGTGGTTATGTTCGGCGGCAGCGGCTCAATCCCAGCTGGGAGAGCTTCAACATAAATAACCAATTGTATGTCATCTTTGCTGATGACATACAATTGGTTATTTATGCTTCTTTGGCTCAGAAATCAGACACTGCAAGATCCGAGGCAACATGGTTTTACCGAAGGACGATCTTGCCAAACTTCCTCCACCCTCGTCAGTCCGGATTTCGTCAGGGCCATACTGTGGAGACAGTACTGCTTGCTTTCACTAACGCACTGCACGTAGCACATGATCGTGGGGACATCTCGGTGGCGGTTGCACTTGACCTTTCGGCAGCATTTGATTTGGTTGACCATTCTCTTCTTCTCCACCGCTTACGGGATGCAGGGCTCTGTAGTGTTGTCCATCGCTGGTTCCACTCTTTTCTGTCCTCCCGCTCCTGCACAGTTCTCTCTTCCTCTCCCTCTGTCTCTCCTTCAGATCCATTTCCTCTTCCTTGTGGGGTCCCTCAGGGTTCGGTGCTGGCCCCTCTCCTCTTTAATTTTTCCTGGCCCCCCTTGCCCTCTTAATTTAGTAATCTGGCATCTCTGCGTTCAACTATGCAGACGACATTGTCCTACTGCACCACACCTCGTCTTCCTGTCCTGACCTTTCTGTACTAAATTCTTGTCTATCTTCCGTGGCCAACTGGCTAACCCAAAACTGCCTTCACCTCAATCTCACTAAGACTGTTGCAATCTGGTTTTCTTATGGTGCTCCCCCTCCTTCACTCGCCCCTTCCTTTTCTGGTACTTCCGTTCCCTTAGTCACCACCTTCCGTTATCTCGGGGTTCACTTCGATCCTGAACTCTCATTTCAGGATCACATCTCACACATCTCCAAAACATCCTTTTTTTTTCTTCGACAAATCCGAGCCATTCGTCCTTTCCTCTCCTCTGCAGCTCTCACTACCCTATCTCTGTCTCTAGTCATGTCACGCGTCAATTTCTCAAACTCTGTTCTTCTCGGTCTTCCTAAAACTCAATCATCTCGGCTCCAAAGAATCCAAAGCACTGCAGCCCGTCTCATCACACACGCCACCCTCCGCAACCATGTAACTCCACTACTTTTCCGCCTCCACTGGTTACCCGTTTCATTCCGCTCCCATTACAAACTACTTACCATGGTCCACAAAGTTCTCTACACCAGCACCCCTCAGTATTTAGCAGACCTCATTCACTTGCACTCTCCTAGGTACACCCCACGTTCCTTCCACCTTAACCGCCTCACCCTTCCTTCCCCTTCATCTGCTCACCTACAATCCACTCGCTCCTCTGCCTTTTTCTTCGCCGGCCCTGCTCTATGGAATGCTCTCCCCTCCTCCTTGCATTTAGAAACGAACCACACCACTTTCAAGCAAAACCTGAAGACCCACCTGTTTTCCCTGGCATATGACCTTCCCTCCCCCTTCGTCTGATCTCTCTCGCCTTTCCTACTGTTTCTACCCTGGAGTATATGTCCTACTGTCTCATCTTACCCGTCCTCTCCCTCTTTCTTTTCTGTCGAAATATTGTAATTTCTTTTCCTATTTCTTTGGGCCTTGGCCTTGATTTTCCTTTGTTTTTTGAAAATTGTACACCGACTTGATTCCAGTAGAAAGGCGGTTATATCAAATTTAATAAACATAAACATAAACATTGAGTTCTTTGACTGGGTGACCAGAGAACTAGATCAGGGGCATGCGATGGAAGTCATCTACATGGATTTCAGCACAGCCTTTGATACAGTTCCTCATAGGAGGCTTATCAATAAACTTAGTAGTTTGGGGATGGGTCCCAAGGTGGTGAACTGGATCAGAAATTGGTTGACTGACAGATGACAGAAGGTGATGGTAAATGGAGCTCACTCAGATGAAAGGAAGGTGATTAGCGGGGTACCCCAGGGTCCGGTCCTGGGTCCGGCACTGTTCAATGTATTTCTGAGTGATATTGCTGAAGGACTGAATGCAAAGTCTGTCTTTTTGCAGGTGACACAAAAATTTGAAACAGAGTGGACTCCCCCGAGGGAGTGGTGAACATGAGGAAAGATCTACAAAAGCTGGAAGAATGGTCTAAGATTTAATGTGAAGAAGTGCAGTGTCATGCACTTGGGTAGCAGAAATCCAAGGGAAATGTATGCGATAGGGGGTGGGAAGTTGGTGTGCACGGATCAGGAGAAAGACCTTGGTGTGATTATTTCTGAAGATCGCAAGGTGGCAAAAGAGTATGATAAGGCGGTGGCAAAAGCCAGGAGGATGTTGGGCTGCATACAAAGAGGAATTACCAGCAGAAAGGAAGAGGTACTTATGCCACTGTACAAGTCACTGGTGAGGTCTCACTTGGAATACTGTGTTCAGTTTTGGAGACCATATCTTGCAAAGGATGAAAAAGACCGGAAACTGTTCAGAGGAAGGCGACCAAAATGATTTGAAGCCTGCATCAGAAGCCTTATGAGAAGAGACTTGAAGACCTAAATATGTACACTATGGAGGAAAGGAGGGACAGGGGAGATACTTTTTCACTGAAAAGGTGGTGGATGCTTGGAATGCCCTCCCGATGGAAGTGGTGGGGGCAACCACAGTAACGGAATTCAAAATGGCATGGGCAGACACAGTGGATCCCTTTACAGCAACAGGATAAAATCTAAATAAACTGAACCATCTAATTTCTCAACAAATAGGGGTGTCCTACATGGAGCGATGGTTTCACCCCTAAACAAAGACATAGGGAGGGGTGGCCTGCACAGAGCGGCAGGTGCACCTACTCTTGCCATCTTACTGGGCAGACTAGATGGACCATACTGATCTTTATCTGCCGTCATTTACTATGTTACTGTGTTACTATGTTAATCTCATGCTCCAAGCATTTGATGTTTAGTTGATATCTCATAGATCAGTACTACTGTAAATCAACCACATACCTATTGATTGGACTATCTGGCTCCAATAATGCCCTGCTAGAGTTGCCTGTGTTAGGAGGAGTAACAGTTAACATGACTGTCAAGGTTAAGAGTGATTCTTGACAACAAATTGAGAATGGACAATCAATACAGTGGCACAAACCTGTTTTTATTCTCTGCATACTGTATGATTCAGAGGTCAAACGTATTTTCTTCAAGTGGCAAAAACTGGCTCTTTGGCTGTCAAATTTCACCTTTGTGAGGGATTTTGGATGGAGAGCATCACAGTGTGGAAAGGTCCAGAGAGTGTCCTCTCTGTTTAGTAGCACTAACTTTGCCTCCAAAGAGAAGATATTTAGGAGGGGATGGTGGGGTGGCTGGGAGAGGGTGAGAGAGCGTGGTCATGAAGGGGTGTACATGACTGGTTGGTGGAGCCTGAGTTTTTTGATTTATGTAATGCTTCTGGCTCCTTCCTGGTCTCTCTTGGGGTGTACTCCACGTAGAAGTTTCTGCACTTCCTGTCTTTCTCTCAGCAGAGTCTTCTCACATAGCTCTGCTACTCCCCGGGTTGAGCTTTTAAGGAGAAGGGAGTGGGGGGTTTAGGAGGGATGGATGATGGGGGGTTATTTGGGATACTAGGGGTTTGGTTTGAAGGAGTCTTCTTCTTGTTGACTATTTGGAAGGGATGTGGATGATACCAGTTATGTCATAAATGTAAGTAGTCATGAATCTAAGTGATTCCCATATGAGTGTCTTATCGTTGTTGGTTGCCCCAGACCTACATTAGTTGTAATGGGAAGTTGTAATACTTTTGTAGGATTAATAAAAAATTTACACAAAAAAATAAATACATAAAATCCAAATGCAGTAAAAATTCATATGCTAACCACTTAGCACGGGAAAGACTGGGGAGAGTCGGGTTAAGGGTGGAGAGTGGGTGATGACTGCACATTGCAGTTAGCATGGGTGCACTTACTGCCACCACAATGAGTGGTGATAAGTGCACCTGTGTTAATTGTGGCTGCCAGTTAGCATGGCTAAATATCTCCAATCACATACATGGCCTGCTCCCTACAGTTAGCGCAAATATGCTATGCTTCCCATGCTAATTTTCGGCAGTTAGCACATGCTAAACTGCTGAAAATTGGTGAATTTTAAACATGTCCTTTAGTTTTCTTTATAAATAGTTACAGTATTATAATAGATTTTGTCATTAGTTAGTTTTGTTTTAGTTATTGTTTTAGTTGTATTTAATATTCGAAAATAGTTTTAGTTTTCTTTCTTCTTCGATATAATTTACTTTGATTTTGTTTATGTTGTTATTTGCATTTTATGTTTTAATAACTGTAAATCACTTAAGGTTTAGTGAGAGGCAATATATCAATAATAACCGGGGATCCATACCAGGCGCTCCCCCTCCCCCCCTAAAACTCCAATACCCCCCTTACCTTGCACATTACCCACAAAATGCACAGACACATATTACTTGGAAAAAACACCAGGTCACAGCTTTATTGCCCAATAACAATTAACATTTTAAACAACCAGCAACAACTTAGCCATGAATTCCCCCCCCCCCCACCCCCGGCAGAGCGATACGTCACCAGCCATACTATTAGCAAGGTGACCTCGCTTCCGCCCCTGGACCGGTCAACCACCGGTCCAGCTCTAACCACCCCTGCTCAACTTCGCCATATCACTAGCAAAAGTAAGCTCAGGGTTCTCTGGGTCGTGGGCACCCTGCCCCCGCCCCAAGTAGCTTATGCCTCCGGACCCCGGAAACCTCCGGGATCCCGCCCCCCCTTTCCTGCCCCCAACTGCGACACCCCCAAACTGCCTTTAAAGCCCACCCTCAACCGAAAGGGTGGGAGGACGGGATGCTTCCGGCTCCCTGCTCTCAGACCATGTGCCCAGCGTGCGCCCGCGCCACGGGAGCACATGGTCCGTCGAGTCCTCAGATTGGCTGCTGGCTCGAACGCGATGCCAGCAACCAATCCTTTTAAATAATGCGGGCCCCCTCACCTGCTCTCCAGTCCCGTCCCCGTCCCCCCCGCGAACCAGGGACCCGCGCCCGGCTGGAACCGCCGGTTACTGGCGTCCGCCGGGACACTGCCCGCGGCCTTCTTATAACCGGGGATCCATACCAGGCACTCCCCCTCCCCCCCTAAAACTCCAATACCCCCCTTACCTTGCACATTACCCACAAAATGCACAGGCACATATTACTTGGAAAAAACACCAGGTCGCAGCTTTATTGCCCAATAACAATTAACATTTTAAACAACCAGCAACAACTTAGCCATGAATTTCCCCACCCCCGGCAGAGCGATACGTCACCAGCCATACTATTAGCAAGGTGACCTCGCTTCCGCCCCTGGACCGGTCAACCACCGGTCCAGCTCTAACCACCCCTGCTCAACTTCGCCATATCACTAGCAAAAAGTAAGCTCAGGGTTCTCCGGGTCGTGGGCAACCTGCCCCCGCCCCAAGTAGCTTATGCCTCCGGACCCCGGAAACCTCCGGGATCCCGCCACCGGCACAGACACAAATATGTGGCTTTGCCGCCCCATCAACCGGGCAAAAGCTGCGACCTGCCTACCACCTTCTCCAATGCCTCTTGCCAGTCATTAAGAAGAAGGTCAAGGCCCACCGGGGACAAATGAACCCCATCCGACCTGTACAACCCTGCACAGGCCACATCAACCCAATCATGCTGCACATGGAACCCCCCGTGCTCAACCACCCATCTCCCAATCTGTCGATTGATCTTAGTCAACCCCCGGGACCAGCGCCGCTGCACTGCACACGCCGGCCGGGGGATGACATCGGACCAAAGCAACACCACCCCCGCAAACATTAACAAAATGCGAGAAAAGTCCCTCTTGGCCGCGTTGATCAACTGCTTGCAGGTCCAAGAGGCCAGATCATTACCCCCTAAATGCAAAAGAAGAAACCTGGGCTGTGTCCGAAGACGCGCATGGTGACGAAGCAAGGGCATTAACTGCGGCCACCTCAGTCCTCTTTCACCCAGCCATGAAAGTGCCACCACCGAAGGCTCCCGTCTCAGGTTCCACCCGAAAGGCCTCTCCGCAGCACGCCTGCCAGCCCAGTAGACAAATGAATGCCCCAGCATCCAACAGCCCCGCACACCTCTGCCGCATTCTGCAAAGAAAAACACAGTGTTAATGATCTGCGCTCCTCTTATGCCCCCATATCATAACCTGACATAAGTTTGAAAAGCCTGGGACCTCCACCTGCCAATCGCCTGTATTTGTGCAGGCGACAATCCAATACCCGCCGCACTGGTGGCCGCCCCAATGCGGAAGGAATGCGCCGCAAACTGTCGGGCATCCTCACCTATCCACTGCAGCCCCAATCGTAGAACCGCCGTCACCTGATAACGGGTGACCAGACGCGCATCGGCATGGACAAAAAACCCACCCTCTGCCCGGGGCCGACCCTCCAAATACGACATAGTCGCTGCTACGGGGCAGGTGATCCCCCCTATCGCACGCAACACGACCCACCTACCCCGGCCTTGCGGGTCGGTCTTTGACTTCTGCAACAAAGCCCTCAAGGAATCCCCTTCCAATCGCACATGATGAGTCTGCAAACACCTACCCGCCCCAACCCTTTTTGAATCGGCCACCAACTCACCCACCCAGAAGGCACCAAAAAACACCAAGCAGAATATTGCCCGGAAAAGGGTGGCCTCATATGCTGATGCGGCCACTGCAGTCAGCGCCTCACAAATCCCAGCCAGCAAGTCATGGGTGAGAGGGCGACGCGCATCTGGCACAGGGGGATGAACACGTCTTCATCCCTGCATCAACTGCTGCACGAGAACCCCCTCCCCCCGAAGGGGACCAGCCAAGAACTCTAGCGAAAAAAGAGAAGCCCGCCAGGTGCTGCCGAACAACTATCCAGGACAAACCCAGGCGCTTGGCACTTATAACATAGCAACCCAACATGGAATCCGGCACAACCCCCCCTGCCACCCCAGTTCCTGCAAAAATGCTACCACGTGCCGGCAGCCCCGACAATAAGCATTCCACGTACTGTCCGCGAGAGAACTCCGTAGCAGCTCTGTCATCACCGCCGGTCACTGCTCCATAAGCTCCATGGGACCTCCAAGCCCACTGGATCCGCCTCCGGGGCCAGCAGTCGGAAACGCTGCAACTGCAAATGAGACAGAGCATCAGCGATGCTGTTCCTATGACCCGGAATGTGACGGGCCCTCAAGGTCACATTCAAACGTAAACAGACTAACACTACCTTCCGCATCAAAGCAGCCACGTCGGCACACCGAGGCGAATAATTAATGACAACACTCACGACTGCTTCATTATCACTCCACCACACCACTTTCCTATTACACAACCTATCTGGCCATAACTCCAACGTCACCAAGATAGGGAACAACTCCAGGAAGGTAATGTTCCTCAGAAGCCCCATCTCCACCCAGTCCACCGGCCATGGGCTCGCGCACCACGAGCCACCAAAGTAAATACCTAATCCCACACCCCCGGCTGCGTCCGTGTATAGCTGCAAGTCCTCGCTCGAACAGTCCTCCCCAACGAGGACCGCCGACCCATTAAAGTCCCGCAAAAAGGCATCCCAGACTAACAAGTCCTCCCGCAAGCACCTTGAAATCCGAATACGATGATGCGGTTTAGAAACACCACTCGTGGCCATCGCTAACCTGCGGAGAAAAACGCGCCCCATCGGAATCACTCTACAAGCGAAGTTCAAGGACCCAAGCAGAGCCTGCATTTCCCGCAGAGTATACTTTGCCGAGACTACCGCATTGGCCACCAACACCATCAACCGAAGCACCTTTGCTAATGGTAACCGCGCCATCATAGCAACGGAGTCCAACTCGATTCCCAAAAAAGTGATGGTAGTCGCTGGACCCTCCGTTTTCTGTTCCGCCAACGGAACCCCCAAATCGCCTGCCATCGAAACGAAACCATCCAACAACTCGCTACACTGAGACGTGTGGGCCGTCCCAACAAAGAAAAAATCATCCAAATAATGGACCAAATCAGCACAACCCACCTGTCGCTCGACGGCCCAGTGCAAAAAGGTGCTAAAAGTCTCGAAGTAAGCACACGACACTGAGCAACCCATGGGCATGCATTTGTCAAAATAATACTCACCGGAGACCTTGAAACCCAGCAACGGAAAGGAAGAGGTGTGCACCGGGAGCAATCGAAACGCGGACTCAATGTCCACCTTCGCCATCAGTGCCCCAAACCCAGCCTTCCACACCAACCGCACAGCCTTATCGAACAAAGCGTAACGTACCGTGCAGCACTCTCTCGGAATATTAGCATTGACCGATGCACCTTCGGGGTAAGACAAATTATGGATTAACCGGAACTTACCCGGCTCTTTCTTGGGGATCACCCCCAAAGGAGAAACCACCAAGTCCTTAAACGGGGGGTCCGCAAACGGGCCCGCTATCCGGCCCAACTTCAATTCGCCATCTAACTTCTCCTGCACTACCGCCGCAAAGCGCCGCACGGAAGCGGCGTTCCGTGCAGCCAAGGCAACCACCCTACCCCTAACCGGGATAACAAAACCATTCGAAAACCCCCCAAGCAGCACCTCCTTGTCCCGCACCTTAGGGTAATGCATCAACAAGTCCCGCAAAACCTCAATCCGAATTGGCGATGGGGCTAACGCAAAAGTGGCACTATCACTTGGCCGATGGCAAGGGACCCTTTCGTACACATTTAGTCGCTGCATGCCCTCCCCCGCAAACTGAACATGCATGCCGGAACTTGCAATCCGGGAACGGGCAGGAGGACTTGTTAAATCTCCAGCACACATCGGCCACCGCTCCAATTCCCGGCTTGCCAGGGACCCCCCCCCCACCCCCCCGAAAGGGCCGGTTCACCATCGGAAGAGCCGACCCCCCCACCTTCACGCCACTTCCCCCAACCCCCACCACACTCGACCGAACTGACATTTGGGTGAGCCACAAATTGATATCCTGCGTGCCCCAGGACAGCAACTTGTTCTCCTCCATCTTATCCCAAAACTTCTCATCGTAATTGAGCCAGGACCACCCATCATGAACCTGAGAAGCCTCAAGAATTGAGTCAGCATAGGACAAAAGTAGCCCAGACTGCTCCGGATAGTGAAGCCCCCAAACACTCGCCAGGCGCAAGAAAGCCCTGACCCAATTAACCACCGTCCTCGCCACCTTCTGAACCCTACCCGCCTTTTCATCCTCCTTCCGCTTCTTCCTGCTTTCACCGGAGCGCTTCCTACCCTCCAGAAGCCGAAAAATATCAATATACCGCCGCTTCCGTATCCTCCTCCTCAACTTCCTGGAAACCCCTCCCACAACTCAGACAAAACCGTCACCGCCGCCGAACCTCCACCAATGGAACCGCCCCCCGCAACCATCCTACCCTCGGCCGAGGACCCCGAGGACGAACTGGAGGAAGTGGAAGAGGACGACCCTGATCCATGTCGCCGCTGGCACGTATGCTTCCTCTTCCTGGCAGCCTTACCAGATCTCTCGGCACACGCTCCACCCCCAGCCCGACCGTCTTGCTCAGACGCCACCGTGCACGAGGCAAACGGTCGATCCCCCGCCCCACGGGCTTGCCCCATCGTCAACTCCCCCACGGCACGCACTCCGCCCTCAGTCCCGCCGGCTTGCGCTAAAATCAACTCACCAGAAGCCGATTCCAAAGCCGAAGGCTGAGTCGCCCACTGCTGGTCCATGAAGGACTGGTGCCAAGCCTCTCCGCCATTGCACCCCCCCGTAACAGCTCCCACTTCACCACCGGCAGCCGACGTCGCAGGCATCGCTGCCCAACACTGCAGAGCTCCCGCAGCCGCGCCGAAAGGAACCTGGGAAGACAAAAAGGGGAGAAAAGCAGGAGGAACACCCGCAGGCCACACCGTCTGCCAAGCCCCAGACCAATCCCCCCGAGAGGAGCCCTGCCCGCCCCCAAGCCAATGCTCCCAAGCTGAAGGCCCCCGGACCCTGCACCCCTTGGAACACTAACATCCCCCCGTACTCCAGGCTGAAGCCCACCACTAGCCCCCTCAGAGCCCCGTCCAGTCCCACGGCCCAAATAAGCCTCTCCGGGCTGCCCCCCAACAGCCTGCCCACCTCCCAGCTCTGCCCCTAAATCCCCATGACTAGCCTCCAGCACTGCAGCAGCCCTAGCACCATGGCCCCCCCTCAACAAGGCAGCTCCCCGCACTCGGCGTCCCCCCCTTCCCCGAGCGCCCCGAGCAGACAAAAAGGACCCCCGTGACCCACTTCCAGCAGGCCCAGCCAGGCCTTCCACTCCAACACCCAAAACACCCCTCCCTTGACCCCTCGGACCTCCCGAGCGTCCCCCAGCCCCCCTAATACCCGGACGGCCCCCTGAACGCTGCCCGGAAGCCACATCCCATCTCCCATGCCCCCCCCCTCGTTCCTTTGTGCCCTCCTGCCATAATCGGGACTGCCTGCCCTGCCACCCAAGGCCCCGGAACGACGCAGCTGTTCTGGCCACTTAATTTAAAAGAAGTGAGCTGCGGATGAGATCGGGCGGCCGGCTAAAGCCCACCCCCCCCGTGCCTGAGTAATCACCGCCGCACCGGCTCCCTGCTCTCAGACCATGTGCCCAGCGCGCACCCGCGCCGCGGGAGCACATGGTCCGTCGAGTCCTCAGATTGGCTGCTGGCTCGAACGCGACGCCAGCAACCAATCCTTTTAAATAATGCAGGCCCCCTCACCTGCTCTCCAGTCCCGTCCCGTCCCCCCCTCCCACCCCCCGCAAACCAGGGACCCGCGCCCGGCTGGAACCGCCGGTTACTGGCGTCCGCCGGGACACTGCCCGCGGCCTTCTTAATACATGGGATAAGATGGAACCATACCAGGTCTTGGGGAGGGGTCCTTTGATTATGTGGCTATTATTTGAAAAATAAGGCTTGGAGGAGTAGCCTAATAGTTAGAGTGAGTAGTGGGCAGGGAGCCAGGGTTCAAATCCCACTGACACTCTTTGTGATGTTGGATAAGTCATTGTCTTTGTCTATTGGTTCTCAACCCAGTCCTCAGACATACCTGGCAGCCAGGATTTTGTGATAAGCACATCAAATAGATATGATAGAGATTTGCATACAAAGGAAGCAGTGCATGTAAATCTCTCTCATGCATAAAAGTCTATAACTACTAGGGTCATCAACAGATTTTCCTTGGTTGAGCAATGAAATTTCTCTTGCTTCTCACCAAACTCAAGGAATTTGAATAGCCTCCAAGACAGCAGAAACAATAAACAGCAACCACTCTCTAGTAGGTGATATGAAAAAATAAATCAATCTGAGAGATACCATCCTTGCTAGTCAGTTTTCTTTATAATGGTAAGTGCTATGCTTGTTTCTTTAGAAGATCATAGATTTTACAATGATCCTAAACAGTTCTTCATGTACTGCAGTCTTCTCATAAATTTCCCTAAACTTACTTTAATCTCTCCTAGGGAATTGTTTAAATGATCCTTGAATGACATTTTAAAGAATTCCTCAGAAAATATTCTGCCTATCTTTTGGATGTACTCTATTTTGCTACTTTCTAAAAAAGCAAGATCTGGGGAGATCAACAAGAGGTTTCTCGGAACATGGATATTTTGGATGTTATCGGCTTTATTTGAAAACTCTGGTTTTAGCAGTTTATTTCAAATGGGTGCTCTTTTTTTTATTAAATCTACACATGTATTCCATTTCAGTTTAGATCTAGTTTATATTTATTTATTATACTGCTTTCCACATTATTGCACCAATATGGTTTACAATAAAATTAATCTCAAAACAGGAATACAGATAAGCTTATAAACAAAAGTTCATTAGGGAGAACACAGGAAGGGAAAATAAATGAATAATATAGTGGGACCATTTTCCAACTGTTTACCATAAGTTAAAGAAAAATAGAATGGGACCGATATTCAACGGCGGTGGTGGCCTATGCTTGTAAAGTGTCTGACCATCACCATTTAACCTTAGATCTGGAGACTGAATACTGGGGTCATATCCAGCCACCAGCATTGACTATCCATGGTGCCCAGTTAGCATTTTAGCTAGCTGGGCAGTGGCGCTATTCAGCTTCTGTTCAGTTAGCTAAACAGGATAAAGTTAGGATAGCTGTTTGTGTACCTAATTTTAGCTGGTTTCTATTAACCAGGCAGTGGCTGAATAAGCTGCAGACTGGTTAATGCAAGTGCTGTGTGCCAATGCCATGCGGTTAGCACTGGGGCATACAGCAGCATTAGGAGGGGATATTAAGTGGCACAAAATGGCTATGTGCCACTCTATATCTCACCCACCGCTAACTTTTTTAAAGCCTTTTTGAATGTTTTTATCTCTTTATTGAATTTTCCATAGGACATTTCCTTCCGTAGATAGTCTGGAATAGAATTCCAAAGCTGTGAGGTGATGAAAACTAAGGCAGACTTCCACTTGCCTTCAAAGTGAGCCTGAGAGATAGGGGACACGTACCATACAGCTTCGTATTGTATCCTGCTTGGAAAATTAGATCTAACAGGAAGAACATGTTTAGATAAATAGTCTGGAAAACCATGATAAAAGGCCTGATGAGCCAAAAGAAGTGTTTTAAAGTTGGCATGCAAAGGCCAATAGATCTTACATTGACTAACCTAAGGATACTGCAGATGATACTGCCACCAAGCTAAGAAACTGGATCATATAACTCCGTTTTGTTTCACAAATAACCAATATTTGTGAAACAAAAATGGAGTTATATGATCCAGTTTCTTAGCTTGGCGGCAGTATCATCTGCAGTATCCTTAGTTTAGTTAATGTAAGACCACAATATAAGATGTTACAGTAATCGAAGTGATTTATAACATAGGGGTAAATAAGAATTCTGATGGCCTGTTTGTCCAGGAGAGACCATAATGAGTGGAGATGCCTGAGAAAAATAATACATTTGGACAACTGAGAACACTTGTATATGAAATATAAGCTTAGAATCCAAATGGCAGCTCAAAACTTCATCGCACCTACTATGGAAATTGGGATACCCTTGATGGAAGGAGCCTTGTCTATTATTATATTTTCTCCAGTAATCCACCTTGCACTATAATTAAGCTTAAGCCTTTTGTCATGAATCCAAGATGACATTGTATCAAGGCAGGTATTAAGAGGTGCATGATCAGGATTTGTAGGATCAACAAAGTAGAGAAGCTCGATGTCATCAGCATAATAATAGCCCTTTTTGCCAAAAGATTGTATCACTAATATGACTAGACTAACAAAAAGATTAAGTAAAGTTGGAGCAAACACTGACACTTGGGGGTATGTTTACTAAACTGCGGTAACGTTACATAACACGCATTATGTAACGTTAACGATCGTTAGGTAACGTTAACGCGCAGTATGTAATGTTAATGCGCGTTAATGTTACTTAACGATCGTTAACGACCCTGGCCGCTGTAAACACCGCAGAAGGTGGAGAGAGGGCGGAGAGAAGGGGTCAATGGGCGGAGAGTGGGTGGGGAGAGGCCCCTTTAACACTAAAGCGCTGAACTGAAGGGCTGAATGCTACCGCGAATGAAAACCTGCCGTTAGATGCACATTTGCAGGAGAGAGAAACCATTTTAGTGTCAGCAATATACAGCCTAGGCAGGGAGCCCAAGAAATGTGATAGTAGTGCTCCATTTTCAGCAACACCATATTGCCAAAGTATGAATTGCCAATATGGCGATGGTACAAATGGGGCATAGGGGGCCGCAGATGGGACATGTAGCATGGGCAGCTGGGGAACAGCGTGGACCAGGCTGGCGCCTAGGTGGCACATAGGAACATAGAAACCGGAAATCAGCAAGACAGCAGCTGACCAAGGCCAAACACAATCCACCTATATCTACCTGGTTCACCCTAGCCAATAGTTGCTAGTGCACCTACCTGACATCCCCCCAGCCATCCCGCCCCCATGTTGAAGGGACATAATATTGGTAGGCAGTGATGGGGGGGGATGTGAGGATGTCCATGTATGGCCCCCCCACCCTGGGATCCGCTCCCTAGTCAGACGCCTACCTACACAGTGGATGGCCTGGGACTGCGCACTACCAGCACCGACAGCAAAAGGCCATGTCAGCTTGTGCCTTTGCTGGAGGGGAAAGTGCCACCTCCCTGCAGTGGACCTAGGCCATGCCCTACATCAGTACGTGGTGTGCAGTGCAACATACAAAGTCTGGCTGAGGAAAAGTACAGGTATCCCCAGGGACTATTGTGCATCTGTGACAACAGTGTGGTGCAGTACACCCAGCCAGTGTGTCCAGAAGCAGAGGGCCACAGTTTCAAGCCCCAGCTGTGGTCCCTGCAGAGCATGTCCTTATGTTTTAACCTACAATGCAGATACAACAGCAACATGTGCAAAGCCCAAAGCAGCAGCGAACAGGGGTACAAACACCCACCTACACAAAGGCTCCACAATCAAAGATGCATGGAGAGTCAGGCTGTTGGCCCCAGCATTGAGCTGAAGTTATCACCAGAGCACTACTACTACCCCCTGCACAGTTTAGCAATGTCGGCACTGTAATCAGGACCAGTGTGGCGGGCAGGGTTGCCAACCACCCCTATTTTTGTTCAATGCTGCAATAGGAGTGTGCGTGTGTGTATGTCTATCCATTGTTCTGTGGCTGCCCACCCTTCACTGGGCCCAAAATGTCCCACTGTTACCAGCGTTAGCCTGAATAGGTGCATAATGAGGAGCAAGGTATTTTGGGTATGGCCCGGACAGGGCAGATTGGCCAGGATGCATCTTCACAGGGTGTGGGACAATGGCTGGGACACTGTAGTGCCTGACCACCACCTGCATGGACAGGGTGGCCACAGCATGGCATGCTGGGAGGGCACTCACTCTGACTGAGCAGTGACCATGGCAGGTCTAGGTTCCCATATAGCGCTATACACTATCTGCCTCCAGTGATATAGTTGTGTTCCCCAGTGTTGGGGTACCAATCACTGAGATGCCTGCTTGCTGCACATAGTTCCTCTGTAAGCATGCACTATGGACTGGCGGGGGACTGTCTGCAGTTCAACTGTGTATGGTCAGAACACCTATAAGATACAGTCTGACTGTGCTGTCTGCTGGTGACTGGGAGCCAGTTGGGGTTTTCCAGACCTAACTCCAGTATTGCTGCTGGTCTGCCACTGCCCTAGTCATAGGTATGGCTCTGGCTCACCAACCCTGGAGGGCTCTCTTATACAAACAGGCTGGAGGTTGCTTCCCTGGGGTGGGGGCACCTGTTCCTTAACTACAAAAAGGGTGCTGTGGGCCCTTTGGGGTATGTAGTGTATACCACTGTGACCTATAAAGGTACTGCTACATATACCTCATGCAATTCTAGGAACCCCTCTCCCTCATAACAGCTGCCCATGTCAGCCAGACCCTAACACGGGGTACACACCAATCTGGCTGGTGTCTAGTCCCAAAGGTCCACATGTGGCTGCAGGATACAGATGGACACCAAATTACCTTCAGCTGCACTGCAGGGAACACCTATCATACACTGGCAATGATGGGGATGTATAACAGGATCTATCTCTGGCACCACATGTACTGCAGACCTAGTGCTGGGCCCCCATCCTATCCCTCAGGGTGAACACAGAACCTGCACAATGGCATGGTCTGTAGCTACTCTGTGCCAGTGTCACGCACTGTCAGTTCATCTTTCCAAGCTGAGGTATCGGAGAGGTGCAGACCCCATTTGGTGATCAGCTGTAGACTGCTATTCAGCATGTGCATTGCATCATGGGTACTGGTGGGGTTACCCTATCCTGGCACTCAGAGCAGACAGTTTGTGCGGTGACCTGCAGTCCTTCTGTACCCAGACATTGCTGTGACATACACCATGGAGGTATAGCCTACTGGTTAATACAATGCCATTCTTGGCAGTGTTCATGGGTTCAGTTTCCATTGTTCTCTCCTCTCATGCCTGTCCTACTCAAATAGTGTGCATGCCTGTAGAGGTCATATTTTTGCAGATCTGTGCTTCCAGCCCATAATACCCTCGCCACAATTGCCAACATTCTCTCGGTCCGTCTATCTGCGTCTGTCAGCTGTGTAGAGTCCTGTCTTCCAGTGCAGGCTGCCACCCCATGTCATGCCCTGCTACCCTTTCCTGCATTGCACCTCTTCATGCTTGCCTCGCCTGTGCCTGATCTGCATGGCACCACCACTCCTCTGTCCACCCATCATTCTAACTATCCTGCCACGTCCGCCTCCACTGGGGGACACGTATTCCCATCGTCTGCCACCAACTGTTTTTCTGGTACTTTACATTGCCAACACCCTGTGCTGTGGTACAGCTGCCCCACCATGTTTGTCATCAGTACTGGCAGGCACATGGGATGCCCGCAGATATGGCAGGTCCAGCGGCTCCCACCTCTCCCTCCTTCACTCACCTGTTCATTGCCATTCCTGAGTGCTCTATCTAGTGTTAGGGCTACATCTGTCTCTGTTCCACACAGGTCATGCATGTCATCCTGAGGCACCTTGCAGTCCCTAGGGCACACTAACCTAGGACACCATAGCTTTGTTAGGCCACCTTAATCTATGGTTCCATAGCCCAGGGTGCCTTCTGCGGTGCCTTGTCCAAAGGTGCCTAATATGGCGCTTAGTCTAGGAGGCCCTATAGGGCACCTTATGAGGCACCTTACAGGGCACCTTACATGGCATCTTACATGGCACCTTACTGGGCACCTTACAAGGCACCTTACAAGGCGCCTTGTAACGCTCGTTAATCTAAGGCACCTTGTGACATTCCTTAGCTGCTACAGCTTGCTGTAATGATGCAATGCCCACGCCTTTATATGGGCATCTGTACCTTTACCGCAGAACCTAACGCGAATGACATTACCGCAGTTTAGTAAACATACCCCTTGAGGCACCCGAAAGGAAAGTTGATAGTGGTAGAGTAAGTAGATATGAAAGAAACCTTAAAAGATTGTGAATCAAGGTATGAGACAAACCAATTCAATACTTCTCTGCAAATTCAATGCTTCTGGCATTCCTATAAGGGACTCCATTACAACAAGGCTTTTAAATACAAGCTCTCTGCCTGAAAGCTCTTAAACGGGTTTTGGTTTTCATTTTTAAAGACTAATTATTTTTCTTTACTGCAAAGGGGGAAGATTTTGTGGTGCTTGGCAACGCTCTGTCATAGTTCATTGTTTTTTGTTCCAGCTACCCATTCACAGCTAGCTCTTTGAAGCCACTGACCTCATCAGCTGTTAGATTCCTCCCAAGCTCCCAAGCTCCCATCAACGCCATTCTTGCTTTATAGGGTATCTTTCTAATTAGCTACACACAGGGACATTGAACAGTGTGGTTGGAAGAGGTTAACTGCTTTTTCTCTTAAAGGATAGCTGAGGAACAGATAGGGACTTTGGTAGGTCTCCCTCTTTTACTTCAACAGGTACCAAAACTCCACCAACTGAACAATGGCTGTGAAAAATCATATTGACATAGCTGTTGCCCTTGTTACAGCCTCTGCCTCTGTCCAGACAGAGACAGAGATCCCAATGCCAGTGGAAGGACCAGTTCCATGTGCAAGATGTCTGCATGCTGAAGCTCACAGAAAACAAGTGGAGGAACGCAGAGAAGAGGTGGCGAGGCTGAGAAGCATTAGAGTCAGTGAGAAGTTCATTGATGAGATGCTTCTTGAAACATCCAAGCTCTCAGACAGAGGTGAAGGTGGGAGGCTATAGTTGGACACAAGTCACCAGAGCCTGCCGAATCAACACTCCAACTTCTTCAGCCCTTGAATTGAAGAACCAGTATGCAGCTCTGGAAGTGGAGGAGGTGAAAGCATCCCAGGAAAGGGAAGAACCAGAGCTTGAGCACCCCTAAGTTACAGAATCAGTGACCACAAATAAGCAAAGGGTATTAGTGGTTGGTGACTCTCTTCTAAGGGATACTGAGGTGTCTATCTGCTGACCAGACTCAATGTCCAGAGAGGTGTGTTGTCTGCAATATTACAGAGCATTTGCTGAGACTCATCAAGCCTACTGACTATTATTTGATGTTGCTTATCCATGTTGACACAAATGATACTGCTAGGTATCCCTCTGAGCATATCAAAAGTGACTTCAAGACTCTGGGACAGAGGGTGAAGCAGATAGGTGTGCAGGTGGTGTTCTCTTCAATTTTCCCTATTAAGGGTAAAAACTGAGGCAGAGAAGCTGGCATCCTGGAGATGAATGCATGGCTGCATGGATGGAGTCACTGAGAGCATTTTGGTTTTCTGGACCTTGGGATGATGCTCCAAGGACTGCAGAGCAGAACAGAGATGGTGCCCATCTGTCCAAGAAGGGTTGAAGTGTCTTCAGTAGCAGATTGTCTATCCTACTGAAGAGTGCTTTAAATAGATACATTGGGGATGGGTGAAGAAAACCTCAGGTAAGTGAAAGTCCCCAGGTAAGTGAAACATTTAATATCTCTGTATTAGGTAAAAGGGGAAACATCTGGAAAGCGATGTGTATAAATTTATTTATTTATTTTGTTACAATTTCTATACCGCAATTTCCAAGGATCAATTGCAGTTTACAAATAACAACATTTTGAGGAGTGCATGAACGGATGCATTCTCAAACACATCGAACAGAGGAAAACTATGTGCATAAATGCTCATAGTATGGGAAATAAGATCCCAGATGTTGAGGCTTTAATGGAAGAGGCTGACTTGGATTTAGTGGCAGTTATGGAGACATGATTCATGGACACCATGACTGGGATTAGTTACAGTATACCGGCCTACACTTCATTCAGAAAGGGCAGGGAAGGAAGAAGAGGAGGAGTGGCACTATATATAAAAAATAATATTAAAGCTATAGAATTGCAGGGCTTAAGAGGGAGAGAGGAGGCACTGTGGGTTAAAGTAGAAAGAGAGAAAGGGAAATCCATTTGCACTGGAATGATATACAGATCCCCCTCACAAGGAGAAGAAGTGGATGGAGATTTAATAGAAGACATACGCTACATATGCTACTGATAGGTGATTTCAATATGTCAGATGTTGATTGACACATCCCTGCTGCAGTGTCACCTAGAAGTAAGGAGATCCTGGATTTTCTACAAGGAGAAATAATCAGGCAACTGATAACAGAACACACACATAAAGTGGCCATACTGGACTTGGTGCTTACCAATGGTGAAAGTGTTTCTGATGTTATAGTGGGAAATCATCTTGCATCCAGTGATCACCAGATGGTGTGGTTCAGTATTAGTACTAGGGTTGAGAAAATCCATTCAGAAGCAAGGGTCTTAGTCCTTCGTCAATCATAAAAAAACAGAAGGAGAAATTAGGTCTTACCTGCTAATTGTCTTTCCTTGAGCTCTCTCCGGGCCAGTCCAGGGTACGTTAGGGTTGTCAATCCCCTTCAGCAGCTGAGGACTGAAAAACTCCAAGATTTGCTGACAGCCTAAACCCCTCCCCCTGGTGTCAGTGCTCCAGTCTACTACTAGCAAAGCAGCCGAAACTGAAACTGATGACCAAAACAAAGAAAATAACAAAGAGAGCTAAGTCCGCCCTATACTTCGCAGGGAGTAACAGAATAAAATCGGAAATGCGAGAACGCAACTGCATTTAACTCGCAGAGTCAGAGCAGAATGAAACTTCTGGTGTGAAATATGTTGTTTTTTTTTTTGCAATGAAGCAGAAAAGGAAACAAAGAAAAAACTATCGACGGAGTTGGAGGAAGCCCCCTAAAACCATGCTCCCGAAAGAACGACCATATATACAAACTCTTACCGTCTCCGAACAAAAAACCTTAGCTGAGACATCTCTGGGTGGGCCCTGGACTGGCCCGGAGAGAGCTCAAGGAAAGACAATTAGCAGGTAAGACCTAATTTCTCCTTCCTTTTATGCTTCTCCGGGCCAGTCCAGGGTACATTAGGGCAGTACCAAAGCAGTACCTAAACGCGGGAGGGACCCGCAAGTCCCGCAATTATGGCTGAAGCTCCTACAATGGCATCCTGCCTAGCGAGGACATCTAAGCGATTGTGCTTAGTAAACATATGTAGAGAGGACCACGTCGCAGCCCGACAAATGTCCACCGGAGGAATTAAGGCATACTCAGCCCAAGACGCTGCCTGAGCACGTGTAGAATGTGCTTTTAGTCCCACCGGTGGTACTCTACCACTCACTTCGTATGCCGTTACAATGGCTTTCTTGACCCAATGGGCAATCGAAGCCTTAGACGCCGCTTCGCCCTTACGGGACCCCGTACATAACACAAACAACCGATCGGACTTGCGGAAGGACCCTGTATCCTTGAGATACTTCCGCAACACCCGTCCTAAATCCAATCTTCGGAGTGAATGATCCATGGGAGAACCGTCCAGGTCTGCAAATACAGGCAACGACACCGACTGATTAACGTGAAACGAGGACACCACCTTAGGCAAAAATGAAGGCACCGTATGCAACAAAACCTTCTCCGGAAAGAATTGGAGATAAGGCTCTCGACAAGACAGCACCTGCAAATCGGAAATCCTGTGCGCAGAACACAAAGCCACTAAGAACGCTGTCTTCCAGGAAAGTTCCTGTAACCCTCCAGAGGAAACTCCCACAAACGGAGAACGCGTCAAAGCTTCCAGAACAAGATTTAAATCCCAAGCTGGAACTACCGCGCGCAATGGAGGCCTCAGAATTTTTGCCACCCGAAAAAATCGATGCACATCTCCATGCAAGGAAGCCTACGATTGCGTACCATCCCTCAAAAACACGATAAGGCCGCCAAATGCACCTTAAGAGTACTAAATGCTAAACCTTTCTCCAGACCGTCCTGAAGAAAAAGCAGAAGCTGTGGCAGCGTAGCCACCCGCGGCCGAATGCTACGCTGCCCGCACCAATATTCAAAGGTTTTCCATACACGTGCATACGCCAGCGAAGTCGAAGTCCTCTTCGATCGCAATAGTGTGGATATCACCGATTCTGTGTAACCCTTATGTCTCAATCGGTCCCTCTCAAGAGCCAAGCTGTAAGCAAGAAGCGATCCACCTGAGGCATCAGGACCGGCCCTTGAGACAAGAGATTCATGCGAACGGGTAGACGCCAAGGAGGAGCTATCAACAATCGAATGAGATCGGCATACCACGGTCGGCGAGGCCAATCCGGCGCAATGAGAATCACCATCCCTCGATGAGTCGCCACCTGTTGAAGGACCCGACTGAGCATCGGCCACGGAGGAAACACATATAGCAGCGAGGTCTCCGGCCAGGGCTGGACCAGAGCATCCAACCCCTCCAACATGCGCTCTCGTCGCCTGCTGAAAAAGCGCAACTCTTTGGCATTGCGGAACGTAGCCATGAGGTCCATAACCGGTTGTCCCCAGCGCCGCGTGATATCGTGGAACACCGCCGCATTCAGTTCCCACTCCCCGGGATCGAGGACTGTGCGACTGAGATAATCGGCCTGCACATTGTCTTTGCCTGCCACATGCGCCGCCGACAAGGCTACAAGATGCTGCTCTGCCCAAGCCATTAGTTCCTGACTCTCATCCAACATAAGGACACTGCCAGTGCCCCCTTGACGATTGATGTAAGACACTGCCACAGCATTGTCGCAGAAAACTCACACTGCCGACTACTTGAGTACATCCTGAAAATGAAGAAGCGTCAGCCGCACCGCTCGGAGCTCTAAACGATTGATCGACCACGAGCTCTCCTCGACGGACCAGACCCCTTGTGCCACGCAAGCTTGGCAGTGAGCTCCCCAGCCGAAGAGACTGGCGTCCATGGTCACCAGCACCCACTGCGGATCCTGCAGGGGAATGCCTGCCCAAAGATGTTTGACATCCAGCCACCACAAAAGACTGAGTCGGACCGCTTCCGGACAGAGCAACCGTTGCGAAAAAGACTGATGCTGCGGGGACCACCGGGAGAGCAAGGCTTGTTGGAGAGGATGCATATGCGCTCTGGCCCAAGGGACGAGGTCCAGAGCTGCCGCCATGGAACCTAAGAGCTGCAGGTAGGCCCAAGCTGAAGGAGCGGGACGCCGCAAGAATGCGTGAACCTGACTCAGAAGCTTCAACACCCTGCTCTCTGGCAGAAACACCGAGCCCCGTTCCGTGTCGAAGAGGGCCCCGAGATACGTAAGCTGCCTCACAGGCTCCAACTGACTCTTTGTGCGGCTGATTACCCAACCAAGCTGCTCCAAGCGCTGTACCACCCGATCCGTAGCCTCCACCGAGGCCAAAAACGAATCGGCCCTGATCAACTAGTCATCCAGATAGGGATGCACCCTGATACCTTCCTTCCTCAAGGCCGCCGCTACCACAACCATCACCTTGGTGAAGGTACGAGGTGCCGTCGCGAGCCCGAAGGGCAACGCGCGGAACTGAAAGTGACCCATGGGAACCACAAACCACAAAAACCGTTGATGATCCGGCCGGATCGGGATGTGGAGATAAGCTTCTGTGAGATCTATGGCTGTAAGCAGCTCCCCCGGATGCACCGCCCGAATAACAGACTGTAGCGTCTCCATCCGAAAATGAGGTACCCTCAAAGCTCGGTTGACGTGCTTGAGATCGAGAATTGGCCGAAAGGAACCCTCTTTCTTGGGAACCACGAAATAAATCGAGTATCGACCTGAGCCGCACTGGTCTGGAGGCACGGGAACCACCGCCCGCAGCGATAACAAGCACTGCAACGTCTCGGCAATAGCCTGCCTCTTCCAACCCAGACCGCAGGGAGATCGTAGGAAAGCCTTGGACAACGGGCAAGCGAATTCCAGCGCGTACTCGTCCCGAATGATCTCTAGTACCCACTTGTCTGTAGTTACGGCGGTCCAGGCCGAAAGAAACTCCTGCAAGCGGCCTCCCACAGGTGTTCCTGGCTGGACCAGCTGAACTTCATTGCGGTTTCTTAGCGGAGGATTGCTGGGAATTAAAGTAGCCCCTGCTGAACCCTCTGGAACCGCGAAAGGACTGACTACGAGATCCGAAATGGCCCCTGGGATAGGAAGTAAACCAAGCCCCTCGGAATCTTCGAAAATCCCTACCCTGTCCACGCTGCGAGGGAGTTCCCCTAGACGCCTTTGGATGATCTTCCGGCAACCGACCTCCCTTGGAGTCTCCTAGATCTTTAACTATCTTCTCCAAGGCTTCACCAAAAAGCAATTTGCCTTTATAGGGGAGCTTACTGAGCCAGGATTTAGAAGAGGAATCAGCTGCCCAATTACGCAACCAAAGAAAACGCCGGGCAGCAATTAGCGACGCCATGGCCTTCGCAGCGATACGCACCAAATCATAAAAAGCATCCGCAAGATAGGCCGCTGCTGACTCTAACTTAGCTCCCTCCGCAGGAGTCTCAGTAACCGGATCCGCCGTAGCATCGCCTTGTAACCAGCGGATGGACGCCCTGGAGACATAAGCTCCACAAATAGAGGCCTGAAGCGAAAGAGTGCAAGCATCGAAGGCTTGTTTGAGGAGCATTTCCAACTTACGATCCTGCAAATCCTTAAGCGCCGCTCCGCCTTCCACAGGAATGGTGGTCCTTTTAGTCACCGCAGCGACTACAGCATCTACCCGAGGCATCTTCAACAAGTCTTTTTCCTCCTGAGGAACTGGATAAAGGCGACCCAGAGCCCGACTGCCGCGTAGCGTGGCCTCTGGGCATTCCCATTCCGATTCAATCATCTGCTTGATGACCCGATGCACAGGAAAACAACGTTGTTCAGCTTTAAAACCCTGCAACAACGGATCTTCCAGAGGTTCCTGAGATACAGTGGGCATAGAAAGATTGAGTGCCCCCAAGGAGTGCGCAATAAGAGCACCCAACTGCGAAAGACCCTAAAAATGTTAGGATCCTCGCCCGGCGCTATCTCACCATCTTCCAGTTCCAGAGACCAAGGATCTAAGCCTGTCTCTGAGAGAATCTCTCCTTCCTCCAATCCCAGAGGAGGGTCAAACTGCTCTGCACCAGCGTCCAACTCAGAGACAGACCTGAGCCCTGATTTAGAGGTACCCTCTCCTGGATCTAAGGCACTTACCTCAGGCAGAGAGGGCTGTAACAAAGGAACACTGGAATCAGCAGATACTGTTTGAGAGGTTTTTAACATGAAAGCCTTATGCATGGCTAAAATAAACGCCGGAGAAAATAACGAAGAAACAGCCTCTTGAGCCTCAGGCAGTTTCTGTGAGGTCTTACCCTGAACGGGAACATCTTTATTGGACTTAGATTTCCTTTTAGTCAGCTTAGATTGCCCTGCGGGAGAAACGGACGGCTCCTTCAAAATGGTCGCCGTTCCCGCGTTTTCCAAAGAGAGGAGAGCCTTCCCTGAGTCACCTAACCCTTTAGGCTCCATCTTCCTCCACCGCTAACAGCGCGGGAAACACAGAAGAAATAAGGAAAGAAAAGCAAGAAACCGGCAAAGCCGAACTAAAACAAGGAAAACGTGGCAACTCTTACCGCCAGAGCCCCGACAGCGCGGAGACTCCTGAGAGCAATGCCATGACTCCGGCAGTGCTGTGAGCTTCAAAGCACACCGACCGGACAGGAAACCGCTGAAATTGTGCTCCCACAGACCCGCTGCTAGCGGACAAGAAGACACTGCAGTCCCTTCAAGGAGAATGGTTACTGGGGCTCCCAGGACCAAAACTCCGACAAAACGGACCTCGGACTCTAGAAAGCAGGCTGTGCCTTCAGCTCTGGCCGAAACGGCCGTCGCGGGTCTCGTTTCACAATTTTTTATTTTATTTTTTTATTGTTTAATTAATGAAACTTTAGAGAAATCTCTGAGAAGTATAGTAGGAGGAAGCCCCGCTAGAGCTCTACTACTAAACCAAAGAAAACAAAAGGCACTGTCACAGATACCAGGAAGATAGTCAGCTCGACGTCCTGTTCAGCTGCTGAGGACTGAAAGACTGGAGCACTGACACCAGGTGCAGGGGTTTAGGCTGTCAGCAAATCTTGGAGTTTTTCAGTCCTCAGCTGCTGAAGGGGATTGACAACCCTAACATACCCTGGACTGGCCCGGAGAAGCGATAAGGAAGTAATGTTTATCTCTAAGAACCCTGAACTTAAACATCCTCCCACAAACATACTAAATAATACTTTGTATAACATTAAACAGGAATTAAAGTACTTAGGTGTAACTCTCGACAAGACTCTTAGCATGGAAGCCCACCTGAGACTTTTAAATAGATCTCTTTTCTACAAACTCAGAGTATTACAACCACTACGTAATATCATTGAACACTCAGATTTCAGAACAATAGTACAAACACTCATAACTCCACATCTGGACTATTGTAAGGATATTCTTGTTGGTTTACCTAAAGAAACAACCAACATTCTCCAAATGGCCCAGAATGTCACAGCTCGGATACTAATGAATGTGCAGATTTCAGACCACATCACACCTATCCTTCGAGAACTCCACTGGCTACCTATACAAGCACGCATCAGATACAAAATAATAATTACAACTTTTAAGCTAATACACAATATCGCCCCATCCTTCCTCACCACACTCATTAATACACAATCACCTAATAGAAACAGACAAAGGCATAATCTAAATATGCTGCAAACTCCAATTTCTATATGCAAGGTAAAAATAAATACTAGCAATAGAGCTTTCACTTACATAGCCCCCTCACAATGGAACAAGCTCCCAGAGTCACTAAGAGCTAACAAGGACCTCCAATCATTCCGCAAAAAACTCAAAACACATCTATTCCATGAATACTACAATTCGAATGAAATAACCTAATTCCCAATTTAAACCATAGCCTGACAGATACCTAACAACCTAATCATAATTCAATTCAAACATATCACGAGTATATTGTAAACTTACTAGACACACGATATCTCATCCTATTTGACAATGTAATTAGTTTTGAGTCCTCGAACCCCTATACTAACCTTGACTTATACATAAGCTATTTACTGTTTACTATGGTTTTGATTAACTATTAGCCTTATGATGTACATAGTTTAACTAATGATGCCGCTGTTAATTGTACATAGTTTGTTTTTATTGCTACTGCTGTTATATGTAACTGCTATTGTTGCAGAATCAATTTGTTAAAATGTAAACCGCGACTGATCGCTGGAAGGAGCGGTATAGAAATATATGCAAATAAATAAATAAATAAATAAATTTAGGAAAACTAACTCAGCCAAGATGGGACAATACCTCAAGGAGTTGCTAACAGGATGGGAATTACTGGGGGATGTAGAAAAGAAGTGGGCAAAACTGAAAAGGGATATTTTAAGGGCAACAAACCTTTTTGTTAGAAAGGTAAAGAAATGTAAAAGGAAAAGGAGGCCGCTATGCTTCTCAGAAGAAGTATCTCAAAAAGGTGAAGAAAAAGAAGGAGGCCTTCAGGAAATACAGGAGATCACAGAGAGAGGAAGACAGGAATCTATATTTGGAAAAACTTACAGAAGGCAGCAAAGTAGTCAGGAAAGCAAAAACAAAAAAAGAAGAAGAAATAGCCAGTGCAATAAAACGGGGGGATAAGATATGTTAGTAAGAGGTGGAAGGGCAAACGTGGTATTGTCAGATTCAAGGGTGAAGGGGAGAAATATAGAGAAGCTGATAAGGATAAAGCAGAATTGCTTAACAAATATTTCTGTTCTGTGTTTACAGGACCAGGACCTCAGAAAACACCCCAAAATAGGAACATAAATGACGGGGAGCTCAAATGATTTTCAGAAAATTGTGTTTGTGAAGAACTAGCTAAACTAAAAGTAGATAAAAAGATGGGACCAAATGGGATACATCCGAGAATTCTGAAGGAACTTGGGGATGTTCTAGTGACTCACCGGATTGACTTTTTCAATGCTTCTTTGGAGTCGAGAGTGGTCCCAGAGGACTGGAGATAGGCACATGTGGTGCCTTTACACAAAAGTGGAAGTAAGGATGAGGTTGAAAACTACAGGTTGGTTAGTCTAACCTCTGTGGTGAGTAAATTATTGGAAATGCTGCTAAAAGAGATAATAGTGAGGATTCTGAAGTCCAAAGGATTGCAGGATCGAAGGCAGCATGGGTTTATCAGAGGCAGGTCTTGTCAGACAAATCTGATTGATTTTCTTTGACTGGGTGACCAGGGATTTATTATTATTTTTTAAACATTATTTATTATTATTTATTAAACATTTTTATCGTGCTTTCCCATGGATCAAACTAGAGTTAGACCAAGGGAGAGCCCTAGATGGGGTGTACTTAGATTTCAGTAAAGCCGTTCTGCACAGGCGAGTTATAAACAAACTGAGCACCCTAGGGATGGACCCTAAAGTTCCTGATTGGGTTAAAAATTAGTTAAGTGGGAGACGACAAAGGGTACAGGTAAATGGAGTTCACCCTGAGGAGAAGGAGGTTACCAGTGGTGTGCTGCAGGGATCTGTCCTTGGTCCAATTTTTTTAACATCTTTGTTATTGATATTGTAGGAGGGTTTTAACATGTTATCCACAATGACGCCTAAATCTTTTTCCTGGGTGATGGTTCCTAATGTGGAACCTTGCATTGTGTAACCATAGTTTGGATTGCTCTTCCCTAGGTGCATAACTTTGCACTTGTCCATGTTCAATTTCACCTGCCATTTTGATGCCCAGTCTTCCAATTTATCAAGATCCTCTTGCAATTTTCCACAATCCTCATGGGTTTTAACAACTTTGAATAGTTTTGTGTCATCTGCAAATTTGATAACCTCACTTGTTATTCCCTTTTCCAGGTCATTTATGAATATGTCAAAAAGCAGTGGACCCAGCACAGATCCCTGGGGTACACCACTATTCACATTTCTCCATTAGGAAAATTGGTCATTTAGACCTACCCTCTGCTTCCTATCTTTTAACTAGTCCCTGATCCACAATAGTACACTGCCTCCTATCCCATTACTCTTTAGTTTTGCGAAAAGCCTCTGATGAGGGACCTTGTCAAAGGCTTTCCGAAAGTCCAAATATACTATATCAACCGACTCATCTTTGCCTACCTGTTTATTCACACCTTCAAAAGAACATAACAGATTAGTAAGACAAGATCTTCCTTGTCTAAAGCCATGTTGGCTGTCTCTCATTAAGCCATGTCTATCTACATGTTCAGCAATTTTGTTCTTTATGATGGTTTCTACCATTTTTCCCGGTACTGACATCAGACTCACTGGTCTGTAGTTTCCCAGAACACCCCTGCAACACTTTTTAAAAATTGGCGTTAACGTTGGCCATCCTCCAATCTTCAGGTATTACAGATGATTTTAATGATAGTTCACAGATTACTAATAACAGGTGTGCAATCTCATATTTCAGTTCTTTCAATACCCTTGGATGTATACCATCCAGTCCAGGGGATTTGCTACTCTTCAGTATATCAAATAGTTGGAATACATCTTCCCGATGTATCAATATTTCCTTCAATTCTTCTGCACCTTTAAATACCACTTCAGTCATGGGTAACATCCCTACATCTTCCTCAGTAAAGACCAAAGCAAAGAATTCATTCAGTCTCTCCACTATCGCCTTGTCGCCTCTTAGTGCCCATTTAACCCCTCTATCATCTAATGGACCAACTGACTCTCTCACAGGTTTTTCTGTTATGAATGTACTTGAAAAAGTCTTTTTTATACGTTTTTGCTTCCACAGCAAGCTTCTTCTCAAATTCTCCCTTTGCCTGCCTTATCAATGCCTTGCATTTGACTTGCCAGTGCTTGTGCTGTTTCCAATTTTTGTCATTTGGCTCTTTTTTCCATTTCCTGAAAGATGCTTTTTTGGCAACAACAGCCTCTCTGACCTCACCCTTAAACCATGCTGGCAGTTTTTTGGATTTCCTTCCACTTTTCTTAAAGCATGGGATACATCTGGTCTGGGCTTCCAAGATAGTATATTTAAACAACACCCAAGCTTGATGTAAGTCTTTAACCTTTGCAACTGCTCCTTTTCATTTTTTCTCAACTATTTTCCTCATTTTGTCATACTCTCCCTTTCAAAAGTTAAAAGATAGTACTGTGGATTTCCTTACCATCCCTCCTCCACTAATTAAATCCAACGTGATCATGCTATGATCACTGTTGCCAAATGGCCCCAACACCCTTATCTCTTGCACCAGATCTGGTGTTCCACTAAGGATTAGGTCCAATATGGCTTTCCCTCTAGTTGGTTCATGAACCAGCTGCTCCAAGAAGCAGTCATTTATTTCATCTAGGAACTTTATCTCCCTAGCATGTCCTGCCATGACACTGACCCAGTCGATACCGGGGTAATTGAAATCACCCATTATTATTACTGTGCTGTAACTTTTGTTAACTTCCTTGATTTCTTAGCTTTGTTTTGTTAGCTTCCTTGATTTTGTTAGCTTCCTTGATTTCTTTGAGCATTTCATAATCCATTTGTTCATTCTGGCCAGGCAGTCGATAGTACATCCCCACTGCCTTCGCCTTCCCCTTTTTACATGGAATTTCAATCCATAGAGATTCTACAGCAAATTTTGTTTCCTGCAAAACTTTAATCCTTTGTGACTCAATGCCCTCTCTAACATAGAGCTCAACCCCTCCACCAATTTGATCAGCTCTATCATTACGATGTAGTTTGTACCCAGGTGTCCCAGTGTCCCAGTGGTTGTCCTCCTTCCACCATGTCTCTGAGATTCCAATCATATCTAACCTCTCATTTAGTGCAATATATATTCTAATTCTCCCATCTTATTTTTTAGACTTCTAGCATTTGCATACAAGCATTTTAGAGACTCTATTTTATTCATATTAATCTGGCTATTGGTAGGCATGGTAATTTGGAATCTTTAAGCTCTATTTGCTCCATGCTCAAGGGCATTTGGGCTGCTTTACTCTTTTTTGGAACCTCTCTGCTTTTCGTAGTATCCTTCAAGGATACATTGTTCCGAACCATGCGCTTTTGGGTGACTGTCGCCTTTCCCCTATTATCTAGTTTAAAAGCTGCTCTATCTCCTTTTTAAAGATTAATGCCAGCAGCCTGGTTCCATCCCAGTTAAGGTGAAGCCCATCCCTTCGAAAGAGCCCCTCCTTTCCCCAGAATGTTCCCCAGTTCCTAACAAATCACAAATCCTCATCTTTACACCATCGTCTCATCCACGCATTGAGACTCCGGAGCTCTGCCTGCCTTTTGGGTCCTGAGCATGGAACAGGAAGCATTTCGAAGAACACTACGCTGCAAGTTCTGGAATTCAATTTCCTACCTAAAATCCTAAATTTAGCCTCCAGAACCTCTCTACCACATTTTCCTATGTCATTGGTACCAACATGTACCAAGACAGCAGACTCCTCCCCAGCACTATCTAAGACCTTATCTAGGTGGCGCGTGAGGTCCGCTACCTTCGCACCAGGCAGGCATGTTACCAGGCGGTCCTCACGTCCACCAGCCACCCAACTATCTACATGCCTAATGATCAAATCACCAACTATAACGGCTGTCTTAACCCTTCCCTCATGGGCAAATGGCCCTGGAGTAACTTCCTCGTTGTGAGAGGGTTTTTCATCACCTGGAGGACAGGTCCTAGTTAAAGGATCACTTCCTGCCACACCAGGATGATGCTCTCCTGTCACGTGACCTCTATCCTCCATGGCAACAGGGATGCTGACACACTGGGACTTCGGGACTATATCCCTGTAGGTCTCGTCTATGTACCTCTCTGTCTTTCTTATGTCTTCCAAGTCTGCTACTCTAGCCTCTAGAGAATGGACTCGTTCCCTGAGAGCAAAGAGCTCCTTGCACCTAGTGCACATGTAAGACCTCTCACCAGCTGGGAGAAAATCATACATGTGACACTGAATGCAAAAGACTTGAAAGCCCCCATCTCACTGCTGAACTGATGTCTGCATCTTAGTTTTAAGCTTGTGTTTGGATCTTTTAAGTTTTTTACTTACTAAGGGTTGCTGTGGATACTTATACTAATAAAAGTGTGCCTAATACGTTTAATATACCTTGTTCATCTGAAGCTTAATTAATCTCAGGTCCATAATGTATGACTGATTTGGATAAAGAGCTGCACCTGAGAGCAGCTCCTTTCCTTTAAGAAAGACCACACCTTCAAAAGAATATAAACAGATTGGAATCAGTGCAGAGGGTGACTACTAAAATTTTTAGTGGTCTTCATTATAAAGCATATGTGGACAGACTTAAAGATCTGATATGTATACTTTAAAGAAAGGACAGGATAGAGGAGATATGATAGAGATGTTTAAATACCTCCATGGAATAAATGCAGAGGAGGAGAGTCTCTTTCGTTTGAAAGCAAGTTCTGTTATGAGGGGACATAGGATGAGAGTGAAAGGGGATACACTCGAGTAATTTACAGAAATATTTCTTTATGGAAAGGGTGGAAGATGCATGGAATAGTCTCCTAATAGATGTGGCAAAGACAAGGACAGTATCTGAATTCAAAAAAACATGGGACAAACACAGAGGATCTCTAAAGGTAAAAAAGGGACTATTGTAGTTGATATGGAAGGGTTTTCTCTCACATATTTTTAAGACTCAGGAGCTAACCGGACAGCATGCAATATCGCTGCTGCCCACTTAGCTTCTGAAGCTTCCAGCATGTGCAGCAATGGCCAGATATCCAATGCCATTGCCGCAGCATTGAATATCCAGTTTGGAGGCTAGCAGGGTGGACTATGTTTGGGTCTCACTAACTGCAGCCTAGATCCATCAGACACAGCAGCTCCATCGGTCTGTTGCTTGCCATGCATTCCCAGAGCTCCAGCCAGTTTCTCCGGAGGTGGGGGGGAATAATGTTGAACACTCCTCTTGGATCCTGCCAGACTGTGCCCTGGCTGCTCTACCCACCTCCATGGGGGCACTTTCCAACCCAGGCACCATTGCACCAGTTGGCACATACTCATCTTGGGATAGCACAAGTACCTTCCGTTCTCTGGCAATGCATTTCTGGAGCACCTCTGGGCATTTCTGGAGCACCTTAAGACCTCTGGGCTTAAGGTGGTGTCATCCTCAGGAGCTCTCATGGGACCTCCTTCCACTAGCACTCTTCCTAACAAGTGCTCTGAAGATTCTGCCGGTGCACTGGGCCAAACGAAAGAGTCCATTGGCACCTGGGCTGTTGAAGATTTCTTGGCTGGCAGTTGTTGCTTCCCCTTACATTTCTGAGCCATAGGAAAAAGGTAAGTAGCGTAGAAGCAGGAGAAGTCACCAGCAACCAGCTCACAGCTCAACGTGCTTCCTCAATCTTGTCCCCAATCCTCTTGTGTTTTACAAGATATTCAGAATAAAAGGCTCACATTCATGCTCCTCTGTGAATGTAGTAGATATGATCCAGTGCAAAAGATGTGAAGAGGGGTGGGACATTGGGGAAACAAACTAAAAACTGAGGACATGCTTTAACATTCATAGACACACCGTAAACTGTTACAGAGAAGAAGAGAATATCAGACCAGTGGGCGAACACTTCTCATAGGAAAAACGCTCCTTTAACGACCTCAAAATTAGGAGTATGCTTACTAAAGTTCAATAGCTGACTTTGCAGACCTAACCTAGGATTGCCGCACCACAAAGACAGACTTTACAGGAGAAATGCAGATACCATGGGCCTTTTCCGTGGTAGATGCTTTTCATAAGGTGGCTGTCAGAACAGGAGTGATGTCGGAGGAAAGTGGGCATTTGGTTTGAGAACAACTATGCTGGTGTTGACAGCAAGTGGTAGCTGCACTTTTTGCAGGCTTCACGAAAGCAACTATTCCTACCTCAAAGGATGGCGATAGCTGCATCCGTGAAGCTTGCCCCCTGCAATCCCTGCATTTTCTCCTCGGTATCTGCAGGGGAATGCCCCTTGCCATTAACGTGGAAATTTTGAAGCCAATGCAAGATTTGTGCAGCTATTGCCTGGCTTTAGCTGCAAAAGCTTAATACAGTTTAGTAAACACACCCCTTAGCGTCCTAAAAGGAAATTTCAGGAACATACATGAAAGAAAAACATTTGAAATTAAAATAATCAAGTATTTCAACAATAAAAAAAGAGGACTGAATAGAGACATTAGTTTCTTCATCCATTACCACACATAAGACATTGAAATGCAAAAGGGCGCGGTCTCCTCACCATTGCTACTTAATGGCAAATGCAGACTAGCTAAGATCAGACAGAATCTGTGCAACTGTCACTGTATCCCACACTTTGCTTTGATATATAATGACATACGCAAGCTACCAGAACATAGGTGAGTTTAAATCCAGTGTAACTGCATTATACCTTCAAAGACCTGATGAAGAGAGCATAGCTCTTGAAAGCTTGTCAGACATATATTAAGTTCGTCCAATAAAAAGGTATCACCTATACCTTGCTTTTGGACTTTATTGGTACATATCCAAGTGGACGGCAATGACAACTACAATTTTCTGTTCGAAGATGAACTAGGATACAAAACTTTAAAAGAGCCAATTCCAATCCCCAAAGATGCAGCCTACCTAGCAGAGTATTACATATGCTTCATTTTATATTCCTGTTAATACTCCAGAAAATGTTAAAAAGTAGTCTGAAAGCAAGACCATGGACAGACAAATAAAAGCAATGGTTGCAGCTAAAGACTCAGATGGAAATCTAATAGTTAAGCTTTTTAATGGAAGTATTCAGATAAAAGACAAATTGAAAAAGAGTATGGGTTGGCACTGTCACGCAGAGTTTAGCAAAACCATTATCAGATATACGTACTGGAGGAAGGATCTTCGCCGAGATTGCGTATATCGAGAGACATCGGGGAAGATGGATAACTTCTGGCCATAAAAAAGAAAAAAAAAAGCCTTCATAATAGAAGTCTTATCACCAAAATTGACCAGAGTAACCACCAAAGTGGCGCGGGTGGAAATTAAAGTTTGAGAATTTTCCAAAAAGTCAATTAAATCTGGAGAAATAGATTCCACACCTAACAAACCACTAGTCTCCCCGGGTACTACTCGAGACGGCAAATAAAAGGAACGGTCAATCAAGAAACTATCAGCATCAGGGAGCAACAGAACCTCTTTGCAATATTGACGAAATAAAAGAACAGGTGTCAACAAACGAGTCTTCGGGAAATTTAACACACGTATGTTTTTAGCACGAGAAACATTCTCTAATGATTCCAACTGTTGATACAAAAGAGCAGTGTCTTTCAGGGTGGACGCACCAGCCGACTGCAAGGAGTCAACATGTGCGTCGACCCTGTCAGCACGCTGAGATAAATTATTAACTGAAACCTCCACAGTATGCAATCTAGTTACAACCTGCTGAGAAAACACTGCAGTTTGATCCAAATATCAGACAAAGTAATTTCTCCCTCATTAGGAGTCTGAGAAGAAACCAGGGCTTCATTGCCCCCAGCTGAAATAGGAAGAATAGGAAGTACCTCACAAGGAGTAGATAATGAAATAACAGGAGACCCCTCATCATCTCCAGAAGACGAAGATACCTCAACAGAAGAGGAAGTCACTTCAGAGGCCTGAGAAGATCCAGGGTTGGGCGGAGGAGTCCTATCGATGGAGCTTAGTGAGACCCCAGAGGCCATTGAAGAGGAAGCTGGAGTCGCTGAAACAGGATTCGATAGAACCACCACGTGCTGGTCCATAGGACCAGTAACAAGCACAGGAGTTGAAGACGCGGCAACAGAGTGTTGGCTGGGGGAGGGACCTTCTTTCTCCGTTTTCCATGCAAATGTTTGGTATCCCTGCAGGGTGTGAATTATGTATATTCTGACCCTTCTCACCTTGAATCGTTGTTAGTCTCATTACAGGTCTGAGAGGGATATTTTGTTTCTAGTTAAGTAGTTTTCACTATTATGATTTAGTTGGGGGTTGTAGCCTTAATTAATTAACTGCTCCGGTATTTGGGTGTTGCTGTATTCTCCATGATGAGGGTTGTGCTGTGGTATTTATTATGTTGTAATGTATATCTTCTTATTGTTATTGGTATACTACTTATTTTCATTGTATTATATTATTTGGGTTGCAAAATAAATAAATTTAAAAAAAAATAAAAAATAAAAAAATCAGATATACGTACACTGTCCAGAAATACAAAAGTTACAGATGGGAGTAAAGCAACCATGTTATCTGAAGCTGTAGTTAAAGGCAGGAGAAGAAATAGGCATCTCTCTCCATACCTCTTGCCAAGGGTAAGAGTGAGTCTGTAATGAGAAAGGGAAGACTGAACCTTTATTAAAAGAGTTTCTTTCCATCTTGAATTCTGAGCAGATTACAATGAACAAAAGAAATGATAAATTTAACTGCACTTAATCCAAGAGAGCAATAAGGGCTATGCCTGCTAAAGTGGATTATCTGCTACTGCGAGGTTAACGCAGGATTAACGCCTCATGGTAGCAGCTAACCCATGAAAAAAAATCAGATATTTCAGGCAATTTTCCGCAATATCTGATTTTCACACCATGTAGCTCCCTTGGGGCTGATTAGAGTGGGCAGTGGGACAGAAACCATATGAAAAAGATTTTGTGTGGTGTCTGGCAAAATCAGGCCCGATCACGGCAGCAGATAATGTCACCTCAAGAAGTGGCATTATCTGCCAGGAGTCCTGATAACATGGGCTCTTTCTTGCAGGTGATCGGGCCTCCCCCCTCCACAATATTGTCGATGCTGTAGTGCTGTGATCCACAGCAAGGCAATAGTAAAAATAACTGTGTTTCCCCCCCCCCCCTACCACACACACAGCAAGGATCCCCCTTGGAGAGCTCCCAATCCTCATCAGGAGCTGCCTAGGGGGATTGGTGCACCCCCTAAGGCTCCAAAGTGTCCCAGCTAGCCAGTCCAGACAAACAGGGAAACAGAGATGAACAAACAAATTTTTGTTGGAACCTTCACCATGAAGAATTCACTTCCTCTCGAGGTGAAACGTTCCTATTTTATCTTTTTAAGTGGAAAAACCACAATAGTGTGATCTTGAGAGAACTCTCCCCCAACATCAAATTAGCTTTAAATAGTGATAGGGAATTTGTAAGACAACTTAGCTGTAGCGGAGCATGCGAATACCATAACCCTCAGGATTTCAAACTTTCACCACGCCAACGCAGTGTAGTCAGGATCAAGGGTCCAACCAATGAGGAGAAAATCGCAACTGCGTTCCGCTATTCCTTCATGTCCAATTTGCGGCAACACCACCAAGAAGACAGCTTCGTGGTCAGGAACCCAACGTTGTGTTTCCGGCCAAAGGCATTCCTGGCCCTTCTTCAAACCATGTCGCTCACTTAATCAATGGACATCCCCCTATTTAAAATACCTAAAAGCAATCACGTGACTCATGACTATGAGCTGAAAAGGTGCATGGGAGTTGTAGTGCTAAAGTTTCATATTAAACTCCACCAATCCAAAGATTGGTTCAAACCGGAGGGAGAAACGGTGTTTAAAGTGTAAATCCAAAATTGTTCACGGTAAATTAGCTGAGAGTCCCGATCACCCCCTCGAGGAGACACAGGAACATAATCCAAAACTCTCCACCGGAGGTCAGAAAACTGATGATTCTCCAGCTGACAATGTTCAACAATAGGCACAGACAATACAGCATTGTTAAGGCGAGATTTCTGTTCTTGAAGGCGACGTTTTATCTTGCGAGTAGTCTTTCCAACGTAGAGCCTACTACATGGGCAGATCAAAACATAGATGACAAAAACAGATTGACAATTCGTAGCATATTTACTATATATACGTCGTCCATTGCATGGCACCTCCCAAGAGGAACCCTCCAATGTAGAAATACAAAATTCGCAGGTATTACAGGCAAAATGACCAACATTCGTTGGAACACTGGAAGCACCAGAATTATGTACAGTCCACTCAGCAAGATTCCATCCTCGTTGAAAAGCAATGGTCAGAGGCTTATTAAAAATATCATGTAATGAGAGAATAGACCAATGAGTCTTTAAAATATGTAGAACCTCAGTCGCATAAGGCATATATGGTAAGACTCCCACATAGGTAGATAAGGCAGTTGATCGTGATTTCTCTGCACAATTTGAAGAATTCCACCACTCAACATGATTAAAACGGGCTCGACGATATGCCTTATGAATAATAGCGAGAGGGTAACCACGTTCTAATAATCGGGCTTTAAGATCCCGTGCCTGGACTTTAAATTCTTCCAATGATGAACAAAGGCGACGTAACCGAATGAACTGTCCAATAGGCAAACCTCGTCTCAAGGGGCTTGGATGATAACTAGAAAAATGAAGCAAAGTGTTTCTTTGCACAGGTTTGCGGTACAAAGTCGAATGAACCTCTGACTGAACTTTAGATAATTTTAAGTCCAAAAATTCAATAGTCAGCAAAGCCCCCCTCCCTTGCCCCAAGATGCGGCATGCAGGAATTAAAAGGGTGAGGGGCCCCACAGTCCCCCCCTCCATCCCCCACTCCCCTTACAAAACAAAAATCCTGACTAGCCAGCTGGCAATGAGGGGCCTCACAGAAGAGTTCCTGCCCTTCTTATAGTCCCAAACAAAGATGTCAGCCATCTTTTGGCACTGTCCCTTAGCAAGAGGCTAGAGGGAAGCACCTCATGAGGGTGGCTGTTTTGATCAGGCTGCTAGATGTGGCAGGAGTATATAAGATTACTCCTGTCCTATTCTTCTACTAGCCACCAAGGATTGCGAGGAATGTGTGTGTGTGTGTGGGGGGGGGGGGGGTCCTGGGGGGGGTCTGGGGAAGGGAGGGAGGACTAGCTTGACTGACTAGCTGGGACATTTTTTATATCAGGGATTGCATTAATCCTCCCCAGGGATGAGGATCTGGAGCTGTCCAGGGGGATCGGTGGTAAAGGGGGGCCACCACAGTTATTTTTTATATTGTTGGTGCTGCGGAAAGGCAGCAGTGTTGCACAGACAATATTGGGGTGGGGGGGCAATTGCTGCAGTTGGGGGCATGGCAGTGATTGGAGCACAGACCTGCTGACAGCTCTGTGCACCCAATTGCTACCATCCTTCCCCATGGATTTACCACGGTGACCTGCGGCAGGCACTGCTGGACTTTTTCCATGTTATCTACCAAGGCAGGTAAGACGGGATCTTTGCAGGAAATCCAAATCTCCAAGGCATCTGCAGAACCTCACTTGGGAATGCCCCCATCAGATACCATGGAAGTTTGCTGCTTACTGTGCAGTTTTGGCTACTAACACGCCATGTTTGCATTCAAAACTAATATAGTTTAGTAGACATACCCCTAAATATATAGCAATTTTAAACATGAAAAACCAAACAAAAACAAAAGAATAAAACCTAAAAATAATGGTTAGCCTACACTGAGAACACAAAAGATGAGTTTCAAGCTTATAACTTGGAAGGCAAAGAGTTCCACAACATTCAAATCTCATTTATACTCTTTTAACTTGGATTGGCTACTTTATAAAGGCAAAAGAGCAGAGGAAGGCCTTTTCTACCAGTCTTTCCTAAAGAAGAGCAGAAAAACCTGGATATTCTTTCACTTGTACTTGGAGAATAGGTTTTTAAAGTGTCTCAGGCTGATATTATTGGGGAGATTCCTGATGCAAAGCTTCTCCTGTGCCCTTTTCCATTCTTTACCAGTCTTGGCTCTTCCTAACATTTGTTATACATGACACAGGTGATCTAAATATACTGCATGGACCTATACACATTTTTTTCCTAATGGTTTCGTACACTCTTTGGAGCATGTTTACTAAGCGGCGGCTCCAATATTGCATGGAGTCCACCACCGCTGTTTAGTAAACATACCCCTTTGACTTTTTAAAGTTCATGTTGTGTTTACAAGAATGATTCTATGATTCGCAACTAGGAGGATGAAACATGAGATTCTGGATTATCTTTATACCACTCTTAAGGGCATGTTTACTAAGCCCTACACTAATAACGTGGGTTTGGTAGCAAAGGGCACCATGCAGGGACAGCTATCCCTCTGAATTTAGCATGGCTTCCCATGTTAAAGCCGCCATGGGGAGCAGCTACCATCACTCAATGTGCTGGTGGTAATTGCTCCCCACCAAGCACTGGCAGCCTATGCCCCCCAGTAAGGGGGGGGGGTCCTGATGCTAATTTATAGTGTGCTTTATTAAACATGCCCCTTATTGTATCTTTGAGGAGGGGTGTTGAATCTATAATAGGATGGTGGGGAAGATTTAAGGTTTTGGTTTAAGAAAGGAAGCTAGTAAAGATGTGCACAGAAAAACTCGGTTCAATTGGTTTTCATATCAATCCATCATTCAGTTTGGTTTTGGAAATCACATGACTAATTTCATCTGTTTCACTTATTTCCATTAGATTCAATGGGGCAAGCAATTTTGTACTATAATTGTGAGGTTTTCCATCCATTTTCAATAAAACTCACTTGAATTTGGCATAAAGAGTAACCTAGTGGCCAGTAACTCTGGTAACCCGGAAGCCCTCCTCACCTCCTTCCCCAGACTTAGCACCCCCAATAATGTTCCCCCCCCCCCAACAAATTCACCAACAACTGTATTTTGGTACAAACTTTTGGTCGCAGCTTTATTTACAACCTGTAACAACCGACCCAACACGGGCCTGAATATAAAACAATTGAACATAACCCAGCCCCGCACCCCTTTGCCGGAGGATGCCCCCCCCACCCGCCATCTTAGTAGCAAGGCGGAGCATCCTCCTCCCCCCCAAACCCCACCGCCTGCCTCGCCATACTAGTAGCAAAGGTCGGCTCCCACCCCCCCCCCGCTACCGGGCCGAGACCCCCAACCGGGCTGTCTCGCCCCACCCCGAGGAGCACTTCGCCCCCACTGCTCGTAAACCAGTTCAAGCCCGCGCCGCTCCTGCGAGCGCTGGCTCTGTACCCCACACCCCACCAGCTGCAACATCCCCAAACCTCCTCCAAAAGGGGCGGGCGGGCAGGAACGCGTCCGCTTCCCGAGGAGCCGCGGCGAGAAGGAGACGGCCACGCGGCTCCTCGTGGACACTGCTCCGCCCCCCCCACTTCCCGGCGGGCCAATGAAATCGCTCCGACAGCGCGACGGAGCGATTTCAAATGCCGCACACAGCCTCCTCTCTCTCAGCCCCCCCCGTCAAGTGCTGGAGGCCGAGGCCGGGCCTGGGCCCAGGTTACTGACGGCCGCGGGACCCGGCCCGCGGCCTCGAGCATTAACTCTGGTAACCCGGAAGCCCTCCTCGCCTCCTTCCCCAGACTTAGCACCCCCAATAATGTTCCCCCTCCCCCCAACAAATTCACCAACAACTGTATTTTGGTACAAACGTTTGGTCACAGCTTTATTTACAACCTGTAACAACCAACCCAACATGGGCCTGAATATAAAACAATTGAGCATAACCCAGCCCCGCACCCCTTTGCCGGAGGATGCCCCCCACCCGCCATCTTAGTAGCAAGGCGGAGCATCCTCCTCCCCCCCAAACCCCACCGCCTGCCTCGCCATACTAGTAGCAAAGGCCGGCTCCCACCCCCCCCCCCGCTACCGTGCCGAGACCCCCAACCGGGCTGTATCGCCCCACCCCGAGGAGCACTTCGCCCCCACTGCTCGTAAACCAGTTCAAGCCCGCGCCGCTCCTGCGAGCGCTGGCTCTGTACCCCGCCACCGGTGCGAGGTATTCACTATCCTCGCACCGCCCCCCCCATAAAGCTGCGACCAATCATTTCCAGTGCTTCCTGCCAATCATTAAGCAATAAGTCCTGTCCGACCGGGGACAAGTGTACCCCATCGGTACGGTACAGTCCAGCGCACTGGGGGTCCGCCCAAGGGTGCCGGACCTGCCATCCCCCGGCCTGCTGCAACCAATGGCCAATCTGCCTGTTGACCTTAGCCAGCCCTCTCGACCACCGTCGCTGAGGCAGGCAGGCCGGCCGTGGGATGATGTCCGACCACACGATTGCTACATCTGGCCACTGCTCCTGCAGCGCCCGAAAGTCCCGCTGCACTGCTCGAATGAGCTGCCGGCACGTCCAACTGGAAAGATCGTTCCCACCAAGATGTACCAGGAGTCCAACCGGCCGCTGCCGCCGCTCCACGTGCTCCCGAACCACTGGAAGTAGCTGCCACCAACGCATGCCCCGCTCGCCGAGCCACACCAACCGGAAATTGCAGGACACCAAGCCCAGGTGCGGACCCAGCGGACGAGTGGAGGCTCTGCGTTCCGCCCAGTAGACGAACGAATGTCCAAGAATCCACCATACGCCCGGCGGGCCCCGTGCAGCACTCCATGTTGGCACGCTCTGCAGTACACCTGAAAAAGAAACACAGCATTAGTACCCCCCCCCACACCCACCCCCCGACACCACAGCAGCTCACAACTGGTCCAGGCGCACATAGCCCGCGTAAGCCCCGGATCGCCAGCGCCCGATCCGTTGAATTACCTCACCCCCAAGGCCAGCAGCCGCAGCGCTCGTTGCCACACCTATCCGGAAGGAATGAGACGCATAACCGTGCGCATGCAAGCCCAGACGCCGCAAGGCCAGGCGGAACACTGCCGTGAATTGAAACTGGGTGACAGCCCTCCCGTCCGCATGGCAGAAGAAACAACCGGCCCGATCCGGATGCTGATGCCTGTAAGCCGCCAAGTTCTGCACCGGACAGGATCCCAGACCCGGAATTGCCTTCAAAAGCACCCACCGACCACGCCCCTGCGGGTCGGTCTTCGAGTGAGCCAGAAATATCCATACGCGCATCTCCTGTAGGTCCACGTGATGAACCAGCAACCCCCCCTGCCCACCCCGTCCGCCCGACTGAGGGACCAGCTCGCTAACTCGGAAGGCCCCAAAGAAAGCCGTGACAAACAAAGCCCGGAAAAGGACTGCCTCAAACGGGGTAGCCGCCACCTCAGGCAGAACAACCCAAATACGCAGCAGCAACTCATGCGACACGGGACGGCACCAATCCGGGACCGAGGGCTGCGCTCGTGCCCACCCGGCCAATAGCCGCTTCACCACATACGATGCACCCGGACTGCCCCAGCCCGCTGCCCTGCTGAAAAAGGAGAAACCGGCCAAAGCCGCCCGCGCCGCCGCCCGGGACCAACCACACCCCTTTGCCCACGCTATGAAAGAACCCGCCAAGATGTCCCCAACTCTACCACCCCTCCAGCCCTTCCCCCATAGGAACTCTTGAACCCTCGCATACCCATGCTGATAAGCCTTCCACGTACCTGGAGCCAAGGAGGACCGCAACAATGAGATCATTCCGGCATCCCAATCCGCCAAAGGTGCTCCGGCACCACCGCCGCGGTCTCGTCCGCCCCCGGGGCCAACTCCCGAAACTGCTCCCACTGGAAACGAGACAAAGCATCAGCAATAACATTCTGAGCACCCGGCACATGACGCGCCCGAGCCGTGACATTGAGACGAAGACAGGCCAGCACAAACACCCGCATCAACGCAGCCACCCACGGACACTTGGGCGAATGGCGATTAATGACTTGCACCACTGCAGCGTTGTCACACCAGAAAACTACCCGCTTATCCCGCAACCTCTCCGGCCATACCCAGAAGGCCACCACAATCGGGAACAACTCCAGGAACATCATGTTACGCGTCAACCCACTCGCGGACCAAGACGCCGGCCACGGCGCCGCACACCATGAACCCTGGCAGTACAATCCCATACCCGAACCACCTGCTGCATCCGAAAACAATTCCAAATCCCGGTTGGATAGTTCCGCTGACTGTAACACCGAGCAGCCGTTATACTCCGCCAGAAACGCGTCCCATACCCGCAAGTCGGCTCGCATCCCCGACATCACTCGGATGCGATGGTGCCCAAAGCGCACCCCGGCCATCGCCAAGGACAACCTCCGCGCAAACGGCCTCCCCATTTCAATGACTCGACACGCAAAATTCAAGTGGCCGACCAACCTCTGAAGCTCTGTTAACGTCACCTTCGCGGCGGAGCCCACCTCCGCCACCAAGAGCCACAGCCGCTCGACTTTATCCATAGGTAAATGGACTACGAACTCAACCGAATCGATATCGATCCCCAAGAAGGAAATACGCGTCACCGGTCCCACCGTCTTACCCTCTGCCAAAGGGATGCCAAACTCTGCCGCCAGGCCCAGGAAAAGCCCCAGCAAGGATCCACACACTGCGGACTGGGCAGGCCCGACGAACAAAAAATCGTCGAGATAATGCACGATAGTACGGCGCCCCGACCTCCGCACCACCACCCAGTGCAGGAAAGAGCTGAAGGCCTCGAAGTAAGCACACGAGATCGCGCAACCCATGGGCATGCACTTGTCGTAATAATATTTATTTATTTATTTATTTATTTATAGTTCTTTTATACCGCACTCTTTTTCGTCAGCGCGGTTTACATTAAACAGAATACTCATTGCACGCAACAGACTGTAATGAGTTTACATATAACAGGCAAATACAACTAGGAATTTAACCATGGGAAACTTTGTACATATTTGTAAAAACTTTGTAAAAAACTTAGTACATATTTGTAAAGAACTTTTATACTTAGAGAAACTTTGTACATATTTATAAATAAGAATCTATATACAAAGGATAGAATTTCTTAGTATGAGGTATTTACAATTTTACTGTGCATTTTAGAATGATGATAATACTGATCGTCAAAACGAAAGCCCAGCAAGGGAAAGGCGGACGGGTGAACCGGCAAGAGCCGAAAGGCAGACTCAATGTCCACTTTCGCCAGCAAAGCCCCCTTACCGCATTGGTGCACCAGCTCCAAAGCCTCATCGAAGGACGCATAGCGCACTGAGCACAGCTCCCGCGGGATATGGTCGTTCACCGAGGCCCCAAGGGGCAAGACAGATTATGTATCAGCCGACAACGCCCGGGCTCCTTCTTCGGGATAACCCCCAGCGGCGAAACAATAAATGGCGAAAAGGGTGGCCGATCGAACGGCCCGGCGACTCTGCCCAGCGCACACTCCGCCGCGATCTTCGCACGGGCCACCTCCGCCAACCGCATCACCGAGCTAGCATTCCCCGCCTCCAACTCCCGGACCTCCCCTTGAAATGGGATACGAAAGCCCTCAGAAAACCCCGCCCACAACATAGTCCCCGCCTTGCCATGCCTGGTAGCCGCATACAGCTCCAGCCACGGCTGCAACGCCTGAATCCTAACGGGGGTAGGCGCCAGCCCCCCCGCTATCCCGTCACTTACTCGTGGCCGGCGCCCCCTGCACCGCCCTACGGCTGCACTTGATGGCCGAGTGACCGGCACCGCAAAGCAAACAGGCGTGCCGAAACTTGCAGTCCGGGAATGGGCAGGATGTTTTATTGAAGCGCCAGCACAGATCTCCGCCGGGACCGCTCGCTCCAATTTTGCTCGTCTCGGGCCCCGGGCCCGCTGGCCAAAAGGACCGAAAGCCCGCCGGAGCTGCAGTGCCTGCCACCCTAACCGGACCTGCACCCCCCCCCCCCCGTTCCACCCTTCTTGGCCGACATTTGCGTGAGCCAAAGGTTAATATCCTTCATTCCCCACGACAGTTGCCGATTCTCTTCCATCATATCGCGAAACTCCTCATTGTAATTAAGCCAGGCCCACCCCTCATGCGCCTGGGATGCCGCCAAGATAGCGTCGGCATAAGCCAACAGCTCCCCGTACCGACTCGGGTCCTCATGCCCCCAAACGCTCGCCAAACGCAAGAAGGCCCGGGTCCAATTCAAGGTGTTCCGGGACACCTTCCGCACCCTCCCCGCCTTTTCATCCTCCTTGCGTTTTTTGCGACTCCCGAGCGTATCCTCCCCTCTAATAGCCGGAAAATATCAAGGTAACGCCGCTTCACGATCCGCCGCCTAAACTTGCGCGGAACACTCTCCCACAATTCCGCGCACCGCACCACCGAGGACCCCGCCCCCTCACCTGTCCTCGGCCCGACCGTAGAGGCCGCCGAGGAAGTGTCCGAGGACCCCGACGACGAAGACGACGCGCTCCGCCTCCGACGCCGCTGGTGCTTCCGCTTCGCCTTGGCTTTACGAGCCGTCGGTGCACCCTCACCCGACGGTACCACCCCCCAACCCCCCCCACTGTAGTCCCGGTACACTCACCTGCCGCCGCCTGCTCCGCCGTCCCCTGCACCACCAAGGTGGACCCAGTCTGCTCCACCGAGGTGGACCCAGTCTGCTCCACCGAGGTCGGGCCAGACTGGCCCACGCTTAGCGACATCACTGTCGAGCCGACGCCAGCTCCACCTGCTGCAGCCACTGCACTCCCGGGAACCTGCAACGGGAGAGAAGAGCCAACACACGGGGAAGGAGGAGCGCCAACCCCCAGAGGAGCCATCCCGTAAGGCCCCACACCCCACCCAGCTCCCCCTCCCTGCGCCCCCCCCGAGGACCCCAACCCCCCGGCTGCCCAGCCTGCCGCCCCCCAGGGAAGCTGCCCCCCACCACTCTGGAAACCAGCCCCCCACCACTCCCCTCCCCAGCCCCCCCCATGGGCCCCCACCCATAGCCTGTCCAGACACCGGGGCCCAAGCCTGCCACCCCTCGCCATGCACTCCCGGCCTACCCCTCCCCAGTTGAACGGGCCCATAGGCTCCAGCCGGGACCTGAACCCACCCAGGCCCCCCCCCGCCCATCCGCTCCCCCCCCGTCCCCTACCAACCCCCGAGCAATGCTCCCGTCTGCTAATCCCCCTCCCCCAACCCCCCCCACCACCCCATCAGTCTCCCCTGCCCCAGGCCCCACAACTCCCACCGGGGGGCCCACCGCCTCCCCCGGACCACGCAACCCGGCTGCAGAAGCAGGTAGAGCCCCGCGCTTCACAGCCCCTTCCCCACGCTTCCCCGCCCTCCTACCTGCCCCACGCAAACTCCCACGGCCTGCTCTGGCCCCTCGTGCGGTACCCGCTCCCCAGGACCCCCTCGAGCTCCCCCCAGCCCTTCCATCCGAAGCCCCTCTTGTTTTGCTCCTTCCAGCCATGCTCTGGTCCTCCCACCGGGAGGCTGAGTGCTCCTGCCCCGATCGGGGAAAATGGGCTGACTGCAGAGGCAGGAGAAGCTTTCTTTATTATTATTATTATTATTTTTTTTTTTTAAACAAAATCGTCCCGCCGCAATCGCCCGCCGCCCAGCGAACCCCCCAAACAAAATCACCCCCGGAGCACCCCCGAGCACAATCACCCCCCAATTAACCCACTCACCGGACCCGACCGTGAACGCGTCCGCTTCCCGAGGAGCCGCGGCGAGAAGGAGACGGCCACGCGGCTCCTCGCAGACACTGCTCCGCCCCCCCTTCCCGGCGGGCCAATGAAATCGCTCCGACAGCGCGACGGAGCGATTTCAAATGCCGCACACAGCCTCCTCTCTCTCAGCCCCCCATCAAGTGCTGGAGGCCGAGGCCGGGCCCGGGCCCAGGTTACTGACGGCCGCGGGACCCGGCCCGCGGCCTCCAGCATTACTATGGACCAAGACCAAGGAAAGTCAACATTCAAATGTCATTGATACCTTAGGTACATACTTGAAATTAATTTTATTTAAAAAAATGTATATCCCACTAAACATTCCAAGTGGCATTACAAAAACATAAGAAATGTTAAAATAACATAAAATATGAATAAATAATTAAAAATAATAAAAACATATAATAAAACCAATTAAAAGTACAGTCAAATAATCCTATAAATCTTCAAAATAAGTATGCTCAGAATAGTTAGGCTGACCACAGATTTCATTAAAACATGACTACGATAACTTCCTTCAGAAATCTGAGATTAAAAAATGACATTATTCACCCTCTTTCTAAAATCTATTTCTACCGGAGAGGTATGAACTATATCTAAATGTTTATAAACTTGATGGCAGGCCTCTGTAACAAAGGCAACAGCACTATAAGACATGAAGAGGCACCTATCTTATAAAAACTAATAGATGCTTACTTATCTTGATAAAAAATAGCCTAAGTACCTTAAAAGCCTTATGGCTGGTGTAAATGGCTACATCTAGATTTTGCAAGAAAGCGCATAAATTATAGTATTTTATAATCTACACATTTATTTGTGTGCTCAGCTCATGCTCCTCCTAAACTCTGCCCATGTATATTCTCACTAGCAAAGTATGCACCATCAAGCAATATGCATACTTTTGCACTGGTCAATATGTTCTAACTCATTTATGCATATTTTTAGCCACATACACACATAAATGACTAAAATAAACCCTAGTTAGCTACATACTTGACACTTGGATGTACACACCCTCAAAGAGTTAGCGCCCTTTGCCGCCACAGTACCAAAAGAGGGGCTGCGTGTGCTAACAGTAGCATGAAGACTCTAATCATGAGAAGTGCAAAGTGGCATAAGTCCCAAGGTACCAGGAAAAGGCCAAAGCAGCACCAACATTGGCAAAAAACACCAAGGCACCAGGAGAGGGTTAATGCAGCAAAATCATTGTCAGGAAGACCCCAAAGCACCAGAAATGGGATAAAGAGGTACTTGTATTAGCATTGTTCTTTTTGGTTTATTTTATATTAAGATTCTCAATATGCAGTCTGTCTGGTCTGCACCATAGAACCTGCCTCTTCTCCCAATTTTCACTCCTTTTCCTTTGAAGTCTATAGCTTCTTAACATAAGCTTCTCTCCCTCAGAAAGCCAAGGGAAATATGGCAAGGAAATGGTGTTGGTCTCAGATGCATGATGACATCATCAGCCATGTGATTTGGGAGTGAGACAGAAATTAGTTTGCTTGGCTACTTGTCCAAAAGCTTCAAGGTGAAAGGTCAAGTAACTCCTGCTTATTCCTTGGACCTTCCCAAAGTGGTTTTACTCTGTCTGACTGTCAGGCTTATGGGGACGGATCACATAATCCTTAGACACAGAGGCTAGAGCATTACAGCTGAGGCCACACAAGCTCCACGAGCAAAAGAGAATCCAGTGATCAGCAGAAAGGAAGACAAGCCCCCAAAGGGGCACATTAGACCAGCATGTAGTGTGTCCTTGATTAGGAACAAAATGCATTTCCAATGGGCTAATCTAGAGATTTTTTACCCCTTCTGATACCTAGAGGATAACTATTCTCTGGTTTATATCTTGATTGTGCAGCTCCTCTGGCTTCACTGATCAGTCTCTAACCTCCAGTATCATCTGTTTGATTCCCACAGTCTCACACTAACCAAGCAATAAGTGCTATTTTTCTGGTCCTGTATACTATTTTCAGTTCATCTGAAATCTATGTCCAATTAGTTTGTATGAAGCAGTGGTATTCACTCCCAATCCTAGAAGGGTGCCAGTGGATCAGGTTTTTAGGATATCCCTAATGAATACCACGGATGTGCTTTCATTTAGAATGAAAGTGGTGATCCAGACACAACAGGAAATGATGAAATTGTAATCATTTCCTGGTTCATAATAACATAGTAATGTAGTATATAACGGCAGATAAAGACCAGTATGGTCCATCTAGTCTGCTCAATATGGTGGCTAGAGTGGTTCCCATCAATAGTATGCACTATTACAAACAGTGGAGTGCACTATTATGCAATAGCACACACCATTTGTATATGCACGTGCATGAATAGTGAGTATGACTGTGTAATACAGTGCACTATTGCTCAACAGAGTGCATTATTGTGTAACAGTGTGTGCTATTGCGCAATAGTGCACAGTATTAATGAACATAAAACTGAAGCAATATAAAATGAGTTTTTGGGCTGCACCTCCCTAATGAATAAGCATGAAGTAGTAGGCATGCAGATCTCTCTTATGCATGTTCATTAAGGATATCCTGAAACCAGATCGCTTCATAGCCCTTCAGTGCTGAGAGTGAATATGAACCCAAAATGGCTACATTAGTCATGTTTACCATTCGCCTTAAACAGGATGCACATCCCTAGAGGGTAGTATTCCTCAGGAGTAACTAGTGTTTCAACTTTGTGTTGGTTAGAAACCACGATATGCCAGAACAGAGCATGCTTAAGAGCCATCCTTAATTTAATGCGCTCCCTAGAGCATGCATTTCTTCAAATCATTAATGGACTGATTTTTTCATGTGTGCTACTACATTACACTGCTATAGAGTGCTTTATTAATGCATTTTAGTAAATAGGTCCCATTTGCTGTAATATAAGCCACGTTAAAATCAATGATTAGCACAAGTTAATGACGCATTATGGCAGATGATTTTCAGAATGGCTTAATCAGTCTATATGTTCAGTAAATCATGCTTTTACAGAATGCGTCAATGCGCTGATTTTAGCGCACATTTAGTATATCGACCTCATTATGGGAAACACAAGTTGCTCTCTTATTAGAAACTGCCCAAATGTTAAATTTCCAATCAATGTATCTGCCTATCAAACAGCATTTTCTTCTACTCTGTTTTGCTTCCTACAGAACAAATGCATAAGAAGGTCAATATCCTAATCTTAAATATTGATCATGTGGTATAATAATTTGTGCAAACTGTTCTGCTGTTTCCTTACCATTTCACATTTCCAGTTCTGTTGAAGTTGATAAACAAAAATGCTTTGACTGATATAGCGTAAATGTAACCAGTCAGTTTAATGATCTACTGTAACTAATGTGCAGGTACAGCAGCTATCAAGATAAATGTCACCTGTCAAAATTGCCTGTATTATGCATTCATCAAGCATGCATCTGAGACACATCTATCTCTCTACATATTTAATCAAGAACATCAGCTTACCTGCTACACAACAACTGAAGATGTCAATGACAAATATTTTGTGGAAGTCAAAGCCCTTAAATGGTCAGAATGCACAGTTTATCTATGTTTCTGCTTGTTTAATTATAGAACATATTGGTTTGTACATTAGTTCTAATTCTCCTTTCCTTGTTTGCACTGTTGTCTTTGAAAATAATGTTTCCCAGTTAGTGGAGTTTTTCTAAGACAAGAATGACGCTTTCCAGTCTTGACGGGTAGAAGAAAATGATTAATGAATTCCTAGCTCTAATGTGATCACCATATAGTGCTGAACGTTTTTTGGTGAGCTTGCCTCTGCCTGTGTTTCTGTGTATGTGCCTTCATATTCTGTCATGTTCCCCAAATAGCATTAGCTGTTTGCATTTTATGCGTGTGTGTGCTATATTGTTTCCAGTTCCTGGTCAGCAGGAGTCCATCCCCTTACCTGTGCATGGCTCCTTGCTGGTTCAGACATGGAAAGCTGAGTGCCATAGTATAGGATATGATGGTACCCAGCCTGCAGTACATAATGAGAATATTGTATATAACTCAGGGCTGAACTTTAAACCCAGCTATTCAATGCTAGCTTGTATGTACATTACATCCACAAGGTCTGAACCAGGACATTGATTTATCTGTTTTCTTATAAGTTCTCTTGTTCCCTTTTCTTCCTTCCTTCCCTTCCCCCCTTTTCCTTTCCCTTTTTCCTTCCCTTGCCCTTTCCCCTTTCCCCTTTTTCTTTCCTCCTTCTCCTTCCTTCCTCTCCCCCTTCCCCTTCCCTTCTCCTCCCTTCTTTTCCCCCTTCCCCTCTCTTCCCCCCCTTTCCCTCCCCTTCCTCCCCTCCCCTCCCTTCCCCCTCCCCCCTCTCCCCCCCTTTCCCTCCCCTCCTCCTTCCCCCTCCCCCTCCCCCTCCCCTCTCTTCCCTCTTTTCCCCTCTCCCCCTTTCCCTCCCCTCCCCCTTCTTCCCCCCTTTCCCCCCTCCCTTCTCTCTTTCCTTCCCCTCCTCCTTTTTCCCCTTCCCTGCCCCCTTCCCCTTTCCCTTCCGTTTCCCCCCTTCCCCCTTCCCCCTCCCCTCTTTTTCCCGCCCCTCCCCCCTCCCCTTTCACACCACCCCCTCTTCCCTTCTCCCTCCCCCTTCCCCCTTCTCCCCCCCTTTCCACTTCTTTCCCCAACCCCCCTTTCTCCTCCCCCTTCCCCCTTCCACCCTTTTCCCCCTCCTCCCCTTCTTCTTTTCCCCTCCTCTTTCCCTTCCCTTGTCCTTCCTTTCCCTTCCCTGTTTTTCCCTTTCTTTCCTTCTTCCCTCCCCCCTCCCCTTTTCCCTTCTTCTTTCCCTCTGTCCTTTCTTCCTTCTTTTGTTCCTTCATGCAGAGTGAATATTAGACATTGCTTTTAGAAGATTTTAAGATGATATATTCATTCAATTAATTATCATAATACATACATAGTAAAATTTTATTCACATCCATTTGTAATAATACGTTTTTCCCATTTATAAAGAAGTTTTTTTTAGTGACCCTTTACCTCATGAACTTTCACATTGCTTCGGCGGGAAAACGCTGTTAAAAACCTTCGGATAAACACGGCTCACTCCACACTCGCTTTTCATTGTTCTCTACATAATAACGGTATGTTTTGTCTATTTCAGAACATGATTTTACTTGTAGGTACATTGTTTGTCGATATTCTTTTACATATGCATTAATCTACATCGATAAGGTGTATCAAGTGTATAATAGTAATGCCCATATAGGAACTATTGTATCATATTTGTGGAGTTTACATCTTTCAGAAGTTTTTTTTGGGACGGTGTTGAAACTTTTGTCTCCTCAATACAATGTTTTAAGGATACAATTTGTTCATTTCTTTTCTTTATAATTAATGGCATAGAAGGTGTTGGGTTGTGTGCTTTTTCATTTTGCTTTTTTCATTTTGTAAATAACAGAAAGGCTTTTTCAAAAAAAGCATGATATACAGCGTGATTTGAACGTACAATTTTTTGAGGCACACTCGTTCTGTTTATAATCCTTTATAAATAATTTTAAGACTGTATTTATACATTTTACAGTTTTATAGATATATTCTTTTTATATAGCCATTTACATTAATCTTCATTCTATCGGCATGATAAACTACATTTTCAGGGTGCGCTGCCAGATGTTCCTCAATTTATAAGTGCCTTTTATGAATATCACAAGTATGAAGATTGCAGTCACAAATTTTAAAGATACACCTTTTTGACATAATAATCTTATTGTCTGTGTGCTATAATGATCATGTTCATTCTTTCGATTTGCAGCAGTTTGATGAGCTGTATGGTAAATGCTCAGTCTAGTGTTTCTCTGTTTTTATTTTATTCACACGCACATTGTTTGACATCTCCGTAAAAAAGTTACAATTACTTTTCAACATTATTTTTTTAAAACGTTATATAGTTTGTTTGTCCAGAGTTTCCTCCTTCATGTCTCTCAGATTGGACAAGATATAAGTTCCTTATAAAAAAAAATATGCATACATTTACACTCCATAGTAGCGAAAAGACTTATTTATTTTCAACGTGTGTTCTGTGGTTGTCTTTTTTAGCCTGCAATAGCAATTTTATTAATTGTATATTCATGTAATTATCATATTTATTTATTTATACATATTTATTGTATTTAATGTTCTCTCCTTTTATTTCGTTTTAGTGGTTTATGTTCCAACTTATATGAAGAGTTTTGTCTGAAGGTATTGGTATCCACACACTTCCACTACTCATCATCATTTATTGGCTTGATTTCTACACAATTGTTCTTAATTTATTGGTTCTTTTAACTTGTTTGCAATAAATCCTCCTCATCTCTGTGTTTTATATGCCATTATTTATGTTCTTATGTATAATTGTTTTACTTATATTAGTACTTGATAGTTTATATTGAGAGTTTGTTTATATTTTTATTTATGAATTCACTATGGGTTATTTCTATCTTTATTATTTTAGTATTAATATGATTTTTATGATTTTATATATAGATATTCTGCATGGTTTACTCTTATTTATCTATTTATTGATTTTAAATGTTATTATTTACATTATTTATATATTCTTATGTTATTGATTATATGTTACTGAATTTCATTCTGCCTGTGATGACTATCACTTTCAAAAAAGAAACAGAGAAACATGACGGCAGAAAAAGACCATATGGCCTATCTAGTCTGCCCTTCCATGTCAACTACAATAGTCCCCTTTTTACCTTTAGAGATCCTCTGTGCTTATCCCATGTTTTCTTGATTTCGGATACTGTCCAGGCAGGTGGCGTGGCTAAGAGCATCTGACCTCTGCGAGGACACCCATGACCATATAACAAATGCCCCCTGCTTGTGGAAAACCTCTTCAGAAGCAAGATTAAGGAAACAGTGGATGGACTAAAAGAGGACTGCATGACTCTGCAGACCCTGTCCAACAATGATCTCACCCATCAGCGACTTCCAGAATGGCACAACTCACAAAAGCCATACTACCCTTTATGGAAATACAATTCCTATTGCAATCACAACACCAGTTATCAAAAAAGCCCCAGTGATACCAGAACTCCTACCAAGGCAAACCATGACAGAGGGAGAGAAATCAGCAGAAGTCCTAGTCTTCCTCCTCCTCCAAGGCAACCCCAGGTTTTTGACCATCCAGCCGGGAAGACAGCCGCAGTGGGGATGACTTTGTGAAAGCCTGGGAGGATATCGCGACCGACCACTGGGTACTCGAGACCATCTGAAAGGGCCTCTGCATCTACTTCCAACTACACCCCCCCACCGCACTGCCAGTGAACAAGGCTCCAGGACGCGACCACCCTCATCTACTCAGGAAAACACAGCACCTCCTGCAGCTAGAAGTCATAGAACTGGTCCCAGACACCCAAATCAACCAAGGTTTCTACTCATGCTCCTTCTTTGTGCCAAATACATCGGGGGGGGGGGGGGGAATGGCATCCCATCCTCAACCTCAGATTACTCGACAAGCAGGTCCGCAAGGAGAGGTTCTAAATGTACTCCCTCGGAACCATCCTTCCCCTCATCCAAGATGACGACTGACTTGCATCCCTGGACCTCCAGGATGTGTACACCTACATTACCTTGCATCCATCCCAGAAAATGTTCCTACATTTCAAGGTGGGCAGCCAGCAGTACCAATACAGAGTGCTACCATTCAGGCTCTCATCTGCCCCAAGAGTCCTCACCAAGTGTATAGTGGTAGCTGCAGCACACCTACGCAAGGTGGGCATCCACATCTTCCCCTACCTCAACAACTGGTTGATTGCTGTACATTCGCAAAGGGAAGCCCTCCAGACCATGGCATCCCTCCTATGATCTCTGGGCTTCTTCATCAACCTAAAGAAGTCACATTTGGACCCTATGCAAGTGCTGGAATTCATAGGGGCCTAGATTCATACCACCCAATCCAAAGCCTTCCTACCACTGCAGAGGGCAGACAAAATCATTGCCCTGGCCACAGAGATCGTGGGAGCAAGCACAACTCTGGCACGCTCCTTTCTATGCCTCCTTTGACATCTGGCAATGGCGGCAGTCCACGTTATCCTGCATGCCAAGCTCCACATGCACCAACTCCAATGGCACGTCTGCCACCATTGGGACAAGCACATACAGCCCCTGTGCCACAGAATCCTTGTGGATGGCCACACCAGGAGAACCCTCCTCTGGTGGCAGACAAGGCAAAACCTAACCAGGGGACAGCCTCTGCAGCCCCCACAGACTCACATCACACTCACCATTGATGCATCAAAGAAAGGATAGGGAGTGCACCTACTTGTCCTCTGCACCAGGGGGACATGATCACTGACAGAGGCATCAACCTCCTGGAGCTCCAGACTGTCGGAAATGCTCTGCATGCCTTCCACCTTGGTACAAATGGACAACCATGTTCTACATCAACAAGCAAGGGGGCACAGGCTCACACTCTCTGTGCAGAAAGGCCTACCATATCTGGACCTTTGCCATCTCCATAGGGATCCACCTACCTGCCCGGGGACAACAACATGCTAGCAAACAGTCTCAACTACCAACTTGTGCCCTATGAGTGGTCTCTAAAACCCTCTGTCACATCGCACCTCTTTCAGCTCTGGGGACGCCCAGCAATGAACCACTTTGCCAGTGAGGACAATTCCAAATGTCAAACCTTCTGCTCCAGGCGGCCCTTCCACTGCAGATCAGCAGCAGATGCATTCTCATTCAACTGGGGCTTGCAGATCTGCTATTTCTACCAGCCAACACCACTCATCACCAAGGCACTCCAAAACATCATGCAGGACAGAGCGACAGTCATCTTCCTAGTCCCCTTCTGGCCCAGACAGTCATGATTTCTGCAATTCCTGCATCTATCCAACAAGAAATTATGCCTGCCGATGCACCCAGATCTCATCACTCAGGATGATGGGTGGATGTTCCGCCCCAACCTGAAAGCACTGGCACTCATCGACTGGATGTTGAGCGGGTGACCCTGAGGCCTCACCAACTACTGCAGCATGTCATGGAAGTCCTCTTTGCAGCCAGGCACCCTGCAACCCAGAGATCCTATGCCGCTAAATGGGACAGGTTCAGAGCATGGTGTGAGACTGAACAACAAAACTCATTCACCTGTCCCACCCCGGCACTCCTGCACCTCCTTGCCCTCTCCAAGGGGGGATTGAAGCCCTCCTCCATCAGGACACATCTGAGCGCCATAATGGCATATCACGACAAAGTCGAAGGCAAGGACATCCCCTGGTGGCCCCCTTCATGTGCGGCTTCAATAACCTACACTCCCCTGTGAAGCCACCGACACTGGGGTGGGACCTCAACATCATCCTACAACATCTCACCAGGTACCCGTTTGAGCCTCTTGAATAGGCACCCCTGAAGTTTCTCACTTGAAAAAACATCTTCTTGGTGGCCATCACCTCAGCACGATGCATCAGCGAGCTGCAAGCCCTGCTCAATTACCCGCCCTACACGTAGATCCAGCATGACTGAACCATCCTCAGGACACACCCCAAGTTGGCCTCAGCATTCCACATCAACCAATCCATTGTGCTATCCAGCTTCCACCTGGAACCGCACGTGACACAAGAGGAATATCGCCTCCACATGCTGGACTGCACCCACACACTCATGACCTTTATTGACAGAACGAAAGCCACATGAAAGGCATCCCAACTGTTCCTTGCCTACGACCCAAACAGACCGGGCACACCAATGACAAAGCGCACGCTGTCTCGGTGGCTGACTGCATCGCAAATTGCCACATTGGGCGCACACCCATCCACCCATGCAACAAACTGTGCGCCATGGCAGCCTCACTGGTACACCTGCATGATGAGTCCCCTGCAGACATCTGCAACACAGTCACCTGGGCCTCCATCCATACCTTCACCAGGCACTACTGCCTCGACTACCCTCTGGACTCCTCCACTTCCTTTGGACAAGCCATCATACATATGGCAGAGCGGTAATACAGCACAACCCAGGGACCTGGTGCTTTCTCTACCCCCGATCTGGCATAGCACATGTCTGGCATAGCACCCAACCTACCTCAGAACAATGTACACCACTGCTGTTGCCTCCTGTTCTTGATCCCAGCTCACTATCTGTCGGACAACTATCCCTCACATAGTTTTGTTGCTTGTTTTTTTGTTGCCTGGGTTCTTTTTTATGGTTGCACTATTGAATAAATCATCTGGTTTTACACCTGGACCCTCAAGGATGGAGAAGAATCTCTTCTATATCAGGGACTCCTTCCTGACTATGCAATCTTCTCTATCCCCTGCTTGTCTAGAGCTGCTGGCAGTGTACTCATTTTGTATCGGTCTTCATTACTCCTTACTGAAGTGGTCTCTCCCTCACTTCTCTATCCTGAACCACTCCTCATTTCATTTAAATCCTCCTCTATAATCCACTACCTTCTCCTCTATTTCCCCAATCCTATCTTCTATTCTATGGGATCAATTCTTCCTTACTATCTCTGAAACCGCTCTCCTCTATCCCAAACTAGTAATCCTTTAATATCCATTTTCACCTTCCTATTAAACTGACAGATAGGTCAGACCTCACCCTGGATGAAGATGTTCATTCTGCTATCCACTCTGCTGCACACATCTTGTATCTAATTTTTATGATCCCTGTTTTTCCTTACCCTATTTCAGTCTCTTCCATGTCACCCCTCCCTTGGACTGAACATTACTGCATTCTCTTTCATTTTCTGTTCTCTTCCACTAGAAGCTCCAGCAATTCTCCCCTTCTTCCCCACTCCTGTCATCGTAAAATTACCCCCGAATCTCTAGCTTTGTTCCCTGTCATCTAAGCCATCTAAGCCTGCACGTGCAGGCCCGGACCCGATTCCAGGCAGCCTGCACATATATGCACCTGCCCGGCTAACTCAGTCAGGGCTCCTGAATGGAGCCGCGGTGCCATGGTGTCTGGTTGGCATGGCACCACAGTTCCATTCAGGAACTGTGATCCTCAGCTGCCAATGACTTAGTTCATTCCCTGCAGCCCAGCACCCTATCTGGCCTCCCAATTGGGCCAAAAGTGCTGCTTCTACCATATTTGGGCCCAGTTCCTTTGGTCTCTTCTACTCCCAGTACCCCCCACTCTCAAATACTTGGGCATGAACCTTGATTCTTCTCTGTCTTTTTTGTGACCATATCAGCAGCATCATTAAGCATTCCTATTTTGCTCTTCGCCAAATTCGATCTGTCCACTCCTTTCTGTCTCTATCTGCTCTTACCCTGCTTCTCCCAAATTTTGTTATTTCCAGGCTGGACTATTGCAATATAGCCTTATAGACTGTAAACTCTGATGAGTAGGGATTGTGTCTTACATCTATATGTACAGTCCTGTGTATGACTTGTAGCGCTATACCAATTATTAGTAGTAGCAGTTGATACTAATCTTCTCCAGACTTCCCAAGAGACTGCAACTTATCCAGAACTCTGCAATCTGTCTTCTTACCTATGCTTCCAAGTTCAACCACCCTTCCCCACTTCTGATTAGCCAGCACTGTCTCCCTGTTTTCTTCAGAGTTCAGTACAAAACCCTGATTCTTTCTCAAAGAGCTATGCAGACTGGTTTCCCTTCTTATCTTTCTTCACTTATCCTCTTGCGCACTCTTCACAAGGTTCTGCGGTCTCTACATGCTAATTGCCTTCATTTTCCCTCTCCCACACAAGCAAGATAAAGTCTACGAGACAATCAACTTTCTACTTTTTTGTGCCAAAACTTTGGAACGATCTCCCTTCTGATCTCTGATTGGAATCTTCTTATCTTAATTTCAAAACATCTATCAAAGCGTACTTGTTCCTACACGCTTTCCCTGTGTGGTCTGACTTTCACTTTTTTTTTTCTTGATTGAACAGTCTTTCCAATTTGCATTGCAGTTCTTTTCTTGTTTTTGCTGTTGTTTTTATTGTAAACCACCTTAATGTTTTGAATTTTTAAAATCTAAAGTAAACTATTCAGTGTTCGTAGAGCGACTGAAACAACCAATAAGGGACACTTTTGTGACATCCTTTCAGGGAGATCATGCCCAACACACCCTGGCTTACAAGTGAGGTCCATTCCTGTTGAAGGAAGCATAAAAGAAGTCCATTTGAAAAGACTGCCTTCAAGAGAATACTGTGTTTCTACAGCTGAAACATATCACATGCCCGTTTCTCACAATTAACAGCAGAAATAGTCTCTCTAAGCATACTTGGCACTCTTGCATGCTCTTTCAACAATATTGAGAGGTTAACCTCTAGAGATATGATCTAAGATCTTGAACAGCCACCTGAAAATCCTCCATCGTCAAGCATATTCATTTATTTTGCAAAATCTGGCTCACAGGGAGGTTATCTTTTAAGGAATGTGGGTGGAAGCCATGCAAAAAATTATTACGCTCAACTGGTTTCCAATATAAAGTTGCACTCAGTCATATCTTAAGCAACAGTGATAACATTTCATTTTGATAAATCTGGGTATACAGAGAGTTGACATCAAACGTCACCAAAATCATGCCAGAAGTGTCATCTTCCAAAGCCGCCAAGGTACAGAGAAAATGCGCTGAAACCTTTTAGTATAAGTGAATATTACAAACCCTAGGGCGGAGAAATACATCCATAAATTTAGGCAGAGACTCTAGTTTTGATCCTTTTGTAGACACTATCGGCCTCCCAGAGAGAGCTTGTAGATATTTATGAATCTTCGGCAGGAAATATATAAGCAGATGTTTGGGACAACTTTCCATCAGAAAAGAGCGCTCTTTAGTTGTCAGAAATTCAGTCGCAGAATCCACCAAGGACTTGATAACCACCTTTAATTCAGGCAGAAGATCTGAATCTAATTTATGATAGCACTTGTCACACCCCCAGGGGCCCTATCGGTGGGGTCAGGTATTGCCTGATGATTCCTCCTCTGGGCTCTGTCGGTACTGCAGCAGCCTTGCCTGGCCCTCTGAGAGTGGTAGTTGTACCTTTCTATTATATGAACCACATAACACACTTCAATTCCAAATGAGGGCTTTATTCCCCGTCCACGAGGTTTTTTTTTCTTTCTTGGCAAAACAAATAACAGACCACTTCGGGCATATAACATAAATTAAATGTGTAACAAAAATAGCTTACTTCAGCTTTTAAATACAAACAAAAGAAAGAATTAAACAGCCTCACTGTTCCTAATACAGCCTTTTCTTTTGTTGCTACAGCACAGCTCACTTCTGCTGCTTTAAACTCTGGTTATCTTCAACCATTTACCTTAGAGAGAACTCTGGGTCAATCACAGATAATGAATAGTCCATTGGTTCAGGAACAACTGGTATATCTGAATTCTCACATTCCATTAATTCATATTCATCTGAACCCTTAATTCTAGGATCAGCTGCTTCACAGGGATAAGGCTGGTTTGCTCCGTCAAACAGGAAGTTGCTCTGTCCCTCTGCACAAATGCCTTGCTGGGAAATACCATAAGGTTTTGAATGGGGCTCATAGGAGCTCTGCCCCTGTTGGTAACTAAAAGGATATTTCAAACCTTCACTAGCTCTGCTACTAGAGCATTTGTGGTATGTTCTGAGCTTGCTCGGGTCTAGCCCTTGCAACACAGCTGCCCTGGATTGCACTGCTCGAGACGTAACCTTATCACAGGTTGGGAGTTTAAACTTGCTAGCAAAATCACAAGCTTCTTCAGGTAAGAAAACTTCTCTTCTTTTAAAGCTTCTAGCACAAAGGAAGAAGTTATTCTCTGTTTCTCTTAAGCTTGTTTTATGTTGGCTTTTCCTGTTACTTCGGGGTTTTACCCACTCAGGTAGGAAACAGCCTCTATTAGCATTTCCTGCTTTGTTACCTTCTATAGAAGATCTCCTACGTCTCTCGTGCCCTCCACGCATACACACAATATCTGGCTGCTGATTTCCACACTTCTCACACAGGTCTAGGGACTCACTCAGACCTTCGTGCTGGTTCTTCTGCTGATCCAATAGTTCATTCTCTCTTTCTCTCTCTCTTTCATTCCAGTTCCATTCTTTCCACAGCTTCAGCTGGCCTTGCTGCTGTCTCTCTTGCTGTGACCCTCGTTGGCTCACCTCCTCTCCCTCTCTAACTATTTGTGAGCGTGTTTTATGTCTGTGTCTTTGGGCTCCACCTCCACCCAGCTGATTCCTATCAGGCAATGCAAACTCCCTTTGCTTGCTATCTGGGTGTGTCTTCCCAGCCCTTATCCACGTGTGCCCTGGTTGTCTATAGCAACCATCTGACAGTTTTCTGTTTACACTGTCATCTCTTCCCTGATCATCCCTGCTGATCTGCATTTTCTCAGGCTCCGTTAGGTCTAACTTGTGACACACTTCAAGTCCTGAAGCTGTCAATATGCTTCCTCTGTATATTGATCCCAGGTCTGTTTCACAGCAGCTCCTCCTTTATCAGCACACATGATCACCAGATTAGTTGAGGTTTTAAGCTGCTTTAATGCTGCAGCTACATCTCTAGACATATTGTGATAAGTCTTCACAGATCAATTTTCAGGGGGTAACCAATGAGAATTAGGTGCCATTTTCTTTCTACAGATGTTAATGTAGATGTTAATGGTTACCGCCCCCTACCTCATGTTTATTTGGCTGCTAAATCCCTCCTGAATCGTAACCTTCTCAGCTTTAGGGAACTGCTGACACCTAATCAGACGTTATGGGGCCTGGTTACCTGAGAGCAGCTGAGGCCTGCATAAAAGGCTTCAGAACCCTGCCCTGTTGAGGCATTCCTAACAGGGGCTCTACAGGTCAAACAACAGTAAGGATTTGAGGGTTTATTTTTATTAAATTGCTAGCTCTCTGACTGGGAGCTCTTAAAAGGGCTGTTGTATATTTTTAAAGCAACGTTACTTTCTTTTTGGTGCTTCAGTAGAGATATTTCCTTTAGTAGAGTAGGTTTTTAAACTCTAGTAACCTTCTTAGCTTTTGGGAATTGCTGACACCTAATCAGCAGTTAGTTCCCTCCCTACACACCCCGACTCTCCCACCCACCCCTAGTGAGCAGTCTTGCTTTATAGGACACCTCCCCATCTAACAAAGCACAGGGACTTGGAACAGCACATTTTGAATATAATTAAAGGGATTTAACTGCTTTTTCTCTGAAAGGACAGCTGGGAAACCAGCTGGTAGTTTGGTAGATCACTCTCTTTTGCTTTAACAGATATCTAAGCTCCACAAACAGAACAATGGCTGGGAAAAATTGTATCGCTAAAGCTGTTGCCCCTATTACAGCTTCTGCCGCTGTCCAGACAGAGGTCCCAGTGCCAGTTGAAGGACCGGTTCCATGTTCAGGGTGCCTGCATGATGAAGCTCTGAGGAAACAAGTGGAGGAACTCAGAGAGGAGGTGGCGAGGCTGAGGAGCATTCAAGACAATGAGAAGTACATTGATGAGATGCTTCTTGCAGCAACCAAGCTCTCCAGCAGAGTTGAAGATGGGTGCCAACAGAATGACGAAGGTTGGACACAAGTAACCAGGGCCTGCAGAATCACCAATCCAACTTCTTCAGCCCTTGAATTGAAGAACCATTATGCAGCCCTGGAAGTGGAGGAGGTGAAAGCATCCCTGGAAAGAGAAGAACCAGAGCTCAGGTAACCCAAAATTGCAGAATCAGTGACCACAAGGAAGTGAATGGTAGTGGTGGTTGGTGACTCTCTTCTGAGGGGTACTGAGGTGTCTATCTGCTGACCAGAATTGATGTCCAGAGAGGTATGCTGTCTGACAGGTGTCAAAATCCAAGATGTTACGGAGAGTTTACTGAGACTCATCAAGCCCACTGACTATTACCCAATGCTGCTAATTTATGTCGGAACAAATTATATTACCAGGTATCCCTCTGAGCATATCAAAAGTGACTTCATGGCTCTGGGACAGAGGGTGAAGCAGATAGGTGCACAGATGGTGTTCTCTTCAATCCTCCCTGTTGAGGGTAAAGGCCAAGGCAGACAGTCTCACATCCTGGAGATGAATGCATGGCTGCGTGGATGGTGTCATCGAGAGTGTTTTGGTTTCCTAGACCATGGGATGCTGTTACAAGGGTTGCAGAGCAGAGATGGCATCCATCTGTCCAAGAAAGGTCAACGCGTCTTCGGTAGTAGACTGGATAATCTACTGAAGAGGGCTTTAAACTAGATTCATTGGGGATGGGTGAAAGTCACCAGGTAAGTGAAAGACTCCAGGAAAGTGATACATTAAAGACCTTTATGGAAATGGGTAACAGGAGTAACATATGGAAAGAAGTGTGTAAAAATGTCCGTAGCATGGGAGATAAGATCCCTGAGGTTGAAGCTTTGGTGGGAGTGGCTGACTTGGATTTAGTGGCAGTTACAGAAACATGGTTCACAGAAAACCATGACTTGGATGAAACTATATCAGGCTATCCTTTATTCAGAAAGGACAGGGTAGGAAGAAGGGGAGATGGAGTGGCACTTTATGCAAAAACTACTATTAAAGCTTTGGAATTACAGAGCATAAAAGGGAGAGAGGAGGCAATGTGGGTTAAACTAGAAAGAGGGAAAGAGAAATTTATTTGTATTGGTGTGATATACAGACCTCCCTCACAAGAGGAAGAGGTGTACAGAGAGTTAATTGAAGAGATATGCAGCATTGCTAGGAAAGGGGAAGTGCTACTGATAGGGGATTTCAATATGCCAGATGTTGATTGGCACATTCCTGCTGCAGTATCATCTAGAAGTAAAGAGATCCTGGATTCTCTACAGGGAGAACTATTCAGGTAATTGGTAACAGACCCCACACGTGAAGGGGCCATACTGGACTTGGTGCTTACAAATAGTGAAAGTGTTTCTGATGTTGTAGTGGGAGATCATTTTGCATCCAGTGATCACCAGATAGTGTGGTTCAGTATTCGGACTAGGGCTGTTAGAATCTATTCAAAGGTGAGGGTCTTAGACTTTAGGAAGACTAACTTTGCCAAGATGGGCCAATACCTCAGGGAGTCATTAGGGGGATGGGAACAGCTGGGGGATAAAGACAAACAGTGGGCAAAACTGAAAGGGGATATTTTAAGGGCAACCCACCTTTTTGTTAAAATAGTAAATAAAGCTAAAAGGAAAAGGAGACTGCTATGGCTTTTGAAAGAAGTAGCTGAAAAAGTGAAGAAAAAGAGGGAGACCTTCATTAAATACAAGAGATCATAGAGAGAGGAAGGCAGGCATCTGTATTTGGAAAAACTTAAGAGAAGCTAGCAAAGTAGTCAGGAAAGCAAAAATTTAAAAAGAGGAGGAAAGAGCCAATGCAATAAAATGGGGGGATAAGACATTTTTCAGATATGTTAGTGAGAAGAGGAAGGGCAGAAGTGGTATTGTCAGACACAAGGGTGATGAGGATAAAGCGGAATTGCTTAACAAATATTTCTGTTCTGTGTTCACAGATGAAGAACCAGGAGCAGGACCTCAGAAAACACCCACAAACAGGAAGAGAAGCAAGGGACATCTTGAACAATTTTCAGAAGACTGTGTTCGTGAGAAACTAGCTCAACTTAAAATAGACAAAGCGATGGGACCGGATGGGATACACCCTAGAATACTGAGGGAACTTGGGGATGTTCCAGCAGCTCCACTGACTGACCTTTTCAATGCCTCATTGGAGTCGGGAGTAGTGCCAAAGGACTGGAGAGAGATTCATGTGGTGCCTTTACACAAAAGTGGAAGTAAGGATGTGGTTGAAAACTACAGGCTGGCTAGTTTAACTTCGGTGGTGAGTAAATTATTGGAAACTCTGCTGAAAGGGAAAATAGTGAGGTTTCTGGATTACAGGATCCGAGGCAGCATGGATTCACCAGAGGCAGGTCTTGTCAGAAAAAATATGATTGATTTCTTTGACTGGGTGACAAGGGAGTTGGACCAAGGGAGAGCCCTAGATGTGGTGTATTTGGATTTCAGTAAAGCCTTTGACACTGTTCCTCACAGGCGACTTATAAACAAACTGAGCACCCTAGGGATGGACCCTAAAGTTACTGATTGGGATAGAAATTGGTTGGGTGGGAGGCGACAAAGGGTACAGGTAAATGGAGCTCATTCTGAGGAGAAGGATGTTACCAGTGGTGTGCCCCAGGGATCTGTCCTTGGTCCGATTCTTTTTAACACCTTTGTTAGTGATATAGCGGAAGGGCTGTCGGGTAAGGTTTGCCTCTTTGTGGATGATACCAAAATCTGCAATAGAGTAGACACCCAGGAAGGTGTAGATAACATGAGGAGGGATCTAGCTAAGCTTGAGGAATGGTCTAGAATTTGGCAGCTGGGATTTAATGTTAAAAAATGTAAGGTCATGCATTTGGGCTGCAGCAATCCAATGGAGCAATATAGTATAGGGGGTGAAGTACTTTTGTCCACTAAAGAAGAGAAGGACCTAGGCGTGTTTGTGCCTGATAATCTTAAAGTAGCTAAACAGGTAGAAAAGGCGATGGCAAAAGCTAGAAGGATGCTTGGGTGCATACGGAGAGGAATGGCTAGCAGAAAAAAGGAGGTGATAGTGCCTCTGTAAAAGTCTTTGGTGCGACCTCATTTGGAGTATGGTGTGCAATTCTGGAGACCGCACCTTCAAAAGGATGTGAACAGGATGGAGTCGGTGCAGAGGGTGGTTACTAAGATGATTTATGGTCTTCATTATAAAGCATATGAGGACAGACTAAGGGATCTTATTATGTACACCTTAGAGGAAAGGCGGGATAGAGGTGATATGATTGAGATGTTTAAATACCTCTGTGGCATAAATGTTCAGGGAGAGAGCCTCTTTCAATTGAAAGCAAGTTCTGCTACGAGGGGACATGGGATGAGGGTGAAGGGAGATAGATTCAGGAGTGATATGCGGAAATATTTCTTTACAGAAAGAGTGGTGGATCCGTGGAATAGTCTCCCAGTTGTGGTGGTAGAGATGAGGACAGTAACTGAATTCTAAAAATCATGGGACAAACACAGATGATCTCTGAAGGTAAAAAGTGGAATCTTGTAGTTGTTGATATGGAAGGACAGACTAGATAGGCCATGTGGTCTTTTTCTGTCATCATGTTTCTATGTTTCTATGCTCCAACTTGTTTCCAGGTGAAGAAAACCCGTGATCTGTCCACAATACCATGGCTCTTTCAGTCTCTGGTCCCTCAAGCAGTGAGAAATAAGCAGAGAGTAACACAGAACACAATCACACACAAAGTGCGACTTTCTTTGAACTCAGAGGGAAAGCAACAGAAGGTCCATGGACACAGCATGGTTCCACCTCTGTTGAATTCAAATTCTTCCTCATTTGAAGCTCTTTTTATTGAAGAGAAAAGGGGAAATAACACAGTCATTAAGCATAAACATGACATAACACAAGGTGTCACTAGAATTCTTTACAGAGCAAGAGCTGTTTACAGTGTATTAGATGAAATTTACTTGATTATGACATAATTATTTATAATTGCAGAGTTGCAGAAATTACGCTGTGCCAGCAGTGACCTATAGTTGACTGTACAATGAACTATGGTTGCGCAGTTCATAGCCTATGTTTACTCTTTATACTTGAAATAGAATTTATATGGGTATGCAAATCTAGACATGCAACTGCTGCTATTTAGCTATGGGGATGCCTCTTTAATAACCCTCAATGTGTGCAAAAACCACAAGTATGTGAAGAGAGACAAAAAACATGGAAACTGAAAAGATGTTGCTTAAAATAAAGATTAACCAAAGCTTTTTTTGGTCAGGCACACTCCTACTTCCTTCATCTTTCCTCTGTCTCTGAAGATTGTCACAATTGTACCCATTCTGCATCAGGTCTCTGAGTACACCGTTGAGCTCCTGAAAGGTCATTTTCATTGAATAAATCATACCAGAGGTTTCCCTGTCCTGCCAGTGAAAGTCAACAAGGTATTCATTTTGTGCTGTACATTATACAACATTTGTATGTCACTGTCTTGCGTGTCCAGAGGAAGCAGCTGTTGATGAAAAAAAATGGAGGAGGAAGCTGAAGATGAAAGAGGAGTGTCTGCAATTGTAGCATCCCAGAAAGCTTGCATAGTGCCCCAGTACTTTGTTTAAGGCCTTCTCTGGAAGATGGCTTGGGAACCCAGAGACCAGGGCTCAATTCCCACTAGCACTCCTTGTGGCCTTGGGCAAGTCACTTAACCCTCCATTGCCTCAGAAAAATCCAAGTTATCAATGTCCCTGTTTAATGTACATTACCAAGTTTAAGTTTCAATGTAAACCGCTTTGATTGAAATGATAAAGTGGTATATAAAACCTGTGGAGTGGAGGAGTAGCCTAGTGGTTAGAACACTGGCTTGGTAACCAAACAACCAGGGTTTAATTCCCACTAGCACTCCTTGGGCAAGTCCCTTAACCCTCCATTGCCTTGGAAGAAAGGCCTGGCAATCTGCTTCCAGTGACACTGCCACAAAAACCCAGGAGCTTCTGGTTCACCAGGAGTCAGGACTGACTTGAAGGCTTGCATTGCATTTGCATATAAAACCTATTAAATAAATAAATGGTGTAGTGTGCAAGTGTTGTTATAACATAGCTGAATGTTTGCATTTTTGTCCTCTTTTCAGGCACTTTTTCTCTCTACATCTACTTTTTAGATGCTACTTGAAATGTACCTGAACTGTCAGATCAGCTGAGCATTGGAAAAGTGGCTTGGTGTCTATGGTAGGTGATATCTTTATGGCCAGAATCGTTCCTCATCAATTCAGTTATCCTAGAGCTGATGGGGTCTGCATAGCTGCTTGGCAGTCAGCAATGAATTTAACCCCTTAGCTATTCTTAGGCATTTGGACAACCGATTCCTCCCATCTCTGTACCTTCCAAGGCCACTGATGATAATGTCTCCCCTGTAAAAGGTGCTTTGTTTTGTTTTATACTGTGTGTGTCAGTGTTGAGATTTTCTCCATTGAATCTTATGATCCTCGGACGAATAAGTATTTCAGAAAACGCAGATGAGGTGGTGTGGGGATTCAAATATCAGCGGGCATTTCTGGCTTCTTGTCCTTTGTGCTGATTTTAGTTTCCCTGCCTTTTTCTATAGGGGACTGATGTTAACTGAGTAAGCTCATGTATAGTGCAGTGAGGCAGCTAATGCATTCTACAGCCTGCAACAAGCAGGCCCCAAATGCTTCATTATACCTTTATTATCACTCCGTTTGCCACTAATTGACCTCCTGCGCAGCAGCTGCTCCAGCTTTGGAAACTGACTGCTTTCCTTTCCAAAATAGTTACTCACCACAGAATCCTTTTCAGCCTAAAACTAGATGGATGAATTAAAGCTTTAAACATTAATTTTAAAGATATATGCCCGCAATTACTTGTTATATTCCTAGTGTGATGTGACGTGATGAGAGCCTTATATAATGAGACAATGACACATTTGTTCTTGTTTTAAGTTAGTTTAGATCCATTAGATTGTGGAGTGGTCTTTTTTGAGAAATAAAATATCAATGAAATACTCTAGGCAGCAAATCATCTTCAGTAAAAATGTTTAGAAATGGTCTGAGAGTAAATTTGTAGATTTAAGACTCCTTCAGCCTTAAAATGATTTGCAGGGATATTTTTTTGTACCTTTTTATTTATTTTCTTTTTTTTTTTTTTTTACAGTAACACTGAATTCTGTTTCTCTTTTGCTTCATCTTTCCATTTTAATGACTTTTTCTTAAATTAGGCAATACGATTTGCCCCTGCAGGCTGCTTAATTCATCGTTTTCCAAGTTGCTTTCTGCAGCTAACAATGACTCCAATGAATGTGATCCTTTATGGAGAAGTAACGCTGCTCTGGTTAGCGAAAGAACAGAAAGTCTCTTGTAGCCTGCTTGATTCTCTTTTTCTTCTACTGCATGCGGATTAGCGAGTCTGTCAGAAATGTGAAGGGAGGAAAAGAGCATGCCATTGCACCAGTCATACTCCTAACTGAAGAAGACAATTAGATTCAAGTTCAGACCCTGCTGGCAAAATTTTCCATCAAAAGTTTGCAACTGAATTACAATAAATCCTTGCAAGATACATTTTCAAAGCAGCAAGCAGAATAACTTGCTTCCAGATAGCAGTAGTTAGCTTCACAAACTACTAGAAATGCACCCTCTTCATTTTCTTTGAATTTAGGAGCCAGCCGCTGACATCTTTCTCACAATGTCTTCAAGTAGTGAGCAGTATATCAAATATGATAATAAAGATAAAGCACTCCTCCCTCCTCCTTCATATCTTTTAGGGCTGCAGATACTACTAGGACTGTTTTTCCATTCTGTGTCTATGGGAAAAGAAAGCTTAATACCTCAGGCCATTAATGTAAGTCTGCACAGTGCCAGCAGAAGCCAATGGCCTCTCTCCACCACCACCACCACCACCAACACCACCGATGCGGTCTACAGCATGCTGATGACCCCTGAGAGCTGTATCTCAGGCAAATGCTCTCACATATCGCCACTAGGGTTGCCAACTGGCTCCAGATGCGCCCGACACACTTGATCCAGTCCTAGGTTTACCCCACTGCATGCAGGGACATGTAGTTCTGATTTTTCCATTGCACTCCATAAGAAAAGCAAGACTACATGTCCCTGCATGCAAGGGGTACACCCAGGACTGAATCAAGCCTGTCGGGCGCATCTGGAGTCAGTTGTCAACCCTAATCGCCACAGCTTATAGTAGGTCCCCACCATTTTCTCTTTCTTCCTTATACCCTGCATTCAACCAGTCACACTTTCTCTCCCTCTCTTATTGCCTCACACATTGTCCTCACCCAGCATCTCTCTCCCCAACAGTCCCACTCTCTGACCCCACCCCTAACAAGCCACCCCTCATACCCCCCCCCCCTTCCCAGGTGTCCCATCAGCCAATCATCAATCATGCCTTCTCCACTTTTAGGCACCCCTCAGCCAGCCATCCCCACCTCTCAGATACCCCTACAACTAGGAAGCAAATTTTAGTTAACTTCCCATTGCTGTTTATAGCTGCTGATGAAGAAAGAAGAGCCGTTTCTTACTTGTATCCATCGTGACTCTCAGTAGCTTTAAGCTATCTGGTGCACAAATTCCGGTGCAAGTCTCACGATTTCATGTCTCACGAGATTTGTGCCAGACATTTCTGCACTGCATAGCTTATACCTACTGAGAGTCATGAAGGATGCAAGTTGTATGCAAGGTTTCTTGCTTCAGAAGCAGCAGCAGTGAGTTCAGAGGCAGGGCCAGCCCTAGGCACCTTCAGGAGTGTTTCCTGCACATGGCCTCAGTGCAGTAAACAAGAGGGACCCAATGGGAGCTGGCAGAGACAGGAGCTGATGTAGGGACTGCAGTGTGCAACTCAATTCAGAGACAGTTTTTCTGTGTGACTCAGATCAGAGACAGCTTTTCTTCATGCTTGTTAGGTAAATATTCCCTTTGCTACCTCCTGTAAATTCCTCTGAGGTTCAGAGACCACAACCCTCTCCAGCTGTTGCAAAATTTAAAAAATAACCAAAAACATTCTCCACAGCTCTCAGTCCCTTGCAACCCCTCCTCCCCTCTTCCAACACACACACAATCACAATACAAAAGCAGCCCCATAATGGCACACAGCAGGGTGGTGATAAAACCTGGGATTTCTTCCCTAGTCCAGAGCTTTGCCTACTTGATGAGTTGCACCCACTTTACCCCTCTTCCATCCCCACCCCCCACCCCAAGAATCAGTCTCTGTAGTGCACTTGTGGGGGGCACCTTGTGTAGTACACTTGTAGCAGGGGATTTCTCAGGTCTTTTCCAGCCCTAGCATTTTCTCCCAGGCACCTCTTTCATACTAAAACAAATAAAAAAGAAAAAGAAAGTCCAGCCCCCCTCCGATGCACACTGCAAGTATCTCTGAGGCAGGGAAGCCCCCAATAGTTCCCTTAGCACACAGCAGAGTGGCAGTGTGTGGGTAGATGGGGTTGGTCCCATGATGTAGGTCAGTCATTCTCAACTGGGGTGATAACTCCCCCTAGGGGGCAAATGTTGAGCTGAAGGGGACGATAATAAAAAATGCCTCCCTTTAAAACAAACAAAAAAAATGCCTCCCTTTGAAAAAACTGCACCTGTATCTTCAATCAAGCGGGCTCCCTAATCTGCCAATGAAGAAATGCCCTGAAGCTTCAATCAAGCCGGCTCCTCGATCCTTGCTGTCATCAGCGATCGCTGTCTGAAGGCAGTGTAAGAGACATATGAAAACAGCGGCAAACTCTCCCTCTAGAACTGGAGCAGCTCTTTCGTGTGCGGCTGAGCTGCTACTGTTCCAGTGGGAGAGTTTGCCGCTGTTTTCATGTGTCTCTCACCCTGCCTTCAGACAGCAATCGCTGATGACAGTGAGGATCAGGGAGCCAGCTCGATTGAAGCTGCACATCATTTCTTCATTGGCAGAACAGGGAGCCCACTCGATTTGGATTATCTATGAGATTTGCAGGTTTGTGTTCTTGATGCTGCCAGTCTGAAATTTAAAATCTTTTGTCAGTTCAGATTCAAGGAAATCTAAAAGGGAACATCTCATTTTAAATTTTGTTTGTTGCTGATTTTTGGGGCTTTTCCTGCTCTGGCAAGGTCCAGCCCAGCCTGGCACATAATCTTAAATTCACAGCTACCAGGATTTTGTCTCATTTTATAATCTTCCCTCCTCATTACTAACCTAATGGTAATACTAAATAAATACATTCGGTATGCTCATATTTATGCAAACAAGGGCCTGTGGCTATGCAAATGAGGCCCTGCAATTAGTTTCTGCACATGGCCCCACATGTCCCTCAGGCCACTCCTGTTCAAAGCCAGGAAGTCCCAGGCTCCGAGGTTCAAATTTTAGTCACCATGGTGACCTGGTACTTGGGATTTGTCAAGCCCTGTCCTAAGATATTTTCTTATTTTTACAAGACTGTGTGGAATGAGTTACTCTCTCTGCAATAAAGAAATGATTTGGGGAGGTAGGGATCTATAACTCTTTATTTTTAGTGATGTTACATGATATCCACCCACACCAAGTTACTCATTCAATTAACAAAGAGCATATGAATTCTTAGGAAAGCTTTCACTATAAAAAGAGAAAAACATATGGCAGGGTTTTTTTTTTCCATATGCTGCTGTTTAAGTCAGTTCAGTTATGTTTAAGCTGATTGATATGTGATTGGAGAAAGACCCAAGAATACACTTCACAGGTAAGAAAACTGCCTAGATGAGGCTTTAATTTCCTTCTTATTATCCTCGTTAGCTGAAAAACAAGCCAAGACCAACCTATCTCTAATGAATTGAAATCAATCTATCTTCATTCTATAGACAGTAGTACTCTGTTCTCTCTTTTTATTCCGTTCATACACTAAGAAAATTGATCAAGATATAGGGAGCAATTTACTAAGCTTTTTTCTATGAATACAAAATAAAGAGAAAATCCTTTAGTAATCTAGGCCCATAGTGCAGCACAGGCCATCAATTGCAATGCAGCCTCAATGACCATTGCTCCAGTAGGAATTATCAGGAAAGGTAAATTTCTTCAGAAAAGACAGCAACAATGCAAAACGAACTAACAGCCAAATGGAACTAAACTGTTTTTGCTATTTAAACATCCAAATAGAAAGCATGGTGCTAATTAGCAAAAATGATATTGAAAAATTTAATTATTTAAAAATGTATATTGAAAATCTATCAGGTCAATATTCAAAAGAACTTATATGTTTGGCAGCCGCACTGTCTTATCGGTGATGCTGAAAATCTCTCTAACCATCATGGTGCCATGTGGACAGTGGTGGGGCAGAGTTAGGGCAAAGTGAGGGTGGAACAATGGACTAAATGGATAGTGACGATATTCAGCCACTATTCATATAGCTAAGTGGCTTAATTTAGGGATGTGAAAAAGCAAACCTAAATTAAACCACTTAGCTATACAGCACATGTTGAGGGTCATCTTATAAGGGTTGACTAGATTTACATGAGTTTTAATGCATGTATTTTGCACCTATTTTATAAAGTAAACATTAAACTAGGCACAAACACACCAGCTCAATAAATAAATACCCACACCAAGATTTTGCAAGAATGTGCATAAGTTATAGTATTTTCTAACTTTTGTGTGTAAATTTGCTTTCTGCCCAAACTCCGCCCCTATGCATACCCACTTTGAAAGTACACACCATTGGTCCGACATGTACTTTCAGAAAAGCGACTGGCTACATTATATGCGTAAACCTCTAAAATACCATAATTTACAAGTGGAAATGTGCACAAATTTAGACATCCCTTATAAAATAACCCCATCACACCTGAATATGGCCACTAAACATACAACCAGTAGCAGTTGTATTCGTTATTGTCACTTATCTGTAGAATGGTTTTAAATAACCAAAAGTAGAGCACCAGTACCTGCAGTGTACTAAGGGAAAAAGAAGCTGGTACACAAACTGGCAGGCAAAACAGGTCTTTATTAAGCCCCGACACGTTTCGACCACTAAAGCCTTCTTCAGGGGGAGACAAACCTCGAAAGAATACAATAAAAACATGAATAAATAATGAAAACATATGTACATTAAAAATGATCATCATATAAATACAAATATAAAAACGTTATAAAACAGATTAAAAATAAATTTTATTTATATTAAGAGCATTTTATTTATTTATTTTATTTATTTAACACTCATTTATATACCGCATCTTCCAGAGATCAGTTGCGGTGTACAATTAACAACAATTAACAAAGCGAAGTTTGTTTTACATAGAACATCTTAAAATTTTACATAGAACATCTTAAATTGAACAAAGCTAAGTCTAGTAAACTAAACAGTATATTTAAACTGGAACAGTGTGAATAACAATTAACTAACAATGTAGTGTCTATAAAGCGTAAGACAGTACATAACAGATACAACTATATACATGTGGAGGTATTAGGGCATAAGAGATTGGGTCGTTGGGTCATTGTAAATACTAAAATAATAAAACACATAACTGCACAAATATATCAAACAATCAATTTAAAAAACTTTGAACCAAGCTAAAACCAATTGTGCTAATAAAACTTCCATAATAAAACGTGATGATGATAGCACATATGGCTAAATAAATAAAACAATAAATACAATGCTTATATCATATTCAAGAATATCAACTATCTCACCAAACCAAAACTACCTCAAAGAAAAAGAGATGAGGGGGGACAAATTAAAGGGTAGATACACCTAATATCTTATCATGAGAACAACGTGAGGAATAAAGAGGAGGGGAGAAAAAATGTGTAGGTACCTGTGATATTTACCGCTAATGATTTAAGAAGGGGAAGAATCTCCACAAAGTCGAACTAATAACATCACTGCAAGAGAAGGGTAATAAGGTTATGGAAAACTTGTCTAATTTAATATAATGTGACACAATGAGAGAGAAATAAAAACTTACCCAACAGACGGTAGCTATACCTCACTCTGTTGTAAGTGAAAAGAAGCCATGAGTGTGTGACAGGCATTTTAAAATGCCAGGCTCAGTTCACGCCAAGAAAAGGGGGTCAAGGGTCAAGGATAAAAACTAAATAAATACCATGCATGAATAAAATCTAAAAAATAAATAGTTAAAACCAATAAAAAAATAATCATCGTAAAGTAAATAAGCACACTAATTGAAAAAAACATAAAGATAAAATTTAAACATCTGGGAAGGTGCACAGACAATATTATGCTGCCAGTTGCAAACAAATCGCAAGGCTGCAGCAACTACACGAACATAACGTGAATTGTCTATGTAAAGATGTGAGACCAAGAGGGGGGGGGGGGGGTAATGAGTGAAATTGTCCAACAGAAAGAGCAGATATAAAAATAATACTTAGGGGCATGTTTACTAAAATCCGCAAAATAGCGCGCCGCAAAATAGCGCACGGCAACGCGGCACTGAAACGCGCAGAAACGCGTTTAAATGCCCCGCACACGTGCGTGTCACCCCCGCACAGGTACGCGGCTCACTAACGGGCCCCGTACAAGTGCGGGCCCGCAAATGTCCGATAGAGGCGTGGAACGGCGAAAGGAGGGCGGAGGAAGGCTCCGGAGGGGTGGAGGGACGGGGTCAATGGGTGGAGAGTGGGAGGGGAGAGGCTCCCCGCACAGTATCGGGCCCGAATTTGCAGGTAAAAACTACCGCGAGTGAAACACTCGCGGTAGAAAGCATTTAAAGGGAAGAGAAACCATTTCAGTCAGCAATGTACAGGAAAACCGGGGAAACCAGCAAAACGTGAGCAGTGTGATATATGTGCACAGCACAAAAGTGAAAATAAAAATAGAAAATGACCACAACAGAACTATTAAAAATAGTAATTCAGCTGGGGAACAGTTATAGTGATGGGCAATTACAGAAATCACACCCAGCAAAGCTCCAGAAAAAAGAAATGAATTTTGGAAGGGTCTACTGAGAGGAGACTCTTCCAAAAAACATTTCCACGTTTTGGAGCTTTCCTGGGAGTGTTTGCTATGGTTGCCCATTAATATCACTGTTGCCCAGCGTGGTGATATTTTGTCCCACATTTCCCGTGGTCATTTCCGGGGTTTATGTGCACGTTTGTCACCAGACAGGGTGCATATGCCCACAGTAGAATTGCGTAGAGCAGGGTTTGTGACTCCATCCTGCCAGGCTTACTGCCTCCAGGGGCTGCACTGTCTCTGTGGCCAAAGTGTGGTACAGCGGACAGAGTCATTACCTCTAGGACCAGAGGGCAGAGGTTCAAAACCCAGCTGGGGCACCTGCCAGCCCTGTCCCTATATTTTACCCACCACTAAATAAAGATAGCGCAGACACCCCTGTATGCATGGGGAAAACACCCATATTTTACCCAACACCGCACACACACCACAACAACAATGGGCATTACCTACAGCCAAGTCCCCCAAATGCAGTCCCATACTGCCACATTGCAAGCAGGTCAACTGCTTTTTCTGAGAGAAGTTCATGCCAGCATGTTGGCGGACAAGTACATGTGGTGCAGGGGGCAGTGGCTGCTAACCACAGAAGACAGAGGCCTAGCCATGTGCAGGCTGGCACAGTCCACTGCAAGACAGGTCCTGCCGGATCCACAGTCATGGACAGTCCAGGGAATCCAACCAATCTGTGGCTACACAGTGGTGCAGTGCACACAGACAGTGCATACAAGAACAGAAGATCACAGGTTCAAAGCCCAGCTGGGGCTACTGCCAATCCTGCCCACATATTTTTCCCACAACTAAACAGTGATAGTAAGGACACACCTTTCATGGCGGGGACATATGCAATGGTAAGACATCTATCTTTTACCCCACTGAGCACAGACACCATGAACAGGGGCAGTACCTAGAGCAGAATCACCCAAATGCAGTCCTGGTGGGCCACACACCAGTCAGGTTCCATGCTGACACTCATACAAATGCCTGTGCTGTATATCTATGCACCACCCCCATGGCATGTAGATGTAGGCCATGCATATTCATGAGGGATAGCAGGAAAACCCGAACAGTGTGATGCAAACCTGGACTGGAGTTGGGAATCTGTGCCGTAAAGCAGCAGCCATCAAGGGCAGACACACCCACACCCACAGGCCCCATTGGCCAATGTCTCCTGGAAAGGCAGAACATTGGACCGTGCATGCAGCACCCAAAACGAGCACTTGCATAACTTACCAATGTCACCCTACACCTGAGGTATACGGTACACAGCTCGGAGACGTTTGCTAGGAGCACAGGCAGGCAGTTATCCATACGTTACGTACATACTGCTAGTTGACCCCATCCAAACAATCTGTTAGGTGTTTGCGGGGCATGCTCCAGGCCTGGCCTCTGACGGTGCTTACCACCCTGGGGAGTGACCACCAGCTGTAATGCGTACCATATCCATGCCTTGCCGTGCTCAGGACCGGTTTGGTGGGCAAGGCTACTTACCCCCTCAATCGTAGCACCATGATGGCAGAGGTGTGGAAGTGTGTGTCTGTCTATACAGTGGGTGTTGGCTGCAAGCCCCTTCAACAGCCCGCACTGCCAGCACTGTTGCCAGTATTGGCCAGTCAATGTGCATAATGAGGTGCAAGGTACCATGGGTATAGCCAGGGCAGGGTGGCGTGGCCAGGATGCATCTGCACTGGGCATAGGGCCCTGGCAGGGACATTGGCTGGGATATTGTAGTGTCCGGCCACCACCTACACAGACAGGGTGGCCAAAGCATGTCCTTCTGGGGGATCACGCTCACCCTGACTGTGCAGTGACCACAGCATGGCTAGGCCCCCCCATAGTGCTGTATAGTAGTTCTCTCATGTGATAGATATGGGTTTCTCTTTGGGGCCCAGTCACTGATCTATCTGCTTGCTGTGTATGCAGACAGCCCAGTTCTGGGTGCATGCATCTCCATTGGGAACATGCACTATGGACTAACCAGCAGACTGTTTGTAGCTGGTAAATGTCTTGCTATAATGGCTTGCAGGGTGCAGTGGCTGTTGGCTTGCTGCAGGGGAATATCTGGTGGTGGAGTGCAGCTTACCATACCCTGGGCTTATGTCTGTCTGCTATTGTGTTATGGCTGTGTATGGAGCTGCCTGCCTGGGGGGGTGGTGGTGGTGTTCCTCAGCAGGACTGGGGTTGATGTTGCCCTCTACTGCCACCTTTGCAGGGAGGTAGAGTGTGGATCCCTTGATGGGGACCATGTTTGCCACGGGGGGGGGGGGGGTGCCTGATGGCGGCAGACAGGGATATCCATGGTGTTTGTGCAGAAACTAGCTATCTTACACATTAACACTGCTTTGGAACGCCCGCTTGGCCTCCATCAGCCATGGCAGGTGTTGTTGACCTGGTCCTGGCCACCTCATTGCACACTCAGGGTGAGCACAGTACCCGCACGATGTAACGGTGTGTGGCTACTCTGTGCCAGTAAAACACCCGGTCAGTGCCCCCTACTAGGCCAAGGTGCTGTGTGGGTGCACCCGGTCACTTCCCCCAACAGGGCCGAGGTGCTGTGGGGGTGCATTCCCCATCTTGTGTCCATCTGCGGACAGCTAATTTGCATGTGCAGTGCATCATGGGTATGGGTGGCCTAACCCTATCCTGTTGACACCAGCAGACTGTCTGTGAGGTGACGTGTAGGCTATCTGCAGCCAGCCAGGGGCCTGCTTACAGCTATGGAGCTGTAGTGCAATGGTTACATCACTGCCTGTGCAGCCAGAGGTCATGGGTTCAAACCCACAGTGGGGCCCTTTGGTAGGGCTGTCCACAGCTTTATTTTTTATTTACTGTACATATGTCTATGCCGGCAAGACCACCCTCAGCTTACTATACCCATTAGGTGCCTCTGAGGGTGCTTCATAGGGCGCCCTGTAGGCCACCTTATGGTTGCCATCCCTATAGGGTGCACTATACATTATCCTGTGTCGCAACATACATGCTGCCCTATAGGGGTCATTCAAGGGTGCCTTGGCGAACAGTGCACTGTAACATGTGCCTTATGGGCCGCCGTATGTTAACATGCTGGGAGAGTGCGTTTGCTAGTAGTGATAACAAAATAAAATTATACAGCCTCCTACAGCACTCCACAACATAATACATACTGCCTCAGCAGGCATTTTTCACTGGGCATTGTGAGAAGTTGAACCCCTGATCCCTGCACCATTGGTCAGTGTTTTAACCATTGTGCTGTGGCTCTGTTCCTGTGCTTGTGCATCAGCGCGCCGCCTTGTGCCTATCAGCGCGCCGCCTTCTGCCGCCCAAGGGGACCAGTGCGCCGCCTTCTGCTGCCCAAAAATAACTGTGCGCCGCCTTATGCCGCCCAAAAATAACTGTGCGCCGCCTTATGCCGTTCCAAATTAATTTGCCTCCTAAAACAATGTTAATCATTACAGTTACTGCCTCAGCTGACCTTTGTCGTTGCGCACACTGGGGGATTGAACCCATGGCCCCTGCACCATTGGTCAGTGTCTTCACCGTTGTACCACGGCTCTGTTGTTTTGTATACTCAGCAGCGCGCCACTTTGCCTTTCCACGCGCTAATGTCGACCCCCGCACATTAGCGCGACGCACACACGTCCGGTTGCTTACTACCGTTTTTTTTCTATTTTCTGCCTGAACCGCCCACTCCTTATATGGCACAGGCACACTAGCACGGCCCCGCACGTTAGGAATGTTTAGTAAACATGCCCCTTATTGTGCCGATGGACAGGGAAAGGAACAATACCAATCAAATGTCCAGGGATCAATTATGCAAAAATGCTTTATAACAGCAATGCTTGTTCAAAACACCAGCAGAGGGCTGCATAAATGCAGAAGAAGAGGGGAATTTTGAGGATGTAGTTAAAAGTCAACACCATGTCATAACGGATGTGAAGGAGGCATGTAATGTAAAGCACCAAAAGACAACATATGTGGAAAGAACAGTGTATCCGTGGTCACCTAAAAATAATGGCCCTAATATTCAAAGGCATTTTCTTGGTTTGCAAATCTGCGGGATACTCAGCAGCACTAACATAGCTAGTGATGCTCCATATCCCTGGGTGCCGCTGCTACGTGCCTCAATGCTAATCGGGGGCATTCCAGGGTGGCACCCGTTGTGATATTGAACCATTGTCCACTTAGCAACATGTGGTGAAAGTAAGGCACAGTAAATGTTGGCCTTATTTTTGCCACAGAGGCTAACCGGGTAACAGCTCAATATTGCTGCGGCCTGGTTAGCTTCTGGGTTCTGCAGCCAACCTGGATATCCAATGTCAGTGGCTAGATATGGCCCTGGCATTGAACATCCGAGTCTAAGGTTCAGTGCTGGCAGCTAACTACTCTAGGAGCGCTAGCCACCAGTGGTCAATATCGGGCCCAATGGATTTTCCAGCAGCTATTATGTGAGCCATGTTGTTGTGAAAATTTATGACTGGCGACAAATGTCTGCATGTTGTGGACATCTGCACCAGCTGTCGTTGTGTAGTTTGTGTTCTGTGCATACACTATGGGCAATTTTTGTTGCCACTTTTTGTGCATAGAGAAAGCACATGACTAACGAGGCATGTTTACAAAAGGTTAATGTGCATTAATGAAATCAAATCTCATTAAATGCCACTTCATCCATAAAAATAAAAGGGAAGTGGGTACCTAACACATGTTAATTTCATTAACACATTTTTAAAACTTGTAATAAACATGCCCCTAAGACACAGAAATCAAAAATGTTTTGCCGCTCTTGGCAGAATTGTTCCTTATGGACACGAAGCAGTTCTTCCCACCTGCTTAAGGATAGAAAAACCTGTTTGTCGTTTCTGCCTCTCTGCTCACATCCAGCAGTATAACTAAGAGCTAGGAAACGTTAGAAAGAAGGCACAAGGGCTGGGGCTTCACTTTAGTCAACTGTTGGGAAAAGGTGTGGTCCTGTTTTCAGGCCGACAAGCTATGAGCACTGTCACTACAAGCCAAATATTAATTGATCTCTGTGTATTGTGGTAAAGGGCTAGTTTAGGCTACCTAGGAGAAAAGACAGAGCCCTTGGTGATTACGTTTACCGTCAGTGAGAGGCAGGGAGAAAGTATCCCAGCTGAGACAAGCTACTATACTGTATATGGCTGAGACTAGGGAAAAGCCAGGGATACAGTAAACCCTGTGAGTGGAAGCAGGATAGAATGGAAAGTCCTGAGCAAGGTACTGAATGTTTTTAACTTTGTTGATGACACTAGTGAAGTGTTTCTGCTTACCATTTGTTTGCTATGCACAAGTGGTGGAGATAAATGGGAGTAGAGTGGAAGGTGAACTGTGACTCTTCCCCTGAAGGCATAGATGCAACCCAGCTGATGCTAATCTTTGGGCTGGACTACCTTGCTCAAAGCAGTTGGTTAGAAAGTACACTGTGATTAGAAGTATTGCTTTGTCTTTTTTGTGATACTTTATGGTTGGGAAAGGACTACAGTAGATTAGTAAAGGTGTGGCTGCAGCCTTAGCTCAGCTCAGCTGCCTGCAGTCTCTGAAATTGAATAATCTGCAATGCCTCTTACATGTCTGTGTGCTGCGCTGCATATGACTTCTAGCGCTATACAAATGCTCAGTAGTAGTAGTAGTAGTAGGAGCTAATCTCATTAGGAATTGGAGTGTAATCTTGTGGACTTTGTCATGGAAATAGTCAGCCAAGGTTTGGGCAGAAAGTATAGGAGGGGTCAGAGGCAGAGGCACCTAGAGGAGAGAGTTGTAAAGAGACAGCAAGGGTTAAAGGCAAGAGAGTTAATCAGGTTGACATAGTAGTCTTGTTTGGCGAGTGTTATGGCAGACTGGAAAAAGGCAAGCATGAATTTGAAGTGTAAAAAGTCAGGAAATATACAGGATTTGAGCCAAATGCACTCAGCTCAGCGGGCACTGGAACGTAGATAATGGGTGGTCGAAGACAGCCAGGGCTGAAGTGACATGAGCAGAGCAACAGCATCTAGAACAGGGGAGAGTGCAGTGTATAGGAAAATACAGTCTCATCAACAGATTCAAATGACATAGTAGAGGAAAGAGGTAATGAGACAGTAGTGGAGAGAACCAATGGGTCGATAGCAGGAAGATTTCTAAAGAGGTTGGAGGAAACTCGGCGAGACTGAGGCAGGGAGTGATAAAGTGTGAAGCTTAGCAGGTGAAGGTCAGATAAGGGAAGAACTGAGATACAGAAATTAGAGAGTAAGCAATTAGAGAAGTAGACAAGGTCAAGGCAGTGACTTTGCTGGTGAGTGGGGGCAGCAGAGCAAAGCTGGAGGTTGAATGAGGAGATAAGGGAAAGCAGTTTTAAAGCATAAGAGTCAGAGGGGTTATCAACATGAATGTTAAAATCACTGAGAATAAGGTAGGGGGAAGATGAATTCAGAAAGAAAGAAAACCATGAGTCAGAGTCAGTGAGAAAGGTAGAGGTGGACTTATCAAGGGGTTTATAAAATTCAGCTATCCGGAGGGGTAATGGATTAAAAAGGCAGATGGAGTGGCCTTCAAAGGAAGGAATGGAGTGAGACTGAGGCAGAAGGAGGGGTTGAAATTGGCAGGAATCAGAGAGTAGAAACCCAACACCACCACCACAGCCAGTGGGATGAGGGGCGTGGGAAAATTGGCATGACAGAGGGCAGCGACTGAAACTGAATCATCTGGGAGGAGCCAGATCTCAGATTAAGAAGATGGAAAGCATTAGTGATAAAAAGATCATGAATAAAGACAAGTTTATTTGATAAGGAGTGTGTATTCCACAAGGTGCATGAGAAAGGGAGAGAAGAGAGGGAAAGGAGAGGAATATGACTAAGATTTGAGCAGTTACTTGAGGAACTGTTCTGAGAGTGAGAGAAAAGTCTGGGGGGGGGGGCAATAACTGGTACCTAATTTAAGGATGTGTAAAAAGTGTAAACCTCTGTAAAGGATGTGTAAAAAGTGTAACCTCTGTAAATAATTAACTGTCTAAATAATCAAAGGTTCTTGTTATGAGCTATACATGATTGCTTTTGTTTATAATGTTCCTTGTACATAGTTGCAATGTTACATAATGTTCTATGTATTTGTTCACCAATGTTCTATGTAAACCACCACTGATTTTGGGAAGGGGCAGTATATAAATGTTTTCAAATAAATAAATAAATGTGTCAATAAACCAAAGATAATCATTGGTTGTGCCAAGGTAAACCTTTCATGAAGGATGCTATTAAAGTTCTTTGTGGTTTGTCAGCTCAAAATATAAAAAGAGAAGAGGAGGGGAAAGATGGCATCAAGTTAGGATGTCACCCTTGGTTGCTCTCACCTCCTGACTGTTTATGGTAGAGATGTGGGACAAATGTCTCCAAAGATGCAAAAATCTAAGAGGCTTACCTCAGCCTCTTGATCAATCCTGTTGCTGAGTCAGAAGATGCTGGAAGAGATTGCCATCAACAGGGGTTGGAGGGTAATACCACCTCAGTGGGTCTACCTAACATTCCTTCACTAGACCTGAGATCTGATCACTGCACTGCACTGCCAAAACCTGGAAATATTGATGCTGGAAGCAATGAGCCATTGCAGGTAACTCTTTGGGGTGAGATATTGATGGCTCGCATACAGGTAGCTCACATTGCAGCTTCTTCTCCCATCTCTAAGGAACATTTGTTTGCTGCTGGGCAACAGTGATCTGGTGTGAGTGAGTTGAAGGAGGCAACTGTGTGAGAAGGAACACTTGGAGTACTGGCTCCTGCCTGCTTAAAGACCAGCAGTGGTAACTATGGTTTCATTATGGGATGCAATCAAAGGTTTGAATAAATCTCTCTTGACATTTGCTGGCACAGTTAACAAGGATTTATATGCATTTTCTGAGGCAGTGGAAGGTCTGACTAGATAGCAGAATCTGCAAGGGTCAAGGCTGGGGCTTCTCAAAGTCAGTTGTGCAGAGCAAGTGGTCTTAAATGCAGTGGTGGCCAAGGATAAGTTATTGCTGGCATGGACATTAGAGAATCAAAGTATGGTTTTAGGCACTTGTTATAATGCCCTTTTCTGTGTGTATCAGAGCGGTTTACAAATATATTCTACTACTACTACTAATACTATTCAACATTTATAGAGCGCCACGCAGGCAGCACTGCACAGCTAACCTATAAGAGGTAGCCAACATATAAGAGACAGTCCCTGCCTGTCAGAGTCATGCTCATCAAAGTTTACAATCTAATTAGAGCATTAGTCCATTCTGCGCAAGGTACGGTGTGGTACAGTTTGGTCTATAGTTTGGTCATAAACGTTGACGGGAGTTAGGGTGAGATGAGGATAGAAATCATGATCTGAATGCAACGGTGAAGAGGTGGGTCTTCAACCTGGATTTGAAGAGGGTCAGGGAGGATGCCTGGCACACAGACACAGGTAGGCTGTTCCAGGCCTATGGTGCAGCAAGGTGAAAGGAGCGCAGTCGGGAGTTCACGGTGCGGGTGAAAGGCATTGATATAATTAATTTGGTAGTGAAGCACAAATTCCGAGAGGGGACATAGGGAGAGATAAGAGATAGAAACATACAAATATACAAACATGATGACAGAAAAAGACCACATGGCCTATCTAGTCTGTCCTTCCATAACAACAACTACAACAGTCCACTTTTTACCTTTAGAGATCCTCTGTGTTGGTCCCATGCTTTTTTGAATTCAGTTACTGTCCTCATCTCTACCACCTCCACTGGGAGACTATTCCATGGATCCACTACTCTTTCTGTAAAGAAATAAGAGGTATTGAGGGGCCATAGAGTGAATGCATTTATAGGTCAGTAGGAGAAACTTGAATTGGATGTGGAATTGGACAGGGAGCCAGTGAAGTGACTTGAGAAGAGCAGTAATGTGGGCATGGCGAGGCTGGCAGAAGATTTGCCGAGCAGCGTGATTTTGTATAGATTGAAGGGGAAGGAGGTGGCTCACGGGGAGACTAGTGAGGAGTAGGTTGCAGTAATTGAGGCGAGAGGAGATTAAGGAGTGGATAAGCATTTTGGTAGTGTGTTCAGAGAGGAAGGGGTGGATTTTGCTGATGTTGTAGAGAAAGAAGCGGCAGGTCTTAGCAACATGCTGGATAAGAGCGGAGAAGGAGAGAGAGGTGTCAAAGATAACCCTTAGATTGTGGGCGGAGGGAACAGGAAGGATAGTAGATCCATCCACATGGACTGAGAGGGGGGGAAGTGGGGGGGAAGAGTTGAGTGGAAAGACAAGGAGTTCAGTGTTGGCTATGTTCAGTTTCAGTTGGCGATGAGACATCCAGGCAGCGATGTCTAAAAGACAGGCAGATTTTGGACTCAGTTGCCGGACAAATATTAGGTGTAGAGAGGTAAATTTGGGAGTCATCAGCATAGAGATGGTACTGAAAGCCATGGGCGGAGATAATCACACCAAGGCCTTGGTATAGAGAGAGAAGAGGAGGGGGCCCAAGACAGATCCCTGGGGTACACCTAAATGGAGCGGGGTAGGGGAAGAGGAGAAGCCACCAGAGCATACACTGAATGAGCGATGGGAGAGGTAGGAGGAGAACCAGGATAGTACGGAGTCCCTGAAGCCAAGCGAGGAGAGGGTGGTGAGGAGAAGGTTGTGATCAACAGTGTCAAAGGCAGCAGAAAGGTCAAGAAGGATGAGGATAGAGTAGAGGCCCTTAGATTTAGCCAGGAACAGGTCATTGGTGACTTTTGTGAGTGCAGTTTCAGTGGCGTGTAGGGGACGGAAGCTGGATTGTAGTGGGTCCAGGAGGGCCTGGGAGGTGAGGAAGTTGAGGCAGCAATGGTGGACTGCTCATTCTAATAGTTTGGATATGAAGGGAAGAAGGGAGATGGGTCGATAGTTAGAAGGGCATGTGGGATCAAGTGAGGGTTTCTTGAGGAGAGGTGTGACAACAGCTTGTTTGAAGTTGAGGGGGACAGTTGCAGTGGAGAGTTAAAGGTTGAGCATATGAGTGATGGAGGGGACAATGGTGAGGGAGATGGAACATAGGAGATGGGTGGATATAGGGTCTGAAGAACAGGTGGTGGGTTTGGAAGAGGAAAGAAGGAGTGCGTTTTTTTCTTCAGAGATTGGAAGGAAGGAGGAGAGGGTGGCGGGGGGAGTATGGATGGGGGAGGAGCATTGGGGAGGTAGATGAAGGGGTAGGGAACTGGAGGGTAATCTTGTGGATTTTGTCGTGGAAGTATTCAAGGGCACGCAGAACCTATAACCTATCTACCTACTACTCCCCTTCCAGAAGGAAAGGGACTGCTTCCTGCATGCTCCCATTTCCATCGAATGCCTAGCCCTAAACAATCCAGAGCAATATAGCAATATATATAACAATATATAACAATATCATAATATAATAATCTTGGTAACCAAGCAACTAGGGTTCGATTCCCACTAGCACTCCTTGTGGCCTTGGGCAAGTCACTTAACCCTCCATTGCCTCGGAAGAAAGGCCTGGCAATCTACTTCCGGTGACACTGCCAAGAAAACCCAGGAATCCAACAAATCCAAACCAGTCAGAATCAAATAAATACCCATGCAACTATGATCCCAACAATTAGTCTGGCCCCTTATCTTATTTTTGTCGGAGCAAGTCGTCAAAGTGAGTGGAAAAACAGCCACACACCACTGCGACATCTCCTTTTTTTAAGATTATTTTTTGTAAAAAAGTGAAGCTTAGCTCTGTTTAGTCTTCCAAAGCAAGCAGAGAATGAAAGAACGCCAGAATTTCCAGGTTGACGACGTGCCACACGTTTCGGGTTTGCCACAAAAGGTTAACAACCCTGCTTCAGGTCATCTTCTACTGGCTATCTCAATTGTATTCTGCTTCAAAACCATGAGCCATTTGCACAATGAATTAAAATTTAGGGCAACAGTTTGCCTCTTGTACTTCAGCGTCTGACGTCACTTGCAACAGGTGACCGCTTGTTGTCAATAAAGATTTAAAGCAATTGCAACTGTTAAGGGGAACCCACTGACAAGGAAACACCTTACAGAGATGCAATGTGTACACAATTTAGATGATAGTATACCAGTCAATTTGAGCATTTAAACCCCCAGGGGTAACGGTGTTAAGACTATTTCTACTTTTCAAGATTTAGTTCTGCAACAGTTACAGATATTAGAACAGCAACGTTCTTTTGTTCAATTTAATTTATCAAAGGATCAGCAAAATGCCCTTAAACAATTAGCAGAGATGGATGTTGTTATCCAGAGGGCCGATAAAGGTGGGGCAACGGTGGTTTTATCGGCTGACCAATATCAGCAAGAAGTAGATGTTCATCTAAGCAATCGTACAATTTATAGTTGCTTAAGTACCAATCCTACGGAAGCTTTGCAAGCCTGAATTCAAACTTTAGTCTCTCATGCTTTCTATCGCAATTGGATCACCAAGCAGGAACTAGAGTTTTTGATCAAGAAACATCCTAAAATTCCTGTTTTTTACCTAGTTCCTAAGATCCATAAGACTCTTATTGACCCCCCCGGGCAGACCTATTGTGTCGTGCCGGGATTCCCTGCTTGAACCGCTTTCCAAGTTTTGTGATCTCTTTTTGCAGCCTTTTTAAGATACAGCAACCAGAATTGCACACAATATTAGCAACATGGAACGATATAGAGGCATTATAATATCCTTTGTTTTATTCTCCATTTCTTTCCTTATGATTCCTAGCATTCTATTTGCTTTCTTGGCCACAGCTGCACACTGGAAGGAGGGTTTCAACATGTTATCCATGATGACGCCTAAATCTTTTTCCTGGGTGGTGGTTCCTAATGTGGGAACTTTCATCATGTAACCATAGTTTGGTTTCCTAAGTGTATAACTTTGCACTTGTTCACATTAAATTTCATCTGTCATTTGGATGCCCAATCTTCCAATTTATCAAGGTCCTCTTGCAATTTTTCACAATCCTCATGGGTTTTAACAACTTTGAATAATTTTGTGTCATCTGCAAATTTGATTACGTCACTCATTATTCCAGTTTCCAGATCATTTACGAATATGTTAAAAAGCAACAGACTTAGCACAGATCCCAGGAGTAGTCCACTATTCACCTTTCTACATTGGGAAAATTGGCCACTTAGCCCTGTTGTTGTTAAGTGCTGTCGAGTCGGTGTCGACTAATGGCGACCCTCTGGATAGTTGTCCTAAATTGCATTTGGTCTTCAGTCAGGCGGCTCATTGTTAACAGAGTGGCACCTACAGCTGCTGTTATTGTATCAATCCATCTCATTGCTGGCCTTCCACTTTTGCGATGAACTTCTACCTTGCCAAGCATGATGTCTTTCTCTAATGATCTCTCTTTTCCATGATATGTCCAAAGTATTGTCTTGTCATCTGAGCTTCTAAAGAAAGCTTGGGTTTGATCTCCTCTAGTACTCACTGGTTTGTTCTTCGGACAGTCCATGGTATAGATAATATTTGTCATCAGCACCATAATTCAAAGGCATCAATTTTCTTCCTGTCTATCTTTTTCACTGTCCAACTTTCACATCCATATGACATTATTGAAAATACCATGGCTTGAACAAGTCAAATCTTAGTATGAAGAGAGACATCTCTGCTCTTGAAAATCTTATTTAGGTACTTCATAGCTATTCTGCCAAGAGCAGTGCGTTGTCTGATTTATTGACTGCTATTTAGCCCTATCCTCTGCTTTCTATCTTTTAATCAGTACCTGATCCACAATAGTATACTGCCTCCTATCCCATGATTTTTTAATTTCGCCAAAAGTCTCTCATAAGATACCTTGTCAACAGCTTTCTGAAAATCCAGGTACACTATATCAACCGACTCACCTTTGACTACCTGTTTATTTACACCTTCAAAAAAACATATCAGATTAGTAAGACAAGACCTTCCTTGGCTAAAGCCATGTTGGTTGTCTCCCATTAAGCCATGACTATCATGTTCAGTAATTTTGTTCTTTATAATGGTTTCTACCATTTTTCCTGGTAGTGATGTCAGGCTCACTGGCCTGTAGTTTCCCAGATCACTTCTGGAATCATTTTTAAAAATTGGCATTACATTGGCCATCCTCCAATCTTTAGGTATTACAGATGATTTTTATGATAGTTCACAGATTACTAATAGTAGATTTGAAATATCATATTTTAGTTCTTTCAACACCCTTGGATGTATACCATCCAGTCCAGGTGATTTGCTACTCTTCAGTTTATCAAATAGTTGTAATACATCTTCCCGGTGTATCGATATTTCCTTCAATTTTTTTTATTCAAATAAAACAACTATTCATAAACACACAGATAATATATAATAAAAAAAGAAAATAATAATGAAAAGTTGTACAAGTGCACATCAAGGGAGACAAAACATCAGACCAAACCCCCCCACTAATTCATAATAGACCCCTATTCATTCAAAGAAGCAGGCAACATAGGTCAAATATACATTATGTGATCTTATCAAACAAAAAACATTCCAACTGCAATAGCTCCATAAAGATCAATTTATTACCCTTGTAAAACACTTAGAAGGGTATTTCAAATTAAATGTAGCTCCAGCAGGTCTAATTTGCAGAAAAGCCTTATGGCGCGATTGGGTGGCTTTAGCAACATCAGGAAATACTGATAAAGGTTGACCACAAAACAATGCGTCCTTCTTAGAAAAGAAGAGGTGCAAAATCACTCCCTTCACTGCCTCCAAAAAAAGGTAACCAACAAAGTCTTCCTCTGGGAGACCTTATCAAGTGAGGTCTCCAAGAAGGTTGTTAAATCTAATTTATCAAAATCAATTAACTGGTCCGTTTCACCCTCTGGTGCTTTATCCAATATATGTTGAGGTAAATAATAAATAGAGGAAATAAAAGAATCATCAAAAGAAATATAATGCAACATCTCTTTATCATGTGTTTTGAACAGCTCTAAAGGGGACCTTAGGAAAATTTAAAAGCCTAAGGTTCCTGGCCCAGGCAACATTTTCCAACAATTCTAACTTAAAGTGAAGAAACAAGCTATCTTTAACAAAAGCATAACTTACTGTCTGAACCCCATTCATCGTGGCCTCAATATTACAGGTCCTCTCACAAACAGTTGACAAGATCTCTCCATGACTCCGAAGGGCTAAAGAAGTGCCCTCTGTAAAAGCACACAGCTGTGAGAGAGTGTCTGAAAGAACTTCTTCAACTCGATGAATAGCAAGAAGTACATCATTCAAAGAAACCTCATCCGTGGGGGGACCTGAAATCCCCAGAACTGACCCAGCCACATTCAATACCAAGGGAAGAAGGGGTATCCGCAGGCGTGGGTGGGAGAACCAGAAGCGGAACCCAAGGACCAGGCCTACACAGTTTTATGTCACCTACTATAAATCTAATTGTTTTGTCAAACCATATAATTTGTTTTATTTTTATTTTTATTTTTTATTATTAATTATATCATGTGTCTGTATAAATTTACATTTTATCTTGAGTATGGTTGTTTTAATGTATGTTTTTTTAATTTTAGACCCCTGAAGAAGGCCTCCGGCCGAAACTATTTAGTTGGGTCCCTCAATAAAATTGTTTTGTGCCATATACTGACGTGTAGGCCTGGTCCTTGGGTTCCGCTTCTGGTTCTCCCACCCAGCCACATTCAATGACACTGGAGCCAGATAAGTTTGTACAGCATAGGGAAAATCACACACAGGACTCAACTCCCCAGGAAGAGGAGTTGAAGCCACCAGAGTAGGGGAACCATCCAAAACCGTCAGTCCTCCATGGGGAGAAACGGCATTATTAACACCTGGTTGAGGGGGAGGAGTATGTACCCCCAAATGAGATACCTCCAAGGATGAGATGCCGTCCACTATAGAGATTCCAGTTGACTCAGGAGGGGCAAAGTTCACTTCATGAAATGGTCCATAGGGCCAAAAACACTCTTCGATGACACAGGGCCCTTACCTCTCATCTTCCGTTTGCCCTTATCTCTCAAGGACAGCACTGACACCACAAAGGCTCCCAAGTACTCCAAAGGGGCAGGCCATGCCCCTTAGGTCATGCCCCTTCAGGCACGCTCTAGCGGCAGCATACCATGGTACACAGAGAAATTTAAACCCCAAAGCGAAGGGAGGAGCAGCTGTAGTCCATTCTGTGATAGGAGGGAGATGTTGAAAGGAGTGTTGCAAACACAGTCCAAATCCAATGAGAGCCTCCAACTCACCGTGGTACACACATAAATTTAAATCCCAACGTGAAGGGAGGAACAGCTGTAGTCCATTCTGTAACAGGAGGGAGATGTTGAAAGGAGTGTTGCAAACACAGTCCAAATCCAATGAGAGCCTCCATTTCTTTCAATTCTTCTGTGGTATCACCTTTAAATACTATTTCAGTCATGGGTAACATCCCTACATCTTCCTCAGTAAAGACCGAAGCAAAGAATTCATTCAGTCTCCCTGCTATGGCCTTGTCCTCTCTTAGTGCCCCTTTTACCCCTCTATCATCTAATTGCCCAACTGACTCTCTCATGGGATTTTTGCTACAAATGTACTTGAAAAAGTCTTTATTAAATGTTTTTTGCTTCCACAGCAAGCTTCTTCTCAAATTCTCTCTTTGCCTGCCTTATCAATGCCTTATATTTAACTTGCCAGTGCTTATGTTGTTTCCAGCTTTCATAATTTGGCTCCTTTTTCCATTTTCTGAAAGATGCTTTTCTGGCAACAACAACCTCTCTGACCTTACCTTTAAACCATGCTGGCAGTTTTTTGGACTTCCTTCCACTTTTCTTAAAGAGTGGAATACAGCTGGTCTGGGCTTCCAAGATAGTATTTTTAAACAACATCCATGCTTGATGTAAATCTTTAACCTTTGCAACTGTTCCTTTTAGTTTTTTCTTAATTGTTTGCCTCATTTTATCATAGTCTCCTTTTGAAAGTTAAAAGATAGTACTGTGAATTTCCTTGCCGTCCTTTGTCCATTTATTAAACCTAACGCGATCATGCTATGATCACTATTGCCAAGTGGCCCCAACACCCTTATCTCTTGCACTAGATCTTGTGTTCAACTAAGGATTAGGTCCAAAATGACTTCCTCTCTAGTCGGTTCATGAACCAGCTGCTCCAAGAAGCAGTCATTTATTTCATCTAGAAACTTTATCTCCCTAGCGTGTTGTGCAGTGACACTGACCCAGTCGATACCAGAGTAATTGAAATCACCCATTATTATTACTGTGCTGTAACTTTTGTTAGCTTTCCTAATTTCTTTGAGCATTTCATCATCCATTTGTTCATTCTGACCAGGCGGTCAATAGTACACCCCCACTGCCATCGCCTTCCTCTTCCCCTTTTCACATGGAATGTCAATCCATAGAGATTCTACAGTGTATTTTGTTTCCTGCAAAACTTTAATCCTTTGTGACTCAGTGCCCTCTCTAACATAGAGTGCAGCCCCTCTACCAATTTGATCTGCTCTATCATTATAATGTAGTTTGTACCCAGGTATCACAGTGTCCCATTGGTTGTCCTCCTTCCACCATGTCTCTGAGATACCAATCATATCTAACCTCTCATTTAGAGCTATATAGTCTAACTCTCCCATCTTTTATTTTAGACTTCTAGCATTTGCATACAAGCATTTTAGAGGCTGTATTTTATTCATATTAATCTGGTTATCAGTAGGCAGGGGTAATTTGCAATTTTTAAGCTCTGTCTGCTCTGTACTTAAGGGCATTTGGGTTACTTTTATCTTTATTGGAACCTCTCTGTCGATATGCCCTAACTTCAGTCTTTTGCTAGTATCCTTCAAGGATACATCATTCCGAACCATGCAATCTTGAGTGCCTGTTTGCTTTCCACTATTATCTAGTTTCAAAACTGCTCTATCTCCTTTTTAAAGGTCAATGCCAGCAGCCTGGTTCCATCCCAGTTAAGGTGGAGCCCATCCCTTTGGAAAAGCCCCTCCTTTCCCCAGAATATTCCCCAGTTCCTAACAAATCCCAAACCCTCTTCCTTGCACCATCATCTCATCTACGCATTGAGACTCTGGAGCTCTGTCTGCCTTTTAGATCCTGCATGTGGAACAGAAATCATTTTGGAGATTGTTACCCTGAAAGTTCTGTATTTCAACTTCCTACCTAAAATCCTAAATTTGGCCTCCAGAACCTCCCTACCACACTTTCCTATGTCATTGGTACTAAATGTATCAAGACAGCAGACTCCTCCCCAGCACTATCTAAGACCTTGTCTAGGTGGCGCGTGAAATCTGCACCTATGTACCAGGCAGGCATGTTACCAGGCGATTCTCACTTCCACCAGCCACCCATGCCTAATAATCACCAACTATAATGGCTGTCCTAACCCTTCCCTCATGGGCATATGGCTCTGGAGAAACCTCCTTTGTGTGAGAGGATTTTACATCACCTGGAGGACAGGTCCTGGCTACAGGATCATTTCTTGCCATACCAGGGTGATGCTTTCCTGTCACGTGATCTCTCTTGTCCATGGCAACAGGGATGCTGCCATAGTGGAGGTGGGACTTCAATACTACATCCCTGTCTATGTATCTCTCTGTCTTCCTTATGTTCTACAAGTCTGCTACTCTAGCCTCCAGAGATCAGACTCGTTCCCTGAGAGCAAAGAACTCCTTGCTCTTAGTGCACACGTAAGACCCCTCACCAACTGGGAGAAAATCATACATGTGACACTCAATGCAAAAAACTGGGAATCCCCCATCTTGCTGCTGGACTGCTGTCTGCATCTTAGCTTTAAAGTTGTGTTTAGGTATTTAAGCTGTTTACTTACTTAGGTTTGCTGGGGATCCTTATACTAATAAAACTAGACCTAATACATTTAATGGACTTTGTTCACCTAAGATTAATTAATATCAGGTCCTTAATGTATGCCTGATGAGGATAAACAGCTGCACTTGAGAGTGAATATGGCACCCCCTTCCCTCTAAAAGGTTTAAGCACCTATAAAGCTACGATTATCCCAGGGGTGGGTGGGAGTCAAGGAGGGAGGGAGGGAGGGAGGAAGGGAGGGACGGAAAGAAGACTTATTAAAAGCTGGCTGCTACACAGTACCCTGTCCTGTGCTTCTTAGGTAATCTGTGACCACTTTCCTGGGTGATTCACATAAATCTTGCTTTGATAGAGGGAGTCTTTCAAAATGCCCCTTTGATCTGTCACTTGACTTTAACACCTATTTAAAACAATTTCACAGGTCTCTTGCCCCCTATCTAGAAGGCCTCTTTGTAAAGGTCTCTAGAAACAATTTATTGCTCACTGACCCCGTTTTTCCTTTTATGCTAAGTTATATTCTGATTTGATTTAAATTAAAGCTCTTTGCTGCTATTAGGCCCTGAAGAAGTATTAAATTTAACCTAGCAGCTCTCTGCTGGGTTTTAAATTTAAACTGAAAGCCCTTTGCTGAGTTCTGAATTTAAACTGAAAGTCCTCTGCTGGGCTCTGAATATAAACTGAAAGCTCTCTGTTGGGTTTTAAACTTAAACTAAAAGCTATCTGTTGAGTTTTTAATTTAACTGAAAGCTCTTTGCTGATACTAGGCCCTGACTGATTTAACAAATACACCAGATTCTAATTTACACAGATTAATCAGTTTAATCTAAAGAATTCCTTTCCCCCAAGATTTAGAAAAATTCCCAGTAGTAAATACTTACAATTGCAGATCTCACTCCAGAAGTAGCAGTCCCTTTTTGTAGTCCTTCAAGACTGACCTGCAGATCAAGCACTGTAATAGATGGACTCTCCAGGTTTTGAAGCAGATCTACACTGCATGTATACACAGTCACCATGAACATATTGGCTTTGCACAAACAGCATGGACATCCAGCAGTCTGTCTAGTGACTGGACTGCCAAAAGGGAAACAGAACCCATATCACTGCAGCTTGACCCTATACAGCATCATGTGGATACATAGCCGTAACATGGTCACAGCTCAGTGAGAGAACCTTTCAGCATGAACAGATGTGTGCACCCAGGACATGCCTGTGGTAGATCCATTCTAAGATGGCTCAGCCTTACCTCCGACTCATATACATCCTGTGCAAACCGCTCTGTTTTAGGCAATACCCAGAATCCTCTGATCCTCATTATGTACCTTTTTATTTTGAACTTGGGGACAGTTTATGCAATGTAAAGCACAGTGGAAAGCGGGTCAGAGACAGACTGTAAGTGTATGGTGGCCCACAGTGGCCAACGTCTGTCACATACCAAAATACGGTATCCCCCTATACAGTTTTTGGCAGTGAGCATTGAACATAGTGCCATGCTTATACTGCCATATAATGTCAGGTCCCTAGTCATGGACACTGCAAAACTGGCCAGTGTAGCACATGCACTCTCCCATGCTGCAGATGCAGTGACCCTCCCCCCCCCCCCCCCCCAAGTGCACGTGGAAGCATGGCAGTTTGGACATGGGGTTGGATGTTAGAACAGTTGCTGGCGACACATAAGCCACCATTCCTTGTCTCTTTGTACTCTAATAACATCCTTGTGACTGTCACACTCAGTGCTCATGGGGAGCCAGTAAGGCTGTCATGTAGGCCCTCTGATATAATACATGCAGACACTGAGTAGGCCCACATAGCTTCTGGGCATGTGAACATAGGCTTTAGCCAGCAAGGGTTAGGGTTGCCAACTGGCTCCAGATGCGCCCGACAAGCTTGATCCAGTCCTAGGTCTACCCCATTGCATGCAGGGACATGTAGTTCTGATTTCTCCATTGCACTCCATAAGAAAAGCAAGACTACATGTCCCTGCATGCAATGGGGTAAACCCAGGACTGGATCAAGCCTGTCGGGCGCATCTGGAGCCAGTTGGTAACCCTAGCAAGGGTACATTCTAAACATTTATGAAACTGTTCCCCCCACACCAACATTCACCTCCAGGCACTGCCTTCGAATATGGTGGCAGGCGATGCAGAGACCAACATGATATCCTGTGCCACATTTTGGCAGCTAGAATTGTGCACACACCATTCAGAGGTCAATGTCCCAAAATCACAATCAGGCACACAGGTGCATTTGGATTCTCATTTGGTGTAATAGGTAATGTACTGCTGAAGGCTTTGGCCATTAATCAGTAGACAGTGTTGAGATGGTGTTTATTGTGTGCAAATTTGCTCAGTACAGACCTGCCTGTATGTGCTTACACTGCATTGAGCAAAGAGTCCCCCGGATTGCACTCTGTGACTGCAGCATAGGACAAGAGCAACGTGCATGTAGGCAAATCACAGAATCTTTGCAGTGTCAGCAACTGAGTGAATGAATTGGATATTCACAGAGGCCAGCCCTCCACTTGAGCCTGGTTCCCTATAGGCTGTAGCTGCACCAAGTGAGCTGACAATGTTGCCATGGATACAGCTGTTAAGGCAGTTGGCATTAATCAGGCCTCTCACCTGTGCAAATTGGTATGTCCTGAAGCCTGGAGGCTCAGTCAGAAGTGAGAGTTGCATTACAGCATCACAGCCACAGGTTGTAACTACTTACTGAAAACTAACCTTCTGCTTGTAAATGGTGTCTCATACAGTATGCAGGGTTGCTATATTGCTGCCCTGCAGCATGTTGTGTGCACACCCATAAAGCCTGGGTACGACATGCATGCACAGTGCATTGCTGCAGCTCACACTCCTCTGGAGACACACACACACACACATGACCACACTATCCAAAAGTGGTGCAGGTTGGCATTCATATCTACCCCTGTCAATGCTCCACCATTGTCAATGCCTGATCAGTGTTCAGGCACTATTAGCGCTCTCTGCAATTCTCAGGCCTAGGCAGCAGCCTTGTCAGCCTAGTGGAGCAGCCAGCCCTGCTGCATCACCCACATAACACCTCCTTTGCCAATTTGGTACCAACAACATAGTACCCTTTATTAATAGGGCACCATGTTGTTGCTACCAATGAGCATTGCTATTACTAATTTGAGAACTATAGTGGGTGGAGTATATTGCATGCATTAAAATAGGCTCTCTCCCCCCAGAAATAGCCCTTACCGCAAGCTTTCATATGGCGGTAGGGCTCCCAGCGCTGGAGGCTCTAATGCACAATAACACAGTCTCCACTCCATTAACACACACTCTCCACCTCCTTTTACCTTAATACTATGGGCCCAGCTTCCACATGTTAATCCAGCATTATTGGCACTTTCCGCAGCGTTAACTGCTCACAGGAGCCAATAACGTCCGTTAACGGCATCTTTGCTCCCTTACCACTCTTTAGTAAACATAACCCATAGTCTGAATTTGAGATATATTATTGTGGCAGGTGCAGGCCTGTGACCCACGGTGTCTGACATAGGCAGGCCAGCATGGCTAGCTTGACCTGTAAATGAGGCCTGTGGAGAGGCATATAGGATTGCACATCCCCCAACATGCTGCTATTGTAAGAAAGAACTCAGTAGAAATATTGAATTAGCTTAGATAAGCAGAATTGCAGAATTAAGAAATGGAAAAATACAGAAAAGATGTGTTTTAAAGTTACTGATAAGAAAGAGTACATTTGCAGAGAAGTATTGAGGAGTGCTGACAGATGAGTTACAGAACCTTGCTCTTCTGCACGCACAAATGGTCCCATAGCCTTGAAAGTGTGAAAGTAACAAGTTGATGAACTGACCATTGTAATTGGGACTAGAAGGGGGGCAGGCAGGTGTCATGCCTACAGAAGCCCACAGAAGGAACATAATTGGAGAAACTTATCAGTACCGGGACCAATAGAAGGGCTACGGGAGGTACGGGAGCGTACCGGGACCAATGAAATGTTTTTCTATACCTAGAATGGAACAGAAGTCTATAAAAGTTGTTGTAATGCTTGAAAACTTTGCTCAGCCATTTTGAAATTGCCTTGCTTGAGACTTGTGCACAAATAAATGACTTGGACCTTCTGAACAGACTCCTGGTATCATTGGTTTGTCTGCGCTTTGCTGCTACATATTCCTTGGTGCGTTGGCCGGGAAGTTGTGGAATCAAAGTGTATATAGGGCAATATACCACGACTTTCCGCCTCTATAGGCTTGGTCCTGCCGGGATCGCGCCCTTCCGACGAGGGCCGCTCCCTGGCGCCGCCGGTCCCTTGTATCGGAGGGAGCTGGTCGGACTTCGGCGGGTGCCGAGCCCGGTCGGAGCCAACGCCTCGAACCCGAGTGAGGGGAGTCCGAGGTCCAACTCATGCGCCTGCTTGGGAAGTTTTGAGGACCGGATCCGGTGAGTATAGTTTTGATTTTGGGTCTAGACAGAAATAGAAAGAGCAGTACTGCCATTGGAACTTGGAATTTGGAATTTGTAATCTCGAGATATTGGGAATTGGTAAGAGAGCCTGATCAACTCTCAAGGAAGAGCCGAGTAGACTGGCATGGGAATTCGCTAGGTGAAACCCTCATCCTTTTTGTAATTGTACTTGGAAAAGACTAGTCAGAACAGATAGAAACGAATGCATTCTGGGAATACGTTGCTAGCATGATTGTGTGTGAACGAAGTGTGATTGAGAGGTCTGGCAGCACGGACCAAGTGAAAGCTGACCCCTGATTAGCGCATTTCCTGACCCGGGCGACCGCGTTCAGGTCGCGAAAAGGGGGAAGCGATTGTCGTCTTGTCTTGTTATTTGTATTCCCTATACGTTTCCAGGGCCGTGAGGACCCCTTACCCACGGTCCGCCCACCTTTTCCCTTTTGTCTGTTGTTGCGCGCACACATCGAAATGGGAGGGGCGGAGTCTACTAGGAACACTCCATTAGAATGTATGATCGCACATTTTAAAGAGGGATATTCAGGAGATTATGGTATTAAAATGACAGCAGCCCGTTTGCAGATTTTGTGTACTAGGGAGTGGCCCGATCTAGACCCCGTCTGGCCCCGAGAGGGAACGTTCACCGTAGAGATTATCCAGTCAATACACCGTAGAGTGCGGGTAGCGCACCCCGATCAGTACCCCTATATAGATTCCTGGTTAAGTATTTGTGAAGATCCGCCCTCCTGGGCGCAGCGCTGTTATGAGGAACAGTGCAGAATAATGTTAGCTAAAACAGATTCTAGACAGAGAAAGGAACAGCCTAGAATGAAAGAGCAGGATAAGAAAGCCAAGAAGAAACCCATCTTGGCAGATCCCGATTCCCCGGAAGTAGTCCTCAGGCAGCCCCGAACCCCAGGTCCAGTAAGAATAGCCCGGCGGCGTCCTGCCCCAGCACCCCAGAGACCGCCGGAGCCGAGGCGAGACCCAATCCCTGACCTCCCTCCTCCTGGAGAAGAGGAAGAGAGAGAGTTAGCGGGAAGAGAAGAGGAGGATGTAAAAAGTGAGCCAGAAGCGGAATTAGAAGAAGAAGAAAGAGAGGATCCCCAGAAGAGGAAGAAGAGGAAAGTGTACAAATAATTGAGGAAGCTAGCGCCAGCACTAGCAAGCCAGTGAAAGAAAAACCCAAAGCAAAACCAGTTGAGAAAAAGACAGCAACTCCTGCAAAGACAACGACAATAGCCCTTAGATCCCAGACTCAAATGACGCCTAGGACAGCCAAACTGTTTCCCTTAAGGCAAGTCCCGGGAGTGCCCGTAAAGAATGATAATGATGAAGTGGTAGCGGGACCCCTAACTTATGTGTATATCCCGTTCTCTACAACGGATTTATTAAATTGGAGGTCGCATTATGCCTCCTATACTAGCAAGCCCCAGGAGCTGACAGAATTAGTAACTAGTATTATGGAAACTCACCAACCCACTTGGCCAGATTGCCGTCAGCTCCTGACCACCCTATTTACCACAGAGGAACGAGCGAGAATTAGAAAAGCAGCTATCGAATGGATGGCAGAAAACCCTGCAGCTCCAGCGCAGGGGCAGAATATAATAGATCGTAGAGAAGCAGCTCAGAGAGAATTCCCAAATGAAGACCCCCAATGGGATCCAAATACAGATGAAGGATCCACCGCCCTAGCCCGTTTTCGCCAAGGCTTTTTACAAGGCCTGCGAAGAGGAGGCCAAAAAGCTATGAACCTTTCCAAAGTAGCAGGAATTATCCAAGGAATAGATGAGAGCCCAGCAGATTATTATGAAAGATTAACTGAAGCTTATAGAATGTATACTCCCTATGATCCCGAGGCACCAGGAAGTTTATGCATGGTGAATTCTGCTTTTGTAAACCAGTCTCAACCAGACATTAGACGTAAATTACAGAAATTAGAAGGGTTTGCGGGCATGAATGCAACACAGTTATTGGAAGTCGCTCATAAAGTGTATGTGAATCGTGATACTGAAAGACAGAGAGAATGTGATAGAAAGATGAAGAAGAAAGCTGATTTTTTGGCTGCGGCCATAGTTGAAAAGAAAAGGGGAGGTGTCCCTAATCGAAGGAGCAGAGGAAGAGGGCGGGGTCAAGGCGGAGGCCGGACCCAGAGACTAGGCGTGAACCAATGCGCCTACTGCAAAGAGGAAGGACATTGGAGAGATACTTGCCCGCAACTCGAAGACGCCCAGCAAGATGACGAATACGATCATCAGTGGCGAGAAGAAAGACGAGGCCGTCCCCGAGGCCGAGGAGGAGCCAATCGAGAACAATTCCAGCGAGAGAGGGGAGGAGGAGCCATCCAAGCATTGGCCACGCAGGCCCATGAAGAGGATGACGTGGATTAGGACAGACCGGGCTCCAAGTTTGCTTTAGGTCTCCAGGAGCCTATGGTCGAAATACAAATAGGAGACCAATTTATGAACTTTATGGTTGATACTGGAGCAGAACATTCAGTAATAGACAAAAAGATAGCCCCATTCACCAAGAAAGCAGTCACCATTATAGGAGCAACTGGTGCCAAAGCCACAAAGTCTTTTCTACAAAACCGAATATGCAGTCTAGGAGGACAGCAAGTAACTCATCAATTCCTTTACATGCCCGAATGTCCAGTACCCCTACTGGGACGAGATATGCTAGCCAAGCTTCAAGCACAGATATCTTTCTCCGAACAAGGAGAAATGCAAATGACAGTGAATTCCCAAGCCAAACCAGCAGGAATAATGCTGCTGACAGTACCCCGAGAAGAAGAGTGGAGATACTACATTGATGATTCGATTCAAGATACCTATTTTGAACAAACTTTAAAGAACATTCATGCACCACTTGAAGTATGGGCAGAAGGCAGTCCCCCAGGCCTAGCCAAACATATAGCTCCAGTGATTGTAACCCTCAAGCCTAGTGCTACACCAGTGCACGTCAAACAGTACCCTCTCCCAAGAGCTGCAATTGAAGGCATTCATCGCCACCTACAGAGATTACTTGAGTATGGCCTACTGAAAGTATGTCAATCCCCATGGAACACCCCACTTTTGCCAGTAAAGAAACCTGAGACAGATGATTATCGCCCAGTGCAAGATTTGAGAAGAGTAAATGATGCAGTTGAAACTATACACCCAGTTGTACCCAATCCTTACACTCTACTAGGATTGATACCCGCTGAAGCTACCCATTTCACTGTACTGGATTTGAAAGATGCATTCTTTTGCATAAGATTAGCCCCTGTAAGCCAAATATTGTTTGCATTCGAATGGCAAGACCCCATCTCTGGAAGAGGGGGCCAACTCACCTGGACAAGATTACCCCAAGGATTCAAGAATTCACCTACCATCTTTAGTGCTGCACTAAACCAAGATCTTTCAAGCTATCCAGTAGCCCCGGGGAGGAGAGTACTTCTCCAGTATGTGGATGATCTGTTGATAGCTGCCATATCAGAAAAAGAATGTATACGAGCCACCCAAGATCTCTTGCAGTTACTAAATGAAGCTGGATATAAAGTTTCCAGAGCCAAAGCACAACTATGCCAAACAGAAGTGAAATACTTGGGTTTTCGTATTACCCAAGGAAGCAGAAGATTAGGCAGAGAAAGAAAAGAAGCAGTATGCAGAATTCCAACTCCAACAACCAGAAAGCAAGTCAGAGCCTTTCTGGGAGCGGCAGGATATTGCCGAATCTGGATACCCAACTTTGCCCAAATTGCCAAACCACTGTATGAAGCCACAAAAGGAGAAGAGAAGTCACCACTGGAGTGGGGACTTGAGCAGGATACAGCCTTCCAGAAGTTAAAAGAAGAATTGATGTCATCACCAGCACTTGGACTACCAGATGTCCACAAACCTTTCCACTTGTTTGTACATGAAGCACAGGGAAATGCCCTAGGCATGTTGACTCAGAAATTAGGAAATTGGGAACGACCTGTAGCCTACCTATCGAAACAATTGGACCCTGTGGCCAAAGGATGGCCACCCTGCTTGAGAGCAGTGGCGGCTACAGCACTATTAGTGAGTGAAGCAGACAAACTCACATTAGGACAGAACATACGAGTCACTGTGCCACATGCAGTCCTTGCCCTTATGGAACAGAAAGCAAATTATTGGCTCACCAATTCCCGAATGTTGAAGTACCAGAGCATGTTATGTGAAAACCCACAGATACAACTTGAAGTGAGCCATGCCTTGAACCCAGCTACCTTGATACCCATCAGTGAAGAACTCCCAGAACATGACTGTATCGAAGTCATGGAAACTGTGTTCTCTAGTCGACCTGACCTAACAGATGTGCCCATAGACAATCCCGACCAGATCTATTATGTTGATGGGAGCAGTCTCATCCTTGACGGACGACGCTGTGCCGGATATGCAGTCGTCACTCAACATGAAGTAGTTGAATCATCAGCTCTAGCCTCAGGCACATCAGCCCAGAAAGCCGAATTGATAGCACTCACCAGAGCATTGTTGTTAGGAGAAAAACTTGTGCTAAATGTATATACAGATTCCAAATATGCTTTCACTACCTTGCATGCCCATGGAGCTCTCTACAAAGAAAGAGGACTCATCACATCCGGAGGAAAATCAGTCAAATATGGTCCCGAGATATTGATGTTACTTGATGCAGTCTGGGCCCCAACACGTGTAGCTGTCATGCATTGTAGAGGACATCAAGCAGGAAAAGGAGAAGTTGCTCGAGGAAATAGATTCGCAGATGCCTCAACACGACAAGCAGCTATGACAGGACAAATTGCCCCACAAGCTATGCCAATGCAAGCAGCATTGTTTCCAGTACCTTTGAATCTATGGACCCCACGATATACCACCAAAGAATTAGATTACTATTGTGACAAAGAAAATGGAGTATTGAAAGATGGATGGATTGAGCTGCCACCAGAAGAAGGCAGTCAACCTCCGGGAAGAATAGTAATTCCTGAACTGTTAGGACCATCCTTTGTCAAAGCTTTTCATGAAGCCACCCACTATGGAAAGAGTGCTATGGAGAAAGCACTCAGACCACATTTCTACATCCCTCTGATGACAACTATATCAGCCTCAGTAGCACGACAATGTCAAACCTGTGCCAAGAATAATGCCAAGCAAGGCCTTATTACAGCACCCCGAGTTCAGTCAAGAGGTGTGACCCCCATGCACAACCTCCAAGTTGATTTCACCGAAATGCCAAAAGCTAATGGATACCATTACCTACTAGTATTAGTTTGTACTTTCTCTGGGTGGGTAGAAGCATTCCCAACCAGAACTGAGAAAGCCCGAGAAGTTACCAAAGCCTTAATGAGAGAGATTGTCCCCAGATTTGGAATTCCAGCAGTAATAGGGTCGGACAATGGACCCTCATTTGTCTCCCAAGTTACTCAGCAGTTAGCAAAAGCTTTGCAGATACAGTGGAAGCTCCACACTGCATACAGACCCCAGAGTTCAGGGAAAGTTGAGCGAATGAATCGTACATTGAAAGCCCAAATGTCTAAGCTTTGTCAGGAGACACACTTGAAATGGCCCCAAGTGCTCCCCATAGCTTTACTCAGAATACGCTCAGCCCCTGTAAAGTCAACAGGATTTTCCCCTTTTGAAGTTTTGTATGGTAAACCCCCACCAATAGTGCAGGGAGTCAAAGGAAATCTAGCCCAGATTGGTTCAGAAGTAACCAGACAAGAACTCCTAGCTCTTAGTTTTGTTCTGCAGACTCTCCATACGTGGATCCAAGACCAGTTGCCTATCAACTTGACGGAACCCTTGCATCCCTACCAGCCTGGAACTTCGGTGTGGATCAAAGATTGGAAGAAGAAGATACCGTTGGAACCCCATTGGAAGGGACCGTACACCGTCATCCTGTCTACCCCAACTGCAGTAAAGGTAGCCGAGATCGACGCCTGGATCCACCACAGCCGAGTCAAGCCCGCCGCCGATCCTGAACCAGAGCGGTGGACAGCAGAGCAGCACCCTGATGTACCCTTGCGAGTTACTTTGAGACGGCAACCAGCAGCATAGACACTTCATCACAAGTGCTTTGCAGTAGCCAAGTCTTTCGAAGAGGATTGCTGTTTTCCATGCAGCAACAGTTTTGTTTCAACGAACCCAATTTGTGTGTGTGATTTGACACACCACTTCGAGACTACATTGACTAAGCCAGACTTCACAAGCCAACTGAATTGCTAAGTTGGTTAATGTGTGCTGGACACCTTGAGGATCTTCAATCAACACTCAGCAACCGTTAAATTGCTTCATTAGCAAACGGGACGAAGAATAATAGACCGTCGTGATCAAGATCAGCAAGCTGAGGATTCAGAAGAACTCCAATCAACATCAACATGTATCTTTGCTTCTGCTTTGCCTTGGTTGCCTTCTTTGGAGGTTTTGAACAGACTTATGCTCTACCTCCATGCACTGCTTGCATTACTTCTACTAGAACTGGACTGAAAGTAACTCAGACTTTGCTTTACCATTCTTACTATACCTGCAAGGGAACAATAACTCGGTGTATCTATAACACCACTGAACTAAATGTTTGCACTCATGGCAAAATCAAAGCTTGCTATAATCTGCATCAGAATCCATCCTATTACACGTTGGAAATAAGATGGAAGGATGCAGATGGACCTATATTAGCTGCTACACCACCACTTAAGGACATTACTAAACCTGCTGTTTTGAATTTTGATGCATGTAATGCTATTAATAGAGATAGTCAGTCCACCTGTGGTACATGGGAGAAAGCGTATCGAAATGACCATAAGTATATGTGTCCGGAAGGTGCCACAAATTGGTGGAAGTGTACAGGTAAAACAGGATCAGGGTATAGTACTGCTACAGCGGCAGACTACTATTGCCCGTATTGGGAATGTGTTTTTTATGCTACCTGGAACACTGGTATAACTGATGAGAAAATAGATAAACGGATGGCTACTCTAACCAAGCCAACCACGAATGATAAATGTCAGAAAGATGCTTGTAACCCCTTACATTTGCGTGTACATAACCCTCATGCATGGAAACAAGGATATAAGTTTGGTTTACGTATTGCGGGAGGAGGAACAGATCCAGGGACCATTGTGTATGTTAGATTGAATACTCAAGCCCACAAGTCATCTAAATATCATATTCATAATACCTTTTATGAAGCTATGCATGTAAATAAGTTTGAGATCCCTCACCCCTCACAGAATTTGTTTTTAGAATTAGCTGGAGCAGTAGTATCTAGTCTTAAGATCACAGATTGTTATTTCTGTGGCGGAACCCAAATGGGAGACCAATGGCCCTGGGAAGCCCAAGAATTGAATTATTCCATGATTTACAATCAGACTGAATTACACAAGACAACCAGTGAATGGGTGTTAGCGCACTCAATCGTTGGACGTCTTTGCTTTGCCAGAACTGGACCCCAGTTCACCCAAAAGGTAGGACAGCTGGTCTGTCTTAGCCAGAAATACTATAATGCCACGACCAAGAAGGTGGCATGGTGGTCAGGAATCAGACATCCTGAACCTCCTAACCCATTAGCCAGATTTCCTGAACTTGCAGGTCTATGGACTAACCTTGCCAAAGTCCAAGCCTGGCAAGCCCCACCTGGCCTATATTGGATCTGTGGAAACCGAGCATATGCGCAACTCCCACCACAATGGGGAGGAGCATGTGTCTTAGGAACCATCAGACCTTCGTTCTTCCTGTTAAACACTGAACATGGAGAACAATTAGGATACCCTGTATATACTACCCACAAACACAAAGGAGCATCTAGACAGAAAAGAGAGGCCTTACAGATAGGCAAGTGGGAGAAATGGCAAGGTGATGATTGGCCACCAGAAAGAATTATTGAGTATTATGGACCTGCCACTTGGAATGATGATGGTATGTATGGTTATCGTACCCCAGTCTATATGATTAATCGTATTATTCGCTTACAAGCAGTAGTTGAAATAATAACCAATGAAACTAGTCATGCTCTCACGCTTTTAGCTAGACAAAGTACTCAAATGCGCACTGCCATATACCAGAATCGCTTAGCACTTGATTATTTACTAGCAGCTGAAGGAGGAGTATGTGGTAAACTGAATTTAACTAATTGCTGTTTGAAAATAGATGATAAAGGTCAAGTAGTTGAAGAAATTGCTAAAGATATGCAAAGACATGCTTATGTGCCAGTACAGACTTGGCACGCCTTGAAATTTCCTAATTGGTTTGCTAACCTTTTCTCTTGGCTGGGAGGATTTAAGACTTTCGTTATCTTAGTACTACTCCTTGTTGCTGTTGTCCTCTGCTTACCATGTTTAATCCCATGTTGTATGCGTTCCCTTCATAGTGCTATTGATGGTACAGTAGAGCGGAAGACCGCAACTAGAATAATGGCTTTATACAAAGCTAGCCCTAGCGGAACTAGTAAGAATCCTTTAATCAGGATGTGAATTTTCTGGAAAGTGATTTAATTCTCACACCTTATTAAGTAATAGGGTGAGATTAATCAAAGGGGGGAATGTGGCAGGTGCAGGCCTGTGACCCACGGTGTCTGACATAGGCAGGCCAGCATGGCTAGCTTGACCTGTAAATGAGGCCTGTGGAGAGGCATATAGGATTGCACATCCCCCAACATGCTGCTATTGTAAGAAAGAACTCAGTAGAAATATTGAATTAGCTTAGATAAGCAGAATTGCAGAATTAAGAAATGGAAAAATACAGAAAAGATGTGTTTTAAAGTTACTGATAAGAAAGAGTACATTTGCAGAGAAGTATTGAGGAGTGCTGACAGATGAGTTACAGAACCTTGCTCTTCTGCACGCACAAATGGTCCCATAGCCTTGAAAGTGTGAAAGTAACAAGTTGATGAACTGACCATTGTAATTGGGACTAGAAGGGGGGCAGGCAGGTGTCATGCCTACAGAAGCCCACAGAAGGAACATAATTGGAGAAACTTATCAGTACCGGGACCAATAGAAGGGCTACGGGAGGTACGGGAGCGTACCGGGACCAATGAAATGTTTTTCTATACCTAGAATGGAACAGAAGTCTATAAAAGTTGTTGTAATGCTTGAAAACTTTGCTCAGCCATTTTGAAATTGCCTTGCTTGAGACTTGTGCACAAATAAATGACTTGGACCTTCTGAACAGACTCCTGGTATCATTGGTTTGTCTGCGCTTTGCTGCTACATTATCATATTAACAATTTTCTGTAGTGGGGTTCTTGGTTTGTTATTTTGTGTAAAAGATTGCCTTGTGTTCTGAGAATGCAGTCACAGCTGTGAATGAAGGAATGTGTAGATGGGAGGAAAAGCTGTAGTACTCTTCTTGAGCAGTGGTGAACAACAGTTTCAGAGCATATACAAATGAGGTGAGATGGCGGTCAAAGTATGAGCAGTCACATCTGGATTCTTTTGCTTATATTGTAGTAATATCACTGCTCAAGCATGCTCAGTGCAGTTTGCCTGTGGTTTGTATAAGGGGCCAAAAAGAAGTAGTGAGACTTGTGCATAAGGAAAAGAAACAGCTGATGTATTCCCTGACTAAAATGCTTTATTGTACTCTCATTTTGCCCTATTCAGCTTCCCATGTAGCCTCTTGGCCAGCTTTGGATAGCAAGTATTTGTATTCACCTACCTGCTGGAACAGCTATTTGTCTTTGTCTTCTTTTCAACTTCAAATCAGGTGACTCAGCTACTAGATGTCACAAAACAGTTTGAGTTTTTCTTTTGCTATAAAATTCTAACTGTAGATGTATTCTGTAATGTCACATAAATTAATTTATCTAACTTCTCTAGAGGACCTTGGGTGCTTGCCAGCTGGATTAGTCTGGAGAAGCTGTTTTCTATGTTCAGCAGAATTTTAAAGTTTCCGAAGAGAACCATTGAATAAATGTAGCCACTGTACCATTTTTTTTAGCCTACATTTCCTTTCAGATACTGGAAAACTCACAGCAGAAAGTTTACCAAGTTGAAAACAGAGAGTAACTTTGGGGTCAATTCTAGTAAATTACCTTGGGCTTTATTAAGCCCTTATCATTTCATAACCACATGTGCAATAACATGAACAGTCATGTACAATAGATATGTTGCATTACTATTTGCATGTTGTCTTTGTTAACTGCAACATTGCTCGGATCATCCTGGTATGCCTGGATGCAGAATTCTGTAGGATACTGTTGCTGGCTGAGAATCAAGACCAGAATTGTCTTTTCAGAAAAAAGCAATTGCTGCTACATGTATCCACTGTCATATCCATAAACTATTGGCGTATCTGTAAAAAGAGGCTATAATGACCTGGGAAACTTCCATTCCGACCAATCAAAAGTTGGATGCAAGGAAGCCAGACATAGTGGTAAAATAGAAGAACACCAGAACGTCATTGATTATAGAGGTGTCGGTCCCAAGTGACTATTCTGTGAATCATGTTGAGAGGGAGAAAATCTTCAAGTGCCAAGAAATACAGTCAGAGATCAAGAAAATGTGGCAGAAAGATATTGAGTTGTTTCCTATCGTGTTGGGTGCCGCAGGTTGATTAAGAAGAATTTCCCAGCAAGAACTATGCCAAGCATTAGAGGTTAATTTGAGAGACTGGGATCATACTCCATATACCCTGGCTTAGAAGTGAGGTTCATGACTGACATGGTATGCGCAAAACTAACCAATTTGAGGAAATTGTCCCCCAAAAAAGAGTAATTTTATATAAGAACATAAGCTATGCCATACTGTGTCAGACTAAGGTCCATCAAGCCCAGTATCCTGTCTCCAACAGTGGCCTATCTAAGTCATACGTACCTAGCAGTTTCTCCAAAAGGCACAGGTTCCGCAATGCTTGTATTGGGTCAAGCATTGATATCCTGGGTCCCTTTTAATAATGGTTTACGGACCTTTCCTCCAAGAACTTGTCCAAACCTTTTTTAAAGCCAGCTACACTAACAGCTTTTACTACATCCTCCGGTAACAAATTCCCGAGTTTGATTACACGTTGAGTGCAAAAATATTTTCTCTTATTAGTCTTAAATAGGTTACTTTATCAGAGCAACTATGTCAAAGTTCCAAAAGGCATCTATGTTATGCCTATGTCAAAGGAACCAATCAAATACAGTAAATTAACTCAAAACCCTCCTTTAATAGAAAGATTTTTTATACAGTAAATTAGTAATGGACCTCAAAGCTCTGAGGGGGCATATTCAGCAGCAGTGGCTAGGCTAGTTAAAGCTCCAGTCACTGTTGTTTTAATGAAAAACAGATATTTAATGGTGGAACATGTCCAGTTCCACCCCTGAACCTCCAGAGTCACAGAACATCAACGCACAGTGATATTGACCCACTAACCAGATAGTACTAATCAGTTAAAGTTGGGACAGCCATTCACCTGTTCTAACTCTAATCGGGTAAGACATCCAGTTAGCAGCTGAATATTGCCAGTAACTGGATAATGGTTGTTACCACCCACGATCTGCCCACGGTTTTAATTGGGTATTTTTCCACTGTTTGTGGAGATATTCAGCAGCTGTAACTGGTTAGTGCCAATAAATATCAGGTTGACCACGTTTTAGCTATTTAGCAGGTCTCTTAACCAGCTAAAATGCTTTGAATATGCCCCCTTGAGATTATAGTGGCAGAAGATATTAAAATCTTCACACACTTTTAATGTCATCATTGGTCAAATATAATCAACATATCAATGTCCATATCAAATATATATGTCAAAATGCAAGAAAGCTCACATATATCCAACAGCATATTCAAAAACTCCAATATTAAAAGGTAATAAAAATAGTCCAAACATCTGTATGCCAGAATCCAACATAATGTTACATTTTGATATACATATCTGCATCAGGGAAAATACTCTCTTATGTAACTCTCATCAATTATCCTTCATTAGTTAAGAAAGTCTACACAGTTTCTGATGGAGGATTCCATATGGTTACCAATGTTCAACATTCTTCGGTGTCCTCCTTCAAGCATAAATAAAACATTGGCATCAGCATCTTTATAAATTCTGTAGGATATTGTTGCTGGCTGAGAATCAAGACCAGAATTGTCTTTTCAGAAAAAAGCAATTGCTACTACATGTATCCACTGTCATATCCATAAACCATTGGCGTATCCATAAAAAGAGATTATGATCACCTGGGATACTTCCATTCCAACCAACCCATTCAAGTGATGTACCCGTCCAATAGGTATTTAAATCAGTGTTGTCCATTCAATTTCTTGACTTAAATCTCCTGGGCCTATAGTAGTAGCAGTAAATATCCACAAATGTTTTTTATAGTTCAATGTTCATAGTCTCCAACATGCCAGTCCCTCTTAACCACATCAATTGCCAATGAATGTCTTCCACAAAATGTCCCTTATCTAGCCAGCCAATACAAAAAGAGTCACCGAGTGCAAACACTAAGGGGTATGTTTACCAAACGGCGGTAACGTAGCATTATCGCGCGATAACGTTACGTTTTGCGCGATAATGTCTTCGGCGGTGTTAAAGCACACAGAGGATGGAGAGAGGGCAGAGTAAAGGGATCAAGGGGCGTGTGGTGGGTGGAGAGAGGCCCCTGCAACACTAACGCTGTGAAAAAAAGGGCCAAAAATTAGTGCCAGTGAAAACCAGGCGTTAGAGGCACATTTGCAGGAGAGAGAAACCATTTCAGTCAGCAATGTACAGCAAAGATAGTGAGACCAAAAAAAGTGATAGTATTTATTTATTTTATTTTTATTTATTAGCAAGACTTGATATACCGCCTAAACCGAAGCGTCAGAGCGGTGTACAGTAATAAACAAGGGGGAGGCTACTAGAGAAGTACAGGAAGAAAGGAACGCCATTTAATTGACAGGAAAGCACTATTGAGACAAAGGAAGAAAAAAGGAAAGAAACAAAGTTGCACGACTAGACAGGCTGATCGCTGAGGGGGGAGGGCAGAGGGAAGGAAGAGGGGTAGTGTATAGCATTAGAATTGTCATGGGGGAGCTGGAAGGCCGAAAGCTTGAGTGAAAAGCTGAGTTTTAAGAAGAGCTTTAAAGCGAGGGAACAAAGGTTCGGTGCGGAGCAAATGAGGGAGAGAATTCCATAGGGCAGGGCTCAGGAAAAATAATGCAGAGTGATGGGTGAGTTCAAGATGTGCCTGGGACGGAGAAGGAAGAAAAAGGCGATTGCTGTGGGAGGATCGGAAGAGGCGAGGGACAGGCTGGTGGTAGATGAGATCAGACAAATACCGAGGAGTACCCGTGTGAAGAACTTTGTGGATAGTGATAAGGTACTTGTAAATGAATCTGAATTTAACAGGAAGCCAATGAAGAGAGAGAAAGCAAGGAGTGACATGGTCAAAAGGGGAAGAGTAAGTGACTAGACGGGCGGTGGTGTTTTGGATGAGTTGAAGTCGACAGAGCTGGTAGGAGGCATACATGTGCAGCAACCAAATATGCAAAGACCATATAAAATGACCAGAACCATAAGTGAAATCCAAAACATCAAGCTGGTCAAGAGAACAATATTGAAGAAGGGTAATCAACTCCACCTATAAAGAATAAAAAGTAGGATCGCAATTCAGAAAGGGTCAAGTCACATTCCCCCTACAAAGTGAATGTTCCAACACTGAAATAGTGTTGACGAGGGTGTTCTGTGGTGTCTATTGGGCAGTCTGCTTTTGTGGCAATCACATGTGCAGCAACAGCAGAGTGGCCACCTAGGAAAGGGCACTATGGTGATGGTGGAAATGGAGTACAGGGGGCTGCAGGCGGCACATGCAGTGGGCCAGCTGGGGGACAGTGCGGACTAGGCAGATGCCTAGGTGGTACATAGGAATGGAGAAACTGAAAAGCAGCAAGACAGCAACCGACCAGGGTCCAACTTGGCCACGAGTGTGTGTCCCACAGTGTCCCAGGGGACAGTACCCAGCAGGTACCCCCAAGGGCACATAACATTGGCAGGCGGTGCCGGGGGGAAGTGCGGATGTCCATGTAGGCAACCCTACACCAGACCCCACACCATAGGCAGCCGCCTAGCTGCACATTGGATGGCATGGGACTGAGCACCACTGGCATAAGGGCATGTCAGCATGGTGGGTGGAGGGGTGCCGGTGGTGGAGGGGGCAGTGGCAGCTGCCCACAGCAGAGCAAGGCCAAGCCCTGTTTAGGTGGGTGGCGTGCAGTGCAACAGATAAGGTCTGTCTGAAGAACAGTCATGGGATCCGCAGGGAACAGCCATCCTCTGTGGCAACAGTTTGGTGCACTATACACAGCAAGTGTACTCAAAGGCAGAAGGTCACAGGCTCAAATCCCAGCTGGGGCTCCTGCAGACCATGTCCCAATATTTTACCCTACAGAGCACATACTCCATAAACATGTCCACTTCCTAGAGCAGAGGTTCCGAACTCCAGTCCTGGAGGGACAAACACCATTCAGGTTGTCAGGATGTCCCTAATAAATATATATGAGATGCATTTACATGCACTGCCCCCATTGTATGCAAATGTATTCCATGCATATTGTCATGGTGGCAGCCCCTAGTGGCCAAGGGCGGTAAGGGCATGCTCCACGATGTATTTATTTTCAAGGAGCGCGATGTAATGTAAGGCCAAAAATGGAGTTTGGTTTTATCTATTTTCAGCTCCTTGGGTGTACATAATTATTCAGCCAAGAGTGTAGGGAAACAAGGCTTTTATTTCCTGTCTGTGCAAGGGTTCAATTAAGACAGTGGAAATCAAAGAATGTCCTTTGTTTGAAAAGGTTTCAGTAATAAACAGGTGGACTAACTGTTAGTAGCTTCACAATTAGTACCAAGGAAAATGGAGGAATTCAGTTCATTCCAAACAAAACCAATTAAACAAGTTTTCTTCTTATTTACACGGTGGCAATAGACTCTAGGCTAGTAGCCATACACAACCCACAATCCATATCTTCTTCCTGAGGCATGGGAATAGCATTTATATCTTCTACGTCCATAGATTCTGCCTCACTACTTTCCCCCGTGGAGTAAATACTGTCTCTGGCTGTCACAGCTTTACATGGACTGTCTCCACTGACCTGCCTCCAATAAGACTGGGTTTTAAGTTCTCTTGGTAATTCTTGAAACCACTCTGGTTTCTTCCTTCTTCTTACAAAGGGAGTATTTGCTTTAGCAGTGCTTCTAGGAGTTAAGCATTCTTTAGCAGGAATAAAGCTTTCATACCTTGAGTTTCTGTAGCTGGACTCCCTGGAACCTTCTCTCCCAAGAACGTCTCTTTTGCAACAGTTTTTCTGCCAGTAGCTTCTGGGCAGTGCTGTGCTTCCTGGCAACTTAGCAAAACCTGGTATGGATTCAGCTCTATGCTTCAGTGGTAAAGTAGTTTGCTAAAAACTCCTTTTCCTCGAGTACCTGGTAAAACCTATCCAGCAGGTTCCAGTGACTGCAGGTCTTCCTCCAAACCTGGTTCTCTGGTTCTCTGGATACGTCTCTCAGCTTTGGACTCAGGAACGTTGCTTGAACAAGGAGTGGCACACTCTCCAGCCTGACTGCTTTCCCCAGCAGACTCCCTCTGAACAGCTGCTCTGGTAGCTTGACCCCTCTGAACTCCACCTTTGTGAATTCCGTTCCCTTGGGCTTGCTGAAGGAGGATTCCTTCCTTCAGGTCTCTCCTTCTTTCCTTAGCCGTGCTCCTTGTTCCTTCTCCAAGTCCTTCTGCTCCTTGTTCTGCTGCTTCCCTTTCTGCAGCCGTGCTCCTTACTGCTTGGCTTTTTCTCTCCCACTCTGCTTTGCTAGAATTAAACTTCTGCTTATAAAGGGATCTTCTCTTAGAATCTCCCAGGCTCATTCCCAGGTGCAACTGGTTAGATCTCCTAGTCTCATTAGCTTTTGTATGATCACTCCTGCCCCCTCTAGCTGTGCTTTGAGGTAATTGCACATCTAGATCTCTGTGAGAAACAGGGTTTCTTTTCAACTTTGCATCTTTATTAGTACCAGCCTCATGACACATCCCCCCTCTTAAAATATTACGGGCTGAATATTTATCACTATTACAGCACGTAATCCTAGACCTCTTCTGAGCTGACGTAAACAAACCAGCCTTTCGTGCCAGAGTCGAAGAACATTTATGTGGTACACTTGTTCATGTACCTTTGCGTCCCATATTAGATAGGATGCTGGACCAAGTGGTTTGACCACCATGTAAGGTCCTTTCCATCGGGCTTCAAACTTTGGAGTGGGGCCTGATACCAAGACTATTACCTTCTCACCCGCCGTTAGACGTCGGGGCTTGGTATCTCTGTCATAGTACTGTTTTTGCTTTTTCTGACTGTCCTTCAGCTTTTCTTCAGCAAAACGTGAGGTCCATTTTAACCGGCTTCTTAAACTTCTCAAAAATTGCGGTATCCCTACTTCATTTTGTACAGGTTCCACCCATTGTTCTCTCAGGATATCGAGAACTCCTCTGGGCAATCTCCCATACATCAGTTCATAAGGCGACGTGCCTAATGAAACCTGTGTTCTTTCTCTGCATGCGTACAATATAAATGGGAGCATCGTGTCCCACTCTGCCATTTCTCCATCTAGTGCCCGTCGCATCATCTGCTTGATAGTTTGGTTCATTCTCTCCACCAAATCATTGCATTGGGTGTGATATGCGGCGGTTTTGAGATGCCTGATGCCAAAGGCGTCCCACACCTGGGCTAAGTATTTGGACATGAAGTTCGTGCCTCTGTCTGTCAAAACTTCTTGAGGGAATCCAACCTCACAAAATAGCTTTATAACCTCCATGGCGATGGACTTCGCTGATATATTCCTCAAGGGCACCGCCCATGGGAAACGTGTTGCCTGGTCCATGATGACCAATATATATTGGAAACCTCTAGGCGTTTTTATGAGGGGTCCGACTATGTCCATGGCTAGTCTTCTGACAGGATCGGTTATTACTGGCATCGGCAGTAATGGCATCCCAGGTGGTCTTATGGAGGTCACCCGTTGGCAGGAGGCGCAGGACTCACAAAAACATGAGACCTCCTTAAAAACTCCTGGCCAATAGAACCTGGCCAGTATCTGGTCAAGGGTCCCTTGTACCCCTTTGTGACCGCTCACTGGGTGATCATGGGCTAACCTCAGCACTGCAGATTTGAAAGTATTTGGGACTACCAGCTGTTTTCGGACATCTTTAGTCCGTGGGTCTATACTCTCCCTGTATAGCACCCCTTCTTCTTTTATAAACCTTGGGAAAATATTTCTCTTTGTTTGAGTGTGCTCAAATGCGCGTGCTAGTGCAGGGTCATCTCGTTGCTCACCGGCACAGGAAGGGAACTTCTCCACGAGTTCCGCGGAAATCCAGGGCAGTTCCTCGCCTGCTTCCAAGTCAGCTCTGCCTTGCGAGCATCCCTTTCTTTCTTTGCGCTTTTCAGCTTTTGTCTTTCTATCCCTCTCTGAAGGGGCATTTACCAAATCCTCATGAGATGGAAGGTCATCTAAACTTTCTTCGTTTGAACATGAGGGTTCCTCCAAAGCATTCGTCTGGGTGCGGGTGGAGACGAAAACTTCTCTGGGGTTTAGACCCTCCTCTAGGCATCTTTCAAACTGTGGCCAGTCTCTACCTAAGACTAACTCTTTAGGCAATTGGGGCACTACAGCTATCAACATTCTCTTCTCTATTCCTAAACCTCTTACAAGTAAGTTATACACAGGATAAAAGGTGGCAGCGCCATGCACACATTTTATCTTGACTCTGCCCTCTGGTTGATCTGGGGCGGATGCAGCTTGCTCTTTGATAACAGACCAGAGCTTGCGTGAAATCATCGTCTGGTCCGCGCCAGAGTCAAGAAGAGCTTTGGCAGCTACTCCTTGTACAGTTACATCAAGTACAAATTCTTCAGACAACATTTCTCTGTTCTCCCCCATGAGAGCAGTACGTACTTGGCACTCACTCACAATATGTCCCATTTTCCCACAGCCAAAACTTCTCCTAGAGTGACGTTTCTCTATATTCTTAACATTTTTCGTGCTTTGCGTTTTAAATTGTGAGAGACTTCCTGATGCCTGCTTGAATGTCGCTATTGCCATCTTTGCACCTTCCCCAGTATGCTGGGTGGCTAATTCAGCCTCAAAATACCTTTCAGTTAAGGAAATAGCCTCCGCAGTAGTGCGAAAATTCTGAAGGATAAGGAAGCTCTGTATACTACTAGGTACTGCAGTCATGAACTGCTCAAGGATTATCATATCCATCAGCGTTTCAATGGTTTTTTCACTAGGCCTTAGCCACTTCTCGGCTAAGCTCTTCAGCCTGTGACCTAATGTTTTTGGCGTTTCACCTATTTCAAGGTGTGCCGCACGTAGCTTATGATTATAGACGAGAGGAGTTAGACCCAGGCGATCCCTGATGACCTTCGTTACCTCGCTATAATTGTTCGCTAACGAAGCGGGCATTGCCCTATAGGCTGACAGTGCCTCTCCTGTGAGGGAAACTGCCAATCTAATGGACCACTGCTCTTCCGGCCAAGCTACGGAATGAGCTATTCTCTCAAAAGAGTCCAGGAAGTCATCCACGTCATCATTTACCCCTAACTTCCCCAAAGTTAGCGAGTCATAGGACCCTAGTCCTACCGGACAGTTGCCCAGCCTGAGCGCTGCTTTGGATGTCCAGCGGCTGCTTCCTGTGCCTTGTTCTGATGGTCTAGCCAGGTTTCCAGCATCTGCAAGACTGGCTTCTGCTGTTCCTGCATGGCCAGGATTGCATTCTGCTGTGCCTGCGCAGCCAGTTCGCCTTGCTTGCTGAATTGCATAGCCATCCAGTTGAACATCTCTCGCTGATCCATGGTGGAGAGTTTTCCTAGGAAACAAAGACAAACAAGAAAACCCAAGTGCGGCTGTACCAGAATCAGCCCTACACTAGTTTCTTTTTCTTTTTAATTTCCCCTTTACTTTAACTTGTATCCAAATCAAGTCATGCCCTTCTACCGTTTACCTGGAAGAAGTGTTGACTCCAACTTTCAGCAAGGGTGGTGCTGCACTGCGTTGTAGCACTCTGCCACTGTAGTCAGCAACCTCGCCTTCCCTTCCGAATTTCCTTTGAGTCCGGTCCGCGTTTTTCCTCCGATCCGGGTTTTCTTTTCCTCCGGTCTGGGTTTTCCTCTCCGATCCGGGTTTTCCTTTTTTTTTTTTTTCAGCTTAGTACTGGCAATTTTTCTTTTCTTTTCCAGTATGTCTTAGGTTGATAACCAAATCCAAACAACTATGCCATTATGTCATGGTGGCAGCCCCTAGTGGCCAAGGGCGGTAAGGGCATGCTCCACGATATATTTATTTTCAAGGAGCGTGGTGTAATGTAAGGCCAAAAATGGAGTTTGGTCTTATCTATTTTCAGCTCCTTGGGTGTACATAATAATTCAGCCAAGAGTGTAGGGAAACAAGGCTTTTATTTCCCGTCTGTGCAAGGGTTCAATTAAGACAGTGGAAATCAAAGAATGTCCTTTGTTTGAAAAGGTTCCAGTAATAAACAGGTGGACTAACTGTTAGTAGCTTCACAATTAGTACCAAGGAAAATGGAGGAATTCAGTTCATTCCAAACAAAACCAATTAAACAAGTTTTCTTCTTATTTACACGGTGGCAATAGACTCTAGGCAGGTAGCCATACACAACCCACAATCCATATCTTCTTCCTGAGGCATGGGAATAGCATTTATATCTTCTACGTCCATAGATTCTGCCTCACTACTTTCCCCCGTGGAGTAAATACTGTCCCTGGCTTTCACAGCTTTACATGGACTGTCTCCACTGACCTGCCTCCAATAAGACTGGGTTTTAAGTTCTCTTGGTAATTCTTGAAACCACTCTGGTTTCTTCCTTCTTCTTACAAAGGGATTATTTGCTTTAGCAGTGCTTCTAGGAGTTAAGCATTCTTTAGCAGGAATAAAGCTTTCATACCTTGAGTTTCTGTAGCTGGACTCCCTGGAACCTTCTCTCCCAAGAACGTCTCTTTTGCAACAGTTTTTCTGCCAGTAGCTTCTGGGCAGTGCTGTGCTTCCTGGCAGCTTAGCAAAACCTGGTATGGATTCAGCTCTATGCTTCAGTGGTAAAGTAGCTTTGCTAAAAACTCCTTTCCCTTGAGTACCTGGTAAAACTTGTCCAGCAGGTTCCATTGACTGCAGGTCTTCCTCCAAACCTGGTTCTCTGGATACGTCTCTCAGCTTTGGACTCAGGAACGTTGCTTGAGCAGGGAGTGGCACACTCTCCAGCCTGACTGCTTTCCCCAGCAGACTCCCTCTGAACAGCTACTCTGGTAGCTTGACACCTCTGAACTCCACCTTTGTGAATTCCGTTCCCTTGGGCTTGCTGAAGGAGGATTCCTTCCTTCAGGTCTCTCCTTCTTTCCTTAGCCGTGCTCCTTGTTCCTTCTCCAAGTCCTTCTGCTCCTTGTTCTGCTGCTTCCCTTTCTGCAGCCGTGCTCCTTACTGCTTGGCTTTTTCTCTCCCACTCTGCTTTGCTAGAATTAAACTTCTGCTTATAAAGGGATCTTTTCTTTGAATCTCCCGGGCTCATTCCCAGGTGCAACTGGTTAGATCTCCTAGTCTCATTAGCTTCTGTATGATCACTCCTGCACCCTCTAGCTGTGCTTTGAGGTAATTGCACATCTAGATCTCTGTGAGAAACAGTGTTTCTTTTCAACTTTGCATCTTTATTAGTACCAGCCTCATGACAATATTCATTAGGGACAGCCAAGAAACCGGAATCGTGTTTGACCCACCAGGACTGGAGTCTGGAACCTCTGCCCCAGAGCATCGGCCAACAGAGGCACAAACACCCACACCCATGGGCATCACTATCCAAAGCCTCATGGAGAGGCAGGCTGTTGGGCCCTGCATGGAGCAGCAGCCACCACTACTTGAACCTGTATACTTTAACTGTCATGCTGCTATATCATGGTTGTAACCTGCTGTTTTCCTTCCCTCTTGTCTCGTCTATTCCTTTAACTATCACTGTATCTCTTACTCTGTTCTATCTTATAAATGGCGTTCTTTTCATATTTTCTATAATATTTATATTGTATTGTAAACCGCTCTGATGCTTCGGCCTGAGAGGTATATCAAATGTAATAAAACAAACATTAAACAAACCTTAGCAATGCCGTCATAAACATGGAAGCACATTCCATATATATATCAAATGGTTGCTATGCTTAATGTCAGATCACAAATCCATAGTTAAACCAATTTGTTAAAAGAGATTCATCATAGCAACCTTTCGATATATGTGGAGTGTACTTCCAGATATGTTTACGACAGTGGTTACCACCCCGGAGAGTGACCCTAACTGTATTGCATTCCTTCGCACTGCCTGCACTGTGCCCAGGGCTGGCAACCACCTCTATCTTTGCACAATGCAGAAATAGGTGTGGGAGTGTGTATATGTCTATCCAGTGTTTTGTGGCTGTGTATTCCTTACTTAGCCCACAATGCTTGCACAGTTTCCAGCGTTAGCCTGCCAATGTGCATAATTAGGGGCAACGTATTGTGGGTATGGCCCGGACAGGGCGGAATGGGCAGGATACAGCTGCACAGGGCATAGGGCAATGGCTGGGATATTGTAGTGCACGACCACCACCTGCAAGGACAATGTGGCCACAGTATGTCATGCTGGGAGGTCACTCTCACTCTGACTGAGCAGTGACCATGGCATTTCTAGGTTCCCACATAGTGCTATACAGCATTAATGCCAAGTGATGTTTGTGGGTTCCCATTTCTGGGGTCAAATCACTGACAAACCTGCTTGGTGTTTGTGCCAAATTCTATGTTTGGGTGCACATTGTTCCTGTAGGAACATTCGCTATGTATTTAGAAACATAGAAATATGACAACAGAAAAAGACCACATGGCCTATCTAGTCTGTCCTTCCATAACAACTACAACAATCCCCTGTTTACCTTTAGAACAGAAACACAGAAATATGACAACAGCCTATTTGCAGTTAGCATGTGTATGGCTGCAACACCCTGCAGGGTGCAGCAGGTGCACACTGACTGCCCTCTGCTGGTGATTGTCAGATCATAATGGGGGGGCAGCTGAGCTGACCAGACACACACCCTGTCCCATCTGCATCAGCTGTCTGTTCACCAGCAGGGCTGGGGTTGCTGGTCCCACAGTCCATCATCATGTATCTCCACTGCCCCCATTAGAAACAGTGAGTGTGCAGGTCTGTTGGGGGAAGATCATGTCCCCCACCCTGACCCAGAGAGGGTGGTTTGCTGCATCCATTATCATCATGTGCAACCTGATACACCCCTGCTCCTGAAACAAGTGACCATGGCAAGCACACTGGATATGCACTATGTTGGGTGCACCATGGTCCACAAGGGCCAGACATGACTGGCAAACACAAATGGACACAGAAAACTCTTAGGGGTGTCTGCAACAAATACCTGTCACACACTGGCACTGATGGAAACCTGCAGCAAAGTCTACCTCACCCAATGCGGGTATTGCGGACCTGGTACAGGCCACCCCACCTCACCCTCAGGGTGAGCACGGAGCACGCACAATGGCATGGCCTGTAGGTATGCTGTGGTCCAACTAAGAGCAAACAGTCACGTCAGAAACAGTCCACAGTGGAGGAACGTGATGTATCCAAGGAAAGAACAAATTAATCATATAATATTGAAAAAGAGGCTTTTATTTACAATACCAATGGATGATGCCCACCCGACACAGGCCGTGTTTCATTTAATAAAACTTCATCAGGGGTACAGGGCAACTCATTGGTCAAAACTGTAAATGTCTCCTCTTTAACACAATTTTTCCAAGCCTAACAGGGCTGCACAAATCGCGGCACTGAAAACGTGAAACTACGTGTTACACCCAGCGTTGCATCGCATAGCTTAACTTGAGCCATGCGATGCAACGCTGGGTGTAACACGTAGTTGTGTTAAAGAGGAGACATTTACAGTTTTGACCAATGAGTTGCCCTGTACCCCTGATGAAGTTTTATTAAACGAAACACGGCCTGTGTCGGGTGGGCATCATCCATTGGTATTGTAAATAAAAGCCTCTTTTTCAATATTATATGATTAATTTGTTCTTTCCTTGGATACATCACGTTCCTCCACTGTGGACTGTAGGTATGCTGTGCCAGTAACACACACGGTCATTCCCCCCTACCAAGCTGATGTGCTGTAGAGGTGCATACCCCATCTGGTGAGCAGATGTAGATTGCTGTTCTGCATGTGAAGTGATTTATGGGTACTGTTGGTTCTATCCTATCCTGGTAACCATAGCAGGCAGTTTGTTCGGTGGCCTGCACTCTTTCTGTAGCCAGCCATTGGTATGATAAAATAAGCCATGGAGGTATAGCCTACTGGTTAGTACACTGGCATTGGCCTGTGGAGACAGCGGTAACTACTACTACTAAGCATTTAGATAGCGCTACCAGGTGCATGCAGTGCTGTACAAAGAGAAAACACACAAGAGACAGTCCCTGCTCAAAGGAGCTTACAATCTAATAAAGACAAAACAAGAAAAGGAGAAGGAGAAGATAAGAACAAGGGCAAAGAGAGGAGAGCAGTAGAAACAAGACAAAGGAAAGAGGTAAGAACAAGAAGAAGTAGAATAGGTAAAATAAAAGAGGGGAAGGAAGGAGAACAGATAACTCAAGAACCAAAGGCAGAGGCAAAAAGATGAGTTTTTAACTTAAGTTTGAAGGGGACAAAGAAGATACCTGACGTATAGACAAAGGAAGTTTATTCCAGGCATAAGGTGCAGCAAGGTGAAAAGAGCGGAATCTGGAGTTGGCAATAGAGGAGAAGGGCATAGCAAGAAGCAGTTGACAAGAAGAACAAAGCTCATGAGGGGGGAAGTAAGGAGAAATGAGAGAAGAAAGGTACCGAGGAGCCGCAGAGTGGATGCACTTATAGGTCAAAAGGAGAAGTTTAAAGTGAATGCAGAAGCAGATAGGGAGCCAGTGAAGAGCTTTGAGGAGAGGAGTGATATGGGCAAAACAAGGCTGATGGAAAATCAAACGTGCAGCGGAGTGCTGAATAGACTGAAGGGGAGAGAGATGAGTCTGAGGGAGACCAGCAAGGAGCAGGTTACAGTAATCAAGACAGGAGGTGATTAGGGAATGGATGAGGGTTTTAGTAGTGAGTTAGAGTAGTTACTCACCTGTAACAGGTGTTCTCCAGGAGCAGCAGGAATCAGTCCTCACATATGGGTGTCATCGACGCCGATGAAGCCCCAGCGGATCATTTCCCCAGCTTTCTATGAAAGCCTTTGGGAATGCAGGCATACATGCGCGGTTCCCTTCCCGCCTAAAGGTGCCATCTTACCTCAGTCAAATGACATAGCTAAGAACAGCACACAAAAATGAAAAATAAACTATGTACAACTGCAACCCCCAGGGAAGGAGGGAGGGTTGTGAGGACTGATTCCTGCTGCTACTGGAGAACACCTGTTACAGGTGAGTAACTACTCTTTCTCCAGGACCAAGCAGGAAGTCAGTCCTCACATATGGGTGACTCCCTAGCTCTGGGCTACCAGGAACCCAGGCTGAACAAGAGAACTACCTCTAGTCTCAGCAGCAAAGAAAGGCTTTTCACTGACACAACCTCCACCGGTAGCCCAACAGAGGGCAGGAGGGCAGGAGTTGCCTAAACCTCAAAGAGATTCCGGAGTACTGCCTGGCCAAAAGCACTGTCCCTACGGGACTCCCTCTCCAGACAGTAATGGGCCGCAAAAGTCTGGCTTGAAGACCAAGTTGTAGCCCTGCAGATGTCTACCAAGGGCACAGAGCGGAGATGAGCCACTGAGGCAGCCATTGCCCTGACACGGTGGGCCATAACCCGACCCTGCAAAGGGCGGTCAGCTGCCCTGTAAGCCCAGGTGATACAGTCAGCTACCCAGATGGACAAGGTATGCTTGGACACAGCCAACCCCAACCTATTAGGGTCAAAGGATACGAAGAGCTGAGTAGCCCTTCTATGCCCCTGCGTACGGTCAAGGTAGAAGGATAAGGCCCTCCTACAGTCCAGGGTATGCAGAACTGCTTCAGCCTGGCTTGCATGAGGCCTAAGGAAGAATGTTGGAAGAACCACCTCCTGGTTAAGGTGGAAGGAGGAGACAACCTTGGGGAGGAACTTTGGATGAGTCCTAAGGACTACCCTGTTCCCATAGAAGCGAGTGTAAGTCCTATCACAGACCAGGGCCTGAAGCTCACTAACTCGCCTGGCCGAGGTAAGGGCCACTAGGAAGAGTGTCTTCTAGGACAGGAAGCGTAGAGGGCAAGTAGTCATCGGCTCAAAAGGTGGGCAAGTCAGTTGCTGCAAGACCACATTCAACTCCCACTCAGGAGCAGGAGGACGGATTGGAGGCTTGAGCAGAAGCAAGCCTCTGAGAAAGCGGGACCCCAAGGGGTGAACCGACAGAGAATGTCCTTCCACTAGTGAGTGGTGGGCTGCTAGAGCTGAGAGGTGGACCCGAACAGAATTGGACTTAAGTCCCTGATTGGATAAGTGCAACAGATACTGAAGTACCACAGGGACAGTACAGGAGAAGGGATCTTCTGTACGTAGCTGACACCACACAGAAAACCTCTTCCATTTGAGAGCATAGGTTTTCCTTGTGGACTGTTTCCTAGAGGCTAGGACAACCTCCTCAACTTCCTGAGGTAGGCCCCAGGGAGCCAAAACTACCCTTGCAGCCTTCAAGCCATCAAATTGAGAGCTTTGAGGTTGGGGTGCAGAAGAGACCCCTAATCCTGAGACAGAAGGTCGGATTGCAACCCTAGAGGCAGTGGGGGATCCACTGCCAGCTGAAGCAAAAGTGGAAACCAAGGCTGTCTCGGCCACCTGGGAGCCACCAGCAGGACAGAGGCCTTGTCCTGGAGAATCTTGAACAGAGTCCGGGCCACCAGAGGCATGGGAGGAAATGCATAAAGGAGGCCCTGGGACCATGGAATGAGAAAAGCATCTGCTGCTATCCGCAGAGGATACGGTTGCCTGGAGCAGAACTTTGTCAGTTGCTTGTTCAGTGGACTGGCAAAGAGATCTATCAAAGGGAGACCCCATTTCAGGAAGATCTTCTGAACTACTGAAGGATGCAGCTGCCACTCGTGGGGCTGCAAAATTCTGCTCAACCGGTCAGCCAGCTAGTTCTCCTGGCCTGGAAGGTACACCGCCCTGAGGATCATGTTGTGCCTGAGGGCAAATGAACAAAGGTCCTGAGCCTCCCGACAAAGGAGCCTGGATCCAGTTCCGCCCTGTTTGTTTACATAAAACATGGCTACCTGATTGTCTGTCTGAATCAGGACAGATTGATGAGCCAGGGCAGGAGAGAAAGCTTTGAGAGCTAAGCGAATAACCCTGAGTTCTAGGAGATTGATCTGTTGAGCAGCCTCCCAAGGAGACCACAGGCCCTGGGTGCATTTGTTGAGACAATGAGCTCCCCAGCCCTGTAGGGAGGTGTCTGTGGTCAGTACCACTGTGTACCCTGGAACTTGAAAGGGCATCCCCTTCAGTAGATTGGGTGGGTGCAGCCACCAGATGAGGGAGTCCAGAAATGGTCTGGACACCCTTATTCTGTCTCTGAGGCTGCCTGTGGCTTGTGACCACTGATTCCGAAGGGACCACTGTGCAGGCCGCATATGGAGCCTTGCATTGGGGGTTACATGAACTGTTGAAGCCATGTGGCCAAGCAGCCTCAGGCAGAGTCTGGCGGAGACTAGTGACTTGCTGAGAAATTGGTTTGCCAAGCTGATGAGTTGTTGGGCTCTGTCGTCTGGCAAGAAAGCCTTTGCCAGCAGAGAGTCCAGCCTGGCCCCTATGAACTCCAAGTTCTGGGAGGGGAGCAAAGCGGACTTTGCGAAGTTTATTACAAAACCCAGGCTTTGAAGAAGAGCAATAGTTTTGAGGGTGGCTTGTCTCGCCTCCTGGCACGTTGGACCCCTGATGAGCCAGTCATCCAGATAGGGGAAGACAAAGATTCCCTGATTTCTCAGGTAGGCCGCCACCACTGCCAGGCATTTGGTAAAGACCCTGGGAGCGGAGGTGAGGCCAAAAGGCAGGACTCTGTACTGATAATGGTTTCCTCCCACAATGAACCTGAGGTACTTTCTGTGGTCTGGATGAATGAGGATGTGAGTGTACGCATCCTTTAGATCTAAGGAGCATAGCCAATCTCCCTGCTGGAGGTAGGGCAGAAGTGTTCCAAGAGTAAGCATCTTGAACTTTTCCTTCTCCAGGAACTTGTTGAGGTTCCTGAGGTCCAGAATAGGTCGAAGGCCACCGGTTCTTTTGGGCACCAGGAAATACCTGGAGTAGAACCCCTGACCTTGCAAGTGGGGAGGAACAGGCTCCACTGCCCTGTCCACCAACAGACCTTGAAGCTCTTGGAGGAGAAGATCTGTGTGCAGGGGAGGCCTTGGAGGCTCCCCTGGAAAGTATGGCAGAGGCAGTTGGTGAAAATGAAGAGCATAGCCTCGGTGGACTATGTCCAGCACCCAACTGTCCCCAGTGATGTGGGGCCACTGGTGGGCAAAGAGGGCGAGGCGACCTCCTGTGCAGGGTTGGGAGAGCAGGGACTGAGAGGCTACGCTCAAGGAGTCAAAACCCCCACCCTGCTGAGTGGGAGCAGGGGCCGGAGGCTTGGGGGTCCTCTGCCTACGGAGCCCATTACCCTGCCCCTTGGCTTGCTGACTCTGGGGTGCAGCTTGGGCAGCCTGATACTGAGGGTACTGTTTGTAGGCAGTGCCCTTCCTCGGGTAAAAGGGCTTCTTACCCGAGGCCTTATTCTTGTGAGAAGGGGCAGAGGTCTTTCTGGACAGCCTTGTCCTTGTAAGGTGCTCAGTCTCGAGCTGTGCGGCCTTCTCGGCCATGGGCTTACCAAAAAGGTTCTCACCTTGGCAAGGGACATCGACCAACTTGTCCTGAACCCATGGCTCGAGGTCCGATGACTGCAGCCATGCCTGGCGTCGAGCCGCGATGCCGGCTGCCGCAACTCGGTCCGAAGCCTCGAAGCCATCGTAGGCGGTGCGGGACATAAACTTTGAGCAGTCCCAAATCCCCGAGGACAAGGACTTGAATCTCTGCAAGGGCTCCCCGGAGAGACCAGCGGAGAATATGGCCAACTCCTTGGCCAGGTCACGCAAGTACATGCCCATGTACAGCTGGTAAGACTGGACACGGCAAGCAAGCATCGAGCCCTGGAAGCACTTTCTACCGACACCATCGAGGTTCCGGGCCTCCCTGCCGGGGGGCACCGCAGAGTGCATCTTCTGACTCTTCAGGCGATGCATGGCCGATTCCACCACCATGGAATGGTGTGTTAGCTGCGCCTTTTGAAAGCCAGGGCTCTTCCGGAGTCGATAAATCGAATCGACCCGCTTGCTTAGAACCAGCGTCAAGGCCGGTGCCTCCCACATCCGGAAGAGGAGCCGTTCCAGCATCAGAGGAACCGGGACAGTAAAGGCCTCCTTTGGAGGAGAGTCGTAGTGCAGGGCCTCAAGCTCTTCGGCTCTTCGGCTCTTCCTCGGGGTCCGCCGGGATAGCCAGCGTGGTGACCATATCCCGGACAAACTCCGAGAACTGGGTATCCTCCAGAGAGGATCTACTCCGGGGCTCAGACTGCGGTGAGTCCGACGGGACGCACCGAGTCTTGAACGTGTCGGGCGACTCCTCATCCTCCGTCTCGCAGGCAGACTCGTCCGACGAGGAGTCGCGGTCTGAGCCCGCGGGGCCCTGGAGCACCCGCCCCGACACCAGAGGCACCGGCGTCAACACCCTCGGTCCTGAACGGGAGGTCGAGGGAGACCGCGACCGAGGTCGACCTCGAGCTATCATGGACTCGAGTATCGGCTCGGTCTCCGGGGTTGACTTCGATGTCAATGTCCCGGTGGTCAGGGCAGATGCACCAGACAGGCTGGCCATCAGTGCCCGCTGCTGCTCCATGAAGGCAGACAGTCTGCACTCCAAGGCTGTCATCCTGAGACTCAGCTCGGGAGACGCAGCAGCCACCGACTCGGGCCCCAGCGGCGCTGGGCCCGATGTTGGCTCTCTGGGAGGAGAGTCCTCGAGGACTACGGGGCTTACGTGTCCAGCAGACTCTGGCTCCACGTGAGGAACTTTAACAGGCTTTTCTTGTTCCATGGGCCCGGGGCGATGGTCGGGGGTCTTAGACCTGGCCCTCGAGGAGCCAGGGACCTCCTCCGACGACGCCCTCACGAGCCGCTTCTTCCTCTTGCATTCCCAGTCAGGGGACCCCCTGTCTGAGGAGCCCCGATGGCGCTCGGGATCCGAATCCCGAGATGTCGAGGCCTCAGATGAGGTCTGAGCCCGGCCGGAGGCTGAGTCGGAGAAAAGCCTTTCTTTCTGCTGCTGGCGACTTCTTAGTGCCTTGGAAGATATCTTCCCACATGGTCCACACGTTTTAGGGTCGTGATCAGGACCGAGGCACCAAAGGCAGCAGTCGTGTGTGTCGGTGAGAGACATCAACTTCTTACACCAGTCACACTTTTTAAAACCGCTGGAAGCCATCGGGGAAAAAAGAGTCCCCGCGAGGTCAAAGGACCGGCCTTCCAGGGAAAAAGCAAAAAAGGGCAGCCACGAAGGGCAAAAACTGAAAAAGAAGAATCGGTCTCGATACCGGTGTACCGAACCCGGCGGGAGGGGAACCGGCGTCGAACCGGGAAGAAAAAATTAGCGAAAAATCGCTGAAAAATCACACTTTTACCTGGGATTACAGGACTCACATCCGGTGGGCTTCTCGGAAAAAGAGAGACTGAGGTAAGATGGCACCTTTAGGTGGGAAGGGAACCGCACATGCGTGCCTGCATTTCCAAAGGCTTTCATAGAAAACTGGGGAAATGCTCCGCTGGGGCTTCATCGGCGTCGATGACACCCATATGTGAGGACTGACTTCCTGCTTGGTCCTGGAGAACAGAGAGAAAGGGGCAGATTTTCCCAGAGGGCGGAGAGAAGGCAGAGAGACGGGGGTCAGTGGGTGGGGAGTGGGCATGAAGAGGCTCCTGCTACACAAACGCCGGGATCATAAGACCAGAACATTACCGTGAGTGAAAACCTGGCGTTAGAGGAACATTTGCAGGAGAGAGAAACAATTTCAGTCAGCAATGTTCTGTGTACTAACCAATGTTCTGTGCGGCTATTGGCTGAGTAGTGCTGTGACATGCTTCCAGTGCAATGGGAAATATTTCTGCATTTTTCTGCCATTTTTTCTTGGTCTCTGACTGCATTGCTTGGTACTTTAACATAGAAACATGGAAACATAGAAATATGATGACAGAAAAAGACCACATGGCCTATCTAGTCTGTCCTTCCATAACAACTACAACAGTCCCCTTTATACCTTTAGAGATCCTCTGTGTTTGTCCCATGCTTTTTTGAATTCAGCTACTGTCCTCATCTCTACCACCTCCACTGGGAGACTATTCCACGAATCCACTACTCTTTCCGTAAAGAAATATTTCCGCATATCACTCCTGAATCTATTTCCCTTCACCCTCATCCCATGTCCCCTCGTAGCAGAACTTGCTTTCAATTGAAAGAGGCTTTCTCCCTGAACATTTATGCCACGGAGGTATTTAAACATCTCAATCATATCACCTCTATCCCGCCTTTCCTCTAAGGTGTACATATTAAGATCCTTCAGTCTGTCCTCATATGCTTTATAATGAAGACCACTAATCATTTTAGTAGCCACTCTCTGCACCGACTCCATCCTGTTCACATCCTTTTGAAGGTGCGGTCTCCAGAATTGCACACTATACTCCAAATGAGGTCTCACCAAAGACTTATACAGAGGCATTATCACCTCCTTTTTTCTGCTAGCCTTTCCTCTCCGTATGCACCCAAGCATCCTTCTAGCTTTTGCCGTCACTTTTTCTCCCTGTTTAGCTACTTTAAGATCATCAGACACAACCACGCCTAGGTCCCGCTCTTCTTTAGTGGACAAAAGTACTTCACCCCCTATACTATATTGCTCCCTTGGATTGCTGCAGCCCAAATGCATGACCTTACATTTTTTAACATTAAATCCCAGCTGCCAAATTCTAGACCATTCTTCAAGCTTAGCTAGATCCCTCCTCATGTTATCTACCCCTTCCTGGGTGTCTACTCTATTGCAGATTTTGGTATCATCCGCAAAGAGGCAAACCTTACCTGAAAGCCCTTCCGCTATATCACTAACAAAGATGTTAAAGAGAATCGGACTAAGGACAGATCCCTAGGGCACACCACTGATAACATCCTTCTCCTCAGAGTGAGCTCCATTGACTTGTACTCTTTGTCGCCTCCCACCCAACCAATTTCTAACCCAAGCAGTAACTTTAGGGTCCATCCCTAGGGTGCTCAGTTTGTTTATAAGTCGCCTGTGAGGAACAGTGTCAAAGGCTTTACTGAAATCTAAATACACCACATCTAGGGCACTCCCTCGGTCCAACTCCCTGGTCACCCAGTCAAAGAAATCAATCAGATTTGTCTGTCAAGACCTGCCTCTGGTGAATCCATGCTGCCTCGGATCCTGTAATCCGCTAGACTCCAGAAACCTCACTATTTTCTGTTTCAACAGCGTTTCCAATAATTTACTCACCACCGAAGTTAAACTAACCGGCCTGTAGTTTTCAACCACATCCTTACTTCCGCTTTTGTGTAAAGACACCACATGAGCCTCTCTGCAGTCCTTTGGCACCACTCCTGACTCCAACGAGGCATTGAAGAGGTCAGTCAGTGGAGCTACTAGAACGTCCCCAAGTTCCCTCAGTATTCTACGGTGTATCCCATCCTGTCCCATCGCTTTGTCTACGTTAAGTTGAGATAGTTTCTCACGAACACAATCTTTTGAAAATTTTTCAAGATGTCCTTTGCTTCTGTTCCTATTTGTGGGTGTTTTCTGAGGTCCTGCTCCTGGTTCTTCATCTGTGAACACAGAACAAAAATATTTGTTAAGCAATTCCGCTTTATCCTTATCAGCTTCTACATATTCCTCCCCTGCACCCTTGAGCCTGACAATACCACTTTTGCCCTTTCTCTTCTCACTAATATATCTGAAAAAAGTCTTATCCCCCCATTTTATTGCATTGGCTATTTCCTCCTCCTTTTGAATCTTTGCCTTCTTGACTACTTTGCTAGCTTCTCTAAGTTTTTCCAAATACAGATGCCTGTCTTCCTCTCTCTGTGATCTCTTGTATTTCATGAAGGCCTCCCTCTTTTTCTTCACTTTTTCAGCTACTTCTTTCAAAAACCATAGCGGTCTCCTTTTCCTTTTACCTTTATTTACCATTTTAACAAAAAGGTTGGTTGCCCTTAAAATATCCCCTTTCAGTTTTTCCCACTGTTTTTCTATATCCCTCAGCTGTTCCCATCCAACTAACGACTCCCTGAGGTATTGGCCCATCTTCGCAAAGTTAATCTTCCTAAAGTCTAAGACCCTCGCCATTGAATGGATTCTAACAGCCCTAGTCCTAATACTGAACCACACCATCTGATGATCACTGGATACAAAATGATCTCCCACTACAACATCAGAAACACTTTCACCATTGGTAAGCATCAAGTCCAGTATGGCCCCTTCACGTGTGGGGTCTGTTACCAATTGCCTGAATAGTTCTCCCTGTAGAGAATCCAGGATCTCCTTACTTCTAGGTGATACTGCAGCAGGAATGTGCCAATCAACATCTGGCGTATTGAAATCTCCTATCAGTAGCACTTCCCCTTTCCTAGCAATGCTGCACATGTCTTCAATTAACTCTCTGTCCACCTCTTCCTCTTGTGAGGGAGGTCTGTATATCACACCAATGTAAATAGATTTCTCTTTCCCTCTTTCTAGTTTAACCCATAATGCCTCCCCTCTCCCTTTTAAGCTCTGTAATTCCAAAGCTTTAATAGTAGTTTTTACATATAGTGCCACTCCTCCTCCCCTACTTCCTACCCTGTCCTTTCTGAATAAAGTATAGCCAGGTATAGTTACATCCCAATCATGGTTTTCTGTGAACCATGTTTCTGTAACTGCCAGTAAATCCAAGTCAGCCACTCCCACCAAAGCTTCAACATCAGGGATCTTATTTCCCATGCTATGGGCATTTATACACACTGCTTTCCGTATGTTTCCCCTGTTACCCATTTTCATAAAGTTATTTAATGTATCACCTACCTGGGGGCTTTCACTTACCTGGGGGCTTTCTTCACCCATCCCCAACAAATCTAGTTTAAAGCCCTCTTCAGTAAATTAGACAGTCTACAACTGAAGACGCATTGACCTTTCTTGGACAGATGGATGCCATCTCTGCTCTGCAACCCTTGGAACAGCATCCCATGGTCTAGGAAACCAAAACGTTCTCGATGACACCATCCACGCAGCCATGCATTCATCTCCAGGATAGAAACATAGAAACATAGAAACATGATGACAGAAAAATACCACATGGCCTATCTAGTCTGTCCTTCCATATCAACAACTACAACAGTCCACTTTTTACCTTTAGAGATCCTCTGTGTTGATCCCATGCTTTTTTGAATTCAGTTACTGTCCTCATCTCTACCACCTCCACAGGATGCGAGCCTCTCTGCCTTGGCCTTTACCCTCAACAGGGAGGATTGAAGAGAACATCACCTGTGCACCTCACTGCTTCACCCTCTGTCCCAGAGCCATGAAGTCACTTTTGATACGTTCCGAGATATACCTGGCAGTATCATTTGTTCCAACATGGATTAGCAACATTGGGTAATAGTCAGTGGGCTTGATAAGTCTCGGCAAACTCTCCATAACATCTTGGATTTTGGTACCAGGCAGACAACATACCTCTCTGGACATCAAGTCTGGTCGGCAGATAGACGCCTCAGTACCCCTCAGAAGAGAGTCTCCAACCACCACTACCCTTTGTTTCCTTGTGGTCACTGATTCTGCAACTTTGGGGTACTTGAGCTCTGGTTCTTCCCTTTCCAGTGATGCTTTCCCCTCCTCCACTTCCAGTGCTGCATAATGGTTCTTCAATTCAAGGGCTGGAGAAGTTGGATTGGTGATTTTGCAGGCCCTGGTGACTTGTGCCCAACCATCGACATTCTGTTGGCACCCATCTTCTCCTCTTCTGGAGAGCTTGGTTGCTGCAAGAAGCATCTCATCAATGTACTTCTCACTGTCTTGAATGCTCCTCAGCCTCGCCACCTCCTCTCTGAGTTTCTCCACTTGTTTCCTCAGAGCTTCAACATGCAGGCACCCTGCACATGGAACCGGTCCTTCAACTGGCATTAGGACCTCTGTCTGGACCGAGGCAGAAGCGGTAACAGGGGCAAAAGCTTTAGTGATATGATTTTTCCCAGCCATTGTTCTCTTCGTGGAGCTTAGGTATCTGTTAAAGCAAAAGAGAGAGATCTACCAAGTACCAGCCGGTTTCCCAGCTGTCCTTTCAGAGAAAAAACAGTTAAATCTCCTTAATTATATTCAAAATGTGCTGGTCCAATTCTCTGTGCTTTGTCAAATGGGGAGGTGCCCTATAAAGCAAGACTAATCGCTAGGGGTGGGTGGGAGTCGGGGTGGGTAGGGAGGGAACTAACACCTGATTAGGTGTTAGCAGTTCCCAAAGCTGAGGAGGTTACTGGAGTTCAACCACCTACTGTGCTCAAGGAAAGTCCCACTAAAGCACCAAAAAGAAAGTAACCTTGCTTTAAAAATGTACAAAAAACCCTTTTAAGAGCTCCCAGTCAGAGAGCTAACAATTTAATATAATAAAAACAAACCCTTAAATCCTTACTGTTGGTTGATCTGGAGAGCTCCTGTAGGAAAGCCTGAACAGGGCAGGGCACTGGAGCCTTTTATCTTAGAATCTTCTGCCTCTCCACATGATTCACAGAATAGTCACATGGAAATGACACCAATATTATCAATGCCATTCTGGTATTTTTCTCCTTTACCACTATGTCGGGTTTCCTCGCATCCAATTTCTTATCCATCAGAATGGGAATGTCCTAGGTGATTATAACCTCTTCATTCTCTTTAATTCTTAGGCTCATGATCCCTGTGCTTTTCAGGCACAGTGATGTTATAGTGCTTACAGAGTTTCCAATGGATGAGGCATGCTACTTTGTTGTGCCTTTCTGTAAAAAATAAAATTCACCATTGGAACTTCACAGCCAGCTATGAGATGAATCACTGTTTCTAGGTCTTTCTTAAAGAATCAGCATTAGTTGGTACCAGTTGTGTTGCCATTTTTTTCACTGCTTGCTGTAAACCATCTTGTCCATTATCCGCTGTCCTGGACTGCAACTATGACTCTCTCATCCTTCAACTTCAGTTCACCACTCCTTAACCATTCATGTGTCCATTCATGATCGACAAAGGGTTCCTGGAGAAACACTTTGCAATTCCCACTGTATTTGTGCATTTGCCTTTTGCTTTTCCTCATTTGCTGATCTTTCTTTGAAGAGTTTTTTCTATTGTTATGCAAATTCTGTGTGTGTTTGTGGATTCTCACTTATTCCCTCTAGTCGTCAGAATGCTTATTCCAAGTTTGATGATGAGACAGATTCTGGATGTTTACTGTCATATTTCGGCGCTTTTTGTGAATTTGGATCTGATGATGCTGTTAGGTAGGCCTGGAGACCTATGATAGTAGCTCTGCATGTGCAATCAATCTCTATGAGGCCTTGCCCTCCTTCAACTTTAGGAATGTACAGTCTTGGCATACACTAATTCTTGTAAATTATATGGACATGAAGGAGTTTTCTTGTTTGCACATTCAGTTTTCAAGATCTTTAAAAAGCCAATCTATAATCCCAAAGTTGTATGAGAGTACAAGAATTTCCAGCTGATTGATGGCTTGTATCTTATTCTGTGATGTTAAGGCACTTTTCAATAATGATTGCAACCTTCTATAGTATTCTTTACTGATATTTTCTGATTGAGAGTCATTCCTTCCTCTACTCCAAGATATGTATAGATTCCTTCCTGTTCAGGTTCCTTGATGTCACAGCCCTCAGCTTGGGAGATGTTTCTGATTTGCTTAATTTTCCTAAAAAAAAAAAGTTGCTTTAGCACATTTGTCAAGGCCAAAGGTAATCCTGATATCATCAGAAAAGCTTTTCACTACCCGGAGTTGCTCTGTTAATTTTTGGTCACTGGAACTGTAGAGATTTGGGTCATCTACAAATAGTACATAGGATGTTACTTCTTTGAGCTTTACTTGGTAATCTTTTCTGTGTTCTTTTTCTTGTCATCTTCTGCATTTTATGAACGCTACCATTTTTGCCTTTATTTTTTATTCTTACCACTTCCTTGAAGAACCATATCAGTTTCTGTTTCCTCTTGTTTTTGTTTACTTTCCTTACATATAAATCTGTTGCTCTTTTCATACTTCTTTTCAGCTGGGCCCACTGCCTTTCCACTTCCCTTATCTCCCTTGCCATCCTGCAAGCTTCTCCTTAAGGCACTTCCTTGTTTCTTCTAAATTCAGAATTTTGAAATCTAGCACTTTGTTTTGTGTGTCTGGACTCGGTTTTAGCTTTGCTCTGCTAAGTGAATGATCAAGAAGTTTTAATTTGGTTTGTCTGTAGACTACGAGGGTAATTTTATAAGGGGGCACCTATGTGCATTTTATTTTATAAAATATTAGCATAAGTGGAAGAAATTGCACCTTGAACGCAGACATAGACATTTATACTTGCTCAAGAGCAGGTGTAAATATTCACATGTAAAGTTTGCAAGTAAGCACATTAATGAAAGTATTTAGAATCAATGGGTGTTCTTGCAAACTCCACTTACACGCCATCCAGACCACAACCCTGGCTATGCCTACTGGCAAAATACATACCATCATGCCATTACACATACTTCTATGCCGGTTGGAATTTTTACAACAGCCATAAATACAAGAAAATAACTATAAAATTGCTCATTATGTATTGTCCTATTTCGGTAATGGTGAATTATTGAGGCTTTGGGACTATTGACTTTGGAGATTCTGTTTTGCTATATCTTTATCATCTTTATCATCACTTTTTCTGATTTCAAATAAATATCTGAACAATCGACAATTTTCAAAGTGGACTGCAAAAGACTGAGTGATCCCTTAACTCCCAAGGCTTTCAGACCATTGCTGCCCTCATCACATGAATCTGTTCCCAGACACTACAGTCAGTGAATTTCTCTACGACCTTTGCAGGTGGTCTCCTCTAAATCAACAAAAGAGGTTGTAATCGTGATGTTCCTAGTGGAGCAGATACTGACTGTGGCTGGGAGAAGGGGGAGGGGAAGAAACTCTTGGTAAATTTGGTAGGGGGAAATATGCAAGATAATTTTTTAGACTGCTGTTTGGGAGTCAGGATAACGATATACATACATGAAGCCTCTTTGGAGATCCATTTCACTACTGAGTTGTCATGGTCTCAATGAATATCCTCCCAGCTCCATGTTTTTGCGGGATAAATACTATAGCAAGCAGCAATGCTCACTTAAAATATAGCCTTTAATTTTTCTTTTTTTGTCCAACATACACTTGTAATCAATTTTGAAATAATTAAATATGCATTTTATGAAGTAAACCAGTATGAACGAAGTATGAATATGATTGGGGAAAATTCAGGCACAATAGGGAAAAATACAATTCTTGTAAGGTAGCCAATCTTAATTAAGTTTTGTCTATTGGGATATCTGGTTACTGGTGTATATACAGCTGCATAATTTTGTATTCCTTTTGTATTTTGGAAAATTGTATTCCCTTCTGATGCCTTAATAAACAGTACTGGAAAAAATGATGGTTGAAAGCAGTTTACAGTACATTGTAGTTTTATATCTGCATTAAAACAAAATGTTTCAGTGGAGACCAGTTTCAAAGCACTTTGAAATCTCAAAATAAATGGTCTTTAGTCACCTGAGAACATAATTATAAGATGACTGAAACCAATTTCAATGAAGTCTGTATTGAACAGCCTGATGCCTTCTTCTGCCTCTTAAGTCAGAAGGCATGATCATATCAGACAATCTTTCAGTGGATAACGGGGACTTGCATGACAAAAATGTTCATGCTTATTAGTATTAGTCTGTGGTCCCTGTTTGGTTATTGTTCATACACTGAATCATTCATGCATTCGTCCAGTTTGTCCTCATTCATGTCTACAGGCGAAGCTATTTTACAATGGAACAATAAGGCTTACGGTCCATTTTCAATCAAAATAGCTTGAAACTTGCTGGCAGGCATCTGTAACCAAGCAACAGTACTACAAGCCATCAAGAGCGTTACAAGTACCCATGGCACTAGAAGAGAGGCAAAGGGCACATGAAAATCAAAAGACATTTCTGCTCACTATTCGACTTCAATGACTTTCAAACGATATGCCAAGCCATAATCAAGGCCTCCCCCAGCAGACTTTTCACCCACTTCAAATGGTGCAGAATACTACAGCATGAATCATCATGGGCACTGCAAGATCTGAACACATTACCCCCGTCTTACAACAGCTACACTGGCTCCCAATAATTGCAAGGGCAAAATTAAAAACAATCCTGAACATCTTCGAAATCTTCCACCACCGCTCAGCAGATGCGCTCCAGGATATAATAACCAGAGATGTCAGCAACAGACCTAGAAGAACCAACAATGGCAACAGGATCAGCACACCCACAGGCTATCACAAGACTAAGCAAACAACATCTAAGAGAGCTCCCTCACTACTGGCACCTGCATTATGGAACTCCCTCCCTATAGACTTAAGGACCCTAAACGACACCAAAGACTTCCGCAACGCACTCAAGACCCTTCTCTTTACCGAGGCCTATGAGCAACCACCTTAAGCTTCCAACCACTAGAAACCACCCAATTGGACCAACAGCCACCTACACCACTTGGCCCAACTCCCCATTTCCAATTAGACCTACAAGCACATAGTATTTACGTATGTGAGTCATATCCCCTCCTGTTAAATGTATCCCTCCAATTGTGTTGTGACCACTTTGATTGAAGGATAAGGTGGTATACAAAACTGTCTAAATAAATAAAATAAATAATCCCCACACATTTAGACTACTGCAACAAAATACACCAAGGAATGCCAAAGCGCACATTGCAACCACTACAAATGGTCCAAAACACAGTGGCTCGAGCTATAAATGGTTTTCACGATAGTCACATCACTCTCATACTGAAGCAGTTACACTGGCTTCTTATCCTATCTCGCATAAGATACAAGACTATTCTTAACATCTTTAAAATGTTGAACAATTTATCTGAAGTCCACCTGCAAACCTTAATGCAAAAAGCATCAAACAATTGAGCAAGGAGATGCAGCACTCATAGCACTCTCACCATACCTATCCTAAAGATCAAAATCAACCAAAGCATATGTAACCAAGCCTCCTCACTTTATGCACCTTCCATATGGAGCTCCCTCCCAGAGGAGATGAGAACTACAGACACATTACCCAACACAGGATTGCAGCCCTCCAGGACAGGGTTGGACACCCCTGCTCCATGAGACTTTGGATAGTGGAGCCTGTGGGTGTGGGTGTTTGTGCCCCTGTTGGCTGATGTTCTAGGGAAGGGGTTCCCAAATCCAGTCCAGGTGGACCAAGCACAATTCAGGTTTTCAGGCTGTCCCTAATGAATATGCATGAGATATATTTGCATACAATGGGGGCACTGCATACCGATGCATCTCATGCATATTTATTAGGGACAGTATGAGATCATGAGGGGTGTTTGGCCCTCCGGGACTACAGTTGGAACCTCTGCTTTAGGGAGTGCACATGTTTATGGTGTATGTGCTCTGTAGGGTAAAACATAGGTGAACAAACTGAAGCAAAAAAAGTATCTGTAGAAACCACAGGAGCAAAGAAACAGATACCAAGACTGGCAGTATTTCTGGTTAGAAAACCCCTTTTATTAATGACCCCTACGCATTTCGGCCTACGGCCTTCCTCAGGGAGGTAACGTGAGAGGGCAAACTTCAAGAATGAAATTAAAAACAATAACACAGGTACACTAAAAAAAAATTTTTTTAAACTGCCTCTAAAGTTTCGATTGATTTTTACGTTTTTTGGTGCGCTGAATCCAAATCTGGTAACCAATTTGCTCCATCACGTACAGAATTTTTGCTACATTGGGTTAGCAGTTTGAGGTGAACGTTTCAGATTGAGTGCGATCGAGATAAAAGTTTCTTGGATGAATTCTTTATACTAATTGTTTAGTAGTTATTCAAATAAGAATAAAGAAAATTGTAACAAGGCAGCACATAAGAATAGAGCAATGTCAACAAAACACACTGTGATGGTAGCAAAATTGTCTGCACTTAAAACAGCCACATACATGTGCACAAACATTGAGCATATAAGAGCGAGGTTAGACACAAAGCAAAGCAAAGAAATGTGCAAAAAATGTTGTACAGGTATGTATGTAAGAATAGAAAACGCAAACCGCACCATTGCAATACATGAAGACAAACACCCGATGGTGTGAAAATAAAATTCTAATAAATGAGATCCGACACTGTGGTAATAACTAGCAAATTTTTATTTCAAAGTTTAGTAAAAACACGATATTTGTCAACACAGTTTAGATTTTAAAGTCATTCTTGGGTCAATCAATCTCCTGGTGGGCCCGTTTCTTCTTCCCCCGAATGCTTCTCTTGGTGCGCTGCTTGGCGTATTTTTCATCTGGGGTTTCCCGCAGCAGCAACCAGCAGAAATCAGCCATCATAGTGGTGTTCCATCTTCCTTGGTACCTTCTCTCTGCGTCCTTGATGTCCTGGTGAAACCTTTCACCTTGTTCTTCACTGTACGCCCCCAAGTTTTCGGGAAAGTAGTTCACATGGGAGTGCAAGAAATGGACTTTCAGGCTCATGTTACAGCCTTGTTCTTTGAAGGCATTGAGCATCCTGGCAACAATATCCTTATAGTTCTCATCCCGCCTGTTCCCCAAGAATTTGAGAACAACATCCTTGAAGGAATCCCAGGCTTCTTTTTCCTTCTCAGACATCGTTTCAGCGAATGCTCCATCTGAAATGAGTTTCCTTATATCAGGGCCAACAAACACTCCTTCCTTTAGCTTTGCTTCAGAAAGTCGGGGGAACTTTGAGCAAAGGTACCGAAAGCACTCACCATCTTTTGGAAGGGACTTGATGAATTGCTTAATGAGACCCAACTTAATGTGGAGAGGTGGTAATAGAATTTTATCACGAGGTACCAAGCTCTCATGAAGAACATTTTTCTCACCGGGTCTCAAATACTCCCGAATTGGCCAGTCTTTTTTCCCCCAGTGTAGGTCGCGGGCCCGGCTATCCCACAAGCAAAGGAAGCAGGGATATTTGGTGAAACCGGATTGCTGCCCTAATAGCATGGATAGAATTTTAAAGTCTCCACAAATCATCCACTTATGCTCATCATAACGAATCTTCTGAAGAATCAGGGCCAAATTCTCGTATTTTTCATGGAGAATAACAGAGTGAGCAATAGGAACTGAAGCGAATGTGTTGCCATTATGAAGAAGAACACCTTTTATGCTGTCTTTTGACGAATCAATGAACAGCCGCCATTCAGCAGGATCATACTTGAGTTTAAACGTTTCCATCACTCTGTATATATCGTTGCAAAATACCAAATCTTCCTCTTTGCTGAAATACTTCAAAAATTGTGTCTCGCGGTTGCGGTACCAATAAAAAGTTGTTCCTGGTGACAATAGATTTTTCTGTTTAAGCCGAGAATCTAGCAGTGGGGCAGCATCTTTTGGGAGTCCTAAATCCCGGACTAAATCATTCAATTCAGCTTGAGAGAAAAGTTCAGGTTTCGGATCTGGTTCAGTTTCAAACTCGGAAGTACTGGACTCATCGGGAAAAGCCATCTGATGAGTCTCATCATGATCAGAACCGTCCACACAAATATGATCCAAAGATTTTGGTGGTTCAGGAACAGGTACTTCGTTGCTATGAGGCATAGGCCTAATTGCTGAGGGAAGGTTGGGGTAACTTATTACATTCTTATTTTTTAAGTTGTATCCCTTCACAATGCAAGAGCAAAAATAGCAGTCACTGCTGTGGTCTCTTTGTTCACGCCACATCATAGGTATTCCGAAACGAAATGCTTGTTTTTTACCTTTCATCCATAAGCGTAGATCTTCCTCACATGTCTTGCACACTTTGTGAGGAGCCCACGGTTTGTCTTGATCGCCTAACTTCAAACCGAAATAGGCGAAATATACTTTTTTAATAAATGCAGAAATGTTCCTCTGCCGCTTTTTCACGGTATATTCCCCACAAATAAAACAAAAACTGTCCGGAGAGTTGACGCAACCTCTGGCTCTGTGAGCCATCACAAATACACAGCACTGCAAACTACAACTGTAGTGAACCACTGCGGAATAAAGCTGGATTACGACTGAGCAAACAAAAGGTAATAATGAACTTGCAAGAAACTGAAATTTGACAGGAACGTTCATGTCGCAACCACCGTGTTTGAGCGAGCGAACGAGGCGAGGCGAACAGGAAAGAACATGCGCCAGCGCGAGTACTGGATTTAGCCCCCCGCCTCCCAATTGTCCTATTAATGTATAAAATAAATACAAAACACTCTAAAATATCATGAGGGAGTGTTTCTAGTTAGTTAACCATTACAACCTCTATTTTGGGCCAAGAAAATAAACTGCAGTCGGCTAAAAAGAAATTATGTGAACATTCCTTATATGGGTAAGAAATCTAATTTTGCAAGAAAACGTGACATGATGGAACATTTTGGCTATTTTTCCTGGATTCAGCACCCCAAAATCTATAGGAATCAGTTGCAAAACTGGAGGCAGTTTTTTGGTAGTGTACCTGTGTAATCAGTGGCAGTGTCCAGGTAGCGGCTTTCGCTGAATATCTGAGTTCAGCAGTGACCGCCCCTGGCTATCCAGATAATGGCGATATTCAGCCGCTATCTGGACATAAAGCTAGGCCTGCATTTTTGGGCCTGACTTTATTTATTTATTTATTTATTTTATTTATTTATGCTTTTCTTCTATACCGCTTTTTCCCAAGATCAAAGGCGGTTTACAAGTAACACAATGAACAGTTTACAATTAACATAATGAACATGGTTTTACATGGAACATCTTGTTTTTTTCAAACTACGTACAATTAACTTTTCGTAAACAACAACAAGTAACCTGGAATATAATTATGCAAATGTTGTAACTATTTACATTAGTTAAATATTTACATTATTCAATTGTTAATCGTGGTTTTTAATACACTAGGGATTTCTAGGGATTTTAATACACTGAGGATTCTAGGTTGATTTTTCCTAAATGTGTTGTGGTTTGTGGCTTTTTGATCTGAGGTTATGGAGGATTTTTATGGAGGTGTGGTGAGGGTGCTGGAGGGGGTTCATTAAGATTTATAAAGTATTCTTTAAACAGATATGTTTTTAGTTCTTTCCGGAATGTCTGTAGGTCTTTTATTTTGCGGAGGCTTAGAGGGAGTTTATTCCATATGGTGGGGGCTGCATATGAGAATGCTCTTGAGCTTGTGGTTTTTTTGTTTTTCGAATTGATTTTTTTATGTCTAGTGAGTGAGTTGCGTTTTGTCTGCGGGTTCTATGTTCTTTTGGAGTATGTAGTAGAGTGGTTAGATGTGAGGGTGATATGTCGTTGATAAGTTTAAATGTAGTTAATAGTATTTTGTATGATATTCTGCTATTTATGGGAAGCCAATGTAGTTCGGCGAGGATGGGAGTTATGTGGTCAGTAAGGCGTGCTTTTGCTGTTACTCGAGCACAGATGTTTTGAGCTCTTTGGAGTAAGTTGGTGCTTGTGAGGGGGAGGCCGATAAGTAGACTGTTACAATAGTCAAAGTGTGGAGTGATGAGTGTGCTGATAACAGATCTGAAGTCATGTGTGTCTAGTATTGGTCGTAGGTGTTGAATGGTCTTAAGTTTATAGAATATGGTTTTTACAGTTTGCTTTATGTGGGGGAGCATACTAAGTGTGTGGTCTATTATGATGCCTAGGTATTTTACTTCCTTTTTGATTGGGATTGTTGTGTTGTTAATTGTTATTGTTTCAGGGAGAGTAGTATCTGGTTTTCTTGTTACGAACATTGCTTCAGTTTTTTTAGGTTGATGCTGAGGTTATTATTTTCTAACCAGGTATTTGCTTCGTTGATGCAGTCCAGTAAGTTCTGATAGGTGGGATTATTTGTGCTTATTGGTTGAGTGAGCATGATATCATCTGCGTATATGTAGTGGTTGACTTTATGTTTTTTAAATATATTTGTGATGGGTTGCAGATACAGGTTGAAAAGAAGGGCCGATAGGGCCGAACCCTGTGGAATACCTTGTCCTTGTACAAATGGTTCAGAGGTGTCTTGTCCTAATTTAACGCGTATTGATCGATTTGTGATGTATGATATAAACCATTGTAGAATTGTTCCTCCTATTCCTAGACTTAGGAGTCTGTTAATGAGGGTGTTGTGGTGGACATTGTCAAAGGCACCAGCTATATCAATGAATATGAGGATGTAGCCTTGGTTGCATGTGTCAGTGCCTTTTATGAGGTCATCCATGAGTGTTATAAGCAAAGTTTCGACCCCGTGGGATGGGCGGAAGCCGAATTGGTGTGAGTCTAGTGGTGCATGTGAGTCAATAAAATCTTGTAGTTGGAGCTGTATGATTTTTTCTATTACTTTGGCGATAAACGGTATGCTGGCTATGGGCCTGTAGGAGTTTGGGTCTGTAGGATTGAGTTTATTATTTTTTATTATTGGGCGTAAGGATGTGAGTTTCAGGGCATCTGGCATGATGCCCTGGGATAGTGATTGGTTCACTATATTTTGTATATGGTTAGCTAATTCTGTTTTGGTGTTTTTTATCCATGATACTGGGCATGGATCTAGGGGGGAGGTGGTGGTGTTGATCATTGATATGATATTGAGGAGGTGTTTTTTTTCAATGTCATGAAAGGTTGTCCATTTAATTGTTGGTTTTAAGTCCGTGGATATAGTTATGATTGTATTAGATGATTTGTTTTTTAATTTGTTAGCAAAATGATTTGCAAGAGTTTGTGCGCTTATTGTTGACTGTTCAGGCTCTGATGTTTGGGTTTTTGTTAGTGTTTTTATAATTGCAAATAATTCTCTCGGTCTATTGAGTGCCATATTTATGACTTTTGTGTGGTATTCTCTTTTCGATCTGTTAATAGTGTCTTTGTATTTGTTGAGAAGATTTAAGTAATGTGTTTTATTATCGTTGGTTTTAGATTTCCTCCACTGTTTTTCTTGTTTTCTTAGCTGCTTTTTCATATTATAGAGTTCTCTGTTGAACCATTTTTCTGACTTTCTTTTTGTAAATTGCTTTTGGGGACCTTGAGTTGGGGTTGCTGCTTCTTTTATTGTTGTGTTCCATTGGTTTATTATAGTGTTGATTTCTGTTGTGTTATTTATAAGGTTAGGTAATACATTGTCTAGGAAGGTGTCTTTGTTGAAATGAGTAAAGCGAGAATTATAAGGTGTTGGAGTAGTTTCGGTGTTGTTGTATGATAGTGAGAGTAAATTGAAGGTTATTAGATGATGATCTGACCATGGTACTTCTGTAATAAGAGGTGGGGATTGTAGTTGGTGTTTATTAAATGGGGTGGGAATGAATACAAGGTCTAGAGCGTTACCTTTTGTATGTGTAGATGTTTGTATAATTTGGTTGTAACCCATTTCTTTCATGGATTCCATAAAGTTGATTGTGTGTTGTGGGTTGAGTGATGGTAGGTTTAGATCACCTAATATAACAAGTGGTTTTCTCTGTGTAGCTGTACATGCAAGTTCTAGAATGGGGGTGAGATTTTTGTGGTCTGCTGTGGGGGGTCTGTAGATGAGGGACAGTGCGAGGGTTTTGTTTTCTATATTTATGATGTCCATACCATCTATGTTATTCACATTTTTTAGTGAGTATTTGAGCTCTTTTTTGGTGATGATTAGGGCCCCGCCTCCCCTTTTTGCTTCTCGATGGCAGTTGAAAAGATCATATTGATGTGTGTTGAGTTGGTTTAGGAGGATTGTGTCTGTGGGTGCGAGCCAGGTCTCTGTGATGAGAAGGATATCAGGTTTTTCATCGGTGATTATGTCATTAATTATTGGTATTTTATTTCGTATGGATCTTGCATTTATGAGGATGAATTTTATGATGGTGTTTGTTTCGGGGGATCTGTTTATGGGTTCGATTTGTACGAGGTTTATTTGAATTAGTCTTGAATGTCTAGGAGTGTTGGGGCGGTGTGTCTGGTTAAGTGTGTGTGGGTATGGTTGTAGTGTAGTTTTGTAAGGGTTATGAATGATGGGGATGGTGTTGTAAACTGTGGGATTTGGTTTAAGAGCATAGATGTTTTGAGTTAGGTGAATGGTTAGTATGGTGATGATAAGGTATGATTGAAACTTTGTGAGATCCATGTTTGTTTGAGATGTGTTGTGTTAAATAATGGTAAAGGATCATACAATGATTAATGATGAAGTTACTGTCAGCAGCGTAATATAGGTATGTCTACTGACTGTAATTATAGTGCAGTAGTTGCTATATACTGACAGTTGCTAATGATGTAGAGATTGCTAGAGACTGGTTACCATAGTACATACACGGTAAAATACTGACAAGAGTGATTACAGGGTAAGATACTGATAACAGTAAATTACAGGGCAAAATACTGACAACAGTAATTACAGGTCAAGATACTGATAACAGTAAACTATAGGGTAAGATACTGACAACAGTAATTCAGGGTGGGTTAGTTATTTGGTAGCAGTAGTGATTCTGTAATGCATTAATGGTAATAGAGAATTTGAGAGGATTTAAATAACAGGCAACTTGGGGTAAAATACTGACAACAGTAATGTTCAAAGATATGTTGGGGACAGCGTGTATATGACTAACATCAGTGTGACCTTCAAGTTATAGTAGTAGTAGTAGTTAGTTTAGTCCGGCAATGTCGGCTGTTCAAAATGAGTCAGTTAAGAAAGTAACGTTATTCTGGTACGGTATACTTGCTGCGATTTGTGTTGTGCTTGGTTCCTTGTTTCTACGCGAGCTCAACCCTAAGGGAGCTCAGTGACACGTTGAGGAGGTTTGTTGGTCTTGGCGAGGCGAAGCTGCTTCTGTTCTTTGGAGACTCGAGATTCCTTGATGTGCCTTTTCCTAAGGGCCGTGCCAAAGGGCCCTCTTGCGCGGCCCTCAGGCGCGGGCCCACAAGGCACGGGCGCGCTTCTCGGCGCGAACTTTTAAAGTCCCCGTTTGAGCCCGGATTGGGCCTGGATCGTGCGGCTGCTCCTCCTACCGTCGGAGGCTCTATCCCCGGCTGGGGAGAGCTGTTGATGATGGTGGGAGGTAGAAAGGACCATGCGCTGCTCGGCGCGAACTTTTAAAGTCCCCGTTTGAGCCCGGATTGGGCCTGGATCGTGCGGCTGCTCCTCCTACCGTCGGAGGCTCTATCCCCGGCTGGGGAGAGCTGTTGATGATGGTGGGAGGTAGAAAGGACCACGTGCTGCTCGGCGCGAACTTTTAAAGTCCCCGTTTGAGCCCGGATTGGGCCTGGATCGTGCGGCTGCTCCTCCTACCGTCGGAGGCTCTATCCCCGGCTGGGGAGAGCTGTTGATGATGGTGGGAGGTAGAAAGGACCACGCGCTGCTCGGCGCGAACTTTTAAAGTCCCCGTTTGAGCCCGGATTGGGCCTGGATCGTGCGGCTGCTCCTCCTACCGTCGGAGGCTCTATCCCCGGCTGGGGAGAGTTGTTGATGATGGTGGGAGGTAGAAAGGACCACGCGCTGCTCGGCGCGAACTTTTAAAGTTCACGTTTGAGCCCGGATTGGGCCTGGATCGTGCGGCTGCTCCTCCTACCGTCGGAGGCTCTATCCCCGGCTGGGGAGAGCTGTTGATGATGGTGGGAGGTAGAAAGGACCACGCGCTGGTCGGCGCGAACTTTTAAAGTCCCCGTTTGAGCCCGGATTGGGCCTGGATCGTGCGGCTGCTCCTCCTACCGTCGGAGGCTCTTTCCCCGGCTGGGGAGAGCTGTTGATGATGGTGGGAGGTAGAAAGGACCACGCGCTGCTCGGCGCGAACTTTTAAAGTCCCCGTTTGAGCCCGGATTGGGCCTGGATCGTGCGGCTGCTCCTCCTACCGTCGGAGGCTCTATCCCCGGCTGGGGAGAGCTGTTGATGATGGTGGGAGGTAGAAAGGACCACGCGCTGCTCGGCGCGAACTTTTAAAGTCCCCGTTTGAGCCCGGATTGGGCCTGGATCGTGCGGCTGCTCCTCCTACCGTCGGAGGCTCTATCCCCGGCTGGGGAGAGCTGTTGATGATGGTGGGAGGTAGAAAGGACCACGCGCTGCTCGGCGCGAACTTTTAAAGTCCCTGTTTGAGCCCGGATTGGGCCTGGATCGTGCGGCTGCTCCTCCTACCGTCGGAGGCTCTATCCCCGGCTGGGGAGAGCTGTTGATGATGGTGGGAGGTAGAAAGGACCACGCGCTGCTCGGCGCGAACTTTTAAAGTCCCCGTTTGAGCCCGGATTGGGCCTGGATCGTGCGGCTGCTCCTCCTACCGTCGGAGGCTCTATCCCCGGCTGGGGAGAGCTGTTGATGATGGTGGGAGGTAGAAAGGACCACGCGCTGCTCGGCGCGAACTTTTAAAGTCCCCGTTTGAGCCCGGATTGGGCCTGGATCGTGCGGCTGCTCCTCCTACCGTCGGAGGCTCTATCCCCGGCTGGGGAGAGCTGTTGATGATGGTGGGAGGTAGAAAGGACCACGCGCTGCTCGGCGCGAACTTTTAAAGTCCCCGTTTGAGCCCGGATTGGGCCTGGATCGTGCGGCTGCTCCTCCTACCGTCGGAGGCTCTATCCCCGGCTGGGGAGAGCTGTTGATGATGGTGGGAGGTAGAAAGGACCACGCGCTGCTCGGCGCGAACTTTTAAAGTCCCCGTTTGAGCCCAGATTGGGCCTGGATCGTGCGGCTGCTCCTCCTACCGTCGGAGGCTCTATCCCCGGCTGGGGAGAGCTGTTGATGATGCTGCTAACCAGATAAAATAGTGGATTGCCCTAACCCCACCCACGGACCTCCCCCAGCATTATCCAGATAGTGTCATTGCAGTCAGAGGAAATATTCAGTAGCATCTTATGGTTATTCGATTCAGTGAGGTTTATCCAGTTAGTAGTTCCTGCTAGCCAGATAAACCCTTTTGAATATCAGGCCTGTTGACATTAAATTATTTAAATAAATTCAATAAAAGTAAATAATGCAAAAAGCAAATGACAAATGAATAATGGTTCCCTGAAAAGTTATATGGGTTTCTCATATGTAGTTAACTGTTCTTTATAATGTTAACACGTTCCATGTAATATTCTGTTCTATTCTGTTCTATGTAAACCGCTTTGAACATTGGAAATGCGGTATACAAACTTCTCAAATAAATAAATAAATACTAAATCCTTCTAAATATCATATGATTGTAAATCTGTTGTTGTCCTTCATCTCTAGTACATCTTTTTTTTAATTAAATCTCTTAAACAATCTAACATAGAGAAGGTACAGGCATATAAACATTTCTTCAACCAATGCACCATAGTGCACCTCCTCCAAAGGAAAACAAACAAAACACAGTGCAATAGCTTTTACACAGCGTGCTGCCAATAGCAAATAGAAAAACAGCTGTGTTTTGAGGCCCCCAGTACCGTTTCCCCACCCAACACAAAATTCTCATATTTAAAGGGGATGTCAATAATTGGTATCTCTTTAAGCACATCTTATACCTCCATCCAATAGGAGCGTACACCACAAATGATCAAAATCTCCAAATTGACCACAGCCTCTCCAACAAACTGGAGAGACTCGGAGATCTCACTTACTCAACATAGCATTGCTACTAAGTTCATGGAAATGGAAACTTCCCTCATGGACATATGTTCCCAGAACTCAGTGTTCCTGAACCCCAGAACCCAATCCCAGTGATGCTGATACATGTATGCTAGGGGAGCCTGATGTAATGTCGCTACCACAGCTTTATATAACTTCAAAACTAGCTCTTTAGGATTCTTATCAACAAAAAGAACCTGTTCAGTTTCACTATGCTACATTCAGATTGGATAGCAAAGGAATGTAATTGAAAATATTGAAAATTCAGTAGTGAAACAGCAAGTTTATCATTCAGCTTAGCTTTAAGCAGAAACAAATGGTTCTCAAAACAGTCCGAGACATAGCATCTCGGGCTCCCTTCCCTCCCTGTTCTCCATCCCAACACCCTTGAAAAAGGGCAGACCAATAAGCGAATAAAAAGAGAATACATAGGAGCCTTTTTGTATGACATTCTCCCTTGCTCTAGTATTTACTAGCAGAATTTCCCCTGATGCAGATAATTATTTTGTTACTTATCGAAACGCAATATTGTGTCGGGTGTTTGGTAACTGTATGAGAAACATCTAATGTTAACTTTGAAGGCTTACTTTAAATTTTTAATCCACATTCTGCAGCCGGGTTAATTTTTGCATATTTCAGGAAAATTGTACCCGTCTTATTCAATATGTTCTAATAGTGATTTTCTTTCTGCTATGGTCATGTATTATATACCATTTGATAGGAATATTTAGTCAGAATTTTGGATCCCGGGAGTTTTGGGCCCGGCCTGGATAGGGTTAAGTTATGGGCTGTTTGATGTGCTTTGATGAGATCAATGATGAGATGGGAGCACTCTAGTACAGGCCTGTTGGGCCGTTATACTGGAAGGCCGATATTTGATCTTATATAGCTCTGGTTGTTATTTTGAGATCTTGTCAAGTTTCTGTTTTTGATGATTATAACTGTTCACTTGTTCACCTCTGATAATTGTGGTTTTGGTTTAAAGTGTTAATATTATCTGTTGTGGAGGTTAAGTGTTTGTATTTTGCTCATTTCTCAAAAAAGCATCTTGGAACCTAAATCGGTAGCTGCGTAAATAGGAAGAGTTATTTCGGCAGAATAAGCATTTTGACCATATTTATGTGCCCTAACCAAGAAATTGCTAAATCTCTAGACTGTTGTAGTTCACTCTTAAACCTTTGCTGTGATGGCTCATAGTTACATTTATATAGCAAGGAGAGGCTTGCAGGGATTATCACCCCTAGATATTTGAACTTTGGAACTATCTGAAAAACACAGTCCTCAATAATCCAGTCTTCATCAGAACTCAGGGACCGAATAGGGAGTAACTCTGACATGGGAAAGTTAACCGTATACCCCTAAAAAGCACTAAATTCTTGTATCAAAGTCAAAGCTAACAGTATGGCTATCTTTGACTCTTTCATATAGATAAGCATGTCATCAGTGTAAAGAGATATAATATGCATCTTCCCCCTAACCGTGATTCCAGATTCCAAGAACCAGGCTTGCAAGTTACAAGCAAAGGGCTCAATCGCTAGGGCGAACAAGAAGGGTGACAGAGGACAACTCTGCCTCACCCCCCTGTCCAATGTGAAAGGCTTAGGGCAGGCAGATGTCATTCACTAAAACAGATGCCTTAGGGGCCTATATAATTGCAAACCATTGTCAGAAACAAAAAACAAATGCCTAAACTACATAAAACACTCAGCAGATAAGGCCACTCTATCTTATCAAAGGTTTTTTCATGTCCAGTGACACGAGAGCAAATCTAGCCTCCTTGTCTGAACCTGATGGATTACATTCACCACCTTGCACACCTTATCTGCCCCAAATCTATTTTTAAAGAACCTCGTTTGATCATCATGCATCAAATCCTTTATAGCCCTCTCAATCCTATAGCTCAATATTTCAGTCAGGATCTTATAATCTATGTTTAATAGAGAGATTTCATTTTCATTTTTCATTTTATTAAAACTTGATATACTGCCCTTAGTGGGGACAGCAGAGTGAACATAAGAACATAAGATATGCCATACTGGGTCAGACCAAGGTCCATAAAGCCCAGTATCCTGTTTCCAACAGTGGCCAATCTAGGTCATTCGTACCTAGCAGTTTCCCCAAAAGACATGTACCAAGACAGCAGACTCCTCCACAGCACTATTTAAGACCTTATCTAGGTGGCGCGTGAGGTCCGCTAGCTTCGCACCAGGCAGGCATGTTACCAGGCGATCCTCACATCCACCAGCCACCCAGGTATCTACTTGCCTAATGATTGAATCACCAACTATAACGGCTATCCTAACCCTTCCCTCATGGCCCTGGAGAAACTACCTTGGTGCGAGTGGTTTACAATAAAATAAAACAACACAATTTAAAAGCCAGAAAAGAATTCCATTAAATTATGGGAAAGAGACATAAGACAAGACGGCAACACAAGGAGGAGTAGCAGAAGAAACACAAAGGGGGGCATCCAGAGTGTCTGGGAATCTGGGAGCATCCTGGGTCAACTGTAAAAGTCAGAGGATATTTGATTTCGGAAGGAACATAGTGTAATACAGATCAGAATACTAAGGATTAGAACAAACTGATACGACATTAAAGCACATCTTATCTTTGAATTAGGAACATTTAAAATAATGTTCACCACTAACCTTTTGGGGCGGTAGTTCCCAAAAAATGTAGCGCCCCTTCCATCCTTTGGCATGACCGAAATGATAGCATCATAAAAAGACTGGGGAAGAGATCCAGCATGTTCAGTCTCAGTGAACACCTTTAGTAACAATGGGGAAGATTGCTCAGACATGTGCTTATATAGCTCTTCAGGCAAAGCATCAGGCCCAACAACTTTACTGGGGTTTAAATCACTAATGGCCCTATACATTTCTTCCAGTGTGAAGGGATGATCTACCTGTTTTCCTTGAGCCTCCGTTAATTTGGGCAGCTGTTTATCCTGTACCCACTGGTCTATTTGAAGTGCACCCACTGTAACCTGGGAAGAGTATAGAGTGCGATAGTACTCAACAAACTGTGCCGCCATTTGCTCAGATTTTAGAAGTTCATTCCCCTTATCATCTAGGAGCTTCCCAATGCGTTTCTAAACTCTAATTTTATTTAACTGCCATAACAGTCGTTTACTGGCTTCATTAGAATTTTCATATAAGTGACATTTAGTGAGTTGCAGAGCCGTAGCTGCTTGTCCTATACCAAGCTCATTTAGCTCTTTTCGCACTTCTACTAGTTGTTAAGAGCACCTTCCCTCTCGGGTCTCTTTCGTGTACTTTTTCCAGTTGTTGCAATTCTGTAAATAAAGAATCATACATAGCCAATTTTTGCTTTTTTATAGCAGATAAAATAGATGTCATTTGTCCTCTCAAAACCATTTTGACCATTTCCCAAAACAGATATGGACTAATACTTAGGGGTATGTTTACTAAACTGCGCACTTGTGCGGGGCGCACTTGAGCGCTCTAAAATGATGCATTTAAGTGCTCTTAAGTGCCCCGCACGCGTGCGCATCACATTAACGGGCCCCGCACACGTGCGACGAAAACGCGCACGTTTGCGGTGCGCTGATGTGCGATAGAGGCGGGGAAAGGCTAACGGAGGGCGGAGGAAGGCCCCCGAGGGGCGGTGAGACGGGGTCAATGGGTGGAGAGTGGGAGGGGAGAGGCTCCCCGCACAGGAGCGGGGCCGAAGTTACATGTAAAAACTACCGCGAGTGTAGAGCGCATTTAAAGGGAAGAGAAACCATTTACGTCAGCAATGTACAGCAAAAGCGGGGAAACCTAAAACACGTGAGCAGTGTGATACATGTGCACAGAAGTAAATCGCAAATATAAATTGAAAATGACCACAACAAATTCCAAATAAATTATAATCCAGCTGGGCAACAATGCTATTAATGGGCAACAATAACAAACACTCCCAGGAAATCCCCAAAAAATAGAAATGATTTTTGGAAGGGTCTACGCTCCGTAGACTCTTTCAAAAGCACTGCAATGTAATGGAGCTTTCCTGGGAGTGTATTTCAGGTTGCCCATTGATATCACTGTTGCGCAGCTTGTTGCTATATCTTTCTCCCCTTTTTTGAAGGGCATATTTGAGTTTTTTGTGCACCTTTGTCCCCATACAAGGTAAACGAGCCCACAGTAAAAATGTACAGAGCCGGGTGTCTGACTCTTGCGGCCAGGTTTCCTATCTCCAGAGAATGCACTGTCTCTGTGGCCACAGTGTGGTGCAGCAGACACAGCCAGTACCCGTAGGACCAGAGAGGCACAGGTTCAAATCCCAGCTGGGGCTCCTGCCAACCCAGTCCCCATAGTTTTACCCACCACTAAACAGTGAGAGTACAGACACACTTTTATTGCAGAGAACATAAGCATGGTCCCAACACTTATATTTTTTCCTACACTGCACACAAACCATAACAATGGGCATTACCTACAGCCGAGTCCCCCAAACTCAGTCCTGGAGTGCAATAACTCACTCAGGTCATATGTTTCTCCCAGATAGGGACATGTCTGCATGTTGGCAGAAGGGTACAGGTGGTGGAGGGGGTGTTGGCTGCAAACCACAGCAGACAGTGGCCTAGGCCTGTGCAGGCTGGCACCGTCCACCACAACAGACAGGCTCTGTTGGATGTACAGTCATGGACTCCCCAGGGAACACAGCATGTCTGTTGCAACACAGTGGTGCAGTGCACACAGACAGTGTGTATAGGAACAGAAGGTCACAGGTTCAAATCCCAGCTGGGGCTACTGCCAATCCAGTCCACATATTTTTCCCACAACTAAAGCGTGATAGTAAGGACAAAACTGTATAGCTAAGAACATATGCTTTGGTCATACGCCTATATTTTAACACACCAATCACAGACACCATAAACAGGCGCATTACTTAGAGCAGAGTCTCCCAAATGCAGTCCTGGAGGGTCCCACACCATTCAGGTTCCATGCGGCCTCTAATAATGATGCCTGTGCTGCATAGGGACAGCATGAAAACCCAAACAGTGTTTGGAACACCAGGACTGGAGTTGGGAAACCCTGCAGTAGAGCAGCAGCCAACAGGGCCAGACATACCCACACACACCCCCACAGGCCCCATTGGCCAATGCCTCCTGGAGAGGCAGGACATTGGGCCCTGCCTGTATCTCCCAATACTAGCAGTTGCATACCTCTGCAATGCCACCCTACACCTGGGTATACGGTACACAGCTATCAAACATTTGCTATGATAACTGGCAGATCTCCAGTCCTACGTAAAGCACAGCTTGTTCATGGAGCTCCACCATAACAATCATTTAGATGTCTGCGGTGTGTGTTGCAGGTCTGGTCTCTAACAGTGTTTACCACCCTGGAATGTGACCCCTAACAGTAATGAGTACCATATCCATGCATGTACTGTGTCCAGGACTGGTGTGGTGGGTATGGCTGCTGAACCCCTTTATAGTAGCACAATGCTGGCATAGGTGTGGGGGTGGCTGTCTGTCTATCCAGTGTGTGGTGGCTGCAAACACCTTCCACAGCCCACACTGCCAGCAATGTTGCCAGTATTGGGCTGCCAATGTGCATAATGAGGAGCAAGGTACCATGGGTGTAGGCCGGACAGGGTGGCCTTTCCAGGGTGCATCTGCACAGGGCATAGGGCACTGACTGGGACATTGTGATGCCCAGCCACCACCTACACAGACAGGGTGACCTCAGTATGTCCTGCTGAGAGATCACTCTCACCCTGACTGTGCAGTGACCACAGTATGGCTAGGCAACCCCATAGTGCTATATAGTATTTCTCTCATGTGATATATATAGGTGTCCTTTTGGGGCCCAGTCAGTGATATATCTGTGTATGCTGCCATCCCATTTCTGGGTGCATGCATCTCCACTGGGAACATGCACTATGGACTAACTAGCAGACTGTTTGTAGCTGGTATGTGTCCTGATGGAGCAGCTTGCAGCGGCTGAGGGCTTGCTGCAGGAGAATATCAGATAGTGGTGGGGTGCAGCTTACCATATCCTGGTCTAATGTCTGTCTGCAATTGTGTTATGGATGTGTATAGAGCTGCATTGATGGCCCTGTGGGGTGTTTGTTCCCCTCTACTGCCACCTTTGCAGGGAGGTATAAGGTGGCTCTATTGATGGGAGACCATGTTTGCCACCCTTGGACCTGGGGGGTGGTGGTAGTACTACATATCTCACCTGGGGGTCCATGAGAACTACACCTGACAGAGACAGTGTTTGTGCAGACACTACCTATCTTACACATTAACACTGCTTTGGACCTCCCTGAGCCATGGAAGGTGTTGTGGACCTGGTCCTAGGCGCCTCATCGCACACTCAGAGTGAGCTCAGTAAACACACAATGTGACGGTGTGTAGGTACTCTGTGCCAGCAAAACACCCGGTCAGTACCCCCTACCAGGGCGAGGTGCTGTGGGGTTGCACCATGTCACTTCCCCCTACCAGGCCGAGGTGCTGTGGGGGTGCATTCCACATTTTGTGTTCATCTGTGGACAGCTGATTTGCATGTGCAGTGCATCATGGGTACTGGTGGGCTAACCCTATCCTGGTGAGCACAGTAAACTGTCTGTGCGGTGACGTGCAGGCTCTTTGCAGCCAGCCAGGGGCTCACTATCAGCTTTAGAGCTGTAGCGCATAGGTGTCAAACCTGTCCTGGAGGGCCACAATCCCGCCAGGTTTTGGGATAGCCCTAATGAATATGCATGAGATATATATGCATTAGAGATAGCCTGCCAACCTGACTGGTTTGTGGCCCTCCAGGACTGGATTTGGAGACCCCTGCTTTACACCTCTGTCATTTAAGATTGTGAGTGGTCAAGGTGCAGATGTCCAAGACATCAAAAAGGTTAGATAGAATTTGTCACATTCCTCCTCACTTCTCACCACCACCAAAATATTGTCTATTAGACATCTTTTTGGTGGTGGTGAGAATCGAGGATGAATGTGACACATTCTAGCTACCCTTTTGATGTCTAGGACATCTGTACCTTGCCCACTCACCATCTTAAATGACAGAGGTGTAAAGCAGTGGTCTCCAAATCCAGTCCTGGAGGGCCACAAACCAGTCAGGTTGGCAGGCTATCTCTAATGCATATATATCTCATGCATATTCATTAGGGCTATCCCAAAACCTGGCAGGATTGTGGCCCTCCAGGACAGGTTTGACACCTATGCGTAGCGCAACGGTTACTTCACTGCCTGTGCAGCCAGTGCTTATGGGTTCAAACCCACAGTGGGGTTATTTGCTAGGGTTTTCCACAGCATTATTTTTCGTTAATGTACATATTTTGATGCCAGCAAAAACACCCTCAGCGTACTGTAACCATAGGGTGCCTCTGAGGGCACTCCATAGGGCACCCTATAGAGCACCTTATGGTTCCCGTCCATATAAGGAGCACTATACATTATCCTGTGACACAACTTATAGGGTGCCCTATAGGGGACATATTAGGGTGCCGTGACGGGCAGTGCACTCTATAATGTGCCCTATGGTTTGCCTTATAGGGTGCCTTATACGGCACCTTCACTTACGGCACGTGAGGGCGTGTTTGCTGGCAGCAATTAATAAAATAAACATACGGTGCTGCAGGAAAAAATATGTACATTGCAAAGCTGATGCCACAGCCAGCCTTACGTATTATTTATTTATTTTTATTTATTACAGTTTCTTATATACCGCGCTATTTAGAATCAGCACGGTTTACATCATAACAAAACGACCATCACGACAAACTGTCAGGTTTTACATTGAAAAGGAGTACAAACTTGGATAACTGGGTTAACTATATACATAAACTATCTACACTGCAGTGTGGATTAGGCACCCTGGGGAGCAAACTCATGACCCCTGTATCAGCAGTCAGTGCCTTAACCATTGTGCTCCACTGCTGCTCCTCCTTGCATGTCAGTGCACCTACTAATGCTTTTCATTCCTTAAACTGCACAGTGCTGCCATCATAAACAGTGCTCTGACCTTGCGGGACCTCATACGGCATCCTCTAAAGCGCCCTATAAGCTACATTCTAGGGTGCCTTGGCGGACAGTGCACTTTGAAATGTGCCTTATGGGGCGCCTCATGTTCACATGCTTTGAGGGTGCGTTTGCTAGTAATGATAATTAAATAAAAATAACATGCCCCCTAAAGCACTCATGCCCATAATACACAATGCCTCAGCCAGCCTTGTTCATTGGGCACTGTGGGGTATTGAACCCCTGATCCCTGCACCATTGGTAGATGCCTTAACCATTGTGCTGTGGCTCTGGTCTTCTGTTTGTTCAGCAGCGCGCCGCCTTATGCCGCCCCATATTGTGATGTCTCCTAAAACAACACGCCGCCTTATGCCCATTAGCGCGCCGCCTCATGCCGCCCAGTATTCGACTGCCTCCAAAACATTAGCGCGCAGCCTTATGCTGCCCATTATTTCAATGTCACCTAAATTATTGCATCAGCCAGCCATCTTTATTGGGCTCTGTGGGGATCAAACCCCCAATCCCTGCACCATTGGTAGGTGCCTTAACCATTGTGCTGTGGCTCTGCTCTTTTGTTTGCTCAGCAGCGTACCACATATGCCTCCCGCGCAGCCATCTGATGCGCTAAGGTGCGGGGCGCACCTTAGCGCATATGCAAATCACGGCTTTCCTTTTTCAGCGCGAAACGGCTACTCCTTATATGGCACCCGCACTCTACCGCGGCCATGCACAATTTCGGAGTTTAGTAAACATACCCCTTAGAGTTTTATTTTTCCAGTGTTGTTTTATGTTCCAACTTTGGCTTTTGGGGTTCCCAGTTTAATTATTGTCTTCCTATTTCTAAATTGTGATCCCTTGTTCTTTGTTTGGTGATTGTCTATGTTCTGCATGGGTAACCGAGCTGAGGTATTTTGTTCATGTAGTTTCTATTTGACAGTGCCACTTGTTCTCTTTCCCCTGTAGAAGTTGTATTGGTATTCTCTGAGATGTATTGGTTTAATATTTGCAGTGTTGCCTTTTGATAGGTAGGGTTTGGTGCTTTGTGAGTCCTCGTAGTGCTGTTATGATACGGTGGGTTTGCTATGGGTTCTAAATGGGTTATGAAGTCAGCTAATAAACCGAGGGAGTTATTCAGCATTGTGAAGCAACTCACCAAAGTAAGCACTCCACATCATGACCACCAAATAGATCCTCAAGAATATGCAAATTATCTAATAAGCAAAAATGTGAATCAATCAAGCATTATTACATCCTCACAATCTACTCAACTAATGGTAAAAACCTTCAATGATCCCAAACACTTTTGGACTGATTTTTCTATACCAACAAAAAACAACATTGAAGATACAATAAGCACAATCAACACAACAACCTCTCCAGCCGATCTATGTCCAGTAGAGTGGATTAAAAACACTAAGGGGGATGTTTACTAAAAACCGGAAATGTGCGCGCCGCAAAAGAGCGCACTGAAACGCGGCACTGAAACGCTAATAAACGCGTTTAAACGCCCCGCACACGTGCGTGTCATCCCTGCAAAGGTGCGCGGCACACTAACGGGCCCCGTACAAGTGCGGGCCCGCAAATGTCCGATAGAGGCGTGGAACGGCTAAAGGAGGGCGGAGGAAGGCTCCAGAGGGGCAGAGGGACGGGGTCAATGGGTGGAGAGTGGGAGGGGAGAGGCTCCCCGCACAGTATCGGGCCCGAATTTGCATGTAAAAACTACCGCGAGGGAAACACTCGCGGTTGAAAGCATTTAAAGGGAAGAGAAACCATTTCCGTCAGCAATGTACAGGAAAACCGGGGAAACCAGCAAAACGTGAGCAGTGTGATACATGTGCACAGCACAAAAGTGCAAATAAAAATAGAAAATGACCACAACAGAACTATTAAAAATAGTAATTCAGCTGGGGAACAGTTATAGTGATGGGCAAATACAGAAAACACACCCAGCAAAGCTCCAGAAAAAAGAAATGAATTTTGGAAGGGTTTACGGAGCGGAGACTCTTCCAAAAAACATTTCCTGTTGTGGAGCTTTCCTGGGAGTGTTTGCTATGGTTGCCCATTAATATCACTGTTGCCCAGCGTGGTGATATTTTGTCCCCCATTTCCTGTGGTCATTTCCGGGGTTTATGTGCACGTTTGTCACCAGACAGGGTGCATATGCCCACAGTAAATTTGCGTAGAGCAGGGTTTGTGACTCCATCCTGCCAGGCTTACTACCTCCAGGGGCTGCAGTATCTATGTGGCCATAGTGTGGTGCAGCAGACAGAGTCAGTACCTCAAAGGTCAGAGGTTCAAAGCCCAGTTGGGGCACTTGCCAGCCCAGTCCCTATATTTTACCCACCACCAAACACAGATAGCACAGACACCCCTGTATTGCAGGGGACATAAGCATGGGGAAAACACCCATATTTTACCCAACAACACACACACACCACAACAATGGGCATTACTCACAGCCAAGTACCCCAAATGCAGTCCCGTACTGCCACATTCCAATCAGGTCACCTGCTTTTTATGGGAGAAGCTCATGCCAGCATGTTGGCGGATGAGTACATGTGGTGCAGGGGGCAGTGGCTGCTAGCGACAGAAGACAGAGGCCTAGCCATGTGCAGGCTGGCACAGTCCACAGCAACAGACAGGCCCTGCCGGATCCACAGTCATGGACTATCCAGGGAATTCAGCCAAGCTGTGGCTACATGGTTGTGCAGTGCACACAGACAATGCATGCAAGAACAGAAGGTCACAGGTTCAAAGACCAGCTGGGGCTACTGGCAATCCTGCCCACATGTTTTCCCCACAAATAAACAGTGACAGTAAGGACACACCTTTGGTGACAAGGACATATGCAATGGTAATACATCTATCTTTTACCCCACTGAGCACAGACACCATGAACAGGGGCAGAACCTACAGCAGAATCCCCCAAATGCAGTCCTGGTGGGCCACACACCAGTCAGGTTCCATACTGCCACTCATACAAATGCCTGTGCTGTATATCTATGCACCACCCCCACGGCATGTAGATGTAGCTCATGCATATTCATGAGGGACAGCAGGAAGACCCGAACAGTGTGATGCAAAACTGGGCTGGAGTGGGGAAGCGCTGCCGTAAAGCAGCAGCCAACAGGGGCAGACACACCCACACCCACACCCACAGGCCCCATTGGCCATTGTCTCCTGTAGAGGCAGAACATTGGACCCTGCGTGCATCTCCCAATATCAGCACCTGCATACCTTAGCAATGTCACCCTACACCTGAGGTACACAGCTCTGAAATGTTTGCTAAGAGTACAGGCTGATAGATATCCCTACGTTACGCACATACTGCTAGTTGACCCCATCCGAACAATCTGTTTGGTGTCTGCGGTGCGTGCTCCAGGCCTGGCCTCTGACGGTGTTCACCACCCTGGGGAGTGACCCCCAGCAGTACTGCGTACCATATCCATGCCTGTGCCGTGCCCAGGACCGGTGTGGTGGCCAAGGCTAATCACCCCCTCAATAGTAGCACAATGCTGGCATAGGTGTGGGAGTGTGTGTCTGTCTATACAGTGTGTTGGCTGCAAACACCTTCCCCAACCCACACTGCCAGCACTACTGCCAGTATTGGCCTGCCAATGTGCATAATGAGCAGCAATGTACCATGGGTATAGGTCAGACATGGTGGGCTGGCCAGGATGCATCTGCACAGGGCATAGGGCACTGGCTGTGACATTGTAGTGCCAGGCCACCACCTACACAGACAGGGTGACCTCTGTATGTGCTGCTGGGGGAGCACTCTCACCCTGAGTGTACAGTGATGACAGCATGGCTAGGCACCCCCATAGTGCTGTATTGTGTTTCTCTCTTGTGATATATATAGGTTTCCTGTTGGGGTCTCCTCACAGAACTCTTTGCTTGTGTGTGCTGCCACCCCAGTTTTGGGTGCATGCATTTCCATCAGGGCTAACCAGCAGACTGTTCACTGTGTCTTGATGGAGTGCCTTGCAGGGTGCAGCGGCTGATGGCTTGCTGCAGGTGAATCTTTGGATATCCAGGCCTAAAGTCTGCCTGATATTGTGTTATGGATATGTGTGGAGCTGCTTGGACTGCCCTGTCTGGTGTCTGTTCCCCAGCAGGACTGGGGTTTGATGGTCCACTTTGCTTTCATGGGGGGGTGGTGATTCTTTGACCACCTAGGGGTTCTTGGGGGTTTCCACTAACTGAGACAGAGATATCCAACATGTTTCTGCAGCACCTTCCTATCTCACAGGTTAGTACTGTTTTGGAGCTCTGTCATGGCCTCATCCAGCCATGGCTGGTGTTGTGGACCTGGTCCTGGCCGCCATATCACACCCTCAGGGTGAGCACAGTACCCGCACAATATGACGGTGTGTAGCTACTCTTTGCTGGTAGTCCACCCGCTCAGGACCCCCTACCAGGCCGAGGTGCTGTGTGGGTTCACATGGACAATTCCCCCTACCAGGCCGGGTAGCTGTTGGGGTGCATTCCCCATCTTGTGTGCATCTGTGGACAGCTGATTTGCATGTGCAGTGCATCATGGGTACGGGTGGCCTAACCCTATCCTGTCTACAACAGCAGACTGTCTGTGGGGTGACGTGCAGGCTCTCTGCAGCCAGCCAGGGGCTTGCTGTCAGCTATAGAGCTGTAGCCCAATGGTTATGTCACTCCCTGTACAGCCAGAGGTCATGGGTTCAAACCCACAGTGGGGCCCTTTGATAGGGCTGTCCATAGCTTTATTTTTATTTACTGTACATATGTCTATGCCGGCAAAACCACACACAGCTTACTATACCCATTAGGTGCCTCTGAGGGTGCTTTGTAGGGCGCCCTATAGGCCACCTTATGGTTGCCATCCATATAGGGTGCACTATACATTATCCTGTGTCGCAACATACATGGTGCCCTATAGGGGACATTCTAGGGTGCCTTGGCGGACAGTGCACTGTAACATGTGCCTTACGGGCATCCGTATGTTAACACACTGTGAGAGCGGGTTTACTAGTGGTGGGAAATAAAATATAAATGGAAGGCCTCCTACAGCACTCCTCACCATGATACATACTGCCCCAGCCAGCCTTGTTCACTGGGCACTGTGAGAGGTTGAACCCCTGGCCCCTGCACTATTGGTCAGTGTCCTAACCATTGTGCTGTGGCTCTGTTCCTGTGTTTGTGCATCCGCACGCAGCCTTGTAGCCATCAGCGCGCCATCTTGTGGCGCACTAAATTAACAGCGCGCCGCCTTATGCCGCACAACATGGATATGCCCCTAAAATAATGCCTTAGCCAGCTGTCTTCAATGGGCACTGTGGGGAATTGAACCCATGATCCCTGCACGAGTGGTCAGTGTCTTAACCATTGTGCTATGGCTCTGTTCCTGCTATTTGCACATCAGCGTGCCACTTCTCCCTCCCACTATTGGACTGCCCCCTCACACATCAGCGCGCCGCCTTCTGCCCACCGGCTCGCCGCCTTCTGTTGCCCACATTTATCAGCGCACCGCCTTCTGACACCGAAATTTACCAATGCGCCGCCATCTGCCGCCCACACTAAACAGTGTGCCGCCTCATGCCGTAATAAAAATAACAGTGCGCCGCCCAAAATTAATATGCCTCCTAAGCACTTTTGCCCATAAATGTTGGTGCCTCAGCTGGTCTTTTTTGTTGAGCGCAATGGGGTTTGAACCCCTGGCCCCTGCACCATTGGTTGGTGTCTTCACCGTTGTACTATGGCTCTGTTGTTTGGTTTTGCAGCAGCGCCCCACTTAGCCTTTCCACGCGCTAATGTGGGCCCCGCACATTAGCACGACGCACACACGTACGGTCCGGTTTTTTGCTTTTTTCTGCCTGGCCCGCCCACTCCTTATATGGCACCAGCACACTAACGGGGACAGCACTAAGGGGTATGTTTACTAAACCGTCTTAATGTGTGCGCTGTGATGTTATTGCGCGATAAGGTACCTTATCAAGCGATAATGGTGCTTTATCGGGCGCAGAGGTACCTTAGTGCTCGATAACGCGTGCAGCGGCACAAACAGCGCTGAAGGCGGAGAAAGGCTCCCGGAGGGCGGAGGAAGGCTTCCCAGGGGCAGAGAGAAGGGGTCAATGGGTGGAGAGTGGGAGGGGAGAGGCTCCCCGCACACTAACACTGTGAAATCCGAGGCTGAAAACTAACGCCAGTGAAACCCTGGCATTAGAGCTGATTTAAAGGAAAGAGAAACCATTTCTGTCAGCAATGTACAGCAAAACCAGGGAAACCTATAAAAAAGTGATGTGTGATACATGTGCACGGAACAAAAGGGCAAATAAACAGTGAAAATGAACAGAAGAAAATGGAAAAATAAAATAACCAAGCTGGGAAATAGTGATCTCAATGGGAAAAATAAAAAAACACTCCCGAGAAATCACCAAAAAAAGGATATGAATTCTGGAAGGGTCCATACAAGATGAATGAGCCCACAGTGAAATTGCGCTGTGCAAGGTTTTCCTCTCTATCGGACAGGTTTCCTATGGTGTGCACATGTGTGGCAACAGCAGGACGGGCATGTTGGAATGGCCAACTGGACAGATGCTTGAAAATGGGATACAGAGGGCTGCAGGCGGCACATGCTGTGGTGCAGCTGGAGCACAGTGCGGACTAGGTAGATGCCTAGGTGGCACTTAGGAATGCTGAAACTGTACAGTCTTGAAGGACTAGAAAGGGGGACTGTTACTTCTGGAGTGAAATCTGCAACTGTGAGTATATACTTCTGGTAATTTTCTAAAAAGAATTCTTTGTATTAAAGCTACTTAATCTGTGAACCCACTGTTTTTTTTTGTTGGATCAGTTAGGGCCTAGTAGCAGCAATTAAAGTTTGAATTTAAAACACAGAGGAGAGCTTTCCGGTTACATTTCATACCCAGCAGAGAGCTTGTAGTTTAAATTTAATAGTCACTCAGGGCCAAGTAACAGCAAAGTACTTTTAGTTTAAATTTAACACACAGAAGAGAGCTTTCTGGTTAAATTTAGTACCCAGCAGAGAACTTGTAGTTTAAATTTCATAAGAAGTTAGAGCCTAGCATCAGCTAAGAGCTATAATTTAAATCAAACCAGAATTTAACTTACCTCAGCAGCACAAGACAGGGTACTGTATAGCAGCCCTCTTTTAATAAGTGTTATTTCCCTCCCTCCCTCCCCACACCCACCCTCCCCTGGGATAATCATAGCTTTATAGGTACTTACATATCTTAAAAGACAGGAGGTGCTTTCAGGTGAAGCTCATTACCCAAATCAGTCATACACTAAGGACCTGAGATTAATTAAGCTTCAGGTGAACAAGGTATATTAAACGTATTAGGTACAGTTTTATTGGTATAAATACCCATAGCAACCCCTAGTAAGTAAGAATTTAAAGATCTAGACACAAACTTAAACTAAGATGCAGACAGCAGTCCAGCAGCGGGATGGGGGCTTTCCAGTCTTTTGCATTGAGTGTCACATGTATGATTTTCTCCCAGTTGGTGAGAGGTCTTACGTGTGCACTAGGTGCAAGGAGCTCTTTTCTCTCAGGGAACGTGTCTGTTCTCTAGAGGCTAAAGTAGCAGACTTGGAAAACATAAGACAGACAGAGAGGTACATAGACGAGACCTACAGGGATATAGTCCTGAAGTCCCACCTCCAGTCTGGCAGCACCCCTGTTGCCATGGAGGAGAGAGGTCACGTGACAGGAGAGCATCACCCTGGTGTGGCAGGAAGTGATCCTGTAACTAGGACCTGTCCTCCAGGTGATGTAAAACCCTCTCGCACCGAGGAAGTTTCTCTAGGGCCATGTGCCCATGAGGGAAGGGTTAGGACAGTCGTTATAGTTGGTGATTCAATCATTAGGCATGTAGATAGCTGGGTGGCTGGTGGACGTGAGGATCGCCTGGTAACATGCCTGCCTGGTGCGAAGGTAGCGGACCTCACGTGCCACCTAGATAAGGTCTTAGATAGTGCTGGGGAGGAGTCTACTGTCTTGGTACATGTCGGTACCAATGACATAGAAAAATGTGGTAGGGAGGTTCTGGAGGCAAAATTTAGGCTTTTAGGTAGGAAGTTGAAATCCAGAACTTCCAGGGTAGCATTCTCCGAAATGCTTCCTGTTCCATGCGCAGGACCCAAAAGGCAGGCAGAGCTCCGGAGTCTCAATGCGTGGATGAGACAATGGTGCAGAGATGAGGGTTTTGGATTTGTTAGGAACTGGGGAACATTCTGGGGAAAGGAGGAGCTCTTCCGAAGGGATGGGCTTCACCTTAACCGGGATGGAACCAGGCTGCTGGCATTAACCTTTAAAAAGGAGATAGAGCAGCTTTTAAACTAGATATTAGGGGAAAGCCGACAGTCGCCCAAGAGCGGATGGTTCGGAAGAATGTATCCTTGAAGGATACTACCAAAAGCAGAGAGGTTCCACAAAAGAGTAAAGTAGCCCAAACGCCCTCAAGTATGGAGCAGACAGAGCTTAAAGATCCCAATTTACCCATGTCTAACAATAGCCAAATTAACATGAATAAAATACATTCTCTAAAATGCTTGTATGCAAATGCTAGAAGTCTAAAGAATACGATGGGAGAATTAGAATATATAGCACTAAATGAAAGGTTAGATATGATTGGAATATCAGAGACATGGTGGAAGGAGGACAACCAGTGGGACACTGTGATACCTGGATACAAACTATATCGTAATGATAGAGCTGATCAAATTGGTGGAGGGGTTGCGCTCTATGCTAGAGAGGGCATTGACTCAGAAAGGATTAAAGTTTTGCAGGAAACAAAATCTGCTGTAGAATCTATATGGATTGAAATTCCATATAAAAGGGGGAAGGCAATGGCAGTGGGGGTGTACTATCGAGCACCTGGCCAGAATGACAAAATGGATGATGAAATGCTCAAAGAAATCAAGGAAGCTAAAAAAAGTTACAGCGCAGTAATAATAATGGGTGATTTCAATTAACCCGGTATCGACTGGGTCAATGTCACATCAGGACATGCTAGGGAGATAAAGTTCCTAGATGAAATATATGACTGCTTCTTGGAGCAGCTGGTTCATGAACCGACCAGAGGGGAATCCATATTAGACCTAGTCCTTAGTGGAACACCAGATCTAGTGCAAGAGATAAGGGTGTTGGGGCCACTTGGCAATAGTGATCATAGCATGATCGCCTTTGATATAATTAGTGGAGGAGGGATAGTAAGGAAATCCACAGTACTACCTTTTAACTTTCGAAAGGGAGACTATGATAAAATGAGGAAAACAGTTAAGAAAAAACTAAAAGGAGCAGTTGCGAAGGTTAAAGACGTACATCAAGCTTGGGTGTTGTTGAAAATACTATCTTGGAAGCCCAGACCAGCTGTATTCCATGCTTTAAGAAAAGTGGAAGGAAGTCCAAAAAACTGCCAGAATGGTTTAAAGGTGAGGTCAGAGAGGCTGTTGCCAAAAAAGCATCTTTCAGGAAATGGAAAAAAGAGCCAAACGACGAAACCTGGAAACAGCACAAGCACTGGCAAGTCAAATGCAAGGCATTGATAAGGCAGGCAAAGAGAGAATTTGAGAAGAAGCTTTCTGCGGAAGCAAAAAAGTGAAATAAAGACCTTTTCAAGTACATTCGTAGCAAAAAACCTGTGAGAGAGTCAGTTGGTCCATTAGATGATAAAGGGGTTAAAGGAGCACTAAGAGGCGACAAGGCGATAGCGGAGAGACTGAATGAATTCTTTGCTTCGGTTTTTACTGAGGAAGATGAAGGGATGTTACCCATGACGGAAGTGGTATTTAAAGGTGCGGAAGAATTGAAGGAAATATCGATACATCGGGAAGATGTCTTACAACTATTAGATAAACTGAAGAGTAGCAAATCACCTGGGCTGGATGGTATACATCCAAGGGTGTTGAAAGAACTGAAATATAAGATTGCAGAACTGCTATCAGTAATCTGTGAACTATCATTAAAATCATCTCTAATACCTGAAGATTGGAGGATCGCCAATGTAACACCAATTTTTAAAAAGGGTTCCAGGGGTGATCCGGGAAACTACAGAACGGTGAGCCTGACGTCAGTACCGGGAAAAATGGTAGAAATCATCATAAAGAATAAAATTACTCAGCATGTAGATAGTCACAACCTAATGGGAGACAGGCAACATGGCTTTAGACAAGGAAGATCTTGTCTTACTAATCTGTTATGTTTTTTTGAAGGAGTGAATAATCAGGTGGACAAAGGTGAGTCGGTTGATATTGTGTATCTGGACTTTCAGAAAGCCTTTGACAAGGTCCCTCATCAGAGACTTTTGGAAAAACTAAAGAGTCATGGGATAGGAGGCAGTGTACTATTGTGGATCAGGAACTGGTTAAAAGATAGAAAGCAGAGGGTAGGGCTAAATGGCCAATTTTCCCAATGGAGAAAGGTGAATAGTGGTGTACCCCAGGGATCTGTGCTGGGTCCGCTGCTTTTTGGCATATTCATGAATGACCTGGAAAGTGGAATAACGAGTGAGGTTATCAAATTTGCAGATGACACAAAACTATTTAAAGTTGTTAAAACCAAAGAGGATTGTGAAAAATTGCAAGAGGATCTTGATAAATTGGAAGACTGGGCATCAAAATGGCAGATGAAATTTAATGTGGACAAGTGCAAGGTTATGCACCTAGGGAAGAACAACCCAAACTATGGTTACACGATGCAAGGTTCCACATTAGGAACCACCACCCAGGAAAAAGATTTAGGCGTCATTGTGGATACCATGCTAAAACCCTCGGCCCAGTGTGCAGCGGCGGCAAAGAGAGCAAATAGAATGCTAGGTATGATAAGGAAAGGAATGGAGAATAAAACAAAAGATATTATAATGCCTCTATATCGTTCCATGGTGAGACCGCACCTTGAATATTGTGTGCAATTCTGGTCGCCGTATCTTAAAAAGGATATAGCGCTTTTAGACAAGGTACAGAGAAGAGCCACCAAAATGGTAAAGGGGATGGAAGGATACTCCTATGAAGAAAGGCTAAAAAGGTTAGGGCTCTTTAACCTGGAAAAGAGACGGCTGAGGGGAGATATGATAGAAGTCTATAAATTAATGAACGTAGTGGAACGGGTAAACGTAGATCGATTGTTTACCTTATCAGAATATAGAAAGACTAGGGGACATGCAATGAAGCTACAGGGTAAACTATTTAAGACTAATAAAAGAAAATATTTTTTCACTCAACGTGTAATAAAACTCTGGAATTTGTTACCGGAGGATGTAGTAAAGGCTGTTAGTGTAGCTGGGTTTAAAAAAGGTTTGGACAAGTTCCTGGAGGAAAGGTCCATAAACCATTATTAAGAAGTGACCGAAGATATCAATGCTTGACCCAGTACAAGCATTGTGGAACTTGTGTCTCTTGGGGAAACTGCTAGGTACATATGACCTAGATTGGCCACTGTTGGAAACAGAATACTGGGCTTGATGGACCTTGGTCTGACCAGTATGGCATATCTTATGTTCTTATGTTCTTAACAGCCAGACAGCAACTGATGAGGGCCCAACATGGGCATGAGTGTGTTTATCACAGTGTCACAGGAGATAGTACCCAGCAGGTACCTCCAAGGGCACAGAACATTGGCAGGCGGTGTTGGGGGGGAAGCGTGGACATCTATGCAGGCACCCCTACCCCAGAACACGCACCATAGGCAGTCGCCTACCTGCACACTGGATGGACTGAGACTGCGCACCACCAGCACCACCAGCAGAAGGGCATGTCAGCATGGTTGCAGAGGGGTACTGGTGGTGGAGGGGGCAGTGGCAGCTGCCCAGAGCAGACCATGGCCTAGCCCTGTGTAGGTGGGTGCCATGCACTGCAACAGACAGGCCCTGCTGGATGATCAGTCATGGTATCAACAGGGAATGAATGCACTGTCTCTTTTGCAACACGGTGGTGCAGTGTATTCAGAGGCAGAAGGTCACAGGTTCAAGTCCCAGCTGTGGTTCCTTTATCAGGATCTTCCCAAAAATCCATTCCCTTCAAATGGTTCAAAACACCACTGCAAGAATATAATGGGATCCACAAAATATGAACATGTAACTCCCTTGCTTGAAGAACTTCACTGGCTTCCAATCACTGCAAGATCAAAGTACAAAATTCTGATGATCATTTTTTAAATTCTTCACAGACCATCAGCAGATATTCTAAAATCTATTATTTCTAAAGACACAAGCTCAAGACCCAGACGTTCCCAAGTTACCAACAGACTTAATACCCAACTTAATTGTAATAAATCTAAACAAATGACTTCTAAAAGGGCTTTTTCATTTATGGCACCAAAGCTATGGAACTCTATTCCTGAGGAATTAAGATTTCAGATCGACATGAAAGACATCCGCAAGTCCCTTAAGACATATATATTCATCGAGGCTTATGGCAAACAACCTATCACATAAAAGTTCAAGATACCTTACTAACTGTTTCTACTCAATTTGTTATGTTATAGTATAATATTATAGTTTATCTTTATATGCTATTACAATGTACTGTAATTTATTGTAAATTAATATGATGTACTGTAATTTATTACAATGTCTTACCTCTCTGTCCTCTATGCCCCAATGTAAACCCTTTTGTTGTCCTGTTAACCACTTTGATTCAAGGATAAGGTGGTATACAAAACTGATTAAATAAATAAATAAATGGGCTGTATTTATAGTACTTCCTAATGTGCCTGGAGGTTGGTACTGGAGTATAGTAATGTAGAAATCTGGTAGTCTTTCTTTATCCAAACACTCATTAAGAGGCGTGTTAACATTATGCTAATATTTATTCAAATGAGGTTCCTTATGCAAATGAGGGCACGCATTGAGTCTCCACACATGGCCCCGCACCCCCTTGGGCCGCCCGTGACTCTGGTCACTGGAAAATCCAACTGGGATTGTCCCGGATGAGAGGGAGCAGACTGCACACTATCCATTGTCCCAACTGCAGGAACACAGCCTTGTTCAGCGGGTTTGTTTTCCATATTTCTAACCAGTTAAGCAACAACCAATTTCAAAATCACTACAGTGGACAGATAGTAAGGCCTAGTCCAGTCACCAGGGCTTAATTACACAAATTCAGTCCAGCTATTTATTTCCCCCTCCAGCAAAGGCCTCAAATCTTGTAGGGGCTGAAGCTTATAAACTTCCACAAAAGATGGTATGGCATTCAAATGCAATGCAGAGAAACTGACCTGAATGCAGGAAGAATGATCATACAGCTTCAAACAGTCTCAATGTGGAAATTGCCATACAGTCGACTTTATAGGCAAACTGGCCAGCTTCACAGAAATGCACAAAATGCCGTCGTAGTTAAAACAGGGCATCTCCACTTCACTGCGTCATCATCCACCTGTTTGTTCCTGGCACACACAGCATGCAACGTTGGGAGGCACTCACAATTATAATAGTGCTTGCAGGATTCAAGGCTAAGAACAGGTAGTGTCATTGTGACCACAAGTTTGGCCTTGCCTCCACCTCACAATCTGCAGCAAGGCCACAAAATGTTTGGCGTGCTCCTCCTCTATTTCAGTACTATGTGGCATCCCATCCTCCAGGGTCAGTGTGATGTGCACAAACACTGCAGATAGAGCCCTTAAGGCATAAAGATGATCAAAACAAATCTTGAGCATCCGTGTGCACCACTGGGTGTGCTCTGTATCAACAAATATTGAGGTGGGAAGGAGCAACCCTTCTAGGCGGCCATCTTCTTTGGGCTCACCAGTATCGTCCCCTCCCCCCATCTCTAGTACATCTAAACATGACCTGCACAAGGAGATGACATGCCCTAGATTAGGAGTGCCCAACTCTGGTCTTAGTGCACCATGATCCAGCCTGATTTTCAGGATGCCACTAATGAACATAAGAACATAAGAAGTGCCATACTGGGTCAGACTAAACGTCCATCAAGCCCAGTATCCTGTTTCCAACAGTAGCCAATCCAGGTCACGGGTACCTGGTAGGTTCCCAAAAGATACACAGGTTCCACATTGCCTCTCTTGGGACAAGCAGTGAATTTCCTAGGTCCTCTTTAATACTGGCTAAGTACCTCTCTGTTTGCTTTTTACTGCTTAAATTATGTTTAAAATAGATATTTCATTTGAAGAGGGAATTTTCCTCTCTATTAGCAGCAGTCCAACAAAAAAATAACGTTTGTTAATTTATATATTTATGGTGCTCTTATTGCCTGACCCTTTTTTGTATTTGTTAACTTAGTGGCTGGGGGCATTGGGTGCTATGTTTTTGATATTTCTGAATAGATAACAGCAAGGCACCAGTATCGCAGAGTACAGCTGAGGAACAATGGTCAGCAGGTGGTAGGCTGGACATTTGATATTTGCTTTTGGGCTGGCATCACATCTTTTTGGAGTCTAAGGGGTATGTTTACTAAACCACGCTACTGTGCAGGGCGCATGCTAATGATGCGTTTTTGTGCCCCGCACACGTGCGTGCCGCACTAACGGACCCGCTCATGTGCGCGTCGCGCAAATGAACGATAGAGGCGTGGAAAGGCTCCCGGAGGGCGGAGGAAGGCTCCCCAGGGGCGGAGAGACGGGGTCAATGGGTGGAGAGTGGGAGGGGAGAGGCTCCCCGCACAGGAGCGGGGCTGAAATTCGATGAAAAAAATACCGCGAGTGAAAACCTCGCGGTAGAGCCGATTTAAAGGGAAGAGAAACCATTTATGTCAGCAATGTACAGCAAAACCAGGGAAACCTACAAAACGTGAGCAGTGTGATACATGTGCACAGAACAAAATAGCAAATAAAAATTGAAAATGACCACAACAAAATTATAATCCAGCTGGGCAACAATGATAGTCATGGAAAACATCAAAAATCACTCCCAAGAAAGCCCCAAAAAAGAAATATGAATTTTAGAAGAGTCTACGCTCCGTCCCCATACAAGGTGAATGATCCCACAGTGAAATTGTGCAGAGCAGGGTTTATGACTCCTTTGGCCAGGTTTCCTATCTCCAGGGACTCCACTGCCTCTGTGGCCACAGTGTGGTGCAGTGAACACAGACAGTGTGTTCAAAAGCCAAAGATCACCAGTTCAAGACCCAGCTGGGGCTCCTGTAAACCCAATCCCCATATTTTACCCACCACTAAACCATGATAGTAAAGACCAACCTTTTTTGCAGATAACATAAGCATGGTCCAAACACCTCTATTTTACCCTACAGAGCACAGACACCAGAAACATGCGCATTACCTAGACCACAGTCCCCTCAATGCAGTCCTGGAGGGCCACATATCATTTAGCTGTGATGCTGTCAGCAATATAAGGCCATGTCAGCATGGTGGCAGAGGGGTGCCGTTGGTGGAGGGGGCAGTGGCTGCTGCCCACAGCAGATGGTGGCCTAGCCCCCTTCACATGGGTGCAGTGCCCTCCAACAGACAGGCCCTGTCTGACAAACAGCCATGGACTCCCCAGGGAATGCACTGTTTTTGTGCTAAGACGGTGGTGCAGCGGACACAGCCAGTGCCTTTAGGACCAGAAGGTCACAGGTTCAAATCCCAGCTGGGGCTCCTGCCAACCCAGTCCCCTTATTTTACCCATGAAGAAAACATGGTAGTAAAGACTGAACCATTATTGCTGAGACCATAAGCATGGGTCAAAAACCTCTATTTTACCCTACACAGCACAAACACCATAGAAATGTGCATTACCTACGGCAGTTGTTGTTATGGAAGGACAGACTAGATGGGCCTTGTGGTCTTTTTCTGTCATCATGTTTCTATGTTTCTATGGGGCTTGTTTACAAAGCCGCGGTAGTGGTTCGCGATCGCGATCGCAACCGCGGCCCCATTGAAATCAATGGGGCCGCGGCTCCGATTACGATCGCAAACCGCTACCGCGGCTTTGTAAACAAGCCCCTATGTTTCTATGTTTCTAAATGCAGTCCTGGAGGGCAAAACACCATTCAGGTTCCATGCTGCCTCTAATAAAGATGCCTGTGCTGCATATCTATGCACCACCCCCATGGTATGCAGATGTATCCATGCATATTCATGAGGGACAGCATGAAAACCCGAACAGTGTTTGGCACACCAGGACTGGAGTTGGGAACCTCTGCCCTAAAGCAGCAGCCAACAGGGCCAGACACACCCACACCCACACCCACAGGCCCCATTGGCTAATGCCTCCTGCAGAGGCAGGACATTGGGCCCTGCGTGCATCTCCCAATACTAGCACTTGCATACCTTAGCAATGCCACCCTACACCTGGGTATACGGTACACACCTATCAAACGTTTCCTATGATTACTGGCAGATAGCAAGTCCTACATTAAGCACAATTTGCTCATTGAGCTCCATCATAACAATCTTTCTGATGTCTGCGGTGTGTGCTTCAGGTCTGGTCTCTGACAGTGTTTACCACCCTGGGGAGTAACCCCCAACAGTATTGCGTACCATATCCATGCCTGTACTGTGACCGGGACTGGTGTGGTGGCCAGGGCTGCTAAACTCCTCTATAGTAGCACAATGCTGGCATAGGTTTGGGAGTGTGTGTCTGTCTATACAGTGTGTGGTGGCTGCAAACACCTTCCACAGCCCACACTGCCAGCACTGTTGCCAGTATTGGCCTGCCAATGTGCATAATGAGGAGCAAGGTACCATGGGTATAGCCCGGACAAGGTGACCTGGCCAGGATGCATCTGCACAGGGCATAGGGCACTGGCTGGGACATTGTAGTGCCTGGCCACCACCTACACAGACAGGGTGACCTCAGTATGTCCTGCTGGGGGATCACTCTCACTCTGACTGTGCAGTGAAGACAGCATGGCTAGGCACCCCTATAGTGTTATATAGCATTTTTTTCATGTGATATTTATGGGTTTGCTTTTGGGGCCCAGTCACTGATTTATCTGCTTGTTGTGTATGCTGACATCCCAGTTCTGGGTGCATGGAGTGGCTTGCAGGGTGCAGTGGCTGAAGGCTTGCTGCAGGAGAATATCAGATAGTGGTGGGGTGCAGCTTAGCATATCCAGGCCTAATGTCTGTCTGCTATTGTGTTATGGATGTGTACAGAGCTGCATTGACTGCCCTGTAGGGTGTCTGTTCCCCAGCTGGACTGAGGTTGATGGTCCCCTCTACTGCCACCATTGCAGGGAGGTAGAATGTGGATCTGTTGATAGAAGACCCTGTTTGTCACCCTCAGCCCTGAAGGAGGAGGAGGGGTGGTGGTGGTACATGGCCCAGCTGGGGGTCCATGGGGGGGGCTACACCCGACTGAGACATCTACAGAAACTACCTATCACACACATTAACACTGCTTTGAACCTCCGGCATGGCCTTTTTCAGTCATGGAAGGTTCTGTGGACCTGGTACTGGGCGCCTCACTGCACCCTCAGGGTGAGCACAGTACCCGCACAATGTGACGGTGTGTAGCTACTCTGTGCCAGTAAAACACACGGTCAGTACCCCCTACCAGGCCGAGGTGCTGTGGGGGTGCACATGGTCACTTCCCCCTACCAGGCCGGGGTGCTGTGGGGGTGCATTCCCCATCTTGTGTTTATCTGTGGACAGCTGATTTGCATGTGCAGTGCATCATGGGTATGGGTGGGCTAACCCTATCCTGGTGACCACAGCAGACTGTGTGGTGACGTGCCCTCCCTTTGCAGCCAGCCAGGGCCTTGCTTGCAGCTGTAGGGTGTTAGCCGAATGGTTACTTCACTACCTGTGGAGCCAGAGGTCATGGGTTCAAACCCACAGTGGGGTTGTTTGGTGGGGTTGCCCAGAGCATTATCTCTTTTTAATGTACATTATTGCTGCCAGCAAAAACGCCCTCATTGTACTGTACCCATAAGGTGACTCAGAGGGTGCTTTATAGGGCGCCCTATAGGTTATCTTATGGTTACCATCCATATAAGGTGCACTATATGTTATCCTGTGGAGCAACTTATAGGGTGCCCTATAGGGGACATTTTAGGGTGCCGTGGCGGACAGTGCACTTTATAATGTGCCCCATGGAGTGCCTTATAGGGTGCCTTATGCTTCACCTTCAATTACAGCACGTGAGGACCTGTTTGCTGGCAGCAATTAATAAAATACAACTAAAGTGCTGCAGGAAAAAATACATACATTGCAAAGCTGATGTCACAGCCAGCCTTACGTATTAGGCACACTGGGGAGCAAATTCATGACCCCTGTATCAGCAGTCAGTGCCTTACCCATTGTGCTACACTGCTGCTCCTCTTTGCATGTCAGCGCACCTACTTATGCTTTTGATTCCTTAAACTGCACCGTGCTGCCATCAAAAACATTGCTGTGACCTTGCGGTACCTCATACGGCACCCTATAAAGCGCCCTATAAGCAACATTCTAGGGTGCCTTGGCGGACAGTGCACTTTAAAATGTGCCTTATGGGGCGCCTTATGTTAACACGCTTTGAGAGTGCGTTTGCTAGTAGTAGTAATTAAAATAAAAAGTAAAATGCCTCCTAAAGCAAACTTACCCATAATAGGTAAAGCCTCTACCAGCATTCTTCATTGGGCACAGTGGGGGATTGAACCCATGATCCCTGCACCATTGGTCAGTGTCTTAACCATTGTATTGTGGCTCTGTTCCTGTTCCTGTGCCTCAGCGTGCCGCCTTATGCCGCCCAATATTAAAATGCCTCCTAAATCATCAGCACGCTGCCTTATGCTGCCCATTATTTAAATGCCTCCTAAAGTAATGCCTCAGCCAGCTGTCTTCATTGGGCATTGTGGGGGATTGAACCCCTGATCCCTGCACCACTGGTCAGTGTCTTAACCATTGTGCTGTGGCTCTGCTCCTCTGCTTGCACATCAGCGCGCCCCTCATGCCTCCCGCGCAGCTTTCTCATGCGCTAATGTGCGGGGCGCACATGGGCGCCGCGCACATTAGCGCATGAATAATCCGGGTTTTGCTTTTTTCAGCCATACACGCCCACTCCTTATATGGCACCCGCACACTAGCGGGCCGCGCACATTACCGGGGTTTTAGTAAATATACCCCTAAATCTATGTTCCCTCTGGTCTTCACTGCTTTCTTTGTATGGTCAGTAGTGCAGCTCTTCTGTCTGTTCATTCCTGAAGAAAAGAGAAACAGGTAGTAAGTGCTCACCCCAGGAGAACCCTGTTACTGACATTATTCTTAATAAACACCAATGTTGTTTATACCCATGAGCTTGAAAATTTAATTCCTCTGGGGAGGACGGTGAGGCAGACAGCATGCATGTCATTGTAGTGAGAGCACACTATGATTTGTTTAGTCAAAGATATTTTATCAAGCCTTTTCTTCTGCCTCTGGAAATAATTGTCATCTATTTTTCATATTGATATGGTAAGTAATGTCATCGGGCCCAAAACGGATGCTGTTTGCTCCGCTCTGGTTTGCACACTGGCTCTTTAAAGAATACCAGCTGGATATTACTAGTGGTATACTCATGAGGTATATTTGCATTCACTGCCTCCCATCGTATGCAAATATATCTCAGGCTGGATCGTGGTGCACTAGGACTGGTGTTGGCCACCCCTGCCCTAGATGAATGTCATCTCTTGTTCCCCCCTGGTTGTCCCCCATTGCCACTGCTGCCACCCCTCACCGGGACCTACAGTGACAGCAATGGGCTGAAAGAGCCCCACAGCGCTTACCTTAAAACTTTGACATCACAGGGCTGTATGCTTCTGCCCCTGCTGATGCAGACTTCCTTTTGTTTGAGGGCAGAAACTGCTTTTGCCCTCTATGAAAACAAACAGGAAGTCAGCATTGGGTGTTGGTGGGGGCAGAAGCAAACAGCCCCTCAGCGCCAAAGTTTTAAGGTAAGCGCCATTGTGATATTTCAGGCCATTGCCACCACTGTAGGTCCTGGGGAGCGGTGGCAATAGCAGTAATGGGTACACACCCAGATGGCTGACGCTCTAGGCAGATGCCTTTTTCAAGTAATGGTAGCGCCAGCCCTGAATCTAAGAATTCCCTTATACAATTTCTCTTCCTCAAGCTAGAATAGAATTGAAATAATCTAAGCAATTTCCCGCATTACCCTAAGGCAAACCATCATAGCTTTAATATTTTCCAGTATCAGGAGGTCTTCTACTAACAGGTGCTAGCTGGCAACTCGTGTTCTGGTGCATGCTGAAAGCGCACTGGGACACGCGTTGCAGGGCCATGACAGTTCAAGATGATTCTTGTGCTAACTGTGCAAGTGGACAGGTTAGCGGCAGAGTGGGTCTGATGAGCTCAGTGCAGTTAGTGTTGTGTTCACACCACACTAATGCAGCATGTGCTAGGGGACAGGGCACCCCATTAACTGCTGGGGAAATACTTTCCATGTCCCCGACAGTTAACATATTGGTGTTGCATCTAATGTGCCATGGTTTTGGTGCTATTAGTGTTTTACGTGCAACTAGGCGAGTTAGGCGGCTGGCCGGGGTGGGCGATGGTGCCAGAGGCACACATTGGCAGCCATGCAACCCCCCAGCTGCCGGTGATTCCATTTGGGGGGGTGACGGGCAGTAGCAGTATTTCCAAAAGTGGCAGCAAAAAGTCACCGCTTTTGGAATGCTGCCGCTGCTCGCCTCCCCCTCTCAAGATGGAACTGGTGGCAGCTGTGGGGTGGCAGTAGCAGCTGAGAGGGGGCAGTGTCAGCTGGGACGGTGTCAGCGGGGGGGGGGGGGGGGGAGGGGAGGCAAGGCCGGAGTTTCTGCCTAGGATGGCAGAAACACTTGGTCCGGCTCTTTGTGCAACACCTTAGCACCTCCTTAACTTGATGTAGAGGAGACAGCCAAGTTTCCAGCTTTTTTTCCTGAAGATGTTGTAATACTTTATTTTCTTAATTCCTTAGTTCATTTGTTCTACTCCTTTGGGGCCAGTCCCTTCAATCTGTGATTTTAAGTAGTTACCTAAACTACATGCCATCATGGTTGGAATTTCTAATAGAATATCATTCTCTGATCACAAAGGATGCAGTGGGGTCAACCACTGTCAACTATCTATTTAAATAACTTGGCCCAAGCTTTGTGAATTGTAGTTAACAGTTTAAACTTGGTTATTTGAAAGACTGGAACTAATATAGCCAGAACAGCAGAGGGAAACTGTATCCCACATACTCACTTTCTTTATAAGCTTTGCAAAAAAAAGTAGTCTGGACTATTTGTAACCTGGCAATTCACTTTTTCATCACATCTATATATATCATGTTGCAGTAATCTAGATTAGAGATAACTGCCTTAACCACCTACTTCAGATGCGTTTCTGATATCTGGTGAATCAGAGTATAAGAAATAATTTTTTTCACTAAAAGCTGTTAACTTGGCTTTCCATTGTTAAGATGGAATCAATCACTATACCTAAGCTGCAGATATGTCCAGTGAATAGAATGATAACTCCTTGTATTGCCGGCTCTAATCTGAGCTAAAGAAGCAAAGTAAACATGAACCCATGGGTAGGAGCATAGAGATACAAATTTTACAACTTACTCCTCAATATCTACTGAGTCATCACCCAGATGCTCTTGCGTTTTACAGATAACTTTCTTTTTTACCAGCCGTTCAAAAAGAAGTATATTTCAATATAATTAAGCCTTCACATGCCAAAGCAGAAAGCTGCCATACTATGTACACAATGTCAGCTTTGGTAGTGATGAATGCTCCCGCTCACATATCATTTTGACTATGAGACTTTTTTTTCTCACTAGTCCTCCTCCCGACAGCTCTAGTGCTGTCATTTCAGCTTGAACCAGAATCAGCTGCAGTAAAGTAAATTGAAAAAAGCATTACATTTCATGGGCCCTGTATTCGGTTATTGAAGGATTGCAGGAGTGTAATCTGACCTCCGTTGTTATATGCCATATTGAACGCCTGACTTGTACGAGAGCATTCAGCTGTCTTTGATCTATTGATTGTGTCATAGACACTCTCTTACATCACTATGCAATTGCTCGTATATTCTCAAAAATATTGTGCACCTATATTTCTCTTATAGGGGTATTTCCTGTTTCTGCTAAAAAAAAAAAAGCATGGGAAGGGCAGTTTTTAAAGCTATTAAACATATTCAGTGGATTTCTTGTAACTAGAAATACAAAATAGGTTGAAACCTCTCATAAAGGAGGATGCTTACATACTAGCCATGCTGCGTGTCCGATGGGTTAAAGGGAGTATTGCCTCCAGTTCATCACACTGATTGGAGGGATAAACTGAAGCAACGTAGTCCCACACCTTTTGCCCTCAGTGTCTTGCTGTATTTGCACCAGTTGCCACTGCAGTGCTCTTTGTCTTTTGATTGCAGTGGGGTCTTTTAGCCCCAGATACAAATATATATATATATATATATATATATATATATATATATATATATATATGTTCTCCTCTATCTCTTTCAATGCTTGGCCGGTTAATTTGGTTCTAGTGGGGTCTTTTAACCTCATATACCAAAATATCCCCTATTTGCTTCCTAGATTCCAGTGTGGGGAGGAGGGTAGAGTTGCCAAATGGCTCCAGATGCTCCCGAGAGGCTTGATCCAGTCCTGGGTTTACCCCATTGCATGCAGGGACTTGTAGTTTTCCATTTTCTATGGAGTGCAATGAAGAAAGTAGAACTAAATGTCCCTACATGTAATGGGGTAAACCCAGGAGTGAATCAAGCCTGTCAGGCACATCTGGAGCCAGTTGGCAACCCTAGAGGAGGGGTGCCCTATAGTCCAAATAAAAATACATAAAAGATAAACCTATTCCTTTCTTGCCACTCTCTGTTGCTTCTGCTGTTTGTCTCCACCATTGTCTGGTCTGCTCCAGGCCCTATAGGCTGCTCCCTTGTTTCTGTGCCCTGCTGAATTATTGCTAGTGCCACTCTTGTGGGGGGCTAGTTTTTGTTGACGTGGGGCAGTTTGCGGGATGGTGTGACTGTTGCAGAATAGTTTTTGATGATGGGGCATTTTGTGGATTGGGAGACAATTTGGCAGGGGTTGTTTTTGTTGATGGAGGCAATTTGGGAAGAGTTGAGAATAGGAGAGAGGCAGTTTGAAAGGAACAATTCTTTAACTGTTATGTTTCACTGCATATAATGTTCTGTGTTACAGAAGCTGGAATTCCTTCTCCCATACAAAAACATTGACCCTTTGTTAGGGGAGGTGGGTCCTCATTTATCTAAAATCTCCATTTCACTTTGGCCCATTATTGAACTTGATATGTCTTTCCACCATTTTCTCCCCCATGCCAAAGTTCTTCCTATTCCGTTTAATTTTCAGAGTCATTTTGCTCTAAACCAAGCAGACAGACAGACATTTTTGATCCCTTTTTTATAATTATTTCTAACAATGGCGTTCCCAACCCCTTTTCTACCTGGGTCAGGCGACCTTCCGTGTGGCTGATGCCCCCCATGGTACGCACCTCTGTGGTGTGGTATGAACTCCCCAGCCCCATACTTTGGAAGAAGTGCAGCAAACATACCTTCATGCTGGGTGGCTTGCCGCACTGTTTCCAATCCAGGCCTGCACTTCTCTCTTGGCTGAAGTCTTGCAAATAAAGATATGAAATGAAATGAATCCTTAGAGGTATGTTTACTAAACCATCATGATGTGCGCTCTGTGATGTTATCACGTGATAAGGTACCTTATCGCACGATAATGGTGCTTTATCAGGCGCATGGGTACCTTAGTGCGCGATAACACGTGCAGCGGCGCAAACGAACACTGAAGGCGGGGAAAGGCTCCCGGAGGGCAGAGGAAGGCTCCCCAGATGCGGAGAGAAGGGGTCAATGGGTGGAGAGTGGGAGGGGAGAGACTCCCCTCACACTAACGCTGTGAAATCCGAGGCTCAAAACTAACGCCAGTGAAACCCTGGCATTAGAGCTGATTTAAAGGGAAAAGAAACCATTTCCGTCAGCAATGTACAGCAAAACCAGAGAAACCTACAAAAAGTGATAAGTGTGATACATGTGCACGGAACAAAAGGGCAAATAAACCTTGAAAATGTACAGAAGAAAATGTAAAAATAAAATAACCAAGCTGGCCAGTAGTGATATCAATGGGAAACATCAAAAAACACTCCCAAAAAAGCTAAAAAAAAAAAGATATGAATTTTGGAAGGGTCTATGCTCCGTCCCCATACAAGGTGAATGAGCCCACAGTGTAATTGCGCTGAGCAGGGTTTCCGACTCCATCGGCCAGGTTTCCTATGGCATGCACATGTTCCACAACAGCAGGGCGGGCATGTCGGAATGGGCAACTGGACAGATGCTGGAAAAGGGGACACAGAGGGCTGCAGGCGGCACATGCTTCGGTGCAGCTGGCCCACAGTGCGGACTAGGGTGATGCCTAGCTGGCCCATAGGAATGCTGAAACAGTAGAGCATCCAGACAGCAACTGCTGAGGGCCCAACATGGGCACGAGTGTGCTTCCCACAGTGTCACAGGGGATAGTAACCAGCAGGTACCCCGAAGGGCACGGAACATTGGCATGTGGTGCTGGGGGAAGCGTGGACAGCTATGTAGGCACCCCTACACCAGAACCCGCACCATAGGCAGCCACCTACCCACACACTGGATGGCCTGAGACTGTGCTCCACCAGCATCACCAGCAGAAGGGCATGTCAGCATGGTGGCAGAGGGATACTGGTGGTGGAGGGGGCAGTGGCAGCTGCCTAGAGCAGACCGTGGCCTAGCCCTGTGTAGGTGGGAGGGTGCCATGCACTGCAAAAGACAGGCCCTGTCTGACAAACAGTCATGGTATCACCAAGGAGTGCACTGTCTCAGTGGTGCAGTGCACACAGCCAGTGTGTTCAAAAGCAGAAGGTCACAGGTTCAAGTCCCAGCTGTGGTTCCTGCCAACCCAGTCCCCATATTTTACCCACTACTAAAACGTGCTAATACAGACAGAATCTTTATTGCAGATGACGTAAACATGCCCAAAACAACTACATTTTACCCTACAGAGCACAGACACAATAAAAATGCGCATTACCTAGAGCAGAGTCTCCTAAATGCAGTCCTGGAGGGCCAAACACCATTCAGGTTCCATGCTATCTCTAATAAAGATGCCTGTGCTGCATTTCTATGCGCCGCCCCCATGGTATGCAGATGTATCTCATGCATATGCATGAGGGACAGCATGAAAACCCGAACAGTGTCTGGCCCACCAGGACTGGAGTCGGGAACCGCTGCCCTAAAGCAGCGGCCAACAGGGGCAGACACACCTGCACCCACAGGCTCCATTATCCAATGCTTCCTGGAGAGCCAGGATGTTGGGCCCTGCGTGCATCTCCCAATACTAACACTTGCATACCTTAGCAATGCCACCCTAAACCTGGGAATATGGTACACAGCTTTCAAAAGGTTGCTATGATTACTGGCAGATAGCAATTCCGAGGTTAAGTATAATTTTCTGAGTGAGCTGCATCCTAGCAACCTTTCTGATGTCTGTGGAGTGTGCTACAGGCCTTCTGTCTGACAGTGTTTACCACCCTGGGGGGGTGACCCCAACAGTATTGCGTACCATAGCCATGCCTGCACTGTGCCCAGGACTGGTGCGGTGGCCAGGGCTGCCAAACACCTCTATAGTTGCACAATGCTGGCATAGGTGTGGGGAGTGTGTGTCTGTCTATCCAGTGTGTGGTGACTGCCAGCACCCTCCACAGCCCACACTGCCAGCACTGCAACCAGCATTGGCCTGCCAATGTGCATAATGAGGAGCAAGGTACTGTGGGAATAGCCAGGATAGGGTGTCCTGGCCTGGATTCATCTGTACATAGCATAGGGAAATGGCTCGGACATTGTAGTGGCCGGCCACCACCTGTACGGACAGGGTGGCCACAGCATGTCCTGCTGGGAGGTCACTCTCACCCTGACTGAGCAGTGACCACAGCATGGCTAGGTTCCCCCATAGTGCTATATAGTAGTTCTCTTATGTGATATTTATGGGTTTTCTTTTGGGGTCCAATCACTAACTTATCTGCTTGGTGTGTATGCTGACATCCTAGTTCTGGATGTGTGCATCTCCTCCAGGAACATGCACTATGGACTAGTTAGCAGACTGTCTGCAGCTAGTATGTGTCTTGCTGGAACACCTTGCAGGGTGCTGTGGCTGGAGGCTTGCTTCTGGAGAATTTCAGATAGTGGTGGACAGCTGTGTGTTTCCAGGCCTTCTGTCTGCTATTGCTTTATGGATGTGTACAGCTCTGCATTGCCTGCCCTGTAGGGTGTCTATTCCCCAGCAGGACTTGGGTTGTTGGTCCCCTCTACTGCCACCGTTGCAGGGACGTAGAATGTGGATCTGTTGGTGGGTGATCCTGTTTCCCACCCTGAGCCCCAGAGGGTGGGTTGTGTGGTGGCACATAATCCGTCTATGGGGCCAAACACCCCCTCCTTCACCTACATCATGTAACCATGGCATGAACACAGGATATGCACTATTCTGGGTGCATCATAGCCCATAAGGGCTAGACATGACTGAGAAATACAGAAGGAACTACCTATCACACACAGTAGCACTGATGGGAACCTACAGCATGGCGCTTTTCAGCTATGAAAGGTGCTGTGGACCTGGTGCTGGGCGCCCCACCTCACCCTCAGGGTGAGCACAGTACCCGCACAATGTGACGGTCTGTAGCTACCCTGTGCCAGTATCACACACGGTCGGTTCCCCCTACCAGGCCGAGGTGCTATGGGGGTGCATACCCCATCTTGTGCCCATCTGTAGACTGCTGATTTGCATGTGCAGTGCATCATGGGTACGGGTGGGTTAACCCTATCCTGGTAACCACAGCAGACAGTTTGTGTGGTGACATGCAGTCCTTCTGCAGCCAGCCAGGGGCTTGCTAGCAGCTATAGAGCTGTAGCCCACTGGTTACTTCACTCCTTGTGGGTCCAGAGGTCATGGGTTTAAACCCATGGTGGGGTTATTTGATAAGGCTGTCCGAGGCACTGTCTATTTTTAATGTACATTAGTGCTGCCAGCAGAAACACTCTCAGTGTACTGTAACCATAAGGCGCTTTATAGGGTGCCCTATAAAGCTCCTTATAAGATGCCTTATCAGGTGTCCTCTAAAGCGCCTTATAGGGTGCCTTATAGGGGACATTATAGGGTGCCTTGGCGGACAGTGCACTTTATAATGTGCCCTTTGGATTGCCTTATAGGGTGCCTTATGTGGCACCTTAGGTTACGGCACGTGAGGGTGTGTTTGCTGGCAGCACTAATTAAACTACAAATAAAATGCCTCAAAAATCAATACTTACACGTAAAAGCTACTGGCTCAGCCAGCCTTATGGATTAGGTACAGTGGGGGATCAAACTCATGACCCCTGTACTATCAGTCAGTGTATTAACCATCGTGCTACACCTCTATTTCTATGTTTGCATATTTGTGCGCCTACTTAAGATTACCGCGCGTTAACGTGCTTAGCGGCGTCTCGCCCGATAATGTGCGCAGCGCATGTTATCACGCAATAATCCCGTTTTGCTACTTTAAGACCGACACACCCACTCCTTTTATGGCAGCCTGCACACTATCGCCGTGCGCACATTAAGACTGCTTAGTAAACATACCCCTTAATATATGATCATACACCCATAGTTAAAGGCTGCAGGAACTTATCACAGAATTTGGATAAAGGCTCCAAAATGGAGTCCCTACATGAAACAATCGGGCGACCCGGAGGTGTAGTCAATGATTTATGTACCTTAGGTATCATGTACTTAATGAGAATACGGGGATATTTTTTATATAGAAAATCATGTCCTTGTCAGCTTAAATATGTGAGGAGGACTACCAGACCAATCATATTACATCTGCGGGAACATCACGCCAGGATAATAACTAAAGTTTTATCAGCTCCCATAGTAACTCATTGTGTACAGCTGGGTCACTCCTTTCATGAACTGAAGTGGAGGATAATAGATCATGTTCCACTTAATCCGAGAGGGAGTGACTGGGTATCAAAATTACAATATCTTGAGCAATCATGGATTGTTAGACTCCACATGATGACACCTCAAGGGTTAAATTTTGATAAAGATTGGTGGAGTTTACTTTAATACATTTGGGGCAATATATATATGTATATATATATTGTATATATAAATATATATATATATATATATGTGTGTGTGTGTGTGTGTATATATATATATATATATGTACAGAGAAATACAAAAGGACTTTTAATTGATGGGCATATACTCAGCTCATGATTGACAACATCTGATGCTATAATAGAGTTCACTCAATTTCTGACTTTTCACAGTCTTTGGACGAAAATTTCTGTCAATGGTCATAGAACAGTGAATACACTTGAGGAAGAGCCAAGAACTGGCAGAGGCTTGAAACTGTGCTGTATCGCGCTTGGACCTACAGTGTTTGTGCAAGGACATGCAAGATCTGTTTGATCAATTCGTAGCCACAAGAAGGAAAGGATGGGCTACTTCTTGTGCATTTACTTTCAAATGCTGTGAGATCATTGGGAAGAAAACAGCTGTAGTGGTGTTCCTAAAGGCGTTAATTTTCTCCAGTTGAGGTTCACCATAAAAGATAAGTGTGATTGGGGGTTCGCAGAATGCATTGTCCCTTGGCTTATTTCTAAAATTCTGGGCAAAGGGTGCCTCTAAAATAGAGAAAACAGGAGGGGTTGCCATGAAAGAGGTTTCACCTTTCAAGGCAAACAATCCAACAAAAAATGTTTGGGAGATAATTTCTGTAAATTTTAAGTCAAATTATAGGTAGTTGGGTCTTACTTGTTATATTTGGATAGCTTTGGAGTAGATCTTCTAGTCTTTTTGATATAGGGAAAATAATTCAGCAGATCATGAGAAAACAATTGCCAACCTGGATTTAGACAAGGCTATAGCGGTAACCTCGTAGTAGATTACCACTGGGGATCAGTGACACCATTCTGTTAAACTATCATGTGCTGAGCAGGAGTGACTGGGCCCCGCTCCTGCTCCCACTATACCAATGTGAAACTGTTAAGTATGGGGAAGGTCTAGTGAAAGCTAGGGGGTTAATAGAGCTGCTGATCTCCCAGTGAGGAGGGGCTTTGAGTAGGTGAGGATTGTCATCTAGGGTTTGCTTGGGGGGGAGGCGGCTTCTGACTGCCTCAGGGGAGGGAGGAGAGGATTAGATGGTTGCTGGTAAGAGGGGGGGGGGGGTTATCTATCAGATTGGGGGCAGCTGCCTGGGGTGAGGCTTAGACCTGTGGTACTGCACTGGTATGCCGTCTGTGTTGGTACAGTGATCTTAAGCGAATGCTACCACGTCTAGATGGGGGAATTTTCCACATTTCTTTTCACACATTCAGCTTCCTAAAATCACTGCTCCTGCCAGAAATGCAAGGGCATACCCATGCAGTCTTGCAGCAATTTTACAAGAGGTTCTACGGTTAGCAGAACCACTCAGAGATGTTGGAACACCATATTCAATGGGAGGGCCAAGCTCCGTCCCTTGGCCAACCAAACTCCATGAGCTGTGATCGCTGGCCTTCCCCTTCTTCTGCCTTCAGGAGATTGGGTCCCTGTGGGTTGACATAGGGGATGGTCCGATAGGAACAACAAAGTTTTGGTGGGGCCATGGACCCTGTGGCCCCCTTTCTGATGCCTATGGAATGACTCATAAAATACTGTCCTAATTCTCCACATCCTAGGATGGATGTTGGATTTCTCCTCTCCATGTTCTTTCTATGCATGTACCCGTTGGAATAGAAATGCTTTCAATTGTTTCTGAAATTCTTTGGTACAGGATAACATTCTTATATCAGCCAGGAGAGAATAGTGCCACATGAATAATAATAAATAATAAAGGAGCCATAATTGCCACCTGATTCAGGTGAGGATGCTCCAGTTCCAAACATTTTGGGAGTTGTTACCTGCACATGCTTTGAAACAGGTGCAGAAACTGGTGCACACATTTTGTAATATATGCTTGCAATCCCATTGAAAACTGGGATCTACATGTACATTTTTTCAGCCTGCCCAAGTCATACTCTTATTGTGCCCCTCTGAAATATCTGTATCTTAGAGAATCTACATGCAGAAATAGCAGATTTCTTTTTTTTTTTTTTTTTTTTAAATTCTTTATTTTCGTTTTATAACAACAAAGGAAAGGAAGACATACAGCTAAAAGACAAATACATAACGTGTAATACATACACCAAAGTAAACCCCTACCACCCCCCTCCCCCCTGCTTCTTCTCTAGAAAACTAAGCATTCCCGAAGCGGGCGTGTACTTACATTATTGTATTACAAAACCTAACGGTGATCTAAAACATGATGAGTGCACATTATACAGGCATGTTGGAGCAATGAGCAGATTGTACATAATCATTAAGCATCTGCCATTTAGATAAACAAGAGTGAGTTTGGACATGGGGAATAGCTCTCCGAGGTATCTGCTCATATTTACTATATAAGCAGACGAGGTTCCACCATTCATTGACAGTAAGTCGAGAGCTAAGATCAACTAAAGCAAGATCCTTGATCAGGGAGGTAAGCGTGGCGTGACTCTTGGGGGGACCACTCGTCCTAGGCGGCTGTTTATCAATCAGGGGATCAAGGACTAAATTGAAATCCCCCCCAATGATCAATGAAGTATTAGCAGAAGCCTGCGCAACCTGAGCAATGGTAGCAAAAAAGGCAGGGTCATCAACATTAGGAGCGTAAAGGCATATACATGTAACTTCTAGGCTACCTATCTTGAGGTGAACTCTAGACCATCTACCTTCTGTATCTGAGCTAGTCGCAATAACAGTAGCATGCAAAGATTTCCTAACCAGTATGGCAACCCCACATTTCTTAGAAACGGCTGGGGAATAAGCGGCCACCATGTAAGGTTTAATATTGAGTTTAAGAGTTTCCTTCGAATTTAAATGCGTTTCTTGGAGAAAATCAGATCCGCTGCTTCCTGACTGAGGTAGCTTAGGATTTTCTTCCGTTTTATCGGATTATTGATGCCTTTTACGTTCAATGAAAAAATCTTACATGGTGCCATCAATCGGTAATAGACATTTTAGGGAAGGGCGCTTGATAACATAGAACATAAGCAGAATCTGTACAACAATGTCATAATCACCGAGTATTCTGGCTAATACACCCCATATTGAAAAGTATGTACCAACGTATCTTAGAGAAGAAGCAAAACCCCCAAAGAATATGGCGACCATGTGTCTGCGGGAGGAGGCCCTAGAGAGGAAATAGAAGACATGTAAAAAAGGAAAAGAAACACCAGAGTCCATAATAACACTGTCTCTGATACTCATCGAGGCTACTGTGGGTAGATGGAGTCGGGTCACAGATACCATCAAGAGTAAGGCAACAGACTGCCCACGCCAGACTCTTTGCTAGGCTGCGGCAGATCCAATATGACAGATACAGCGGGTATGAGGAGGCTTGCAGGAATATTCTGGAAGTCAGCGCATCAAGTCGGCTTCTTTGGAATCCAAAAACTCCGCTAGTAGATCAGGGTCCTCGAATGTTCTTGTCTGATTGTGAAGCGTGACTCGGAGCTTGGCCGGGTACATCAGGCCATAGCGTGCTTGTAGTTGTTGAAGCCTCGGCCGGAATTCCAGAAAGCGCTTTCGGCGGTCGACTGTGGGTTTAGACAAGTCGGGATAGAAGGAGATCTTGTGGCTCTCAAACTCCATATGGCCCTTTGCCCGAGAGGCACTTAGAATTTGCTCCACGTGTTGATATCTCAATAGTCGAAAAATGATAGGCCGCGGGGTCTTCCTGTTGAGCGTTATGCTTGTGGGTACACGATGAGCGCGATCAATCTCCAAATCTTTGGTAAAGGTGATTTGGAGCAGGGAAGGGAGGATTTTGCATAAAAACTCTTTCATGTCTCCCGATTCCGCTCCCTCCGGGATGCCCACGAGTCGTATGTTGTTGCGGCGCGCTCTATTATTGCCATCTTCCACCTCTTTCTGCAAGGCCCGCACCTGTCGTTCAACTTTGTCGAGTTGGGACAACCGGGCCGCATGGGAGTCCAATATGCTCTCCATTTTGTCTTGACGCGAAGAAAGCCCTTCTAGCTTGCTTTGCAGCACACCAAAATCATCCCGCAGCGCTCGGAGTGCTTCCCCGTTTGCCTGCACAAGCTTTTTGACCCCTCTAATCTCTACGAGGATTTCCTGCTGCATTTCGGGGCCCACGCACAAGGCCGGCCCCTTCTGCGGGGACGGAGGTTCAGTTTTGGAACGTTTGCCGTGAGAAGCCGCTGGAGACCCAAATTCCAGGCGCGTTGGTTTGGTCCCCGCCATCTCACCAATGTGCCCCGGCAAGATCAGAGTAGAAGTTCCAGGTATATGAGGTGTTAATTCAGGATTCTGAGTAGGCCTCTCGGGAGCCTCAGCGTTATGCGACCATCCCGCTGGACATCAGGCTCCGCCCCCCCCCTGGACATCAGGCTCCGCCCCCCCCCGAAATAGCAGATTTCTAAACATCCTACCTCACCCCCCCCCCCACATGTGGAAGAGTAGCCTAGTGGTTACAGCAACAGTCTCAGGCCCATCAGCTCTGTGTTCAATTCCCTTATGACCTTAGACAAGTCACTTTACCCTCCATTGTCTTGGAAGAAAAGATCTGGTAATCTACTGCTAGTCATACCTTGCCAAAAAAATGCAGGGTTGCCAGGAGTCAGCATTGACTTGGCAACACCTAAAAATAAATCTGTATGCCAACCATATGTCTAAATCATGCTATTTCCCCATGTGTATGCTTCTAAAATGACCTCCACATTCCCACAGCACCTTCTGGCTTAGTTGCTCAAATATCAGTCTATCAAATCCAAATAAACAAACAACTGTATGAGGAAACTTAATTTCCAGCAGTTTTACTATAAATAATCAAACAAGGAAGTTACAGTAGATACAGTAGCTGACATCAAGAGATGGACTACTTCTGGGTCAATGCCAGCTTAACGAGCCTTTCTGTAGATGCTTCAGTTAAATATAAATGGTAAAAAAAGTAATGTGGTGTGCAGGGGCGAAGGAGAAGAAAGTAGGGAGTCAACTTGCAATTTCTCTGTGGAGATCTCCAACTCAAAGTGAGGGGATCTATAGAATAACCATAATGACTTGGGATTTCCAGAGATGACCAACAGATTCAAAAGTTATATCCTGAGCTAGGGCAGGAAAGCAGGAATACTTCAGTAAGATGTGGAAGGAAAGTATTGCATGCAATGTTCGACCGATAAAAGCAAAGCTTACATGACCCTTGCTTGCTGCTGAGTTGCTCTAGGCAGCATAAGTCACAGGCTCATAATATAAACATACCAGCTAAGCTGTTCAGACTGAGTGTATTCAATGCTGCTATTCAGTTAATTGGAGTGGAGGAATAGCCTAGTGGTTGGAGCACTGCTTTAGTAACCAAGCCAGGGGCGGCCCAAGGGGGGTGCGGGGCCATGTGCGGAGACTCGGTGCGGGGCCTCATTTGCATAAGTGGCCTTATTTGCATAAATATTTGCATAATGTTACCATACACTAACTTTTAGTAAACATGTCTCTTAATGAGTGTATGGATAAAGAAAGACTAAAAGATTTCTACATTACTATAATCCAGTGCCAACCGCCAGGCACATTAGGAACTACTACAAACGCTGCCCATTTAGAACCCATAGCAAACCCACCGTATCCTGACAGCATTACCAGGACTCACAAAGCACCATACCCTACCTATCAAAAGGCAACACTGCAAATATTAAACCAATACATTTCAGAGAATACTGGGGAAAGAGAACAAGTGGCAACGTCAAATAGGAATTACATAAACAGAATACCTCAGCTCAGTTACACATGCAGAACATAGACCATCACCAAACAAGGAATCACAATTTAGAAACAGGAAGGCAATAATTAAACTGGGAACCCCAAAAGCCAAACTTGGAATGTACAACAACACTGTAGAAATAAAACTATAAATTAATTTCCTCTTGTACCAAACAAAGCGCAGACGTTAATGATGCACATTTCCCAGAGCTTTCATATTCCAGTTAATAAATTCAAAATAAAGAGATATCTTTCTACCTTTTGTGCATTTTTTTTCAGTTGCAATTGGTCCAGCCACTTTCTTCTGGTTTCTTCATGTTTTCTGCTAACTCTCCATCGTCTGCTGTCCATTTGTCCTTTCTTCTCTCTTCTAGTTTTTTTTCCATTCTCCCTCTCTACATCTGCTTTAACATACTAATCTTTCTCCTTTTGCTCTTTCCTCATTCCTATTTCATCCACACAAATTTTACCCCTCCATCCTCAATCCCCAATTACTCTCGCAATACCCGGCCAATTGTAGATTTTTCATCCCTCCTACACAAAATATTTTCCCCTCTCCATTTTACTCTCCCAGCCCCATCCCATTCTAATCCTCCCCCAACATCAGCTCCCTTCTAGTTCCAGTCTCACCCAGCATCCATTCCCTTCTAGTCCCTGCATCAGCCCATTTCCAGTCCTAGCACCCCATCAGCCCATTTCCAGTCCTAGCTCCCCCATCCATTTCCAGTCCAAGTCCCTTCATCAGCTCATTTTCAATCCTAGCCCCCCCATCAGCCCATTTCTAGTCATTTCCTAGCCCCACCATCAGCCCATGTCAAATCATAGCTCCCCTCCACTCAGCCCAATTCCAGTCCAAGCCCCCCCATGAGCCTACTTCAAGTTCTAGCCCCTCCATGAGTCCATTTCAATTCAAGCCCCCATCACAGCCCATTTCCAATCTTAGCTCCCCCCAACAGCCCATTTCCAGTCCTATCCTAGCTGTTCCATCAGCCCATTTTCAGTCCTAGCTCCCTTCCCTCACAGCCCATTTCCATTCCAAGCCCCCTCCCCATCAGCTATTTGCAGTTCAAGCCTCCCCTTCCACTCAGCCCATTTCCAGTCCTAGCAACCCCCCAACCCAGTACCCGTCCTAGCCCCACGTCAATCACCTTCCATTCCTCCCCCCCAGCACCCCATTTTTAGTTTAAGCCCCCCCTATAACCCATTACCAGTCCTAACCCCCATCAGCCCATTTCCAGTCAGCCCCCCATAGCCCATTGCCAGTCCTAAACCCCCCCATCAGCCCACTACCAGTCCTAACCCCCAATCACCCCATTTCCAGACAGCCCCCATCAGCCCATAGCCCATTACCAGTCCTAACCCCCAATCACCCCATTTCCAGACAGCCCACATCAGCCCACAGCCCATTGCCAGTCTTAACCCCCATAGCACATTACCACTCCTAACCCCCCCACTCATCCCAATAACAGTCCTAACCCCCCATCACCCCATTTCCAGACAGCCCTCATCAGCCCACAGCCCATTGCCAGTCTTAACCCTCCCATAGCCCATTGCCAGTCTTAACCCCCCCCCCATAGCCATTGCCAGTCCTAACCCCCCATCACCCCATTTCCAGACAGCCCTCATCAGCCCACAGCCCATTGCCAGTCTTAACCCCCCCCATAGCCCATTGCCAGTCTTAACCCCCCCATAGCCCATTGCCAGCCCTCATCAGCCCACAGCCCATTGCCAGTCTTAACGCCCCCATAGCCCACTGCCAGTCTTAACCCCCCCATAGCCCATTGCGAGTCTTAACCCCCCCAGCCCACTGCCAGTCTTAACCCCCCCCCAGCCCATTCCCAGTCTTACCCCCCCCCCCAGCCCATTGCCAGTCTTAACCCCCCATGCCCATTGCCAGTCTTAATCACCCCCTAGACCATTGTCAGTCTTTACCCACCTCCCCAGCCCACTGCCAGTCTTAACCCCCCCCTAGCCCATTGCCAGTCTTAACCCCCCCATAGCCCATTGCCAGCCCTCATCAGCCCACAGCCCATTGCCAGTCTTAACCCCCCCCCATAGCCCACTGCCATTCTTAACCCCCCCCCATAGCCCATTGCCAGTCTTAACCCCCCTCCCCAGCCCACTGCCAGTCTTAACCCCCCCCATAGCCCACTGCCAGTCTTAACCCCCCAGCCCACTGCCAGTCTTAACCGCCCCCATAGCCCATTGCCAGTCTTAACCCCCCTCCCCAGCCCATTGCCAGTCTTAACCCCCAGTCTTAACCCCCCCTCCTAGCCCATTGCCAGTCTTAACCCCCCCAGCCCATTGCCAGTCTTAACCCCCAGTCTTAACCCCTCCTCCTAGCCCATTGCCAGTCTTAACCCCCCCTAGCCCATTGCCAGTCTTAACCCCCCCCTCCCTCCCTAGCCCATTGCCAGTCTTAACCCCCCCTCCCTCCCTCCCTCCCTAGCCCATTGCCAGTCTTAACCTCCCCCTCCCTCCCTCCCTAGCCCATTGCCAGTCTTAACCCCCCTCCCTCCCTCCCTCCCTCGCCCATTGCCAGTCTTAACCCCCCCTCCCTCCCTAGCCCATTGCCAGTCTTAACCCCTCCTCCCTCCCTCCCTAGCCCATTGCCAGTCTTAACCCCCCTCCCTCCCTCCCTCCCTCCCTGCCTCCCTAGCCCATTGCCAGTCTTAACCCCCCCTCCCTCCCTAGCCCATTGCCAGTCTTAACCCCCCCTCCCTCCCTCCCTAGCCCATTGCCAGTCTTAACCCCCCCTCCCTCCCTCCCTGCCTCCCTAGCCCATTGCCAGTCTTAACCCCCCTCCCTCCCTAGCCCATTGCCAGTCTTAACCCCCCCTAGCCCATTGCCAGTCTTAACCCCCCTCCCCCCTCCCTAGCCCATTGCCAGTCTTAACCCCCCTCCCCCTCCCTAGCCCATTGCCAGTCTTAACCCCCCTCCCCCCTCCCTAGCCCATTGCCAGTCTTAACCCCCCTCCCTCCCTAGCCCATTGCCAGTCTTAACCCCCCCTCCCTCCCTAGCCCATTGCCAGTCTTAACCCCCCCCAGCCCATTGCCTGTCTTACCCCCCCCGCCCTTGCCCATTGCACGTCCTAACCCCCCCCTCGCCCATTGCCAGTCCTACCCCCCCCCCCCAGCTCATGGCAATTAAAAAAATAAAATAAAATAAAAAAAAGCTGGCCGCTGCCGCCACATGGAGTGTTCCGCGGGGCTCCCTCTGCCCGGCGGAACTCTCCCGGCGCGGCTGAGCCCCTCTGTGCCGGCTTGCAGATACGCGAAGGGAGAGTGTCTCCCTCGCGTCTCTGTTAAGCCCGCAGGGGCAAATGGGAAATTTCCCATCAGCCCCTGTGGGCTTAACAGAGACGCGAGGGAGACACTCTCCCTTCGCGTATCTGCAAGCCGGCACAGAGGGGCTCAGCCGCGCCGGAAGAGTTCCGCCGGGCAGAGGGAGCCCCGCGGGACACTCCATACCGCTGCGGCGGCAGCGGCCAGCTTTTTTTTTTTTAAATTTAATTAAGAAAAAAAAGCAGAATGTTCTTTGCGCGGGGCCCCCCGAAACGCGGGGCCCTGTGCAAAAAACATTCTTGCTCAATGGACGGGCCGGCCCTGAACCAAGCAACCAGGTTTTGAATCTCACCAGCATTCCTGGTGGCCTTGGGCAAGTCCCTTAACTCTCTATTGCCTCAGAAGAAAGGCCTGGCAATCTACTTCCTGTCACACTGCCTTGATGTTATTTTTAAAGTTCATTTCCTGTTGACAAGAGTAACTATGCAATTGCCTAATTATGATAATGAAACTTAGGGGCCCTTTTACTAAAGTGCTTTATGTTTTTACACTCAACTGGGTTTTTCTTAGAAGCCCTATTCATGCCTTGGCTGTCTGAAAATGGGCATAGAGATGTCCAAAGCATGGAGATGTCTCCAGAGGCATTTTAGAAGCTGGGTTTGTGGAAGACACCAGTGCAAGGATCAAATCTGAACAGGGAGTGTGGTGGAGGTGTGACTGGGGTGTTCCCAAGAACTTGGACATCCCTGCCTGGCCTTTGAAACATCCAGGACGTCTGGGGTTGTATCTCCAGTTATACCTGCTTCAGGCATCTGAAAAGTGATTGTTAGACAAATGTCTGGAGGGTATGAAGAAGGAGTTACACTAATGCCCCCTTAAATTAACAATGCAACAGCGAACACTGACAAAGAATGGGGGCTCATGTTTTTGTTTTGTTAAACTGCAGGATGTTCCCTTATCCTAGCTTGCATGTGATGGACATCCCCGCTGCACGCTTTCCGAAGAGGGATGTTCACAATGGAAACGCCTATGTTGCTAAAATCGGCTGGAGACATAGACATCCCTGGTATTTTTCTGTACGTTCTGCCCTGGATGCCCCAGATTTGACTTTGAGGTCCATTCTAAAATGCCACTTAACATGTGCATTGAGTACAAAGCTTCTGTGGTAACTAACAACGGGGAGGGGCGATGAAGATGTTCATGGCAGTTAATGCACAGATGCATACCCTAACACATGGCACAGTTGCCATGGGTGCACCTTACTCTTCCTATCGAGGTGGCATTATTTGCATCAATGCTAATTGCAATACTAACCGCTAGTGTGTGACGTCCCTCTATCCTAACTGTAATGTGCTCCATTCCCCACGCCAATGCACAATTGGCAGTTAGCTCATGAATCGGCATACAGTAACTGCCATGCCGCCATGTTGATAGTTACTGCGGGCCCTTGCACACAGTTACTGTGTGCGAAAACAGCTGCTAACTGATTAGAGCACTTTAGTAAAAGTACCCCTTAGTTACATTTATAACTTTGAGATTATTGGTTATCTTTATACTGTTTTCTTGCTGCCTTTCTGATCAGTGTCTTCGGGGGTTGATGCCAGCCTTTTTCCTTTTCCTGCTTTCTTTATATTTATTTTTTAGTTAGGCAATTTCATATATATCACAAGCAATACACTTGTAAGAGAAATGTGCATCAAACCTCCATAAACTATACAGAGAAAATCTAAATCAGGAAAAGAAAAACATTTACAGTTAAAGTAGATTGACCCAGTTAGTCCATAAATCCTGATTGGTCAGGAGAAGGGGCTCGGGGATAGATGGAAAAATCAACTTTAAGGGAAATGCCAAAATTGAAATCATAAATCAAGAAAAGGCATTACGTATGCATATAGGACATACCCTACTTTATATTTATTTAATTGTGAAACTTATATACCGCCTTATTAATACAATCAAAGCGGTTTACATAGAACAAAAGTTTTACAGAATTACAGAGAACACTATTTTAAATAAGCAGGTGAAAAATAAACAGTAGTGGGTCATTTATAACTAAGTAAAAAGGAAAACATCAGGATCACTGAGATCACTTAAATAAATAACAGTCAACTTATTTACAATTGCTGTTTGGATATATATAAACCAAAGAAGAAAAGAAAATCTCAGAGCTAGGTCAAATATTTACATTTGATAAATATTTGGGCCATCTATATCCATTCCAAAATGTTCTGTAAATAAATATGTCTTAATTTTCTTTCAGAAGGTGGAAAGGTCATTTATATTTCTTAATCTGTCTGGTAGGGACTTCCAGAAAATTGGGGAGTAAAGAACGTAAAGGCCTTATTGCATGTTAATTTGTTAGCTTTTCTGAACATACCTTCAACCATTATCACTAAATACTGAAAAAGAAGTAGAAGTAGCAGGGCCAGATAACTTTTCACTAAAAAAAGACATAATTCATTAGGAATATAGAAACACAGAAACATAGAAACATGATGGCAGAAAAAGACCACATGGCCTATCTAGCCTACCCTTCTATGTCAACTATTAAAACAGTCCCCTTTTTTCCTTAAGAGATCCTCTGTGTTTGTCCCATGCTTTTTTGAATTCAGATATTGTTCTTATCTCCACCACCTCCATTGGGAGACTATTCCATGCATCTACCACTCTTTCCATAAAGAAATATTTCCGATATTACTCCTGAGTCTATCCCCTTTCACCCTCATCCGATGTTCCCTTGTAGCTGAGCTTGCTTTCAATCAAAAGAGGCTCTCCTCCTGTGCATTTATGCCACGGAGGCATTTAAACGTCTCAATCATATCACTTTTATCCCACCTTTCCTCTAACTTATACATATTAAGCTCCTTAAGTCTGTCCTCATATGCTTTGTAATGAAGACAGCTAACCATTTTAGTAGCCACCCTCTGTACCGACTCCAACCTATTTTATCTTTATCAGCACCAGCCCTTTGGAACTCACTCCCGGATGATTTACGAGCCACAAAAGACTTATAAGACTTCCGCAAATCACTTAAAACCTTCCTATTCATGGAATATTACGATCAACCAGACAGTGAACTTCATTAACAACGCATGATTGTAATCATAAAGTATTGTTATAATAATAAGTTCTTTTATAGTATCCCTTTGTAAGTTGTGTTACCTCTTATCCAATGTTATGTCACTCCTTATTTTATATAATTTATTTTGTGTAACCCACCACTTTGATTGTAGGAAAAAGTGATATACAAATCTAAATAAATAAATAAATAAAAATGAGGTGGCACCAAAGACATGTAGAGGCACTACCACCTCCTTTCTTCTGCTGGCCATTCCTCTCCCTGTGCACCCAAGCATCCTTCTAGCTTTCACTGACACCTTTTCTACCAATTTAGCTACTTTAAGATCATCAGACACAATCACACCTAGGTTCCGCTCTTCTTTTGTGGACAGAAATACTTCACCCCTATATCACATCGCTCCCTTGGATTGCTGCAGCCCAGAGACCTTGCATTTTTTAACATTAAGGGGCATGTTTACTAAACTGCAGTAATGTCATTCACGTTAGGTTCCGCGTTGATGAAACAGAGGCCCAAATAAAGGAGTGGGCGGGGCAGCACTAAAGCGGTGTCAGATAAGGCGTGTTATAAGGCACGTCAGAAGGCATCCTATGAGGCACAGTACAAGGGACGTTATAAGGCACCTTATTAGGCGCATTACAAGGTACGTGCCTTCTTAAGCGCTTTATAATGTGCCTTGTACTGTGCCGAATAAGGTGCCTTGTAACGCCCTATAAGGATTGTTGCCAACTGTGGTGAGGGTACTATGGGTTGGCAGCACAGATCTGCAAAGATATGACTGTCACAGGCAAGCAAAATATCTGCCTTGGACAGGAAGGAACAACAAGGAATTGAACCCATGATCTCTGCCTCTACAGTCATCAAAGTAACCAGTGGGCTACATCTCTATAACATCAAATACACCGCTGGCTGGCTACAGAAAGGCTGCAGGTCACCACACAAACTCTTTGCTGTGGTTACCAAAATAGGGTAAACCCACCCGTACCCATGATGCACTGCACATGCAGATCAGCAGCCTACATCTGATCAAAAGATGGGGTATGCACCACTATCATTTGGTTCCAGCATGGATCGTAAATGCCTAAGCGAGCGGATCTTGTAGTATACTGCTCTGACTGTGTTTCCTATGTGGTCCTTCATGTCCAGGCGTTGATCCAAAGTGACTCCCAGGTAGCGTATTGAAGGTTTAGATTGTAACTCAGCTTCTTTTACTTTAAGATATTGTGGTGGGGTAAAGTTGGGGTTCCTCGTAATGAAGAGTACTTCCGTTTTCTTATGTTGTATTCGGAGGTTTTGGGAGAGAAGCCAGTCAGATATTGCATTGAAACAGCTCATCAGTGGAGAGAGGTCCAAATGTTCAGTAGAGAAGGGTATGTAAAGCAGGACATCATCGGCATATAACATGCAGTCAACATTGAAGGACCGGATGATCTTGCAAATTGGCTGCATGTAAATGTTGAACAGTAGGGCAGAAAGGGAGGATCCTTGTGGGACTCCCTGGCTTTGGTGGAAGGGTTGAGGTTATACTTGCAATAAGCAGCATGGGAGAATGATCATCTGATGAGAGATATTTGTTCAGGTTCCTGTCGCGTGGTGTCTGTTTTGCTGGCGCTGGGCTGTTCGAGGAAGTGAGATTGTGCCGTTGGTGCGCGAGCTCAACCTCAGGGGAGCTCAAGCTGCTGGATGGTCGTGAGATGGTCCTGGATATAACGGTCGTTGAGCTGTAAGGGCCAACTGCCTAAGGGTCACGCCAAAGGGCCCTCTAGCGAGGCCCTCAGGCGCAGGCCCGCAAGGCGTGGGCGTGCCCGCTGGCGCTTCCTTTTAGATGGTCAGCTGGGCCCCGATTGGGCAGCAGGAGCAGATGGGATGTCCGGCGATGATGCCCTTAGGGAACACGCGGCAGCACTCCCTCCTGGGAGCTGCAGGGCAGAAGAGGACGCTCTCCCCACTGGCGCTTCCTTTTAGATGGTCAGCTGGGCCCCGATTGGGCAGCGGGAGCAGATGGGACGTCCGGCGATGATGCCCTTAGGGAACACGCGGCAGCACTCCCTCCTGGGAGCTGCAGGGCAGAAGAGGACGCTCTCCCCACTGGCGCTTCCTTTTAGATGGTCAGCTGGGCCCCGATTGGGCAGCGGGAGCAGATGGGACGTCCGGCGATGATGTCCTTCGGGAACACGCGGCAGCACTCCATCCTGGGAGCTGCAGGGCAGAAGAGGACGCTCTCCCCACTGGCGCTTCCTTTTAGATGGTCAGCTGGGCCCCGATTGGGCAGCGGGAGCAGATGGGATGTCCGGCGATGATTTCAGGACAATCTACCAGGCGCTGATCATACCTCATTTTGACTATGCCAATGCCATCCTACAAGGTTTGCCCCAATCCACCTTGAACCCGCTGCAGCTTGCCATGAACGTGGCAGCAACGGTCATGCATGGAGCCTCCAGAAGTGACCATGTGACGCCTCTGCTGATACAGTTACATTGGCTACCCATCCAGGCTAGAATCATTTTCAAGACCTTGTTACTCACTTTCAAAACTGTTAACAAGCTCTCCTCTGAATCCTTAACTGCCCTCATCCATACCACATCTCCAAATAGAGCAAGAAGATCCACGGCTATAAACTCTCTAAAAGTCCCTAAAGCATTAACAGATTGCACTACATCTACAGCCAATAGGGCTTTTAGTCTCAGTGCGCCAAGATGCTGGAATGCATTACCTCCAGGTATCCGGGCTATTAAGAGCCTAACACAGTTTAGGAAAGCCCTCAAATTCCACCTTTTCAACAAGTACCTCATAGAGCCCAACGACGCCCCATAGAGTCCAACGATACAATCTGCTAAGCAAATATATGGTATCCCAACAACATGCCAAGAAAGATACTCTAACCCTTAGTGGTACATATGTTTCTATGAAATTCCTGTTCATATGACTCTGTGTAGCAAGTTTTGTAAATAGTTTACCCCTGTTATCCAAGTTTTTTGTCCTGTTATCTGTAAACTCATACGTGTTAACTGTACTGAGCATTTTTGTTCCATGTAAACCGCGCTGATGCTGAATAGTGCGGTATATAAGAGACTGTAAATAAATAAAATAAAATAACTATAGTACCCCGGCCTGGTAGGGGGAACTGACCGTGTGTGTTACTGGCACAGAGTAGCTACAGACAGTGACATCGTGCGGTTCCTGTGCTCACTCTGAGGGTGAAGGGGGGGGCCCAGCACCAGGTCCGCAGCACATGGGATGGCTGAGATAGGCTGTGCTGTAGGTTCCCATCATTGCTACTGTGTGATGAGTAGTCCCTGAAGGCACATCTAGGATACACCTATATCTCCCAGTCAGGTTTAGGCCTTGTGGACTATGATGCACCCAGAATAGTGCATATCCTGTGTGGGTGCTGTGGTCACATGTTATACATGAAGGGTAGTGTTCGTACCCCAAGCAGATTATGTAGCACCACCCAACCTTCCCCTGTGGGTCAGGATCTCCCACCAACACATCCACATTCTATATCTCTGCAATGGTGGCAGTAGAGGGGAGTGAGCACCCCACAGGGAGATCAATGCACATCTGTACACATCACATAGGGCAGTAGGGCTGGAAAAGCTCAGCTCCTCCCCCCACCCCTAACTGACATTCACCAGCAGAGAGCACAGTCAGTGTTCACCCACTGCACCCAGCAAGGTGTTCCAGCCATACACATGCCAACTGCAGACAGTCCGCTAGCTAGTACATGTTCCCAGGGGAACTGTACACACAGCAAGCAGGTACATCAGTGATTGGGCCCCAGAAAAAAGAACCCAGAATTATCACATGAGAGAAATATAAAATAGCACTATGGGGTACCCTAACCATGCCATGGTCACTGCACATTCAGGGTGAGAGTGACCTCCCAGCATGACATGCTGTGGCCACCCTGTCCATGCAGGTGGTAGCCGGGCACCACAATGTCCCAGCCATTGCTCCATGCCCTGTGCAGATGCTACCTACCCAGGCCACCCTGCCCGAGCCATACCCACAGTACCTTGCTCCTCATTATGCACATTGGCAGGCTAACACTGGAAACAGTGCAAGCATTCTCGGCTCAGTAAGCTGTAGGCAGCCACATAACACTGGATAGACATATGCACACTACCACACCTATTTCAGCATTGTGCAAATATGGAGGTGGTTGGCAGCCATGGCCGCCACACCAGTCCTGGGCGCAGTGCAGGCATTGCTATGGTACTCAATACCGTTAGGGTCACTCCCCGGGGGAGTTAAACACTGTCAGAAACAAAACCTGAAACACACTCCACATATATCAGAAAGGTTGATATGATGGATCCCTGTCAACAAATTGTGTTCAACTTAGGATTTGTTATCTGACATTATTCATAGCAACCTTTTGATATATGTGGAACGTGTTTCCACGTTTAAGACAGCATTGCTAAGGTATGCAGGTGCTGGTATTGGTAGATACTGCTGCACGCAGGGCCCAACAGCTTGACTCTCCATGAGCCGCTGCATAGTGGGGCCTGTAGGTGTGGGTGTTTGTGCCCCTGTCGGCCGATGCTCTAGGGCAGAGGTTCCCACCTCCAGTCCTGATGGGCCAAACACAGTTCAGGTTTTCATGCTGTCCCTAATGAATATGCATGGATACATTTGTATACAATGGGGGTGGTGCAGGTAAATGCATCTCATGCATATTTATTAGGGACATCTTGACAACCTGAATGGTGTTTGGCCCTCCAGGACTGGGGTTGGGAAAATCTGCTCTAGGGATTGCACATGTTAATGGTGTATGTGCTCTGTATGGTACAATATAGGCGTTTATGGTGTGTTACTTTTATCTGCAATAACCACGTCTTAGTAAGGGTAAAATGAAGGGACATGGTCTGTAGGAGCCACAGCTTGGACTTGAACCTGTGACCTTCTTGACCCTGAATAAACTGGCTGTGTGTACTGCACCAAGCTGTTGCCACAGAAGCAGGCTGTTCCCTGGGGGTAGCATTACTGTTCATTAGACAGACCTTGTCTGTTGCACTGCATGCCACCCACCTGAACAGGGCTTGGCCTTGAATGCTGTGGGCAGATGCCACTGCCCCCTCCACCACCAGTACTCTTCCACCACCATGCTGACAGGCCCTTATGCTGGTGGTGCTGGTGGTGCGCAGTCCCAGGCCATCCAGTGCGCCAGTAGGTGGCTGCCTATGGTATCGGTTCTGGGGTAGGGGTGCCTACATTGACATTCGCGCTCCCCCCGGCACTGCCTGTCAATGTTATGTGCACATGTATCACTACTATCACTTTTATTGGTTTCCCTGCCTTTGCTGTACATTGCTGACTGAAATGGTTTCTCTCTCCTGCAATTGTGTGCTAACACCAGGTTTTCAGTTGCGTTAGGATTGAGCCCTTGATTTCTCCGTGTTAGTGTGAATGAGGCCTCTCCCCGCCCACTCACCGCCCATTAACCAGTTCTCTCCGCCCTCTCTCCACCCTTTTCTGGCCTTAACGCAGCCGGGAACGTTATGGCACGTTATGTGCCATTAAGGCGCCTTAACGTTACATACTGTGCCTTAACATTACATACTGTATTTTAACGTAGCCACTGCTACGTTACCGCAGGGGCATGTTTACTAAACTGCGGTAACATAGCAGCATGGTGGCCAAGTACGAGTGGGTATGTAACATTGACCCCTTCTCTCCGCCCTCTCTCTACCCTTTTCTGGCCTTAACTCGGCCGGGAACGTTAAGGCATGTTATGTGCCATTAAGGCGCCTTAACATTACAGAATGTAATGTTAAGGCACCTTAACGTTACATACTGTGCCTTAATGTTACATACTGCCCTTTAACGTAGCCGCTGCTATGTTACCGCAGGGGCATGTTTACTAAACTGCGGTAACGTAGCAGCAGCTACATTAAGGCGCAGTATGTAACATTAAAATGTATCGTTGAAATCAATGGGCCACAGCTCCGATAATGATCGTGTAAACAAGCTTTGTAAACAAGCCCCTTAGACTTGTCCCATGAGTAAAGCCTGCAAATTGCAAAACTTTAAGCACAATATCTTGCTGGGCAGACTAGATGGACCATGCTGATCTTTATCTGCCATCATATACTATATTAGGATCAAGCCTTAGGTCTCTTGGAGTTCCTATAACTTCTTTTCCCAGCCCTGGGACTTTACCTGCTAATACAATCGCAGTTTCCTGTCTCTCTGTGCTTCCAGATTGGGCTACTGAGTGCTGGGCTTCTGCCACTTGCCATTTCAGCCCGATGACATAAACACTTGGAGGTAATTTTCTAAATTTATTCCTGTGGGTCGAGATCACATACAAGCATAAATGGCCTCTTATAAAACACCGAGCAGTGTAAGAGTACTGCACATGGATGGAGTTTGAGCAGAGTGTGCAAGTAGGTGCTTAGACTATAAAATACTATAATTCATGCTTATACTTGAAAAATATAGATGCAGGTATTTGCATCAGTTCTAGAGCTGGTATAAATGTCCAAGCCTGCGATGTAGGTGTACATTAGGCTACGTACACTAGTATTTTATAAAAACAAGAGGGAACCTACTTGTGTTATAAAATAGATTTAATATAGATGCCTTAAAATATGTTTTAGCAAGGTGCCCTCTTATAAAATTATTCTCTTAGTACTTATCCCAGTCTTTCTTATGGAAAACAAATCACCCTGATTGCCAGTAAAAAGTACTCTGGAAGGCTAAGACATACTTCCTCTCCCAATGACAGAGGCTTTCCTTTAGCTGAGCTCACATTGGGAACCAGCTCTTCCTTCTGCTAGCCCTGTTTGGTCACACATTTCTCTACCCTCTGTTGCAAAGAATCAGTGCCGGCTGCATCAGAGAGGTAGATGTGCAATCTACTGTTATTTTTCTTTATAGGCATTAGAGTCAAGAAAAATGAGGAAACAAAGAATGAATTGCGGAGTGCTCAGAGAGACAGAAGACTAATCTGTGCCCAAGAAGGAACCTCAGTACAAAGCGAGAGTTCAGCTACTGGAGTAATATGCAGAGGGAGTCTCCATGGGGTGTTTTACAGTGCCTCCAGCTGATGTCATCCAACTTTGTCAGTCTTCATTATAAGATCAGGGAGCCTACTACAGTGCGTTGAAAAATAGAGGACTTACCAGTGCCCAGGAAGGAACCTTGGTCCAGTGCAAGAGTTCGGCAGCTGGAGTAAGAGATGGCGAGAGTCTCTGCTGTTTTGTTTGTGGCATCTCCAGATGACATCATCTGATGTTGACAGGCACCACTATAAGATCAGGGGACCTACAATAGCACATGGTTATGGGTGCATGGCCAGGGAAATGTGCCAAAGGAGTGTGTCCAAAGAGGGAATGCCACTTTGGAGGGTGAGCAGTAAGAGATTTTTATTGATTAGTATTAATCAGTATGGATTAGGGTGAAAAAGAAGGGGGAAAGGAGGAAACATAGGAAAGACCTCAGCCAGAACACCATGAATCCTGATAAACCAACATGCAAAACCTATGGTAAGGAGAAAGGACTTTCCCTGGAAAGTACCTCCTCCTCTAATGAAACTTTGCTAAGTTCAGAAAGATAGACCCTAACTTCCCATGCTATAGTTGCAATTATTTATTTTTATTTATTTATTTGTGTGCTTTTCTATACCGCCCCTTCCAGAGATCAGGGGCGGTTTACAGAGAACTTTTTAACAAACAATATAACAAGGCATTGAAATATTGTATTACAGAGAACATTAAACATTAATGGCACATAGGGGCATGTTTACTAAAACCCCGCTAATGTGCGGGCCGCGCTAGTGTGCGGGTGCCATATAAGGAGTGGGCATTTCTTGCTGAAAAAGAAAATCCGGAATTTACATATGCGCTAAGGTGCGCGGCGCCCATGTGCGCCCTGCACATTACCGCATGAGATAGCTGCGCGGGAGGCATAAGTGGAGCGCTGATGTGCAAGCAAAAGAGCAGAGCCACAGCACAATGGTTAAAGCACTTACCAATGGCACAGGGATCAGGGGTTCAATCCCCCACAGTGCCCAGTGAAGACAGAGCATAGACCCTTCCAAAAATAATTTCTCTTTCCTGGGAGTGTTTTTTAATGTTGCCCATTGATATCACTATTGGCCAGCTGGATTATAATTTTGTAGAATTTTGTTGTGGTCATTTTCATGTTTTATTTGCTATTTTGTTCTGGGCACATGTATCACACTGCTCACGTTTTTCAGGTTTCCCCGGTTTTGCTGTACATTGCTGACGGAAATGGTTTCTCTTCCCTTTAAATCGGCTCTAACGCGAGATTTTCACTCGCGGTATTTTTTAGATGGAATTTCAGCCCCGCTCCTGTGCGGGGAGCCTCTCCCCTCCCACTCTCCACCCATTGACCCCGTCCCCCCGCCCCTCGGGAGCCTTCCTCCACCCTCGGATTGCCTTTCCACGCCTCTATCGCACTTCAGCACGCCGCGCACTTATGCGGGCCCGTTAGTGCAGCATGCACATGTGCGGGGACCAAAAATGCACTATTAGCATGCGCTAAGGTACCTTAGCGTATTCTCAAGTGCGCCCCGCACAATTGCGCGGTTTAGTAAACATACCCCATAGTAACTATATTACAAGGAAAACAATATTTTAAACTATTTACATGGTTGTGTAAATTACTGCTTATTTACAAAGTATAGTATGCAAAAGTTATAACAGTAGAAATTAGTAGAAATCAGGAAGCTGCCTCTTCAAAATGCAGGTCAACTACCAGTTTCCACTTTTTCCCCAGATCAAAATCTCAACTTAGTTACTAGTTCTGAGGCCAGAGGAGTAAGCGGTGTCCCTCTTCCTCAAGTGGTACCACCCATCCTGTATCAGGGATTATTTTCAATGTACCATGTCTTTATGACTGCCACTATATCTACAGTAAGTCAGCCTCCTCCATTACAGCTTTTAAATCTGGAGCTTTATTTCACATACTATGACCATTAGTATGTGCAGCTCTCCAGATGTTTATTTTATTTTATTTATTTATTTAACAGTTTTTTTTTATGACACTTTATCATTTAGTCAAAGTGGTTTACATTGAAACTTAAACTTGGTAATGTACATAAACAGGGACATTGATAACTTGGATTTTTCTGAGGCAATGGAGAGTTAAATGACTTGCCCAAGGCCACAAGGAGTGCTAGTGGGAATTTTGCCCTTTCCTACCATTTTGCTTACCTTCGGGCTTTGTTCACTCATCCCTGATGATCCAAATTTAAAGTTCTCCTCAGTAGATTAGCCAGATTGTTGACACTTTCTTCAATAGGTGGACACCATCTCTGCTCAGCAACCTTTGGAAAATCATGCCATGATCCAGGACACCAAAACACTCTCCATGACACCATTCATGCAGCCAGAAATTTATCTTCATGATCCTAGCTTCTCAGACTTGGCTCTGACCCTCAACAAGGAGAATTGTGAACACCGCCTGCACACCTAACTACTTTACCTTCTCTCCCCAGAGTCACCAAGCCACTTTTGATATTCTCAGGTGAAAACCTAGCAGTGTCATTTGTGACAACATGGATGAGTAGCATCGGACAATAATAGTCAGTAGGCTTGAGGACTATCGACAAACTCTCTGTAATGTCTCAGATTATGATATGAGATAGAAAACCTCCTAGGACATAATGTCTAGATGGCAGATAGATGCCTCTGTACCTCTCAAAAGGAGTCACCATCCACTATTACCCTTCACTTCCTAGTAGTTGCTAATCTTACAACTTTGGGGGTTTTGAGCTCTAATGCCTCCTTTTTCTCAATGTTGTTGCCTCTTCCACTTCTGGGACTGCATACTGGTTCCTCAGTATAAGGGTTGAGTCTGCAGGCTGTGTCCAACTGTCATCTCTTTGAACAGTGTCATCTGCTGTAGATTTTAGATGTCTGTAGAAGCATTTCTTTAGTGGGGTAGGTTTAAAATTCTGCTTTAGTAACTTTCTCTGCTCTTTGGAGCTACTGACACCTAATCAGGTGTTAGTTCCCTCCCTAGCCCCACCCCCAACTCCCACCCACCCCTAATGAGCAGTCTTGCTTTATAGGGCACCTCCCCAATTACCAAACCACAGGGACTTGGAACAGCACATTTTAAATATAATTAAAGACATTTAACTGCTTGTTCTCTGAAAGGACAGCTGGGAACCGGCTGGTACTTTGGTAGATCTCTCTTGTTTGCTTTAACAGATACCTAAGCTCCACAAACAGAACAATGGCAGGGAAAAATTATATTGCTAAAGCTGTTGTCCCCATTACAGCTTCTGCTTCTGTCCAGACAGAGATCCCAATGCTAGTGAAGGACCAGTTCCATGTGTAGGGTGCCTGCATGCTAAAGCTCTCAGGAAACAAGTGGAGGAACTCAGAGAGGAAGTGGCGAGGCTGAGGAGCATTCAAGAAAGTGAGTAGTACATTGATGAGATGCTTCTTGCAACAACCAAACTCTCCAGCAGAGGAGAAGATGGGTGCCTACAGAATGATGAAGGTTGGACACAAGTCAGCAGGGCCTGCAGAATTGACAAACCAACTTCTCCAGCCCTTGAATTGAAGAACCATTATGCAGCCCTGGAAGTGGAGGAGGTGAAATCATCCCTGGAAAGGGAGGAACCAGAGCTCAAGTACCCCAGAGCTGCAGAATCAGTGACCACAAGGAAGCAAAGGGTAGTGGTGGTTGGTGACTCTCTTATGAGGGGTACTGAGGCGTCCATCTGCCAACCAGACTTGATGTCCATAGAGTTATGCTGTCTGCCAGGTGTCAAAATCCAAGATGTTATGGGGAGTTTGCTGAGACTCATCAAGCCCACTGACTATTACCCAATGTTGACAATCCATGTCGGAACAAATGATACTGCCAGGTATCCCTCAGAGCATATCAAAAGTGACTACATGGCTCTGGGACAGAGGGTGGAGCAGATAGGTGCAAAGATGGTATTCTCTTCAATCTTCCCTGTTGAGGGTAAAGGTCAAGGCAGACAGTCTCGCATCCTGGAACTGGGTAAAAGGGGTAACATATGGAAAGTGGTGTGTATAAATGCCTGTAGCATGGGGAATAAGATTCCTGATGTTGAAGCTTTGGTGGACTTGGATTTAGTGGCAGTTTCAGAAACATGGTTTACAGAAAACCATTACTTGGATGTAACTATACCAGGCTATACTTTATTCAGAAAGGACAGGGTAGGACGAAGGGGAGATGGAGTGGCACTATATGTAAAAAATAATATTAAAGCTTTGGAATTACAGAGCTTAAAATGGAAAGAGGAGGCACTGTGGGTTAAATTAGAAAGATGAAAAGAGAAATCTATTTGCATTGGTGTGATAAACAGACCTCACTCACAAAAGGAAGAGGTGGGCAGAGAGTTAATTGAAGACATATGCAGCATTGCTAGGAATGGGGAAGTGCTACTGATAGACGATTTCAATATGCCAGATGTTGATTGGCACATTCCTGCTGCAGTATCATATAGAAGTAAGGAGATCCTGGATTCTCTTTAGGGAGAACTAGTCAGGCAATTGGTTACAGACCCCACACATGAAGGGGCCATACTGGACTTGGTGCTTACCAATGGTGAAAGTGTTTCTGATGTTGTAGTGGGAGATCATTTTGCATCCAGCGATCACTAGATGGTGTGGTTCACTATTAGGACTAGGGCTGTTAGAATCCATTCAAAAGTGAGGGTCTTAGACTTTAGGAAAACTAACTTTGCCAAGATGGGCCAATACCTCAGGGAGTCGTTAGCGGGATGGGAACAGCTGGGGGATGTAGAAAAACAGTGGGCAAAACTAAAAGGGGATATTTTAAGGGCAACCAACCTTTTTGTTAAAATGGTAAATAAAGGTAAAAGGAATAGAAGACCTCTATGGCTTTCGAAAGAAGTAGCTGAAAAGGTGAAGAAAAAGAGGGAGGCCTTCATGAAATACAAGAGATCATAGAGAGACGAAGACAGGTATTTATATTTGGAAAATCTTAGAGAAGCTAGAAAAGTAGTCAGGAAAGCAAAGATTCAAAAAGAGGAGGAAATAGTCAATGCAATAAAATGGGGGGATAAGACTTTTTAAAGATATGTTAGTGAGAAGAGGAAGGTCAAAAGTGGTATTGTCAGACTGAAGGGTGAAGGGGAAGAATATGTAGAAGCTGATGAGGATAAAGCAGAATTGCTTAACAAATATTTCTGTTATGTGTTCACAGATGAAGAACCAGGAACAGGACCTCAGAAACGCCCACAAACAGGAACAGAAGTGAGGGGCATCTTGAACAATTTTCAGAAGACTGTGTTTGTGAGAAACTAGCTAAACATAAAGTAGACAAAGCGATGGGACCGAATGGGATACACCCTAGAATACTGAGGGAACTTGGGGACATTCTAGCAGCTCCACTGATTGACCTTTTCAATGCCTTGTTGGAGTCGGGAGTGCTGCCAAAGGACTGGAGAGAGATTCATGTGATGCCTTTACACAAAAGTGGAAGTAAGTATGTGGTTGAAAACTACAGGCCGGTTAGTTTAACATTGGTGGTGAGTAAATTATTGGAAACGCTGCTGAAAGAGAAAATAGTAAGGTTTCTGGAGTCCAGCGGATTACAAGATCTGAGGCAGCATGGATTCACCAGAGGCAAGTCTTGTCAGACAAATCTGAGTGATTTCTTTGACTGGGTGACTGGGGAGTTGGACTGAGGGAGAGCCCTAGATGTGGTGTATTTAGATTTCATTAAAGCCTTTGACACCGTCCCTCATAGGCAACTTATAAACAAGCTGAACACTCTAGGGATGGACCCTAAAGTTACTGATTGGGTAAGAAATTAGTTGAGTGGGAGGCGATAAAGCATACAGGTAAATGAGCTCACTCCTAGGAGAAGGAAATTACCAGTGGTGTGTCCCAGGAATCTGTCCTTGGTCCGATTCTTTTCAACATCTTTGTTAGTGATATAGCGGAAGGGCTGTCGGGTAAGGTTTTCCTCTTTGTTGATGATAGCAAAATCTTCAATAGGGTAGAGTATAGATAACATGAGGAGTGATCTAGCTAAGCTTGAAGAATGGTCTAGAATTTGTTAGCTGGGATTTAATGTTAAAAAATGCAAGGTCATGCATTTGGGCTGCAGCAATCCAAGGGAGCAATATAGTATAGGAGGTGAAGTACTTTTTGTCCGCTAAAGAAGAGTGGGATCTAGGCGTGGTTGTGTCTGATGATCTTAAAGTAGCTAAACAGGTAGAAAAGATGATGGCAAAAGCTAGAAGGATGCTTGGGTGCATAAGGAGAGGAATGGCCAGCAGAAGAAAGGAGGTGATAATGCCTCTGCTTCTATGGGGTATGTTTACTAAACTGCGGTAAATGTACATAACACGCGTTATGTAACGTTAACGATCGTTAGCGTGTCATAACGCGCGTTATGACGCGCTAACGATCGTAATGCTCCACGGCACGGTAAAACACCGCAGAAGGTGGAGAGAGGGCGGAGAGAAGGGGTCAATGGGCGGAGAGTGGGCGGGGAGAGGCTCCCCTCACACTAACGCGCTGGATTTCAGGGCTGAATTCCAACGCGATTGAAAACCTGGCGTTAAAGGCACATTACAGGGGAGAGAAACAATTTCAGTGTCAGCAATGTACAGCTCAGGCAGGGAAACCAAAAAAAAGTGATAAGTGTGATACATGTGCACAGAACAAAAGGGCACAGAAAAACTGAAAATGACCCCAACAGACTGGAAAAAAACAATAACCAAGCTGGCCAATAGTGGTATCAATGGGAAAACTCAACCCCTCCCCCCCCCCCGAGTAAGCTCCATAGAACAGATATAAATCGTGGAAAGGTCTATACGCCGTCCCCATACAAGGTGAATGAGCCCACAGTGACATAGCGCTGCTTAGGGTTTTCCCCACCATCGGACAGGTGCCCATGTCCTGCAACATCAGGGCAGGCATGTCGGAACGGCAACTGGACAGATGCCGGAGAAGGGGATACAGAGGGCCGCAGGCGGCACATGCTGTGGTGGAGCTGGGCCACAGTGCGGACTAGGGTAATGCCTAGGTGGCCCATAAGAATGCTGAAACAGCGGAGCAGCCAGACAGCAACTGCTGAAGGTCCAACATGGGCACGAGTGGGTTTCCCAAAGTGTCACAGGGGATAGTACCCAACAGCTACCCCCAAGGGCACGGAACATTGGCAGGCGGGGCTGGGGGGGAGCGTGGACGTCTATGCAGGTACCCCTACCCCAGAACCCGCACCATAGGCAGCCGCCTACCCGCACACTGGATGGCCTGAGACTGCGCACCACCAGCTCCACCAGCAGAAGGGCATGTCAGCATGGTGGCTGAGGGATACTGGTGGTGGAGGGGGCAGTGGCAGCTGGCCAGAGCAGACCGTGGCCTAGCCCTGTGTAGGTGGGTGCCATGCACTGCAACAGACAGGCCCTGTCTGACCAACAGTCATGGTATCACCAGGGAATGCACCACTTCTGTGATAACATGGTGCAGTGCACAAAACCAGTGTATTCAGAAGCAGACGGTCACAGGTTCAAGTCCCAGCTGTGGTTTCCACCAAACCAGTCCTCATATTTTACCCACTACTATAACGTGCTAATACAGATGAACCTTTCTTGCAGATGACGTAAACATGCCCAAAACACCTACATTTTACCCCACAGAGCACAGACACCATAAACATGCACATTACCTAGAGCAGAGTCTCCCAAATGCAGTCCTGGAGGGCCAAACACCATTCAGGTTCCATGCTGCCTCTGATAAAGATGCCTGTGCTGCATTTCCATGCGCCACCCCCATGGTATGCAGATGTATCTCATGTATATTCATGAGGGACAGCATGAAAACCCGAACAGTGTTTTGCACCACAGGACTGGAGTTGGGAACCTCTGCCGTAAAGCAGCAGTCAACAGGGGCAGAGACACCCGCATCCACAGGCCCCATTATCCAAAGCCTCCTGGAGAGGCAGGACTTTGGGCTCAGCGTGCATCTCCCAATACTAGCACTTGCATACCTTAGCAATGCCACCCTAAACCTGGGAATATGGTACACAGCTATCAAAAGGTTGCTATGATTACTGGCAGATAGCAATTCCTAGGTTAAGTACAATTTTCGGAGTGAGCAACCTTTCTGATGTCTGTGGAGTGTGCTACAGGTCTTGTGTCTGACAGTGTTTACCAATCTGGGGGGTGACTCCTACAGTATTGCGTACCATAGCCATGCCTGCACTGTGCGCAGGACTGGTGTGGTGGCCTGGGCTGCCCAACACCTCTATAGTTGCACAATGCTGGCATAGGTGTGGGGAGTGTGTGTCTGTCTATCCAGTGTGTGGTGGCTGCCAACACCCTCCACAGCCCACAGTGCTAGCACTGTTGCCAGTATTGGCCTGCCAATGTGCATAATGAGGAGCAAGGTACCATGGGAATAGCCTGGATAGGGTGGCCTGGCGTGGCCGCATCTGCACAGGGCATAGGGCAATGGCCAGACATTGTAGTGCCCGATACCACCTGCACAGAAAGGGTGGTCATAGCATGTCCTGCTGGGAGGTCACTCTCACCCTGACTGAGCAGTGACCATGGCATGGCTAGGTTCCCCCATAGTGCAGTGTAGTATTTTTTTAATGTGATATTTATGGGTTTCCTTTTGGGGCCCAATCACTGACTTATCTGCTTGGTGTGTATGCTGATATCCCCGTTCTGTGTACATGCATCTCCTCCAGGACCATGCACTATGGACTAGCTGGCGGACTAGTATGTGTCTTGCTGGAACACCATGCAGAGTGCAGCGGCTGGAGGCTTGCTGCTGGAGAATGTCAGATAATGGTGGGGGGCAGCTGAGCATTTCCAGACCTGCCGTCTGTCTGCTATTGTGTTATGGATGTGTACTGCTCTGCATTGCCTGCCCTGTAGGGTGTTTGATCCCTAGCAGGATTGGGGTGATGGTTTCCTCTACTGCCACCATTGCAGGGGGGTAGAAAGTGGATCTGTGGGTGGGAGATCCTGTCCCCCACCCTGAGCCCCAGAGAGTGGGTTGAGTGGTGGTATGTAATCTCCCTGGTAACCACAGCAGAATGTGGGTGTGGTGCTGTGCATTCCTCCTGTAGCCAGCCAGGTATTTATTGGCAGCTCTAGCCCACTGGTTACTTCACTGCCCATGGAGCCAGAGGTCATGGGTTCACAACCCACAGTGGGGTTCATCGATAGGGCTGTCTTAGGCATTGTCTATTTTTATTATATATTAGTGCTGCCAGCAGATCCACCCTCAGGGTACTGTCACATTAGGGTGGCTTATAAGGCGCCCTATAGGGCGCCTTATATGGCACCCTATAAAGTGTCTTATAAGGTGCCTTATATGCTGTCCTATAGGGGACATTATAGGGTGCCTTGGCAGACAGCGCACTTTAGAATGTGCCCTATGGAGTGCCTTCTAGGGTGCCTTATGTGGCACCTTAGGTTACACCACTGTGAGGGTGTGTTTGCTGGCAGCACTATTACAGTACAACTAAACTTCCTCACAGCCCAATACTTAACCCTTTCCAGGCCAAGCCCTCAACTTTTGGGATCCAAACTTCTGCCTAAATATTCCTATCAAATGGTATATAATACATGACCATGGCAGAGGGAACGTCACTATTGAGACATATTGAATAAGACGGGTACAATTTTCCTGACATATGCAAACATTAACCCGGCTGCAGACTGTGGATTAAAATATTATAGTAGGCTTTCAAAGGGTTACACATGGTGCCTCAGCCAGCCTTATTCATTAGGCACACTGGGGAATCGAACCCATGACCCTTGTACCATCGGTCTGTGTAGCAACCATTGTGCTACAGCTCTGTTTCTGTATTTGGGTGTCTGCACGCCTTCTTACGCTTAACGTGCAGTAATGCGCCCTGTAACGATTGTTGCTGCGCGGCGCGTTATAACGTGCGTTGTCACTAACGATGTACCGCCCATGTCCTTTTTTGGCATTTCTTCCACTAATGTGGCTCCTAATGCGAATCACACTAACGCAGTTTAGTAAACATACCCCTATATGTCTTTGGTGCGACCTCATTTGGAGTATTGTGTGCAATTCTGGAGACTGCACCTTCAAAAGGAATAAACAGGATGGAGCCGGTACAGAGGGTGGCTTCTAAAATGGTTAGTGGTCTTTGTTAAAGAGTATATGAGGAGAGACCTAAGGATCTTAATATGTACACCTTAGAGGAAAGGCGGGATACAGGTGATATGATTGAGACTTTTAAATACCCCCGTGGCATAAATGCACATGGGGAGAGCCTCTTTCAATTGAAAGCAAGTTCTGCTATGAGGGGACATGGGATGAGGGTGAAAGGGGATAGATTCAGGAGTGATATGCGGAAATATTTCTTTACAGAAAGAGTGGTGGATCCGTGGAATAGTCTCCCAGTGGAGGTGGTAGAGATGAGGACAGTATCTGAATTCAAAAAAGCATGGGACAAACACAGAGGATCTCTGAAGAAAAAAAGGGGACTGTTGTAGTTGTTGATATGGAAGGACAGACTAGATAGGCTTTGTGGTCTTTTTCTGTTGTCATTTTTCTATGTTTCTTTGTTTCTATCAATGACCCTCTCATTGTTATGAACGCTTCTTAGCCTTGCCATCTCCGTTCTTGGTTCCCCAACTTGTGTCCTGAAGGATTCAACCTGCAGGCATCTTACAAACTGAACTGGTTATGGAATAAATGGCACAGGTTGTTCTACTGTAAATACATTTGCTGTTTTTCACATTACAGGTAAAGAGTATCAAAATTGCTTGGAGGAAGTGCGTAAAACTATTTTGGATTTGGTGTTCCATGGTGCAAAATAAAGATGTGTGTTTTTCTGGGTGAATAAGTATAGTGGAAAGGTTTCTGAGTGTCATAGAGGACATTAATGAAGTATCTAGACTCCTGTGCACTCAAAATTTCTTTTTTCAATCAATGTGAAACAATTTCTCCGAAATATTTTCTTTTACAACCATTGTTATTTGGGGAAACTGAAATGAGTTCCCATATATTTACAGTTTGAAGGTCTAAAATCTGTGAGCTGAACTGAGCCTTGTTTGTATAATTTTTGAGTATTCGGCCTTGCTTTACATTTTGGATTGTTTCCTCTGTTAATGTGAAGCATCTGGGTGCCAGGTATTTTTCATCTTAAAACCCTTTTTGCTTGTCATGGAGATGGTGTCAGGGTCTGAGAAGGAGGAGGAGGAGACATAGTGCTACTGAAGGTATAACTTGGGGGAGAGTTCCTGAAATCAACTCTTCATGACATTCTGGGAGAGCGGGATCAAAGATGGAGGACCATAACAGGGAAAACATTTTAAAAAGTTTCATGTTGCTGATTGCATCCTCAACCGCAAAAGTTTCACAAATTAATTCCTTGTTTGTATGGTACACCAGCTACCTCTTTTCAGGATGACATTCTCCATATCTCTTTGTCCACACACTTGTCAGTTAAGCCAAAGCTATATATTTTCCCCCAGATTTCTCTTTTTTTGGTTCCATAGGTTCTTTATCTTGCAGTGAAAGTTCTTGCTCAGGTTGAGCTGCTGTCATGTTTGTTTGTAACTGCTATTGCATTCCTTTAGAAATATATGTGAATTACAGGCAGTTAACTTTTTGTTTCAATTGGTAAGCATATTTATAGGCTGCATTTACAGTATGCTGGATGTTAGTAGAAACCAGAGTTGAGTTTGAAAGTGTTATTATCTCTGATGATAAAGGGGGCATTCTGTATCTGGTGTAGAGGCTTTGATACAATGTAGACATCTTACAATATAGTTCTTTTGTTCGCACATACAAACCTTTGAAGAGAATGCAGCTACACAGCATCACATCATTTCTCAAAGACTCAAGTGTGGTGCATTGCTTTTAGAAGGAAAATGTCAACAAAACAGCTTTTCAGTTCAGTTGATGAAACCACTGTATTGTTGCTCCTTAGCCCTTTAAGTGAACCTATGATCTGTAATCTGAATTTACTTGGTAGGTTGCTTGTTGAATGCCATTCCACACTATTCACATCCCTTTATGTTGTGTAAAAGGGACTTGTGAGCTCTCAAAGGGATGTCTTAGCAATGTATTTGAATAACAGTTCTACTAAAATGGCCATTTTGGTCCTAGTAAAAACTGGAGTCTTCATAGATTATAATCACTTTTTATTGGACCAATATAAATAAATAAATAAATAAATTCTTATGTTAGTCCAATAAAAAGTGATCAAAACCTATGAAGACTTCAGTTTTACCAGGGCCAAAATGGCTACAAGACATATTCAGACATATTTCTTCCAGTGCTGTCATTGAATAGGTCTAGGCTATGGAGTGCAATGCAAATGGTGTTTTAGGTTATTTATGGAAAATATTGCAATTCTAAGGCAGTGGTAGACGTCACAAAATTTGGACTTGAATGGCTGCCATGGAATCACCATGCAAGACCAGTGGCTGTGACCAGGTGAATAGGTAGTGGCAGCAAAGGCAAAACTTCACTTCTTCTGCCACTACCATGATTCTCTCTCTCTTTCCTGATGCCTAGGGGCTCAGAGAAGTACAATGCATTGGGTCACATCCTCTTCCACTCCTGCCTGGGGCCCACATGGGTACAGACAGGAAGGGAGGAGAATACAGCCCAACCATATATGGCTATGTAACAAATTCACGAATAAAGAGCATGCACAGAGATTGAGGTGTGTCCCATAACCGTGAATGTTGCCACCATAATCGTGGTACCAAGTAAATTGTTCACTGGGAGTAGGCCACTGAATATGTGTCCCAATGGTAGAGACGGGTATATGGGGGATAACTCACCTGAAAGCTATGGTAGAATCATCTGCCCCAGAATGAAAGGCCAACATTGGAGCAGCTGCAAGTAATGTGAGTGCGCCTGTCAGTGGAAGCATGAATGGCACATCATAGCAGCCAGTGGTGGTGGCTGCGTGCACATGTGTGCATGCACACAGCAGGGAGGGGTGCAAATGGGGTAAAGGGCAGGGACACACATAGCACAAATATACCTTACTCCTGTGATGCCTGTGATGTGTCAAGGGGGCCTATACCCCTTGAGGTGGCAGGGTCAATTGCAGCAAGGATGCACTGTTCGAGGTTGATGAGTTGCTCCCCTGCACACCATTGGCCCCTTCCTGTGCCTTCTGAGCAGTGTTATGTTACCTGCTGCTATAGGCACCCACACATGTGGATGCATCACCCACAATTGTGGCAGCCACTGGAGGATCTCTCTCAGCATGAGGGTCACCTCACTCTTGGAGAACCTTGCCTTCCTGGTGTTATTACATGGACTGTGACACATAGGCAATGCCTGGAGGCCTGGGACATGCCCATCCTGGACATGCATGCCGGAATGTTCCAACGTGTACATCTCTGCATTGATAACCCACAGCCACGTGCACACATATCTACACCCACACACCCCACCATGGTAATGAAGCTACACCAGAGTGGTTGGGATGGCATGTGCATGGAATACAGCAAGTTAGTGGTTTGCTGCCAATAGCAGGCACAATGGAGGGAAATGCCAATGGTCTAGTAGCAGCCTACAAAGAGGAAGAAGCCATAGTATGCATGAAGGGTATACAGAACATGGTGGGGGCTGGGTGCATGCAGACAACCTTTATACTGCGTTGATGTGCCTAAATGTGCATGGCTGCACTGCGCCACACGTACACATGCCTGTGAACATGCGCCTCTGTGCATGTGCATGTGTGGCTGCACGGCACCACACGTGCACATGCCTGTGAACATGCACCTCTGTGCATGTGCCATGGACATATCTGTGAAGCCTCAGCCCTGAATGGTTTTATGGCAGGACTGACATAGTGTGGGACAGTGACAGTGCCACTTGCAGTTTACAAAGCTACATGACAATGTGTATCCAGCAGTGTGCAACCAACTCGCTGGAATGGGACAGAATGCAGGACATCCAGGGATGGTATGTGCTGGCCCTGCTACACAGTTGTGACCGTGGTGGACAGAACATGGAGCAGAGGCACACACACGCATGTGTCCCATGGCAGAAGGTCCAGTACATGGACATGAGTGATAAAGCAAGTGTGGGAAGGTACCGGTTTGAAAGGGCTGCCATATATGGTCTCTGCAAGCAGCTGGAGCCATGGCTCGAAAGCCCCATGCAGAGGGGTCATCTGATACAAGTACAGCTGAAGGTGATGACATCGCTGGCCTTCCTGATAACAGGCTCATTCCAGACAATGCTGTCAGCTGTTGGGGGACTCAGCCAGCCTGCAGTATCTTGGAGCCTCACAAAGTTCTGGGGCATCTACCTGTGGTCCATGGTGCAGACCATCTGCTTCCCAGCAACTCAGCAGGACCAACACTGGAACATGCAGGACTTTTACACTGTGCCAGGGTTCCCATCAGTCCTAGGTATGGTGGATGGCCCCCACGATAGAATAAGGCTGCGTATCAGAACTACAAGGCTTTCCACTCTATCAATGTGCAGGTGGTGTGCAATGCACATGGGGAGATAACGGACATCTGTGCAAAGTACCTGTGGTCATACCACGATGCCTACATCCTGAGCCAGTCAGGACTCCATGCACGGTTTGAGGGGGGCCACATCACTGATGGATGGCTGTTAGGTGGGCATATGCACAGACACCCTGGACTGGGAGGCATTGGGCACTGCATAATGTGTGTGCATTGGGCAGGTGGTGGTGGCCTGCCCCCCATGACCCTGAGGACCTGTAGGTGGGCCCTGGGGAGGCCACTGGGGAGTGAACTGGGGAGGCCACTGGGAACATACAGGGGGCACCCTGCCCCTATGCCACCACAGTGTGGGTATGTACAGGGTGCCCCCCCTGGCAACCCCCTGACATACATGGCCATGGTATACCCTGGCCCTGTATGTCTCAGGGTTGGCCATACCCAACCCATACCCACCCTCCACACATATCCCACTTCTGTCCCCTGCAGTGTGCACAGTGGCCCCATGCATGCAGTGGGAGATGGAGGCAGGTGACTGGAATTGCAGCAATGGGCCTGCACATACCGGCTTGTCATGCAGCCCCATCTTCCATTGCCCAGGGGTGTGCCAGGTGTGGGCCAAGGACAGAGCAGGGGCACCATACATTCCCACAACGCCCAGGTCCACCCCCAGCAGGGACCCTTCACCTTTGGGGCACCCATGCACATTCATACAGTGGACACAGTTATGCATATATAGTCAGTTCTCCACAGTGTACAACATGTTGCTAACACATGACCCCCTCACTAGCACACCAGTTAATCAATTGTTTGCAGTTCTGTCTCCCACAACAGGTGATTGGGGCTACCCCCTAGGCGACTGGCTGCTGTCCCCATATGACCAAAAGAGAGCAGACCTCTCTTGCAAAACATTCAGCAGACAGCGGAGAGTAAATGGCAACAGGTTCAACCTTTATTGCAGTATACCCCAACGTGTTTCGGCATGCGCCTTCCTCAGGGGATGGAGCCTCATAAAAACATACATAATATAAAGATAAGTAAAATTTAAAACAATAATAATAAAGTTATATAAATATATTAAAATACAAACAAATCAAAAAGTTAAAAGAATATCTAAATAAATAAAACTCACATAAAATTAACAATAAATCAACCTAACTAAAACCTTAGAAATGCAAGAAAGGTAAAATAAAAAACAAATTTGTGAAAAGAACAAGCCATAAAAACAGAAAACAAGCACCAACACACATGTGGTCTGTCCATGTGACCTGGAACTGTCACATCCATCACCTATTCTGGCCCAGTCCCCTCTCACCATCCCACCCTCTCTGCATGGCATGCACCACTAGCATCTGTGCTGGGCTAGCCCCACTGACCTAGGCCATGGCGCTCCTGTGGACCATTGGCTGTGCTGCTGCCACATGTTCATTGCTCCCCTCCCCCATCTGGCACCACCCCTGTCCCCCTGGGTGTTTGCCCCATCCCATGCTATTGTGGTGGCCAGCCTACCTGGCTATTTGACTCAGCCATGCATGGGCTACCATGAACGTATGGCATGCAGCATGGCGGCTACCCTCTAGTGCTACATGTAAGACCGGGGCTGCATACAAGGCCCACATGTTGAATAGCATAAACACTTCATTTACCCAGCAAACATGCATAGGACAGACACATGATATGGGCAAACAGTGCCCACACATGCTGGCAAACAGGTGTGCCCCATGACACCCAACCAATGCCCCTGCTGCACCTACAGGGCCATTAACACTGTTGACCAGTCTGCCTTGGTGGCTGTCACTGCACCTGCAGCCACTGGCATGGCTCATGCTGCTTGATGGTACAGTTGCCCCTGCATGCCTCCCTGGTGGTGGGGCCCCCTCAGTGCCCCGCAGGGATACCTGCTGTGTAACTGAGAGCGGGGGTGATGTGTGGAGCTATATATTTATTTATTTATTTATTTAACAGTATTTCTAAACCGTCTTATCATAAAAATCAAGGCGGTGTCACAACAAAACAATCAGAAGATGTGCGGGGGGTTCATGCAGTGTTGGGGGAGGAAGGTGCGGGGGGGAGTTCATGCAGGGAATGCAGGGGGGGTGGTGTGCGTGTGGGGGGGTGTTCTAGATTAGGGGGGCTATGTACAGAGTGCGCTATGATACAGCATGTTCTATAATACTAGGTACTGTTCAGATAGGTCATGAGATAAATCCTGTGCCGATATACAATCTCTCGTCAGGGTGGGGGGTCTTTGTTGATCAGACCTTGTTGATTAAGTGACGTGTCCATAATGTTCTATGAACAGAGCTGTCTTCAGCTGTTTGCGGAAGTCCTTGAGGTCCGTTGTCGCTCTCAGCTCGTCTGGGAGGGAGTTCCAAATGGTTGGGGCTGCCAGGGAGAGGGCTCTCTCTGTGGTGTCCTTTCGTGTTTTTCTGAAGTCCCTCGGTGTGTTGACTCTGTTGGAGATTCCTTGTCTTCTCGGGTGGGTGCTGGTGTCTGGATGAATGAGGGTGTGCAGGCTGTTGGCTGAAATGTGGTGTTTGATTTTGAATATGTTTATTATTGTTTTGTATTTAATGCGTGAGCTGATTGGGAGCCAGTGTAGGTCTTTGAGAACCGGGGTAATGTGTTCATGTCTTGTTGAGCCAGAAATGATGCGTGCTGCGGTATTTTGGGCTAGTTGGAGCGGTTTGAGAGTTTGCTTTGGTAGGCCAAGGTAGATGGGGTTGCAGAAATCCATTAATGGGGTGATGAGTGCTTGGCATACCGTGCGGAAGTGTTCTGCGTCGAGGAGGGGTTTAAGCCGTCTGATGATTCTCATTCTATGGTATGCATTCTTGACCATTTTGTTAACGTGAGACTTGAGATTTAGTTCGTTGTCCAGGGTTACTCCAAGGTATTTTACTTCGGATTTCATTGGAATGGTTGTGTCTGCTAGTTTGATGTCCGGTGGGTGGATGAAGTCATGGTTGCGAGTGATTATTAGAGCCTCAGTCTTGCTGTAGTTGATTGAGAGGTTGTTGTTCGTGCACCAGTTTGTCATTTGTGTTAGGCAGTCAGTTATTCTATTGTAGTCTGGGTTGTCGGTAGAGATAGGTGTGTATATCATGATATCGTCTGCGTAGATGGTGTATTGAATGTTGTTCGCTTTCAGGATGTCGCATATCGGCTGGATGTATATGTTGAACAGGAGTGCCGAGAGGGCGGATCCTTGAGGTACTCCTTGGCGGATTTTTATGGGTTGAGAGGTGTTGTGGCCTATCTTGACTTGTAGCTGCCTGTCGGTGAGGTAGGATTGGAACCATTTTAACGTGGTACCATGAAGTCCAATTTCCTTTAGTCTTTCCAGGAGAGTTAGGTGGTCAACCGTGTCGAAGGCGGAGGAGATGTCGACGAAGATCATTAGGATGCCTTTAGTGTTGTTGTCTATGACTCTGAGGATGTTGTCTATGAGGTAGATCAGCAGTGTTTCAACTCCATGTTGGGGGCGGAAGCCGTGCTGGTTGTCGTCTAGAGGAGCGTGGTTGTCAATATGTTCCTGTAGTTGAGCCTCCAGAAGCAGTTACAGGCCCCTGAACTTGCCCCTCAGCCCCGTACCTCACCCCTGAGGCCCTCCACATGGGGTGAGAGTTGGGAGAGGGGCCTGTGCAAGGCTGCATGCAAGCACACACTCAAGACAGCTCATGGCTGGCATGTCTCTAGGGCCTCCACCTGCCTCTTGGGCCCCCTCATCAGACCCTACATCATATATGTTGGGCTTTGTGGCCCCCCAACATGGGCACCCTGCTCCCACATGCACCCGGCTGCAGGCACTTCCAGCGTATCACCGCACTCATCACTACCATATCCTGGCACCACTGCAGCTTCCTGGCAACCCCAGCTTCTATAATCTTGTCCCACCCCACACCCGCACTCAGTACCCCATCCACTCTGCACACCCACCCTCTCCCCCTGCATGCCCTCTGTCCCCTCACCCTCGCTCCCACCCTCCTGCCACTCACACACCTCACACTCTACCTGCATGCCCTCCATGCCCTCACCCTTGCCCCCACCCTCCTGCCACTCACACATGCCCACATGCTCACCCTGCCTGCACACAGACCCTCACCCTCACTTCCAACCTCCTTCCACTCACTCACCCTCACATGCTCATCCCATTTGTACACAGACCCCTTACCCTCACTCCCACCCTCCTGCCACTCACACACCCCCACACGCTCATCCTGCCTGCACACAGACCTCTCACCCTCGTTCCACTCTCCTGACACTTACATATCCCACATACTCCCCCTGCATGTGCTCTGTCCCCTAGTCTTCAGCACCATCCTCCAGCCACTCACCCTCCCCATGCACTCACACACTGCTCCCTTGCCACCCCTGCCTGACCCCTCAGCCTATGTTGCTAAAGCATCCCCATAACACTCCATGGGGCCCCCTGGCCATTCTCCCTGTCACACCACACACTCCCTCCACTAGGGGCTGGAGGATGAGGGTTTAGAGGTTGCGCCTGTATCTTCAGCACCTGCACATGGCACCAGTGGGACCTGGCCACTGACCTGTTGCATACTATCCCCCAGGTGTGCTGTGGAACATCCCCCTTCCCACTGCCATCAGCTCTGCCCCCTTCATGGGAGGTAGAGGGGGAGATGCAGCCTCCCCCGTCAGGCCGCCCTTATCCTCCTCATCATCTGCAGATGGTGGTGGGCTGGACAGGAGGATGGGGCTTGGCGGTGTGCTGCTGCTGCCCCCACTGGTAGTCATGCTGCCACTCCTGCTGGGGCTGGGGGAGGTATCTGTGCTGGCATCCTCCATGGTGCCAGGAATGGCTCCATTAGAGGATGGGATGGAGACTCTGCCACTGTGGGGGACAGAGGTTATGGTTAGCTGCATGGCTGTGATGTTTCTGCTGTGTGACTGCTAGGTCATCCATGGGCAGCTGGGTTTCTGATGTTCCTGTGGCACAAGGTGCTGTCATTCTGAGCCCATGGGTGACCCATATCAGATATGTGTTTCCTATGTCACCCTCCAGACATTGCTCCTGCCACTGCTACTGTGGTGGGGCAGGCAGGCCTCTTTGTGTCACCTTATCATGCTCTGTACCCATAAATCTCAATGGGACATCATGGTAGTTGTGCCACACATGTCTACACCATGCTTTTCCATTTGCTGCACTACTATGCTTACTGGGGGTGGTGGGCACAAACACAGGGTGTTCCAGAACATCCCAGCTCTGCAGGGAATGGGGCAGTGTGGGCTGGTACTATGTGTTGAGGGACCCTGGGGTAGAGGTATGCTGTTTCCATGGTGTCCATGTCACAGCAGTGTGTACTCTTACATGTGGTGCCCCACCTCTGTGTTGGAGGCCTGTCGGCCTACTGCATGGCTACTCACCCTGCTCCTTCTGCAGCTGCTGCCAGATACACCTTATCAGCTGTGGGCACAAGTGGCAGATTGTGTGGTATCACACACGGTAGACCTCAGTGTTGCGCCGGATCTGGAAATGCCTGTGGGATAGAGACATACCTCATCATGCCCCCATCATTCCCCCATGCCAGGGCACAGGCATGCTTACTCATTAGGAGGGTGCTGCTGGTGCTGTCCCCATCTGCTATCAGTAGTGCCCATGCCATATCAGGAGGGAGGCTGTGTCTGATCATTGCATTTGGTGTACATGCACAAGGACCAGTTACCTCCTCTCTTGGGACCTGGGAGCACTCACAGTTGTAGCCTTCTGGTTCTGTGCTTGACCTACAGTGCTCAGGGTGCTGGGTTTGCCTTTGGCCTGGGGAACTGTCATACTGCATTTTGCACCTGTACCATTCACACTGTCCCTCCCCTCTAACTTGCTCTGCTCTCACTTCCTAGGTCCTATGAGTACTCACAGCTCTAGCCTGATGGTTCTGTGCCTGACCTACGGTGCTCAGGGTTCTGGGTTTGCTGTCCTGGGTTTTCCACCTGTAGCATTCACACTGTGCCTTCACTGTGGGCCTGCTTGCATCCTGCTATGGGGCTGCTCTGCTATGCTGTCACTGTGCAGTCTGGACTACATCTCTCTGTCGCAGGAAAAAGAAACCTAAGTGAAAAATTCAGGCAGTATGTGGATATGCATTTAAACTAGGAAAAGGGGGTGACGGATGTGGAAGGTCAACATCTGCATGCCACCCCCTGCAAAAGCAGAACAACATCAGAAACAGCCACACTCTTAAACCACACATCAAAAACAAGTGGGAAGAAGTGGGCAGAATAAAATCAATGCAAAATACACACAAGCCAGGTAAATGCTGGAAAGCAATGAGCACAAATGCTCGAAGCTTAGCCAAAAAAATTCCAGACCTGGAAGCCCTAATGGTGGAAACGGATTTGGACATCGTGGCCGTTACAGAAACATGGTTTAATGAATCGCATGATTGGGATATAGCCATAGCTGGCTATAATCTATTCAGAAGAGACAGAGAAAATGGAAAAGGAGGAGGAGTAGCCTTGTATGTCAAAAGCAGTATTAAAGCTACTGAAATGCAGGGAACATGGGGAAAAGAAGAAATGCTCTGGATTGCGTTGGAAAGAGGAGATGGCACTGTCATCCATATTGCTGTAGTCTACAGACCTCCGACTCAAATTGAAGAGAGAGATAACAAATTGATTATAGATATTGCCAAGATAGCAACAAAGGGGGAAGCGATCATATTGCGTGACTTCAATCTACCTGATGTGGATTGGATTTCTCCTTCTGCACCTCTGGAAAGAAGCAAAAAAATTGTGGATGCTCTCCAAGATGCATTACTTAGACAAATGGTGATGGAACCAACCAGGGAAAGCTCAGCGCTGGATGTAGTGCTTACCAACAGTGATAACGTGTCGAATGTCTGCGTGAGTGCCCCTGTGAGCAACAGCGACCATCACACGGTGTGGTTTGAGATAAAAGCCATGGTACAGGCCAATCATAGCAAGCTCAAAGTTCTAAACTTCAAAAACACTGACTTCAATAAAATGGCCGAGTACTTAAAGGAGGAGATGACGGGGTGGAAGGAGATAAGGGAAGTGGAATTGCAATGGACTAAACTAAAGGCGGCAATACAAGGGGCAACAGATAAATATGTAAGAAAAATAAATAAAAACAAGAGGAGAAGGAAACCTATTTGGTTTTCCAAAGAGGTGGCTGTGCAGATAAAGGCAAAAAACACAGCTTTCGCAAAATTCAAAAGCTTGCAAACAGAAGAACACAGAAATGAATACAGAATCCAACTCAAAGAGTCTAAAAGAGTAATAAGGATAGCAAAATCAAAGGCAGAAGAAAAGATGGCTAAAGATGTTAAGGGTGGCAACAAAACTTTCTTCAGGTATATTCAGGAAAGGAAGAAGATCAGAGTTGGAATTGCAGGACTCAGAAGTGCTGGGAAAGGACTCGTGGAAAGTGACACTGAAAAAGCTAAATTGCTAAACAAATACTTCTGCTCTGTTTTTACTAAAGAAGATCCTGGAGATGGACCAGCTGTTACTCCCAAATATAAAAATAGGACTGAAGTAGATACCACACCATTCACAGAAGATGAGGTGTTAGAACAACTTGCTAAACTGAAAGTGGACAAAGCCATGGGACCAGATGGGATACATCCCAGGATACTGAAAGAGCTCAGAGAGGTTCTTGCAGGACCATTAAAGGATGTCTTCAACAGATCCTTGGAAACAGGAGTGGTTCCTCAGGACTGGAGAATGGCTAATGTTGTACCTCTACACAAAAGTGGTGACAGGGAAGAAGTGTCAAATTACAGGCCTGTGAGCCTTACCTCGGTGGCAGGAAAAGTAATGGAGGCGCTCCTGAAAGAGCGAATAGTGAACTTTCTCAAAACCAACAGGTTGCTAGATCCAAGGCAACATGGTTTTACCGAAGGACGGTCTTGCCAAACAAATCTGATTGAGTTCTTTGATTGGGTGACCAAGGAACTAGATCTGGGGCATGCAATGGATGTCATCTATCTGGATTTCAGCAAAGCCTTTGATACTGTTCCTCATAGGAGGCTTGTCAATAAACTCAGTAGCTTGGGGATGGGTCCCAAGATAGTAAACTGGATTAGAAATTGGTTGACTGACAGACAACAGAGGGTGATGGTACATGGAGCTCACTCGGATGAGAGGAAGGTGATTAGCGGGGTGCCTCAGGGTTCGGTCCTGGGCCCGGCACTGTTCAATATATTTGTGAGTGATATTGCTGAAGGACTGAATGGAAAAGTCTGTCTTTTTGCAGATGACACAAAAATTTGCAACAGAGTGGTCTCCCCCGAGGGAGTGGATAACATGAGGAAAGATCTACAAAAGCTGGAAGACTGGTCTAATGCTTGGCAACTACGATTTAATGTGAAAAAGTGCAGTGTCATGCACTTGGGTAGCAGAAATCCAAGGGAAAAGTACACAATAGGGGGTGAGAGGTTGGTATGCACAGTTCAGGAGAAAGACCTTGGTGTGATTATCTCTGATGATCTCCAGGTGACAAAACAGTGCAACAAGGCAGTGGCAAAAGCCAGGAGAATGTTGGGCTGCATACAAAGAGGGATTACCAGCAGAAAGGAAGAGGTACTTATGCCACTGTACAAGTCACTGGTGAGGCCTCACTTGGAATACTGTGTTCAGTTTTGGAGGCCATATCTTGCAAAAGATGTTAAAAGACTGGAAACTGTTCAGAGAAAGGTGACCAAAATGATTTGGAGCCTGCGTCAGAAGCCTTATGAGAAGAGACTTGAAGACCTAAATATGTACACTTTGGAGGAGAGGAGGGACAGGGGAGATATGATTCAGACCTTTAAATACTTAAAGAGAAATGATGAACAAACAAACCTCTTCCAAAAACGAGGAAGCTGTAAAACTAGAGGGCATAACATAAAGCTGCAAGGTGGTAAATTGAAAGGCAATGTCAGGAAATATTTCTTCACTGAAAGGGTGGTGGATGCTTGGAATGCCCTCCCGATGGAAGTGGTGGGGGCAAACACGGTGATGGAATTCAAAACGGCATGGGACAAACACAGTGGATCCCTTTACAGCAACAGGATAAAAGCAAAATAAACGGTACCATCTAACTTCTGAACTATCTAGCATCTGAACAAATAAGGGTGTCCTACATGGAGTGGTGGGTTCACCCCTAAACAGAAACAAAAACATGGGGAGGGGTGGCCTGCACAGAGCGACAGGTGCACCTACTCTTGCCATATTGCTGGGCAGACTGGATGGACCATGCTGGTCTTTATCTGCTGTCACTTACTATGTTACTATGCCTGCTTTCTGCCAGAGGCAGGTCATGACTTTCCCTGCCCTTCCTCTCCACCTTGATGCATGACTGTCTCTGTGCCAACTTGTGTGCTGCTCCAGTCTGCCCACTTCTATCTGTTTCCAGGTTTGTCTGTCTGTGTTGGGATGTACATACTGGGCGAAGGTGGTTCTGATGTGTTCCCAGCCTCTGCATGCTGCTGTGTGGGCTGGCCACCTTTGCCTGGTGGGGAGGAAAGTCTCCTCCTGCTCCAGGACCATGGTCACCAGCAGCCTCATCTCTGCCTCACTGAAATTAGGCTGCCCAGTAGCCATGTTGATGTGTATGTTATGATGGGGGGGCCTTCTTCCTGGTTCCAGTCACACGTGGTCTGCAGGACATGGAGTTGGGGATGTTTTCGGGTTTGCAGGTGCATGGGGCAGCTAGGGCAACACGGGCAGTGTGCACATGGCCTACAGTGTGCGTGGCTCAGGATGGTGCGAAAGGCCACCAGTTAGGCATGCTTCACCGGGCCCGGCCACATGCCGATTCTATATCTCCATGTGCATGGAATCAGTTCTCTGCATTCATGTTTTCTCTGGAGATGTGCACGGGGCCCAGATGTGCCCCTTTCTGAATCGGGCTCCACACCACAAAGAAAATAAAACTTTGCAATTGCTATTAATACTTAACAAAAAATGTAGCCATTAAATTAGGTAGCCTAGGACTCTAGAATAAAATATTATTGACCCCGACCCTGCTCACTGGATGGATATTTTACCATAGGACTCAGCATACAAAAAATGCCCAATTCTAATTTTATCTCAATAGCATAAACCATCTTCAGCATGAGGCATGTTATGAAGTAATATAGACAGAGCCTCTCCAAGGGTATCTGACACCCTAGGCAAACCATCAGCTCCGTCTCATCCTGCCTCTTGCCCCACCCCACCCAGAGTCCAGCATCTCCCCACCCCAACCCATACCCTCAGGTCTCCAACATTTCTTTCCTTACCTTCCTCCCAAGGTCTCCAGTATTCCACTCCTTCCCTTTTCTCCTCCCCAAGGTATCCAGCATGTCTCCCCTATTTCCTTCCCCCTACCCAAGGTGTCTAGCATCTTCCCTCCCTTCCCTTCCCTTCCTTCCCCTCTAACACAGTCCCTACCAGCCTACCTCTGGGGGGGAGGGGTAGCAGTGCAGCACTGATAAATTGCTAGAAAAGCCCTTTACGTCTCAGTGGCGGCTAGCTTGTGAGTATTTGTTTGTACACATGAGCGCATGCTCAAGCCTGCCAAATCAGGAGGACAAGGATGGAGAGGTTAAGAAAGACATAACTCCCACTGTGAACTGTATCGCCCTCATCTTTCTCGACATTGCGGCCTCTTTTGACTCCGTCAACCATGACCTACTGCTCTCCCGCCTTGCCGAGAAGGGCATCCACGGAACCGCCCTCGCATGGTGTACCTCATACCTAAATGATAGATGGCAACATGTCCGATCCGGTACCTCAACCTCCACCCCATTCCCTCTGATGAAGGGCGTCCCTCAAGGTTCCTCTCTCTCTGCCCTATTCTTTAACATCTATATGCAGCCTATCTGCTCTATCATCAGGTCTTTCGGTGTAAACTGCCTAATTTATGCCGATGATGTCCTCATGTTCACCCCAATACATACTGATCACCCAGATGTATCTCGATTATCTTCATGCTTCAACGCAGTCACAGACTGGCTACACTTTCAGATGCTCAAAATCAACCTCAAAAAGATGGAGGTACTTTTCATCAGCAGAGACCAAGCATTCACCCCACCATCCTCATTGAAAGTACGTGATGCCAAACTCCTCACGAAGACAACGATCCGTTACCTTGGAGTGATGATCGACCAACACCTCAACTTAAATGCCCAGATAGGCAACATCTCTAAAGCAATTTACCACAAAATCCAGATGCTACGTCACATCAGACCGTTACTTGAGCCTGAGGACTTTCAAACAGTCTTTCAGTCCCTGGTGATGCCCCACTTCGACTATGCGAACTCTATCCTCCACGGCCTGCCGAAGTGCACTCTACAACCATTGCAGCTAGCAATGAATACCACAGCCCGAACCCTCCACCAAGCATCTAGGAGGCAGCACATCACCCCTATCCTGAAAACACTACATTGGCTCCCAATACGCTACAGAATCACCTTCAAAATTCTAACAATAACATTCAAAGCCATTCATAAACGCACGGCCAGCGCCCTCTCTGAACTTATCCAACTCACCCCCCCCAACAGACTCAGAAGATCTGCCGCTACCAACTCCTTAATGCTCCTGAAAACCATCACCAAATGCAACATAGCCTCTAGAAACCGCGCCTTTGCCTTAACTGCGCCATCTTGCTAGAACAACCTACCGACCAACATCCGAGCCATAAACAACCTTCACCAATTCAGAAAGGCTTTGAAACACTACCTTTTCCTTCAATGCTTTCCCAACTCTGAGGACATCACGTAGCCACAGCCCACCCATACCCTCCCGACCAAACCTTACTCTACTCCCATAGCGACCTTTAAATAGCATGCATAGATATATTGAAGAGTTATGTACATAGTTTTCACCTATTCTCCAAGTTTAAATTCCTTGTTTTACAGTAAGTCCAATGTAAACCCCACTCTGGACAATTATGTTACTTGTAAACCGTGCTGATGTTAAATAGTGCGGTATATAAACAATGTTAAATAAATTAAATAAATAAATATATAAGGTCATAAGTTGTACCTTCATCAGGAGTATAACCTAGAGACAGGGCCAGTACTGAACCCTACAAAAATGACTCAGGACCAGACCTCACACTACAAGTAGCCTACTTAACATAACGTAGTAAAATAGTATATGTCAGCAGATAAAGACCAGCATGGTCCATCTAGTCTGCCCAGCAAGGCGGCAAGAGTAAGTGCACCTGCCATTCCATGAAGGTCACCCCTCCCCATGCCTTTGTTTATGGGGTCACCCCTATTTGTTGAGATATAAGAGATAAGTTTATTTTGATTTTATCCTGATGCTATAAAGGGATCCACTGCGTCTTTTGCAAGTCATTTTGAATTCTATCACTGTATTTGCCCCCACCACTTCCATCGGGAGGACATTCCAAGCTTCGACTACCCTTTCAGTGAAAAAGTATTTCCTGACGTTGCCTTTCAGTTTACTCCTTGCAGCTTCATGTTATGCCCTCTAGCTTTACAACTTCCCTGTCTTTGAAAAAGGTTTGTTTGTTCATTTATATTCTTTAAGTATTTAAAGGTCTGAATCATCTCTCACCTGTCCCTCCTCTCCTCCTCTAAAGTATACATATTTAGCTCTTCAAGTCTTTTCTCATGTCTTCTGGCACAGGCTGCCAATCATTTTGATTGTCTTCCTCTGAAGCGTTTCCAGTCTTTTTATATTCTTTGTGAGATACGGTCTCCAGAACTAAACACAATATTCCAAGTGAGGTCTCACCAGCCACTTGTACAGTAGCATTAATACCTCCTCCTTTCTGCTGGTAATTCCTCTCTGTATGCAACCCAGCATCCTTCTGGCTTTGGCCACTGCCTTGTCACACTGTTTTGCCACCTTGAGATCTTCAGAAACAATCACTCCGAGGCCCTTCTCCTGGTCCGTGCACACCAACCTCTTGCCCCCTATGGCATACAATTCCCTTGGATTTCTGCATCCCAAGTGCATGACACTGCACTTCTTCACATTAAATCTTAACTGCCAAGCATTAGACCATTCTTCCAACTTTTGTAGATTTTTCTTCATGTTATCCACTCCCTCAGGGGAGTCCACTCTATTGCAAATGTTCGTGTCATCTGCAGAAAGACAGACTTTTCCATTCAGTCCTTCAGCAATATCACTCATAAATACATTGAACAGTACTGGCCTCTGGGGCACACCACTAATGATCTTCCTTTCATCTGAGTGAGTTCCATTTACCATCACTTTCTGTCATCTGTCAGTCAATCAATTTCTGATCCAGTTCCCCACCTTGGGACTCATACTCAGGCTGTTTGGTTTGTTGATATGCCTCCTATGAGGGACAGTAACAAAGTCTTTGCTGAAATCTAGGTATATCACATCCATTGCATGCCCTTGATCTAGTTCTCTGGTCAACCAGTCAAATAACTCAATTGGATTTGTTTGGCATGATCATTCTTTGGTAAAACCATGTTGCCTCAGATCGTGCAACTTATTGGTTTCAACAAAGTTCACTATTCTCTCTTTCAGGAGCACTTCCATTACTTTTCCCACAACCGAGGTAAGGAATACTTCTTCCCTATTTCCACTTTTGTCAAGAGATACCACATCAGCCCTTCTCCAGTCCTGTGTAACTTCTCCTGTTTCCAAGGATCTATTAAAAACATCCTTTAAAGGCCCTGCCAGAACCTCTCTGTGCTCTTTCAGTATCCTGGGATGGATCCCATCCGGTCCCATGGCCTTTTGCAACCTAATAAGAACATAAGATATGCCATACTGGGTCAGACCAAGGTCCATCAAGCCCAGTATCCTGTTTCCAACAGTGGCCAATCTAGGTCACAACTATCTAGCAGTATCCCCACAGGTTCCACAATGCTTGAATTGGGGCAAGCAGTGGATATTATGGGACCCCTTTAATATTGGTTTATGGACCTTTCCTCCAGGAATTTGTCCAAACATTTTTAAACCCGGCTACACTAACAGCTTTTACTGCATCCTCCAGTAACAAATTCCAGAGTTTGATTACATGTTGAGTGAAAAAAATATTTTCTCTAATTAGTCTTAAATAGGTTACTCTGTAGCTTCATTGCATATCCCCTAGTCTTTCTATATTTTGATGGCGTAAACAATCAATCTATGTTTAACCATTACACTCCATTCATTAATTTAGAGACCTCTATCACATCTCCCCTCAGCCACCTCTTTTCCAGATTGAAGAGCCCTAACTTTTCTAGCCTCTCTTCATAGGGGGTATCCTTCCAAAGTGCGGTCACAGTAAGGAATGATACAGAGGCATTATAATATCCTTTGTTTTATTCTTCATTCCTTTCCTTATGATGCCTAGCATTCTATTTGCTTTCTAGGCAGCTGCTGCACACTGGGCGGAGGGTTTTAACATGTTATCTACGATGACTCCTAAAACGTTTTCCTGGGTGGTGGTTCCTAATGTGAAACCTTGCATCGTGTAACCATAGTTTGGGTTGTTCTTTCCTAGGTGCATAACTTTGCCCTTGTCCACATTAAATTTCATCAGCCATTTGGATGCCCAGTCTTTCAATTTATCAAGATCCTCTTGCAATTTTCCACAATCCTCATGGGTTTTAATAACTGAATAGTTTTGTGTCATTTACAAATTTGATAACCTCACTCATTATTCCCATTTCCAGGTCATTTATCAATATGTTAAAAAGCAGCAGACCCAGCACAGATCCTTGGGGTACTCCACTAATTCACCTTTCTCCATTGGGAAAATTGGCCATTTAGCCTACCCTCTGCTTTCTATCTTTTAACCAGTTCCTGATCCACAATAGTACACTGCCTCCTACCCTATGACTTTTTAATTTTGCCAAAAGGCTCTCATGAGGGACCTTGTCAAAAGGCTTTCTGAAAGTACAGATACACTATATCAACCGACTCACCTTTGTCTACCTGTTTATTCACACCTTCAAAATAACATAACAGATTAGTAAGTCAAGAGCTTCCTTGGCTGTCTCCCATTAAGCCATGACTATCTACATGTTCAGTAATTTTGTTCTTTATGATGGTTTCCACCATTTTTCCCGGTACTGATGTCAGGCTCAGCGGTCTGTAGTTTCCCGGATCACCCCTGGAACCCTTTTTGAAAATTGGCGTTACATTGACCATCCTCCAATCTTCAGGTATTAAAGATGATTTTAATGATAGCTCACAGATTACTAACAGTACATTAGATCTGAAATCTCATATTTCAGTTCTTTCAACACCCTTGGATGTATACCATCCATTCCAGGTGATTTGCTACTCTTCAGTTTATCAAATAGTTGTAATACATCTTCCTGGTGTATCGATATTTCTTTCAATTCTTCCACAGCATCTCCTTTAAATACCATTTCAGTCATGGGTAACATTCCTACATCTTCCTCAGTAAAGACCAAAGCAAGGAATTCATTCAGTCTCTCTGCTATGCCCTTGTCCTCTCTTAGGGCCCCTTTTACCTCTCTATCATCTATTCATCCAACTGACTCACAGGTATTTTGCTATGAATGTATTTGAAAAAGTCTTTATTATATGTTTTTGCTTCCACAGCAAGCTTCTTCTCAAATTCTCTCTTTGCCTGCCTTATCAATGCTTTGCATCTAACTTTCCAGTGCTTGTGTTGCTTCCAGTTTTTGTCATTTGGCTCCTTTTTCCATTTCCTGAAAAATGCATTTTTGGCAACAACAGCCTCTCTGACCTCACCTTTAAACCATGCTGGAGGTTTTTTGGACTTCCTTCTACTTTTCTTAAAGCGTGGAACACAGCTGGTCTGGGCTTCCAAGATAGTATTTTTAAACAACACCCAAGCTTGATGTAAATCTTTAACCTTTGCAACTGCTCCTTTTATTTTTTCTTAACTATTTTACTCATTTTATAATAATCTCCCTTTTGAAAGTTATAAGGTACTATTGTGGATTTCCTTATTATTGGGATATGATTACTATTGCCAAGTGGCCCCAATACCCTTATCTCTTGCACCAGATCTTGTGTTCCACTAAGGAATAGGTCCAAAATGGCTTCCCCTCTGCTTTATCTCCCTAGCATGGGGTAATTGAAATCAGCCATTACTATTACTGTGTTGTAACTTTTGTTAGCTTCCCTGATTTCTCGCAGCATTTCATCTTCAATTTGTTCATTCTATCCAGGTGGTCGATAGTACACCCCCACTGCCATTGCCTTCCCCTTCCCTTTTTTACATGGAATTTCAATCCATAGAGATTATACAGTGAATTTTGTTTCCTGCAAAACTTTAATCCTTTGTGACAAAGAGTGCAACCCCTCCACCAATTTGATCTTCTCTATCATTACGATATAATTTGTATCCAGGTATCACAGTGTCCCATTGGTTGTCTTCCTTCCATCATGTCTCTGAAATACCAATCATATCTAACGTCTCATTTTGTGCTATGTATTCTAATTCTCCCATCTTATTTTTTAGATTTCTAGCATTTGAAAATTCAAGCATTTTAGAGGCTGTATATTATTCATATTAATCTGGCTATTGGTAAACAGGGGAAATTTGGAATCTTTAAACTCTGTCTGCTCTATACTCAAGGGCATTTGGGCTACTTTTGTCTTTTTTGGAACCTCTCTACTGATATGCCCTAACTTCAGTCTTTTGCTAGTATCCTTCAAAGATACATTGTTCTAAACAATGTGCTCTTGGGCGACTGTCAGTTTTCCCCTATTATCTAGTTTAAAAGCTGCTCTATCTCCTTTTTAAAGGTTAACGCCAGCAGCCTGGTTCCATTCTGTTTAAGGTGGAGCCCATCCCTTCAGAATAGCCCCTCCTTTCCCCAGAATGTTCCCTAGTTCCTAACAAATCCAAAACCCTCATCCTTGCACCATTGTCTCATCCATGCATTGAGACTCCAGAGCTCTGCCTGCCTTTTGTGTCCTGCACGTGGAACAGGAAGCATTTCAAAGAATGCTACCCTGGAAGTTCTGGTTTTCAACTTCCTACCTAAAAGCCTAAGTTTATCCTCTAGAACCTCCCTACCACACTTTCCTATGACATTGGTACCGACATGTACCAAGACAGCATACTCCTTCCCAGCACTATCTAAGACCTTGTCTAGCTGGCGCGTGAGGTCCGCTACCTTCACACCAAGCAGGCATGTTACCAGGTAATCCTCACGTCCACCAGCCACCTAGCTATCTACATGCCTAATGATCGAATCACCAGCTATAACGTCTGTCCTAAACCTTCCCTCATGGGCACATGGCCCTGGAGAAACCTCATTGGTGTGAGGGTTTTATATCACCTGGAGGACAGTTCCTAGCTACAGGATCACTTCCTGCCACACCAGGGTGATGCTTTCCTGACGTGTGACCTCTCTCCTCCATGGCAACAGGTATGCTGTCAGACTGGAGGCGGGTCTCATCTATGTACCTCTCTGTCTTCCTTATGTCCTCCAAGTCTGCTACTCTAGCCTCCAGAGATCTGACTCATTCCCTGAGAGCAAAGAGCTCCTTGCACCTAGTGCACACGTAAAACCCCTCACCAACTGGGAGAAAATCATACATGTGACGCTCAATGCAAAAGACTGGAAAACCCCCATCTTGCTGCTGGACTGCTGTCTGCATCTTAGTTTTAAGGTTGTGTTTAGGTATTTAAGTTCTTTACTTACTAAGGGTTGCTAGGGATACTTATACTAATAAAACTATACCTAATGCATTTAATGTACTTTGTTCACCTGAAGCTTAATTAATCCCAGGTCCTTAATATATGCCTGATGAGGATAAACAGCTGCACCTGAGAGTGAATATGGCACCTCGTTTCCTTTAAGAGATTTAAGCAACTATAAAGCTATGATTATCCCAGGGATGGGTGGGTATTGGGGAGGAAGGGAGGGCAAGAAGACTACTAGGACAATATACCAAGTGTTAATTATACCACATTTTGACTTTGCTAATGCTATCCTACAAGGCCTTCCTCAATCCACTATTAACCCTCTACAACTTGCTATGAACACCGCAGCTAGGGTCCTTCAGGGAGTCACCAGATTCGAGCACGTGACCCCTATACTAAAACAACTCCACTGGCTCCCCATACATGGTAGGCTCACTTACAAGACCATACTACTGACCTTTAAGGCCATCCACGGACTTTCATCCTCTTCAGTCTCAAATCTCATCCATGTAACTCCGTCTACTAGATCCAGAAGACCGACGGCTATAAACAAACTAACACTTCCTAAGGCTGTAACAAAATGCACCCAGATAACGGCAAGCAGATCTTTTATAGTCTACGCCCCAAGATGCTGGAACGCCTTACCACCAAGCGTTCGTGCCATTACCGACTTAACCCAATTTAGGAAAGCACTTAAATATCACCTTTTCCTCATATACTACCTACCAAACATTACCCTCAGCAAAAGCCCCCCCCAAATAAGAGACACACCTTATCTTCAAATAGCCTCTCCCACTTTCTCAGTAAGATTACTAGGACTTTTGTGTTGTCATGATACCTTTTATATAATCATGTTTGTAATAAGTTAACCTTATGTTACCCAAGTTTATATACCTGTTTGCTGTAAACACGGAATAGCCTGTTATTCTGTTGATGTTGTTGTATGTGAACCGCGCTGATATCAAATAGCGCGGTATAAAAAAGATTGTAATAAATAAAATAAATAAAAATACAAGGCCCTAACTGAGTATTAAATTTAAACTAAAAATTCTCTACTGGGTTTTAAACTTAAACTGATAACTACCTGTTGAGTTTTTAATTTAACTAAAAGCTATTTGCTGATACTAGGCCCTGACTGATTTAACAAATATACTGGATTCTCAGATTAATAAGCTTTAATATGAAGAATTCCTTTTTCACCAAGATTTAGAAAAATTTCCATAAGTAAATACTTGCAATTGCAGATCTCTCTCCAAATGTAGCAGTCCCTTTTTGTATTCCTTCAAACTGTTCAAATACATCTTCTTCTGTGAACGGTATAGTACCTACTCCATTCACATTTGTATATTTATCATTCACAGGTGGTTCCATTCCAGGATTTTCTTTAGTAAAAACAGATCAGAAGTATTTGTTTAGCATTTTCGCTTTTTCAATATCACTTTCCATGAATCTGTGTTCGGCACTTTTGAGTCTTGAATTCCTCCTCTGATCTTCCTCTTCTCTCGAATAGACCTGAAAAAAGTTTTGTCATCACTCTTTAGATCTTTAACCATTTTTTCTTCTGCCTTTGATTTTGCTATCCTTATTTCTCTTTTTGTCTCTTTTAGCTTTATCCTGTATTCTTTTCTGTGTTCCTCTGCAAACTTCTGAATTTTGTGAAAGCTTTTGCCCCTTTAATTGGCTCCTTTAGTTTAGCCCACTGCAATTCTACTTCCCTTACCTCCTCCCACCCTACCAACTCCTCCTTCAGGCACTTGGACATTTTACTGAAGTCAGCATTTTGAAATCTAGGACTTTGAGGTTGCTGTGATTGGACTCTGCCTTGGTTTTTATCTCAAACCACACTATGGGGCATGTTTACTAAACTGCGGTAAACGTGACTAACGCGCGTTATACGACATTAACGACCGTAAGTGTCGTACAACGCGCGTACTGACGCGCTAACGACCGTTAACGTCATACTATGCGCGTTAACCGTACGTAACGATCGTAAAGCTCCGCGGCGCGTTAAAACAGCGCAGAAGGTGGAGAGTGGGCGGAGAGAAGGGGTCAATGGGCGGAGAGTGGGCGTGGAGAGGCTCCCCTCACACTAACGCGCTGAAAAGCACAGCCCAATTCCTACGCGAATGAAAACCTGCCGTTAAAGGGGAGAGAAACCATTTAGCTGTCAGCAATGTACAGCAAAACCTGGGAAACCAACAAAACGTGAGCAGTGTGATACATGTGCACAGAACAAACTCTCAAATAAACCCACAAAATGACCACAAGAAATAGTGTAAAACGTATAATTAAGCTGGGAAACTGTGATAGCAATGGGCAACAATACAAACACTCCCAGGAAAGCTCCAAAAAGAAGGAATGATGTTTGGAAGGGTCCACGCTCCGTACACCCTCACAAAAAGCATATCATATCATCGGAGCTTTCCTGGGAGTGGTTTCTAATGTTGCCCAATGATACCATTGCTGCCCAGCTCGGGTATGGGTGTGTGCCCCCTTTCTCTGAGGCCCTTTCTGAGGGTTACGTGCACCTTTGTCCCCATACAAGGTAAATGAGGCCATAGGAAAATTGTGCAGAGCAGGGTTTCTGACTCGTCAGGCCAGGTTTTCTATCTCCAGGGACTGCACTGTCTCTGTGGCCACAGTGTGGTGCAACGGACACAACCAGTGCCTGTAAGACAGAGGGTCACAGGTTCAAATCCCTGCTGGGGCCCCTACCCATAGTCCCCCATAGATTTACCCACCACTAAACAGTGATAGTAAAGACACCCCAATATTGCAGAGAACATACAAATGGTCACAATGCCCATATTTTACCACCCCAAACACAGACACCAGAAGCAGAGTCTCGCAAATGCAGTCCTGGAGGGCCTCACACCATTCAGGTTCCATGCTGCTGCTACCAAAGATGCCAGTGCTACATATCCATGCAACACCCCCATGGTATGCAGATGTAGCTCATGCATATTTATGAGGGACAGCATGAAAACCCGGACAGTGTTTGGAACACCAGGAGTGGAGTTGGGGAGCTCGGCCGTAAAGCAGCAGCCAACAGGGCCCGACACATCCACACGCCCACCCACAGGCCCCATTGGCCAATGCCTCCTGGAGAGGCAGGACATTGGGCCCTGCCTGTACCCCCCAATACTGGCACCTGCATACCTTACCAATGCTACCCTACACCTGGGTATATGGTACACAGCTATCAAATGTTTCCTATGATAACTGGCAGATATCAATTCCTACGTTAAGCACACATTTCTCAATGAGCTCCACCATAACAATCAGTCTGTTGTCTGCGGTGTGCGCTGCAGTTCTGGTCCCTGACAGTGTTTACCACCCTGGGGAGTGACCCCCAAGAGTATTGCGTACCATATCCATGCATGTACCGTGCCCATGACTGGTGCGGTGGGTATGGCTGCAGAACCCCTCTATAGTATCACAATACTGGCATAGGTGTGGGGGTGGCTGTCTGTCTATCCATTTTGTGGTGGCTGCAAACACCTTCCACAGCCAACACTGCCAGCACTGTTGCCAGTATTGGGCTGAGAGGGGGCAGGGAGAGGATCCCCCTCACCAATGCGCTGTAATTCTGAGCCCAATTCCAACGCGAATGAACACCTGTCGCTAAAGGCATATTAAAGGGAAGAGAAACCATTTCCGTCAGCAATGTACAGCAAAACTGGGGAAACCTAAAAAACGTGAGCAGTGTGATACATGTGCACAGGACAAAACCTCAAATACAACCATAAAATGACCACAAGAAAAATTGTACAAATCATAAGTCAGTTGGGCAACAGTGATAGCACTGGGCAACAATAAAAAAAACACTGCCAGCAAAGCACCAAAACAAAACATGATATTTGTAAGGGCCTACTCTCCGTAGACCCCTTCAAAACTCATATCGTTTTAATGGAGCTGACCTGGGAGTGTTTGGTATTGTGTCCCGATGATATCATTGTTGCCCAGCTTGGTTATGGGTGTTTGCCCCTTTCTGCAAGGTCAATTGTGAGGTTACGTGCACCTTTGTCTCCATACAAGGTATATGGGCACACAGTAAACTGTTGCAAAGCAGGGTTTCCGACTCGTCAGGCCAGGTGTCCTATCTCCAGGGACTGCACTGTCTCTGTGCCCACAGTGTGGTGCAACGGACACAGCCAGTGCCTCTAAGACCAGAGGGTCACAGGTTCAAATCCCAGCTGGGGCTACTACCAATCCAGTCCACATATATTTCCCACAACTAAACCGTGCTACTATGGACAAACCTGTATTGCTGTGAAAATATGTATGGTTAAGACACCTATATTTTACCACACCAAACACACACACCATAAACAGGCGCATTACCTAGAGCTGAGTCTCCCAAATGCAGTCCTGGAGGGCCCCACACCATTCAGGTTCCATGCTGCCTCTAATAAAAATGTCTGTGCTGCATATCTATGCACCGCCCCCATGGTATGCAGATGTAGCTCATGCATATGTATGAGGGACAGCATGAAAACCCGAACAGTGTTAGGAACACCAGGACTGTATTTTGGAAACTCTGCTGTAAAGCAGCAGCCAACAGGGCCAGACACACACCCACAGGCCCCATTGGCCAGAGCCTCCTGGAGAGGCAGGACAATGGGCCCTGCCTGTATCCCCCAATACTAGCAGTTGCATACCTTCGCAATGCCACCCTACACCTGGGTATATGGTACACAGCTATCAAACGTATCCTATGATAACTGGCAGATAACAATTCCTACGTTAAGCATGTGTTGCTCAGTGACCTCCACCATAACAATCATTCCGATGTCTGCGGTGTGTGTGCTGTAGGTCTGGTCTCTGATAGTGTTTACCACCCTGGGGAGTGACCCCCAACAGTATTGCGTACCATATCCATGCCTGTGCTGTGCCCAGGACTGGTGTGGTGGGTATGGCTGCTGGACTTCTCTATAGTAGCACAATGCTGGCATAGGTTTGGGGGTGGCTTTCTGCCTATCCAGTGTGTGGTGACTGCAAACAACTTACACAGCCCACACTGCCAGCAATGTTGCCAGTATTGGGCAACCAATGTGCATAATGAGGAGCAAGGTACCATGGGTATAGGCCGGACAGGGTGGCCTGGTCAGGGTGCATCTGCACAGAGCATAGGGCACTGACTGGGAAATATTAGTGGCCGGCCACCACCTACACTGACAGGGCGACTGCTGTATGTCCTGCAGGGACATCAATCTCACCCTGACTGTGCGGTGACCACAGCATGGCTAGGCATCCCCATAGTGCTATATGGTATTTCCCTCATGTGATAGATATGGGTTTCCTGTTGGGGCCCAGCCACTGATGTATCTGCTGGCTGTGTATGCTGGCATCCCAGTTAGGGGTGCATGCATCTCCCCTGGGCACATGCACCATGGCCTAACTAGCAGACTGTCTGCAGCTGGTATGTGCCCTGATAGAGTGCCTTGCAGGGTGCAGCAGCTGAAGGCCTGCTGCAGGAGAATGTCAGATGGTGGTGGGGTGTGGCTCACCCTGTCCATGCCTATGGTCTGTCTGCTATTGTGGTATGGATGTGTAAAGAGCTGCAGTGACAGGCCCCCGGGGGGTGGGGGTGGTGTCTGCTCCTCAGCAGGACTGGGTGATGTTTTCTCCCCCCCCCCCGCGCGCGCGCGCGCGTGCGCCCCAACCGCCACCTTTGCGGGGGGGGGTAGAATGTGGATCCATTGATGGCAGGCCCTGTTTGCCACGCCTGGCCCAGGGGGGGGGGCACGCGTGCCATGGGGGCCACACCAGACTGACGCAGACAGAGATGACCTGCGCCATGGCCTCTCTCAGCCATGGACGTTGCTGTGGACCCGGTGCTGGGCGCCTCACTGCACCCTCAGGGTGAGAACAGTACCTGCACAATGTGACAGCCACTCTGTGCCTGTGCAACACACGGTCAGTCCCCCCTACCAGGCCGAGGTGCTGTGGGGGTGCACACAGTCAGTCCCCCCTACCAGGCTGTGGTTCTGTGGGGGTGCATCCCCCATGGTGTATATCTGTGGACAGCTAATTTGCATGTGCAGTGCATCATGGGTGTGCCAGGCACAATTCAACCCTGGGAATCACCTGCAGCTACACACAGGCTCAGATGCGCAGGCTCAGGAGTGGAGGAGTGGCCGAGTGGTTGTGACAAGGTACGTCAGGCCGGAAGGTGGGGGGGTTCATATCCCACTAGAGGACAGCAACCTTGGGCCGGAAGGACTGGGTTTCTAGTCCCACAGGTGCTCCTTGTGGTCTTGGGCAAGCCACTTAACCCTCCATAGCCCATGTTCCCTGTAAAATAGTTATCTCCAAGTTATAATGCCCTGTGCAATGTAATTTGGATTTGTTCGATGTAAACCGCAGTGATGCTGAATAGCGCGGTATATAAGAGAATATAATAAATAAAAAAAGATGCACCATAGGCCAACACATGTACATCTGTTAGCATACTGCATAGGTGCAGGACACCCTGAACAGTCTGTAATATTAGGTGGCCACGCTGGTAAAGCAGGCACGCACGCACACACGCACGCACGCACGCACGTTGGTACGCACGTGACACCGCGCGCAGCTCACTCACGCGCACCAACCACTGCTCAACGAAAAGAAAAGCATGCCTCCTTGATCCCTATGTACTGTACAGGGTGATGCCTAGGAACTCGAACCCATGCTGCCCGTAACAGCAGTCAGTACACTAACCATTCTGCTACGGCTCTGTTTCTGTACTGTGTCTGTATGACCACATACGATTAACGCCATTCAGTCCCAGAAAGTAAACCTCACATTACCCCCACAGGTCCCCCAAAGTGATCCCTACAGCTGCTGAAACTGTAAACAGGTCTGTGGCCCTGTCACCACACATCACCCTCAACACATTCAAAGAGATGGAACAGCACAAATATCTGCACAATGCAACGCCCCTTAGCAACGCCCGTAGCAACGCACGTGGCAACGCACGTGGCAAGGCATATCTCATTCCACAGAGATGGCAGCAAAGTCAAGGAAGCCATCCTTTACCCACAGGGAGCTGTATCTCCTGACGGAGCTCATCTGCCTCAAGCAGAGGCGCCTATTCCCCGGATCCTCGAGGAGGCAGGACCTGGGAAGGGTGAGGAGAGCCTGGGAGCGCCTCACCTTTCGCTATAACCGCAGCGCAGACTACCCATGTGAGGTAAGTCCATGGGAGCAGGCACCACAGCAAAGCAGGTGCATAGGAACACCATGCAACCAGGGCAGCAAACACATATGGACCAAGTGGGACTGCAAGGTGTGTCCATATCCAGCTCTGAGTGAGGCCTGCCCCCCCCCCCGATACAACCCCCATCCCCACCCCATGGGCACAACCCCATCCTGCTGCTCTGGTAGCTGTCCCTGTCTGTGCATACAGGGATGGACAATAGCCCAGGTTGGAGGAGGGCCCAAATGAGGCCTATTTACAGTCCCTGTGCTCTGTTATCTGTCCCTGTCTGTGCATACAGGGATGGACTAAAGCCCAGGTTGGAGGAGGGCCCAAATGAGGCCTATTCACAGTCCCTGTGCTCTGTTATCTGTCCCTGTCTGTGCATACAGGGATGGACTATAGCCCAGGTTGGAGGAGGGCCCAAATGAGGCCACTTCACAGTCCCTGTGCTCTGTTATCTGTCCCTGTCTGTGCATACAGGGATGGACTATAGCCCAGGATGGAGGAGGGCCCAAATGAGGCCACATCACAGTCCCTGTGCTCTGTTATCTGTCCCTGTCTGTGCATACAGGGATGGACTAAAGCCCAGGTTGGAGGAGGGCCCAAATGAGGCCTATTCACAGTCCCTGTGCTCTGTTATCTGTCCCTGTCTGTGCATACAGGGATGGACTAAAGCCCAGGTTGGAGGAGGGCCCAAATGAGGCCTATTCACAGTCCCTGTGCTCTGTTATCTGTCCCTGTCTGTGCATACAGGGATGGACTATAGCCCAGGTTGGAGGAGGGCCCAAATGAGGCCACTTCACAGTCCCTGTGCTCTGTTATCTGTCCCTGTCTGTGCATACAGGGATGGACTATAGCCCAGGATGGAGGAGGGCCCAAATGAGGCCACATCACAGTCCCTGTGCTCTGTTATCTGTCCCTGTCTGTGCATACAGGGATGGACTAAAGCCCAGGTTGGAGGAGAGCCCAAATGAGGCCTATTCACAGTCCCTGTGCTCTGTTATCTGTCCCTGTCTGTGCATACAGGGATGGACTATAGCCCAGGTTGGAGGAGGGCCCAAATGAGGCCACTTCACAGTCCCTGTGCTCTGTTATCTGTCCCTGTCTGTGCATACAGGGATGGACTATAGCCCAGGTTGGAGGAGGGCCCAAATGAGGCCACTTCACAGTCCCTGTGCTCTGTTATCTGTCCCTGTCTGTGCATACAGGGATGGACTATAGCCCAGGATGGAGGAGGGCCCAAATGAGGCCACATCACAGTCCCTGTGCTCTGTTATCTGTCCCTGTCTGTGCATACAGGGATGGACTATAGCCCAGGTTGGAGGAGGGCCCAAATGAGGCCTATTCACAGTCCCTGTGCTCTGTTATCTGTCCCTGTCTGTGCATACAGGGATGGACTATAGCCCAGGTTGGAGGAGGGCCCAAATGAGGCCTATTCACAGTCCCTGTGCTCTGTCATCTGTCCCTGTTGATGGGCAGGGGAAGCAGCCCACAGTCCCAGGATGCAGTAGGACGTCACCCAGAGCCCCACCCAGCATCCGGGTGCTGTGCTGAATGCCCCAGTCTGTCATCAGAGGGCCTAGCTATGTTGCACACCGTGAAACAGATATGTGCCCCGTTAGTGCCCACGAAAGGGTGTCTGTCCCCTAATGTCAATATGTGTTTTTCAAACAATAGGTCGAGGATCTCCGTAAGAAGGCGCGGGAGCTGAGAGCGAGGTACCCCCGTTTTGTCGAACGGGTCCGGAGTGAGCAGTTGGCCGAACGGGACGGTGCGTGAGGTGACATGGCCCTCTGGGGCACCTGCTGTCCTGAACACAGGATGTATGTGCATACTGTGGCTGCTGTGTGACAATGGCTATAACACCTCCTCCCCTTTCCCACAGCGGATGAACGTGCTGAACAGGAGCCCATGGAGCAGGATGCGGGCCAGGGTGAGCCCGAGGAAACAGAGGGGCTGGAGCAGGCGGCGAGCCCAGGGGAGATGCCGAGTGTCAGCCCGCAACACCCTGATGAGCCTGCTGAAGACGACGCTGGGGGGGGGGATGCCGAGGGTCTGGGGGGGCGGGAGGAGGGGGAAGGTGAGCAGATACGGGTGGCTGTGGAGGGGGAGGTGGGGGGGAGGCGGAGAGGGCAGAGCGTGCAGGGGGGCAGGGGGCGGTGGGGATGGCACAGGTGGGGGGGGAGGGACCCTGCTGTGGGGGGAGTGGACCTGGAGGGCGTAGTAGTCCATGGGTTGGCGGAGCAGGAGGGGGATGGGGCGTGTGCGGGGAGGGGCCAGCAGGGCGGTCCATGTGCCCATCCACAAGGGTTGTCACAGGGCAACGGGGGCGCCAGCCACCTGGACCAGGGTGAGGGTGATGCGCTGCGCCTGGACCTGGACATGGCACACATAGCCGCTGAGATGCGTGCTGTGGATGCAGCCACACAGACACGGGGAGACCTGTGTCTGTGTGGCTGCATGTGCGGCCTGCGTGTGGCAGCGGCTATGCGTGCGCATGCACGCGCCCAGAGCCAGCACGCGCTCATCATGGGGCAGGTACTGGCAACCCTGACCATGGTGGCTGACCGGCTGCGCTCGCTGGAGGAGCGCGTGGGAGGGGGTGCGCCGGAACAGCCACCATGTGACAGGGGTTCCCGGGGTGTGTAGCGCGTGGATACGCAATGCACACCTGCTCTGTGACAGCCCATGTACAGGCCAAACCCACCCTGTGCTCTGTAGGGTGGTATAAAGGCAGGTCAGTCCCTGGGGATAACCCCACTGTTCAGTTGACTGTTAAAATAAATATTATATATGTTTTTCATAACACCCTGCTGTCCATATCTCATTCTTTGTGAGGAGTCTGTGTTGTGTGTGCAACACACGTGGGAACACACATGTCTGTAGGTGTACGATAGGAAGGGTGTGCGCCAGGGCCGGATCCACCCTGCGTGAGGCCTTATGCCAACAAACATTGTGGGCCCCCAGCAGGGGCGGGCCAAGAGGGGGGCGTGGCCTCATATGCATAAGGGGCCTCATTTGCAGATATATTCGCATAATGGTACCATATACAAACGTTCAGTAAACGTGCCTCTTAATGGGTGCATGGATAAGGAAAGACTAAATGATATCTACATTACCATAATCCTGCGCCAACTGCCAGACACATTAGGAAGTACTACGAACACTGCCCATTTAGAACCCATAGTAAACCCGCCGTATCCTAACGGCACTACCCGGACTCACAAAGAACCATACACCACCAATCAAAAGGCAACAATACAAATAGTACACCACTACATTTCAGAGAACAACAATACATGACCTACTGGGGAACGTGAACAAGTGGCAATGTCACATAGGGATTATATAAACAGCACACCACAGCTCAGTTACACATGCCGAACATGGACCATCACCAAACAAGTAATCACAATCTACAAACAGGACGACAATAATCAAACTGGTACTCCCAAAAGGTAAACATGGAATGTCCAGCACTGTGGAAATGATACCATACATTAATTTGCTCATGTCCTACACAAAGCGCAGACGTTAATGATGCACATTTACCAGAGCTGACATATTCCAATTATTACATCCATGATAAAGATAGCTGTTCTACCTTTTGTGCAGTTGTCTCAGCTGCAATTGCACCAGTCACTGTCCGCTGGATTTGCCGTGTCGACTGCGAACTCTCCATCGTCTGTTGTCCATTTGTCCTGTCTTCTCTCTTCTAGATCTTACCCCATTCTCTCTCTACATCTGCTCTAACATACTGATCGTTCTCCTTTCTCCTTTTGCTCGCTCATCATTCCTATTTCATCCACTCATATTTTACCCCTCCATCCTCATTCCCCACGTACCCTCCCAATACCCGGCCTATTGTAGATTTTGTTTCCCTACCACACAAACTATTCATCCCCCCTCCATGTCACTCGTCCAGCCCCATCCCATTCTAATCCACCCCCAACATCAGCTCCCTTCTAGTTCCAGCCTCAACCAACATCCATTCCCATACAGTCCATGCATCAGCCCATATCCAGTCCTATCCACCCATCAACCCATTTCCAGTCAGCCCCCCCTAGCCCACTGCCAGCCCTGACCCCCCCAACAGCCCACAGTCCATTACCAGTCCTCACCCCATCAGCCCACCTCTAGCCTCATCCCCCCCAGCCCCAGCTCCAGCCCCAGCCCCCCCATAGCCCATTACCAGTCCTACTCCACCCCCATAGCCCATCACCGGTCCTCCCCCCCCCCTGGGCCTCAGGTAACATCTAATTTGAAAAACAAACCTGCTGGCTGCTGCAGCGGGGCCCCCTCTGCTGCCGCAGCAGCACAGACTGACCTGCGGGGGGCCCCCTCTGCAAGCTGCCTCCGTCGGCCCGTAGATCCCTCCCTCCCTCCGTGCACGCTGTGAGATGCGCGGAGGGAGAGGGTCACCCTCGTGTCTCTGTTAAGCCCGCAGGGGCTGATGGGGAATATCCCATCAGCCCCTGCGGGCTAACAGCGACGCAAGGAGACACTCTCCATTCTCGTCTCTCACAGCCTGCAGCCTGCACCCTGCACGGAGGGAGGGAGGGAGGGGGGGAGGGAGGAAGGGGCGAACCGACGGCCTCAGCTTGCCGAGGGGGCCCCCGCGGGTCAGTCGGTGCTGCTGTGGCAGTAGAGGGGGCCCCGCGGCGGCAGACAGAAGGTTGTATGTCTCTACCTATATTCAACCAATTAAATGCCCTGTTCCTCTTGTGTGGGCCCCTGCCAGCTGTGTGCCCTACGCCATGGCATACTGGTATATCCGGCCCTGGTGTGCGCAGGTTACTGCATACGTGTCAGGCAGCTAGCATAACTATGGACAGTACATGTGGCCATGCCACACATGTCCCAGGGAACACACATGTGACAGTGCCCAGGGACCAGCAGTGGTGGGATATGCAGGCTATGTGCAACATCTGTGCTTGGTGCAGGCCAGGGTGGGGTATGGCATGGGGAACACAGGTGGCCTAATGGTCAGTGAGCGTTGATGTGCACAGAGCTATGGGTGGATAGAGTGGGCATGGCCCTAGGGTGGCATGGGCTGTGCCACATGTTGTGCTCTGTGATCGTGTGTGTCATGGCGTGGGGAGACATATTGCAAGTGCTGCACATGGGGGCTCCCCCGCAGAAGCTGTGACACGTGACATTAGTCGATATATGGTAGGTGGTATGGCACACGACACAGGTATGCAGCACGGACAGTGCCCTTGCAACCACATGGCCTGTCCCTCCACACATGTGCCTGTGGGGCATCCCAGGTGGGTCTGGGAAGTATGCTATGTGCACGATGGTAGTGGCCCGGGGGGTGGTGGGGTGGGGATGTGACTGTCATGCCAAAACGTAGACAGGAAGCAGATGACACCATCATTGTTCAGCTGTGTGTGTCTTTATTTAGACCTCCCCCTGCCACCTTTCGTGCGTCCCTGCCCACCCCGTGGCGCTTGCCGCCCCCTTGCTGCTGTTGCTGCTGCAGGTGGTGATGTCCCCTGTGGCTGCTGGACAAGAACGCATCCTGCCCCCATCCCTGCTGCCATGCGCGCATGTGCGGCAGCCATCTCTTCACATGCTGCGGCAATGCGGCCTTCATGTCCCACGAGGGCCGTCATGGTACGCTGTAGGCGCCGCAGCACTCGCAGTTGGTGCCGTTGTGTCTGTGACACCGTGCGCAAGGCATGCCGTAGACCTGGGGGGAGAGGACATAGCACAATATGAGATGTGTTACACAGTGACACCTGCTCGGGTCCATATATACCATGGCAGCATAGGGCACTCACCCTCAGCATCTCTGTGGGCTGCGTCAGTGTTGGCCTGCATCTGTGCGATAACCTCCACCACAGCAGCGAGTGCCTCATTCCGGTGTTGCCCACACACATCCGCAGGCAAAGCCCCAGTGCCCTCTGTGTTGATTGGTGCGTCCACATCCGGGATGTCTGGAACCTCCAGCTCCCTATCACCAAGGGGTGCATCCTGGCCCTCCGTACACACATTGCCTGCCTCCGCACCAGTGTCAACGGGGCTTGGTGGTGCCACGTCTGCCACCGCCTGTGGCTCCTCCTCCTGGTCGATGGCGCGTGGATCACCTGGGTGCCACAGGGATACATACGTTAGAGGGTGCTATTTGCTGTTTGACATCCCCATCACATACCCCCTCAGGCACACGTGGGTTACTGATCCACGTGTGTCTGAGCCATGGCTGTAGTAGCACCCTACTATGTTTGTGCACACCCCATGCAGGTGCCACCTGTGGTCCGCCCCCTGAGGCCCCCCACGGCACTTCTGTGTGCAGACGCACACCCCAGCCAGGGCCATCATCACCCACAACCTGCCCGCACCCAGCATGTCCCCCGAGGATGCAGTGTATCGTCGCGTAGGACACCCCCTTACACGTGTGGCCCTAGTGGTCCCGCCAGCTGTGCGCCCTTTTTTCACCGACTAGACCTCAACCTAATGATACGACTATGTACCTGCAATGATCAGAACCAAAATATCAGTACAGGTGCAATGACAGTCTCTGTTTATTAGATAACTGATGATCAGATACAGGTGGGAAATTGGGGGAACGAGTTCTATCGGGCACTGGGCACCTCATGGCAGCATAACCCCCCCGAAATATGAGCTGCATACTATATGAAGATATGTCACCTGCTTCCGTTTCTTTCTACATGCAGTCCTCAGAACTAGTCCTGTGTGTCCTCTCCCCCCTCCCTCTTATTTCCTATTATTTCCTATTTTGTACCCCTTCTTTCATGTTGTACAATCCCTCATGGCCCCCCTCCCATACACACCAACTATGGTGCAGCTATCTACGTTTCTGCAGAGCCCAGGCCTAGCATACATGTTGGTAACTTGTGGATTCCTGTGTATGTTTTCCTGTGCACATAGACCTTACAGGCCCTTATCTGATATCCTCTTGTCGGCCCATGTCTAGACTCTCCAGGCCACACTGGCACCTTACAAGGCCCATGTTATCCCCTTACATGGGTATATCTGGTGCTGGATCTCCTCTTGCTAAGGCCTGTATTCTGGCCCACATGTTTTGGCCGCGTGGCTGTTACCAAACTATTCTGTGAGATTCAGGGCAACCACTAAGTGATTATGGACCTGGAACATTAGTAGCCCTTAGCACCTACAACTCTGAGGCACGTCTATACTACATAACCCCAACGCAGTCATACGAAACCTCTACCAGTACGTCAACCCTACACAGCCCATCCATGTGTGGCATGCAACATGTGGTCAGCCTCTGCTGTCGTTGTGTGGCGGTCACCCATGCACAGTATCACATTCACTGCATGTTGCCACCAACTGCCACCCATACACAGGCCCCCCACCACCCATCATTGCTCCTGAATGGGTGGTCACACCGTGTCTCATTTGTCCCGCTCGCCCTGGACATCCACTTACTGGCCCCCCACTTTCTAGTCTCGCACCATGTGACCATGCTACATCCCCACCTTGGTCTGCGTTCCCCCCTTACCTGCTTGTGGGTGGGCCGTGTCCAATGCTGCAGGCAGTCCGTGGACATACATTGTCCCGAGCCTATCAGCCAGGCGTCTCTCCAGCTCGCTGAGGTTGGCCACATATGCTGGTCCCCCTCCAGTGCCTTGGGCCCCACGTCGCTCACGTACGAGCTCAGCCCTCACCTGCCTCTTGATGTCACAGTATCTTTTCCTTAGATTTTCTATATCGCGGTGTGGTCCCCCAGCTGCTGCAACCGCTGACTGTACCTCTGACCACGCCCGTGCCCGCATGGCAATGGTGAGTGTGGCACTCTGGCGCCCAAAAAGGAGGTCGTAGCGCTCAAGTACGTTGGACAGCAGGTGCTCATTCTCCTGCTGGCTGAAACGTATGTTTCATCAGGGACAGGGATCCTTGCCTGGCGTGGCCTGCCACCCGTATGCACACCTGCAGCCTGCTGAATCCCAGATGGTCCAGCAACGGCCTCCTGTGGAGATGTGGCTGGTGCTGCTGGATGTGGGGGCTGGTCCTGGGGTTGGTCCTGGTGCTGGGTCTGTCGATGATCCATAATGTCCATTATGTATCTGCACGGGGGTTCGGCACACAGTGGCAAGCCTATATATAGGCTGTCATGGGGTGTGGCTCGTGGGGCATGGGGTACACGGCCACGTGTGCCGTGACGCATTCTGTTGCGCCTCGCTGTGCGCCTCGATACGCGTTCCGCTGCGCGCCTCGATACGCGTTCCGCTGCGCGCCTCGATACGCGTTCTGCTGTGCGCCACGATACGCGTTCCGCTGCATGCCGGATGTGACATCATACATGTGAGTGTCGGTAGTACCGGCCGTATCGCCGATCCCCCCTACCCATCCCTTCTGGGGCAGTTTGTTTTGTATAGTGGTGGTGCAGATGTACGCTCCTTTCTTAGGGCTATGTTTATCTGTGCCGTAGTGGAAGCATAGGCTGATGCACCACTACGTGATACGTACGCGACCGCACTCTGACGTTGCACGCGTTGTAAGGCGCGTCGCAACGTGACTTCCGTCGCCTGCACATGGGCACATGCATTTTACGTCATCCCTGCATTGGTATCTGGGTGTGTGATATTTATGTGCTACGCAGTTTATACATACCCTACAGCATCGCTCGGACTCACCTACAGCAGTGTGATACATGGATGAATCCCCTCAGCTGCATTATGTGGACGCGCGTAACATCGCGCGCTGCACTTTTCCTACCGGTAAAGAGTTTGATTACTGGAATCTGGAACATTCTGTCTCCCCAGGTGAGTGACAATCATGTGGTGTCCATCCCCACCCACACCGCTATTTCTAGCCCTGCTACCCTCCTAACTGTGTCTATCATGGCTCACACATCACATGCAGGTGGTGCAGTGTTTGCATTGGTTGGGCTGGCAGACCTGCTTGGCCAGGAGGAGGGGGATGTTGTTCCTGGGGCCGCTGCCCTGGGCATCGGTGCACTGCCACTGCAACTCAGGCCTGCAGCTGTGGGGCCTGCACAGGAGGGTGTTGTTGACCAACGGCGCCATAGGCGTGCTGAGGTACAACAACGCCTGCGGCGTTTCTACAGGCCCAGGGTCTTGCTCCAGGACCTGCGAGAGGGCCAGGTACTCTCCCTCTACTGGCTGGACACAGGAGCCATTAGGGAGCTCTATCAGGACCTCAGACCTGACCTTGAGCCCCTGAATGCCCGGTCACATGCTATACCGGGTATGACCAAGCTCCTGGCTGCCCTACATTTCTTTGCCTCTGGCTGTTTCCAATCCTCGGTGGCAGCAGTGGGTGGCATGAGTAGGCCCACCTTCTCCCGCTGTCTCCATCAGGTACTGCGTGCCATGGTCAGCCGGGTTGGGAATTACATAGCAATTCCCAATGGTAGGCAACAGTGGGCGGCCCTGGCACTGGCATTCCATAGGTTTGCTGGAATCCCACACGTGATGGGCGCTATAGATTGCACACATGTTGCCCTTGTCCCGCCACGCGACAGGGAGGTTGTGTACCGGAACCGGAAACACTTCCATTCCCTCAATGTGCAGGTTGTCTGTGATGCAGGTATGCGTATCCTGAATGTGGTTCCGCGGTTCCCAGGGTCGGCCCATGACTCCTATATCCTGCAGAACTCGGCAGTGTTTGACCAGTTTGAGACTGGTCAGTTTGGTGACTACGTCCTGCTGGGTGGGTATTCCGCGTATCTGACATGCGCCCACTGTAGGGGGGTGTATCTGCTGCATTGTCAGCATTCTCCACAGTTTGACTGACATTGCAGCGTTAGTTCTGGGAGTGCACTGTTGGGTGTGGCTCACAGCCTCATGCCGTGTCACTGGTGTCCTGGTCTTAGACATATGTTTCGCCACAGCCATCTCTCTGTCTCGGATGTGTGTTGGTTTGCTCGCACATGTGTGTCCCAGAGGGCCAGTGTGGTGTCTGTTTCTCTGTGCCCATGCCCTCGTTTTCCAGATGAACTGTGTCCATGTGCGACAGGGCAGAATATGCTGTGTCCCCCCCATGCCTGTGGGCTACACATGTATCCAGGCCATCGCCTCCACACCCGCACCACGGGCATACAGCGCTGGCAGTTGTACCCATGTCTCCCAGTGGTGTCAGTCACTTGGCTAGCCCATCCTTTGCATGGATTTCGGTGAGGCCGCCTGGTGGGGGGGGGGCCTGGGCCCACCCTCATGGGGCTCATTCTGTGTACGTGGACCAATCTTTCTGGCCCTGTTTTTTGCTCGACAGGAGATGTGCTGGTGACCATGTGACTATCACACGTGTCTGCTGCATGTCTGGGCACCATGTTCGGGGTCCACCTCACCACCGCCGTTTGCTTCACCCCCAACACCCATGATATGTATCCCAGTGGCTGGTGCTGTGTATGCAGAGGATCGTGCCAGCCACCCACTTGCACAACTGTGCCACCCTGCACCCCCGGTTGCTATTTGACAATGTCCAGCACCTTGCCTCACAGCTCACGCAGATGTATTTGCTGAACCAGTTCTTGCACATGTCACGTGTCACGGTTACATGGGTGTGCACTGCCACTCTCAGCATGTCATGGTCGTTTCCCACTGGCCTCAACAGCCTCTGCTGTGCTACCACTGTGTGCACATCATTTGCCTCATATGTGTGTGCATGGCCTCTCGGCTGTCCAGTTCTGAATTGGTATGTCTGTCGTTCCATTATTGTCTCAGCACGCATGTGAATTTGCACCATTTCTCCCTGCAGGTGATGCAGGATATGGGTGTCGCACCTGGCTGCTCACCCCTGTGCGTCTCCCCCGGACAGGTGCAGAGCTACGGTACAATGAGGCCCATGCCTCCAGTCGCTCAGTGATTGAGCGCACCTTTGGCGTCCTCAAAAGTCGCTTCAGGTGTCTGGATAGGACTGGCGGGGCCTTACAGTACAAACCACTGACTGTGGCAAAGATCATCATAGCCTGTTGCATCCTCCACAACATTGCTCTCAGGCACAATTTTCCAGTCGACATTAATGAGGATCTGGGCCCGGATCCTATGTGCCCTCCTGCACCTGGCCATGGTGACACACGTGCAGGCATGGCAACCAGGCAGCATCTAATCGAGAGGATCTTCACCTGTAAGTTATGGGTGTGCTGGGGACGTGTCTCTGGGTTTGCCATGTGTTAGGTGGTGTGAGGATTGTGCAGCACTGCCATCTGATGCCTCCATATCTCTGTCCTGTTCTTGGCTCCACAGGATGAGCATCTGTGTTCCAGGCCCACCCGGACTGCCTTGTAATGCTGCATGTGGCCGTGCTGCATGGGGGGGGGGAGGGTGTTCATATATGCAGCCTTCATGTTGGCTTGGGTGAGTTGCAGGGTAGTGGGGATTGCATGTCATTCGTCACGTCTGGTCACATATATGTTGTTTTCTCTCCACTGCTCCTATGGTGCTGCACATTTATTTGGACCACTGCTCCTTCCCCCTTCGCCTCCATGGGTCACAGAGGTGGCCCTTACTTGTTCACATATTGGGGTTCTGCATGTTCTATCTTGCACACATCTTGAGCGGCTGTGTGTGTACTCTTGCACAGGTCAGTGTATACTGGTTTGATAGGTTGATCAGCCACTGGCAATGGGTCATTTGGCAGATATGTGCCACTCATGCATGTGCTGTGCTGTGTGTCTCCATTTGACGTTCATTTTTGGGGGGCAGGACATCTTGGCTTTCTGCATGTGTACTTTATCACACTGTGTATGTTCATGATTGTTAGTGACCTTTCCACCTGGCCATTCCTCATGCGCCACCCTGCCTATGTGTGTTGTAGGGATGTATTTTGCGCCCTCTCCGATTATGTTCCCTCATCCATTTGTTACCTTCCACTGGTGGGCAACTGTACATTGTGCACAGGTGTCAAATATGTTCCTCAGATGGGTCACAGTTCCGATGGTGATGCAATGTACATCAACATTGTGTTTCCGCAGGACACACTGCACCGTGGACATGTTGCTCTCTCAGCTACCCATGCAGACGTCGTGCTGTCCGCCATCCATCGGGCTCTGGATCCGCTATTGTGTCTCTGTGTGCTTTTGGCTGACAATCACTGTTCCCTCTGAGCTGTGCGCATGTGTCTGCGCACACACCTCGCCAGGGGAGCGCACATACTTGCAGCTCTGATTCCACTAGGGAGCGACACAGACATCTTACACCTTTACAGTCAGGGTTGTAATTACTAGACATTTCCTGCTTCATTTATTAATCGTCTGTGTTCAGTTAATTTGATTTAACTCAATGTGGTGTACATACTATATTCTGATGTGTAGTCAACATAAAAAATTGTTATAACTCTGCCTGTCATTATGTTGCGCACAGACATGTCACCTTCCTTCCAAAGCTGCACTGAGCTGATATTTTACGCGCACACAGCCTACAGACGATTGGGGGGAACATTGCTGACAGTAACATTCACATCCAGGACACTGGTGTACCTTTCAGGTGGCCCTCACCTTCCATACTCTGTGACATACACCGCCTGCTTATTCTGCTTTTTGCCTATTGCTCTCAGCCTGTCGTTATTTGTTCTCTGGGTATGCCACCGCTGCTGCACATGCTCTTGTCCCCTGCGGTGTATGCGTCTCATGTGCAGGTTCTTGATGATATTGGGATGGTGCCGTAGTCTTCACTGTCATCTACGTCTGTGGTGCATGTGCAGTGTGCTCAGTGTTGTGGACACATCATGTGTTGCTATCTATTCATTCTGTGTGTGGCTGGTTTTATGTGTGTGTCTCCTTTCTGTCCTGCAGGTGTCATGGGGGTGTGTGTCCGTCCCTTACCTGATATCTGCTTCTTTTCACACAGGACACAGGCAACACTGTTGGTCTGGTTGGTGATTGGCATGTCCCTCTTTTGGTCCGGTGGCCCTTTCCACAGCCGATCCAAATGGGCCTCCATTGGGCTATCCAATTACACCCCTCATGTGTCACTTCCCTGATCACTTGCATGTTGTTTACAGTACATTATATCTCCTGCTGTGGGTGTGGGTGTGTGCCTCTTAATTTGTGTGTTCCATCCCACCTGTCGACTGTGTTGTGGGCTGTGGACCCCTCCTCCACATGTGTACTGCATTTTGCCTACGCTCTGTGCTTCTATCACCTGGCACGCAGCTGTGGTCTTTGCTGTTGGCATGATGTGGTCCTGTCTGCATCCATTTCTGTGTGGCTCTGTGTTTATTTTAGGTCATCTATGTTCTGCAGTGCTTTCCATCAGAGTGGTCAGAGCTTTGCACTCTTTCTGTTCCTCTTTTCCTCGGCCTTTCCCACGCTGATGCTTATTGTCGCTGTAACAGTGGTCTCTGGGCGTCTGCTACCTGTCTGGTCATATTAGCGTTGTCACATTAGCTGTCCGTCCTTTGGTCCATGTATTTGCGTCATGGTGTGGTGAGGTGTCATGTATGCTGCTGTGGACTCTTGCCCCGTACCCTACCCTGCTGCCATTGTCTACTGAGCATCTCCTTTTGCTTGTTTGTCCTGTGCCTGCTTGGCGTGTCCTGCTCACCTCTTGGGCGACCTCACCCTCCACTGGGGGGCAACTATTCCCCTCAGCTGCCACACACCTTCTTTCCAGTACACCAGGGTGCCAGGAACCTTTGCTGTGATGCTGTTGCTTCCAGCATGTTTGTCTGTGCTGCTGCCATACACGTGTGCTGCTGTCATGTGTGAGGGTCCGTGAACTCCATGCTTGCCCTCCAACAGTCACCTGTTCATTGCCGTTACTGTGGGCTCTAGGTGGTGTTTGTGCTACATCTATCTCTGTTCCACACAGGTCCTGCCGACCCTCCAGGCACACCTTGTGGCCTCTAGGGCACACTGACCTTTGCAAACATACCATTAGTGATGCACCATGCCATATTGTTCAATGGGCCACAGGTCTGTCAGCACTCTCCTATACCGCTTAGCCGCATATTTGGGTTCAGTTTGCACACCTGTCTTCACACTGTGCTGGTACACCTTTCCTGCTTGTTCTTGGCCACACTGTTGGCCTACTGTCGTTTGGTGCTCTATGGCAGGGGCGCACATATTCTTATCTCCCTTCCGGCCCAGGCGCTGTGGGGGCGCCTACCCCCTCCTATGGTCATCTCTGGACTGCTGCTGGGCATCTGCAGTGCACCATGGGTACTGTTGCATACTCCCATATCCTTAGCAGCCCAGCAGGCACCTTGGGTGACGACATGGCGCCCCTCGGTCCACAGTCAGGGGATTTGGTTTCAGGTGTTACGGACATCTTCATTTTCCTGCGCACAATCACCATAGTGTGTTTCTCCCTGCTTTTGCTTTTGCCAGTGACTTTCCATGTTGCAAAGCGGTCTGTGATGTTATTGGGCCTTCTATATTTGGTAATGATCATGACCTTGGTCTTGATTGTGTTTGCCATATGCCCTTGTTTGCTGAGACCTTGCTTTGTTTCTTAGTCAGGCATCCCTTGCATGTACATGGTGCGTCTTCTGTGGGTTTGTTTCGGGGGCTTGGGTCATCTGGCAGTTCTGCTCCAAGGTCTGCCCACCTCATTATTGTGACTTTGTTATGTGCACTGGCAATATGGGCATGGGGTTGCTTCCATGCTTGTGGGTGGGGCCCTGGGTCATGGGTTTGAACACACAGTGGGTCATTGTGAGCACCTTGGGGGGCGTATTCCTATCTTGCTTTACATTGGTGCTAACAACAGCAGCGCCCTCACACTGCAGACTCCGCACAGTGACTCCTCATGGGCCCTGTCACATGCCCTATGGGGTGCTTTGTGAAAAGCCCTGTCGGGTGCTGTGGAGACAGTGCACAGTAGCCTTAGTTCTCTGGTGTGGCTTTCATGGGGTTATCCTATGTGACACCTTCCAGGTACATCCCTGTGGGTGGGTGTTTGCCAGCACAACTTGTGGGACATACAAACCAGACCTCCTATGATATTACTGGTGTGGTGTGGGAGTCATGCCGCACACCCATCCACAGATATGCCAGCCTTGCAGGGACACAACCACTTGGTACACGGCCCATAGTTGTGTCACACATAGCATGTCCTGGTGCTGTTTGATGCTGCATTCCAATGGCAAGGCAATTGTGTTGTCCCCTGCATTGTTTCTGGTACAGTCTGACGTGGTATTTCCTTTATTATATGGGTTGTGTATATCTTCACCTTTGTACATTTCAAGCACCCGGTTCTGGCTGCAGATTCACACTGTTTTCTACCTTTGGGTGCTGCACCTCTCGGGATTACACGGACACTCCCAGCAAGGGGTGGTGGGCATATATTCCTCCCTCTCATGTTCTTTGTGTACAACCAAACATTGGGGTTCTCATTGGTTTAGACAGGGGGCTGACTGGTTCATCATATGTGTGCCTACTGTTTGCGGAGGGTTCTGTTGCAGGCAGCCTTGGTCTTTGGACACACAGGGGGGATTGAACTCACAGACCGTGCTCCACCAGGCCGCATTTTACCCATTGTGCTTATGATCTGTCTGCCTTCACTGACACATTTTCTAGCTTCTTCTGGGGCACCCTGTTGGGATACTCTCTGTTGCTACTATGTCCAGTGACACACACAGTCATTTCACCATACCATACCAGGGGGCTATGTGGGTATGTAGCCCTTCTTGTGTTCATCTGTGGACTGCTGGTCTGCATGTGCAGTGTGCACCATGGGACTCCCTGCATTGTTACGGATCCGGGACACTACAGCGGACAGTTCGGTGGTGTCCTGCCGCACTTCAGTGGACAGCCAGGGGGTGGTTACCGGCTATGGGGCTGCAGGCCAGTGGGTCACTCATTGCCTGTGGAGCCCGTAGCCATGGGTTGTGACCCACAATGGACTCCTTTTATAGGGGTGTCTGCCGCATTATATGTTTTACACACGCAGGACTGCTACCGGCGACAGCCTCTGATGCGTCATATTACTGTACTGAGCGTCATTGAGTGCACCATGTGTCACCTTATCTGGCTACCTTAAGGTTCCCTTATGGACTGCTCAATGGGGGACATCTTGTTGTGCCTCAGTGGACACTCTACTTTCTAGTGTGGCCTCTGTTGTGCATTATGGGGTGCGTTCTGCAGCAACTTTGGATACACCACTGTGTGGATGTGTTTGCTAGCAACCTTACAGCACATACAAAACAATGTTCATGGCCCCTCACTCACTATATGATGTGTGGGTGTGTTTCCTAGCACCCCTACAGACTATCAGCAACATATACATGCCCCCTCACTCACTATCTGATGTGTGGGTGTGTTTGCTTGCACCCCTCCGGGACGTATAAAAATATATGCCCCCTCCCTCACTCACTGTATCATGTTCAGGATGCTGCATCAGCCAGCCTTCTGCATCTGGCAGCCTGGGGACTCGAACCCATGCTGCCCGTATCAGTGGTCACTGCAGTAACCATTGTGCTACAGCTCTGTCTGGGTCAGGTATGTCTGCGTGGCTTCTTATGCTTCATGCGCAGTAACGCGCGGCGACTTCCTCTAACGCGCCAGGTATCGCGCGTGAGCTCTGTTACGCGCGTTAGATCTTCTGTTGTCCCGCCCATCTCCTTATTTGGGGGTTTGTCTTCTTAACGCGAATACTAACGCGAACTGCACTAACGCGATTTAGTAAACATCCCCCTAAGTGTTGATTGCTGCTGCTCACATGGGCACCCACCTGGACATTCAACACGCTATCTCCATTGGTGAGTACTAAATCTAGCATCCAACTTTCCCTAGTCGGTTCCAACACCATTTGTCTAAGCAATGCATTTTGGAAGGCATCCACAATTTGTTTTACTTCTTTCCAGATTTGCAGAAGGAATACTGCAATCCACATTGGATAGATTAAAGTCACCTAATAAGATCACTTCCCCCTTCATGGCTACCTTTTCAATATCAATAATCAAGTTTCTAACCATTCCTTCGCTTTGAGTTGGAGGCTTGTAGACTACACCACTATACCAGAATGGATGATAGTGCCATCTTCTCTTTCCAAAACAATCCACAGCACTTCTTCTTTTCCCCATGTCTCCATTTTAGCAGTTTTAATATTGCTTTTAATATACTGTATAGGGCTATTCCTCCTCCTTTTCTGTCTTCTCTATCTCTTCTAAATAAATTAAAGCCAGCTATGACCATATCCCATTCATGTGATTTGTTAAACCATGTTTATGTAATGGCCTCAATGTCCAAGTCCATTTCCACCATTAGGGCTTCCAGGTCAGCAACTTTGTTGACTGGGCTTCGAGAATTAGTGCTCATTGCTTTCCAGCATTTGTTGACTGGCTTGCCTGTATTTTGCATGGATTTTGTTCTACACGCCCCTTCCCACTTGCCATTGATGTGTGGGTTAATAGTGTGGTAGTTTCCAATGTTATTATGATTTTGCTGAGAGTGATGTCCTCAGCTGAAAACACCCAGAACCCCATCTCTTCATTCAACACCACTACCTGCCCCCCTCGACCCTTGCCCTGTCAGCTGCATCAAGACTATCAAATCTGACCTTACTCCATTCCTTGCTTAAATCACACAATCCTCCCTACTACATGGCTACCTACCCACCTGCCTAAATACCTCCTCAATTTGCCCTCTCCTAAAAAAACCTCATCTCAACTTGTCTGACCCCTCTTCATACAGACTCATCGCTAGTCTATCTTTCCTCTCCAAAATAATAGAAAAAGCAGTCCAAACCCAGCTGCAAGACTACCTTGACACCCATGCCCCACTTGACTTTCATTAGCATGGCTTCCATATTCAGCACAGAGTAGAAACCCTCCTAACCTTGCTCCTGAACAAAGGGAACTGAAAACATCCTTCAAGGATTCATCCTTGTATTCCTCAACATTTCTGCTGCTTTTGATGCCATCAATTATAACACCCTCCTATAGTGCCTCCAGTCCATCAGAATAGAAGGCACAGTACTATGATGGTTCCAGGACTACCTCAACAACAAAACTCAACAGATCAGAATCGGAGCAATATCAACAGCACAAGTCACACCCCAGGACTGTACACTTTCAGCTCTCCTCTTCAACATATAACCCCAACCCCTTTGCAGCATCATCTAAGCACACAAGACAACCTATCACATATGCGCAGATGACATTATGCTCTACACACTGGTCAACCTCAACAACCCATCCTACCACAAACTCCAGCAATGCTTCTCTGACGTCTCACAATGGCTATCTACAAATCACCTATCCATCAATCTCAAGAAAACAGAAGCCCTCTTCCTCACTAGGAATGAATTCTTCACCCGACCCCTTCAATTACCCATAACAACACGGAAATCCAAATCAAACCTGAAATCAAGTACCTGGGAGTCATCCTAGAAAGCCACCTCATCTTGATGATGCAATCTACTTCAAAACCCAGATCCTACAACACCTCTGCCCTCTCCTCGCCCCATCAGATTTCTGCTCAGCCTTTCAAGCTCTCATAACACCCCATGTAGATTACTGCAATTTGATATACCCATGGATTGTCTAAATCAACACTACATCCTCTTCAAACAGCTCTCCACATGGCAGCAAGGACCATCACTGGAACTTCCAAATATGAACACATCACCCCCATCCTCAAACACTTGCACTGACTTCCCCTGCAAAGCAGAATCCTCTACAAAATCCTTCTAATGATTCGCAAAGTCCTGAACCATCAATGATCCACCCATTTTCACTCCCTCATCATGCCACAGCCTTTGAACAGACCACGAAGAAGCTCCACAATGAATGTGCTAGCTACCCCCAAGCTGTAACAAAAAGCACACAACAAGCCCACACCAGATTCTTTGAACTTTACGTTCCAACTATCTGGAACTCTCTTCCTGCCCACATAAGAAACACTACAGACCTCATCTCCTTATGCAAACTCCTCAAGACCCACCTATTCATCCTCCACTTCGGCCCCACACACACACACCCCCCAACCCTACCCCCTCTCCCACGAGCCAAATAGCATTTCTGGCTCCACATGAAGGACAGGATTTTACAAGCACATGTAAATAGTTTATCAACTTGTACATAGTTAATTTAAATTTAACCACTCTGTTCCTTTACATTATATAGAGTTACCTGGTTCAATGCAAATGTTATTTCTAAAATCAAGTTCCTTGTAAACCGCTTTGACCTCTGTGAAAAAGCGGTATATAAATACAGCCAAATAAATAAAAAAAAAATAGGGAAAGGAATAGCCAACAAAAAAAAGGAGGTGATAGTGCCTCTGTATAAGTCTTTGGTGAGACCTCATTTGGAGTATTCTGTGCAATTCTGGAGACCATGTCTTCAAAAGGATATAAACAGGATGGAGTCAGTGCAGAGGATGACTACCAAAATGGTTAGTGGTCTTCATTATAAACCATATGGACACAGACTTAACAATCCCAATATGTACACTTTAGAGGAAAGGCGAGATAGAGGAGATATGATAGAGACATTTAAATACCTCCATGGCATAAATACACAGGAAGAGTTCCTCTTCCAATTAAAAGAAAGCTCTGCAATGAGGAGACATAGAAAGAGGGTGAAAGGGGATAGACTCAGGAGTAATATCGGAAATATTTCTTTATGGAAAGAGTGGATACATGGAATAGTCTCTTAGGGGTATGTTTACTAAACCGCGCAATTGTGCGGGGTGCACTTGAGCGTGCGCTAAGGTACCTTAGTGCACGCTAATAGCGCATTTTTGTTCCCCGCACACGTGCGTGCTGCACTAACGGGCCCGCACAAGTGCGCGGCGCGCTGAAGTGCGATAGAGGCGTGGAAAGGCATTCCGAGGGCAGAGGAAGGCTCCCGAGCGGCGGAGGGACGGGGTCAATGGGTGGAGAGTGGGAGGGGAGAGGCTCCCCGCACAGGAGCGGGGCTTAAATTCAAGCTTAAAAATACCGCGAGTGAAAATCTCGCTTTAGAGCCGATTTAAAGGGAAGAGAAACCATTCCCGTCAGCAATGTACAGCAAAACCGGGGAAACCTGAAAAACGTGAGCAGTGTGATACATGTGCACAGAACAAAATAGCAAATAAAACTTGAAAATGACCACAACAAAATTCTAAAAAATTATAATCCAGATGGCCAATAGTGATATCAATGGGCAACATTAAAAAACACTCCCCAGGAAAGCTCCAAAAAAAGAAATGATTTTTGGAAGGGTCTACGCTCCGTAGACCCTTCCAAAAATCATTTCATTTTTTTGGAGCTTTCCTGGGAGTGTTTTTTAATGTTGCCCATTGATATCACTGTTGCCCAGCTTGGTTATGTTTTATTTCCCTTTTTTCGAGGTCATTTTTGAGGTTTATTTGCCCTTTTGTCTCCATACAAGGTGAACGAGCCCACAGTAAAACTGTGCAGAGCAGGGTTTCTGACCCGTTCGGCCAGGTTTCCTATCTCCAGGGATTGCACTGTCTCCATGGCCACAATGTGGTGCAGCGGACACAGCCAGTGTCTGTAGGACCAGAGGGTCACAGGTTCAAAGCCCAGCTGGGGCTCCTGCCAAACCAGTCCCCATATTTTACCCACCACTAAACAGAGATAGTAAAGACACTCATTTTTTGCAGAGAACATAAGCATGGTTCAAACACCTATATTTTACCCTAAACCGCACACACACCATAACAAGGGCCATTACCTACAGCCGAGTCCCCCAAATGCAGTCTTGGAGTGCCACACCTCAATCAGGTAATATGCTTGGTCCAAGATAAGGACATGGCAGCATGTTGGCGGAAGGGTACAGGTGGTGGAGGGGGCAGTGGCTGCTAGCCACAGCAGACAGTGGCCTAGCCCTGTGCAGGCTGCCACGGTCCACTGCAACAGACAGGCTCTGTCGGATGTACAGTCATGGACACCCCAGGGAATGCAGCATATCTGTGGCAACACAGTGGTGCAGTGCACACAGACAGTATGTGCAAGAACAGAAGGTCGCAGGTTCAAAGCCCAGCTGGGGCTACTGCCAATCCAGTGCTGATATTTTTCCCACAACTAAACCGTGAAAGTAAGGACAAACCTTTATTGCTGAGAACATACGCATGGTTAATACGCCTATATTTTACCCCACCGAGCACAGACACCATAAACAGGCACATTACATAGAGCAGAGTCTCCCAAATGCAGTCCTGGAGGGCCACACACCATTCAGCTTCCATGCTGCCTCTAATAAAGATGCCTGTGCTGCATATCTATGCACCACCCCCATGGTATGCAGATGTAGCTCATGCATATTCATGAGGGACAGCATGAAAACCCGAACAGTGTTTGGCATACCAGGACTGGAGTTGGGAACCTCTGCCGTAAAAGCAGCAGGCAACAGGGGCAGACACACCCACACCCACACCCACAGGCCTCATTGGCCAATGCCTCCTGGAGAGGCAGGACATTGGGCCCTGCGTGCATCTCCCAATACTAGCACTTGCATACCTTAGCAATGTAACCCTACACCTGGGTAAATGGTACACAGCTCTCAAACGTTTGCTATGAGTACTGGCAGATAGAAATTCCTACGTTAAGCACAGTTTGCTGATTGAGCTCCATCATAACAATCATTCTGATGTCTGCGGTGTGTGCTTCAGGTCTGGTCTCTGACAGTGTTTACCACCCTGGGGAGTGACCCCCAACAGTATTGCGTACCATATCCATGCCTGTACAGTGCCCAGGACCGGTGTGGTGGGCATGGCTGCTGAACTCCTCTATAGTAGCACAATGCTGGCATAGGTGTCGGAGTGTGTGTCTGTCTAGACCAGGGGTGGGCAAATCTGGTCCTGGAGGGCCGCAGACCAGTCAGGTTTTCGGGATATCTCTAATGAATATGCATGAGATATATATGCATTAGAGATATCCTGCCAACCTGACTGGTTTGTGGCCCTCCAGGGCTGGATCTGGAGACCCCTGCCTTACACCTCTGTCATTTAAGATTGTGAGTGGACAAGGTGCAGATGTCCAAGACATCAAAAAGGTTAGATAGAATTTGTCACAGTCCTCCTCACTTCTCACCACCACCAAAAAATTGTCTATTAGACAACTTTTTGGTGGTGGTGAGAATCGAGGAGGAATGTGACACATTCTATATACCCTTTCGATGCCTAGGACATCTGTACCTTGCCCACTCACGATCTTAAATGACAGAGGTGTAAGGCAGGGATCTCCAAATCCAGCCCTGGAGGGCCACAAACCAGTCAGGTTGGCAGGATATCTCTAATGCATATATATCTCATGCATGTTCATTAGGGATATCCCGAAAACCTGACTGGTCTGCGGCCCTCCAGGACCGGAGGTGCCCACCCCTGGTCTAGACAGTGTGTGGTGGCTGCAAACACCTTCCACAGCCCACACTGCCAGCACTGTTGCCAGTATTGGCCTGCCAATGTGCATAATGAGGAGCAAGGTACCATGGGTATAGCCCGGACAGGGTGGCCTGGCCAGGGTGCATCTGCACAGGGCATAGGGCACTGACTGGGACATTTTAGTGCCCGGCCACCACCTACACAAACAGGGTGACCTCAGTATGTCCTGCTGGGATATCACTCTCACCCTGACTGTGCAGTGACCACAGCATGGCTAGGCACCACCATAGTGCTATATAGTATTTTTCTCATGTGATATTTATGGGATTCCTTTTGGGGCCTAGTCACTGATTTATCTGCTTGTTGTGTATGCCAGAGCTACTCAATTCCAGTCCTGGTGGCCTGCAACCCTGCAGGTTTTTGGGATATCCCTAATGATATGCATGAGATATATATGCATTAGAGATAGCCTGCCAACCTGACTGGTGTTTGGCCCTCCAGGGCTGGGTTTGGAGACTCCTGCCTTACACCTCTGTCATTTAAGATTGTGAGTGGGCAAGGTACAGATGTTCTAGACATCAAAAGGGTAGATAGAATGTGTTACATTCCTCCTAGATTCTCAACACCACCAAAAGGTTGTCTAATAGACAATATTTTGGTAGTGGTGAGAAGCAAGGAGGAATGTGACAAATTCTAACCTTTTTGATGTCTTGGATATCTGCACCTTGCCCACTTACAATCTTAAATGACAGAGGTGTAAGGCAGGGGTCTCCAAATCCAGCCCTGGAGGGCCAAACACCAGTCAGGTTGGCAGGCTATCTCTAATGCATATATATCTCATGCATATCATTAGGGATATCCCAAAACCTTGCAGGGTTGCGGGCCACCAGGACTGGAATTGAGTAGCTCTGGTGTATGCTGGCATCCAAGTTCTGGGTGCATGCATTTCCACCAGGAACATGCACTATGGACTAGTGAGCAGACTGTTTGCAGCTGGTATGTGTCTTGATGGAGTGGCTTGCAGGGTGCAGTGGCTGAAGGCTTCCTGCAGGACAATATCAGATAGTGGTGGGGGTGCAGCTTAGCATATCCAGGCCTAAAGTCTGTCTGCTATTGTGTTATGGATGAGTACAGAGCTGCATTGACTGACCTGTAGGGTGTCTGTTACCCCAGCAGAACCAGGGTTGATGGTCCCCTCTACGGCCACCATTGCAGGGAGGTAGATTGTGGATCTGTTGATTGGGGACCCTGTTGGCTGTGCTTGGCCAGGGGGGCAGCATGCGGTGGCGCCCCCCTGCCTGTGGGTCCATGGGGAGGGCTATGCCTGACTGAGACACCCAAGGTGTTTCTGCAGAAGCTACCTATCTCACAGTTTAACACTGCTTTGGACCTCCGGCATGGCCTCATTCAGCCATGGAAGGTGCTGTGGACCTTGTGCTGGGCGCCTCACCGCACCCTCAGGGTGAGCACAGTACCCGCACAATGTGACGGTGTGTAGCTACTCTGTGCCAGTAAAACACACGGTCAGTACCCCCTACCAGGCCGAGGTGCTGTGGGGGTGCACATGGTCACTTCCCCCTACCAGGCCCAGGTGCTGTGGGGGTGCATTCCCCATCTTGTGTTTATCTGTGGACAGCTGATTTGCATGTGCAGTGCATCATGGGTATGGGTGTGCTAACCCTATCCTGGTGACCACAACAGACTGTCTGTGTGGTGATGTGCAGGCTCTCTGCACCCAGCCAGGGGATTGCTAGCAGTTATACAGCTGTAGCCCAATGGTTACTTCACTGTCTGTGAAGCCAGAGGTCATGGGTTCAAACCCACAGTGGGGTTATTTGATAGGACTGCCCAAAGCATTATCTCTTTTTAATGTACTTTTTTGCTTCCAGCAAAAAAACCCTCAGCGTACTGTACCCATAAGGTGCCTCTGAGGGTGCTTTATAGGGCGCCCTATAGGGCACCTTATGGTTCCTGTCCATATAAGGTGCACTATACATTATCCTGTGACGCAACTTATAGGTGCCCTATAGGGGACATTTTAGGGTGCCGTGGCGGACAGTGCACTTTATAATGTGCCCTATGGAGTGCCTTATAGGGTGCCTTACACGGCATTTTCTATTACGGCACGTGAGGGCGTGTTTGCTGGCAGCAATTAATCAAATAAAATAACGTGCTGCAGGAAACAAAACGTACATTGCAAAGCTGATGCCTCAGCCAGCCTTATGTATTAGGCACCCTGGGGAGCAAACTCATGACCCCTGTATCAGCAGTCAATGCCTTAGCCATTGTGCTCCACTGCTGCTCCTCCTTGCATGTCAGAACACCTACTTATGCTTTTCATTCCTTACACTGCACAGTGCTGCCATCAAAACTAGTACTCTGACCTTGCGGGACCTCATATGGCACCCTATCAAGTGCCCTATAAGCAACATTCTAGGGTGCCTTGGCGGACAGTGCACTTTAAAATGTGCCTTATGGGGCACCTTATGTTAGCACGCTTTGAGTGTGCGTTTGCTAGTAGTGATAATTAAAATAAAAATAAAATGCCTCCTAGAGCAATCTTCCCCATAATATGTAATGCCTCAGCCAGCCTTGTTCATTGGGCACTTTGGGGGATTTAACCCCTGATCCCTTGGTCAGTGTCTTAACCATTGTGCTGTGGTTCTGTCCCTGTGCTTGCACATCAACGCGCCGCCTTATGCCGCCCAATATTAAAATGCCTCCTAAGACAATAGCGTGCTGCCTTATGTCCATCAGTGTGCCGCCTTATGCTGCCCAATATTAAACTGGCTCCTAAAGTAATGCCTCAGCCATCCTTCTTCATTGGGCACTATGGGGGATTGAACTGCTGATCCCTGCACCATTAGTAAGTGTTGTAACCATTGTGCTGTGGCTCTGCTCGTCTGTTTGCCCATCAGCACGCCACTTATGCCTCCCGCGCAGCTTTCTCATGCGCTAATGTGCGGGGCGCACATGGGCACCGCGCACCTTAGTGCATATTTAAATCACGTTTTTTCTTTTTCAGAAAGAAACGCCCACTCCTTATATGGCACCCGCACACTAGCGCGGCCCGCACATTAGCGGGGTTTTAGTAAACATGCCCCTTAGTGGAGGTAATAAAGACAAGGATGGTATCTGAATTCAAGAAGGCATAACATCAACTACCATATTTACGCAGATGATATTATGCTTTACACACAATTGGATACCTCAGACCCTAAATATACGCAGCTTGAAACCTGCCTGGATGAGATGTTAAGATGGCTACAGCGAAACAACACGACAATCAACCATAAGAAAACAGAAGTCATGTATATATCCAGTAAACCGAATTTTGAGCCCCCTCCTACAATCACCCTGTGTAACAACACGTACAACACAAAAAATGAGATCAAATATCTAGGTGTCACACTCGACTGCAACCTAAAAATGGAAACGCACCTGCGGAAAACAAACAAGGCCATCTTCCACAAACTTAGAGTGATACAACCTCTGAGGAACATAATCGAACCCTGTGATTTTCGGTCTGTTGCACAAGCACTCATTATGCCACACCTGGACTACTGTAACGCCATCTTACAAGGTCTGCCTAAAAAATCGCTAAATATCCTGCAAATGGCCCAAAATGTGACGGCCAGGATCATCATGGGAACAAGCATTGCTGAGCACATTACACCTGTTTTGATAGAGTTACATTGGCTTCCAATTGCAGCCAGGATACAATACAAGACATTGGTAACCACGTTCAAACTTATAAATAACATAGCCCCTTCGTTCCTCTCCACACTTATCAGCGCGCAACCAAAAAATAGGGACAGGAGGACTACCAACTCAGGCACCCTACAAGTCCCCACCAGCATCAGAACTGTAAAAGCAAGTACTAGTCGAAGGGCATTCTCATTCTATGCTCCAACTATCTGGAATCAACTCCCATTTGAGCTGAGATCAATTAAGGACATTACTGCCTTCCGGAAGGAACTAAAAACTCATCTATTCAAAAGTCACTACAATCAGCTGTGACTCTCAGTTCGATAGAAATGAAGCAAAGCAGTCAACTAATTATACTCTGTTGAACCGATGTATGTAAATATGTATAAATGTAAAAAGTTGTAAATACGTCTAGTCCAATCCCCAAAACACTAATCCTGTGTGCTGTGCCCTACCCACAGATCTATGTATATATCTGCCCCACGTTTCTGTCTTGATTTGACAACCCCCCAAAGATGTAATCGAACTGCTACTGATCGCTGGAAGTGGCGGTATATAAGTGTGTACTAAATAAAAAATAAATAAATGGGATAAACACAGAAGATCTCCATAGGAAATAAAGGGACTATAGTAATTGATACGGAAGGCCAGACTACATAGGCCATATGGTCATTTTCTACGTCATGTTTCTGTTTCCACATTATTCCACATGCAGACCAAATAGTCTTTTTTTTAATTGTTATCTTTATCAGCATATACAACTTGTACAGAAAGAGTAAGGTACAAAGGAACTTTAGTTCTCCAATTGCTCATTCTTAGTTTTAAGCAAAGTTATATCTTTAAGAAGAGCTTCTTTACAGCCTTCCAAATAAAGGATTTTTGACTTTACTTCCTGGCAAGTAGACTGGACACCAACAATATCCTCCATATCCTCAGCATTTTTCTTAGTTGAAGGAACATTAGTTTGAATTTGAGAACATAACACCTACATCTGAGGCATCAACACTTCTTCTAGCTGCAATACTGTATGGTTGAGCAAATGAATTAAAGAGTAACACTTGCAAGACATACGAGGAAGAAGGGGAAGTTGGGGAGAGGCACATTCCCTGCTGATCTGATGACTCCTGAAGATGATGTAACCCCTGCTGCCAAAGTCCATACAGTGGCCGAATCTCCAGCTGCTCCACCTCCACACTCTCAGTGAACTTGTATAGCATGATGATCACACGAGGCTTGCACTACTTTCTTGCATATCTTGGAAGTCTGCCCTCTTTACAAAGTGCTACCTTCACTCATCGGTGGGGCGCTAAGCCAACGACTATCCGGAGAAACCAATGTTACCAGTGGCTTCAGCAGGATCTGTGCTTCAGGGGAAGAGATGTCAGCATCTGAGTAAGATGCCGGGTTCTCCTGACTCTGGGCTCAGACCTGAAGAGTTTGGCTGTAGTCCAGGATAAAGTACAAAGGAATCCAAAGGCCAAGCAACAACTAGAGGGAAAACAGAAGGGGTTGCTCAGGCACTGAAGGGTTATTTGCCAATTTTCATCATGTTTTTTCTCATGCTGCAGATATTGTCCCAGAGCAAAATGCTTGATGTCCACAATCTTGCCTTCTCTTCCTCCACATGATTTCTGAGACCAAACATTCTTAATGCATTTTTTTTAATGTGCTGAACCTGTGATCCAGCAGCTCCTGGATTTTTTTTTGGCAATGTATGACCAGAAGTAGACTGTCATGCCTTTTCCTCTGAGTAGTGGAGGGTAATGTGGCTTGCCCAAGGTCACAAGAAGTGCCAGTGAGAATCAAACCCTGATTTCTTGGGTACTAATCACTAGGCTTCTCCTCCACTCTGTTTAATGCATATGTCAACCTTTTTTGCACAGGCCTAGTTGCACATTTTTATCTTTATTGCTGAGATCCAATTTTATCAAGAAACTCATGTGGATGAACTCTGTAGAATAAAGCACTTGGCCACAACAAACAGCAACAACAAAGTCTTTTAAATGTATTTTAGGAGCTTTTCACTCAAGTTGGGAGGGTCCATCTGTCTGTGTGTCTGTCCATATTAGAATGCATGCCCTAAAAACCCTAAGCATTCTAATAAAGGGCATGAGTCTGAAGCAAATGTTGGCATAGTTGTGGGTAACTCCGGCCCTGCTACCAAAAGAGAAGTGAGCAGTCTTTAGAAGAGAGTATCACAGGAACATCAAGAGCTATGACATACACAAAAAAGAGAAGACTCATGGCAGCAGAACATTATCAATAGAGACACCAATACCCTTCATAAGAAGAACATGGGAAGCCACAGCTAGAGCTGTGCTGTCTGCACATGACAATGGGAACACGAAATATGGAAGCTTCTGCCGGGGATGCAATCCTTGTGCCAGAAGAGGAAAAAAGAAGACCTTAGTGAAAAATTATATGGTTAGCCAGCAGGGACCCAACTTTTACTGGCAGAAGAAATAGAAAAAAAAATGTCTACCACTGCAACCACGAAGGTATAAGAAGTAAGTATGTTTTTGGGGAAGTGGAACAATTGCTAGATTTCTTGAAGGGGAAGGGTTAGGTTTCTCCTTTCTTTTTCTTACTTTGAATTAATTTTCTTTTCTTTTTTTTTCTTTGATGGGTCCCTTTTTGGGGTGGCAGTAATTTCCTCTCCTGGTTGTATTTGAGGACTTATCGGGCTATGATCAGGATTTTTATTTTGTTACCTTTTGTTTATAGCACTTTCTTGATGTGGACTTTGACATTATGGGGTATGTTTACTAAACTGTGGTAATCGCGAATAACGCGCATTATGTAATGTTAATGATCGTTAGCGCGTCATAACGCACGCTATGATGCGCTAACGATCAGCGAATCATAGCACGCGTTATGACGCGCTAACGATCGTAATGCCCCGCGGTGCGTTAAAACACCGCAGAAGGTGGAGAAAGGGCGGAGAGAAGAGGTCAATGGGCGTAGAGTGGGCGGGGAGAGGTTCCCTTCACACTAACGCGCTGATTTTCAGAGCTGAATTCCAACGCAAATGAAAACCTGCCGTTAAAGGCATATTAAAGGGGAGAGAAACCATTTAAATGTCAGCAATGTACAGCCCAGACAGGGAAACCAAACAAAAGTGATAAGTGTGATATATGTGCACAGAACAAAAGGGCACAGAAACACTGAAAATGACCCCAACAAACTGGAAAAAAACAATAACCAAACTGGCAATAGTGGTATCAATGAGAAACATCAACCCCTCCCCGCCCCAAGTAAGCACCATAGAACAGATATAAATCGTGGAAGGGTCTATACTCCGACCCCATACAAAGTTAATGGGCCCACAGTAAAATAGCGCTGCTCAGGGTTTTCTCCACCATCAGACAGGGTTCCTATGGCGTGCACATGTCCCGCAACAGCAGGGCGGGCATGTCAGAACGGAAACTGGACAGATGCCGGAGAAGGGGATACAGAGGGCCGCAGGCGGCACATGCTGTGGTGGAGCTGGGCCACAGTGCAGACTAAGGTGATGCCTTGGTGGCCCATACGAATGCTGAAACAGCGGAGCAGCCAGACAGCAACTGCTGAAGGCCCAACATGGGCACGAGTGGGTTTCCCAAAGTGTCAAAGGGGATAGTACCCAACAGCTACCCCCAAGGGCAAGGAACATTTGCAGGCGGGGCTGGGGGGGAGCGTGGACGTCTATGCAGGCACCCCTACCCCAGAACCCGCACCATAGGCAGCCGCCTACCTGCACACTGGTTGGCCTGAGACTGCGCACCATCAGCTCCACCAGCAGAAGGGCATGTCAGCATGGTGGCTGAGGGATACTGGTGGTGGAGGGGGCAGTGGCAGCTGCCCAGAGCAGACCGTGGCCTAGCCCTGTGTAGGTGGGTGCCATGCACTGTAACAGACAGGCCCTGTCTGACCAACAGTCATGGTATCACCAGGGAATGCACCACCTCTGTGATAACATGGTGGTGCAGTGCACAAAACCAGTGTATTCAGAAGCAGAAGGTCAGAGGTTCAAGTCCCAGCTGTGGTTTCTGCCAACCCAGTCCTCATATTTTACCCACTACTATAACATGCTAATACAGACAGAACCTTTCTTGCAGATGACGTGAACATGCCCAAAACACCAACATTTTACCCTACAGAGCACAGACACCATAAACATGCACATTACCTAGAGCAGAGCCTCCCAAATGCAGTCCTGGAGGGCCAAACACCATTCAGGTTCCATGCTGCCTCTGATAAAGATGCCTTTGCTGCATTTCTATGCGCCACCCCCACGGTATGCAGATGTATCTCATGCATATTCATGAGGGACAGCATGAAAACCCGAACAGTGTTTTGCACCGCAGGACTGGAGTTGGGAACCTCTGCCGTAAAGCAGCAGCCAACAGGGGCAGACACACTGCACCCACAGGCCCCATGATCCAAAGCCTCCTGGAGAGGCAGGACTTTGGGCTCTGTGTGCATTTCCCAATACTAGCACTTGCATACCTTAGTAATGCCACCCTAAACCTGGGAATATGGTACACAGCTATCAAAAGGTTGCTATGAGTACTGGCAGATAGCAATTCCTAGGTTAAGTACAATTTTCGGAGTGAGCTGCATCATAGCAACCTTTCTGATGTCTGTGGAGTGTGCTACAGGTCTTGTGTCTGACAGTGTTTACCAATCTGGGGAGTGACTCCTACAGTATTGCGTACCATAGCCATGCCTGCACTGTGCCCAGGACTTATGTGGTGGCCTGGGCTGCCCAACACCTCTATAGTTGCACAATGCTGGCATAGGTGTGGGGAGTGTGTGTCTGTCTATCCAGTGTGTGGTGGCTGCCAACACCCTCCACAGCCCACACTGCTAGCACTGTTGCCAGTATTGGCCTGCCAATGTGCATAATGAGGAGCAAGGTACCGTGGAAATAGCCTGGATAGGGTGGCCTGGCCTGGCCGCATCTGCACAGAGCATAGGGCAATGGCCGGACATTGTAGTGCCCGGTACCACCTGCACGGACAGGGTGGCCATAGCATGTCCTGCTGGGCAGTCACTCTCACCCTGACTGAGCAGTGACCATGGCATGGCTAGGTTCCCCCATAGTGCTTTATAGTGTTTCTCTTATGTGATATGATGGGTTTCCTTTTGGGGCCCAATCACTGATTTATCTGCTTGGTGTGTATGCTGATATCCCCGTTCTGTGTACATGCATCTTCTCCAGGACCATGCACTATGGACTAGCTGGCGGACTGTCTGCAGCTAGTATGTGTCTTGCTGGAACACGGTGCAGTGGCTGGAGGCTTGCTGCAGGAGAATGTCAGATAATGGTGGGGGGCAGCTGAGCATTTCCAGACCTGTCTGCTATTGCGTTATGGATGTGTACTGCTCTGCATTGCCTGCCCTGTAGGATGTTTGATCCCTAGCAGGACTGGGGTGATGGTCCCCTCTACTGCCACCATTGCAGGGGGATAGAAAGTGGATCTGTGGGTGGGAGATCATGTCCCCCACCCTGAGCCCCAGAGGGTGGGTTGGGTGGTGGTATGTAATCTCCCTGGTATCTACAGCAGAATGTGGGTGTGGTGCCGTGCAGTCCTCCTGTAGCCAGCCAGGTGTTTATTGGCAGCTCTAGCCCACTGGTTACTTCACTGCCCATGGAGCCAGAGGTCATGGGTTCACAACCCACAGTGGGGTTCATCGATAGGGCTGTCTTAGGCATTGTCTATTTTATTATTGTCTATTTCTAGTCCCACAGATGCTCCTTGTGGTGTTGGGCAAGCCACTTAACCCTCCATTGCCCATGTTCCCTGTAAGTATTAGTGTGTGTCTCATATCCCTGCGTGTTAAATGTATCCCCCAATTGTGTTGTGACCGCTTTGATTGAAGGATAAGGCGGTATACAAAACTGTCTAAATAAAATAAATAAATAAAATAAATAAATAAATATTATATATTATTGCTGCCAGCAGAACCACCCTCAGGGTACTGTCACCTTAGGGTGGCTCATGAGGCGCCCTATAAAGCGTCTTATAAGGTGCCTTATATGCTGTCCTATAGGGGACATTATAGGGTGCCTTGGCAGACAGCGCACTTTAGAATGTGCCCTATGGAGTGCCTTCTAGGGTGCCTTATGTGGCACCTTAGGTTACGCCACTGTGAGGGTGTGTTTGCTGGCAGCACTATTACAGTACAACTAAACTTCCTCACAGCCCAATACTTAACCCTTTCCAGGCCAAGCCCACAACTTTCGGGATCCAAACCTCTGCCTAAATATTCCTATCAAATGGTATATAATACATGACCATGGCAGAGGGAACGTCACTATTGGGACATATTGAATAAGACGGGTACAATTTTCCTGACATATGCAAACATTAACCCGGCTGCAGACTGTGGATTAAAATATTATAGTAGGCTTTCAAAGGGTTACACATGATGCCTCAGCCAGGCTTATTCATTAGGCACACTGGGGAATCGAACCCGTGACCCTTGTACCATCAGTCTGTGTAGTAACCATTGTGCTACAGCTCTGTTTTTGTACTTTGGATGTCTGCGCGCCTTCTTACGCTTAATGCGCAGTAACGTGCCCTGTAACGATCGTTGCTGCGCGGCGCATTATAACGAGCGTTATCACTTACGATGTACCGCCCATGTCCTTTTTTGGCATTTCTTCCAGTAATGCGGCTCCTAATGTGAATCACACTAACACAGTTTTAGTAAACATACCCCAAAGTCTTTATTTCGACAATTTTCGGTCGCCATCTTTTTTTTTAAATTTGTCAATCCTTTACATCTGTATTTTTGAATTTTTAAATAACTTATATACTACGAGATGTTCTCACTTTTTTTTGGGCAACCCTGTATACCTGTACTGTCGTGTAATATTCAACTTGTTGTTCAATGTAAACCGCTTTTGATCCACGGGAAAACACGGTATAAAAATTTACAATAAATAAATAAAATAAGGGCAAGGAAAAGGGAGTGAGGGCAAGGAGTGGATAGTGGTAGATGTAATAGGGAAAGTAGAAGGGGAAGATGGAGTGAAAGCAATAGAGACAGTAGGGGAGTATGCAAGGGAAAGAGTGCGGGGGAGCACCAAGGGGGAGGGAAATAGGGAAAGAACCAGGATGGAGAAAAAGTGGGAGCACTGGGAAAAAAGATATAGAGGGGGGAGGAGGCATGAGAACGCCCTAAAACACACCTTGAGTTCTCTATACTGCAGGGCCTTCAACGCAACCCTCAAACAACCTGACATCTTCCTCCCACACTGACATGCTTGAGTCTATGAACGAAGGAAAGGGAAAGACATCACTGTGTCATGCTGTAGGAGTGCCCTTTTCAACTTACTTATTTTTAGCCTCAAACGTTATTTGCAGTGTTGATGGATAAATGAATTTATTAGGCACAGTGGGGCACTTCATGTACACTGTATGCTTAAGCACTTTGAACACTCAATTAGCTTGCATCAGTGATTTTGTTGTGCTAAAACTTATCAGAAGAACAAATGTGAAGGCTTATGTACAGAAAGCTAGTACAGTGTCTGCCTTAAAGCCCGAAGTTAATCTTGAAAATGAAAAACACTGTCAGTCTTCAGACAGCTGTCGCCTCAAAGAATGGTGGATAATGATATAATTTTTCCTGGATCTCAATCAGCAAGACTTCATCAGGAAGTTCCAAACTTATCTATAGAGTTACTCTGAAACAATACAGTATTTTGTTTTCCAAAGTAAACAACCACCACCCCACCCCACTAATGAAAGTCGCCTCTGTCACTTCTTGTGTTTCTGGAGATTCCCGATTGTTGTCTGAATAATGTAGAGACAACCCAAAGCAAAGATTTGACAGTTTCCCAGTTTATAGTAAATCTGGAAGCTAGATGTTTGCCACTGGTATAAGCATTCCACAGTATTGGGGGGGGGGGGGGGACTTTATAAAAGGCCACCTAAGCAAAAAGTCCAAAATGGTATTTAGGTTTTATTAAAGCCAGTGATCCACCTTACTAGAGAAGGGATATTCAACATTTCAAGGCAAAAATATTTTTTCCCGTAAAGCAGAGTTGATAATTATATTGGACTGTCAAAAAATGGGAGCCTACCAGCCAATGTACACAGCAGCACAGCGTGATGTCACTATTAGTTTCATTATCGGTACAGTAAATTTTTCTTTTACAAATTTTCTTTTGCAATTAAAATTAATTCCTTATTTCTCAAATCCATAATTAATTTTATTTCATCTCTTATATATTAACATTTGAATCTTTCTTCCTCTCCTTAATATACAAACATGACTTATCTTAAACTGCGAAATTATTAAGGGGGATGTTTACTAAAGTGCGGTAATCGTGATTAACGCGCGTAAAGTACGTTTAACGATCGTTCTCACATCCGAACGCATGTTCTGATGTGCTAACGATCGTTAAACGTACTTTACGCGCGTTAACCGCAGTTAACGATCGTAAACCTCCGCGGCGCGTTAAAACAGCGCAGAAGGTGGAGAGTGGGCGGAGAGAAGGGGTCAATGGGCGGAGAGTGGGTGGGGAGAGGCTCCCCTCACACTAACGCACTGAATTCCTGAGCTCAATTCCAACGCGAATGAAAACCTGTCGTTAAAGGCATATTAAAGGGAAGAGAAACCATTTCCGTCAGCAATGTACAGCAAAACCGGGGAAACCTACAAAACGTGAACAGTGTGATACATGTGCACAGAACAAAATTTCACATAAAACATTAAAAATGACCACAAGAAACATTGTAAAAAGCATAATTCAGCTGGGCAACAGTGATAGCAATGGGCAACAAGGAACAACACTCCCTGGAAAGCACCAAAAAAAAGAAATGATGTTTGGAAGGGTCTCCGCTCCGCAGACCCTTTCAAAGATCATTTCATTGTAATGGAGCTGTCCTGGGAGTGTTGTGTAATGTTGCCCGATGATATCATTGTTGCCCAGCTTGGTTATGGGTGTGTGCCCCTTTTTTGAGGTCTTTTCTGAGGTTTATGTGCACCTTTGTCTCCATATAAGGTAACTGAGCCCACAGTAAACTTGTGCAGAGCAGGGTTTGTGACTCGTCAGGCCGGTTTAACTAACTCCAGGGACTACACTGTCTCTGTGGCTACAGTGTGGTGCAACAGACACAGCCAGTGCCTGTAAGACCAGGGGTCACAGGTTCAAATCCCAGCTGGGGCTCCTGCCAACCCAGTCTCCATAGTTTTACCCACCACTAAACAGTGATAGTAAAGACACCCATTTATTGCAGAGAACATACGCATGGTTCATACACCTATATTTTACCACACCAAACACAGACACCAGAAACAGGTGCATTACCCAGAGCAGAGTCTGGCAAATGCAGTCCTGGAGGGCCCCACACCATTCAGGTCCCATGCTGCCTCTAATAAAGATGCCTGTGCTGCATATCTATGCACCACCCCCATGGTATGCAGATGTAGCTCATGCATATTTATGAGGGACAGCATGAAAACCCGAACAGCAGCCAACAGGGCCAGACACACCCACACACACACCCACAGGCCCCATTGGCCAATGCCTCCTGGAGAAGCAGGACATTGGGCCCTGCCTGTATCTCCCAATACTAGCAGTTGCATACCTTAGCAATGCCACCCTACACCTGGGTATATGGTACACAGCTATCAAACGTTTCCTGTGATAACTGGCAGATATCAATTCCTACGTTAAGCACAGTTTGCTCAGTGAGCTCCACCGAAACAAGCATTCTGATGTCTGCAGTGTGTGCTGCAGGTCTGGTCTCTGACAGTGCGTACCACCCTGGGGAGTGACCCCCAACAGTCTTGCGTACCATATCCATGCCTGAACTGTGCCCAGGACTGGTGTGGTGGGTATGGCTGCTGAACACCTCTATAGTTGCACAATGCTGGCATAGGTGTGGGGGTGGCTGTCTGTCAATCCAGTGTGTGGTGGCTGCAAACACCTTCCACAGCCCACACTGCCAGCAATGTTGCCAGTATTGAGCTGCCAATGTGCATAATGAGGAGCAAGGTACCATGGGTATAGGCTGGACAGGGTGGCCTGGCCAGGGTGCATCTGCACAGGGCATAGGGCAGTGACAGGCACATTTTAGTGCCCGGCCACCACCTACACAGACAGGGTGACCTCAGTATGTCCTGCTGAGATATCACTCTCACCCTGACTGTGCAGTGACCACAGCATGGCTAGGCACCCCCATAGTGCTATATAGTATTTTTCTCATGTGATAGATATGGGTTTCCTTTTTGGGGTCCAGTCACTGATTTATCTGCTTGCTGTGTATGCTGACATCCCAGTTCTGGGTGCATGCATCTCCACTGGGCACATGCATTATGGACTAACTAGCAGACTGTTTGCAGCTGGTATGTGTCTTGATGGAGTGGCTTGCAGGGTGCAGTGACTGATGGCTTGCTGCAGGAGAATATCATATAGTGGTGGGGTGCAGCTTACCATTTCCAGGCATAATGTCTGTCTGTGTACAGAGCTGCATTGCCTGCCCTGTGGTTGATGTTCCTCTCTACTGCCACCTTTGCAGGGAGGTAGAATGTGCATCTATTGTTAGGGGACCCTGTTTGCCACCCTTGGGGTGGGGGTGAGAAGGAGGAACATGGGCCACCTAGGGGTCCATGGGGGCTACATCTGACTGCAAGGTGTTTGTGCAGAAACTACCTATCTCACACATTAACACTGCTTTGGACCTGGTGCTGGGTGCCTCACTGCACCCTCAGGGTGAGCACAGTACCCGCACAATGTGACGGTGTGTAGCTACTCTGTGCCAGTACAACACACGGTCAGTACCCCCTACCAGGCCGAGGTGCTGTGGGGGTGCACATGGTCACTTCCCCCTACCAGGCCGAGGTGCTGTGGGGGTGCATTCCCCATGGTGTGTATCTGTGGACAGCTGATTTGCATGTGCAGTGCATCATGGGTGTGACTGGCACGATCCAATCCTGGGAGGATCCTGCGCCTGCTCACAGGCTCTGACAAACCATAGGCCATCACACGTACATCTGTTAGCATAATGCATAGGTGCAAGACACCCTAAAGTGTCTGTACTATAAGATGCCCACGCTGGTAAAAACACAACTACCCACGCACGATTGTACGCACGCACCAACGCACGTAGCTACGCCCCTACCAACTCACGCAGCCATGCACGCACCAACGTACATGGCTACGTGCACTGCGAGAGTGTGTTTCAGTAACCACTACTGAACATAAAGAAAAACATGCCTCCTCATTCCCTATGTGATGTACAGGGTGATGCCTGGGACAGCCTTTTGCGTTAGGCACACTGGGGACTCGAACCCATGCTGTCTGTAAGAGCGGTGAGTACACTAACCATTGTGCTACAGCTCTGTTTCAGTGATTTGTGTCTGTACGCCTTCATACGATTAACGCGCAGTAACGCGCCACGGCGCCCTGTAACGCTCAGTTTTTGGAATGCGTGTTAGTGGTTACGATGTCCCGCCCATGTCCTTTTTTGGCTTTCCTTTCACTAACGCGGCTCCTAACGCGATTTGCACTAACGCAGTTTAGTAAACATACCCCTAAGAAGCAATATCCATTATTGCCAATCTGACATAAATTCATGTTTCTGCATCAGGGATATAATATTATGCATACATTCCTGCTAATGGACCCATCGTTTCCATAACTGCTGTCTCTTCTAACATCCACATAGCCAGTCTGTGTTGGAAAAAAGTGGCATCTTTTCACTATTAACACTGAAATTTCAAAACACCAATAACATCCACTCGATTTCAGCATTCAAATTATCCAGGTTAGCAGCATTTAAATAAATAATCCTGTATTGTTTCTTAAAATGCAAGTTTCTCCCTCCAACACAGTTCTACATGATCATTATTCTCTAACTATTGGTGGACAGCTGTCTGCCTTTTAGTTGTGGAGGCCATTTCTGAACGAGGCACATCCAGGCCATCCAAACATCCAGAATCTGAATGGCCCAGATCTGCACTCAATTCTGAAACTGCTGGAGCTTTATGTCCTGTGGGAGCATAATTGGGGGCAGAGGGCTTGGACGGCCCGGCTATGCCCCAATTCCGAAGACCTAGACAGTCAGAGAACATCCCGTCCAATCCACCCAAGTCCCCTTCATGGAGCCTAGTGCCATAGCGTCCCGTCGCCATGGCACCAGGATGCCATGTAGGAGCCCCAATTGCCCCCAAGCCTCCTAAATTCCCTTATCTTTGCCACCTGACACCCGGATGGGCCTGTCAAGGCTGGAATCGGGCTGCGGAAAACCCCTTGCCCCTGCTCACTTCTTCTCCGGGTCACTCCGATCGCTGCCACAAACTTTGGGGGAACTAATTCCACCTCTGAGGTGGAATAAGTTCACCATCTAACCTTCAGCCCCGGACATACAGGGCCACAACGGAAATCGGCCCTGTACGTCCTGGTTGAGCACCCTACCTCCTCCCCGCCCTCACTCCTCCTTCTGCCCTCCTTCTCCTGCCCCTGTCCAGAGCTCCCCGCATATCTCCTCTGTACATGTGGGGAGCTCTGGATCCAGTATCAGGCCCAAGTGTTTAGCGGGGATGTACGTCCTAACCACATACATCCCTGCTAAACGCTGTTCAGAATGATCCCCATAATGATTAACTAGCGAAGCTCTCATCATTTCAGGGGCAATTTCTCCAAATGGGTTAGTTTTATACATTACACACACAACCTTGCCCTTAGATCAACAAACAAAATTGTACTTTATATCTATATCTTCACACACTCCACTAAAACTTATTCACCTTCCCAACACTCAATTATATGGGAGAAAGAGACCTCAGGGTAACTCACAAATCCCACTATGTAGCAAACCTAATCACCATAGGGGAATGAATATTTCTCACATCACCGGTCTCAGAAAATTCCCCTTATTAAAAAGATAATTCACTTATTAATTCACTTTAAAAAAGTACTTTTTTTGATTTTATAAATAATCTATTTTTTTTAAAGAGCTAATACTCTATACAGTGTATACACTATTATTATTACATTATTATAGCCTTCTTTCCATGTCTAGGTACACCGACCTCCAACATTTCTGCAAATGAATTCTGCAAAAAACAGAAAATTCCAATAACCATAAACCACTTAAGTGTACATCTTTAAGCATCAAGTCATGGTATGCATAAACCTGGATTTGTCGTCTGTGGTTGAAGAGAACCCTTGATGTAGCCTTTTTGAAGAAGAAACCAAGTTCTTTGTTGGGTGAACAAGTGGAGTTCAGGCAATGATGTTTGAAGAATTTGGGAGTGAAGACTGTCATGAACCTCACTTCTAAGCCAGAGTATGTGGAATATGATCTCAGCCTCTCAAATTTACTGCTAATGCTTGGCATAGTACTTGTATCGTGCCACAGAGAGCTTCCTTCTGGAGTACATAAGATGTAACATGTATGGCTAGTTTGTCAAGCCTGTGGCACTCAACATGATGGGAAATAACTCTGTATCTTTCTGCCATATTTTCTTGGTCTCTGATTGCATTTCTTAGTACTTGAAGATCTTCTTCCTCTCAATGAAATTCACAGAGTAAGGATTGACACTTCTATTTTGTTCTGATGTTCTTTTCCTTTACTACTACAGTATGTCCAGCTTCCTTGCATCCAGTTTTATATTGGTGAGAAAGGGAGTATCCCAGGTGATCATAACCTCTTCATTCACTATAATTCTCTTAGGTGTATGTTTACTAAACCGTCTTAACGTGCGCTCTGCAACGTTATCATGTGATAAGGTACCTTATCGTGCAATAATGGCGCTTTATCGGGCGCACAGGTACCTTAGCGCGCGATAACGCGTGCAGCGGCGCAAACGAGCGCTGAAGGTGGAGAAAGTCTCCCAGAGGGCGGAGGAAGGCTCCACAGGGGCAGAGAGAAGGGGTCAATGGGTGGAGAGTGGAAGGGGAGAGGCTCCCCACACACTAACGCTGTGAAATCCGAGGCTCAAAACTAACGCCAGTGAAACCCTGGCGTTAGAGCTGATTTAAAGGGAAAAGAAACCATTTACGTCAGCAATGTACAGCAAAACCAGGGAAACCTACAAAAAGTGATAAGTGTGATACATGTGCACGGAACAAAAGGGCAAATAAACAGTGAAAATGAACAGAAGAAAATGTAAAAATAAAATAACCAAGCTGGCCAATAGTGATATCAATGGGAAACATCAAAAAACACTCCCAAGAAAGCTCCAAAAAAAATATATGAATTTTGGAAGGGTCTATGCTCCGTCCCCATACAAGGTGAATGAGCCCACAGTGTAATTGCGCTGAGCAGGGTTTCCGACTCCATTGGCCAGGATTCCTATGGCATGAACATGTTCCACAACAGCAGGGCAGGCATGTTGGAATGGGAAACTGGACAGATGCTGGAAAAGGGGACACAGAGGGCTGCAGGCGGCACATGCTGTGGTGCAGCTGCGCCACAGTGCGGACTAGGGTGATGCCTAGCTGGCCCATAGGAATGCTGAAACAGTAGAGCAGCCAGACAGCAACTGCTGAGGGCCCAACATGGGCATGAGTGTGCTCCCCACAGTGTCACAGGGGATAGTACCCAGCAGGTACCCCCAAGGGCACGGAACATTGGCATGCGGTGCTGGGGGGAAGCGTGGACAGCTATGCAGGCACCCCTACCACAGAACCCGCACCATAGGCAGCCTCCTACCCACACACTGGATGGTCTGAGACTGCGCTCCACCAGCACCACCAGCAGAAGGGCATGTCAGCATGGTGGCAGAGGGATACTGGTGGTGGAGGGGACAGCGGCAGCTGCCCAGAGCAGACCGTGGCCTAGCACTGTGTAAGTGGGTGACATGCACTGCAACAGACAGGCCCTGTCTGACGAACAGTCATGGTAACACCAGGGAATGCACCATCCCTGTGGCAACACAGTGGTGCAGTGCACAAAGCCAATGTGTTCAGAACCAGAAGGTCCCAGGTTCAAGCCCCAGCTGTGGTTCCTGCCAACCCAGTCCCCAAATTTTACCCACTACTAAAATGTGCTAATACAGACAGAACCTTTATTGCAGATTGACGTAAACATGCCCAAAACAACTACATTTTACCCTACAGAGCACAGACACCATAAACATGCACATTACCTAGAGCAGAGTCTCCCAAATGCAGTCCTGGAGGGCCAAACACCATTCAGGTTCCATGCTGTCTCTAATAAAGATGCCTGTGCTGCATTTCTATGTGCCGCCCCCATGGTATGAAGATGTATCTCATGCATATTCATGAGGGACAGCATGAAAACCTGAAGTGTCTGGCCCACCAGGATGGGAGTCGGGAACCTCTGCCCTAAAGCAGCGGCCAACAGGGGCAGACACACCTGCACCCACAGGCTCCATTATCCAATGCCTCCTGGAGAGGCAGGATGTTGGGCCCTGCGTGCATCTCCCAATACTAGCATTTGCATACCTTAGCAATGCTACCCTAAACCTGGGAATATGGTACACAGCTATCAAAAGGTTGCTATGATTACTGGCAGATAGCAATTCTGAAGTTAAGTACAATTATCTGAGTGAGCTGCATCATAGCAACCTTTCTGATGTCTGTGGAGTGTGCTACAGGTCTTGTGTCTGACAGTGTTTACCACCCTGGGGGGTGACCCCAACAGTATTGCGTACCATAGCCATGCCTGCACTATGCCCAGGACTGGTGCGGTGGCCAGGGCTGCCAAACTCCTCTATAGTTGCACAATGCTGGCATAGGTGTGGGGAGTGTGTGTCTGTCTATCCAGTGTGTGGTGGCTGCAAACACCCTCTACAGCCCACACTGCTAGCACTGTTGCCAGTATTGGCCTGCCAATGTGCATAATGAGGAGCAAGGTACTGTGGGAATAGCCTGGATAGGGTGGCCTGGCCTGGATTCATCTGCACAGGGCATAGGGCAATGGCTTGGACATTGTAGTGCCTGGCCACCACCAGCACGGACAGGGTGGCCACAGCATGTCCTGCTGGGAGGTCACTCTCACCCTGACTGAGCAGTGACCACAGCATGGCTAGGTTCCCCCATAGTGCTATTATAGTAGTTCTCTCTTCTGATCTATCTCTCTATGTTCCCTTTTGGGGCCCAATCTCTGACTTATTTGCTTGGTGTGGATGCTGACATCCTAATTCTGGGTACATGCATCTCCTCCAGGAACAGGCACTATGGACTAGCTAGCAGACTGTCTGCAGTTAGTATGTGTCTGGCTGGAACACCTTGCAGTGGCTGGAGGCTTGCTGCTGGAGAATGTCAGATAGTGGTGGGGGGCAGATGAGTATGTCCAGGCCTACTGTCTGTTTGCCTGCCTTGCCTTATGGCTGTGTATAGGTTAGCATGGACTGCCCTGTAGGGTGTTTGTTCCCCAGAAAGACTGGGGTTGATGGTTTCCCTCTACTGCCACCATTGCAGGGAGGTAGAATGTGGATCTGTTGGTGTGCAATCCTGTTTCCCACCCTGAGCCCCAAAGGGTGGGTTGTGTGGTGGTACATAATCTGCCTATGGGTCCAAACATCCCCCCTTCACCTACATCATGTAATCATGGTACCAACACAGGATATGCACTATTCTGGGTGCATCATAGCCCATAAGGGCAAGACATGACTGAGAAATACAGAAGGACACAGATATATCCTATGTGTATCTGCAGGAACTACCTATCACACACAGTAGCACTGATGGGGACCTGCAGTATGGCATATTTCAGCTATGAAAGGTGCTGTGGACCTGGTGCTGGGCACCCCACCTCACCCTCAGGGTGAGCACAGTACCCGCACAATGTGACGGTCTGTAGTTACTCTGTGCCAGTACCATACACGGTCGGTTCCCCCTACCAGGCCGAGGTGCTATGGGGGTGCATACCCCTTCTTGTGCCCATCTGTAGACTGCTGATTTGCATGTGCAGTGCATCATGGGTACGGGTGGGTTAACCCTATCCTGGTAACCACAGCAGACAGTTTGTGTGGTGATGTGCAGTCCTTCTGCAGCCAGCCAGGGGTTTGTTAGCAGCTGGTTACTTCACTGCTTGTGGGGCCAGAGGTCATGGGTTCAAACCCATGGTGGGGTTGCTTGATAAGGCTGTCCAAGGCATTGTCTATTACTATTGTACATTAGTGCTGCCAGCAAAAACACCCTCAGTGTACTGTAACCATAAGGCGCCCCATAAGGCACCTTATAAGGCGCCCTATAAAGCGCCTTATAGGGCGCCCTATAAAGCGCCTTATAAGGTGCCTTATCAGATGTTCTCTAAAGCGCCTTATAGGGTGCCCTATAGGGGACATTATAGGGTACCTTGGTGGACAGTGCACTTTATAATGTGCCCTATGGAGTGCTTTATAGGGTGCCTAATGCAGCACCTTAGGTTACGGCATGTGAGGGTGTGTTTGCTGGCAGCACTAATTAAACTACCAATAAAATGCCTCAATAATCAATACTTACACGTAAAAGCTACTGCCTCAGCCAGCCTTATGGAGTAGGCACACTGGGGGATTGAACTCATGACCCCATACCATCAGTCAGTGCATTAACCATTGTGCTACACCTCTGTTTCTGTGTTTGCATGTCTGTGCGCCTACTTAAGATTACCGCGCATTAACGTTCTTAGCGGCGTCTCGCCTGATAATGTGCACAGCGCACATTAGCGTGCAATAATCCCGTTTTGCTACTTTAAGACCGACACGCCCACTCCTTTTATGGCAGCCTGCACACTATCGCCGGGCGCACGTTAAGACGATTTAGTAAACATACCCCTTAGGGTCATGATACCAGTGCTTTTCTGGCACAGTGATGTTATAGTGCTTTCAGAGTTTCCAGTGAATAAGGTGTGCTACTTTACTGTGCCTTTCTATATAGAAATTTTCTGCCATCAGAACTTCACAGCCAACTATGAGGTAAGCCACCATTTCCAGGTCTTTCTTCAACATATGTTTGTTTTGCTAGTTTTTTTTGATGCTCGCTGTAAACCATCTTGTCCGTAATCTGCTGTCCTGGGCTACATCTATCAATCTCTCATCCTTTGGTTTCAGTTCACCTCTTCATAACCATTCCTATGCCCATTCTTGATAAAAGGGTTCCTGGAGTAACACTTTGTATTTCCTATTGTCTTTGTGTATTTGCCAATTGTTTTTCCTTGTTTGCTGATCTAATTCTTTGAAGTATTTTTTCTCTTGTTTTGCAAATTCTGTTACTTCCTTCACTGTGTGTGCTTGTGGATGCTCACTCATTCCTTCTAGTCATCAGAAGTCCAAGTTTGATGGTGGAGACAAATTTTGGATGATTACTTTCATATTTTAGCACTTTTTATGTATTTGGATTTGATGATGCTGTTAGGTATGCCTGGAGGCTTATGATAGTAGCTCTGTATCTGTAATCAATCTCTATGAGGCCTAGCAGTGTTGATGCGGCTCTTAAGCTCATTTAAACATAGTCAAATCTTCCTCTTTAGTCTTCCACATATATTAATGCACAGGGTTTATAATAATATATATCACAAATGAAAATTCACAAGACGTGAGTTATTTTAGAGCTGAACCTCTTACCTGATGATAGATTTATCTATTCCATATCTTCCAAAGTAGACTCACAACATCCACAATAGGCCACAGGCATAATGCCTGACAACTCCCTTCCCCCTCAATCACAATCCCCCTCTCAGTGGAGGTTCCCACAAAATCCATCCCCACACTTACCCTGAAGTGATTTCTGATGTCTACTGGATGGGACAAAAGCGATCCCTCTTCGCGCTTGCCCCTTTGCCACTTGGGTTCAAAATGGGAGATCTGGACCCTAGCAGTAGTACTGGGAGATAACCACAACATTAACACTTTGTATTCAGTGTTGTTTTTATTGCTTACACCATTTCCCCACCTTATCATAACTTCATTGTCTCCTTGCAAGATACCAAGCCTTTCCATATCTCCACCTGTATCCCAAGTCACAGATATATAACCAGTGCATCTGTTTTTAGTTTTTAACCAATAAACACCAATAAAACACTCCTGGAGCTATACGCCCTGCAGGAGCAGAATTGGGTGCAGAGGGCTTGGACGGAAAAATCCCCCTTAAAATAGACATAAGATATGCATTGGAAAAACACCAGAATAATATCACTTCCCCCAGATAGAGAAGAAACAGTGGTACTTACAAGCATATTAAATAGCTAGATACAAACAAATGTACCAGTAGTGCCCATGCCTGGTCTGCCTTAAGGAGGGAATTTTATAAAGTCGTTTCCATGAGTATATGGCTGTAGATGCACAGAAATAGTTTCTTGTAAAATTCTGACCAGTGTAACATAGTAACATAGTATATGACAGCAGATAAAGACTAACATGGTCCATCTAGTCTGCCCAGCAAACTCTTGGCAAGAGTACAGTAGGTGCACCTGCCGTTCCATGCAGGTCACTCCTCTACTTGCCTTTGTTTAAGGGTGTACCCTTGCTCTTTGCAGGGCATCCCTATTTGTTGAGATATAAGAGATAGTTAAGTTTATTTTTATTTTATCCTGTTGCTATAAAGGGATCCACTGTATCTGTCCCATGTCATTTTGAATGCAGTCATTATATTTGCCCCCACCACTTCCATTGAGGGAACATTCCAAGCATCCACCACCCTTTCAGTGAAAAAGTATTTCCTGACGTTGCCTTTCAGTTTACACCCTTACAGTTTCATGTTATGCACAAGTCTGCACATGATGGCATGTACTTTTCTGAAAGGTGTGCACAGAGGCAAAGTTTGGATGGAACGTAGATCATAAAACGCTATAATTTATGTGCATACCTAAAAATATGGGTGTGGACATTTACACCAGCTGCAGTAAATAGCCACCCCTGGAATGGAGGTGCTCTGCTACTTAAGCTAGTACTTTATAAAGACAAGAAGGCACCTACTTGTCTTTATAAAATTGCTTTAATATAGGCATCTGAAAACATCCTTACACTATGCTCCCCTTATAAAATTATCCTCTAAAAAAAGAGGGGGGAGCCCCTTAAGCCTTCCGCCCTCTTGCAGGGAGGGAAAGATCTGATTAGCATGCTGGCGATTTGCACATCGGGCACGCCTCTTCTCTCCCGCCACGGGGGGGGGGGGGGGCGCACGAACCCGATGTGCAAGTCGCACAGGGCGCGATTTCCCTCGGTACAGCCCTGATCTTACCCTACCAAAATGAGGCTTGATTTTAGTGGCCTCAATAGAGGGGTGTTGTCACCCTACAAGCTTGGAGGAGAGAAAAACTGACAGCTGTTGGGGATCAAGGAATATATAGTTAGACCCAGCCAATTTGACTAGGCACTTACAAGGAAAATGGAGGAAAAACAAGCCCCAGTTGCAGAACTCCAGGTTTAAGAATAAGGAACTCTTTCTGCCTTTTCTGTGTAGCCCTAGCAACATCAGGAAATATTCTAATAATAGAACCCATAAACCCTTTAGTAGCTGATCGGAAATACATTTTTAAAATCCAGTCCCTTGTCAATGTCCAATGCCAGGGTGATCAACAATGGGATCTGACCCCGACTGCTTCAGAAAACCAGTAAGATTCAAGCTATCATAGGACAAAGCAGCGACCTATCTAGAACTTGACCCTGACCATCTACCTGATGAATCTTAGCAGTAGGCAGATAGTAGGCTCTAGATTTTGGAGGAACTGATTTCAATGGTATTTTCAATACATTAACCAAAACCTTTTGGAAAAGTTCCATAGGAGAAAAGGATGGAACCTTCAGAAAATTAAGAATTCTCAGATTACTGCTACTGGAAATGTTCTCCAAGGTCTCAGTCTTCCTTTGTAAACTCTCTGCATCCCTCATAACAGCAGCAACTGAGTCCTGGACTGAAGTAACCTTCTTTTCCAAAGAGGAAATATTTAAAGGCAGGGAACCCAAAACAGTTTCATGAGCCTCCACCATACAGCCAAAATTAGTAAACTGGCCAGAGATAGCTTGGAGCTGTCCCGATATAAATTATTCCAACCTAAAAAGAGCTTCCCAAAAAGTTTCAAAGGAAAAAACTGAAGGTCTCACCAACACCGTCTGAGTTACAGGCCAAAACCAAATTGCTGCAAGCCAGGCGATACCAACGGCAGAACTGTAGCTCGCTCTTCTCCATGCTGCAGTTCCAGCCCAGACTCCATGACTCTCACCTCTCCTGCAGCACCAACAAAACCCTTCGCACCCCAGCGAACATTTCCGGGATTGGGGGCTGCACTCTGAGCGCAGAAACTCTTGCGGCTTACCCAATGAGACGTCACTTGCAGCAGCTATGCTCACTTTACTTCCTGGCTGCACAGGAGGAAACCAGCACTCTAGGCTAAGAGAAACATTGGGCCCTGGGCTAAGCGAGAATCCATCTTCCACCCTCACACCTGCCAGTGGGCCTCCTGAAGTCTCCACATCTCCACCAGATGCGAGGAAGGCATCCATTGGCCCAGCTGACAACCGGCTGCCCTGGTAGGAGCTTAGCTTTACACTTCTTTATGGTATGCGGCATCAGATAAAAAGAGGTAAATTGAGAAGGAAAATGCTGCTGCCGGAGCTCCTCAGTGTACGTCTGATCATGTCGCCGACATCTTATTTCCCCTCCATACTCCTGAATGAATTTTTTTATTCAATCTTTACTAAAGAAGATGTCAGAAACTTACCCATGCCAGAAATGATATTTACAGGTGATGAATCACAGGAACTGAAACAAATCTTCATAAATCAGGGAGATGCAATACAGGTAAATGAAAAACTAAAGAGCAGTAAATCACCTGCACTGGGTGGCATTCATCTCAGAGTGCAGAAAGAACTGAAATTTGAGATTGTACAAATACTATTAGTAATCTGTGATCTATCATTAAAATCATCTATAGTACCTGAAGATTGAAGAGTGGTCAATGTAATGCCAATTTTAAAAAGGGTTCTGAGGTGATCCGGGAAACTACAGACCAATGATCTTGACATCAGTACCAGGGAAAATAATAGAAACCATTATAAAAAAAATTACTGAACATGCAGATAGTCATAGTTAATGGCAGAAAGCCAACATAGATTTAGCCAAGGAAAGTCTTGTCTCAACCAATCTGTTATATTTTTTGAAGCTATGAATAAACAGGTGAGCTGGTTGATATAGTGTATCTCAATTTTCAGAAATCCTTTGACAATGTCCCTCATGAGAGACTCTTAAAAAGCCATGAGATAGGAGGCAATGTAGTATTGTGGATTAGGAACTGGTTGAAAGATAGAAAACAGAGTAGGGCTAAATGGCCAGATTTCTCAGCGGAGAAATGTGAATAGTGTAATACCCCAGGGATCTGTGCTAGGCCCACTGCTTTTTGATATATTTATAAATAACCTGGAAATAGGAATGAGTGAGGTAATCACATTTGCAGATGACACCAAATTATTCAAAGTTGCTAAAACAAAAGAGGATTGTAAAAAAATTCAAGATGACCTTAATAAATTGGGAGACTGGGAGTCCAAATGGCAGATGACTTTTAATGTGGACAAGTGCAAAGTTATGCACTTAGGGAAGAACAACCCAAACTACAGTTACACGATGCAAGGTTCCACATTAGGAACCAGCATCCAAGAAAACGTGTCATTGTGGATAATATGTTGAAACCCACTCCCCACTGTGCAGCGGCAGTCAAGAAAGCAAATAGAATGCTCGGAATCATACAGAAAAGAATTGGAGAATAAAACAAAGAAAAATGTAATGTCTCTGTATTGTCCATGGTGCAACCGCACCTTGAATATTGTGTTCAGTTCTGGTATCCATATCTTATAAAGGATATAGAAGAATTAGAAAAGGTACGGAGAACAGCGACAAGATTGGTGAAGGGGATGGAAGGATATCGCTATGAGGAAAGGCTTCAAAGGTTAGGGCTCTTCAACTTGCAAAAGAGACTGCTGAGGGGAGATATGTAATAATAATGAATGCAGTAGAATGGGTAAATGTAGATCGGTTGTTTGTTGTTTTTAAGTGCCATCGAGTCGGTGTCAACTCCTGGCAACCCTATGGATAGTTGACCTAAACTTTGTTCAGTCTTCATTCAAGCGGCTCATTTTTGATAGAGTGATATCCATAGCTGCTTTTATTGTATCGATCCATCTCATTGCCGACATTCCTCTTTCCAACCACTGCACAGCCCTGATTGGCATTGGGGAAGGGAGCAGGAAGGTAAGCTCCTCTCCGCTTCCCACTGCCAAGGCCAATTGGGCGAGGAACAACCAGGGACTTTTAAATTTAAAAAGCTAAGTGCCCTCAGGTATGCCTGTGCTTAGTGGGCCTCTATCAGAGGGCCACACCAGAGGGCCTTTTGGCGTGGCAGTTAGGCATGGGCCCAAGAGCATGCTACCGCTACCATTGTAAGTCACTGTTGTACATGACATGAGTGCAGAGGAGCGTAACAGTACTACAAAAGTGCCTGTGGCCTCTTAGGAGCCATCATACAGAGTCCGGACCCACGGATCATAAAAAGCCTCCCTCTCACCAACAATCCCCAGCAGCTCAGCAACTATCTGTTACCCTCAATGGTCCTACAAGTACTGCAAACATAAGTACACCACAGCCACACACATTGAGTTCTCCACTGTCAGCGCCACACTGAATTCAAGTCTGAAGCCGAGACAGCAACAAATAAGCGCTCAAAACCTGAAATAGACAAATCCACACTAAACAAACAAACTAAGCAAATCTACAGCATACAAATCAACAGCACACCACTACAAGCTAACAAGAACTAAACCACATCTGCCACCCTGCAAACATGCAGCTGCAAGGTTCATACCTAGCCTTATTTGGACTAATCATCATTCTTCTCACGGGCAGCTCATCTTCCCTCTATTACTATGCCGCTATCCCAATCTAATATTACCCCAGACACATCAAGCAACCCAAACTCTGGTCTTCATGGCATCCCCCAAAACAAGTTAATCACTCAAATCTCATCAAAATCTTCCCACAAGGCACATCAACCAAAGACTCCAATCAATCCAAGAACAGAGGAGACCACAGAAAACTTAAATGTGCCCCAATTAACACCAGATCCAGTAGAAACAAGGTCCATCTAATAAAGGAGCTCATTGAAGACAACAACATTGATCAGGGGCAGCTCAAAGCAGTCTGCTGCCTGAGGCGAAGAATGAGATGGCGCCCCCCCCCCCCCCACCACCACCTTAGAGGGGGCGGGGCTTTTTCAGAAATCCAATCAGAGACTGAACCAAATCAAAAAGCCGATTAGATTATATGGAGGAAATGCAAGATGTTTGCACACAGGGCTGTATCGAACTGCAAACACGCCTTGTGCGACTTGCAAATCGGATGCACACACCCCCTCCCCCCCCCCATACCTCCATCCAGTGCTGCCTGCTCTTTCCCTGCTGCTGCCACCCTCTGTTTTTTTCACGGTGGTGCCGGCAGCAGGGAAAGAACAGGCAGCGCTGGATGGAGGTATGGACAGGAGGAGGGGGGGCATGCACCCAATCTGAAAGGCGCGGTCACTCTAAGCAGATCTGTCCCTCCCTGCTCTGATGTCGTGTCAGAGGAGGGAGGGACCAGACCTGCTTAAAGTGCTGCGAAAAGGCTTTGGGACGCATTTTAACTGCCTGCTATTGTCCTGCCAGAGGCAGCAGGGCAACAGCAGAGAGCCGAAATGCGTCCCCAAAGCCTTTGCGCCCTGTGCAGCTGCACTGCTTGCACAGGGCTAGGTACGGTCCTGTTTGCACACCAAGGAACTAAAAGACAGCAAGAATCAATAGCACAGTTTATAAAACTAAATTATAACCCATTTTTACTTTGTTATAAACTGCGTTATGGTTCTCCCTTTTTCTTTTTCAACATATATTTTGCATCCACAGTAGGTGCAGAGCAGAACCAGGACATTCACCCACAGAACTCAACATTTAAAAAAAAAATCTGATTCTGATCATCTCACTAACAACAACAACAACCACTATTCTCCAGTTCCAGGCATATTGTAAACTAATAAAAAACCCTACAACAAAAAGCAAACCTACCATACCATACCATATCAGCACAAACTTCCAAAAGTCACAAAAGGAGCCCATTCAAAAAAAGCGTCAAAGTAAATACTACAGTGGGCCCTGGAACATCCATACACCTATTTGAAAAGCTGAACAAGTCAAATTACTACAATATAGTATAGATCTTTATATACAAACTGCATGTTAACAGAACACCTGACCTCAGTCACACACGCACAACATCAACCCTCACCAAGTACAGAATAAGTAACCACAATCTAAAGTAAAAATAAAAATACGAGTATGTAGACAAAATTTAAACTGAAACTCCAAGAAGCCAGAGTCCACATGCAGAGCAACATCAGATAAATAAGAGATGCAGTTCCCCAATACTGTGTAAAATATAAAAATAGCACAGTCCAATCACCAAAATTAAATAAAATTATTTTTTCTACCTTTCTTGTCTGACCATTTTATTCTCTGATCATGCTGGTACCGATCTGAGGCTTCTGCTTTCCTGTCTTCTCTTAGCTCTCTTTCTGTGGTCTATGGTCCATGGTCCATCTGCCATTTCTTATCTCTTATTTTGTTTTCTTCACTTCCTTCCATCAGCCCATTTCCATTTCCAGTAACCCTCCCCAGTATCAGTCCCCTTTCCAGTCCTCCTCTCCCAGTACCTTCCAATGTCAACCACCTTGCATTCCCATGACTGCCACTTGTGTCCATTCCCTTCCAGTCCCCCTCCTTTCCCACTGTCCAGCCCCTTCTAGTCCAAATACCATCCCAAGTATCAGCTCAGGTTCACTCTCAGTGCCACCCCCTAGTCAGCTCCCTTCCAGCCACCCTACCCTCTGTCCATCTCCCTTCCAGTGCCATTCACATGTCAGCTCCCTTCCAGCCTCCTCCCTATTACCCAGCCACCTACCACTCCCATCCCCAAGTGTCAGCTCCCTTCCAGTCCCCCTTCGGTACATTCCAGGTGTCAACTCCTTTCCAGCCCCCTCCTTCCCTTCCTGCCCCATCCTTCCCCTGGCAGACCCTCTCAGTATCCACTCCCTTCCAGTCCTATTCTACCATCCCCCCGCATCAGCCCATTTGTAGCCCTAGCCCCTAGTTTTCTTCCAGGGCCAGCATCACTCTCTCCTCCCCTCCCCTATTAGCCCATTTCCTGTCCCAGCCCATTTCTAGTCCTATCCCCTTTATCAGCCCACCCCAGTCCTAGCCCCCCAATCAGCCCATTACCAGTTGTAACCCTCCAATAAGTCCATTTTCAGTCCTAGCACCCCAATCAGCCCATTTCCTATCCTAGTCTCCCCCATAGCCCATTACCAGTCCTATCCCCCTCATCAGCCTATTTCCAGTTCTAAACCCCCATCAGTCCATTTCCAGTCCTAGCCTTCCCCCCAATAGCCCATTACCAGTCCTAGCCCCCTCCGATCAGCCCATTTCCAGTCCTAAGCCCCCATTAGCCCATTTCCAGTTCTAACCACCCCCAATAGCCCATTACCAGTCCTAACCCCCCTCCTGATCAGTCGATTTCCAGTTCTACACCCCCATCAGTCGATTTCCAGTCCTAACCCCCCATTAGCCCATTTCCAGTCCTAACCCCCCATCAGCCCATTTCCAGTTGTACCCCCCCCTATAGCCCATTACCAGTCCTAGCCACCCTCTTGATCAGTTCATTTCCAGTTCTAAACCCCCATCAGTCGATTTCCAGTCCTAACTCCCTCCATCAGCCCATTTCCAATTCTAATCCCCCATAGACCATTACCAGTCCTAGCCCCCCTCCTGATCAGCCCATTTCCAGTACTAACCCCCATCAGCACATTTCCATTTCTTAACCCCTCCCATAGCCCATTACCAGTCCTAAACCCCCCCCCCCCCATCAGCCCATTTCCAGTTGTAAACCTCCCCAATCAGCCCAGGTCCTGTTCTACCCCCTCATCAGCCCAGTTCCAGTCCTAGACCTCTCCCCCCCAACCCAGCGAAATTGAAAAAATAATAAAACTCCAGCATAAGAAGCAACTTCTGCTGCTGCTCCAGCAGCGGCAGAGACAGAATGAGGAGCCCCGCGGCTGCCCCCCCCCCCCAGAGAGCCTGCTGGTTTCCCCTCTTCGCCGGCTTCGCTTTGCAGAGCCACAGCGAAGGGACAGTGTTTCCCTTTCACGTGGCTCTGTTAAAGCTGAGCCAAAGGTGCTGATGGGAAACAGGAGCCGCGGGGCTCCTCATTCTGCCGCTGCCGCTGCTGGAGCATCAGCAGCTGCTTCTTATGCCAGAGGTTTTTTTTATTATTTTGAATGCCGAGTGAGGCGGTCTTTTTGGGGGAAATTTTGCCGCCCCCCCAAAAAACCCAAAAAGCTGCCGCCTGAGGCCACCGCCTCACCTGGCCTCATTATAGAGCCGCCCCTGACATTGATATTCTGTGTATCACTGAAACAGACAATGTGCTCCTAAAACAACTGAATACAGCTACCCTCAACATCTACAACTGCCCACGAACCTCTAGTAGAGGCAGAGGGGTCTACATCCTCACAAAAAAAAGGCTTCAGTTTAACACTTTAGAACTCACCTCCACACACAATCTAGAGATGATTACCATTTCAAACAAATGACATACACTCAGTCTGCTCTACAGATCACCCTCTTTCAGCCCAGACAATCTCTCCTGTATTCTAGACACAGTATGCACTCATACCAATGACCAGAACATGCACTTACTGCTAGAAGACTTTATCTTAGCATCATTAACTAAACAACAAGCCACAGGATTTTTAGAGGCCATGAAAGACCTCCAATTTTCACTAATTGTCAACAACTCCACTCACAATAAAGGTGGAACATTAGACCTCATTTTTGCCCCTACCCTTCCAACAGACAGAATCAACTTCTTGTCCTCCTCCATCTTTACATCACCAGTCCCATGGTCTGACCATCAACAAATCTCATTCAAACTCACCCAACAAAAAACTCCAAGACAACACATCAAAACCAATAACTCCTCTTGCAGGTTCCTCCCATTTGACAGCCAAGACTTTATCAGCAAAATAACCCCGATGCTTGTGTCACACTCCCCAGATGATCACATAGACTCCATGATATCAAAATGGAACACCATCATAACAGCCGCTGCCCCCACAACCAACAAATGAAAATGCCCAAACATCTCTCACTGGTACTCAAAATACCTGAAAGACCAGAAGTCCAAACTACGTTGACTGAAATGCAAGTGGAGAGCATCAAATAACACCTATACACAAGCTTTGTACATACAGGATCTAAATAAATATTGTGACAAAGCAAAGCAAGAATACTATACAAACATCATCAAGACCTCTATCAACAAGCTAAGAGAATTATTCATCATATCTAACTCACTCATAAATAACCCCATCAAAATGAAGCTCCCTATAAACCGACACCAGATGGCTCAACACCTCCAAGCCAACCAAGGCAAGCATCCCCAGTTTGAGTTCCCCTCCTCTTCCATCAACTCAAACCAAGAGTACCTATGAAATAATTTCAACCTCATCAGCCACAAGCACATCGATAATATACTATCAGCAATCAACACAATCACTTCCCCACTTGACCCGTGCCAGTGTCCTGGATAAAGAGAGAAAAAAGCACAACTCATACCCTACATATGCAACATGATAAACAACTCACTAAGACAAGGAGCTCTCCCTCTCCCACTCAAACAATCCTCCATTGATCCTGTCCTAAAGAAATCAAACCTGGATCCTGCCTGACCAACTTCATACCGGCCAATCTCTAGTATCCCATTCATTGCTAAAGTCATCGAAAAAGTGGTTCAACAGCAGCTACAAGATCATTTGGGTGAACACTCCTCATTAGACATCCACCAGCATGCTTTCTGCCTCCAGCAAGGTGTAGAAACCCTCATGATTTCCCTTCTCAACTCACTGATCAAAGGCACCAAAATCATAACACAAGGCTTTATACTTTTTTCCTAGACATATCTGCTGCTTTTGACTTGATTTCACATCAACTCCTACTGAATTGACTCTATAACATAGGGATTCAAGGAACCCCCTCTGAAATGGTTCCACTCCTACCTTTCAGAATGTACCCAGCACATTAAAATTGGCAACCTCACCTCTATACCATTCCTCCTCAGCCATGGAGTACCACAAGGGTCTGTATTCTCCTTACTTCTGTTCAATATCTACATGCAACACCTCTGCAAAATCATTAAAAGCCATGACATAAACTACCTAATTTATGCCGATGATATAATGATCTTCACCCCCTTCTCAACCAAAGCACCAGACTACACCAAAATCTCCAACTGCTTCACAGCAATCAACTACTGGCTCAAAGAAAACAACCTCAAAATCAATCAAAACAAATCAGAGGCACCCCATATTACAAGAAACAAGATGTTCAACCCCCCACCATTAATCACAATAAACAGCACCCCACTCATGGTCAAAACCCAAACAATTACCTGGGCATCACACTGGATGAAGAACTCATCTTTCAGCCTCAAATAAAACAAATTATCAAATCTGTCTCTTTCAAGCTCTGCACCCTAAGGAACCTATGCAAACTCCTCTTCCCAATGGACTTCCATGTAGAAAGTCAAGCAGTAATCACCCCAATATTTGATTAGTGCAACACCATCTATCAGGGTCTGCCCAAGAATACACTATATCCCCTACAGCTAGCACAAAATACAGTTACTAGAACCATCCTGGTGAAATCTCAACAGGTTTACATCACCCCACTCCTTAAACAGCTCCACTGGCTGCCCATCACAAGCAAGGTCAGGTATAAGATCATCCTAAACACCCACAAGATCCTAATCAAACAATCAGTGGACAGCCTCACCCCCCATAGTAAATAACAACAGCTCCAACAGACCCAAGAGAAGAGCTACAACCAACATGCTTGAGATTCCCACAGCCAATGATCCAACAGCAGAGCTTCTCTGTATATGCCCCTACCCACTGGAATTCAATGCCACCCAGTTTAGATCCATCCAGCTAACCAGCCAATTCTGCAAAAACCTAAAGATTTTGTTATTCCTAGATTATTATGAGTCAGATACTGATAGACAAACTGCCCATCTGGGCAGCAGCAGAATGGGATGATGTTGGTGGTGGAGGATCACATTTCTGTGACAATGGCAACAAAACTAAAATTAAACTGCGTGGAAGAAAGGCCTGGCAATCTACTTCCATATCTTTCCATGAAAACCCAATGGATAGTCATAACAAAACAAATTGCACTGTAGTGCTGGAAGATGAGACCCCCAGGTTGGAAGGCACTCATCTGGCTACTAGGGAGGAGCTGAAGACTTTTCAGAGTAAAGTCAGCATTTATGATGTGGTTGAATAAAAGCCCTTGGGATGTCTGACTGCTGAAGTAGCTGCACATGAAATGAGAGTCAGAAGCTGCAAAGATGTCTTACATATTTGGACATGAAACGTATGAAGCATAAACCAAAGGAAGTTGGAGGTGGTCAAGAATGACTTGGAACGTGTACAACTTGATATGTGTGTTGGGTGTCAGCAAACTGAAATGGACTGGCATTGAGCACATTCCATCTAATGATCACATGGTCCACTATGCTGGAAATGAAAGACAAAGAAGAAATGGTGTTGCATTTATAATTAAGAAGAAACTTGCAAGACCTGTAATGAAATATAATGCAATCAGTGAACGCTAAATTTCTATTCGTCTACAAAGAATGCCCATCAACACAACTATAATTAAAGTATATGCCCCAACAACAGGTGCAGAAGAGGATGAAACTGATGAGTTCTATGAACAAGTAGAAGCTGAAATTGACAGAAAATGCAAATAGGATATGCTAATAGTCATGGGTGACTGGAACACAAAAGTTGGCAACAAAGAAGAAGGTAAAGTCCTTGGAAAATATGGACTTGGCAACAGAAATGAAGCTGGGGAAAGACTAATAGAATTCTGCAAGACCAACGATCTATTCATCTCAAACACCTTCTTCGACCAACACATTGATGACTGTACACATGGACATCACCCAATGGATTGTACAAAAATCAAATTAACTACATCTGTGTAAGTCAACGATGGAAAAGACAAAACCTGGAGCTGACTGTAGTACAGATCACCAACTACTAGTAAGCAAACTCAAGCTAAAGTTGAAAAAGAGCAAGCCACTCATGAATGCAGCAAAATATGACCTTGAGAATATACCACCGGAATTTAAAGACTGTCTGCAAATCTATTGGAGTGGAGGAGTAGCCTAGTGGTTAGAACACTGGCTTGGTAAACAAGCAACCAGGGTTCATTTCCCACTGGCACTCCTTGTGGCCTTGGGCAAGTCACTTAACCCTCCATTGCCTCAGAAGAAAGGCCTGGCAATCTACTTCCGGTGATACTGCCAAGAAAACCCAGGAGCTTCTGGGTCGCCAGGAGTCAGGACTGACTCAAAGGCACACATTACATTTTTGCAAATCTATTAGAAGCAGAAACTATTAGAGGAAGAAAAGGTTAACTTTCCTAAAGCTATGAGAGTTAAAGAAAGGATTCCAGCCTTGAATTGGAATGTTACAAGATGCTCAAGGATCCATGTTGAATGAAGCTGAGAAGATCAAGAAAAGGTGGAAAGAATATACAGAGACAAGTGCACCAACAGCTATTTCAACCTGTACCTTATGATTCGGAACACCAGATAGATCTCTTGCACAACCTCTACATTGATCAAGAAGCAACAGTTCAAATGAAACTAGGAGAAAAAAATTGGTTTAAAATCAGCAAAGGTGTACAACAAGGCTGCATACTTCCCCCCTACCTGTTTAATTTATATGCAGAACAAATCATCAGAGAAGCAGGACTGTATGAAGATCCAAGGTGTGAAGATTGGTGGAAGACTCAACAACCTTCTCTATGCTGATGATACCACTTTACTGGCTGAAAATGAAGACATTCTGAAACATTTGCTTCTCAAGATCAAGGAATATAGTCTTAAAATGGGCCTGCACCTTAATGTAAAGAAGACAAACATCATGACAACTGGCAAAATCAGTAAGTTCATCGTTGATGGAGAAGAAATCAAAATAGTGGACAACTTTAATCTACTTGGATTAACTATCAATAAAGAAACAACAAGCAGTAAAGAAATCTGACAATGCATTACTTTTGGCAGAATGGCTATTAAGGACCTAGACAAGATTTTCAAGATTCTTCATACAAAGATTCGACTCATTCATGCTCTGGTATTTTCAATAACGTCATATGAATGTGAAAGCTGGACAGTGAAAAAGATAGGAAGAAAATTGATGTCTTTGAATTATGGTGCTGGTGATGAATACTGTGTATACCGTGGACTGCCCGAAGAGCAACCAGTCAGTACTAGAGGAGATCAAACCTAAGCTTTCTTTAGAAGCTCAGATGACAAGACTTTGACTTTCATGCTTTGGACACATCATGTGAAGAGAGAGATCTTTAGAGAAAGACATCATGCTTGGCAAAGTAGAAAGTCAATGCAAAAGAGGAAGGCCAGCAATGAGATGGATCAATATAATAACAGCAGCTATGGGTGGCACTCTGTCAACAATGAGCCACCTAACTGAAGACCGAACACAGTTTAGGACAACTATCCAGAGGGGTCACCATGAGTTGGCACTGAATGATGGCACTTAACAACAACAACAAATAGCTACAATTAACACAATTCATAATACATTAATAGTTACATTAATACATTGTAAATATTTTTACTATAACCACTTGATGTTGAACAAATGTTAAATTATAAGTTCCTTACAATGTGCAACTTATTGTTTAAACGTGTTTGCTACTGCAATGAGTTCTCTGGAAACCGTCTTCACTTGTAGAAAGATGGTATAAGAGAGATGTCAAATAAATAAATAATTAAATAATACAAAATGCATAGGAAGGGGAATCCCAGTAAAAAAGGCTGATGTTGCAACAAATGATGTTACAATCAATGATCATAATACAAATAAAAAACATTTTTCCCCCATAGAAAAAGTTTAACAGCATGGCCTGTTTACCTAATCCATTGTGTTCAACAGGAGACAATCTAAGTGGATCCCATCATAACAACAATTGAAGCAGGAGACATCTTAGTGTCTAGAAACACTTGCGATTGTTTAGGATCATAAAATACATACCTCGCAGAGGTAGATTTAATAAGACATTTACATGGACACCTCAGCAAATAGGAATAACTCAGGGAGAGAACCTCAGGTCGCATGGAAAGAAAAGAGTGTCATTTTAACCTGAGTAACATAATAAATGTCTGGGAGAACCCAGACTTTCTGACCAATTTATTAGAATTCCTGAAATATAATCTTAGGGGTATGTTTACTAAACTGCGGGAATGTAGCAGCGGCTATGTTAAGGCGCGTTATGTAATGTTAAGGCGCCTTAACGTTACATAACGAGCCTTAACGTTCCCGGCCGCGGTAAGTCCAGAAAAAGGTGGAGAGAGGGCGGAAAGAAGGGGTCCATGGGCGGGGAGTGGGCGGGGAGAGGCCCCTTCCACACCAATATGGAGAAAGTAAATAGTTTGAAACTGTTCCATGCAATGTTACCTGTACATAGTTACAAATACCATTCTATGTAAAGTATACCGAAGTATACAAAATTGTTAACTGTTCCATGTAAACCGCCCTTGATCTCTGGAAGGGGCGGTATAGAAGAAATAGATAAATAAATAAATAAAGTAAGGGCTGAATCCTAACTCAACTGAAAAACTGGCATTACCACACATTTGCAAGAGAGAGAAACCATTTTAGTGTCAGCAATGTACAGCATAGGCAAGGAGCCCAAGAAAGGTGATAGTAGTGCTCCATTTGCAGCAACAGTATAGTGTCCTGGTATGAAAGGCCACTATGGTGATGGCGTAAATGGGGCATGGGGACTGCAGGCGGGACATGCAGTTGGGGCTACTGGGGCACAGGGTGGACTAGGTGGTTGCCAAGGTGGCACATAGGAACGCAGAAAATAGAAACCAGCAAGACAGCAACTGACCAGGGTCAAACATGCCCATGAGTCTGTGGCCCACAGTGTCCCATCCAGGAGACACTACCCAACAGGCACCCCAAGGGGCACATAACATTGACAGGCAGTGCCTGGGGAAGCATGGACATCTATGTAGGCACCCCTACCCCAGAACCCACACCTTAGGCAGCTGCTTACCTGCCCCCTGGATGGCCTCGGATGGCGCACCACCAGCACCGACAGCATATGGTCAAGGCGGCATGGCAGATGGGTGGGTGATTGTGCTGGAGGGAGAAGTGGCACCCTCCTGCAGTGGACCTAGGCCATGCCCTGTACCAGTACGTGGTGTGCAGTGCAACAGAAGTGGTCTGGCCGAGGAACATAAGGTTAGCCCCAGGGACCACTATGCTGCCGTGGCAACAGTGTGGTGCAGTACACTCAGCAAGCATGTCCAAGAGCAGAGGGTCAGAGGTTCAGGTCCCATATGTGGATCCTGCAGAGCATCTCCCCATAGTTTTAGCCCACACTGCAGCCACAACAACATGGGCAAACCCCAAAGCAGTGGTGCATAGGGGTACAGACACCCACTCACAAGGGCTCCACTATCCACAGCTTCATGGAGCTTCAGGCTATTGGCCCCAGCACAGAGCTGCAGTTATCACCAGAGAACTACTACTACCCCCTGCACAGATTAGCAATGTCGGCACTGTGATCAGGACCAGTGCAACAGGTAGGGTTGTCAACCATAAGAACATAAGATATGCCATACTGGGTCAGACCAAGGTCCATCAAGCCCAGTATTCTGTTTCCAACAGTGGCCAATGCTGATATAGGTGTGGGAGTGTGCATATGTCTCTCCATTGTTTTGTGTCTGCCAACACCTCACTGAGCCCACATTGCTCACACTGCTTCCAGCGTTAGCCTGCAAATGTGCATAATGAGGAGCAAAGTTTTGTGGGTATGGCCCAGACAGGGTGGATTGGCCAGGATGCATCTGCACAGGGTGAAGGGCAATGGCTGGGACACTGTAGTGCTCAACCACCACCTGCATGGACAGGGTGGCCACAGCATGTCACACTGCGGGGGGGGGGGGGGTGTCACTCTCATTCTGACCGAGCAGTGACCATGGCATGTCTATGTTCCAACATAGTGCCACACATTATTTGTTTCCACTGATACCTGTGTGTTCCTGATTCTGTGGCCCAATCATGGAGATACCTGCTTGTAGTTTGTGCTGTGCATCCCACCTCTGGGTGCACAGGGTTCCCCTGTGAGCATGTACTATGGACTGGTTAGTGGGCTGTCTGCAGTTCATCTGTGCATGGTGGGATCACCTTGTAGGATGCTGCAGGTGAAGTCTGACTGTGCTGTCTGTTGATGAATGGAAGACCGTAGTGTGGGGCAGTTGAGCCATCCCCAAGCATCAGTGCTGGTCTGCAATGGTCACAGGTATGGCAATAGCGCTGAAGGGCTATCATCCGCCAGCAGTTCTGTGGTTGCTGGTACTGCAGTCATTCTGTAGGGTGCAGGCACCTGTCCCACCCACACTCTCATCTACAAAAGGGGTGATTGAGGCCTCTTGGGGTATATAGCATATACCACTTAGACCCATAGTGGCAGTGCTGCATTGCCCTCATGTGAGTCTAGACACCCCACTGCCCTGATAACAGGTACCCATGGCAGCCAGACCGTAACACCGGGTACACACTAATCTAGGTGGTGTCCAGTCCCACATGTGACTTCAGAACACAGCTGGAACAGATGTACCTTCAGCTGCACTGCAAGGAACACCTGTCATACAATGGTAGTGATGGGGATGTACAGCAGGGCCTATCTCTAGCACCACATGTGCTGCAGACCTAGTGCTGGGCACCCATCCTATTCCTCAGGGAGAAAACAGAACCTGCACAATGGCATGGTCTGTAGCTACTTTGTGCCAGTATCACGAACTGTCAGTCCGTCTTTCCAAGCTGAGGTACCGGAAAGGTGCAGACCCCATTTGCTGATCAGCTGTAGACTGCTATTAGCATGTGCATTGCATCATGGATACTGGTGGGGTTACCTTATCCTGGCACTCAGAGCAGACAGTTTGTGCGGTGACCTGCAGTCCTGCCTGTCTTTCCAGTACTTTACATTGCCAACACCCTGTGCTATGGTATAGTTGCCCCCACCATGTTTGTCATCAGTACTGGCAGCCACATGGGATGCCTGCAGATATGGCAGGTCCAGCGGCTCCCAGCTCTCCCTCCTTCACTCACCTGTTCATTGCCTTTCCTGAGTGCTCTATCTAGTGTTAGCAACAACACAAAGAAGTCATTGATCAATAGCCCATGGGGTTGTTGACTGGAATCTCTATAAATTATCAACTACCTACTTCCATTCATTTATTGTCGGGATCCGCCTGCCTGAGAGGAGAGACAAAAAGAACTCTTCCCTCCGTGCTGACGGTGCCCTTTTTAATCCAGTGAATAATTTTCACCCATAAATCCAAAATAGTGGAACACACTTATCTTGATGAAGATGATATTCTTAATCAGAAACCCCACTAAAATCCAGACATAAGTCCACACGACATGCATGTTTCGGGCGACTGTGAGCCCTGTTTCAAGTGTCTCTCCGTTCAATGTCTGCCGGTCTGATTCCTCATATCAAAACACCCGAATTGGGGAAACGCCAAACCCAGCTGTTCTTACTCCATACTGATGGCCGTTGAGGGGTTCCCTTTGAAACCACGTGATTTTCAACGTCAGCAATGTATCCAATCAAATCGTACCACAGGAATCGAATGAACGATGATCAGAACCCGATGTCCTAAATTAAACTCCACCAGTCCAGTTCCACATTCAAGCCCTGTGGAGCTACTGAACGCAACCTAAAGATCCAACGTTGTTCACATCTTTGCAGTCATTGTTCACGGTCTCCCCCCCCCCCCCCCGAAGGAGGGGTGGCACATGATCTATTATCCTCCACATAAAATCAGTAAAGGAATGATTCATAAGAATACAGTGCTCCACTATTGGTGCTGATAAAACCTTTTGTTTGATCCGGGAAGCATGTTCTCACAAACGCGTCTTAACTGGGCGTATGGTCCTCCCCACATAAACCAGTCTACAAGAACAAATTAAAATGTACACAACATAATCAGATTGACACGTAGAAGATCCTAAAAAAGAAAAGGATCTATTTGATGTGGGGCATGTCCATTGTATCCCCTCAATGGTGGAATTACAAAATCGGCAATGACCACACGCCCAATGACCCAAAGCTGGAGAATCCTGTTCAGTAGTAGTAGACTGCAAAACAGAGTGGACTAGACAGTCATGTAAATTAGAGCCCCTAGTGTACACAAAGCGCACCGGTTTAAGAAAACAATTGTGAACTTGCAACGCATGCCAATATTTTCATAACAATGTAGTCACGCGAGATGTATGAGACATGAAAGGTAATACTCCCGCAATTGGTTCAACCACCGTCTGGTTGTTCCCCTCTGTGCCATGCAGGGGGGTGGCTCTGCTGTCTAGCAGCCATTCCCGGTGAGAGAATTGCGCCCTAATGTACGCAATCCGTACTACTTTTTTAGGGTAACCCCGTGCTAGTAATCATGATTGTAATAACCAAGCCTGGATCTTATATTCTTCCGTTGTGGAACAAATCCGCCGGAGCCGTAAGAATTGGCCAAAAGGAAGCCCTCTTCTCAGAGCTGCAGGATGATGACTGTGATAGCGGAGGAGACTATTCCTTTGGGTGGATTTCCGGTATAAAGTGGTAAAAAACGTTCCGTCCTGTATCTTCACCAAGACATCTAAAAATGCAATCTGCCTATTACTACTATGTGCCGTAAACTGAATATTCGCTTTCAAGTTATTCAACCACATTATAAATGCCTGTAAAGCATCCTCCGTGGATGTCCACAAAAAGAAGATATCGTTCAAGAACCTGACCCACAAAGGTACCCACTGAAACCACTCTGCTGGATAAATCAAGGCCTCTTCCATGGTAGCCAAATATAGGGTAGCTATGGACAGAGCTACCGTAGCCCCCATGGCTATACCATGCTGCTGCTGGTAAAAACGATCTTGAAACATAAAATAGTTCCTAGTTAGGACTAACCGGGTGATGTCCAAAAGAAAAGACTTAGGGATGCAATCTGGAGCCTGTACAAATGCTGATTCTAACATAGACAAAGCTTCCCCCTAATGAATATTTGTATAGAGTGCTGCAATATCTAAAGTTACCAGGGTCACACCCTCCAGTGGTCCCATGAACTCCGTCAAAATGCTCAAAAAATGGAACATGTCACGAAGGTAAGAGCAAACCTTACACGCTTCCAACCTCAAAAAAACATCACTGAACTGCGATAACTAGTGTTATTTATTTATTTATTTTATTTATTTGTATTTCTTCTATACCGCACTCTTTTTCATCAGCGCGGTTTACATTAAACAGGAATACTCATTTCAATCAACAGACTGTGGTGAGTTTACATATAACAGGAAATATACAACTGGGATTATAACTTAGGGAAACTATGTACATATTTGTAGCATGTATAGGACCTATATAGGACCTGTTAGGGCTACATCTGTCTCTGTTCCTCACAGGTCATGCATGTCATCCTGCAGCACCTTGCAGCCCTTAGGCCACACTAACCTAGGGCACCATAACCTTGTTAGGCCACCGTAACCTATGGTTCCGTAACCCAGGGTGCCCTCTAAGGTGCCCTGTCCAGGGGTGCCTAATACGGCGCTTAGCCTAAGGAGATCTACTGTATAGGGCACCTTACAAAGCGCCTTATAGGGCACCTAACAAGGCACCTTATAAGGCATCTTATAAGGCACCTTACTTCTACGGCACCTTACAAGGTGCTAACAAGGTACCTTATAAGGCACCTTATAGGGCACCTTACTTCTACGGCACCTACAAGGTGCCTTACAAGGTGCCTTGTAATGTGCCTTGTATGATGCCTTATAAGGTGCCTTATGAGGCGCCTTGTAGCACGCGTTAGTTTGTAACATGCGTTAGCTGAATCGGCTTGCTGTAATGATGCACCGCCCACGCCTTTATTATTATTATTATTATTATTATTACAATTTCTTATATACCGCACTATTGTCAGCGCGGTTTACATATAACAAAATGACCATAACAAACTGTTTGGCTTCACATAGAACAGGAGTAACAACTTGGGTAACATGTTTTGCTTTACAGAGAACAGGAATAACAACTTGGATAACATGGGATGTAAACTGAACTAACTAATTACATATGTACAATGAGATTGATTGCTGAGGATTTAGGGTGTTACATGTGTACAGTAGGGTTGAGATGTTATCTGGGAGGTGAGGGGGGCAGTTAGGTAGGGGATAGGTTAATCTGGTAGTACTGTGTAAATAAATGGAATTTGAGAGCCTTTCTGAATTGTGTTAAGTCAGTAATTGTACGGATGCCTGGTGGTAATGCGTTCCAACATTTTGGGGCATAGATACTGAAAGCCCTGTTAGATGTTGCGATAGTGTACTTTGTTGAAGCCTTTGGGATTAATAGTGCATTTGTGGATAGGGATCTCCTTGTTCTGGTTCTGTGGGAGGAGTGAGTTGGATGATATTAGTTAATGAAGGGGAGGTGATGCCATGGATGGATTTGAAAGTGAGCAGCAAAGATTTGAATATGAGCCTTCCTTGAATGGGGAGCCAGTGTAGCTGTATTAGGATGGGTGTTATATGGTCACATCTTGCTGCTCCCACTAAGACTCTAGCTGCGGCATTCATGGCAAGTTGCAACGGGTTGAGTGTTGATTGAGGGAGACCTTGAAGAATAGCGTTGGCGAAGTCAAAGTGTGGTAAGATCAGGGATTGGTATACTGTCCGGAAGTCTTCGGGGTTCAGAAGGGATTGCAAGTGTCTAAGGGACCGGATTTTGAAATATATGGCTCTGACTATGTTGGATATATGGGTTTTCATATCTAAACGCTGATCAAGGGTGACTCCTAAGTACCGAATTGTTGATTTGGTTTGGAGCTCAGCCTCATTGGTCTTTAAATGAGGTGGAGGGCGGAAACTCTGGTCTCTGGTGATAAATAGCACCTCAGTCTTTTTGTGCTGTATCCTAAGATTTTGGGACAGAAGCCATTCGGAAACTGCGTTAAAACATTCAATCAGTGGCGAAAGGTCCATTTGCTCTGTGTAGAATGGCATGAAGAGGAGGATGTCATCGGCGTAAATTAGACAGTCGACCTTGAAAGACCCGATTATGTTGAAAATGGGTTGCATGTAAATATTAAATAAAAGGGAGGATAGGGAAGATCCTTGTGGGACGCCCTGTCGTTGATGGAAGGGTTCGGAAGATCCTGCTCCTGATTTTACATGTTGCCATCTGTCTTCAAGGTATGACCTGCACCAGTCGAGGGCGATGCCATTTATGCCCTTTTCTTTTAGTCGTTCAACAAGGAGACCATGGTGTACAGAGTCAAAGGCTGCCGCGATGTCTATGAAGATGAGTGCGAAACCTTGTCGGATGTTGTCGATGCCTGTGATGATTTTATTAAAGAGGGAGGTAAGTAGTGTTTCGACGCCGTGGTATTCCCTGAATCCATGTTGACGATGGTCTAGTGGGGAAGCTGAATCTATGTGGTCTTGAAGTTGCCTTTGTGCTTTCCTTTTCGATTATTTTGGCTAAGAGAGGTATGCTGGCTATGGGTCTGTAGGATTCAACTTTGCTTGGGTCAAGTTTAGGGTTCTTCAAGAGAGGTCTGATTGATGTTTGCTTGAGTGCTGCAGGGAAGGATCCAGTTGTGAATGATAAGTTCATCATTTTTGTGATAAGTGGGCTTAGTTCTGTCCGTAAATTTTAATCCAATATGCGGGGCAGGGGTCGGTTTGAGCAGTTGTGGTATTGAGGGCAGCAATAGTATCTTCCACAAGTTTCTTGGATGGTGTGGAGAACTTAGAAAGGGAAGTTGGACTAGGGGTGTCTTGTGCTGTGAATGTGGTAATTTTATCCGTTTGAAGTAGCTTGGATTGTAAATAGTTGGCATACTCTTGTGGGTGGATCACTTCAGGGGTACATGGGGATGGTTCCTTAGTGAATGATTTGACTAGTTCAAAAAGGTCATGTGGTTTGTTTAGAGATCTCTTGAGAGTGTCGGTATGGTATTGTTTCATGTTAGTTAGGATAGCTTCTCTGTGGATTGCAAGGTGAGTTTTGTATGCTGAGTGGTCTTCAGTGGAGTGGGACCGCCTCCATCTTTTCTCTAGTTTCCGTAAGTGTGACCGGGAGACCTGCAGTTCAGGAGAGAACCATGGGGAGTGTTTTACTTTCTTTGTGATATTGTTCTTGGTAGGTTTTTGCGCAATGGAACTAAGAGACTTGTTCCATGCGGAGATTAAATTGTCAAGGTTGAGAGTTGCATTGTTGAGTAGCGGAAGCATTTCTGGCATTATGATATCTTTATTGAAGGCTTTGAAGTTTCGAGAAGAAGTGTTTGTTGGGTTGCCTGGTGATTCATTGTTGTTTATTGAGCTGTTGTTGATAGGTATGATAAAATTGATCAGTTTGTGATCTGACCATGGTACAGAGGTGAGAGATGTCACAAGTTCTTCATTTGGTTCTTGTACTGACAGGGGGACAAAGATCATGTCAAGTATGTTCCCTTTATTATGGGTGGGTTCAGTGATGATTTGTCTGTAGCCCAGGTCATTGATTGCTTCTAGAAGGGTGGTGGCATGACTGGAGAGAAGAGATGGGAGGTTGAAGTCTCCTAGTATCCAATTTGATAGGTTGGGGTTGCGAGTGTTGGCTGCTATGTCGAGGATGTTGCAGAGATCATCAGCTGAGGATGAGGGTGCTCTATATAAGAGGTTGACGGAGCAATGGTCATTTGCAATGGATAAAAAATCAAGGTTATTGGTGCTGGAGGAGTCTGTTGTATGAAAATGCAGATCGGTTTTGGTCAAAATAAGGGTCCCTCCTCCTCTTTTGGCTTCTCTATGACGGGAGTGGACTGTAAAGTTGTTGGGTAGTAGTTGGTTGAGGATTACATTATCTGCGTCAGATAACCAAGTTTCAGTTACCAAAAGAATATCCAGGTCGTGGGAAGCAATTAAGTCGGTTATAACTGGCCATTTCTTACGAATTGATCTTGCATTTATAAGGGCGCAGTTAAGAAGGAGAGTGGGTTTCTTCTCTGGTTTCGTTTGTTTGGAATGTTGGAGGGCTATGTGTAATAAATATGATTGACGTGTGTGATTGTTCTTTAAATGGTGAGGATAAGAGTATTTTGTCCACGTTCTGGCATGGTGTTGGAGGATTGGGATTTGGTTGGTAGCGTGGAGTAGGGCAAAGGACTCGACAATCAGCCAAGAGAAGATAAGGAGGCAGCTCATCATGACTGTGATAGGAGGGGCCATTTCCGTGTTATTTTAGTGTTGTAGTGCTGGTGTTAGATTTGATGTTAAGACAATGGTGGTGAGTCTCTACAGCTTTGGTGAGTGTCACTGACTATTGGGAGTACTCAGGGGGGGATTGTACACTATTTTGCACTATTTGGGTGTGTGAGAAGGGGAGGGTGAGAGCAGCTGGAAATTGTGTACTATTCTTGGGTGAGGCAGGCAAAGTGTGAATAAATGGAGTCAAGAATATTAATAAGAGAGTATTTTGGAATATTGCTCTTCAGCAGTATGCAGAGGTGTATGAGAGAATTCAGATCTATATCTATCTCTGAACTAGGTTTGGAGACAAGGCTGATCAGTGGGATCTAACTAAGGTGTGAGATTTATGAGAGGTGGTTATTCACCATTATACAATTACACGAGAGGTTTCAGAGATAAGGCTCATTAGAGGTATATATACTATTTGGAGAGATGGTTGTTCAGCAGAATACACAATATTTAGCAGTTGTTCAGTATAATACACATTTCAGCAGTATACACACTATTTAGCAGTAGATTCAGTAGTAAACAGTAATTCAGAGATAAGGCTAATTGGCAGTAAATATAGTATTTAGGAATGGTTATTCAGAAAAATATAGTTACATGGACGTTTCAGAGATAAAGGCTAAATTAGCATTATATACAGAGGGCTATGTATTCTTACTTGAGGTAGTGAGAGAAAGTAGGAACTTTTAAGTCACTGAGCATGTGGGCTGTGGTGCCTGTCGTGCCCCGCCTAAGGGCCACGCCAAAGGGCCCTCTGGCGAGGCCCTCAGGCGCGGGCCCGCCAGGCGCGGGCGCGCCCGATCGGCGCCGGTTTTAAAGGTGCCGGGATGCCGCTGCGATTGGGCCTGGCGCTCACGTGGGTGGTTGTGGTGCTCCGGCCCGCTCTATCCCCGACTGGGAGAGCTTCTTGCAGGGGCCGGAGTGCAGGAATAGAGGCCGCGCGCCCGATCGGCGCCGGTTTTAAAGGTGCCGGGATGCCGCTGCGATTGGGCCTGGCGCTCACGTGGGTGGTTGTGGTGCTCCGGCCCGCTCTATCCCCGACTGGGAGAGCTTCTTGCAGGGGCCGGAGTGCAGGAATAGAGGCCGCGCGCCCGATCGGCGCCGGTTTTAAAGGTGCCGGGATGCCGCTGCGATTGGGCCTGGCGCTCACGTGGGTGGTTGTGGTGCTCCGGCCCGCTCTATCCCCGACTGGGAGAGCTTCTTGCAGGGGCCGGAGTGCAGGAATAGAGGCCGCGCGCCCGATCGGCGCCGGTTTTAAAGGTGCCGGGATGCCGCTGCGATTGGGCCTGGCGCTCACGTGGGTGGTTGTGGTGCTCCGGCCCGCTCTATCCCCGACTGGGAGAGCTTCTTGCAGGGGCCGGAGTGCAGGAATAGAGGCCGCGCGCCCGATCGGCGCCGGTTTTAAAGGTGCCGGGATGCCGCTGCGATTGGGCCTGGCGCTCACGTGGGTGGTTGTGGTGCTCCGGCCCGCTCTATCCCCGACTGGGAGAGCTTCTTGCAGGGGCCGGAGTGCAGGAATAGAGGCCGCGCGCCCGATCGGCGCCGGTTTTAAAGGTGCCGGGATGCCGCTGCGATTGGGCCTGGCGCTCACGTGGGTGGTTGTGGTGCTCCGGCCCGCTCTATCCCCGACTGGGAGAGCTTCTTGCAGGGGCCGGAGTGCAGGAATAGAGGCCGCGCGCCCGATCGGCGCCGGTTTTAAAGGTGCCGGGATGCCGCTGCGATTGGGCCTGGCGCTCACGTGGGTGGTTGTGGTGCTCCGGCCCGCTCTATCCCCGACTGGGAGAGCTTCTTGCAGGGGCCGGAGTGCAGGAATAGAGGCCGCGCGCCCGATCGGCGCCGGTTTTTAAAGGTGCCGGGATGCCGCTGCGATTGGGCCTGGCGCTCACGTGGGTGGTTGTGGTGCTCCGGCCCGCTCTATCCCCGACTGGGAGAGCTTCTTGCAGGGGCCGGAGTGCAGGAATAGAGGCCGCGCGCCCGATCGGCGCCGGTTTTAAAGGTGCCGGGATGCCGCTGCGATTGGGCCTGGCGCTCACGTGGGTGGTTGTGGTGCTCCGGCCCGCTCTATCCCCGACTGGGAGAGCTTCTTGCAGGGGCCGGAGTGCAGGAATAGAGGCCGCGCGCCCGATCGGCGCCGGTTTTAAAGGTGCCGGGATGCCGCTGCGATTGGGCCTGGCGCTCACGTGGGTGGTTGTGGTGCTCCGGCCCGCTCTATCCCCGACTGGGAGAGCTTCTTGCAGGGGCCGGAGTGCAGGAATAGAGGCCGCGCGCCCGATCGGCGCCGGTTTTAAAGGTGCCGGGATGCCGCTGCGATTGGGCCTGGCGCTCACGTGGGTGGTTGTGGTGCTCCGGCCCGCTCTATCCCCGACTGGGAGAGCTTCTTGCAGGGGCCGGAGTGCAGGAATAGAGGCCGCGCGCCCGATCGGCGCCGGTTTTAAAGGTGCCGGGATGCCGCTGCGATTGGGCCTGGCGCTCACGTGGGTGGTTGTGGTGCTCCGGCCCGCTCTATCCCCGACTGGGAGAGCTTCTTGCAGGGGCCGGAGTGCAGGAATAGAGGCCGCGCGCCCGATCGGCGCCGGTTTTAAAGGTGCCGGGATGCCGCTGCGATTGGGCCTGGCGCTCACGTGGGTGGTTGTGGTGCTCCGGCCCGCTCTATCCCCGACTGGGAGAGCTTCTTGCAGGGGCCGGAGTGCAGGAATAGAGGCCGCGCGCCCGATCGGCGCCGGTTTTAAAGGTGCCGGGATGCCGCTGCGATTGGGCCTGGCGCTCACGTGGGTGGTTGTGGTGCTCCGGCCCGCTCTATCCCCGACTGGGAGAGCTTCTTGCAGGGGCCGGAGTGCAGGAATAGAGGCCGCGCGCCCGATCGGCGCCGGTTTTAAAGGTGCCGGGATGCCGCTGCGATTGGGCCTGGCGCTCACGTGGGTGGTTGTGGTGCTCCGGCCCGCTCTATCCCCGACTGGGAGAGCTTCTTGCAGGGGCCGGAGTGCAGGAATAGAGGCCGCGCGCCCGATCGGCGCCGGTTTTAAAGGTGCCGGGATGCCGCTGCGATTGGGCCTGGCGCTCACGTGGGTGGTTGTGGTGCTCCGGCCCGCTCTATCCCCGACTGGGAGAGCTTCTTGCAGGGGCCGGAGTGCAGGAATAGAGGCCGCGCGCCCGATCGGCGCCGGTTTTAAAGGTGCCGGGATGCCGCTGCGATTGGGCCTGGCGCTCACGTGGGTGGTTGTGGTGCTCCGGCCCGCTCTATCCCCGACTGGGAGAGCTTCTTGCAGGGGCCGGAGTGCAGGAATAGAGGCCGCGCGCCCGATCGGCGCCGGTTTTAAAGGTGCCGGGATGCCGCTGCGATTGGGCCTGGCGCTCACGTGGGTGGTTGTGGTGCTCCGGCCCGCTCTATCCCCGACTGGGAGAGCTTCTTGCAGGGGCCGGAGTGCAGGAATAGAGTACATATGGACATCTGTACCTTTACCGTGGAGCCTAATGCGAATGACATTACCGCAGTTTAGTAAACATACCCCTAAGAATCCAAGCACAATCTGGTTCCAGCACATAAGAGACTAATAAGATCACCCTCTACAAGTTATCTTCCTCAGTTCCTTCAAGAACTTAAGTCAAATTCAAATTCAAGGTGTTATATTTAGCACCCCCCCCCCCCCCCCCCAAATCTTCATTCGGCAAAGGGCTACTGGATCTTTTTTCATAGGCAAATAATAAGAACATAACATAAGAACATAAGATATGCCACAATGCTTGTATTGGGTCAAGCAGTGATATCCCAGGTCCCTTTTAATAATGGTTTATGGACCTTTCCTCCAGGAACTTGTCCAAATCGTTTTTTAAAACCAGCTACACTAACAGCTTTTACTACATCCTCCAGTAACAAATTCCAGAGTTTGATTACACGTGGAGTGAAAAAATATTTTCTCTTATTAGTCTTTTTTTTTTTTAATTCTTTATTTTCGTTTTATAACAACAAAGGAAAGGAAGACATACAGCTAAAAGACAGATACATACATAGAATGTGATACATACACCAAAGTAAACCCCTGCCACCCCCCTCCCCCCTGCTTCTTCTCTAGAAACTAATCATTCCCGAAACGGGCGTGTACTGACATTATTGTGGTACAAAACCTAACGGTGATCTGAAACATGATGAGTATACATTAAACAGACATGTCGGAGCAATGAGCAGATTGTACATAATCATTGAGCATCTGCCATTTAGACAAGCGAGAGTGAGTTTGGGTATGGGGAATAGCTCTCCGAGATATCTGCTCATATTTACTATATAAGCAGACGAGGTTCCACCATTCATTGGCAGTAATTCGAGAGCTATCCTTCCAATTCCTCGTGATTAAACATATGGCTATACCCAGCATGAAATCAAGGAGAAAGCGACCCATCTTAGGAAGAGAGGGGACCTCCGCCACTGAGCGGAGTCCCACAATCTTCCAAGAAAGAGGCTCGTGGAGGTGTAAGATAGATTGAATACGACCCCAGACCCGCCCCCAGTAAACCTGTAGTTGAGGACATTCATAAATAACATGAGCGAGGGTTCCCACAGCAGTATGGCAAGACCAACACTGGTCCCTAGCAGTTGTGTTCCATTTGGCTATTTTTTCTGGAGTATAAAAGCATCTATGTGCAAAAAAGAAGAGAGTTTGGGTAACAGAGGCAGATCGGGAAACCCGCACTACTTTGCTCCAGAAAACGCTCCATTGCACAGGGGTTAAAGTGGTTTGCAGTTCGCGCTCCCAGGCGTGTTGGGCTCTACAAGTAGCAGTATCTGTACCCTGACATAATAGTTTATAAAAGTTAGAGGCTACCCCATGTGTACTACTAATAGAGTGAATTAGTTCTAATAGCCCGTCCTCAGTAGGGACAGAGGGCGGCAGGATTTGAGCACTTTTGAGGCAGTGTTGAAGCTGCATCAATTGAAAGTAATGTTTCGCTGGTAACGCAAATTCCTTTTGTAAATCAGAAAAGGTCTTCCAACGAGCTGCAGAGAAGAGCTGTTGGGGTGTCCAGATCCCCCTAGAGTACCAGGGTTTCCATGCGATCGTTTTATTTAGGACTTGAATTCTGGGGTTATTCCACAGCGGGAGTCCGTCCTGAGGACATACGTTTGGGCCCAGTGATAGAATGAGAGTGTTAAAGGCCGCAAGAGTATCGACAATCATTGGGGGATGGCGGGTGTCTACTTGATGGGACATACCGGGGAGATGGATCAACGGAATTGGGCTACTAAGCTCCTCTTCTATGTCAAGCCAAACTGGTCTGTTGTCTGTTGAGGCAGCTAGCCATCGGGCACCTTGTTTAAGTAGGAAGGCTTGATGATATCTGAGAAAATCAGGAAAGCGGGTACCCCCTAGTTCCTTCGCAGACTGTAGTTTTTGTTTAGCTACCCTTGGTGGTTTGCCCTGCCAGAGATAGCGGACGAGAAGGCCCTCAATATCTTTGTAGGTGTGTAGCGGGAGTAAGCAGGGCAGCATTTCTAAAATATAGTTCACTTTGGGGACTATCATCATTTTCACAGTTTCTAGGCGGCCCCACCATGTAAGGGATAAGGGAGACCAACGATTTGTGAGCTCACGGACTTTGGAGACTACCTCCTTGGCATTAAAACTAATAGTGTCTTCTAAAGGAGAACAGTAGTGGACCCCAAGATATTTCACCATGCGGGATTGCCAAAGGAAAGGAAAGGCCTGCATGTCAGCCTCATGTACCCAGCGGTTCAGTGGGAATGCTACGGATTTGGTCCAGTTTATTTTATAGCCCGATAATTGCGAGTATCCATCAATCAGGTCCAAGACAGCTGGAACCGAATCAAGGGATACGAAGAGCATAAGGTCATCTGCATATGCAGAGAGTTTAATCTCTCTGTGACTGAAGGGGACACCTCGAATACGTGCGGACTGTCTAATAAGGAGGGCGAGGGGTTCAAGAGCTAGATCAAAGAGCATTGGTGATAGGGGGCAACCTTGACGCGTGCCTCTTTGGAGATTAAAAGGCCGAGACTTAATGGCATTTACACAAATACTGGCAACGGGTTGAGAATACATGACTTGGAGGTATCGGAGGAAGCCCTCCCCAAAGCCATACCATCGGAGGACTGCAAATAAGAAGGGCCATTCTAGGAGATCAAAGGCTTTTTCAGCATCTAGGGAAAGACCCACCCATGGGTGGTCTAAATTGGCAGCACTGGATAGCACATGGCACAAGGTCCGAGCATTGTCAGCGGTGGAGCGGCCGGGTATAAAACCGCATTGGTCGGGATGGACTAAGGTGGCCATCCTGTCAGATAGCCGGGTGGCCAAGATCGTTGCGAAGATCTTATAATCGGCATTAAGTAGGGAGATTGGACGGTAGTTGGCGGTTAGCAGCGGGTCTCTGCCTTCTTTCTCAAATACTACCACATTAGCTGCAGAAAAGGATCCCAAAGAGGATGTATCTACCGCAAGGGCAGTAAAATAAAGTTTTAAGTAGGGAACTAAATCTGCACTGAACGTTCTGTAGAATTCAGTCGGGAGACCATCAGGCCCGGCGGCTCGACCCGAGGCTGTTCGTTTTAGGGCAGATTGGATCTCTGAAGTAGAGAAGGGTTCATCCAGCGCGTCCCTATCAGCTTCAGAAAGGGTCGGCCGCTGAATACCAGAAAACAAGCGCTCGAAGGTCTCTGATGAGAACTCACATTCAGATTGATATAGACGGGTATAGAAATCCCGAAAGAGTTCTACGATATCGGAGTCTGTGGTCAGTATGCCCCCTCCCTGTGGGGCTCGAAGGGCCGCTACGCGTTTGGCTTCTTTTTGACCTTTCAAGGCGTTGGCTAAAAGTCGACCGGCTCGGTTGCTTTCACGGTAGTATGTCCCTTGTTGAAGTGCAATACTCTTAGAAGCTGCAGTTGAGAGGATTGCATTATATTGAAAACGGAGACGCTGTAAGCGAACTAAGACGCATGGATCAGTACGTGAAGTTAGAACTCGTTCGCCTGCTTTGATTTGTTGGTCTAGTATAAGGAGCTGCTGTTTGCGTTGTTTCCGCAGGCGAATTTGATAACTAGTGATCGTTGCACGAATGGCCGCTTTTAAAACCCTCCCACCAAGCCCAATTTGCAGTATCCTGGGGTAAATTAAAGTGGAAGTAATCCTGTATGGCTGCTCGAATTTCTAACTGGAACTCTGGCTGAGTTAATAGGGCTCTATCAAAGAACCAGGCCCCCGAATTCCCTTGGGGCGCAGTGGTGTGTAATTGAAAAGAAATAGCAGCGTGATCTGAAATATGTTGGGAGTGAATCTTTGCAGTGTCCACCTGAGGAACTAACAGTTTTGATATTAGAAAGAAATCTATGCGAGACTGGGATTTGTGAGGGGAAGAGAAGAAGGTAAAGTCAAGCTCATTGGGGTGTAGTAACCTCCATAGATCGACTAAAGCAAGATCTTTGATCACAGAGGTAAGCGTGGTGTGGCTCTTGGGGGGACCACTTGTCCTAGGCGGCTGTTTGTCAATCAGGGGATCAAGAACTAAATTGAAATCCCCCCCAATTATCAATGAAGTATTAGCAGAGGCCTGCGCAACCTGAGCAATGGTAGCAAAAAAGGCAGGGTCATCCACATTAGGAGCATAAAGGCATATACATGTAACTTCAAGGTTACCTATCTTGAGGTGAGCCCTGGACCATCTACCTGCTGTATCTGAGCTAGTCGCAATAATAGTAGCATGCAGAGATTTCCTAACCAGTATGGCAACCCCACATTTCTTAGAAACGGCTGGGGAATAGGCGGCCACCATGTAAGGTTTAATATTGAGTTTAAGAGTTTCCTTCGAATTTAAATGCGTTTCTTGGAGGAAAATCAGGTCCGCAGCTTCATGACTTAGATAGCTTAGGATTTTCTTCCGTTTTATCGGATTATTGATTCCTTTACGTTCAATGATAAAATCTTACATGGTGCCATCAATCGGTAATAGACATTTTAGGTAAGGGCGCTTGAAAACATACAACATAAGCAGAATCTGTACAACAATGACATAATCACCGAGTATGCTGGCTAATACACCCCATATTGAAAAGCATGTACCAAAGTAACTTAGAGAAGAAGCAAAACCCCCAATGAATATGGCGACCATATGTCTGCGGGAGGAGGCCCTAGAGAGGAAGATAGAGACATAAAAAAAAAAGAAAAGAAACACCAGAGTCCATAATTAACACTGTCTCTGATATTCATCGAGGCTACTCTGGGTAGATGGAGTCGGGTCACAGATATCATCAAAATAAGGCAACAAACCGCCCTCGACAGACTCTTTGCTGAACCGTGGCAAATCCAAGATGGCAGGTACAGCGGATATGAGAACACTGGCAGGAATACTCTGGAAGTCAGCGCATCAAGTCGGCTTCTTTAGCATCCAAAAACTCCGCTAGTAGATCAGGGTCCTCAAATGTTCTTGTCTGATTGTGAAGCGTGACTCGGAGCTTGGCCGGGTACATCAGGCCAAAGCGTGCTTGTAGTTGTTGAAGCCTCGGCCGGAATTCCAGAAAGCGCTTTCGGCGATCAACCGTGGGTTTAGCCAAGTCAGGATAGAAGGAGATCTTGTGGCTCTCAAACTCCATATGGCCCTTTGCCCGAGAGGCGCTGAGAATTTGCTCCACATGTTGATATCTCAAAAGTCGAAAGATGATAGGCCGCGGGGTCTTCCTGTTGAGCGTTATGTTTGTGGGTACACGATGAGCGCGATCGATCTCCAATTCTTTGGTAAAGGTGATTTGGAGCAGGGAAGGGAGGATTTTATATAAAAACTCCTTCATGTCTCCCGATTCCGCTCCCTCCGGTATGCCCACTAGTCGTAGGTTGTTGCGGCGCGCTCTATTATTGCCATCTTCCACTTCTTTCTGCAAGGCCCGCACCTGACGTTCAACTTTGTCGAGTTTGGACAGCCGGACCACATGGGAGTCTAATATGCTCTCCATTTTGTCCTGACGCGAGGAGAGCCCCTCTAGCCTGCCTTGCAATACACCAAGATCTTCCCGCAGCGCTCGGAGTGCTTCCCCGTTTGACTGCACGAGGTCCTTAACCCCTCTAATCTCTGCGAGGATTTCCTGCTGCATTTCGGGGCCCTCGCGCAAAGCCAGCCCCTTCTGCGGGGACGGGGGTTCAGTTTTGGAGCGTTTGCCGTGAGAAGCCGCTGGAGATCCAAATTCCAGGCGCGTAGGTTTGGTCCCCGCCATCTCACCAATGTGCCCCGGCAAGATCAGAGCAGAAATTCAAGTATGTCCGGTGTTAATTCAGGATTCTGAGTAGGCCTCTCGGGAGCCTCAGTGTTATGCGACCATCCCGCTGGACATCGGGCTCCGCCCTTCTCTTATTAGTCTTAAATAGGTTACCCTGTAGCTTCATTGCATGTCCTCTAAACTTTCTATATTCTGATGACATAAACAATTGATCTACGTTTACCCATTCTACTTCATTCATTAATTTATAGACCGCTATCATATCTCAAACTTTTCCAATCTAGAATGAATAGCTGCACTGTCCCTAATGCAAGCGTAGTCTGCTGCTGCAAAGATTGTATCTGACTAGCAAAAGTTCCGAACTCAGCACTGATTCCCAGTCAATATTGCTCCTGTAACTGTAGCTTGTATCTTTGTATGGAGAAAGACATCTCTGCTCTTGAGAATCTTGTCAAGGTCCTTCATAGCCATTCTACCAAGAGCAATACATTGTCGGATTTCTTGATGGATAGTCCTTTCTTTATTGATTGCTGATCCAGGTAAGTTAAAGTTGTCAACTATTTCAATTTCTTTCCATAAACGATGAACTTATTGATTTTGCCATTTGTCAGGATCTTTGTCTTCTTAACTTTAAGGTGCAGACCTATTTTAAGACTATATTCCTTGATCTTCAAAAGCAAATGTTTCAGATCCATTCTGCTTCTCCTAGTTCTGTTCGAACTGTTGCTTCTTGATCAATGTAAAGGTTGTGCAAGAGAACTATCAGATGTTCTGGTATACCCATGCTTCTTAATGTGGCCCAGAGTTCTCATGGTTTACACAGTCAAAAGCCTTGCTGTAGTCAATAAAACACATATGGATATCCTTTTGGTATTCTTTAGTCTTTTCAAGGATCCATCTCACATCTGCGATGATGTCTCTTGTTCTTCGCCCTTTCCTGAGTCCTGCTTGCACTTCAGGCAGTTCTCGTTCCAGGTATGGTTGTAGTCTCTGCTGAATAATCTTCTGTAGAATCTTGCTGGCATGTGGGATTAGAGCGATAGTGTGATAATTTCCACACTCAGTTGGGTCACCTTACTTCAGTATGGTATAAACACAGATCTTTTCCAGTCAGTTGGCCATGAATTTGTCTTCCAAATTTCCTGGCAGAGCCTTGTAAGTATGGTAACTGCTTCATCCGATTGCTGTAACACTTCAATGGGAATGCCATCAACACCTGGTGCTTTGTTCTTTGATAAGGCTTTCAATGCTGCTTCGACTTCTTCATTTATCACCAATGGTTCCTGATCATAAGGGATCAAATGCTTCGCACACTTGCTGAACCTGGTTGTCAGAAATTCCCTAGGCCTGGGGAGCAAGGAAAGCATCAGCCTTGTCCTGAGGAAACTGATTGAAATGTGCCAAAAATAGCAAGGCATTTTCACCGGAGTATGAAGGGTGGGCCTGAGCTGCACGAAAAGTAGGAAACAATAGAGGCACCCATGCACCAGCAAAAGCTGTATGTCACTACCATGTGGAATATCTCTTATGAAATGCTAGAGAGGTTAGTGGAGCAACGGTTGGTCCTAAATCAGATGTCAGTGGCGACAGAGATCGACATCGACAGGTCCATTGCCAAAATATCATGCAGGTGATAGAAGTCCTAAAGTCTTTTAAGGATGTCACAGAGGAACGGAGTTCCATAAGGGTTACTCTGAGCCTTCTCATCCCAGTAGTGAATATTTTATAGATGAAATTAGAGGGTTATCAGCAGTGACAGAGATTCACGGCAGACGTTTTGGTGATGATGTATTTCTTTCATGGTCAAGTGGGAAAAAGGTTTCAATTCTTTATGAAGGAGGATGCTTATATACTATCTTGTCTCTGTGACCCACTGGTGAAGGGAACTATCACTCTACAGTGAAACTAATTTACTTACTGGAAGGAAAAGATGGTGATGGAGATGGAGGAAAGAGAATGTCAGAGGCAGGGGAGCGGTGATGGTGGTGATGCAGGGGAAATAGTAGACTCACTGAGAAGCAATACTGGTACCATGAGCACCACCCTGTCACCTCCACTTCCACCCCAGTTTGTCGTACCAGTGGCCCATGTGCCTACAGCTAGGGAAAATCTTTGCTGACCAAAGCCCTAACAGAAGCCAGCCTGCCACAAGTCAGATTCATGCATGGATTTTAGTGACATACTACTTTGCAGAGCCCATCAAGGCCATGTACACAGAGTCCTAAACATACTAGGCATACACATTGGCAGTCTGGCCAGAACTACTACTACTACCAACTAGACAATGTTACAGCATTTCCTGTCCTGCAATGCAGTCAGTGTGTCCAGTAAATGCATATTCTCCATGGTCAAGGATATTGTGGCACCCTGTTGTTTATGGCTAGCACTAGAGTTGATGGAAAAGCTAGAGTTTCTGAAAGCAAACCTCCCTTGCTTGGTTTTCTTTCACTTTAATGCAACTGGGAGGAGGAATGATTAGGGCTGTACTCAGGGCTGGCTCCAGAGTTGGTTTAAGGTGTTGGCACCCTTGGCAGACCTTAAGCCTTACCATCTCCTGGCTGTCAAAATCTATGGTCTAGCTTTGAATGCTCTGCTCTTTGCTGCTCACCAGAAGTTGCTGCCCTAGGTGACTGTCTAGTTTGCCTATCGGTTGGGCCAGCCCTGGCTGTACTGAGGGCCTGTTTCCCACACTCTCAGCCTTCAGTGTCTTGCTCTGTTTTTGACAGTTCAAATTGCAGTCTCTCTAGGATAGTGCCCATTTCAAGTGACTATCTTTCAGCCCCCCATTCCAAAATTTTAATGAAAACAGCAAGAAATAATAAAAAAAGCACAAACCAAAATAAACAGAAAAGAAATAAAACAAAAAAAAGGTCTCCCTCTGATGCCGGTATCTGTCTGACTGTCCTGCCATTTCTTTCCTTTGTTGTCAGTCCTGCTCTTGAGATCCAAACCACAGTTGTAATGCAGTGGTCACAAATCATGCTCCTGCTTGCATAGCCATCTGCAGCCTGGTATCACATTTCCAGTGGGCCCATGTAGGCCACATGGCAAAACTAGAAAAAAAAGGAAAGAAATGAAATAAACCAAAACCAGACCTTACCCCTTGCCTCTCTCTGTGCCTGCTGCTGCCTGCATCGCTCTGTTAGCATTGCTCTCATGGCTTGCCTTGCTGCTGCACTTCATCTCTCCCCCACTGATTTGGTTGGTTCATGCCACCCTTCTAGCCACATGGCTCTGTGACTAATGTGGCTTAGCTTTTTCTGGGTCACTCCTCATGTCCTCCTGCTTTGCACTTTTGTGGGTGCCTCTAGTTTGTGTTTATACAACTTTCAACCTTTTTAAATGCCATGCCGGTTTGTTGCCACCCATCTTGATGCATGGCTCTGTGACCAGTGTGGTTTGGCTTTATCTTAGCCACTCCTTAACCTCCTCCTGCTTTGCACCTTTATGAGTGCCTTTGGCTTGTCATTGTACAGCTCTTTTTGGTGTTCTGCCAACTGCTTTGACATGCAGTTCACAATAACTCGAGTCCAGGAGACACCAAACCCAGCACAGTTAGGAGACCCTATGAGCCTACCACCATCAACAAGCCTTAAACTCTCTCTTCAATTTTTTTCAAATTTCCATTATTGTGTTTATTTGAAGATTCATGCATAGGAGCTTCTGTGCCCATCATCTGAGCACATTTGACTCATATCATGTACCCTTTCTGACTCTCTTCCCTTTAAATTCATACTTACCTCCTTTGAGTCAGCCATAGCACTCGCTAAGCAAAACTACTATGTCCATCTGACTAACTCTCTTGCTTCTGACGCTCACTGCTTCTTTTCAACTCTCAACTCTCTCCTCAAGGCACCTCTACCTCCAACCCTCCTTCCCTTTCTGCCCAAACCATAGCCAACTATTTCCATGACAAAGTCCACAAGATTACACTCCAATTCCCCACAAGATCAGCTTTATTCCCTCTTCCTCCTCTTCAATACCAGCTCTACCCCTCAATCTCTGCTACCCTGTCATCCTTTTCTAAGATCTCTAAAGAGGAAACCACTCATCTTCTATCCTCCTCTAAACGCACTACCTATTCCTCTGATTCTATCCACAGCCATCTCCTTAACTCCATTTCCTCCTCTGTCATCCCTTCCATTTCTCATCTTCTCAACCTATTGCTCTCCACTGCAACTATCCCAGCAACCTTCAAGCATGCTATAGTCACCCCTCTCCTCAAAAAAGTCTTCTCTTGACCCTACTTGTCCTTTTAGTTATCATTCCATCTGCCTTATTTCCTTCATTTCTAAACTTCTTGAACATGCAGTTCTCTGTCAGTGCCTTGAATTTCTCTCCTCTCAAGCCCTTTTAGAACCACGACAATCTGAGTTTCGTCACTTACATTTTATTGAAACAGTTCTTGCCAAAGTCTCCAGTGACTTGTTCCTGGCTAAATCCAAAGATCTTTACTCAATTCTCATTCTTCTTGATGTTTCTGCTCCTTTTAACACTGTTGATCACCACCTTCTTGACACATTGTCTTCTCTTGGTTTTAGGGTCTCTGTGCTGTCCTGGTTTTCTTTTTATCTTTCTCATCACTCTTTCAGTGTTTGTTTTGGTGGTTCCTCCTCTACTGCTGTCCCACTCACAGTTGGCATACCCCAAGGGTCTTTTCTGAGCCCTATCCTTTTCTCTCTCTATACCCAGTCGCTTGGTACTCTCATCTGCTCCCATGACTTTTAGTACCATTTTTATGCCGATGACTCTCAAATCTACAGTATCTCTCTACACCTGATATTTCTCTGACACTCCAGGCCCGACTCTCTGCCTGTCTATCTGACATCACTGCCTGGATGTCTCAGTGCTATTTGAAATTGAACATGGCCAAAACCAAACTTCTTATTTTTCCCCCTAAACCCTCTCCCCCCTTCTTCTTTTCTCTATCTCTGCAAATAACACTCTTCTACTCACTGTTTCCTCAAGCCCGCAACCTTGGGGTCATCTTTGACTCCTCCCTCTCTTTCTTCACTCATATACAACTGATTGCTAAAACCTGTTGTTTCTTCCTCTATAACATTAGCAAAATTTGTACCTTCCTTTCTGAACACACTAAGGGGTATGTTTACTAAACCGTCTTAATGTTCCCGGCGTTAGCTCCAGCGATAATGTGAAGAATGGCATAAAAGAAGTGAGCGTTCCGGTCTTAAGGTAGCAATCGCGGGTTATCACGCGATAAAGTGCGCCGCGCACATTATCGCGCAATAGATGAGCCGTGGCATGTTAACGCAAGTTAGGCTTAATTAGGCATGCTGACCTACAAGCACAGCAGCAGAGGTGTAGCACAATGGTTAATACATTGACTGATGAAACAGGGGTCATGAGTTTGATCCCCCAGTGGGCTTAATGAGTAAGGCTGTCCAAGGCATTACCCTTTACTTTAAATCAGTGCTGTCTGAGGCATTTTCTTTTTTAATTTAAATTAGTGCTGCCAGCAAACACACCCTCACAGTGCCACATAAGGTGCCCTATAAGGCACTCCAGAGGGCACATTATAAAGTGCACTGTCCATCAAGGCACCTTATAATGTTCCCTATAGGGCGCCTTATAAGGTGGTTTATAGGGCACCCTATAGGGTGCTTTACAGGATGCCTTATGAGGCACCTTAAGGTTACAGTACTGTGAGGGTGTGTTTGCTGGCAGCACTAATTTAAATTAAAAAAGGAAATACCTCAGACAGCCCTATCAAATAACCCACTGTGGGATCAAACCCATGCCCTCTACATCTCTATAGCTACCAACAAACCCCTGGCTGGCTACAGAAGGACTGCAGGTCACCACAAAAACTGTCTGCTGTGGTTACCAGGATAGGGTTAACCCACCCATACCCATGATGCACTGCACATGCAGATCAGTAGTCTACAGATGATCACAAGATGGGGTATGCACCCTCACAGCACCTCGGCCTGGTAGGGGGAACTGACCGTGTGTGTTACTGGCACAGAGTTGCTACAGCCTGTGACATTGTGCGGGTCCTGTGCTTACCCTGAGTGTGAGGTGGGGCGCTCAGCACCAGGTCCACAGCACCTGACTTGATTGAGATAGGCTATGCTGTAGGTCCCCATCAGTGTCAGTGTGTGAAAGCTAGTCCTTACAAACACACCTAGAATACACACATGTCCATCTGTATTTCCCAGTCACGTCTAGCCCTTGTGGACTATGATGCACCCAGAATAGTGCATATCTTGTGTGGGTGCCATGGTCACATGATTTAAGTGAAGGGGGGTGCTTGGACCATAGGCGGATTATGTAGCACCACCCAACTCGCCCTCTGGGGCTCAGGGTGGGGGACAGGATCTCCCGCCAACAGATAAACATTCTACATCCCTGCAGTGGTGGCAGTAGAGGGGACCATCAACCCCAGTCCTGCTGGGGAACAGGCACCCTACAGGGCAGTCAATGCAGACCTGTACGCATCCATAAGGCAATGGTAGACAGACATTAGGCCTGGAAATGCCCAGCTGCCCCTCACCACTATCTGACATTCTCCAGCAGCAAGTACAGCGAGTCTCCAGCCACTGCACCCTGCACGCTGTTCCAGTCATACACATACTAACTACAGACAGTCTGCTAGCTAATCTATAATGCATGTCCCTGGAGAAGATGCATGCACCCAAAACTGGGATGTGAGTACACACACCAAGCAAATAAGTCAACAATTGGGCCCTAGAACAGAGAACCCATAGGCATCACTTGAGAAAAATACTATGTAACACTATGGGGGAACCTAGCCATGCCATGGTCACTGCACAGTCAGGGTGAGAGTGACCTCCCAGCAGGACATGCTGTGGTCACCCTGTCTGTGCAGGTGGTGGCCAGGCACTACAATGTCCCAGCCATTGCCCTATGCCCTGTGCAGATGCATCCTGCCCAGGCCGCCCTGTCCGGGCTATACCCACAGTACCTTGTTCCTCATTATGCACATTGGCAGGCTAACACTGGAAACAGTGCAAGCAGTGTGGGCTGAGTAAGGTGTAGGCAGCCACAACACACTGGATAGACAGACACACACTCTCACACCTATGCCAGCATTGTGCAAATATAGAGGCTTTTGGCAGCCCTGGCCACCACACTAGTCCTTGGCACAGTGCAGGCATGGCTATGGTACGCAATACTGTTGGGGTCACTTCCCGGGGTGGTAAACACTGTCAGAAACCAAAACTGAAACACACTCCACAGATATCAGAAAGGTTGCTATGATGCAGCTCTATCAGCAAATTGTGCTTAACTTAGGAATTGCTATCCGCCATTAATCATAGCAACCTTTTGATATATGTGGAACGTGTTTCCACGTTTAAGACGGCATTGCTAAGGTATGAAGGTGTTAGTATTGGTAGATGCTGCTGCTCGCAGAGCCCAATAGCCTGACTATCCATGAGGCATTGAATGGTGGAGCCTGTGGGTGTGGGTGTTTATGCCCCTGTTGGCCGCTGCTCTAGGGCAGAGGTTCCCAACTCCGATCCTTGTGGGCCAAAAACTGTTCGGGTTTTCATGCTGTCCCTAATGAATATGCATGAGATACATTTGCATACCATGGGGGTGGTGCATACAAATGCAGCACAGGCATATTTATTGGAGACAGCATGAAACCTGAATGGTGTTTGGCCCTCCAGGACTGCAGTTGGGAAACTCTGCTCTAGAGATTGCACATGTTTATGGTGTCTGTGCTCTGTAGGGTAAAATATAGGCATTTCAGGCATGTTTATGTTATCTGCAATAAAGGTTCCATCTTTATTACCACAGTTTAGTACTGGGTAAGATATGAGGACAGGGTTGGCAGGAGCCACAGCGGGGATTTGAACTTGTGACCTTCTGCTCATGAACACACTGATTGTGTGTACTGCACCACACTGTTGCCACAGGGACAGTTCATTCCCTGGGGATACCATGACTGTTCATCAGACAGACCCTATCTGTTGCAGTGCATGGCACCCACCTAAACAGGGCTAGGCCATGGTCTGCTGTGGGCAGATGCCACTGCCGCCTCCACCACCAGCACCCCTCCACCACCATGCTGCCATGCCATTATGCAGGTGGTGCTGGTGGTGTGCAGTCCCAGGCCATCCAGTATGCCGGTAGGCAGCTGCCTATGGTGTGGGTTCTCGGGTAGGTGTGCCTACATGGACATGTGCGCTTCCCCCCCCCCCCCCACACCGCCTGCCAATGTTATGTGCCCTTGGGGGTACCTGCTGGGTACTATCCCCTGTGACACTGTGAGAAACACACTCGTGCCCATGTTGGACCCTCATCAGTTGCTATCTGGCTGTTCTACAGTTTCAGCATTCCTATGTGCCACCTAGGCATCTGCCTAGTCCGCACTGTGCCCCAGCTGGACCACAGTATGTGCCACCTGCAGCCCTTGTATCCCATTTCTAGCATCTGTACCATTGCCCTTTCCTACATGCCCACCCTGCTGTTGTGGCACATGTGCACGTCATAACAAACCTACCCAATATAAAGGGAAAACCCTGATCACTGCTATTCCAATGTGAGATCATTCACCTTGTAGGGGGACAGAGCATAGACCCTTCCAAACATGATATCTTCTTTTTTATGCTTTCTCAGTAGTGTTTCTTTATGTTTCTCATTAATATCACTATTGGCCAGCTTGGTTATTTGGATTTTACATGTGGTACAGGTCATTTTCTATGTTTATTTGCCTTTTTGTTCCGTGCACATGTATCACTACTATCACGTTTTTGGGTTTCCCTGGCTTTGCTGTACATTGCTGACTTAAATGGTTTCTCTTTCCTGCAAATGTGCCTTAATGCGAGGGTTTCACTGGCGTTAGTGTTCATACCCAGATTTCACAGCATTAGTGTGCCTGGAGCCTCTCCCCTCCCACTCTCCGTCCATTGACCCCCTTCTCTCTGCCCTCTGGGAAGCCTTACTCCACCCTTCAGAGCCGGATTTCACAGCGTTAGGGTGCCTTAACGCCGCAGCCAGGTTATCGCACGATAAGTGATGTTATCGCGCGATAAGTGACGTTATCGCATGATAAGTGATGTTATTGTGCGATAAGTGACGTTATCACGCGATAATACCGCCGCTGCGATGTTAGCGCTGTTTAGTAAACATACCCCTAAGACACTTATTCACTCTTTAGTCACCTCCCGTCTAGACTATTGCAACCTCCTCCTTGCTGGTCTCCCTCTGAGTCATCTCTGTCCCCTTCAATCTGTTCAGAACTGAGCTGTGTGCCTAATCTTCCCCATCCCTGCTATATACATATAACCCCTCTCCTCTAGTCATTTCATTTCCATATCCAATTCAAATTTCTCCTTCTGGCCTATAAATGTGTTCATTCTACTGCTCCTCACTACCTTTCCTCTCTCCCTATAGCTCTTCTCATGAACTCCATTCTTCTACTGGCTTGCTTCTCTCTATGCCCTTTTTTTCCATTGCCAAGTCCAGACTTTGATCGTTTCACCTTGCTGCTCCTTATGCCTGGAACAAACTACCTGAGTTGTATGTTAGGCTCCATCTCTGCCCATTTTTAAATCCATGTTGAAAGCTTACCTCTTTGAGGCTGTTTTTTGGATCCTGATCCCTTGCAACCCATGTCTCTCCTACCTTTCCTTATTTGTATCCCTATTCTCAGCTATTGTAACATCTTTCTTGTGAAGATTGTAAGCTCTGATAAGCAGGGACTGTCTTTCTACATGTATATGTACAGTGTTGCGTAAGCATTGTAGTGCTATATAAATGATTAAAAGTAGTAGTAGTAACAGTAGTAATTGTTTTAAGACAAGAAGGGAAACAGCTCCAAATGTTGGAATATCACTTTGTTGTTATGGATCAGGTTATCTCATTAATGATAGAGGAGATAAAAGGGTAAAACAATTGTTACAGCTTGAGCAATGGTGTATTCATAAATTCAACATAATGGAATCTTTTGAATTAAACTATATTCACACTGAATGGGGAGATTCTCATACTGTCTACACAGTTGCAAGGTTCATGGATACTTTCACTTTAAAAGTTGCCTATGATAAGAAAAGAAAGTGTGTTGTAGAACAGTGCACATGCTTTCAACCACATGCAGGGTAGGCAGCTTTCAAATAACCCATTTCCACAGGGAAACCCCTGCTTTACCCAGGGGAATAGATTTGCAGTTTAACCTCTCTATATTTATTTTATCTCCCTCCTATGGCATAAAGTAGGAGAAGAGCTTTGATTAAATGAGGATCAATGGTGTCATTGTTCATTTTACTGAAGGTAGATTTTTTTTGCTACTCTGTGTTCATTGAAATCTACTTAATATGCTGTGTCACAACTTTCTTCACAGTAAAAATACATTGGATGATTTTTTTCAAGTACTGAAATGATCTGAGAATATCATATATGATTATGCCAGCTCCTGAAAGGATCTTCTGGAGTTTTCATTCTAGTCCATTAATTGTTGTCCATGGAGGATGTCTATTGATATTTCTATGACGTGCAGCTGAGAATATTCACTACCTGCACTGTTTAAGGACCACTTTATAGATACTTCTTTTCCAGCTTACAGATAGAGTACTTGCTCATTATAAAACTTTCCTTTGCAAAGGCATCTACAGCCTGTTGTACAAAGGGCTTTTCAGGGGTTGCCCTGGTGGCTTGGAGGCAGGGATGTGTGCTGTTGTGTAGAAGTAACTGGCTTGATATCAGGATTGGATGATTTCTTTTTTACCCTGGGTCAACTGGGGCTGGAATGTGGCAAAAATAATATTAATAGCCTTTGGTGGTAGGGGGGAAGGGTTAAGGTCTTAAAAATGTGTGACAATTGTTGGTTGAGTTTAGATCCCCATGGGAGAGAGTTCTAGAAGCAGCACTGCTGCATGCCTGCCAGCCTCAGTACCATTACAGACTAGGAACAGTGGGGGGAGGGGGGTATGGAGACATTAGGTTCACTAAAATGGGGAAAAAATCCCCTGTTAACTGTAGATGAAACCTTATGGCACCAGAATCCCAGCACTGCTTCTCTTTGAACTGGAAAAAGAGAAAGCTGCCAGCATCCCTTCACTCCCCCACCGCCCCAAATAAAGGGATTTTTCTCTCATTTTTGCTTATGGAAGAAATTTCTGTAAACCAGGTCCATAATAAGTAAAATGTGAAAGAATAATATAGAAAACAATATGGTTATTCACCTGAGTAAAAAGGATTTTTGAAAACTGTTCCCCCTGTATTTGGGTAAAAATACACAGGTCAATATTCAGCTGCCACGGTCCACGTTCTTTCTAAATGCCAGCTACAGTGATTAAATAGAATATGTATATTCAGTGTGGCTATCTGGATAGCAACCTGCATTGAATATATGTAAACTGTGGTTGGCAGCAGCAATTATCCAGATAGGTGCTATATTTAGACCACTATCCAGAGAACTTAGAACAGCCTTATTGCTCTCCTAAAACTATCTGGAGAATTATCTGGTCAGCGGATGAAATATAAATGTTTCTGAATATCGGGCCAACAACATAAGTGTTTTCCCCCACATTTTAATGGAGATGTACTCGGGAAAGGCTTAGACCAGGGGAGGCAATAACATGTGAAGCTTTGGGGTATGTTTACTAAACTGCGTTAGTGCGATTCGCGTTAGGAGCCGCGGTAGAGACAGAAACCCCAAATAAGGACATGGGCGGTACGTCGTTTCCGAGAACGCGCCGAGAATGTGCGTTACAAGGCACCATAAATGAACGAGCGCTACAGGGCACGTTACCGCGCATTAATCTTAAGAAGGCGCACAGGCATACAAGCTCAGTAACAGAGCTGTAGCACAATGGTTACAATACTGACTGATAGAACAGGGGTCATGGGTTCAATTCCCCAGTGGGCCTAATGTATAAGGCTGGCAGAGGCAGCACCTTTTACATTTAAGTAGTGATTGTTGAGGCATGTGACGTGTATTTTAATTAGTGCTGCCAGCAAACACACCCTCACGGTGGCATAACCTAAGGTGCCGCATAAGGCACCCCATAACGCGCTCCATAGGGCACATTATAAAGTGTACTGTCCACCAAGGCACCCTATAATGTCCCCTATAGGACACCTTATAAGGCTGTGAACAAAGCCCTGGCTGGCTGCAGAAGAACTGCACGTCACCATACAAACTGTCTGCTGTGGTTACCAGGATAGGGGTAACCCACCCGTACCCATGATGCACTGCACATGCAAATCAGCAGACGAGAGATGGGCACAAGATTGGGTATGCACCCCCACAGCACCTCGGCCTTGTAGGGGGAACAGACCGTGTGTGGCACTGCCACAGAGTAGCCACAGACAGTCACATTGTGCGGGTACTGTGCCCACCCTGAGGTTGAGGTGGGGCACCCAGCACCAGGTCCACAGCACCTGTCATGGCTGAAATATGCCATGATACAGGTCCCCATCAGTGTGTAATAGATAGTTCCGTTAGACACACCTAGGATACATCTGTGTCCTGCTGTATGTCTCGGTCATGTCTAGTCCCTATGGGCGATGCTGCACCCAGAATAGTGCATATCCTGTGTTGGTGCCATCATTACCTGCTGGGGGGGAGGTGGGGGGAGGGGGGGGAGGGGGAGGAGGAGGGGGGAGGGGGAGGAGGGGGGAGGGGGGGGAGGAGGGGGGAGGGGGAGGAGGGGGGGGGGGAGGGGGAGGGGGGAGGAGGGGGGAGGGGGGGGGGAGGGGGGGAGGGGGGGGAGGAGGGGGGAGGGGGGAGGGGGAGGGGGAGGAGGGGGGAGGGGGAGGAGGGGGGAGGGGGGGAGGGGGGGGAGGGGGGGAGGAGGGGGAGGGGGGGAGGGGGGGAGGGGGGGAGGGGGGGGAGGGGGGGGGGGGGGGAGGCGTGGGGCGGGGGGGCGGGCGGGGGGGGGGGGGGGGGAGGCGGGGGGGGGGGCGGGGGGGGGAGGGGGGGGGGGGGGAGGGGGGGGAGTGGGGGGGGAGGGAGCGGGGAGGGGGGGGAGGGGGGGAGGAGGGGGGGGGGGGGGGGGGAGGGGAGGAACGGGGGGGGGGGGGGGAGGAGGGGGGGGAGGGGGGGGGAGAGGGGGGGGGGGAGGGGGGGGAGGGGGGGGGAGGGGGGGGAGAGGGGAGGGGGAGGGGGGGGAGGGGGGGAGGGGGGAGGGGGGGGAGGGGGGGGGGGGGGGGAGGGTGGGGGAGATGGGGGGGGGAGGGGGGGGGGGTGAGGGGGAGGGGGGGGAGGGGGGGTGGGGGTGGGGGGGTTGGGGGGGGTGGGGGGGGGGTGGGGTGGGGGGGGGGGGGGGGAGGGGGGGGGGGGGGGAGGGGGGGGAGGGAGGTGGGTGGTGGCAGGGGTGGGGAGGGGGGGGGGGGAGGGGGGGGGGGAGGGGGGAGAGGGGGGGAGGGGGGGGAGAGGGGGGAGGGGGGGGGAGGGGGGGGGAGGGGGGAGGGGGAGGGGGGAGAGGGGGGGAGGGGGGAGGGGGGGGAGGGGGGGGAGGGGGGGGGGAGGGGGGGAGGGGAGGGGGGAGGGGGGAGGGGGGGGAGGGGGGGGAGGGGGGAGGTGGGGCGGGGGGGGAGGGGGGAGGGGGGGGGGAGGGGGGAGGGGGGGAGGGGGGAGAGGGGAGAGGGGGGGAGAGGGGGGGGGAGGGGGGAGGGGGAGGGGGGGGAGGGGGGGGAGGGGGGGAGGGGGGGAGGGGGGGAGGGGGGAGGGGGGGGAGAGGGGGGAGAGGGGGGAGGGGGGGGGGGAGGGGGGAGGAGGAGGGGGGAGGGGGGGAGGAGGAGGGGGGGAGGGAGGCAGGGGGAGGAGGAGGGGGGGAGGGAGGGGGAGGGGGGAAGGGGAAGGGGAAGGGGCGGGGGAGGGGGGGTAGAGGGGAGAGGGGGAAGGGGGGGAGAGGGGGTGTATGGTCCCACAGGCAGATTATGTACCACCACACAACCCACCCTCTGGGACTCAGAGTGGGAAACAGGATCACCCATCAATAGATTCACAGTCTACCTCCCTGCAATGACAGCAGTAGAGAGGACCAGCAACCCCAGTCCTGCTGGGGAACAGACAGAGCGGTACACATCCATAACGCAATAGCAGACAGATGGCAGGCCTGGACATGCTCAGCTGCCCCCCACCATTATCTGACATTCTCCAGCAACAAGCCTCCAGCCGTTGCACATACTAGCTGCAGACAGCCCGCCAGCTAGTCCATAGTGCATGGTCCTGGAGAAGATGCATGTACCCAGAACGGGGATGTCAGCATACACACCAAGCAGATAAGTCAGTGATTGGGCCCCAAAAGAAAACCCATAAATATCACATGAGAAAAGCACTATGGGGGAACCTAGCCATGCCATGGTCACTGCTCAGTCAGGGTGAGAGTGACCTCCCAGCAGGACATGCTATGGCCACCCTGTCCGTGCAGGTTGTGGCCAGGCACTACAATGTCCGAGCCATTGCCCTATGCCGTGTGCAGATGCAACCAGGCCAGGCCACCCTATCCAAGCTATTCCCAAGGTACCTTGCTCCTCATTATGCACAATGGCAGGCCAATACTGGCAACAGTGCCAGCAGTGTGGGCTGTGGAGGGTGTTGGCAGCCCCACACACTGGATAGACAGACACACACTCCCCACACCTATGCCAGCATTGTGCAACTATAGAGGTGTTGGGCAGCCCAGGCCACCACACCAGTCCTGGGCACAGTGCAGGCATGGCTATGGTACGCAATACTGTAGGAGTCACTCCCCAGGTTGGTAAACACTGTTAGACACAAGACCTGTAGCACACTCCACAGACATCAGAAAGGTTGCTATGATGCAGCTCACTCAGAAAAGTGTACTTAACCTAGGAATTGCTATCTGCCAGTACTCATAGCAACCTCTTTAGAGATGTGTACCATATTCCCAGGTTTAGGGTGGCATTACTAAGGTATGCAAGTGCTAGTATTGGGAAATGCACGCAGAGCCCAACGTCCTGCCTCTCCAGGAGGTTTTGGATAATGGGGCCTGTGGGTGCGGGTGTGTCTGCCCCTGTTGGCTGCTGCTTTACGGCAGAGGTTCCCAACTCCAGTCCTGCGGTGCCAAACACTGTTTGGGTTTTCATGCTGTCCCTCATGAATATGCATGAGATACATCTGCATACCATGGGGGGTGGCGCATAGAAATGCAGCACAGGCATCTTTATCAGAGGCAGCATGGAACCGGAATGGTGTTTGGCCCTCCAGGACTGCATTTGGGAGGCTCTGCTCTAGGTAATGTGCATGTTTATGGTGTCTGTGCTCTGTAGGGTAAAATGTAGGTGTCTTGGGCATGTTTACATCACCTGCAATAAAGGGGCTGTCTGTATTAGCACGTTGTAGTAGTGGGTAAAATATGGGGACTGGGTTGGCAGGAACCACAGCTGGGTCTATGAACCTGTGACCCTCTGCTTCTGAATACACTGCTTTTGTGCACTGCACCACCTTGTTGTCACAGAGTCAGTACATTCCTTGGTGATACCATGACTGTTTGTCAGACAGGGCCCATCTGTTGCAGTACACGGCACCCACCTACACAGGGCTAGGCCACGGTCTGCTCTGGGCAGCTGCCACTGCCCCCTCCACCACCAGTATCCCTCAGCCACCATGCTGACATGCCCTTCTACTGGTGGTGCTGGTGGTGCGCAGTCTCAGGTCATCCATTGTGCAGGTAGGTGGCTGCCTATGGTGCGGGTTCTGGGGTAGGGGTGCCTGCATAGGTGTCCACGCTTCCCCCCAGCACCGCCTGCCAATGTTCCGTGCCCTTGGGGGTAGCTGCTGGGTACTATCCCCTGTGACACTGTGGGAAACACAGTCGTGCCCATGTTGGGCCTTCAGCAGTTGCTGTCTGGCTGCTCTGCTGCTAGTACCAACAGATTAGCACGACCCAGTCTGAACCGTGGACAGCAGTAGAAGGACGTTCTTTATTGTGTAAAAAAGCCTATGGCTCGACACAGGCCGTGTTTCGTTGCCTTCTTCAGGAAAGAAGGCAACGAAACACGGCCTGTGTCGGTTCATTGGCTGCTCTGCTGCTTCAGCATTCGTATGGGCCACCTAGGCATCGCCCTAGTCCGCACTGTGGCCCAGCTGCACCACAGCATGTGCCGCCTGCAGCCCTCTGTATCCCCTTCTCCTGCATCCAGTTGCCGTTCCGACATGCCCGCCCTGATGTTGCGGGACATGTGCTCGCCATAGGAACCCTGTCCGATGGTGGGGAAAACCCTGAGCAGCGCTATATCACTGTGGGCTCATTCACCTTGTATGGGGACGGATTATAGACCCTTCCACGATTTATATCTGTTCTATGGAGCTTACTTGGGGGGGGGAGGGGTTGATGTTTCTCATTGATACCACTACTGGCCAGCTTGGTTATGGTTTTTTTCCAGTTTGTTGGGGTCATTTTCAGTGTTTATGTGCCCTTTTGTTCTGTGCACATGTATCACACTTATCACTTTTTTTGGTTTCCCTGCCTGGGCTGTACATTGCTGACACTGAAATGGTTTCTCTCTCCTGTAATGTGCATTTAACGGCAGGTTTTCATTCGCGTTGGAATTGAGCTCTTCAGATCAGCGCATTAGTGTTAAGGGAGCCTCTCCCCGCCCACTCTCCGCCCATTGAGTGGAGGAGTGGCCTTGTGGTTGGGGCAAGGTACTTCGGGCCAGAAGGTCAGGGGTTCAAATCCCACTAGAGGACAGCAACCTTGGGCCGGAAGGACTGGGGTTTCTAGTCCCACAGGTGCTCCTTGTGATCTTGGGCAAGCCACTTAACCCTCCATAGCCCATGTTCCCTGTAAAATAGTTCTCTGTGTGCTGTGCTTTCCTGTCTAATCAATGTGTTTATACCTCAAAAAAATTTCCTGTCATGATTTGACAATTTCCAATCTGTAATCAAACCGCTGCTGATCGCTGGAAGTAGCGGTATACAAATGTATAATAAATAAATTGACCCCTTCTCTCCACCTTCTGCGGTGTTTTACCGCGCCGCGGGGCATTACGATCATTAGCGCATCATAACGCGTGTTATGTAATGTTAACGATCGTAAGCGCAGCATAACACCGCTTTGACCCGGTGAAAAGCGGTATATAAATGCAGTTAAATAAATAAATAAATAAAAATAAATAACGCGCGTTATGATGTGCTAATGATTGTTAACATTACATAACGCGCGTTATTCACGATTACCGCAGTTTAGTAAACATACCCCTTTGATTTCCAAACGTACGCATATTGATTTTTTAGAAAAGATATCTGCAGGTAAAACCTGTGCAATTCTCTGTCTGTAATTTTAGCTTAGTTAGTTTTCAAAGGGAAAAGATACTTCTACTTTCCCTCAGAAACTGGTAGAAAATCCGCGAGTAAGAAGTGCCCGTGGACTTTGCAGCTGCCCACACAGTTGTGAGAATTGCCCCAATTTGCTGTGCATTTTGAACAATATGGCTGCAAAACCTAACTACTGCTAAATTTATATCTTGTCAGGCTGTTGATATTTACTTTGCTTTTTTTCATTATGGGATTCTGACATTTTCAGTTCATTTTTCAAAACAGATGTTGTTTACCCAACGATCAGATAGCTTTTGCTTTTACCCTTCTATTCTAATTGTGCTTCTGTTTTGCTTCTCCCTTTTCCCTCAAAGCTGCCTGGATGTGCCATTATTTCATGAGCGCTGGAGACTCCCGGCATTATGTTAGTCTGACTTCAAAAGTTCACTCTTTTAGGGCATTTACAGTAAATTGCTAATAAGAGACAGAATCTTCTTCCACTGCTTCAACTTCACCTGCTTTTATAATACCATCCTTTTGAATTGCTAAATAGGCTGTTTTTCTCTAGGTTTTTTTCTGTCACTTTAATTTGATTTATAAGATTTATAAGCCAAACTTTACAAACTGAAATATGGGTAAGGCAATTTATACACATAAAAACATCTCAAACACCTTCTTCCAGCAACACAAGTGCTGACTGTACACATGGACTTCACCCTATGGATTGTACAGAAATCAAATTGACTGTATCTGTGGAAGACAATGATGGAAAAGCTTGATAACATCAACAAAGACAAAACCTGTAGCTGACTGTGGTACAGATCACCAACTACTAGTATGCAAACTCAAGATAAAGTTGAAAAAGAGCAAGACATTCATGAATGTAACAAAACATGACCTTGAGAATTGATTTGCTGCTTTAGATACAAATGACAGAGTTCCAGAAGAGTTATGTGATGACATCAAAAAAGTTGTATTGGAAGAAAGCGATAAGTCTCTACATAAGGTGAAAAGGTAAAATCGGCCAAAATAGAGAGAGAGGCAATCATAGAACTCAACAGAAATTTCCAATGTGCAGCAAGACAAGACAATGAGAGGTACTACAATGACGCATGCAAGGAAATAGAATCAGAAGCTATTAAAGGAAGAACAAGATCAGCTTTTCTAAAGCTACGAGAGTTAAAGAAAAATTCCAGCCTCAAATTGGAATGCTACAAGATGCTCAAGGATCCATGTTGAATGATGCTAAGAAGATCAAGAAAAGGTGGAAAGAATATAGAGTCATTATATCATAAAGATCAAGTGGATCAACAGTCATTTCTACCTATACCTTATGAGGAGAAACCATTGGTCATGAAAGAAGAAGTTGAAGCAGCATTGAAAGCCTTATCAAAGAACAAAGCACTGGGCATTGATGGCATTCCCATTGAGTTATTACAGCAATCAGATGAAGCTGATAGCATACTTACAAGGCTCTGCCAGGAAATTTGAAAGACAAATTCATGGCCAACTGACTGGAAAACATCTGTGTTTATACCAATACTGAAGAAAGGTGACCCGACTGACTGTGGAAATTATTGCACAATCACTCTGATCCCACAGGCCAGCAAGATTCTACTCAAGATCATTCAACAGAGACTACAACCATACCTGGAATGAGAACTGCCCGAAGTGCAAGCAGGGTTCAGGAAAGTGAGAGGAATGAGAGACATTATCACAGATGTGAGATGGATCCTTGAAAAGGCAAAAGAATACCAAAAGTATATTTATATGTGTTTTATTGACTACAGCAAGGCTTTTGACTGTGTAAACCATGAGAAAATCTGGGCCACATTAAGAAGCATGGGTATACCAGAATACCTGATTGTTCTCATGCACAACCTTTACTTATTTTATTTAGAAAGATTTGTATACCACCTTATCCTTCAATCAAAGTGGTCACATCACATCACAATTGGAGGGTTACACTTGGTTTGCAGCTTGTCGTGCTGTGAGGGCTTGTGTGCATCAGTGATGCTGAGAGCTAAACTATTGGTAGTTTAACTACTGGCATGGTCTCCCAAGATGGACAGGTCTCAGCTGAGGTGCCAGACCAAGACAAACCACCCATCTGGGCAGCAGCAGAATGGGATAGTGTTGACGGCGGAGGATCACATTTCTGTGACAACGGCAACAACACCAAACTTAAACTGCACGGAAGAAAGGCCTGGCAATCTACTTCTGTATCTTGCCTTGAAAACCCAATGGATAGTTACAACAAAACAAATTGTGCTGTAGTGCCGGAAGATGAGACCCCTAGGTCGGAAGGCACTCAACTAGCTACTGGGGAAGAGCTGAAGAATTTTCAGAGTAAAGCCAGCATTTATGATGTGGTTGGATCAAAGCCCTTGGGATGTCTGACTGCTGATGTAGCTGCGCATGAATTGAGAGTCAGGAGCTGTAAAGATGTCTTACACATTTTAACATGGAACGTACGAAGCATGAACCAAGGGAAGTTGGAGGTGGTCAAGAATGAAATGGAACGTGTACAACTTGATCTGTTGGGTATCAGCGAACTGAAATGGACTGGCATCGGGCACTTTGCATCAGATGATCACATGGTCTACTATGCTGGAAATGAAAGACAAAGAAGAAATGGTGTTGCATTTATAATAATGAAATACAATGCACTCAGCGAACGCTTAATCTCTATTCGTCTACGAGGAATGCCTATCAACACAACTATAATTCAAGTGTATGCCCCAACAACAGCTGCAGAAGAGAATGAAATTGAAGAGTTCTATGAACAAGTACAAGCTGAAATTGACAGAACATGCAAACAGGATATCCTGATAGTCATGGGTGACTGGAACGCAAATGTTGGCAACAAAAAAGAAGGCAAAGTAGTTGGAAAATATGGACTTGGCAACAGAAATGAAGCTGGAGAAAGACTGATAGAATTCTGCAAGACCAACAATCTATTCATTTCAAACACATTCTTCCGGAAACACAAGCGGCGACTGTACACATGGACTTCACCCAATGGGTTGTATAAAAATCTAATTGACTACCTCTGTGGAAGTCAACGATGGAAAAGCTCTATAACATCAACAAAGACAAACCTGGAGCTGACTGTGGTACAGATCATCAACTACTAGTATGCAAACTCAAGCTAAAGTTGAAAAAGAGCAAACCACTCATGAATGCAGCAAAATATGACCTTGAGAATATACCACTGGAATTTAAAGACTGCCTGCAAAATCGATTTGCTGCTTTAGATACAAATGACAGAGCTCCAGAAGAGTTATGGAATGACATCAAGAAGGTTGTGTTGGAAGAAAGCGAGAAGTCTCTACAAAAGGTGAAAAAGAAAAAACGGTCAAAATGGATGACGGAAGAAACTCTGAAAATTGCCCAGAAACGCAGAGAAGCTAAAGCCAGAGGAGAAAGAAAGACAATCACAGAACTCAACAGAGATTTCCAAAGTGCAGCAAGACAGGACAAGGAAAAGTACTACAATGACGCATGCAAGGAAATAGAAGCAGAAACTATTAGAGGAAGAACAAGATCGGCTTTTCTAAAGCTACGAGAGTTAAAGAAAAAGTTCCAGCCTCGAAATGGAATGTTACCAGATGCTCAAGGTATATGTTGAATGATGCTGAGAAGATCAAGAAAAGATGGAAGGAATATACAGAGTTTTTATATGATAAAGATCAAGTGGACCAACAGCCGTTTCAACCTGTACCTTATGATCGGGAACCATTGGTGATGAAAGAAGAAGTTGAAGCAGCATTGAAAGCCTTATCAAAGAACAAAGCACCAGGCATTGATAGCATTCCCATAGAAGTATTACAGCAATCTGATGCAGCTGTTACCGTACTTACAAGGCTCTGCCAAGAAATATGGAAGACAACATCATGGCCAACTGACTGGAAAAGATCTGTGTTTATACCAATAGGTGATCCAACTGACTGTGGAAATTATCACACGATCGCTCTGATCCCACATGCTAGCAAGATTCTACTAAAGATTATTCAAAAGAGACTACAACCATACCTGGAACAAGAACTGAAGTGCAAGCAGGGTTCAGGAAAGAGCGAGGAACGAGAGACATCATTGCGGATGTGAGATGGATCCTTGAAAAGACTAAAGAATACCAAAAGGATATCTATTTGTGCTTTATCGACTATAGCAAAGCTTTTGACTGTGTAAACCATGAGAAACTCTGGGCCACATTAAGAAGCATGGGTATACCAGAACACCTGATCGTACTCTTGCACAATCTGTACATTGATCAAGAAGCAATAGTTCGAACAGAACAAGGAGAAACAGAATGGTTTAAAATAAGCAAAGGTGTAAGACAAGGCTGCATACTTTCCCTCTACCTCTTTAATTTATATGCAGAACAAATCATCAGAGAAGCAGGATTGTATGAAGACAACAGAGGTGTGAAGATTGGTGGAAGACTCATCAACAACCTTTGCTATGCTGATGATACCACATTACTGGCTGAAAGTGAAGATGATCTGAAATATTTGCTTCTCACAATCAAAGAACATATTCTCAAAATGGGCCTGCACCTTAATGTAAAGAAGACAAAGGGGTATGTTTACTAAAACCCCGCTAATGTGCGGGCCGCGCTAGTGTGGGGGTGCCATATAAGGAGTGGGAGTTTCTATCTGAAAAAGAAAAACTGGGATTTAAATATGCGCTAGAAGGTCAACGCAAAAGAGGAAGGCCAGCAATGAGATGGATTGATACAATAACAGCAGCTACGGGTACCAGTCTGTCAACAATGAGCCGCCTGACTGAAGACCGAACACAATTTAGGATAGCTATCCAGAGGGTCGACTCTGACTCGACGGCACTTAACAACAACAACAACAAAACTTAACAACATTTAGACAGTACAATTGGAGGTTACATTTAACATGAGGGTAATTAACAACATTGTACAATGAACTTGTGTGTCTAGTTGGGATGAGTGGGTGTCTAGTTGTCGGAGGTGGTTGTATTACTGTTCGGGTGGGGACTGTTGTCTGTAAGCTCATATGTTTCTATAAAGAGCAGGGTTTTAAGGGCTTTGCGGAAGTCTGTGATGTCATTTAATGTCCTCAGGCTCGTTGGGAGGGAGTTCCATAGTTTGGAAACCTTTACACTGATCAAGAAACAACAGTTTGTACGGAACTAGGAGAAACAGAATGGTTTAAAATCAGAAAAGGTATACGACATGGACGCGTACTTTCCCCCTACCTGTTTAATTTATATGCAGAACAAATCATCAGAGGTGTGAAGATTGGTGGAAGACTGATCAACAACCTTCGCTATGCTGGCTGAAAGTGAAGACGATTTGAAACATTTGCTTCTCAAGATCAAGGAATATAGCCTTAAAATGGGTCTGCACCTTAATGTTAAGAAGACAAAAATCCTGACAACTGGCAAAATGAATAAGTTCATTGTTCATGGAGAAGAAATTGAAATAGTTGACACCTTTATCCTTCTTGGATCAACTATGCATTGTATCTTTTTTTGCTCTATTTCATATATTACATTATTTCATGTTTTTATGATATTTTTTTTTTCATTTTCTTGTACTGGTTGCATTGTTTTTTATTTTATCTTTTAAATGGATGTGAATGTTTTATAGTATGGAACAGGAAAGAGCTTTAGTAGCACTCCTGCCGTGCTCCTTGAGATGGCCTCCTACCAGTTGTTGGCAATGTAACTGTATTTTTTCTTCTTTTATTTTTTACCCGATTTGTTATTAATTGATAGTTTGCCTGGTTTATATTTATGTACTGTTTTATAATTTGCTTTTGGTTTTATCTATGTTTTTAGACCACTGAGGAAGGTCTAGTGCCGAAACGTTTTAAAATTGGGTCCTCAATAAAGGCTTTTTAAGTTTTCTTCCAGTGTGGCCTGTTTCTGCTTCTCTGCCTGGTTCTCGGACAGTGAAAAAGATAGACAGGAAGAAAACTGATGCCTTTGAACTATGGTGCTGGCAATGAATATTGTGTATACCATGAATTGCCTGAAGAACAAACCAGTCAGTATTAGAGGAGATCAAACCTAAGCTTTTTTTAGAAGCTCAGGTGACAAGACTTCGACTTTCATACTCTGGACACATCATGTGAAGAGAGAGATCATTAGAGAAAGACATCATGCTTCGCAAGGAAGAAGGTCAACGCAAAAGAAGAAGTCCAGCAATGAGATTGATCAATACATTAACAGCAGCTATGGGTACCAGTCTGTCAACAATGAGCTGCCTGACTGAAGATAAAACACAATTTAGGACAACTATCCAGAGGGTCGCCATGAGTCGATACTGACTTGACGGTACTTAACAGCAACAACAAAAACATTCAACAAAGCAAACAAGCAAAGAAAAGAGAATGTTCTTTTTACATTTTACAGTACAACAATATCTTTGTTAGTGATATAGCGGAAGGGCTGTCGGGTAAGGTTTGCCTCTTTGCAGATGATACCAAAATCTGCAATAGCGTAGACACCCCGGAAGGTGTAGATAACATGAGGAGGGATCTAGCTAAGCTTGAAGAATGGTCTAGAATTTGGCAGCTGGGATTTAATGTTAAAAAATGTAAGGTCATGCATTTGGGCTGCAGCAATCCAAGGGAGCAATATAGTATATGGTGTGAAGTACTTTTGTCCAGTAAAGAAGAGCGGGACCTAGGCGTGGTTGAGTCTGATCTTAAAGTAGCTAAACAGGTAGAAAAGGTGACGGCAAAAGCTAGAAGGATGCTTTGGTGCATACGGAGAGGAATGGCTAGCAGAAAAAAGGAGGTGATAATGCCTCTGTATAAGTCTTTGGTGAGACCTCATTTGGAGTATAGTGTGCAATTCTGGAGACCGCACCTTCAAAAGGATGTGAACAGGATGGAGTTGGTGCAGAGGGTGGCTACTAAAATGATTAGTGGTCTAAATTATAAAGCATATGAGGACAAACTGAAGGATCTTAATATGTACACCTTAGAGGAAAGGCGGGATAGAGGTGATATGATTGAGATCCTTAAATACCTCCATGGCATAAATGTTCAGGAAGAGAGCCTCTTTCAATTGAAAGCAAGTTCTGCTATGAGGGGACATGGGATGAGGCTGAAGGGAGATAGATTCAGGAGTGATATGCGGAAATATTTCTTTACGGAAAGAGTAATGGATCCATGGAATAGTCTCCCAGTGGAGGTGGTAGAGATGAGGACAGTAACTGAATTCAAAAGAGCATGGGACAAACACAGAGGATCTCTAAAGGTAAAACGGGGACTGTTATAGTTGTTGATATGGAAGGACAGACTAGATAGGCCATGTGGTCTTTTTTCTGTCATCATATTTCTATGTTTCTAATATAAATATTGCACTATAAGAGATACTGTCAACTATTCAGAGCATTATCCCCTTGATTCAGTATTCTACAAGGGCTCTGTGATCTTTAGATGATGTCACATTATGCATGGCAAAAATTCTCATGGTAGTCTGCAGCAGAAAGTTGGCATCAGGTATCGGAGGGGTGGAAGCAAACAGCCCTGTGGCGCAGACATTTAATAGTCAGCGCTGCGGGACTATCTGTGCCCATTGACACTGCTGCCTTTCCTGAGAGAGGTGACAGTAGTGGCAGCAGCATCCCCAGAGGTCCATCATTCTAGGCAACTTCCTAGTTTTCCTTATTGTAGCACCGGTCCTGGCTATAGACACCCACTGAAAACTAGCCAGGAGGCAATAGCATTTGCAGTAGAAACTGGCAGAAACAGAGCAAGACACTGACGGTATAGAGAGGTCATAAGGGAGTGCAACATAAAATTCACCAGTAGTGGCTGTGAATTGTTGTGTATTTCTTAGTGGGAGTGCATAAAATTTTTTCCTCGAGCCTTGCTGAGTATCTTCATGTGGTAACTCCATTTTATAAAATCTATACAAAATTTCAGCAAGGCGATACTACAGTTGAAGTGTGCTAGGAAAGAAAAGGAAGAATGCATTCTAATTGCATTATGCCCAAGATAGATAGGTACTCATTCATAGCTTATGCAATAGGGTTAGGTACTGACTGCTACCTTTATGCTCCAAACCCTATATTTAAACCAAGATGGTATTCAAAGAGAGTCTGCCAAAAACTAGGAAGACAAAGGCGTATTGCCACAGAAAAAATTACAAAAAGCAACTAATGCAAATTTAAGATCCTTAAAGTATGTGAGTAATACCATATTAGAACAATTGAGGGCTTCTATAGAAACAGAAAGAGAGAGAAAAAGGAGACCTAGATAGAAGCATCAGAAGAAATATATATGCAGAAAATAAAGAAGAGCCTCAGAGAGTCAATAGAAGAAAATCTGGTATAGAAAGGGGGTGGGGGTCTAGAAAAGTGCACCAGAAGAAAGGCTGTTGCATAGGCAGAAGGAAGGAATTTGTAAAGAAGGACAGATATACAGAGAAAGAAGGGATCTGAAAAGGAACGTCAAAAAAGACCGATGATAAAAGAGAAAGAGGAGGCTTGGAACAGAAGACTGATGTAGAGATGGAAATAGGGGATCTAGAAATGCAGGAGAGTGAGATAATTGAAGGTAGGTCAACTGAAGAGGAAGAAGACAGGCAGGAGAAAGACCGGAAGTGGATGAATTTACAGCTGTGATCCTAACCTATGTTGAAAGAGATTAATATGCTGGGTTCCAGGCAAAGGACAAAGGTCTATTATCTATCCTGGTGTTATGGTACCCGCTCTTGTTTAAGTTTCAAAGGTCTGCCAAATCCCGAGGATGCTCCAAGCCTTACTACAGAGGTCTACTATTCATCCTGGTGTTATGGTACCTGCTCTTGTTTAGGTCTCACAGGTCTGCCAAATCCCCAGGTTGCCCCAGGCCTCTGTATAGACGTCCATTGTCCATTCTGGTGTAATGGTAGGTGCACTGGCTGATGTGTGCAGGCCACACATCGCCATGTTGTGGCTGGAGCCTGCAGGGCATATAGCGGCACATCCTCAGGGTACACTTGGCTGTGGCTGTTGCTGTGTGCAAGGGCCACTGGTGAGACACATGATCATCGCCTATGCCAGTGCGTACAGTGGCACATGGCTATGCAGTCTGTGCATATGTTGGACCAGGGTTGCAGACAGGTTGATGAGTGTAGCAGACATGCTGACACAGTGGTGCATATGTGTGGGAAGTGGCGCATGCCCTGTCCCCCCCGGCACACCTTGCATGTATGCCGACACCATGCAGCCCCCCATGCATAGCGCCCGTGACCCACAGCATGGCAAAGGCACATATGGTACGGTGTTGTGGGCCCAAGCACGGATAGGCTGCTGGGGCAGCAATGGGTGCCAGGGGGTTTGCATGCAGGGCATGTAGGGGACAACCTGGACATGCGCAGCTGCAATGCACACATGTGAGTGGCAGGGGCAACAGCTAGCCGTCGACACACAGTACACAGTAGGGGCAGCCACCTGCTGCACCCAGGTATGTGTGTGGTGCAGCACCGGCTGGCGATGGATGTCTGTTCCCTAATGTCCCCACATGTTGCTTCACCCAAAGGTCAAGGACCTGCGCAAGAAGGCTCGTGAGCAGAGAGCCAGATACCCCCACTTCGTGCAGCGGGAACAATGGGCCCAATGTGATGGTGAGTGATGCGGCACGTCCCTGTGGGCCAATGGCCTGAGGGGCCACAGGACATGTTTGAATGATGTGCCAGATATGTGAAAGTGGTGGTAATGTATGTGCCTCTCCCCCAAAGCGGCCGCGCGTGCAGATAAGAGCCCAGCAGGGCTGAACGCTGGGGTCGGGCAGCCAGTGCAGGCTGAAGACAACCCGGAGGGCATGGGGGTGGCTGACGGCGGGCAGGCTGAGGAGGAGGGGGATGCCAGAAGCAGAGAGGTTGAGGGGGAGAAGGGGAGCAGGGTGGAGGGGGAGGGCAGCTGGGAGCCTGGAAGCCTGGGGAGGGGGAGGAGGAGTGGGAGGGGGGAGGTTGGGGAGGGAGGAGGAGGGCAAGGAGGGAGGTGCGGGGGGGGTGGAGGGAGGTATGGGGGGAGGCTGGGGGGGTGGTGGGTGAGGCAGGGAAGGGGGCGGGAGGCCTAGGAGGGGCCGGGGGTGGCAGAGGGTGGGAGTGAGGGCATGGCCAGTCCCAATCGGCACAGGCCTCCACAGGGCACTGGGGGCCCCATCCATCTGCCCCACAGTGCCGGTGATGTCCCCCGTCTGGCCATGGGTCTGCCACACATAGACGCAGACAGGTGCACCGTACATGCAGCCACCCAGACAAGGAGAGATGTGTGTCTGTGTGGGTGCATGTGCGGCCTCCGCCTGGCTTCAGCGGTGCATGCCCAGGCACACGTCCAGCGGCCACACGCCCGCATTCTGGGACGGGTGCTGGAGACCATGGCCATGGTGGCTGACCGGCTGCGCATGCTGAATGGCAGCGCAGCTGGTCAGCCACCCGGAGATGAGGACCCCCAGGGGGTATAAGTGTGGGCACCACACATGCAACCCCTGCCCTGTGCCGGCCCGTGCCCTGGGATTGCCACCACCGACGGGACTGGGGAAGGGAGGGCCCATGCCCGCACAGGGTCCCACAGCTTTGTCGTCCCCCCATAAATATTGTACATATGTTTGACGTACTCATGATGGTCAGCTGTCCATTATTGCAACATGTCAGTGGGTTGCGAATGACAGATGTGAGCATATACTCTTTTATTACCTCAATGACTGAAAATACATGTGCTGACTAGTGTGCAAAGCTACCTCATTGTCTGTTTACTACCTCATTGAATGTGCTGACTAGTGTGCAAAACATTGCATGACATTACAAATGCTGTATATCAAATAGATCCATGTACCACCTCATTGCCTGTTTGCTACCTCACTGTCTGTTTACTACCTCATTGAATGTAAAAGCTAGCATGTACTGTAAACAAAATGTGCTAGTTAATAATATATAGATAATAGATAATATATAATACATAGGGGCTTGTTTACGAAGCCGCGGTAGTGGTTCGCGATCGCGATCGCAGCCGCGGCCCCATTGAAATCAATGGGGCCGCGGCTCCGATTACGATCGCAAACCGCTACCGCGGCTTTGTAAACAAGCCCCATAGTCTGTAGTTCCCACTACTAGTGCATTGCTACCTCACCACTAACCTCATTGCTGTAGGAATACACTAACCACATAACAAATTACCCCATTACTAACCTACACCTTGTGTGCATCTACGGAGGCTGCGAAACAACAAGCTACATACATTACAGACTCCATCACTAGAGTAGAACTAAGTAAGAAGGGGAGAGAAACCACACCAAAAGAACAGGCAAATATAGAACCACAAGAGAAGGATCAAACACCTACCACCACTGAAATACAACTCAAGTCAATCCCAGGTCAGTAAAGAGTAAAATGCAATCCTCTCACCACTACCTCATTGCATACCTTACACTCCTACACACTTTCGTACCATACACACAGGGCATAAGACCAAACAAACAAATCCCCTTATTACACCTACATACCACCCAACCTGAATGGATACCAAACACACCCCTCTCTAAAGAACACCAACATTCTAAGTCTTCAGTCCACAAAGAACATAATACCACACGTACTACACATACCCACCTCACAAATAGGGTACACACTAACCCAATCACAACAACCAACATCTAATGTGCCCTACTAAATGCCAGATCAATCAAGAACAAACCAAATACTATCCTCGACCTCATACAAGACAAAAGACTGGATATAATATGCATGACAGAAACCTGGCTAGATGACTCTGACCAGGTAATATTAAATCAAATCATCCCAGAAGGTTACACAGCATTTAATTGCATCAGGACCCAAAAGAGAGGTGGAGGAGTGCTAATACTGACCAGAAAAGAATACAGATTCAAAACAATCTCTACCGCAAACACGATAGAATCCAACACAATCATCATAGCCAACAAGCACCTCAGCATCTCCCTCACCTACAGACCCCCTGGAACCACAACGGAATATCTCTCCACGGTACTTGAAACAATATGTGCACACAGCAAAAAGCTCAAACCCCTTGTTGCACTAGGAGACTACAACCTTACCTCCACATCCACCAAGGAAGCTACATCATTCCTAAAAGCCATGGAAACGCTAAAATACTACCAAGCTATCAACACCCCAACACACCAACACAGTACAACTCCGGATATGGTTTTTATCCCAAAGCACCTGGTGGATCAAGGCAAGATCACTACACCAACAATCACACCAGTTCCTTGGTCAGATCACCATCTAATTGAATTCACATTGACACTAAATGACATCATCCAACACAAGGAAAATGAGACCATTACCAGGAGATTTAGAGCCTTCAAAAAAGAAGCATTCATAAACGAAATCAAACCACAACTTCAGCAGGACTATGAAACCCTTGACCTAGGTATAGAGAAATGGAACTCCATAATATCAAATGCAGAATCAGCCCCTACAAGTACAGAAGCACAAACGCGCAGGAGACCCAATGCCCCCTGGTACTCAACTGATATTAGAGACGCAAAATGCACCCTAGGAAAACTGGAGAGAAAATGGAGGAGAAACAAGTCACAAAACTCCCTAATTCAATATAGAGACAAGCAAATGGAATACAACAATCTAATAAATGAACGTAAACAGCAACATCATACCAACCTAATCATGAAATCTGTCAACAAACCAAGAGAACTATTTAGAATTGTCCAAACACTAACTAAGGACACTACAAAGCATGATACCCACCATCTTAACCCGCAAAAATATGCAGACTACATAAAATCGAAAAACAACACCCTGACATGCTCCATCGCACTGCAAACAGATGACCATGAAATGATAGAGGAGCCCCAAACCTGGGAAGACTTCAGCATACCATCAAAACAACAAATTGAGGACATAATGAGTAGCCTCAACACAACAACCTCACCATCAGACCCATGCCCAGTAGCTTGGATCAAAACTGCTAAAACCCAGCTCTCTCATCACATTCACAAAATTATCAAAGATTCACTCCAACAAGGATACATGCCACAAACTCTGAAGCATGCCATGATAAGACCGATACTTAAAGGCAACAACCTCTGCCTTTCTGAACCAAAATCATACCGTCCTATCTCCAGTCTACCTTTCCTTGCAAAAAACATTGAAAAAACAGTACAACACCAACTACAAGACCATATTGATATCAATGCTCCACTGGACATCCATCAGCACGGTTTTAAATCCCAACACGGAGTTGAAACACTACTTACTTCCCTCTTCGACAATCTCCTAAAAGGCATAGACAACATAAAGAATGGATTCCTGCTTGTATTCATGGACATCTTTGCAGCCTTCGACACCGTGTCACATGCCAGACTACTGCAACGCTTGCAGCAAATAGGATTATGCAAAAATACGCTAAAATGGTTTACTTCATACTTGGAAAATAGAACGCAACAAGTCAAATGCACACAAAAGAAATCGTCACATTTCCCCGTCACGCAGGGAATACTACAAGGCTCAGCCCTATCACCAATGCTCTTTAATATTTACATCCAGCCCATATGTAACATCACCAAATGTCACAAGCTCCAATATCACATTTACGCTGACGACATCATGGTGTATGCACCAGTCAACCTACTAGCACTCAACATCAAAACTATAACCAAATGCCTTGAAGATATGAACACCTGCTTCACAGCCAGTAATATGACGGTCAACTACGATAAAACTCAAGCTATGTTCATCACCAGGAACACTACCTTCACCCCACCACAAACCATCAGCATTTTAGATAAGCTTATAGTAGTTAAAGATGAGGTTAAATATCTGGGCATCACAATGGACAGAGCACTAAACCTGAAATCCCACATCACAAAAACCACAAACAAGGCCTATCAACGCTTAAGGATCATCAGAAAACTCAAGCCATTACTCCACCAGGATCACTTCCGTACAGTATGCCAAGCACGCATTACACCTCTGTTTGACTATGGAAACTCGTTATATCAACAAACACTACACCCACTCCAAATGGTGCAAAACACTGCTGCACACATCATTACAGACACTCCAAGATCGAAGCACATCATCCCAGTCTTACAGCAACTACACTGGCTACCCATGATGGCCAGAGCAAAATACAAAATAATCCTAATCATCTTTAAAATCATCCACCAGCTCTCAGCAGAGGCACTCCAATACATCATAACGAAAGATACCTGCAATAAACTGAGAAGAACCAATAAGGACAACATGAAGAACCAATAAGGACAACATGATCGGCACACCTGCAGGATTCCACAAGACTAAACAGACAACTTCAAAAAGAGCTCCCTCCTTACTTGCGCCCGCACTCTGTAATTCCCTCCAAACAATCCTGAGAGCATTAGATGACCTAATAGACTTCCGAAAAGACCTCAAAACTTATCTCTTTATTGAAACTTATCAGCAGACGGAAAAGACTCCCCACCCAAACAGTAACACATCTACTGCCTATAATTCGATATTCACTCATCCCAAATAGGCATATAAGTTAACGACATAACATCAACTCAATAGCCACTCACCCCAAACACTCACCCTAAACAAGCATAATATAACGTTGTTATTTACCTCGTACTGTATAAATGTTACCCCTATGATAAATGTAACCCTCCAATTGTACTATATAGATGTTGTTAAGTACCCCTATGTTAAATGTAACCCTCCAATTGTGATGTGACCACTTTGATTGTAGGATAAGGTGGTATACAAATCTGTTTAAATAAATAAATAAATATACGTGTGTGTCTCTGTGCATGACAATGGTACCATACATGGTACCGTACCCGTGGCAAGGGCGGGGGATGGGCATGGGCAGCGCCCGATGTAGCACCACAGACGAACACATGTACCGGTGGGTCGCTAAGGACCACCACCATGGCGAGAGGCATGGTGTCACGCACATGCCACCAGTGCACACAAATCTTCACGTGAAACACAACCTCCAGGCCCCAAAACCAATATTTACGTCCAAAACCGTATTGCATTGGATGTGTCGCCATGAGGGGCCCCCCTTGCATAGAAGGTACATGATATGCATGTGTGATATGAGCCAGAGGCATCAGCTCAACATGCCACAAAAGGTACAACATGCACCCCATGGTGTAGGCGTATACAACCCCCTTCCCCCCAGCATACCTGATACCTGCAGGTATGGGGAACGGCACTGCCTGTGGGAGACAAACCACCTACATGCCCAAACCGTCTGCCCCAAACTATGTTCACTGTGTACCGACAATACCTGCACAAGGGGGCCCTAACAGTGCTCACATTGCAGGGGCACCCAACAGCTCCACCGCCCCCCAGCCAGACCATATATGCAACATAGTGCCATGTGTCCAGCATCATAATCATCAGGCAGGTTCCCGACTCAAATAAACCCAGCGCTGGATGCAGTCATGGCGCCATGTTGCGTATGTAGACCGGCTGTAGAGTGGTTGAGCCTTGTACAGCCCCTACGATGGGAGCAGAGGTGGGGGCACATCACTGTGACTACAAACGGAGGACATAGGATGCCGTAGGACGGAAACAGATCAGGCCTATAGGTGTAGTGGCCCCCAAACCGTGAAGATGGCCACCACACCTGCAGGTATGTAGTCGGAAGGGTGGCCCGATGATGCATGTCCCCTGCGGTAGGCGCAATACCAATAGGTAGGCATGTTGAGCTGGTAGGTCTAGCTCATCTAAAGCATGTACAAGGGTACGCCATGCCATAGGAGGGAGGTCCCCCCATGGTGGCATATCCAACACTGAATAGTGGGGAACCCCAATATGAGGGGGTGGATATGAGGGGTGTTTCCAGGGTGTCGGCCTGTCAGTATCCCTGCAATGGGCCCAGTGACCTATACCAGTGCACACATGGCACAGCGCCTGGCATGGGTGGCACACAGTACCCACATTTATTATTTATTTATTTTTATTTAGCATACATTTGCATACCGCTACTTCCAGCGATCAGTAGCGGTGATGATTACATAATGGAAGCTGTCAGATCAGGACAGACAAATTAGCAGTATATACACGTTGATTCGTAGGGTAGGCACAACACACATAATTAAGTTCCTTTGTAGAAGGGGAGGAAATTTGCATATGTACATTTTTACAGAAATGGATCCCTGAATTTATAACAAGTTGAAATGACTCTGAAATAGGTAAGTCTTGAGTTTTTTTCTGAAGTCTGTAAGGTTTTTGCTAGCTCGTAGCTCCGGCGGCAGTTGGTTCTAGAGAGTTGGTGCTGTGTATGCGTATGCCCTGTTACTAGTATTGGTTTTGACAGATCTTATATCAGTTGGAACGTGGAGGGTGTTGGAGTTGATGGTTCTTCTGCTTCTGTTGGGTGGTTGCGTGCAGATTAGGGTAGAGAGGTAGGATGGTGAAATGTTATGCATGAGTTTGAAAGTGGTTGTTAGTATTTTATATTTTATACGTGCTGTAATGGGGAGCCAGTGAAGCTCAATCAATACAGGTGTGATGTGTTCAGCTGGACTTTTTCTCATAATGATCCTGGCCGCAACATTCTGCGCCATTTGTAGAATGTTTAGGGTTTTCTTTGGTAGGCCCTGTAAAATGGCATTGCAGTAGTCGAAATGTGGCATGATGAGCGCTTGAGCGACGGATCTGAAATCATGGGGTTCAATAATGTTCCGTATTGGTTGAAGAACTCTTAGTTTGTGGAAAATGGCCCTGTTGGTTTTGCGGAGGTGTTTCTCCATCTTTAGGTCGCTATCAAATGTTACCCCCAGATATTTTATTTCTTTCTTTGTTTGGTATGAATTGTTGCATAAGGTTACTGTTGCAGGTGGATCAAAATTTGATTTTCTGGAGATGTACATCACTTCAGTTTTCTTGTGGTTGATCGCCATGCTGCTTTGTTGTAACCAGGTTTGCATCTCATTAAGGCAAGCTTCTAGTTGGATGTAGTTTGGGTTATCTGTGTCAAGTTATGTGTACAGCATAATATCGTCTGCATAAATGTGGTAGTTGATCTTGTGCTGTTGGATGATTTCACATAATGGTTGCATGTATACGTTGAAAAGGAGTGCGAAGAGAGCAGAGCCTTGAGGTATTCCTTGAGTTTGGGGGAATGCTTCTGTTTTTTCGCTGTTGAACTTTACCTGTTGCATTCTGTTAGATATGTATGAGGAGAACCATTTAAGGGGGGTTCCCGATATTCCTATTGATTTAATTCTGTTTATGAGGGTTCCATGGTGAACTGTATCAAAAGCGGCTGAGATGTCGATGAATATGAGTATAAACATTTTCTTTTTGTCTTCTAAGCCTTTGAGGAGGTTGTTAAGCAGTGCTAGTAGTAGGATTTCGACCCCATGATGTTGCCTGAAGCCGTATTGCTGTTCATCTAGGGTTTCATTGTCATCCAGGTGGTCTTGCAGTTGCAGTAGGAATGCTTTTTCAATATTCTTTGCTAGGAAAGATATGCTGGATATCGGGCGGTAGGATGTTGGGTCGTCCTTGCTGAGTGTGTTGTTTTTCAGAATAGGTCTTATGATGGATTTCTTGAGTTCGGTAGGCATGATTCCTTGTTGAAGTGATAGGTTTACTATATGTGAGACGTAGTGGGCTATGTCCTGCTTCGCTGCCTTGACCCAAGCTGCTGGGCAGGGGTCTAGTGGGGATGTGGAGGTGTTTATGTTCGTGATTATGTTTATAATTTGCTGTTCTCCGATGATGTGAAAGTTGCTCCAAACCTTTTCTTGAGTTGCGGTGGTCTCCATGTTGAGTTTAGGCGCTGGGTGGGTTGTGTCCAGGCATTGCGTGGGTTTGGTAGCCATCAGTTTGCTAGCATAGTGATTTGCCAGGGTTTGGGCCTTGATTATGTTGCCGGAGTGATCGACTTGGGATGTTTTGGCTAATGATTTGACGAGTTCGAATAACTCTCGTGGCCTGTTGATAGCCTTGTTTAATAAGTTAGTGTGATGCGTTCTTTTCACGGCGTTGACGTCATCTTTGTACTTTGCGAGAAAAGTCAGGTATTCAGTTTTGCGTTCGATGGACTTGGTTTGCCTCCACTTTCTCTCCAATCTACGGAGTTCCCTCTTCATTCTTGTCAGCGATTCTGTGTACCAAGGTTCTGATCTGGATTTAGTTGTGTTTGATGGGGTTTTCCATGTTGGGTTTGATTCCTCTTGTATTCCTGTGTTCCATCTGTTTGTTAGATCATCGAGGTCCATGCATTCCAAATTTATGTGGGATGAAACGGTGCTTATGAAATTTTCCTTGTTGAATTTATTGAATTTCCTTAGAGAGTGTAGTTCTCTCCTGGCTTTTGTGTTTTTGGGTGGGGAGGGCAGTTGCATTTTGAGAACAATTTTGTGGTGGTCCGACCATGGCACTTGAGTTATCTTTATCTCAGGTAATTCTTTGTTTAACTGCTGAATGGAGGGTATGAAAACCAAGTCCAGGGTATTTCCCTTGTCATGGGTGGCATCACTTATTATTTGCTGGTATCCAAGTTGATCCATGGCTTCTAAGAAGGTGTTCGCGTGAGTAGGAGGCGTTGTTGCTAAATTAATGTCTCCCAGTATGATTTGGAATTTTTAGATTTGGGTGGTAGAGATGCTCTCTAGCGCTGTAGCCAGTGCTTCGTGGTGTGACGAGGGAGATCTGTAGATTAGGCAGATGGATAAAGACGAGTTTTCTACTTTGAGTATGTCAAGGTCCATATTTGAGATTAGGGAGGTGCTCATTAGTTGTAAGCTGTTCTTGGCTGGGGATGGAGCCTGGACACATGCATGGGATGGAGCCTGGACAGCACACATGCCCCCTGTGGTGCATGGTGCAGACAGTGGATGGCATGCCAGTGGGTCTGTGTACCATGTCTATATGTATGTCCATGTCCCACCCTAACTGCACATCCTGGCCATACCTAGTTGCAACTGGCTGGCGTGGTAACAATGGCCACAGCCATGGGGTTGCATACGAAGTCAAAAGGGGTCACCATGTACACAATCACGCACAGGACAGGGACAGCATGGAGCAGTAGTGGTGGGACATGCAAGGGTATGGCCACTAGTGGCGAGGGTTATGACACAGGGTGGACAGTGCAATGCACGTGGGCGTGGGGATGGCGGAAATAGGGACGAGCAGGATGGTGGGCTTGGAGGGATGGAGAGGTGCTTTAATCATGGTGTGCGAGGGACAGGTGTGGGGATGGGCGGGGGTGCGCATACGCAGAGCAGATGGGATGTGTCACGGGTCAGTTGTGGGGGGGTCATGGTGCCTCCAGGCATAGGGCAGGGGGGGACCCAGATACCAGGCCCAGGGATGCAGGATGCCAAGAGATGGGTGGTGGTCAGGGGGCCTGGGGGGGGGGGTAGGGTCTAACTCAGACTGCTGTGGCTGGAAACGGGCATACAGGGAGGGGTGGGGATGTACCTGGGCATTGAGGTGGGTCGGGGTACCGAACCAACGTGCCCTGTGTACATCTATAGAAGATCTACATTGTACTCAGCAAACACTTGGGAACCGTTGCAGGCCCCATGGGATGGGGGAGATGTGACCAGACCGTGCAGCATGCGTCTGACTACATACAGTAGCAGTGTGTACTGTAATGGTGAAAGTCCCCAGGAGGAGATGGAGGTGGAGGAAAATCCTGTTGAAATAAATGATACTGCACTTGTGCTCAGGATTTTCAAGCCAGATAAGAAAAAAACACAGCTCTCTGCTGAGCTCAGGCCACGCCCCAGCTCAGAGGGAGAGACAGGCTTCCTCACTGATTGGTCACACCTGGGGGAAGGACAGGGAGTGCCGGGAAGCAAATGCTTTTTAACTCCACAAACAGAGCAGACAGTAGGGAAGGAAACAGGCAAGGGAAGGAGCAAAGGAAGTGGAGAGGAAGGAAAAGAGCAAGCAAGAAAGGAACCTTACGAAGAAGGTGAAGGAGAGAGAGAGCCTTGGAGAGGACGTTATAGCAAGGCAGAACCTTGGAGCAAGAGGGCTAGCAAGGGAAGCCATTGGAGAGACGGCAATTGGACATACAGCAACAAGGACTATAGCAGCTGTAGAGGAAAGAAGGAAGAAAAGCCTCTTCAGAGCAGGTACCTAACTGGCACTGGAAATAGACATAAGGAAGCTGAATTCCAGAACCTGGAAGATAGCAGGAGAGAAAAGGGTTAAGCAGTTGTCTAAGAAACCCTGCCAAAGGTAAAGCTAGCATTTCTAATGCTGAATCATTGTTAGAGAAGCCATTTGCCTTTGCTACTGTCCAGAAGGCAGACCCAACACCTTTAACTGATAATAGGTGGGGGGAGAGTCTTACATACGGGGAAAGCTAAAACACTGACAAAAGCAAAACAGCCGAGCCTTCAGAGTTAGAAGCTATAAGCAAGCTGTTGTCAGAAGGAAAAGTTTTCTCTCCTAATGCTAATGTGCCTCTACACGCTGAATTGCTCCTGAACCAGTTCAAGGAATTTCTGGAGGAAAGAAAGTCAGGGAGAACTGTTAAACCTGATAGAGATGCCAGTAATTCTAATACTGTTGAAAGAATGCAAATAGACTCTTGTTTGCCAGCTTTAGAAATTGAATCTTCTCCCATGGATTGCTCTTTATGTTTAAAGGAAGAAGGCATTGTTGAACAGCACTGAAACTGTATGCAATAACATAGAAAGCACTTGCCATACCTGCTGAAGAGTTGGAAAGGCTTGTTTTATATTTAATAAGCCTAATTGTCTTCTGAGGATAAGAAGCCGTGCTGTGAAAAGGAAAATCAGCTGTTGCAGTTTAATCGTTTTCCGTTGAATAACCACACGGGGCAGTGTCCTGTGGAAAGTTTATGGGACTGAGAAACAGCTGAGCAGTGCTGAGATATTTCTGTTACGTTTTCTTCTGTTCCTGAAATACCTATATGTTGGAGATGCATCCTTTATGCTTGTTTGTGTTTGAGCTTTGATGCGCTGGAAATTCCCCACAATAAATATTCTTGCAGCCTTGAAACACTGGTGTCATAACTACAATTTTGTCCTTAAGGAAATAAGCAAAACTACAAGTCCCAGAATCCCTGGTGACAATAGAAATAGCTTTATTCAAAAGAGGACACTCAAAGGCCACTTCCAGCTGGTAAGCTCTCGGGCCCCAGCGGAAGCATCGCAAGTGGCGTAGTATAGAGGATTCCACGCATGCGCAAAGGTGCAAACGTCAGGACATCTGCTAGAAGTCACTTCCCGGAGGAGCCAAGCAGAGGAGCGTCCGAGAAGTGGAGAAGGCAGTACCGAGAAGACTACAGAAACCTTCATTGGTGATAAGCTTGAAGCTTCACCTAAGCCAGGTAAAGGGTATCTAGCCGGAGCTGATTAGGATACCAGGGCAAGGGTGAAAGCTAAGCTGGTTGAAAAAAAAAAGGTGGAAATCTTTTTTATGTATCGCACTTTGGTCTGTGTGTTTTGTGCTTACAGAGTTCCAGGATGACTTTCGAGTCCCAGGACGTGTTTAAATGGATGGCAGCACAATTCGAGCGGCAGAGGGACTTGTCAGTGGAGACGCAGGAGTGGAATGCTGCGCATATACAAGCCCAACAGAAACCGCTACTGGAAATGCTGGAGGCATGGCTGGCGGATCAGAAGAAACGAACTGAACCACCGGTGGCACCTCCAGGTTTCAGTACACCAGCGTCTTTAAGTGCACTTGGTTTCCAAGTCGCTGGGACATTCAATTTTGGTCAGCTCACAGAGAGGGACGACATAGATGACTTCATTGAGAGTTTTGAATGAGTGGCTCACCTCAGTGCTTGGCCTAAGGAGCACTGGACAGTATGTTTTGCGGCATCCCTTACTGGAGAGGCTTTAGCCGCTTACCGAGCAATGCCACCCGCGCTCGCTAACAATTATGACGAGCTTAAAAAAGCGGTTAGAGAAAGGCTAGGGCTAACACCTCTAGTTTACCACCGCCTACTAAGGGCAGTAAAACTAAAGCCAGGCGAGACTCCCAAAGCCCTATGTCAGAGAGTCCGTAGCTTATTAAACAAATGGCTGACTCCCGAAGGGAAGTCTGTTGAGTCTATTCTAGATAGTCTGGTATTGGAACAATACATAACTGCATTACCTCAAGAAATCCATACCTTTCTTATATTACAGAACTTCAAAACCCCTCAAGAAGCTGTAATGCTTTCTGAACGCTTTATGGAGGCATAGATAACTGCACATGAAGGTGGCAGTGCTTCCAGGGTAGCAGTTACTGGTGTATCGGAAAGGAGGATAGGGTTAAATGATGATTCTCTGAGAATGTGTATGCTAATGTTGAAGGGTCATGTAACAAGAAAGAAATGTTTCAAGTGCGGTAAAGAGGGCCATTTTCAGAGAGACTGTTACGTAAAGACAGCACTGGTAGCAGAAAACTCGCAGAAAGTTAGAGAAGGATTCCTGCTCTCAGTGGAAGTATAGGGAATTGCTACCACGGCGCTGTTAGACTCAGGTGCTGAACAGAGCATGTTGTCTAAAGCGCTCTGGCAGCAGATTGAGGCCAGGAATAAGAAAGTAGCAATTCAGCCTGTAAGCACTGTTAAAATCAGATGTATCCATGGAGGCACCTCCCTTTACCCTATTTATAAACTTCAAGTGAATGGGTTAGGGGTAAGGAGAAAAATCCCCATAGCTGTGGTACTAAGGCTGTCCCATAGTGTAGTACTGGGGAGGGACTGGCCACAATTTCATAGGGGTATGGAACAGGGCTTGCTCTTGAAAGAGGATACTGACCCCCGAAGACCTCAAGTGGAGGCTTTAGCCCAAACAACGGTGAAGACAGATATGATTCCCAGCCCGTTGTTTGCGCAACCACGTAAACAAGAGCGGAAAACCGGACCCCAGAAGGGAGAGACTGCCGAGAAACCCAAGTTTGTACTCAGATATTGCAAGATGAGTCCCAACGCTCAGGCGCCTAAGAGAGCTTCGGCCAACGCCGCTGGGTGTGACCTCTGCAGCGCCGAGGACATAGTGGTCCCGAAGCAAGGTAAAGCTCTTGTGGATACATCCCTCCAGATGGAGATGCCGCTGGGGTGCTATGGGCGCATAGCCCCCCGCTCCGGTCTTGCTTTAAAACACTTCATTGACATAGGAGCTGGCGTCATTGATCCAGATTTCAGGGGCGCTGTAAAGGTGCTCGTCTTCAACTTTGGAAGAGAGGATTTCAAGATAGCTACTGGAGATCGTGTAGCACAGTTGATCTGTGAGAGGATAGGTTTCCCTCCTCTCAAAGAGGTTCCAAGCCTGTCTACAACAACCCGAGGGACTGGAGGTTTTGGGTCCACGGGAGGTACAAGCCTTCAGGGGTTGTCAGCCACAGTAGAAGAGAATATGGAAGAAGACCTCAGGCCACAATTGGCTGAATGTAAAGGAGACCCAGAACCAAGGGTCGGTGATGGGCTCTCGTGGGCACAAAAACAAGACCTAGCGCACCTGCTGGCCAGATTTAGGGATGTTCTTACGCCGATGCCGTGCGAAACGAATGGTTGCCCATGAAATCGTGACACCGCCAGGAGAGGTGATAAGGCAATGGCCTTACAGGTTGCCGGAGGCGAAGAAGCAGGAGGTAATTTGTCAGGTCCATGAGATGATGCGCATGGGGATAATAGAAGAATCCCGAAGCCCATGGAATAGTCCAATTGTCCTGGTCCCTAAGCCGGACAGTTCCATGAGGTTTTGTATTGACTTCCGAAAGGTCAACTCAATTTCACAATTTGATGCCTACCCCATGCCACGCATCGAGGAGCTGTTAGACCGGCTAGGACAGGCTAAATACCTCACCACGATAGACATGACGAAAGGGTATTGGCAAATACCACTAACCCGAGAAGCTCGTCAGAAAACTGCTTTCAGCACGCCAGTGGGCTTCTTCCATTTTAAAAGAATGCCCTTTGGGTTACATGGAGCCGCTGCCACATGTAAAAGGCTGATGGACCTAGTGTTGCACCCGCACCAGGCCTATGCAGTTGCTTATATGGATGACGTGGTGATACACAGCGACACCTGGAACCAACACTTGCCGAGGGTTGTGGCTGTCCTCCAAGCGATGCGGGACGCCGGCCTCACGTTAAATCCAGCTAAGTGCTTATTCAGAGGCCAAGAGGTCAAGTATTTGGGCCATCTAGTTGGCCATGGTGTAGTGAAGCATCTTACCAGCAAGATCGCGAGCGTCAAAGCATTTCCCCGACCTACTAATAAAAAGCAACTACGCAGCTTCTTAGGTTTGGTCGGCTATTACCGACGTTTTATCCCGAACTTTGCAGAGAAGAGCACCTCCTTGACTGACATGTTGAAGAAAAATGCGCCCAATCAGCTGAGATGGACAGAGGTAGCTGACGGGACATTTACTCTCTTGAAGAAGAAATTGTGTGCCGCGCCGGTGCTACGGGGCGTTGACTTTGCCCAACCGTTTCTAGTCCAGACGGATGCGTCCAAAACGGGCCTCAGTGCAGTTTTGTCCCAACGGCATGAGGGCGCTGAACTCCCAGTGTTATTTCTCAGCCGGAAGCTGTCACCAGCTGAAAAGAAGTATTCAATGATAGAGCGCGAATGCTTGGCAATAAAATGGGCCATTGACGCTCTTAGATTTTATCTCACGGGCAGGAAATTCATACTTATCACCGACCATGCCCCATTGAAATGGCTCAATCAGATGAGGAATCATAACTCACGTCTGACACGTTGGTACATGGCTCTCCAAGCCTTTGAGCTTCATGTTGAGCATAGGGCAGGGAAACTCCACCAAAATGCAGATGCCTTGAGCCGTATCACGAGATGTGCCACTGACATTAGGCCAGCCCGTGATATCTTAAGGGGGGGACGTGTAATGGTGAAAGTCCCCAGGAGGAGATGGAGGTGGAGGAAAATCCTGTTGAAATAAATGATACTGCACTTGTGCACAGGATTTCCAAGCCAGATAAGAAAAAAACACAGCTCTCTGCTGAGCTCAGGCCACACCCCAGCTCAGAGAGAGAGACAGGCTTCCTCACTGATTGGTCACACCGGGGGGAAGGACAGGGAGTGCCGGGAAGCAAATGCTTTTTAAATCCACAAAGAGAGCAGAGAGTAGGGAAGGAAACAGGCAAGGGAAGGAGCAAAAGAAGTGGAGAGGAAGGAAAAGAGCAAGCAAGAAAGGAACCTTACGAAGAAGGTGAAGGAGAGAGAGAGAGCCTTGGAGAGGATGTTATAGCAAGGCAGAACCTTGGAGCAAGAGGGCTAGCAAGGGAAGCCATTGGAGAGACGGCAATTGGACATACAGCAACAAGGACTATAGCAGCTGTAGAGGAAAGAAGGAAGAAAAGCCTCTTCAGAGCAGGTACCTAACTGGCACTGGAAATAGACATAAGGAAGCTGAATTCCAGAACCTGGAAGATAGCAGGAGAAAAGGGTTAAGCAGTTGTCTAAGAAACCCTGCCAAAGGTAAAGCTAGCATTTCTAATGCTGAATCATTGTTAGAGAAGCCATTTGCCTTTGCTACTGTCCAGAAGGCAGACCCAACACCTTTAACTGATAATAGGTGGGGGGAGAGTCTTACATACGGGGAAAGCTAAAACACTGACAAAAGCAAAACAGCCGAGCCTTCAGAGTTAGAAGCTATAAGCAAGCTGTTGTCAGAAGGAAAAGTTTTCTCTCCTAATGCTAATGTGCCTCTACATGCTGAATTGCTCCTGAACCAGTTCAAGGAATTTCTGGAGGAAAGAAAGTCAGGGAGAACTGTTAAACCTGATAGAGATGCCAGTAATTCTAATACTGTTGAAAGAATGCAAATAGACTCTTGTTTGCCAGCTTTAGAAATTGAATCTTCTCCCATGGATTGCTCTTTATGTTTAAAGGAAGAAGGCATTGTTGAACAGCACTGAAACTGTATGCAATAACATAGAAAGCACTTGCCATACCTGCTGAAGAGTTGGAAAGGCTTGTTTTATGTTTAATAAGCTTAATTGTCTTCTAAGGATAAGAAGCCGTGCTGTGAGAAGGAAAATCAGTTGTTGCAGTTTAATCGTTTTCCATTGAATAACCACATGGGCCAGTGTCCTGTGGAAAGTTTATGGGACTGAGAAACAGCTGAGCAGTGCTGAGATATTTCTGTTACGTTTTCTTCTGTTCCTGAAATACCTATATGTTGGAGATGCATCCTTTATGCTTGTTTGTGTTTGAGCTTTGATGCGCTGGAAATTACCCACAATAAATATTCTTGCAGCCTTGAAACACTGGTGTCATAACTACAATTTTGTCCTTAAGGAAATAAGCAAAACTACAAGTCCCAGAATCCCTGGCGACAATAGAAATAGCTTTATTCTAAAGAGGACACTCAAAGGCCACTTCCAGGTGGTAAGCTCTCGGGCCCCAGCGGAAGCGTCGCAGTACGCATCTCAGAAGATGGGCCCACGATGGGGGGGTCACCTCCACGACACACATCACACTGACCAGGACAGGGCAAAGAATGGGACACCAGCAGTGTGCTACCAGAGGTGAACGTGTGGACAGGACAGACAGCATGGATATGTCACTGGATGTACAGGGTACGATGTCCAACCAATGAGATGTGGACAGCCCTACACAGAGATGTATCTGGCACTACACCAACATGCCCTCAGCAGGTAACAGTGGGGACAGGTGGCGAGGGGAGCAGAGGGATGGGGGGAAAGGGGGGAAAGGGGGGTTCCAGACACTGGAGGGACATGGGGCGATAGGGGTGTTGGGGGTGGTGGGTGGGTCGGGGTGGCATGGCTGCTGCCGCGATCCATGCTAATCCCAGCTATGTGGGGAAACAGATTGCCCGAGGTGGTGGCATAGGGTCGGTGTCCAGGGCGGCCATGGGAATGGCAGGGCGTACATGGGGCTGTCAGAATAAACACAGGACATGTGACCTCAGGCAGTGCCACAAGTGCGGCCATTTACTTCCCGTGTGGCCTGCCATGCTTTGATTGGCCCCTCCCACCCCATGGTGTGGGTGCCACAGCTGCCGCTGCTGCTGCTTCTGCTGGCTGTCCATGATGTTCCGAGGGGGTCCTCTGGGCAGCCACCATACACTCCAAGCTGGCAGCTATGGCCCATGCTTATGCGGCCAGGCCCCTCATCTCAGCCAGGATCCCCTCCACCGCCAGTCCCTGGTGCTCCACCACATGGTGCATGCAACGCACCTTGTGCCGCTGCCAGCGCTGCTCATGCTGGACCGCACACCATGCCAGCTGTACGCCTGTGGGGGAGACAAGTTGTGCGTCGTGAGATGTGGTTTTCACCTGCCACCTGTACACATGCAACATCATATACACACGGTAGGACACTCACCCTGTGTATCTCCATGCGCAGTTTCAGAGTGTGCCTGCATCTCCCCAATCACCTCCTCCAGGGAAGACCGCATGTCCCACATGGCGTGTTGCGGTGCAGCAGGCTCCGCCGCCCCAGTGGCTGCAGCAGCAGGTGGCGTACTGCATTTGGCCAGCCCTGGCTCCACCCACTGTCACCCTCCAGAGGTGGTACTGGACCCCCCACCACTGCCTGTGCCACAGCTACATTTTGTGTTGGCCCTGCCTCCAGCACCGCATTGTCAAGGGGCCACGGCCTGGGGATTGGCAGGTGCCCTGGGATGGCAATGCATGCTGACCATTGGTGTGTCTGGGCTACATGGTATGGGGCTGGGGACATGGCATGGGAGGGTGGGATGGTTGACCCCCATTGGGGCAAGTTTCAGACGTCTACATGTGTGGGGTCTGTGGGAGGTGGGTCACACTGTGCATGGCTGCCAGGGGGCTGTGATCCAGGGGCAGTGTGGTGATGGTGAACCAGGTGTGGCTTACGCCATATGTTGCATGGTACTGTCTGAGGACATGCGTCTCTGTGGAACACCTGACATGGCCCCCACACCCCCACACATCAGTCCCTGCACTAGCTTGTTTATGGTCTGTCACCGGAACACCTCTCTCCATCTTACCTGCATGTGGGTGCACTGTATCCAGCACAGGGGACAGGCCATATATGTACATGGGCCCCAGTCAGTCCGCCAGGTGTTTCTCCAAGGTGGTCAGGGTGGCCCCCTGTGCTGGACCCCCACCTAAGCCCTGTGCATCGTGCCTCTCCCGCGATAGTTGGCCACAGATGTTCCTCTTGATATCACAGTACCAGTTGCGGAGGCTCTCAATGTACCTAAGGCATGGTCCTAAGCGCGTTCTGCATGGGTGTTGCATTCATGCGCAGTAGCACGTGTTGCATTTGCACGCAATCCGCTGAGATTGGGTCCGTGGTGCTTTCACATGCACATCTGAGAGTGCATGGGTACACCCCATCTGCCCCATACGGGCACTGCTCCCATCCTGTGCACAGGTACGCACCTTACAGATGACGCATCGCATCCCGCACTGTGTGTGCATAAGGCGCGTTCCTAGGCACGCTACGTCCTTTCCCTCTGCCCTCAGATCTATCCTCAGTATTGCTATTGCTGTCCACTGTTGCATACATGTGCGGTTTATCCTCTGACATGGTTCATGATGCGTGCGCGCAGACTCTGCTATTTAACTTTGCTTTGTGTGCTGTCTGTTACATACGGCGCATTCTGGTGCATGTAGGTGGGTCATGCGCCATGTCCCCATGTGCTAGTCTGCATCAGACGTACATGTGGATGCCCCGCCTGCACACGTTGGAACGCGCCTTAAGTTCTGCCCTCACCTACTTGTCTGGGTGGGGCATGCAGTGCAACATGCCACACATTTGTGCGATGCTGGGGCATGGGGATACGCCCGTGCTCCTCCTACCCTCATTCAGCGTAGCCAATCACGGAGCATGCATTTTGGGGAACACATGTTTCTGCGTGTGCTACAGCATTATGCTTCTGTACGTGCAGGGCGTTCTTTCATGCTGTTGCTGGTGTACGTCCCAGCATCACCAGGAGTGTTAGGTTTGCTCTGATTATTTGCCATACCCCACACCCTATTTAACATCTACCTGTGCTCCATCTCATGTCTATCATGGCTCAGATCGGGAATGCGGGTTGTGCGGTGGTGGCGTTGGTGGAGCTGGTGGAGCTGCGGTTGCCTGATGGGGGAGGTGGTGTCCCTTGGGCTGTAGCACTGGGAATGGGTACAGTCCCACTGCAACTCAGACCTGCAGCTGTGGGGGCTCCACGGACGGAGGTGATACCAGCATGGTGCCATAGGCATGCTGAGGCGCGGCCCCACCTGCCACGCCTCTACAGGCCCAGGCCCATGCTCCAGGACATACGTGAGGACCAGGTCATCTCCCTCTACTGTCTGAACACAGGGGCTATTAGGGAGCTCTATGAGGATCTATGACCTGACCTCAAGCCCCGGACTGCCCGGTCACATGCCATACCGGGATTGGCCAAGCTCCTGGCTGCCCTACATTTCTTTGCCTCTGGCTTTTTCCAATCCTTGGTGGCCTCAGTGGGTGGGATGAGCAGGCCAACCTTCTCACGCTGTCTCCACCAGGTACTGAGTGCCATGGTCAGCCGGGTTGGGAATTACATTGTGATTCCTAACAGTAAGCAACATTGGGGGGCCCTGGGACAGGCATTCCAGAAGATTGCAGGGATACCACACGTGATGGGAACTATTGATTGCACACATGTTGCCCTGGTCCCGCCAATGACAGGGAGGTTGTGTGCCGCAACCGCAAACACTACCATTCCCTGAATGTGCAGGTTGTTTGTGAGGCAAATATGCATATTCTGAATGTGGTTCCATGGTTCCCAGGGTCAGCCCATGACTCCTATATCCTGCATCACTTGGCACTGTTTGGCCAATTTGAGGCAAGACAATATGGGGACTGTGTCCTGCTGGGTGGATATCTACCGTATCTCACATGCGCATACAGTGTATGATATCTGGGGTCCCATTGTCACCTGTGTCCTCTGCATGCTTGTCCTTGCATTGTGGTTGTGGGGCGCTGCCTTGTATGGGGCTTTGTACACCGTCACACCCTGTCACCGGGGACGTGGTCACATACCACTGGGTGCTTTTAAATGTCTCTATGTATACCATGTGTGTCTCATTGCTCATCTGGGTGTCTCAGCACACATGCGGGTAACATTGGTATCTGCTACTGCTGTTATGTTGCACAGGTCTTATGAACAGGGACACTCTGGGCACATATGGTGTGTCCCTTCTATGGCTGGGTGAGACACCTCTTGGTTGACAACGACTCCAGCACATGGCCTTGGACATACTGCACACGCAGATGTACATGTGTGTACCTTGGTAGTGTATCCCTCATGGCCTCCTTATGCAATGTGTGTGTGTGTGTGTGTGTGTGTGTGCGCGGTCCAGGAGGGGGGGTTAGGTATGTGCCCAGACATGTCCTCATGCTGTATAGTGTGTGGGGGGGCTATTCTCCGTTGTTCATGTGTGCGACAACATGTGGGTGGAGCTGTGGTATCACTTTACATCACACATGTATGCTGTATGTCTGTCCATGTTATCTTGTCTCTACTGCCATTCCGACCTGACCCCTCAGGTATGTGTTTAGGTTCCATCTGCTGTGTGTGCACTGTATCATGGGTGTCACATGGTTGCACACATGTGCATCTCTGCCCCTTCCAGTATGCTTTGCCACTGTCAGCCAGATGCCTTCACACCTGCCACTGCTGCCGTTTTGGTACAGGTTTTTGGCCGTGTGTTTGGTCTGGATACAGTTGATGTGTGTTGCCCTCATTAGCCTTCCTTGGAGTTCTGGATCTCCCAGCTCCAGACGCTGGTTCAGTGCTATCGTGTGCCATTCTATGACATCGTATGATTTTTGTCCCTGTTTATCTGTTGTCCAGTTACACGTTGCTTCTTCTGTGCTTTTGTGTGTCCATCATCTCCTGCTTGACCGTACCACATTTCTTTCTGCAGGTGATGCAGGATATGGCTGTCTTGCCTGGTTGCTGACCCCTGTGCATCTCCCATGGCCAGGTGCAGAGATGAGGTACAATGAGGCCCATGCCTCCAGCTGCTCAGTCTTTGAGCTCACCTTTGGCGTTCTGAAGAGTTGCTTCAGGTGTTTGGATAGGACCGGTGGTGCCTTACAATATGGACCCATGACTGTGGTACATATCATTCTGGCCTATTGCATCCTGCACAACATTGCTCTCAGGCAGAATGTCCCAGTCGAAATTAATGAGGATCTGGAGGAGTATCCTGTGTGTCCTCCTGTATGTGGCTGTGGTGACACACGTGAGTTGATGGCAGTCAGGCAACATTTGATCGAGGAGCTGTTCTCCTGTAAGTTCTGCATATGTGGGGATGTGCATATGTGTCTCCATCTACGTGCTCCTCTATGTGTTTCACAGCACTATCATGACATATATAAGAACATAAGAACATAAGATATGCCATACTGGGTCAGACCAAGGTCCATCAAGCCCAGTATTCTGTTTCCAACAGTGGCCAATCTAGGTCATATGTACCTAGCTACGACCTATTCAACTATCCCAGAACAAACCGAAGAGGCGGAGGGGTCCTAATAATTGCCAAAAGTGACCTCCATCTCCAGTGCAACTAAGCCCATAGCACTAATCTCGACAGCATCCTCATCTCAAACAAGACATTAGCTACTTGCCTCATCTAACGACCACCATCTCCTAATGCTGATGAACTGGCTACGATCTTTAATCTAGCATGCAACCAGAATACCCGGTGGAAACAACTCTGGCTCCTAGGTGACTTTAACCTCCCATCACTCCCTACCAAACACTCTACAGCATTCCTGGAGGCAATGACCACGCTGGACTATATATATATTAGATGGACTAATATATATATGTCACTTGTGTTTTTGACTCCCCAGGATTGGCTGCAGACCCTGCCCGGTGCTGTGGTGCATGTGGGAACTGTGTGTACGTCATTCAGACCTGCAGGTGACTGGGGTGGGTGGACATACAGGTAAATGTACTGTGGGGGCAGTGCAGCATTACACATGTCTGTGTTTGCCTCTCCACTGTACCTATGCTGTTGTACATGTGTTTGGCCTGTGGCTCCATCCCCCAAATGTTCCAGTTAACATGAATATGGCCATTGGCCTGTGCACATTTCGGGTGTTTACACACTGTATCTAGGGCACATGTGACCGGGCTGTGTGTGTCTCCAGGCACAGGGTATAGGGTTGGTGGATAGCACATACAGCCTTACCTGGCATTGTGGCATTGCATCAGTGTATCATTGCAGGGACTGTAATGATTGTCTCTACTGGTCGCTGATTGTGCACAGACATGTCGTATGCTACTTGCGGCATGCTTACCTTGTCTCACGGTGTATGTCTCTGTGTCTTTGGGGCATGTCTAGATAACGGTACCTTCTGATGCCCTCTGGCATTGTCTGGTGCAGGGATGTGTCTGGGGACCTGTGCAGTGATGATCACCTGTCTCTCTGTGACTTTCTGCTGTTGCCCTTGTGTACATTGTGCACATGTGTCTACACATGTGTCATGTCTTTTTCCCTGCCGTTTCTCATGTTTGCTTACAGGACACTACGCATCAATGTTTCGGTTACACACATCTCACCATACCTTGGACAAGTGCCACTGACAGCTGACCATCACGACGTGGTGATTGGACGCATTTCATTGACATCCTCTGCCTCTACTGTGGCCCCTTGTGCCCTTTGCCTTGCTCAGACAGTCCCCATCAGACACCTGCTGCACACTGAAGGTAGGTTGCACCTTAGATCTTCTTTGACTGACATCCATGTGTAGATGTTTCTTTTGGCCTGTTTGTATCATCATGGCTTTCTGTGGGATCTCTGTGCACCACCACTGCTGGACATGCTGTGGACCTCTAGTATGCCTGTGTGACATGGGCATTGACATGACCATATCGAGATGGCAACCTGGTCTGCAGTGCCATCTCCTGCTGTGGTCAACATGCACTGTGGTATGTGTTGTGGTCGTGTCATGTTTTAATATCTGGGGATTCATTATGCACATATTGTGGTGTCACTGCATTGTGACCTGATGGTGTGTATAGCATACCTTTACCTTTTCTCTACTCCTTTTAACACGGGGCGCAGCCAACACACAAAGCCATCTACTACACTGCATCTGGAGTCCCCATCACCCAACTGTGGGTGAACAGGACACCTCCATGCAACGGTCTCTGGGTGATGGTGCCAGTGGGAGATGGACCTATGCGAGTCAGACACATGCCTATGTTGGACATCATTGTTGGCCTGATACACCAGGGGGACCAACACACCATTGCTGCCGTGCTCTGTCTGGGTGTTGCATTTATCGCAGCAGAGACACATCACCTTTGCATTGCTGTGGAACATTGAGACGTCACTCATGACTTTGCATGGCCATGTAATCTGGGATGGTCATACCCGGACTTGTAGGGTCACAGGTGGCATTTACACTGTGGACACTTGTCCAAACATCTACAGCAGGAGCTCACATGTGCGCTGTATGTTGTACATCCATATGAAATTGTGTAGCTGTGTGTGACCAATGTGTGGGGCTCGCATCGCAGGCATTGCACCAATATTTGGCTACACAGGTACATGCAGCCACATTTGTGGCACAGGAGATATATTCTGTAGGTCCTGCTTATTTGTGTGGCTAACTTCCACTTGTACATGACACACTATTTGCCTCCAGAACACTGTGATGCATGCCACCATCTCTGATTGCTGTTTGCCCTTCGCAGGGGGTGTTACAGTGGATATGGGGCAGCACTCTGTTGTGTTTCAATGTACACGGTGCATGTGCATGTGCCTGACTTTTCTCTTACACTGGTGCATGTGCTGGGGTGGGATTTGTGTGGGTACGTGCACGGTTGTGGACATCTCTTTGTAGCTCTATGTACATGTTATTGTGTGTGTTTACGGGACACATGTCGCAATGTACATTGATTTGCAGGCTTATCTTTGCATGTGTGCACAGTCCTCTTTCTGACATGACATTGCGCCACTCGCATTGTGCCAGTACCTTTGCATTGTGGCGACGGGTGTGTCCATTTCCAGGGTTCATTTGTGCAGTCCCTGTACATTGCCATATTATGACTGCTCCTGTTTCCCTGGCACCCATTGCAGTGGGCCTTCCACATAGTGCTACCTCTGTATGTCAGTGGGATCCCGTCTTCTTTGCTTTTTGCCCACATGTGACTCTTGTACCTGATACCGTATCCTCATGTTGCATTGTGTCACTGTTTTTGATGCCATGACATCATGACATTTGATGCCATGACGTTTGATGTCATGACATTTACATGACGTCTGGTCTTTCTCAGCACATCACTTGCTGTTCTAGGGGCATCGACACTGCTGTATGATGCACTGATACACACACATTAGGTCTACACATCTGAGGGTTGGTGCTGGGCCATTGGGACATGACATCATTGGCAAGTTTGTGCATTTGCCTGTGCATTGCGTATGCACTTCACTGTGTGGCAGCATGACATTACATCTCTGTATCTTCCTTTCAGACCTTATTGCCTTGTGTGTGTGTTGTCAGCCTGGTGTGCCTGCCTGACATGTGCCCCCTGTCAGCTGTGTGTTCTGGTGCTGTGGCTGTGATGGTGCAGACATGTACTACTACTACTACTGAGCATTTGTATAGTGCTACATAGCGTATGCGGCGCTGTGCAGACAGGTGGGAGACATGTTCTGCACATCAGAGTTTATTCACTTTAAGCTTCTCCTTCTGACCTATAAGTGCATTCACTCTGTGGCTCCTCAGTACCTTTCTTCTCTCATTTCTCCCTATTTCCCCCCTCGTGTACTCCGTTCTTCTTCCCAGTTGCTTCTTGCTTTGCCATTCTCCTCTATTGCCAACTCCAGATTCTGCTCTTTTCACCTTGCTGATCTTTATGCTTGGAATAAACTTCCTTTGTTTGTACATCAGGCATCTTCTTTGCCCCTCTTCAAACTCAAGTTAAAAGCTCATTTTTTCGCCTCTGCCTTTGGCTCTTGATTTTGCTGTTCTCCTTCCTTCCCCTCTTTTATTTAACCTTTCTTTCTTCCTCTTACACTTGTTCTTACCTCTTTCCTTTGTCCTGTCTCTCCTGCTCTTGTCTCTTTGCCCTTGTTCTTATCCTTTTTCTACTCCTTTTCTTGCTTTGTCTTTTTAGATTGTAAGCTCTTTTGAGCAGGGACTGTCTTTTTGTGTTTTCATTTTACAGCACTGCGTGCACCTGGTAGCACTTTATAAATGATTAGTAGTGGTAGTAGTAGTAGTACTATCTAGTCAGCCCGGACACAGAAGGGGTGGGAGGGATACCGCTAAGGATGGGGGAGTCAGGGGAATCATGCTTCCATGACTGCAGCGAGGATGTGTGGTTTCATCCTGGATTTGTGGGGGGTTGGAGACAGTGCCTGCTGTACAAACAGCAGAGGTTTGTTCACGGCATAAGGGGCATCATGGAGAGAGGGGCAGAGTATGGGGTTAGCAGTAGGGGTGTACTGCACAGGTGGTGGGTGTCTGCTGGGGCTGATGTTTTTAGAGGGGTTTGTATCGGGAAATGGGAGACGAGAGGTGGTGGGCAGCCACAGAGTCTCTGCATTTTGAACTCAGCAGGGGATGTTTGACATGGATACGGTAAAGGATAAGGAGGCTTTGACATGACCTGACAAGGGGGGTAGTGTGGCCATGACTGGCCTGGCGCAGGGTTGGATGCACAGCAAATTGTTGCACACATTGACGGGGAATGAGGTGTGTCCAGGTGAGACCTGCAGGGGGCAGACTACTGAGGTACTGATGGGATGCGATTGGGGAGTGCATGGGCATATTGGTAGTGTGTTCAGGGTGGATGGAGCGGATATCACTGCTGTTGTAGAGGAAGGGGGCAGGTGTTAGCTATCAGATGGCTGTGTGTCATGAACGGGGGTGAGGGGTCAGGGATGGCCCCAGATTGTGGCCTGGGGACACTGGGGGAGGTACAAAGTTATCCACAGACACTGACAACAGAGGGGGGGGGGGGACAGGGAGGTGTTACGATGATGGATGGGAGGTACGGTCATGGCCATGTTCACTTTCAGGCTGTGGTGAGACATCCAGGCAGCAATGTCATCACAACAGGCATGGATCAGGGTTTGGTTAGCCGGGGAGGGTTCAGGTGTGAGTAGTTGGCTCTGTGAGCCATCAGTATCTAGCTGGTACAGCCAGCCATGGGTGATGATGGGCACACCAGAGGACTATGTATGGAGGGGGTAATGAGGGATCCACAACAGATCTTTGGGGTGCGGGGTTGCGGGGGAGGGGGTAGGTATACAGGTATTGTTATGGTGTACCGTGTATGGGTATAGTTACATCACAAAGTATTATCTCTCTACTTTCATTACCACCACACCTACTGCACCTGCACAGTGGGAGACATGGCCTGTTGGTTAGGACAAGGTACCTCAGACCAGAGGGCTGTGGGTTCACATCCCACCTGGGGACAGCAACATCAGGCCTGTGGGACTGGGGTTTCTAGTCTTATTGGCATTCCTGGTGGCCTTGGGCACGCCACGTGGCCCTCCATTGGCCACCGCTTTATTTGATGGATAAGGCGGAATAGACAACTGGTTACTTACATAGATAACTCAGTACTTATGTCTGGCACTGCCCCTTGTACACAGTACTGCAAGACATGTCGGGCAGACACCCTGCTCACCACAGCTTACATTCTAGTTAGGATAAGTGAGATAATGTGGGAGCAGGGGTAGGAGAGGCGACGGAGGAGGAGGATCAGGGTAGTTAGAGTCCACAGGCAGCAGTGGGTAGGTGAGCTTTCAGCATGGATTGGATGTGTGTTTGTGAGGGTGCCTGGCACACAGACCCCGTGAGTTTATCCCAGGTGTAAGGTGCATCAGGATGAGGGACGCGATGTCTGCTGTTCGCAGTGGAGCAGAGGGGCCGTCCGTTTCAGCACTGTGCTCCAGTGTGTGCCTTTTGTGTTAACTTGTTTGCATTGTGCTTGTTGAGGTTGTTTGGGATAGTGGTCACAGATGCCCATTGGCAGTCCATAGGTTGCCAGTTTGAGTCTCACATGTTCTGTTCCTTTTCCTTTCCTGTGTTCTGCTAACCTACCCATGCAATGGCTGAAGCCTCATCACCTCTCCACACACCCTTCCATTTCTGCGCTGTGCGCCACAGTGTGCCCTCTCTGCAGCCTATCTGTCGCATATTGTGTGTTACATATGGCTATATCTTTGTAGTGTCCATGTGAACAGTCGGTTTGGTGGATTGGTACTGCTGTTTTTGGCTGGTCTGTGCCACGTCACCATGCAGGTTGGATTCTTACTTGCTCCTTTTTCATTCCGTTGCCCTGGTCCATGGGCTGTCCACATAGCTGTCCCTTCAGCTGGCCCCTGACTCCCTTCATGTATAGCTGCCATGCTCTTTTGCATGCTGTTTATACTGCATTATATCTCATGGTGTGTGTGCATGTGTTTCTATGTGGCTCCCATCCCACTTACAGACTGTGATATGAGCTGTGGACACCTGTTGTGCATATGCGTTGCATCATGGTGACTGTTTGGGTTGTCCTCTCCTGGCACACAGCAGGCGTTTTGTGTGGTGCCCTGCAGTGTTCTTGTATGCAGCCATTGTTGTGGACCTCACAGTCATGGTGTGGCCTACTGGTTTGTGCAGTGCTTTTCAGGCTAATGGTTATGGGTTCACTCCCTCTTTGTTCCCCTTCTTTTATGCCTTTCCTACACCGGTACTTGTCATTCCTGTAACAGTCATATCTCTGCTGATCTGTGCTGCCAGCACATATTACCCTCATCACAGTCGCCAACCATCCTTCTGTCCATCTATCTGCGTCTGTCAGCTGTGTGGCATCTGGCATTCATGTGCAAGCTGCTACCCCATGTCCTGCTTTTCAGGTGCCTTAACCTATGGTGCCTTATGGGGCACCTTGCCGGCACCTTATATGGGGCCTTCTAGGAGTGGCTGCATGGCGCCTTAGGTTAGGGTACCTTGTAGGGCACATGGCAACGTACCTTGTGAAGCCCCTCCGGTTAAGGTGCCTTGTGATGTGCCCTATATAGTGCCTTGCGACGCGCGTTACCAGACGGCGCATTGTTACACGCGTTACCTGGCACTGCTTGTTGTACGATGCACCGCCCACTCCTTTATATGGGCATCTGTACCATTACCATGGGGACTACTGCGGGTGATATTAACACGCTTTAGTAAACATACCCCCATGTGTCATAAAAAAAGTTGAAAGATACGCTCTTCGTTATAGTAATTTGTCATGACATCACATAAGGTTTTAGAACATATTGCAAGATGTGATAGGTGTTGATATATTCATTTTTATAACAGACTGGTGTTCAGTCCAGTTTAAATTAAGTTATGGGATATTACCTCTTGAGTCATCTTTAAATATATTTGAATTGTTTCCATATGTATGTATGTGGTTTAGCATTTGTAAGTAGTTGAAATAACTGAATTGAAATTATTTGAAAGTGTCACCCACACTTTATGATGGCTGTCGCAGACTACCTATGCGCAGTCTAAGTTATTTGCTGCTAAAAGTATAGCTAGCGTGGCTCAGACCGGTAGGCCTAGTGCCTACTCGTGTTAACCTTGACCTCCCACAAAAAAAATTCAGCTCTGGATATGCTATTGAAACACACATCCGTAATTCCTTTTTTTCTCTGGTTTTGTTTTTGCTTGTGTTACCCTTTCCTAATAATTTCACCTAGCACAGCTGTGTAAATTTACAACCTTGTGGGAAAAATACTTCAAGGTGAATGCAGTCAACCGTGACAATTCTCCTCCTTCTGGAATATTATTCCTTACCCTACAATTGAAGCAGTTTTGATGCTGGGCAGACATCAAGCCCCGTACTTATTTCAGGTGCCAAACTCCTCATTCTTTATTACCATTTCTCCTGCCACACAAGAACTAGTCACCTTCCAGGAGCTATTTGTCAGAATGCAGTACTAAATGTGGTTATGAATAATAAAAGCATCACAGAGATGTCACAGCAAATAATTTTAACCTTCTGTAAGAAAAAAAAGCCTTTCTAGCTTTCTATTATCATGAAAGCAAATCAGCTGCAAACTTGAATATACATCCGTTGTAACACTGACATTGAGGGGATAGCCTGTGGGCAGAAAGAGATAGTGAAACATTCTCTATATTTCTTATTTTCAGCTTGAAATAAAATTGAGTTTTCAGATTGTTTTATGTTGCCCATTTAACGGGAATATCTAATATGTACACTGCACATACGTTTGTTCAATAGTGCATGCTATTCACCCATAGTGTGCACTATTCACCAACAGTTTGCACAATTGAATGATAGTGAGCACAATTAACAAAATTGTCCCCTGAAATGAAAAGTAAAAAAAAAACAGAACAAAATAAAATGAAAAATCCCACAAATGACATGGGAAACTAAACAAAACAAAAATGTTTGGCCCACATGCCCCTAATTACAAGAGGTACCCCTCTGCTAATTCTCTCTCACCCCATCTATTCCATCCTTCAATCTTTGTTATTTCACATCTACTGCTGTGGAACTCATAACAGCATGGAGCCTGTGGTGGAAAACAACATCAGAGAGCTCAGGTTTGCACTGCTGATCTCAGGGAGAGAGTTTTGCCCATATTTTGCTTCCTCCTACCTATAACATTCATCCACCTTGTCATTCCTCCCAGCATTCTCCCCTTCTTTCCCCCCCTCCGCTTTCAGCCTTCATCCTGTTTCACCTTGCTCTGCTTTAACCCCATTCTCATATTCCCCCAGCATTTGCATTTTTCTCGCACCCTATAATTTAGCTCTTCCTTGTCTCACCTGTTCAGAATTCACCCACTTATTTCCTCCCCTCCAGAGTCAATCCATTCTTACCTCTCTCCCAGCATTTATTTCCATTGAGTTGAGGATAAGGTAGCAAGAACACCAGTCAAGACATGCAGCGATGTGTAAAGCAGGAGAAGATTTATTTTTTGTTTTTGGGTTAAAGGACTCCAGTGGAATTGAGAAAGAGGCAGGGAAGCAGTAGCAGTGGAAACACTACCACAAGACACTGATAGGAAAAGAGTGGGCATTGACTCAGTAGGGGTGAATCCTCAAAGGCTTGTCCATTGGTATTCAGTGGGCAGGAAATCTCTAAACGAGTAAAGGTGCAAGCAGGTCCCGGGTAACTGGGTGCTCGGCCTGGTACGGGACCCTGCTGCGCTGGATTGGTGCTGGGGGAGGATGGGGGGGCACGCGCATCTCCGTACGCTGGTCATGTCCTTTGAATTGATTGGCTCCACCCACGTGAGCGTGCAGGGGAGCCAATCGGAGTAGGTTACATGTGCTCAGGCTGCAGCAGGAGCCGAGCACATGTTGGGAATCTGCTCGGAGGCTCAGGAAGCTTGTCGGGCCTGCGGAGAATTGCGGGGCGGTAGCGGTGGCGGCGGGAAGGTCCGGCAGATAGGACGCATGAGCGGAGGTATGCAGCGGCAGGCGGCATGTGGAGAGAGCCCCGGGAGCCGTGCGGTGGGGCGAGCAAGGCTTACTACAGCCTGTGGACTGCAGGGACGTCGTGGGCCACGGCCGAGCACGTGGGTGTGAAGCCCGAGAAGCAGGCGAGTTGGTGCTGCAGTGCTCACATCAGGATTGATAATACTAAGGGGGGGGGGGGGCGATTCGGGTTTGGGGGGCTGAGGGCTGGGGTGTATATTAAAAAAAAAAAAAAAAGCATAATATGCAGCAACTGACTATCAAGAAGGATAAGGGGATGCTGGGAAGGAAAGGATGCTGGGGAGGGGCAGACCGGGGGCCAGTGGGGCTGAGGGGGACAGGATGGGGGGTCCCCAGAAGTCGGGGTGGTCGGGGGGTCGGGGGGCTGGCAGGGTGCGGCTGAGTGCTCTGCCTCTCAACAGGGAGTGGGGAGGGCCAGGCAGCCGGCACATGGGCGGGTCGGGCCCCCTCTGGTAACAAGGAGATCACGGGGGGCGGCTGAGCTCGGGGACAGGGAACAGGGAGCCTGCTAGAGGCCGGCGGGCTAGAGGTGGAAGCCTCAGTGCCTACATCAGGGGCTAGAGGACAGGAGGGTCCCCAGAGGGAGCTTGGTGCTAGTGCAGAAGTTGGTGGGGGGATAGATGTACGCCAGAGTATGAGGGCCCCGGTCCATCCAGGGATGGTAGAGAGTGAGGGTCCTTGGGGCGGTTATGGGCAAGGGGTAGCCAGGTGGGGGGCTGGAGGCGCTTGGGCCTCGGGGAGTGGGTCGGGGAGGTCGATGGACTATGGAGCGGAGGGGCAGCAGTATGCCTGGGATCAGTGGATGGGGGGGCCAAGGCCCATCGTGGGCTGAGTGGGCGGGGGTGTGGCAACTGACGTGGTCTGTGGGGTATTTCCCCCCCCCCTGCTTTTCCTTTTATTTCTCTGCAGGTGTCTTTTCTGGCATCTCCGGGACCGGCGCAGAGACCAGTGGAAAGACCGATGGATACCATGAATGCCACGACCACTACACCGTGTAGAGGCCTGGTGGCGGGAGCGGAGTCATGCAGTGTGAGTGAGGAGTGGCTGGGTGAGGATTCAGCGCAAGAGGTACAGCGACCGACGGTAATGGCTTTGGGGCCCGTGGCTGCGGTGGGTGAGTCCCAAATTGACAAGGGCACAGTGGGTGAGGGGAGTGGCGTGCGGGTTGGACGGTCGGGAAAAGCGAGGTGGAAGAGGAAGCATATGTGCCAGCGGCGGCGAAGTTCGGAATCGTCGTGCTCATTGTCTTCGGGTTCGTCGGGGCCGTCGTCGTCGGGAGGCGAGGGCGGGGGGCTGGAGGTGCAAGAGGCGGCAGCAGTGGCAAGTGGTGCGTTGGGGGGGACTCCGAATTTGGCGACTTTGTCGGAGTTATGGGAAGGAGTTCCGAGGAAGCTGAGACGAAGAATTCTCAAGCGGAAATACATTGACATTTTCCACTTGCTGGAAGGGCGGAAATGGTCTGGAGAGAGCAGGAAGAAGTGCAAGGAGGACAAGAAAGCGGGACGAATTAGGAAGGTGTCTCGGATGATCGTGAACTGGGTGCGGGCTTTTCTGCGCCTGGCAAGTGTTTGGGGGTGACATTATCTGGGTCAGAATGGGATGTTGCTGGCATATGCGGATTCGATATTAGAAGCCTCGCAGACCCATGAAGATTGGTCATGACTTAATTATGATGAAAGGTTTAGGGATAAAATGGAGGAGAACAAGTCGTTAACCTGTTGCACGCAAGATATCAACTTATGGCTCACCCAGATGTCGGTTAGGGCGATAGCGGGAGGGGGCTTGGGGAAAGGAGGGGTGGCGTCCACCGCGGGGGCGAGTCATTCCTTTCGGGGAGGGGGAGTCGTGGTGCCCAGTAGATCGGTGTCTGGCAGTGGGGGGGACGACATATGCTGGCATTTCAATAAGTCCACCTGTCCCTTCTCAGATTGCAAGTTCTGTCATGTCTGCTCGGCATGTGGCGGAGGACATTCCATGGCAAAATGCCTTAAGAGAGGTACGGTGTTGCCCCCTCCGCAGGCCACTAAGTAGCGGAAAGGAGTTCGACATGGCACCGACCACAATATGGGTCGAGGTTTTAAAGGGGTGGCTTAGGCAATACCCGAAGCAAAGGGATAGGGAAGTTTTACAGTTTGGTTTTTAGTTTGGTTTTGTCATACCGGTGCGGGGAGTGGTGGCGGTCACGGCAGCGCGTAATTCCCCATCAGTGAGGCGCTTTTCGGTTGTGGCGCAGGAGAAGTTGACGGTTGAATTTAAGCTAGGAAGGGTGGCGTGGCCGTTTACTCAGCCCCCCCTTCCGGAAGATTGTGGTATCCCCTTTGGGAATTATTCCCAAGAAAGAACCGGGGAAGTTCCGGATGATTCACAATTTTTTGTGTCCGGTGGGGGCCTCGGTGAATGATCACATACCGCACGAGTGTTGTACAGTGCGCTATGCATCATTCAACAGGGCAGTGGAGTTTGTCAGACAAGCTGGGCTCAGCACATTGATGGTGAAGGTGGATATCGAGTCAGCGTTTCGTCTGTTGCCAGTGCATCCCACTTCCTTTCATTTGTTAGGTTTTCGTTTTGCCAAAGGGTTTTATTTCAACAAATGCATGCCGATGGGTTGCGCGATGTTGTGCGCCTACTTTGAAAAGTTCAGTACAGTGCAGTGGGCGGTGACGCGCCAGGTGTGTAGGTCTGAGATGGTGCATTATTTAGATGACTTCTTGTTTGTGGGTGCGCCTCACACGACAACATGTACAGAGCTGTTGGAGGGTTTCGTGAGTGTAGCAGGTGAGTTGGGGATGCCTCTGGCAGACGGGAAGATGGAGAGACCGTGTACAAGGGTCACCTTCTTGGGAATCGAGTTAGATTCCGATCAAATGGTCGCGTGCTTGCCGATGCAGAAGGTAGTGAAGTTGTGGTTTCTGATTGCGAATGTGTTGGCTTCCTCGAAGTTAACATTGAAGGAAATGCAGGCGTTGATTGGCTCACTGAACTTTGCATGTAGAGTGATTTCGATGGGTCGAGTATTTATACACAATTTGGTGGCAGCAACAGCAGGGGTGGTGAAGCCACCCCACCGCATTCGAGTTTCCAGGCTTATGAGGGAGGACTTGCAGGTCTGGGACATCTTTTTGAAGGATTTTAATGGGATGTCGGTCATAAGGGAAGTGAAGAGTTCAAGCGAGGAGTTACAGCTGTTTACGGATGCGGATGGTGGTGTAGGGATGGGAATTTATTTCTGTGGAGTGTGGTGTGCCAATAAATGGCCAAAAGAGTGGCAAGAGGAGGGTCTGTTAAAGAATATAACGTTTTTGGAATTGTTTCCGATGCTAGTGGCATTGGAGTTGTGGCTAGACAGGTTGCAGAATCGCAAGGTGGCGTGGTGGTGTGATAACGAAGCAGTCGTGAGTGTCATTAATTATTACACTCCACGATGTCTGCAGGTGGCATCGCTGATGAGATTGGTGGTGCTTGCCTGTTTGCGCCTGAATGTTGTGTTGAAGGCCAGACATATTCCAGGTCATACTAATGTAATTGCTGATGCCCTTTCCCGTTTGCAGTGGGACCGGTTTCGGCAGTTGGCTCTGGAGGCGGATCGGGAAGGGCGTGTTATCCCTTGGAACTTATGGAATGGTGGCCTGCTGAGATGACGGAGCTGCTGCAGAGTTCGGTGGCAGAGAGGACCTGGGATGCTTACCAGAGAGGTTGTGCGTGGGTGGTTGCCTTTTTGAGGGCGTGGGGTTGGCAAGGGGAGGCGGCACCAGATCTATTGCTCGGGCAGTATATTATCAGTGCGAAGGGGCAAGGGGTGTCACAATCATCAGTGCATGGCCATTTGGCCGGTTTTGCCTTTTTCGCGAGAGCCGTCGGATGGGGTTCAATGGGGGGAGGGTTCATGGTCCAGAGGTTGTTGCGGGGGTTGGAGCGTTTGTGGCCTACTCCGTGGGATTGTCGACAGCCGATTACACACGCGTTACTCCTGAGCCTATGTAAGGAGTTACCTAAGGTTGCGGAGTCGCAATACGAAGCCATTCTTTTCCATGCAGTGTTTAGTTTGGCTTTCTTTGGTGCTTTACGGGTGGGGGAATTGGTGGCAAACTGTGAAAGCGGAAGTAGGGAGTAGCTTACAACGCCAGCATGTGAATTGTGGTGGTGGGCAATTACGGGTACTCCTGGCGAAATCCAAAATGGATCAGAGTGGGAAGGGTCTTTGGGTAGTCTTGAAGGAGATAGGGGGGCTTACCTGCCTAGTAGCTGCAATGCGGGAGTACTTGCGGGTCCGTCCAGAAATAGCGGGAGGGCTATTGGTGCATTGTGATGCACGGTTGCTGACACGGTTTCAGGTGTCGGCTGTGTTGCGTATGGTATTGCTACGAGTGGGTGAGGACCCTAGTTGCTTTTCGGCGCACTTTTTTCACATTGGGGCAGCGACCAGTGCGGCAGAGTTGGGTCTGTCAGGGGAGCAGATACAAAGTATTGGCAGGTGGCGGTCCAAGGCATTTAAACGATATGTCCGTTTATGACGGGGGGAAAGGGGGGGTGAGTCTAATTGTTAATTTCTTTTGCAGATGGGGGACTTGGTGTGTGGGATTGTTGGATTATGGGGCACTCCTTCGTGTTCTGGGCTGGTCAGCGAGCAGCAGTGCAGCCAGTCGGGCTGAACCTGAGCTTCGATCCAGAGGTGGTGTCAGTATCATGGCTGGGTGAACAGGGTCTGCGGTGGATGCAGCTGTTGCCCTTGCTTCAACATCAGTGGTGCCTACGGAAGCAGCCGGACATTTTGCTGTTGCATCTTGGTGGCAATGAGTTGATGTCATGGACATACAAGCAGTTGATTAATGCAGCAAAGAAAGATCTTGCTGTGGTGGTTTGCGGGGGTGGTGCTGATCTGGTCTGACCGGCGTGTTGGGGACAGCGGCGGTGGTCTAGGGGCCTAACAAAAATTAATCGGCAGATTGGGCAGTGGGTGTGTGAAATGGGGGGGTATCAGGTGCAGCATGCGTGGGTGGCGGTGGCTTGTGCCGGATTGTATAGGAGCGATGGGGTTCACCTATCTCCGGTGGGAGTGGACTTACTGTGAACGATTGGCAGGAAGCATTGGAGAGGGTATTACGGGACAATGCCCGCTGGTCGCAGCTTGGTAATGGGGGGGGGGCGGCTCAGATAGTCAACAGGTCTGAGCCGGTGGCGGGATCCTGGAGGTTTCCGGGGTCCGGAGCCAGAGGCTACTTGGGGCGGGGGTGGGGTGCCCACGACCCGGATAAACCCTGGCAGACTTGTGCTACTGACATGGCAGAGTCGGATAAGGGTGGTAGGAACTTGGCCGGTGGCTTGACCGCAGCAGGGGCGGAGGCGAGGTCACCTTGCTAATTGTACGGCTGGTGATGGATCGCTCCGCTGGGAGTTTGGGTTGTTGTTGATTATTGTTCAGAGTGTTCTAATGTTGGATTAATAATAAAGCTGCGACCAGTTGCTTCCAAGAACAGTGTCGGTGTCTTTTGTGTAACCCACGGGTTGGGGGGACGGTGGGGGTGGGGGGCGAGGAAGATATGGAGGGGGGGTGATGTGCAAATGAAGGAGGGGTGAGCAGCGGGTCCGGCTACCCGGTTAATGTGAAATGTGAATTCCTATGCTACTTACAGCATACGAATTCGTGGAAACCCAGAAGAGGGAGGAATAGCTTAATGTAAACTAACTGCACCAACAAATCTGATGCCAACTGTGAATGTTGTGGATTCACAATGTACTCCTCATTTTGCATACATGCTAATTAGGCACAATGGTTGGTGGGCATGAAAGGAAGAGCTGGGTGATCTTGGCAAGGCCTGACCAGACTCCAGTCTTGTGTGCCCAGTATGCCAAGATATCTGACTGTGATCTTGATGTGCTTTCCAAGGCGCTACCTGAAAAAGTTCCTGCTGAAACCATAGTCAGTGTCAAACAATTCTGTCTCTTTTTGGCCATTGGGAGGAGAGGGTAGAATGGCAGATAAAGAAGGGGGAGAAAGTGGTTACTGACATGGTGCTGCTGATGAAAACAGTGCTGCAATAAGGGCCCTCTCTATTCCCTACATCTATATTGCTTCTTTCTCTCTTCCACTCACACTACTAGACCCTAGCTACAAGCTTATATTTTTAGCATGCATAAAACTTCAGGGTGATACTTCAGCTCACCTGTGAGTCACACAGACCATAAGAACTTAAGAATTACCATACTGGGTCACCAAAGGTCCATCAAGGCTAATATTGGGGTCAAAGGGGGGTGCAGCAGCTGTTGAATTCATGTGCATCTCTTAGGGGGAGAGAATAAAGTTCCATCCTCAAGTCTTGCTGAATACCTTCAAGTGATGTTATACAAGGGGTACCTTCACGTGGTAGACATTCTATAACATCTATACCAAATCTCAGCAAGGTGACACTACAAATAAAGTATGTTAGGAACGAAGAAGAAAAATACATACTGGCCGCACGTCACCCAGGATAAAAAGGTGCTTACCCGTAGCTTACGCACTAGGGCTAACAATGGTGGTTGCAATAGTGCAAATGCTGCAGATAATATCCCTGCCACAGATAAAGGCCATGGTGAGTCTGTTCATGGACCCACTGTGGCAGGAGATAAAACACAGAAACTAATGAAAAAGTTAAGAGAATTAGCTATGGTTAAGTGGAACTATGCAGATAAAGAGGAGATAATGTACTGCTATTTTTATGCTACAAATCCTATATTTAAATCAAGAGGGTATACAAAGAGAATCCACCAAAAGCTGGAAGAAAGAGGAAAATTGCCATTAGAAAAACTGCAAAAAATAAGATGCAAATTTAAAATCTTTAATTTTAAAGATCAAAGAAAATAAGTATGAGAATGATAATATCTTGACGCAACCAAGGGATTCCGTGGACAAAGATATACAGGGAGGAGGGGGCCTAGTGAAAGTACCAGAAGAAAGGAAGATACTGAAAAGGAATGAGAGGTTGAGGGGGAGATGGAGTTGAGAGATCTGGAACTGTAGGAAAGTGAGCTGAATAAAGGAAGGGTCAACAAAGTAACTGAATTGGAGGAAGCAAAGAAGAAAGAAGAAAGGGAAGAGAAAGACAAAGACCCAGAGGTGGAGGAATCCAAGACAGAACTCCTAGACCATATGGAAAGAAATGAATATGCTGGATTTCAAGCAAGGGAAAGATTATCTAAGCTAAATTTAATACCTAAGGCTAGAAGTATGAAAAGTTAAGATGAACAAGGCCATATCCAGTATAAAGGGACCATTTATTGACATCACTGGAATTAATCAAATACAATATTGTGCAGCTAAAATAATTACTGCAAGAATAATGCCAACTAGAGTACAAGGCCAGAAGAAAAAGAGAACAATAACAGTTCCTCCTTGGAAAAAACGCATTGAAGGAAAAATACAATCATTACGTGCAGAGGTATCTCTGATGGATGGGTATCTAAAAGGATTAAGATCATCAAAGATATTAAGGAAGATCCAAGACATCAAGCTGAAACATGCTGTACTAACAGAAGACCTGAAATTTATATGTTCCAACAATAAATTGAAAATAGTGGCAGAAGTGCAAAAACTTCGAAGATATGAAGAAAACAGGAAAGAAAGATAGCAGAATAAACTATTTAGAAAGTACCCAAAAACCTTATGGAGAAAGCTGAGGACCCTATATAGCACAATCACAAAGCAGAATGGTTACCCAGCATACAGAAGCATTTAGAAAAAAGAAACATCAAATTTATGGAATGACCTGTAGTAACAAAGGAAGAGCTGGAAAGCAGGTTGAAATGAGCTCTAAATTAGAAGAACCCTGGCCCAGATGGAGTTACCAACTTTTGGCTCAAACAGCATCACTCCACCAAGACCTGGTGAACTGCAAAAATCAATTGTTTGAGCAACCAGACTTAACACTGCAATGGCTTACTACAAGAAAAATGTTTCTCCTGCCGAAGGGAGACCTGATTAATATTCCTAAAAATTATAGACCAATAACCTGTTTACCTACAATCTATAAGCTGTTTACTACAGTAGATGCAGACAAAATAAACAATCACATCGAACTCAATAACATCATGGCAATGGAGCAAAAGGGCATAAAGAGAGGAGCATATGGACCATTATGGCCAGTGCTAAGAAAGCTTTTGACAGCATCCCACACTCTTGGATAATACATTGCCTTGAAATGTATAAAATAAATTCTGTTTGAAACAGTACATTGAGCTCCATACTCTTTTTGAGATATGAAGATGGTCAGTACATCATTCCCAACATTAAGATCTAGCGAGAAATATTTCAGAGAGATTCCCTGTTGCCACTTCTGTTTTGTTTGGCGCTTAATCCAATGCTCTCATCAACTCTTTGGGATATGGATTTAGCCTGAATTCTAAAGATGGCACCAACCCAGAAGCAACTTCCTGTCTGCTATTTATAGATGATCTGAAGCTCTACATTTCCAGCGACCAACACTTAGCAGAGCAACTTCGTCTGGTGAAAAGCTTTCCTGACGACATCAGGACGACTTTTGGCCTCAACAAGTGTTCTAAGGCAACCTTTTTCAGAGGAAAATTGAACAAAACCAAAAGCACCTTCCTTGCTGAGGGCTGTGACATCAAGGACCTTGAACAGGAAAGCATATACAGTATAAGTATCTCAGAATAGAGGAAGGAATGACACTTGAGCAGAAACTATTGAGAGAGAAGAATATTACAGGAGATTAAAACTATTGAAAAATGCTTTAACATCATGAAATAAGATACAAGTCATCAATCAGCTGGCAATTCCTATACTCTCATAGAGTTTTGAGATTGTGGATTGGCCTTATAAAGATCTTGAAAAACTGGATGTGCGAACAAGAAAATTCCTCTGTGCTCATGAAGTAATTTATAAGAATCAGTGTATGCCAAGATTCTACATTCCTAGAGCTAAAGGAGGGCTAGGACTTATAGAGATTGACTATACCTACAGAGCTACTATCGTAGGCCTCCAAGCCTACTGTATCTGACAGCATCATCGGATCCAAATAAGCAAAAAGTGCTGAAATATGAAAGTAAACATCCAGAATCAGTCTCCATCATCAAATTTGGACAAGCATTCCGACAACTAGACGGAATGAGTGAGAATCTACAGGCATGCATGGAAAAGGAAGTAATGGAATTTGCAAAACAAGAAAAAAAAAACTTCAAAGAATTAGATCAGCAGGCGAGAAAAAACAAGTGTCAAATGCATAAATACAGTGGAAAATACAGAGTGTTACTCCAAGAACCTTTTGGCGATCAAGAACGTACACATGGATAGTTGAGGAGAGGTGAACTGAAACTGAAGGATGAAAGATTGATAGCTGCAGCCCAGGACAGAGGATTATGGATGAGATGATTTACGGCCAGTATTGAAAAAACTGGCACAACAAACGTTTGTCGATTCTGTAAGGAAGAGCTGGAAACAGTGACTCACCTAATAGCAGGCTGTGAAGTTCTGATGGCAGAAATGAAGAAGTTATGATCACCTGGGACATTCCCTCTCCAATGGATAAGAAACTGGATGCCAGGAAACCTGACATAGTGGTAAAGGAGAAGAATACCAGAACGGCATTGATAATAGAAGTGTCGGTACCAAGTGATTATTCTATGAATTGCATGGAGAAACAGAAGATCCTGAAGTACCAAGAAAATGTAGCAGAAAGATACAGAAATATTTCCCATTGTACTGGGAGCCACAGACTTGATAAAGAAGAATTTTAAGCACATCTTCACAAACTACTCATATATGTTACATCTTACAAACTCCAGCAGGAGGCTCTCTTTGGCATGATTCAAGTATTACACCAAGCAATAACAGTAAATTTTAGAGACTAAGGGGTATATTTACTAAACTCCGGTAATGTTACCCGCGCAAAGTTCCCCGGTAGTGTTACAGATGCCCATATAAAGGCGTGGGCGTTGCATCGTTATGGCAAGCCGTGTCAGGTAACACGCATTACAAGGCGCCTTAGACTAACACGCGTTACAAGGCGCCTTATAAGGCACATTACAAGGTGCCCTGTAAGGTGCCTTGGAAGGTGCCTTATAAGGTGCCTAGTTAGGTGCCTTATAAGGTGCCTTGTAATGTGCCTTATTTATTTATATTTATTTATTTATTGATTGATTGATTTATTTACATTTCTTATATACCGCACTATTAAAATCAGTGCAGTTCACAGTGAACAGAACAATGCTACAATGCGACAACGACACAATGCGCTTACAGAGAACAGGGTAATAGCTTAGGGGAGAACTTGGGAAGAACTTATAAGGTGCCTTATAAAGTGCCTTGTTAGGTGCCTTATAAGGTGCCTTGTATTGTGCCTTATCAGGTGCCCTGTTAGGTGCCTTATAAAGTGCCTTATCAGGTGCCTTGTAATGTGCCTTATAAGGTGCCTTATCAGGTGCCTTGTAATGTACCTTATAAGGTGTCTTATCAGGTGCCTTGTTAGGTGCTTTATAAGGTGCCTTATAAGGTGCCCTCTAAGGTGCCTTGTAATGTGCCTTATAAGGCACCTTGTAAGGTGCCTCATAAGGTGCTTTATAAGGCAACCTACAGGGCTCCTTAGGCTAAGCGGCGTATTAGTCAGCCCTGGACAAGGCATCTTAGAAGGCAACCTGGGTTATGGAACCATAGGTTAAGGTGGCCTAACAAGGTGCCCTAGGTTAGTGTGCCCTAAGGGCTGCAAGGTGCTTCAGGATGACATGCATGACCTGTGATGCATGGAAACAGATGTAGCCTTAACACTAGATAGAGCACCGAGGAAAGGCAATGAACAGGTGAGTGAAGGAGGGATAGCTGGGAGCTGCTGGACCTGCCATATCTGTGGGCATCTCCTGTGGCTGCCAGTACTGTTGACAAACATGTTGGGGGCAACTGTACCACAGCACAGGGTGTCAGCAATGTAAAGTACTGGAAAGACAGTGGGTGGCAGATGATGGGAATACGTGTCCCCCAGTGGAGGCAGAGGTGGCAGGATAGTTACAATGATGGGTGGACAGAGGAGTGGTGGTGTCATACAGATCAGGCACAGGCGAGACAAGCATGAAGAGGCGCAATGCAGGAAAGGGTAGCAGTGCAGGACATGGGGTGGCAGCCTGCACAGGGAGGCAGGACTCTACACAGCTGACAGACACAGAAAACAGACTGAAGGAATGTTGGCAACTGTGGTGAGGGTATTATGGGCTGGCAGCACAGATCTGCAAAAATATGACTGTTATAAGCATGCAAACTATTTGAGTAGGACAGGCATGAAAGGAGGGAACAATGAGGAATTGAACCCATGACCACTGCCAAAAATGTTATTGTACTAACCAGTAGGCTATACATCCATAGTATATTTCACACCAAAGGCTGGGAACAGAAGGACTGCAGTTCACCACACAAACTGTCTGCTCTGAGTGCCAGGATAGGGTAACCCCACCAGTACCCATGATGCAATGCACATGCTGAATAGCTGTCTACAGCTGATCACCAAATGGGGTCTGCATCTCTCTGGTACCTCAGCTTGGAAAGACGAACTGAAAGTGTGTGATACTGGCACAGAGTAGCTACAGACCATGCCATTGTGCAGGTTCTGTGTTCACCCTGAGGGATAGGATGGGCTCCCAGCACTAGGTCCACAGTACATGTGGTACTAGAGATAGGTCCTGCTGTACATCCTCATCATTACCAGTGTGTGGTAGGTGTTCCTTGCAGTACATCTGAAAATAATTTGGTGTCTGTCTGTCTGTATTTTGCAGTCACATGTGGCTCTCTGGGACCAGACACCACCCAGATTAGTGCATACCCAGTGTTAATGTCTGGCTGACATGGGTACCTGTTATCAGGGCAGAGAGGTTTCTAGACTTGCATGAGAATTGTGTAGCTGTGTCTCTATAGGTCAAAGTGGTATACACTGTATGCTCCAAAGGGCCCACAATCACCCTTTTTGTAGATAAAAGAGTGGAGGGATAAGTGCCTGAGCCCCAGTGAAGCAATCTCCATTCTGCTGGTATAAGACAGCCCTCCAGGGCTGGTGGGTCAGAGCCATATCTGTGACTGGGACAGTAGCAGACCAGCAGTAATGCTGGTGTTAAGTCTGAAAAACCTTAACTGCCTCACACCACAGTCTGCCATTCACCAACAGATGGCAGTCAGACTGCACTGACAGCACCCTACAAGGTGTTCCAACCATGCACAGACTAACTGCAGATAGTCCACTAGCCAGTCCATAGTGCATGCTCACAGCAGAGCTATGTGCACAAACAGGTATCTCAGCAATTGGTTACCAGCACTGGGAACACACAAGTATCACTAAAGGCAGACAGTGTAGAGTGCTATGTGGGAACCTAGACATGCCATGGTCACTGCTCGGTCAGAGTGAGAGTGTCCTCCCAGCATGACATGCTGTGGCCACCCTGTCCATGCAGGCGGTGGTCGGGCACTACAGTGTCCCAGTCATTGCCCAACACCCTGTGAAGATGCATCCTGACCAATTCAGGCTAACGCTGATAGCATTGGGACATTGTGGGCCCAGTGAGGTGTGGGCAGCCACAAAACAATGGATAGACACACACACACACACACACACACACTCCTATTGCAGCATTGTGCAAAGATAGGGGTCATTGGCAACCCTGCCCACCACACTGGTCCTGATCACAGTGCCAACATTGATAAACTGTGCAGGAGGTAGTAGTAGTGCTCTGGTGATAACTGCAGCTCCATGCTGGGGCCAACAGCCTGACTCTCCATGCAACTTTGGATTGTGGAGCCTGTGTGAGTGGGTGTTTGTACCCCTGTTCGCCCCTGCTTTGAGCTTTGCACATGTTGCTGTTGTATCTGCATTGTAGGGTAAAATACATGGACATGCTCCTGCAGGATCCACAGCTGGGACTTGAACCTGTGACTCTATGCTTCTAGACACAGTGGTTGTGTGTACCACACCATACATGCACAGTGGTCCCTGGGCCTACTTGTACTTTTCCTCAACCAGACCTTTTATGTTGCACTGCACAGCACGTACTGGTACAGGGCATGGCCTAGATCCACTGCAGATAGGTGCCACTGCCCTCTCCAGCATGGACACCCCCCCCCCCCCACCATGCTGACATGACCATATGCTGTCGGTGCTGGTAGTGCGCAGTCCCAGGCCATACACTGTGTGGGTAGGTGGTCGCCTAGGGAGTGGGGTGTGGGGTGGGGAGGCATACATGGGCATCCTCACATCCCCCCCATCACCGCCTACCAATATTATGTCCCTCCACTTGGGGGAAGGTTGGCTGGGGGGATGTCAGGTTAGTGCCCTGGCAACTGTTAGCTAGGGTGGACCAGGTAGATGTAGGTGGATTGTGTGTGGCCTTTGTCAGCTGCTGTCTTGCTGATTTCCAGTTTCTATGTTCATATGTACCATCTAGGCAACTGCCTAGTCCATCCTGTGCCCCAGCTGCCCCCACTACATGTCCCGCCTACAGCCCCCTATGCCCCATTTGCACCATCGCCATAGTGACCTTTCATATGTGGGCACTATGTTGTTGCTGCAAATGGAGCACTACTATCACTTTTCTTGGGCTCCCTGCCTATGTTGTACATTGCTGACGCTTAAATGGTTTCACCCTCCTGCAAATGTGCATCTAACGACAAGTTTTCAGTCCTGGTAATGTTCGGCCCTTCATTTCCCCGTGTTAGTGTACAAGGAGTCTCTCCCCGCCCATTGACCCCTTCTCTCCGCCCTCTCTCCATCCTCTGAGGGACTTACCGCAGCCGGTTACGTTAATGCGCGTTAGGTAACGTTAACGCGCATTAACGTTACGTTAGCGTAGCCGCTGCTATGTTAACGCGGTTTAGTAAAATACCCCTAAGATCCTACTCCACATATCCTGGCTTAGAAGTGAGGTTCACGACTGACAGTATACGCAAAACTAACCCATTTGGAGAAACTACCCTCAGTATCTTGTTTCCAATACTGGCTAATCCAGGTCACAAGTGTGTGGCAGGAAACCAAAAGGTACAGAGATTCCACGCCGTTTACCCCAAGGATATACAGTGCTTTTCTCCCAAATCTCTTAACAATGATTTATGACTTTTCCTAGTCTAGAAGCTTGTCTAAACCTTTTTTAAACACAGTTTTGCTAACTGCTTTTACCACATCCTTTAGCAACAAATTCCAGAGCTTAATTATGCAGGTTCCAGAACTTAATTCTGGTTGAAAACATATTTTCTCTTATTTTTTTTCAATGTACTACTTAGTAACTTCATGGTGTGTCCCCTAGACTTCGTATTTCTTGCTAAAGAATTGATTCTCATTTACCTGTTCCTCTCCATTCAGGATTTTACAGACCTCTGTCGTATTTGCCCTCAGTTATTTCTCCAAGCTAAAGAGCCCTAACCTCTTTAGGCTTTCAAGTCCCATTATCATTTTGGTCACTCTTCTCTGTAGCTTTTCTAATTCCGCTATATCTTTTTTGAGATGTGACAACCAGAAATGCACAAAATATTCAAGGGGCCCCTTTTACTAATGTGCAGATTTTTTTTTTAAATGTACTGCACATTAGGAGCAAAACACGATGTACGCTAAGGGCAAAAGTTGTGTGGTAACTGAGCGGAGTGCCCAGCATGTGCCCTGCACTTGCCATATATTTCCTTACCATTCCCTTAGACGTATCCTAGTCCCCAGTTGTTCTGTTGACTAGATTGTAAGCTCCGATGAGCAGGGACTGTCTCTTACATGTCTCCATACATCACTGCGCACACTTTGCAGTGCTATGCAAATGATTAGTTGTAATAGTAGTCTGATTAATATGAATAAAATACAGCTGCTAAAATGCTTGTATGCAAATGCCAGAAGTATAAAAGATAAGATGGCAGAGTGAGAATATATAGCACTAAATGAAAGGTTAGATGTGATTGGTATCTTAGATATGTGATTGGTATCTTAGAGATGTGATTGGTATCTCATGCTGGAAGGAGGACAACAAGTGGGATACTGTGATACCTGGGTACAAACTATATTGTAATGATAGAGCAGATCAAATTGGTGGTGGGGTTGTGCTCTATGTTAGAGAGAGCATTGAGTCACAAAGGATTAAAGTTTTGCAGGAAACAAAATTCACTGTAGAATCTCTATGGATTGACATTCCATGTAAAAAGGGGAAGGCGATGGCAGTGGGGGTGTACTAACAACCACCTGGCCAGAATGAACAAATAGATGATGAAATGCTCAAAAAAATCAGGGAAGCTAACAAAAGTTACAGTACAGTAATAATAACGGGTGATTTCAATTACCCTAGTATCGACTTGGTCAGTGTCACAGCAGGACATACTAGGGAGATAAAGTTTATAGATGAAATAAATGGCTGCTTCTTGCAGCAGCTGGTTCATGAACCGACCACAGGGGAAGCCATTTTGGACCTAGTCCTTAGTGGAACACCAGATTTGGTGCAAGAGATAAGAGTGTTGGGGCCAAGAGGACTGTGAAAAATTGCAAGAGGACCTTGATAAATTGTAAGACTAGGCATCCAAATGGCAGTTGAAATTTAATGTGGACAAATGCAAAGTTATGCACCTAGGAAAGAACAAACCAAATTATGGTTACACAATGCAAGGTTCCACATTAGGAACCACCACCTGGGGAGAGCTGGTGAAGCTGCTGGGGCCCGTGTGCACGTGGCAGAGGAAAAGCGCTGCAGTCCCGCCCTCCCTGGGCCGATTTAAAATGCCGGTCCACCGTGGAATGCCACTCACGGGCGTGCACCCGTGGTCACGTGCCCGAAGGGGCATGACCAAAGGGGCTTGTCCCACCCCTTAGAAGCCCCTTCGGAGTACTGAGGAGTGGTGAGGAGTAGACGTAGAACTCATGGGTAAACGGAGGAAGAAGGCGTTTGTTGCTTCTGGTGCTAAGGCTATTAAAATCGTGGGTCCTATGGATCAACATCTGCAGAGGTCCTCTGTGGAGCAGGACGTTTCCCTGGGTTCCGTGAGTACTGTTTCTGATTTCTCCTTAAATGCGCAAGGGTCTGCCCTACCAGTTCAGGAAGAGGTTTCAGAAGGTGTGCTGTCCCCTAGTGTTGGGAAACTGGGTGGAGAGCCCCTGTTGGCTGAGTCAGAACTTCCATCTTTATTGTTAGACGTGGACACTCATAAGATGTTTTCTCTTCCATCTGTTCTGGACTTCTCTGCTTCTACCTCAACTGTTATTTCCCATGCGGATGTTTCACTGTGGGATGTGTGGGAAGTTCTTGTACGCTTTGAAGTGTCTTTGAGTGCATCTCTTTCCTGCGTTTCACAGTTTTCTAAGGAAGTAGTGCAGAAGTTGTCTGTTCAGGATGAATCTATTACTAAATGTAAATCTTGTTAATCTCAGTCCTTGGCAATAGGTGCCTCTTTCTTTTTAAAATATCCTTGTAAGTGTATTTTGATTTATGAGCGGACTAAATATGTATTTATGGATTCGGATCAGCTGGAAGTGTTCTTGCATAGTAAAGAATCTGTTTAATGCTTTGTCATCCTTTCTAAGTAAAATAGGGCTATTATAGTATAATTCATGGGCCCTGTTTATACCACTTTTTTAAAAATATGTTTAAAGATTATTGTACTTTAAGGCTTTACTTGCTTTCTCCTTGATTGTAATTCCTGTTTATTCTATAATAAAGGTATTTTGAAATTTAAAAAAAAAGAAGAAGGAACCACCACCCAGGAAAAAGATTTAGACATCATCGTGGATAACATGTTGAAATCCAGTGTGCAGCGGCAGCCAAGAGAGAAAATAGAATGCTAGATATTATAAGGAAAGTAATGGAGAATAAAACAAAGGATATCATAATACTTCTGTATTGTTCCATGGTGTAATCACACTTTGAATAAAAAAGTTATAGCGCTATTAGAAAAGGTACAGAAAAGAGCCACCAAAATGATAAAGGGGATGGAAGGATATTTCTATGAAGAGAGGCTAAAAAGGTTAGGGTTCTTCAACTTGGAAGAGACAGCTGAGATATGATAGAGGTCTATAAATTTATGAATGGAGGTTAACAGGTAAATGTAGATCGATTGTTTACGCCATCAAAATATAGAAAGAATAGGGGACACGCAATGAAGCTACAGGATAGCCTATTTAAGACTAATAAGAAAAAATATTTTTTCACTCAACATGTAATCAAACTCTGGAATTTGTTACCGGAGGATATAGTAAAAGCTTTTAGTGTAACTGCATTTAAAATAGGTTTGGACAAGTTCCTGGAGGAAAGGTCTATAAACCATTATTAAAGGGGACCCAGGATATCCACTGTTTACACCAATACAAGCATTGTGGAACCTGTGTCTTTTAGGGAAACTGCTAGGTACTTGTGACCTAGACTGGCCACTGCTGGAAACAGGATACTGGGCTTAATGGACATTGGTCTGACCCAGCATGGCAAATCTTATGTTCTTATGTTCCTATTTATAGCACGGAAAAGTATTTTAGCACATGATAAGTTAATTTGAAATTAGCATGGGTGCATGAAGCACCATCTCTTAAGTGCACCTGTACTAGTTGCAAAATTGACAGCATGTGGTTAGTTCTGTGTATAAACTACAATGTGCAGTCCAAGCCCACTCTCTGCCGATAAGCCTCCCAGTCCTGCTCCTTTGTGCATAAAACAGTTAACTCATGAATTAGCGTGCAATGTCATGCCAGTGCAGTACCATTTACTGTACACATGAGCTAATAGCACATGCAAATTCACACATTAACTGTTTAATGCACTTTAGTACAAGGGCCTCAAGATGTGGCAGCACCATGCTGAGACAGAGAGGTATTATAATATTCCTTGCTTTATTCTCCATTCCTTCCTAAAAATTGCTAACATTTTATTTGCATTTTAGGCTGCCACCACACATTGAGCAGAAGATGTAAATGTATTGTCCATGTAGATACCTAGATCCTTTTCCTCGGTGACGATTCCAAATACAGAACTTAGCATCATGTAGCTACTGTATAATTTGTGTTATTCTTCCCTATGTGCATCACTTTGCACTTGTCCATGTTGAACTTCATTTGCCATTTGGATATCCAGTCTCTCAGCCTCACAAGGTCTTCTTGCAATCTCTCATAATATACATGTGATTTAACAACATTGAATAATTATGTCATCTGTAAATGTGATCACTTCACTCCTTGTTTCCATTTCTAGATCATTTATAATAAAAAGAACATAAGAAATGCCATACTGGGTCAGATCAAGATCCATCAAGCCCAGTATCCTATTTCCAATAGTGGCCAATCAAGGTCACAAGAAACTGGAAGGTTCCCAAAAGGCACACAGGTTCCACCCTGCTCATCCCAGGGCAAGCAGTGTATTTCCTGGGTCCTCTTTAATAATGGTTTATGGACCTTTCCTCCAGGAACTTGTCCAAATCTTTTTTTAAACCCGGCTATACTAACAGTTTTTACTACAACCTCTGGTAACGAATTCCAGAGTTTCATTATGTGTTGAGTGAAAAAAATATTTTCTCTTATTAGTCTTAAATGACTTACGTTGTAGCTTCATTGTGTGTCCCCTAGTCTTTCTATTATTTGATGGCGTAAACAACCGATCTATATTTATCCGTTCCATTCCATTCATTAATTTATAGACCTCTATCATATCTCCCCTCAGACGTCTCTTTTCCAAGTTGGAAAGTCCTAACCTTTTAAGTCTTTCCTCATAGGGGTAAGAACATAAGAACATAAGATATGCCATACTGGGTCAGGTCCATCAAGCCCAGTATCCTGTTTCCAACAGTGGCCAATCTAGGTCATACGTACCTAGCAGTTTCTGCAAAAGACACAGGACCCACAATGCTCGTATTGGGTCAAGCATTGATATCCTGGGTCCCTTTTTAATAATGGTTTATGAAACTTTCCTCCAGGAACTTGTCCAAACCTTTTTTAAACCCAGCTACACTAACAGCTTTTACTACATCCTCCGGTAGCAAATTCCAGTTTGATTACACGTTGAGTGAAAAAATATTTTCTCTTATTAATCTTAAATAGGTTACCCTGCAGCTTCATTGCATGTCCCCTAGTCTTTCTATATTCTGATAATGTAAACAATCAATCTACGATTACCCGTTCCACTCCATTCATGAATTTATAGACCTCTATCATATCTCCCCTCAGGCGTCTCTTTTCCAGGTTGAACAACCCTAACCTTTTTAGCCTTTCCTCATAGGAGTAGCCTGCCATCCCCTTTCCTGTTTTGGTGGCTCTTCTCTGTACCTTTTCTAATTTTGCTATATCCTTTTGAAGATATGGTAACCAGAATTGCACACAATATTCAAGGTGTGGTTGATATAGAGGCATTATAATATCCTTTGCTTTATTCTTCTATCATTCAAATTGCTTACTTGGCCGCTGCTGCATACTGGTTGGATGGTTTCAATGTATAATCCACGATGATGACTAAATCTTTTTCCAGGGTGGTGGTTCCTAATGTGGAACCTTGCATTAGGTACCATAGCTTGGGTTGTTCTTTCCTGGGTGCATAACTTTGCACTTGTCCACATTAAATTTAATCTGCCATTTGAATGTCCAGTCTTCCAATTTATCAAGGTCCTCTTGCAATTTTTCACAATTCTCTTGTGTTTTAACAACTTTGAATAATTTTGTGCCATCTGCAAATTTGATCACCTCACTCATTATTCCTATTTCCTGGTAATCTATGAATATGTTAAAAAGCAGAAGGCCTAGCACAGATCTCTACTATTCACCTTTCTCCATTGAGAATATTGACCATTTAGCCCTACTCCCGGCTTTCTATCTTTTAACCATTTCCTGATCCACTCTATTACACTACCTCAAATCCCATGACTTTTTAATTTGGCCAAGAGTTTCTTATGAGGGACCTTGTCAAAGGCTTTCTGAAAATCCAGATACACTGTATCAACTGACTAACCTTTATGTAGTTGTTTATCCACACCTTCAAATAAATACAACAGATTAGTAAGACAAGACTTTTCTTGGCTAAATCTGTGTTGGCTTTTTCCCATTAAATCATGACTATCTACATGTTCAGTAGCAATGGGACCAGTACGGATCCCTGGGATACTCTGCTATTCATCTTTTTCCACTGAGAAAATTCACATTTTAACTCTACTTTTGGTTCTCTTTCTTTTTACCAGCTCCCAATCCACAATAGGACATTGCCTCCAATCCCCAGTTTCATCCCCAAGCCAGTCATTTTAGTAGATGAGTAGCAAGATGGTGTAACATAGAAACACAGAAACATAGAAACATGATGACAGAAAAAGACCACATGGCCTATCTAGTCTGTCCTTCCATATCAACAACTACAACAGTCCACTTTTTATCTTTAGAGATCCTCTGTGTTGGTCCCATGCTTTTTTGAATTCAGTTACTGTCCTCATCTCTACCACCTCCACTGGGAGACTATTCCATGGATCCACTACTCTTTCCGTAAAGAAATATTTCCGCATATCACTCCTGAATCTATCTCCCTTCACCCTCATCCCATGTCCCCTCGTAGCAGAACTTGCCTTCAATTGAAAGAGGTTCTCTCCCTGAACATTTATGCCACGGAGGTATTTAAACATCTCAATCATATCACCTCTATCCCATCTTTCCTCTAAGGTGTACATATTAAGATCCTTAAGTCTGTCCTCATATGCTTTATAATGAAGCCAACTAATCATTTTAGTAGCCACCCTCTGCACCGACTCCATCCTGTTCACATCCTTTTGAAGGTGCAGTCTCCAGAATTGCACACTATACTCCAAATGAGGTCGCACCAAAGACTTATACAGAGGCATTATCACCTCCTTTTTTCTGCTAGCCATTCCTCTCCGTATGCACCCAAGCATCCTTCTAGCTTTTGCCTTCGCCTTTTCTACCTGTTTAGCTACTTTAAGATCATCAGACACAACCACGCCTAGGTCCCGCTCTTCTTTAGTGGACAAAAGTACTTCACCTCCTATACTGTATTGCTCCCTTGGATTGCTGCCGCCCAAATGCATGACCTTACATTTTTTAACATTAAATCCCAGCTGCCAAATTCTAGACCATTCTTCAAGCTTAGCTAGATCCCTCCTCATGTTATCTACACCTTCCTGGGTGTCTACTCTATTGCAGATTTTGGTATCATCTGCAAAGAGGCAAACCTTACCCGACAGCCCTTCCGCTATATCACTAACAAAGATGTTTAAAAGATGTTAAAAAGAATCGGACCAAGGACAGATCCCTGGGGCACACCACTGGTAACATCCTTCTCCTCAGAGTGAGCTCCATTTACTTGTACTCTTTGTCGCCTCCCACCCAACCAATTTCTAACCCAAGCAGTAACTTTAGGGTCCATCCCTAGGGTGCTCAGTTTGTTTATAAGTCGCCTGTGAGGAACAGTGTCAAAGGCTTTACTGAAATCTAAATACACCACATCTAGAGCTCTCCCTCGGTCCAACTCCCTGGTCACCCAGTCAAAGAAATCAATCAGATTTGTCTGACAAGACCTGCCTCTGGTGAATCCATGCTGCCTCGGATCCTGTAATCCGCTGGACTCCAGAAACCTCACTATTTTCTCTTTCAGCAGCGTTTCCAATAATTTACTCACCACCGAAGTTAAACTAACCGGCATGTAGTTTTCAACCACATCCTTACTTCCGCTTTTGTGTAAAGGCACCACATGAGCCTCTCTCCAGTCCTTTTGCACCACTCCCGACTCCAACGAGGCATTGAAAAGGTCAGTCAGTGGAGTTGCTAGAACGTCCCCAAGTTCCCTCAGTATTCTAGGGTGTATCCCTTCCGGTCCCATCGCTTTGTCTACTTTAAGTTGAGCTAGTTTCTCACGAACACAGTCTTCTGAAAATTGTTCAAGATGTCCCTCGCTTCTGTTCCTATTTGTGGGTGTTTTCTGAGGTCCTGCTCCTGGTTCTTCATCTGTGAACACAGAACAAAAATATTTGTTAAGCAATTCCGCTTTATCCTTATCAGCTTCTACATATTCCCCCCTGCACCCTTGAGTCTGACAATACCACTTTTGCCCTTCCTCTTCTCACTAATATATCTGAAAAATGTCTTATCCCCCCATTTTATTGCATTGGCTATTTCCTCCTCCTTTTGAATCTTTGCCTTCTTGACTACTTTGCTAGCTTCTCTAAGTTTTTCCAAATACTGATGCCTGTCTTCCTCTCTCTGTGATCTCTTGTATTTCATGAAGGCTTCCCTCTTTTTCTTCACTTTTTCAGCTACTTCCTTCGAAAACCATAGCGGTCTCCTTTTCCTTTTGCCTTTATTTACCATTTTAACAAAAAGGTTGGTTGCCCTTAAAATACCCCCTTTCAGTTTTGCCCACTGTTTTTCTACATCCCCCAGCTGTTCCCATCCCACTAACAACTCCCTGAGGTATTGGCCCATCTTCGCAAAGTTAGTCTTCCTAAAGTCTAAGACTTGGAATGGATTCTAACAGCCCTAGTCCTAATACTGAACCACACCATCTGGTGATCACTGGATGCAAAATGATCTCCCATTACAACATCAGAAACACTTTCACCATTGGTAAGCACCAAGTCCAGTATGGCCCCTTCACGTGTGGGGTCTGTTACCAATTGCCTGAATAGTTCTCCCTGTAGAGAATCCAGGATCTCCTTATTTCTAGATGATACTGCAGCAGGAATGTGCCAATCAACATCTGGCATATTGAAATCTCCTATCAGTAGCACTTCCCCTTTCCTTGCAATGCTGCGTATGTCTTCAATTAACTCTCTGTTCACCTCTTCCTCTTGTGAGGGAGGTTTGTATATCACACCAATGCAAATAGGTTTCTCTTTCCCTCTTTCTAGTTTAACCCACAATGCCTCCTCTCTCCCGTTTAAGCTCTGTAATTCCAAAGCTTTAATAGTAGTTTTTACATATAGTGCCACTCCTCCTCCCCTCCTTCCTACCCTGTCCTTTCTGAATAAAGTATAGCCAGGTATAGTTACATCCCAGATATGGTTTTCTGTGAACCATGTTTCTGTAACTGCCACTAAATCCAAGTAAAGGGATTTTATTTTGAATTTTTTTTTCTTTATGAAAAAGTTGAGTTTCCTCAAGTCTATGATGGGTTGAAGACTTCCAATTTTTTGGGGAATGAGAACATATCTGGATTAGAACCCTTGTCCCATTTCTGGTTGGGGGAGGAGAAACCTCCTTGATCATAACTGCTAATGCAAAAGAATGAAGTTCATCTCCAAGGACTTTGAAATGGTATAGAAGCTATAAGGCAGCCCCTGGTCCTTTTTTAATGATGGAAGAACAAAAGCAGTTCTGTAGCTCTAATTTACTATCTTGAGCACCCACTGGTCTGTCATAATCAACTACCAAGTCCATCTAAAGACCTGGAGGCAGATTCCTAGAGGTAGTCAAAAACATTTTTCAAGGAGAAAAGAGGGACAGACTGTTTCCTTTCTCATGGCTTTTGGTGTTGTGAGAACAGGACTGGGTGGCCTGGTGCTGCTGAGGTGAGATTAAGGCTGAAAGTATTTGCAAGGGTAGAAGTGCTAGAAATACAGAGAAGAGTAGAGAACTATATGGCTAAAGAACACTGGTTGAGTGGAAAACTCACATAAAGTTGAGCAGTGGTTCACCTTATCCACATGTTTATTCACATCTTCAAAAAATATAGGAGATTGGTGAGGCTTGACTAAATCCATATTGGCTTTGTCCCAATAAAATATGACTATCTATGTATTCAGCAATTTTGTTTTGTATAGTAGTTTCTACTATTTTGTCCAGCACTGACATCAGGCTGATTGTTGTGTAGTTTCCTGGATTACCCCTGAAATTATTTTTTAAAGTTGGCATTACGTTGGTCATGCTCCAATCTTCAAGTACATCAAAAATTTCCTTTTTTAATACTTTCAGTACTCTGGGGTGGTATGTCATCTGGTCCAAGGGATTTACTGCTCTTTAGTTTGTCAGTTCATCCTATTGTATCTTTCAGGTTCACAGCATTTTATTTCAGTTCCTCTGAATTGTTTCCATGAAATACCATTCCTCAGTAAAGGCTGAAATAAAGAATTAATTTAGTCTGTCAGCTATGGCCTTGTTCTTTCTGAGTGCCTTTTTGCCCCTTGATTATCTAATGGTCCAACTGACTTACTTACAAACTTCTTGATTCAAATAAACCTGAAAAAGATTCTAGTATGAACTTTTGCCTCTAAGGTAAGGTTTTTTTTTCATTTTCTCATTTTGCCTTTTTATCAGTGCTTTGCATCTAATTTGGCAGTACTTATGTTGTTTCCAGAGCCACATTTAAGATTAGGATGCCCATAGGCTGAGGACCAGTGGGAAGGGGGCTCCCAACCAGCTTTTGGGCACTTTCAGAATTCATGCTTTTGCATGTGTCTGTGTTGCCTATGCCTAAATCTAGCCCTGGCTGTTCCCTATTTTCTTAATTTGGACCCTTTTTCTGTTTGTTGAAAGATGCTGTTTTGCTTATAATGGTCTCTTCCGCTTCACCATTTAGTTGTGCCAACTGTTGTATGATCTTCTTTCTGCCTTTTTCAATATGTAGAATGCATCTGTCCTGGGCTTCCAAGATGGTATTGTTAAACTACCTCCACGTCTCTTGTAAAGTTAATCTTTGCAACTCCTCCTTTTCATTTATTTTCATTTCATTTTAACTTATTATTTCTTTTATGCTGTTAAATCTACAATTATAAATGGCCCACAAAACACACACAAAATATAACAACCTACATTAAACACATTACAAAGCCCAAGGGATGCAGAGACCAAGAAATGTGGCAGAAAGATGCTGAGTTATTTTGCATCATGTTGGATGCTACAGGCTTGATTAAAAAGAATTTCCAAGCACACCTGGATAAATTACCCATCCATGTTACATCTTACAAACTCCATAAGGAAGCTTTCTTTGGCATGATGCAAGTACTATGCCAAGCATTAGCAGTAAATTTGAGAGACTGAGATCATATGCCACATACCCTGGCTTAGGAGTGAGGTTCATGACTGTCATGGTATGCGCAAAAATGTTCATGGCTGCCGGGACGGGTCCCGAGGTTGCCAGTAACCAGGTTCCCGGGGCCCGGCCTCGGCCTTTGATGTGTGTTGCAGTGGGGGGGGGGGGGCGAGGGAGCTGGAGGAGCGGGCATCGGTTGGAATCGCTCCATGTCGGAAGCGTGGAGCGATTTCATTGGTGCGGCTAGGGGGTGGGGCTTGGAGCCGGCGAGGAGCTGCATGGAGCATTCTCTTGTGGCGCGGCTCCTTTCACAGCGGACGCATTCCGGAGGGCTCCGTTGGTGTGGTGAGGCCTGGTGCTGGCTGCGATGTGGATTGAGGGTTTGAGGTCTGCAGACAGGTGGCAGGCAGCAGGCTTGTGGCCATTTTAGAAGCGGGGCCTCGAGGTGTGAGTTGTGCTAGCAGGTGGGGCAATTGATTAGCTAGGGGGTTTAGAGAGCAAGGGTAGGATACTAAAAAAACAGAAAAAAACAAAGAAGAGAAACATTAAACAACATAAATAAAAATAAAACCAAAACACAGAAGCAGTGAGGTAACCCTTGTATTCCGGCTGAGATATTAGCCTCATTGGGGGATATGGTGTGCTCACAGAAGGGGTAACGTGGGCAAGAGCGGCAGGGGGGCCCAGGGTTGCGGCCCGGGGGGAGGGAAGGCAGGTCACAGGGGGAGTGGTCGCCCGGGGGGGCCACAGCAGGCAGGCAGGCATCATGGCAGGCTAAAGGGGTGGCAAGGCCGGGTTTTCACGGGGGAGGGGGAGGCAGGTCTGGCTCTGAGCCGGGGAGGGTGTCGTTGGGTACATGGTTAGGCCGGGGTGCTGTAGCAGAGGCCCTGCATCTGGGACAGGGCAGCCAGGGGGCATTAGAGGAGGTTGCGGGAGGGGTGCCATGCCAGGTATGGCGGGCGCTGTGGGAGAGTTGGCTAGCATGGGGGAGCAGGAGGGAGGTAGGGGTAGGTTGGAGGGATCCGCGGAAGTGGTAGCGGATTCTGGGGGGGTGGCGGAGGGGTTGAGTCCAGTTGGGGTCCCTGCCAGAATGACTTTGCCTGGCAGTTATAGTCTGTGGTGGCCGGGCAGGCAATTTATGCAGTATGCATCTGTTGGGGGGCCAGGGAATTGGGCAGTGGGGGTGAGACAGCATGTGGGAGTGGGGCCATGGGGGTATGGCTGGGGGGACTGGTATGGAGCAGGGTTTCCATGTAGGGGGTCAGCAACAGTGGGGGGGGCCGGGTGGGCCGTGGGAGGTTTAGGTACTTCCACATGGAATCAGGGGGGGTGTCGGATGGGGGGGCCTGTGGGCGTGGGACGGTTTTGGCTGGTGTTGGTACTTCTCTCCCAGTGCCAGGTGCCGGTGAGGGGAACTTACACGTCCGGGAGCGCTGACATAAGCCGGGCGGTGATGTTGCGGATCCTGGAATTGACCAGTCCTGTTTTGGAAGTGCTGGAGTCGAGCAAGTGAGTCACTGGCACTGCTGCGGAGGGTGAGTGTGTGGGGGGGAGGGTGGCCTGGGTGGAGGTGTGGCATCTGGCAGAGAGGCGCTTACGGTCGGCTGCAAGGCCAAGGCGAAGAGAAAACATGGGCGTCGATGTTGTCATAGCTCATCGTCCTCGTCCTCCTCGTCTTCGGAGAGTTCTTCATCGGGTTCGGCAGCGGCAGTGGGTAAGGGAGATAGGGCAGCGCCGTTGGTGGTTTGGTGTGTGGAATTGTGGGAGGGTGTCCCACGTAAATTGCGGTGAAGGATCCGGAAGTGTAGGTACCTGGATATTTTCTGGCTCTTGGAGGGGAGAAAGCACTCAGGTGAGAGTAGGAAGAAGCGCAAAGAGGATGAGAAGGCGGGGAGGGTTCGTAAGGTTTCCCACAATACATTGAATTGGCATTATGACCCAAGTCAGTATGGGCATTATGACCCAAGTCAGTATGGTATGTTGTTGGCCTATGCGGATGCTATTTTGGCAGCATCGCAGGCGCACGAAGGCTGGGCATGGCTCAACTATGATGATATGATGGAAGAGAATACGCAGTTGTCTTGGGGGATGAAGGATATTAATTTGTGGCTGACTCAAATGTCCGCCAGGAAAGGTAATGCGGGGGGGAGCAAGCGGTCCGTTTAGGACAGTGGGGCAAACGCCGGCAACGGACCTTCGGTCCTTTCGTGCGAGGTGCAGTGTACCGGCGTCGCCAAAAAGTGGGCCAGGGGGAGGGGACCTCTGCTGGTGATTTAATAAATCTTCCTGTCCCTTCCCGGACTGTAAGTTCCAGCATTCCTGTTCGCTCTGCGGGGCGGGACACCCTGCAATGAAGTGTAGTCGGAAAGGAGTGGCAGGTGCTGCGGTCAGGAGCAAATGAGGATGGGAGTTGGGAGTTAGCGTCTACCCCTATCAAAATTGAGGTGTTACATTCTTGGTTGGCGCGTTTTGGGGAGAGCAGGCAAGGCAAGGAGTGGAGGATGTTATGGTTGGGTTTTTCCAGGGGATTCTGCATACCGTTTAAGGGCAAAGTGTCGGATGTAGTTACCAAAAATTCCAGTTCGGTGCGGCTCCTGGAGGGGGGGTGGTCCGTGCGAAGATCGCAGCCGAATGTGCTTTGGGCAGAGTGGCAGGCCCCTTTGTCAAACCACCATTTTCGCCTTTTGTGGGATCACCGTTGGGGGTCATCCCTAAAAAAGAGCAAGGACATTTTTGGTTGATACTGCGATGGCGCCCACGCCCCAGGCGGTTGCCTAAGATTAGGGAGCGATCACAGTAAGTTATTTATTTGTTATAAGTGCCTATTTTCTTGTAGTTGTGAATAAAGTCCAGCCAGAGTGGTAATTTTTAGGCACACGCAGGATTTATTATTTCCAGCCACAAGGAACTTTTAAAAGGTTCCAACATCAGAACAAAAATAAGGATATTTTTCTCCAGCATCAAATCAAACAAAACACGCTTCTTCTCAGCTTCGGCACTTAAACAAAACAGTATTTCTTCATACTAAACAAAACATGGCACTGAAACTTTAATGCAAAGGGATTAGGAAAAAACACCTCTTCTTCCTTGGTTTAAGACAACAGCAAGTGTTACACTTCTTCCAAACAAACTTCTGTTTCTCATGGGGTTTTTTTCTTTCACTTAACAATCCCTTCCACTTCCTCTGTTTCAGGCTTTCCACTCTTTAGCATTTAAAAGTGCTCACTCATTCAGCTACGGCTTGCTTCAGGAAACCTCATTAGCATAATTCCCACAGCCGTGCTCTCTCAAGGAAACAGTTGCCAGGTTTAAACTTTAAACCCTCTAGCCTTTTTCCATTATCTAGAGGTATTCAGGCATTCCATCTTTGAATCCGAATTTCCCATTAAACCAGACATCTCTACTTCCATACTTTCCAGGTCAGACTCTAAAGGAGAAACATAGGACTCAGCCTCCAAACTATCAGGTTCCAATTCTCTCAGGATTTTCAAAACCTTAGACAAGGCAGTCCCCTTCCTCCTCTGAGGAATGGTATAACAGACAGGAAATCTCTTAGCCTTTATAGAATCAACAGAAGGTTTTAAGCTGCATACCTTATCCTTTTGGACTGCACACTTAGCAGGCTTTACTGCTGATGGTACACATTCCATGCACTCTTCGGGGGAAGGGCTTCTGCTGCCAACATGGCTGACCAACTCCCCTGGATAAGCTTCTCTTCTAGAAGTGTTCCTTCTCTGTCCCTTACAGGGCCCTGGGTTAGCTTCCACACCCCTGGCTGGCCGTGCCCTTCTCCAAGAGGATCTCTCTGAAGCTCCCTTAACTCCCCGGGTACCTGTTTCACGCAGTTCTCCAGAGCCTTTGGAACCGCCTCCCTTCCTGGGACGTTCAGAGCTGTTCCACCCTGCACTGGAATCAGAACTGGGACTCCTCGTCACACACTTCCTTCCACAGTTCTCAGACCTCTCTCTGAGACCCTGCTCCTTTCTTCTGCTATTCTCTCCTCCAGCTCTGTGTCTGTTTTGGCACTTCCTCTCTTCGTGCCTCTCCTTCCTTTTGCTCCTTTCACCTCTCAGTCTGCCTCTGAGACTGCTCTCCTCACTCACTGGCAGTTTATATGAGAGTCTGCCCTTCTGGCTTCCTGGCCCCACCCCTTGCTCTCCCTCGTGAGCAGGGCTGGTAACCATGGAGCTTGGGTGTGTCTCCTTGCTACCTGCCTTCTGTGGAGAGTTTTTTTCTCTTTCAGCAGTTTTAACCCTTAAACTTCTGGTTCCTGCTTTACTGTCTGAGGAAATTGCTTGTTTTTTCTCTCTTTCTCTATGCTCCCCAGTGGCTGCGCCATCACAATACACAACTTGTCATTTCCCCCAGGTAATCAGTTAATGACCACATTCCTCGGGAGTTGTGCTCGGTACGGTACGCATCGTTTGATGCTGCAGTTGAGATGGTACGCCAGTGTGGGGAAGGTGTTCTTATGGCAAAGGTGGATATCGAATTGGCATTTCGGCTTTTGCCAGTTCACCCGTCGGCATTCCCGTTGCTGGGATTTAAGTTTGAATCACAGTTTTATTTCAATAAGTGTTTGCCTATGGGTTGTGCGATACCCTGTGCATATTTTGAGGCTTTTAGTTCCTTCTTGCATTGGGTTATGGAGCAGAGGGTGGGGTGCCAATCCATTGTTCATTACCTGGATGAATTTTTGTTTGTGGGTCCAGCGCAGGCTGCGACTTGTGCGACATTGCTGAGGTCCTTTCAGGAGATGGCCAGCGAATTCGGCATTCCGTTAGTGACAAAAATGATGGTGGGGCCGGTAACATCTCTTTCCTTTTTGGGAATTGAGATAGGCTCGGTGGGATCGGTGGTCCACCTGCCGAATGATAAAGTAGACCGGCTAAAGGAATAGGTGGCGGCTATGGGGTCTGCTTCAAAAGTAACACTTAAAGACTTGCAGTCGCTTGTGGGTCACCTTAATTTTGCGTGTTGACTTATTGCTGGCAATGGCAGGGGTACACCGTCCGTATCATCGCATTAGAATATCGTCGGGGATGCGGGAAGACCTGCAGGTGTGGGATGCGTTCTTGTCTGATTTAACTGATGCTTTGTGGTGCAATTTCCTGAATTGTCGAATGTAGACTTGCAGTTATTTTCTGACACGGCGGGTAGTCCTGGTTTTGGCATATACTGTCAAGGTTTGTGGTGTGCTGAGGTGTGGCCACCCTCCTGGAAAGAGGCTGCGTTGACGCACAATGTAGCGTTGCTGGAGTTTTCCCATCGTGGGGCCTTGTGAATGTGGCCTGAGAGGTTACGCAATAGGAGGGTCGTGTTTTGGTGTGACAATGCGGCGGTGTTACAGGTTATTAATAGGCACTCGCCCAGGTGTCCATGGGTGGCGGCGCTGATGAGAGTTTGTGCTGGCTTGTGTGCATCTCAATGTCATGGCCAGGGCACGCCATGTGCCAGGTTTGCAAAATGCAATCGCTGATGCTTTGTCCTGTTCTCAGTGGTCGCAGTTCCGGGTGTTGGCCCCGGAGGCGAAGGAAGCAGCGTCAGTGGTACCAGAATACCTTTAGCAGATTGGGACCCTGGAGTGATGGTGTTGTTGTGGTCTTCAGTGGCTCAAGGTACGTGATTGTCGTACCTGCGTGGCTATGCCAAGGTGCGTGACTTTCTGTGGGGAAGGGGCTGGAAAGGGGGGAGAGTCATGACCAGTTGCTGGGTTTGTTCATAACTTGGGCAAAAGATGAAGGCTGGTCGAGGTGGTTGGTTATGGCAGCATTAGCCGGTTTTCCTTTTTCAGCAAGGCGGCGGGTTCGGGTAAACCCAGGGGATCATTTTTGGTGAAGCGGATGTTGGCGGGGTGGGTGAAAGAGCATCCCAAGTTGTGGGATTGGTGTCTCCCCGTTGCTCATGAGGATATGGGAGGTGTTGCCTGGGGTGGCGGAGTTGGAGTTTGAAATGGGGTTGTTTCGTGCCTTGTTTGTCACAGCTTTTTTCAGGGCTTTTCGGGTCAGTGAGTTAGTTCCTCAGTCAAAAAAACAAGGGGCATTGGGAGGTTTGGATGTGCAGCATATTGTCCTGAAGGCGACGCATGTGCGGATTTTTCTGAAGCAGTCCAAGACTGACCAGTAGGGGACAGGCGCGTGGGTGTCGCTTAAAGTGATTCCGGCATGATGTTCCTGCCCAGTGCAGAATTTGCTTTCATACTTGCATCGGCAGCCGGAAGTGGCAGGATATTTTTTCTGCCATGCGGATGGAAAGCCTGTCACGCAGTGTCAATTCACTGCGGTTTTGTGCATGGCCTTACGGCAGTTGGGTTGTGATGAGATGCAGTTTGCATCACATTCCTTCAGGATCAGGGTGGCAACGAGTGTGGCGGCAGCCGGGCTAGAAGGGGAGGTGATTCAAAGGATTGGTAGGTGGCGGCCTGGGGCATATGTGGGTTATGTCCGACTGGAAAATGTGTGAGGGAGATCCCTGGGCAGAGATTGGGGGGGTGGGGTGGGGTGGGGGAGGAGAACCGGGGAGGTGTGGGGGCATTAATGATGTTCTTCATGTTGCAGGGTCGCAGAAGGGTTGCAACCCATGGAGCGGAGTTGCAGGAAGCCAAAATGGTGAATGGTGGCTCATAGGACATTCCTTCGTGTACTGGGCAGAGCGGAGGGCGGCGTTGCGCCCTTTAGGAATTTATTTATTTATTTTTATTTATTTATTTATTTATTTATTTAGACAGTTTTGTATACCGCCTTATCCTTCAATCAAAGCGGTCACAACATAATTGGGGGATACATTTAACACGCAGGGATATGAGACACATACACTAATACTTACAGGGAACATGGGCAATGGAGGGTTAAGTGGCTTGCCCAAGACCACAAGGAGCATCTGTGGGACTAGAAACCCCAGTCCTTCCGGCCCAAGGTTGCTGTCCTCTGGTGGGATTTGAACCTCCGACCTTCCGGCCTGAAGTACCTTGCCCCAACCACTAGGCTACTCCTCCTCCCAAGGCAAGGAATGCACTTGCGCCTGGCAACTGACAACATTTGGTTGATCTGGATGGGAGAATGAGACGTGCAATGGTGGCAGCTGCTTCCATGGGTGCGACGGCAAGCGGACCGGTGAAAGCGACCTGAGGGGATGTTACTTCATTTGGGTGCAACAATCTCTCCAATTGGACTTGTAGACAGCTCATTCAGGCAGTGCAGCGGGACATTAGCTTGCTGCGGGAGGAGTGGCCAGGGGTGGGGATTGTCTGGTCGGACATTATCCCTCGGCCAACCTGCCAGTCTCAACGTCGGTGGTCTAGGGGCCTGGTAAAGGTCAACCGGCAGATCGGACGTTGGGTACAGCAGTCTGGTGGCTGGCAGGTGCAGCATCACTGGGCAGAGGTGAAGTGTGCGGGGCTGTACCGTATGGATGGGGTTCACCTTTCTCCAGTGGGCCAGGATTTATTATTAAATGATTGGCAGGAGGCACTGGAGGAGTGTGTTGGTCGCAGCTTTATGGGTGGTGGGGGTGGTGCGAGGATAGGTAAACTACCTCGTGCCGGTGGTGGGGTAGAGAGCTAGCGCTCGCCGAGGCGGCAGGGCTTTAACTGATTGAGGCACATGGGGGGGGGAGTAAAGGGCTTTACTACTAACGTGGTGAGGCAGGCAGCGGGCTTTAGGGGAGGATGATCCTCCACCTTGCTAATAATATGGCTGGTGGAGGCATTGTCTGGAAATGGGGGGGGGGGGTGTTATGTTACGATGTTGGAAATGTTGGGCCCGTGTTGGGGCCGGTTGTTATATGTGATAATAAAGCTGCGACCAAAGTTCTACCATAAAAGGGTGTGTGTGTCTTTTGTTATGCTGAATAGGGGAAAAGGAGGGGGTTGCAGAAGGAAGGGGGTGGGGGGTGGGGGGTAGGGAGGCGAGGGAGGCCTCCGGGATACCCTGATTAATGTTCAAGGCCGCTGGGCTGGGTCCCAAGGCCACCAGTAACCAGGTTCTTGGGGCCCTGCCTCGGCCTTTGACGCGTGTTGTGGTGGAGGGGGGCGAGGGAGCTGGAGGAGCGGGCATCGGTTGAAATCGCTCCACGTCGGAAGCATGGAGCGATTTCATTGGCGCAGCTAGGGGGCGGGGTTTGGAGCCAGCGAGGAGCCGCGTGGAGCGTTCTCTTGCATTGCGGCTCCTTTTGCGGCGGAAGCGTTCTCCACCCACCCTCCCTCTATTTTTGGGGTTCGTGGGGTTGTTGCAGCTGGGGGGGTAGAGAGCTAGCGCTCGCCGAGGCGGCAGGGCTTTAACTGATTGAGGCGCATTGGGGGGGGGGACGCGAAGAGCTCCCCGGAGTGGGGCGAGACATCCCAGTTGGGGGTCTCGGCCTGGTATAGAGGTGTGGGGGCCGGCCTTTGCTACTAACATGGCGAGGCAGGTGGCGGGCTTTAGGGGAGGATGAGGCTCCACCTTACTAATAATATGGCTGGTGGGGGCATTGTCCAGAAATGGGGGGGGGGGGGGGTTATGTTATGATGTTGAAAATGTTGGGCCCATGTTGATAATAAAGCTGCAAAGTTCTACCATAAAAGGGTGTATGGGTCTTTTGTTATGCTGAATGGGGGAAAAGGAGGGGTTGTGGAAGGAAGGGGGTGGGGGGTGCGGGGTAGGGAGGCAAGGGAGGCCTCCGGGATACCCTGGTTACTAACTCATTTGGAGAAATTGTCCTACATACTGTGCATACTGTTTGGTCTGCAACAGATATTCATCATATATTGCCATGAACCTCAGAAAACAGAACTGTCTTCAGCATTTTCTTAAATTGCAGTTGATCAGAACATACTTGTAATTCTTTGAGCAATGCATTCCAAAATATAGGTCCCATCACACAAAATGATGAGGACTGAAGTCTGCTCTACCTAATATCCCTGACTGACAGTAAAACCAGCTTCTGAGTATTGTTAAATTGTTGCAAGACAGTGAGATAATTAGGTGTATCTTTATTCCAAAGCCAGGAAACTAAATCAGCCTAGCTAAAACTAGTGAAGCTGTTCAAGGTAAGGTGTCCTCTAAACTGAGAGCCTGAAACTAATCATGCAGCTGCTTTCTGTATACTTTGTATAGCTTTCAACATCTGTTTTGCAGCACACCAAGATACAAGATATTATAATAATCTAGATTATTCAAAACTAATGCATGAAGCAAGGACTGAAATTGCAATGGATCCAAAACCATTCTCAGTTTACTGTATGGAAAAGCCTCAACTTGAAGAAAGAGAACTTGAACAGCTGTTTTACTAGCTCTTTGCAAGACAATTGACAATCCATTCTAAAGCCAAGGTTCCAAATAACAGAAAATACAGGATCCTGAACAGCTGACACAGCTACTTACTATTGGAGTCAACTGGCCTGCCATATTGAACCAAAGAAGCTCAGACGTCTTCCAATTTAAAACCATCTGATTTGCCTTCATCCAATCCATGACAAGATGGAGACATGAAGTCACTAATGTACTTAAATCTGAATCATGCTTCAACGGCTTCAAGATTTGCATATCATCTGTGAATAAGCAACATTTATAGCCCCTCAGAGAAAGCAAGACTGTCAAGGGCAGAATGTATATATTAGAAATCATGGCAGATATAGAGGATTTCTGACACTGTTGATTTTACTATTCTTTGACTAAAGACATCATTTTGTCACATGATCCTTTGCAGGTTTCCAGCCACGAAGTCTTGAAACCTTTTGAGCACACTCCTATTAAGACCTGTCTTAGAGCTTGCAGATGTTTTGAAAGAACTGAATGATGGACGATGAGACATCTAGTATTACCAGAAGGGCAGAGCTCTTCATAGAATTATGGAAACACCATCTGACCTCCTCAAAAACAGAAAGCAATAAAGTTTCTGTATTATGAAATTGCCCTACATTGCTTAACACTGAGCAATGAATGTTCCTCCAAAAATCCCACTAAAAATTGAAGCACAATTTTCTCAATAATCTTCGCAAGTGAAGGTAAATTTGAAACAGGTTTATAGTTTGTGTATCCCTTGTGTTCATACGATCTTTCTTGCTTTAACTCACGCTTGCTTTAATAACACAGGATAGTAACCCTTAAGCAATACACCATTAATAATGCCTGTCAAAGCAGGAAGAATTATAAGCTTTGACTGATTAACCAAAAAGGGCAAGCATCCAAACTGTTACTTTTTGCTGGTAATTTTGTCAAAATTTCCATTGCATTGTCTTCTGTTACTGCAGAGAAGCATCCCACTGTGAGGAGTTCTGATGCTGTTGGAATATAACAACCACATTGCTTTCAATTGATTGACACAATTTTTCAGCTTAAGAATTCAGCTACAGTAGCTCCTCAGTAACAGGACTTTCTTTGAGCATATTTACTACTTGTTATAGAGCTCAAATTTCTTGTTAAATAATGCTTTATCTACTCCTTGCTGCCTCTTGTCATTTCCATTCCAGTCTGCAAAACTTGCACTTTAATTGGCCCAGATTGGCCTTATATCAAGGTGCTAAGTATCAGCGATGAATAGATCATTTGATTTTGTCTACATGGGAAGCAGACTTGTAGGTCTCAGCTACATTTGAATTCCAAGAACCCAGCTATCAATAGTACCATCAGCAACGTGACTGAAATTTTACTTCAAACTCCCTTTTGGAAACATTCTTCATCTACATTTACTCTTCTTACCACTGATTCTGATCCTAAGTCAACTGCTTTAGTAGGTCATATGTGGAGAAATTTAAAGTAAAATGATTTTGTATTCTTACTACAGGGCTTAAAGGAGCACCACAGGCAAGCTGCTCTGATAAAAGCAACAAATCCAAAGTATGATTGCAGTTATGAGTCTGATCATATGCCTGCTGTTCCAAACCCAATGAAGACAACCATTTTCCTTATTTTACATAGTATCCCTTTTGAAAGTTAAATACAAGTTCCACGGTTTAATTTGTAGACAAAAAGGAAATGGAACAGTGGATCTAGGAGAGGGGAGCAAGCTACCAAGAGGTAGAAACAACAGGAGAAGAGGGGGTAAATTAGGAAGTAGAGTATCAAGGGCAAGGCAGTGGGTGTGGCCCACCCTGGGTGTCTGCCGGGAGGGTGGTGCCGCTTCCGGACCCTCATGGAGGAAGCACACGTGGCAACCATAGCTTTGTTGTTCATGTGAGACTTCGGCGAGAGGGAACAGCCATCGGGCCTGGAGAGGAGGCAGTGATGCAAGCCAGCAAAGGTATGCTTGTCATGTGTACCACCTCTGTGAGAGCCTCATGGGGGAGGTTAGCATCATCACTGGGAAGTGTCATTCGGGATGGGGGATGTCTGCTTCGGGCTACCAATACCATTGGAATGCCACTGGAATGACTGCCCTCTGCTTTGCTCCAGGCTCATCCCCCTCCCCCATGTCCCATGTGACTCATGAATCTGGTGGCCCCTACCCAGTTGCACTCAGGAACTTGGTCTTTTTGAGCTTTCTGGAAGTCCATTGATGGCACCGTTGCCCCTTCTGTATTCTTTTGTGGTAATACAAATATCCACTCCCTCGCCAACACCATAGGAATCACAAGCATAGGTTACAACATTATTGAAACAGTCTTGATTTAACCTTTTTCCAAAAATACAAATTATCTTTCAGTAAGCAAAGATATCCAAATGATCTCTTGTCTTTTCACTGTTGATCAACAAGTTTGATTATTGCAATGCACTTCTGTAAGGAAGAAACTTGGCATTATTAACAGCTTTTAATTGATTCAAAATACCTCTGCCAAACTGTGCTTTCATTCCAAAAGTTTTAATCATGTCACACCATTACTAAAGAGGATCACTCGCTTCTTATACTGTCCTGGAGAAAATATAAGATTTTGGTCTTGACTCATCATGTCTACTGTGGTGCTCTCAGCTTCCTTTTACCAATCATCAGGTTGTCTTAGATTATCCTAGGGTAATTTGAGTATCAATGCCCATTATACACACATTTGATTAGAAGAAACCCATTGAACAGTGTTTTGTGTAGTTGTACCTACGCTGTGGAATTCTCATCTTTGGAACAACGACATTTATCTTATATGAATTTTCAGACTGTCCACAAGACATGGCTGTTTAGGGCTGCTAATAACCTGGATCCAGAAGGAGGCCACACTTAACATGTTTAATTCAAACTTTGTACTTTTTTTTTTGAAACGTTTATTTTCATTTTACAACAAGCAAAAATAACAACACACCAAAAGAAACAAATACACACATACAATAAGGAAAACAACCCCAATTGCCCCCCACCCCTATGCTTCTTCTCTAAGCTAATAAGAATCATCACCTAAGCGCTTAAAAACAACAGTTATGGTACATTAAACAACCAGAAGTGGTATTTATGATACAGGATGATCCTGTGACAGAGATTAATACAAAATTAAGCAGTCAAATGAGAGCATTTAGCAGTTTGAACATAATCATTGAGCATCTTCCATTTAGACAAGTAGTGAGGGGTTTGAGCGGAAGAGGTTAACATACAAGGTAGTTGCTCATATTTACTGTAAAGACAGACATGATTCCACCGTTCATTGAGACTCAGATGGGAGCTATTTTCCCAGTATTTCGTAATTAAAGAAATAGGAAATAGCAATGCCCAGCAAGAAGTCTAAAAGGAAGTAAGTAAGCCGATTTAGGAAGAGAGGGGATCCCCGCAGCTGAGCGGCGTCCCACTATCTTCCAAGAGAGGGGTTCCTGAAAATACAAAATAAAATAAATACGACCCCAGACCCGACTACAGTAATACTGTAATGCGGGACATTCATACATAACAGGAGTTAGTGAACCAATGGACGCATGGCATGTCCAGCATCCATTACTCTGAGTGACATTCCACTGGGCTAACCTGTCAGACGTATATGTCCACTTGGGATAGCAATGCTTTGGAGAGTAGAAAATCTGTTCTAGATTGTGAGTGATGGGGGGCTGAGAAAGAGGTGAACTCTAATTCGGAAGGGTGAAGCAGCCTCCAAATATCTACTAACGCGAAGGCTTTCATCAGAGCTGTAAGGGTATCAAAGCTCTTGGGTGGACCACTCAGTCTAGGCGGCAGTCTATCTATCAAAGGATCAAATAATTGGTGGAAATCACCGCCAAGTATTAATGGAGTACTGATAGAGGCCAATGCCAACTGCGCAATACTTGCATAAAAGCAGGGTCATCAACAGTCGGAGCAGAAATACAAATACACGTGAATTCACTATCCCCAACCCCAAAGTGTGCACGGGCCCATCTACCCTCCTTATCAGAACCAGTATCCTTTACAGTGGCTTGTAAATACTTCTTAACCAAGATGGCTACCCCGCACCGCTTGGGAACAGCGGGAGAGTAGGCAGCCACCATGTGAGGCATAGCCTCAAGTTTCAATGGTTCAACAGAGTTGGAATGGGTTTCCTGAAGAAACACTAAATCAGCATAGTCATGATTAAGATAGCTAAAGATTGTCTGTCTTTTGAGTGGACTATTGATGCCTTTTACAGTCAGTAATAAGAGCTTACATAAGGCCATTCAAAATAGTTAAACATTCTGAGAAAGAAACATGATAGCGCACAGAATTGCACAATGTCCCTCATATTAACTGTATATGACTGTACAAACGACATGATAGAAAATAAGCTAATGAAAAACCATGAAGCGCCCATATAACAAAATAAGCACCGAAGTGCCTTAGAGAAGAAGCAAAACCCCAGAAATTACTGGCGACCTGATGTCTGCGGGGAGAAACCCCAGAGAAGGCCTAAATTGAAACATAAAACCTGTATAGCTGTACGTGCTCCGAATCTAACCAAGGAGCTCATCATGGAGGGAAAGGAGACCGAGAAAGGTATATATAGAAAAAAAAGAAAAGTCCAGGCAGTCTCTGTTTCAGGCAGTAATCACCGCATCGGGCCATTCAAAATGGCGGACAGTTCCGACGTATTCCATCCAAATTGTTGGATTAGCGCATCTGGTCTGCTTCTTTGGACGCTAAAAATGTTGCTAGCAGATCAGGATCTTCGAAGGTTCTAGTTTGGTTATGAAGAGTCACTCTGAGCTTCGCTGGATATAAGAGGCCGAAGCGAGCCTGTAACTGTTGAAGTCTAGGTCGAAAAGCAAGGAGTCTCTTCCGACGGTCAACTGTGGGCTTAGCCAAGTCAGGGAAGAAGGAGACTTTATGATTTTCAAACTCCAGATGATGATTCGCCCGGGCAGCATTTAGAATTTGCTCAACTTGCTGATATCTCAGTAAACGAAAGATGATGGGCCGGGGGGTCGTCCGATGGAGCGCCATGTTGGTAGGAGCACGATGTGCTCGGTCAATTTCGAGATCTCTGTGAAAAGTAATCTTCAGCAAGGAGGGAAGAGTTTTGACCAGGAATTCTCTCAAATCTCCTGCTTCCGCCCCCTCCGGTACTCCAATGAGCCTTAAATTGTTGCGACGGGCTCGATTATTGCTATCCTCTAACTCTTTTTGAAGATTCTGTATCTGACGCTCAGCCTCGTCCAGTTTCACCAAACGCACCGCGTGCGAGTCGAGGACCCCCGCCATATTGTCCTGCCGTAGTGAAAGACCTTCAAGTCGGTCCTGAAGCACACCAAAATCTTCTCGCATGGCTCGGAGCGCTTCTCCGTTGGACTGTACCAGTTCCTTCACACCGCGTATTTCCTCCAGGATCTCCTGTTGCATTTCGGGGTTTTCCCGAAAGGGAACCATCTTTTGTGGGGAAGACAACTCTGTTTTGGAGCGTTTTCCGTGTGAAGAAGAGGGAGACCCGAAGTCTAAGCGCGCTGGTTTGTGGGCCGCCATCCCCCCCGAGGTACCCCGGCAAGTTCGGAGCAAAATATTAAGTTTATGCAGGTATTAAGTCAGGATTCTGAGTAGGCCCCTCGGGAGCTTCAGCGCAAAGCGTCTAACCCGCTGGACATCAGGCTCCGCTCCCTCAAACTTTGTACTTTTATTGTATTAGGTTTTAGTGTTGGACTGGCCTTCTCAGTGGATTGGTATTCTAGAGCTGCTTCAAGGAGCAAGGCTGTAGAGAAACCATTTCCTGATTCATAAGAGTACACTGCCTCCTATCCCATGACTTTTTAATTTCACCAAGAGTCTCTCATAAGGGACCTTGTCAAAGGCTTTCTGAAAATCCAGATACACTATATCAGCTGTCGCATTGTTGGTTTATTCACACCTTCAAAAAATATAACAGATTAGTAAGACATTACCTTCCTTGGCTAACGCCATGTTGGCTTTCTACCATTAAGCCATTCTATCTACATGTTCAGTAATTTTGTTCTTTATAATGGTTTCTATCATTTGCCTAGTACTGATGTCAGGCCCACCAACCTATAGTTTCCCAGATCACCCCTGGAACCCTTTTGAAAAATTGGTGTTACATTGGTCATTCGCCAATCTTCAGGTATTACAGATATTTTTAGTGATAGTTCACAGATTACTAATAGTAGGTCTGCAATCTCATATTTAAGTTTTTTCAACACCCTCGGGTGTATACCATCTGGTCCAGGTGATTTGCTATTGTTTAGTTAAATCAAATAGTTGTAATATATCTTCTTGGTTTATCGATATTTCTTTCAATTCATCCAATGCATCACCTTTAAATACCATTTCAGTCATGGGTAACTTTCCTATATCTTCTTCAGTAAAGATTGAAGTAAAGAATGCATTCAGTCTCTCTGCTATGTCCTTGTCCCCTCTTAATTCCCCTTTTATCCCTCTATTATTTCACAAGTTTTTTGTTATGAATATACTTGAAAAAGTCTTTATTATGCATTTTTGATTCCACAGGAAACTTCTTCTCAAATTCTGTCTTTTGCTAGTGCTTATGTTGTTTCCATTTTTCATCATTTGGCTCCTTTTTCCATTTCCTGAAAGATGCTTTTTTTTGGCTATAAGAACCTCTCTTTCCTCGTCTCTACTACCTCCACTGGGAGACTATTCCATGCATCTACCACTCTTTCCATAAAGAAACATTTCTGCATATTACTCCTGAGTTTATCCCCTTTCACCTTCCTCCTATGTCCCCTTGTAGAAGAGCTTTCTTTCTATTGAAAGAGGCTCTCCTCCTGTGCTTTTATACCATGGAAGTATTTAAACTTCTCTATCATATCTCTTCTATCCCACCTTTCCTCTAAAGTATACATATTGAGATCTTTAAGTCTGTCTCCATATGGCTTATAACTAAGACCACTGACCAATTTGGTAGCCACCCTCTGCACTGACTCCATCCTGTTTTATCCTTTTGAAGGTATGGTCTCCAGGATTGCACGCAACACTCAAAATGAGGTCTCATAAAAGATCTATACAGAGGAACTATCACCTCTTTTTTTCAGTTGGTCATTCCTCTCCCTGTGCACCCAAGTATCCTTCTGGCTTTCACTGTCACCTTTTCTACTTATTTAGCTACTTTAAGATAACCAGGAACAATCACGCCCAGGTTCCGCTCTTCTTTTGCGGACAAAAGTACTTTATCGCCTATTCTGTACCACTCCCTTGGATTTTTGCAGCCCAAATGCATGACCCTGCATTTTTTAGCATTAAATCTCAGCTGCCAAATTCTCTAACCATTCTTCAAGCTTAGCTAGATCCCTCCTCATATTATCTACTCCTTCCTGGGTGTCTATGTACTGCAAACCCTATGCAGCTGCCTGACATTCCTATTGTAAAATGGGAAGAAGGTATCTATTTTTGGCTACCTCAAGCCTCACCATTCTCCTTTATACTCACTGCATGGTGTGGATGTCCATAAGTAAATAGCAGCTTTCTAAAAATTTTCTTTACATGTGCATGTACTGTACATATGCAAATATTGGTATTAAAACATGTAGATGCTTCTAAAATTACCTTTTACTTGTCTTTCAAAATAACCTCAAAATAGGTAGCTACTTGGTCTCCCCTCCTAGGCAATCTGTTTTGAATCTCTCTTTATGTGGCTACTTTTCAAAGAACTGTTTATGCACCTATGCCTGTATAAGCCTGTGAAATGCTTCATAAAGTTACCCACACCAACAAGGAGCAGACTTTGTACCCTCTTTTCATCCACTATTATAAAATTACCCCACACATTTAAATACACATTATGACATGTAGGCATGTACTTGTACCCGACCTGTGTGTGTGCTTGGGGTGTAGTTTGAGCTGATCATGGGCAGAGTCCCAAAATGCATGCCTAGGTTATGAAAGACACAGATTCTTCAATGCTTTTATTGAGTCAAGCAGTGATATCCCGGGTCCCTTTTAATAATGGTTTATGGACTATTCCTCCAGGAACTGTTCAAACCTTTTTTAAATCCAGCTACACTAACAGCTTTTACTACATCCTCCGGTAACAAATTCCAGAGTTTGATTACACGTTGAGTGAAAAAATATTTTTCTCTTATGAGTCTTAAATAGGTTACCCTATAGCTTCAGTGCATGTCCCCTAGTCTTTCTATATTCTGATGATGTCAACAATCGATCTAAGTTTACCCGTTCCACTCCATTCATTAATTTATAGACCTCTATCATATCTCCCCTCAGCCATTGCTTTTCCAGGTTGAAGAGCCCTAACCTTCTTAGCCTTCCATCCCTTTTACCATTTTGATGGCTCTTCTTTGTACCTTTTCTAATAATGCTATATCCTTTTTAAGATATGACAACTAGAATTGCACACAATGTTCAAGGTACGGTTGCACCATGGAACTATACAGAGGCATTATAATATCCTTTATTTTATTTTCCATTCCTTTCCTTATGATACCTAGCATTCTATTTGCTCTCTTGGCCGCCGCTGCATGCTGGGCAGAGGGTTTTAACATTTTATCCACGATGACGCCTAAATCTTTTTCCTGGGTGTTGGTTCCCAATGTGGACCCTTGCATCGGGTAACCATAGTTTCGGTTGTTCTTTCCTAGGTGCTTAACTTTGCACTTGTCCACATTAAATTTCATCTGCCATTTGGATGCCCAGTCTTCCAATTTATCAAGATCCTCTTGCAATTTTCCACAATCCTCATGGGTTTTAACATCTTTAAATAGTTTTGTGTCATCTGCAAATTTGATTACCTCACTTGTTATTCCCTTTTCCAGGTCATTTATGAATATATCAAAAAGCAGCAGACCCAGCACAGATCCCTGGGGTACTCCACTATTCACTTTTCTCCATTGAGAAAATTGGCCATTTAGCTGTACCCTCTGCTTTCTATCTTTTTTTTATTTATTTACATTCTCTTATATACTGTGTTATTCTGCATCAGTGTGGTTTACATTGAACAAACTGAAATTACATTGAACAGGGCATTATAACTTGGAGATGGCAATTTTTACAGGGAACATGGGCTATGGAGGATTAAGTGGCTTGCCCAATACCACAAGGAGCACCTGTGGGACTAGAAACCCCAGTCCTTCCAGCACAAGGTTGCTGTCCTCTAGTGGGATTTGAACCCCTGACCTTCTGGCCTGAAGTACCTTGCCCCAACCACTAGGCCACTCCACTCCACTCTGCTTTTAACAAGTTCCTGATCCACAATAATACAGTACCTCCTATACCATGACTTTTTAGCTTTGCTATAAGTCTCTGATGAGGGACCTTGTCAAAGACTTTCTGAAAGTCCAGATACACTATATCAACCGACTCACCTTTGTCTACCTGTTTATTCACATCATCAAAAAAACATAGCAGATTAGTAAAAAAAGATCTTCCTTGTCTAAAGCCATGTTGGCTGTCTCCCATTAAGCCATGACTATCTACATGTTGAATAATTTTGTTCTTTATGATGGTTTCTACCATTTTTCCCGGTACTGATGTCAGGCTTACTGGTCTGTAGTTTCCTGGATCACCCCTGGAACCCTTTTTAAAAATTGGTGTCACATTGGCCTTCCTCCATTCTTCAGGTATTACAGATTATTTTAATGATAGTTCACAGATTACTATTAGCAGATCTGCAATCTCATATTTCAGTTCTTTCAACACCCTTGGATGTATACCATCCGGTCCAGGTGATTTGCTACTCTTCAGTTTATCAAATAGTTGTAATACATCTTCCCGGTGTATCGATATTTCTTTCAATTCTTCCGCAGTATCGCCTTTAAATGCCACTTTAGTCATGGGTAATATCACTACATCTTCCTCAGTAAAGACTGAAGAAAAAAATTCTTTCAGTCTCTCCACTATGGTCTTGTCCCCTCTTAGTGCCTCTTTTACGCCTCTACCATCTAATGGTCCAACTGACTCTCTCACAGGTATTTAGCACTTGAAAAAGTCTTTATTACGCGTTTTTGCTTCCATAGCAAGCTTCTTCTCAAATTCTTTCTTTGCCTGTCTTATCATTGCCTTGCATTTAACTTGCCATTGCTTCTGCTGTTTCCAGTTTTCATCATTTGGCTCTTTTTTTCCATTTCTTGAAAGATGCTTTTTTGGCAACAACAACCTCTCTGACCTCACATTTAAACCATGCTGGCAGTTTTTTGATCTTCCTTCCACTTATTTTGAAGCATGGAATACAGCTGGTCAAGGGCTTCCAAGATAGTATTCTTAAACAACATCCAAGCTTAATGTAAGTCTTTAACCTTTGCAACTGCTCCTTTTAGTTTTTTCTTAACTATTTTCCTCATTTTATCATAGTCTCCCTTTCAAAAATTAAAAGGTAGTACTGTGGATTTCCTTACCATCCCTCTTCCATTAATTTAATCAAATGCAATCATGCTATGATCACTGTTGCCAAGTGGCCCCAACTCCTTTATCTCTTGCACCAGATCTGGTGTTCCACTAAGGACTAGGTCCAAAATGGCTTCCCCTCTGGTCGGTTCATGAACCAGCTGCTCCGAGAAGCAGTCATTTATTTCATCTATAAACTTTTTCTCCCTAGCATCGGTCTATAGTACACCCCCACTGCTATCGCCTTCCCCTTTTACATGGAATTTCAATCCACAGAGATTCTACAGCAAATTTTGTTTCCTGCAAAACTTTAATCCTTTGTGACTCAATGCCCTCTCTAACACAGAGCGCAACCTCTCCACCAATTTAGTCAGCTCTATCATTATCATATAGTTTGTACCCAGGTATCACAGTGTTCCACTGGTTGCCTTCCTTCTACCATGTCTCTGAGATACCAATCATATCTAACTTCTCATTTAGTGCTATATATTCTAACTCTCCCATCTTATTTTTTAGACTTCTAGCATTTGCATACAAGCATTTTAGAGACTGTATTTTATTCATATTAATCTGGCTATTGGTAGACAGGGGTAATTTGGAATCTTTAAGCTCTGTCTGCTCCGTACTCAAGGGCATTTGGGCTACTTTTGTCTTTATTGGAACCTCTCTGCTGATATGCCCTAACTTCATTCTTTTGGTAGTATCCTTCATGGAAACATTGTTCTGAACCATGCGCTCTTGGGCGACTGTCAGCTCTCCCCTATTATCTAGTTTAAAAGCTGCTCTATCTCCTTTTTAAAGGTTAATGCCAGCAGCCTAGTTCCATCCCAGTTAAGGTGAAGCCCATCCCTTTGGAAAACCCCCTCCTTTCTCCAGAATGTTCCCCAGTTCCTAACAAATCCAAATCCCTCATCCTTGCATCATCGTCTCATCCACGCATTGAGACTCCGGAGCTCTGCCTGCCTTTTGGGTCCTGCGCTTAGAATGGGAAGCATTTCGGAGAATGCTACGCTAGAAGTTCTGGATTTCAACTTCCTACCTAAAAGCCTAAATGTAGCCTCCAGAACCTCCCTACCACATTTTCCTATGTCATTGGTACTGACATGTACCAATACAGCAGACTCTTCCTCAGCACTATCTAAGACCTTGTCTAGGTGGTGCGTGAGATCCGCTACCTTCACACCAGGCAGGCATTTTACCAGGTGATCATCATGTCTGCCAGCCACACAGCTATCTACAGTACATGCCTAATGATCAAATCACCAGCTATAACGACTGGCCTAACCCTTCCCTCATGGGCACATGGCCCTGGAGAAACTTCCTCAGTGCGAGAGGGTTTTACATCTCCTGGAGGACAGGTCCTAGTTACAGGATTACTTCCTGACATACCAGAGTGATGCTGTCCTGTCACGTGACCTCTATCCTCCATGGCTACAGGGATGCTGACAGACTGGAGGTGGGACTTCAGGACTATATCCCTGTAGGTCTTGTCTATGTACCTCTCTGTCTTCGTTATGTCTTCCAAGTCTGCTACTCTAGCCTCCAGAGATCGGACTTGTTCCCTGAGAGCAAAGAGCTCCTTGCAACTAGTGCACACATAAGACCCCTCACCAAATGGGAGAAAATCATACATGTGACACTCAGTGCAAAAGACTGGAAATCCTCTATCTCGCTGTTGGACTGTTGTCTGCATCTTAGTTTTAAGGTTGTGTTTAGATATTTAAGTTCTTTACTTACTAAGGGTTGCTGGGGATACTTATACTAATAAAACTATACATAATAAGTTTAATGTACTTTGTTCACCTGAAGCTTAAATAATCTCAGGTCCTTAATGTATGATGATTAGAATAAACAGTTGCATCTGTGTTTGTGTGTCATGGCACCTCCTTTCTTTTAAGAGGTTTAAGTACCTATAAAGCTACGATTATCCCAGGGGTGTGTGGGTATTGGGGAGGGATGGAGGGAGGGAGGGAGGGAAAGAAGACTTATTAAAAGCTGACTGCTACACAGTACCCTGTCCTGTGCTTCTAAATTAATCTCTGATAAATCTACAGGGGGAATCCCACAGCCCTTGCTTGGATAGAGGGAGTCTCGGGGTCTAAATTTAACCAGAAAGCTCTCCGCTGTGTTTTAAATTTAAATTGAAAGCTCTTTGCTGCTACTAGGCCCTGACTGATTTAACACATACACTGGATTCACAGATTAATCAGCTTTAATCTAAAGAATTCCTTTTTCCTCAAGATTTAGAAACATTCTCAAAAGTAAATACTTAGAATTGTAGATCTCTCTCCAGAAGCAGCAGTCCCCTTTTGTAGTCCTTGAAGACTTTACGAACCAAATGCCTGCTAATGCATGTACATTCCTAGGACATACCCAGTGACAGATCAAAGAGCTCAGAGTAAGTGTGCTTTGTTGATATTTGCTTGTTTTTTCATCCCTAATTAAGGGGCTCTTTTACTAAAGTACGATAGGTTTTTGTACCTAACACACCTTTAGCGCTAAAACTAAAGTGTGTTAAATGCAAGGGCTCTGTGGTAAATGTCAGGAACATGGCCAGCATATTCCCAGCAGTTATCTTGGGGGCACATACCCTAATGCATGACACAATTACCGCGGGTGCATCTAACACCACCTATTGAGGTACTGTTATTTGCTCCTGTGCTAACTGCAGCATTAACAGTGCATATCTCCCCTTGTGCTAACTGCAATGTGCTCTTCACACCAACTCTCTGCTTCTAACCCATTCTTCACCACCCCAGCATGAGTGAACTATCCTGCCTTTCCACCAAGTTATTGCAGACCCTTGTGTACAGTTACTGTGTGCAAAACTGCATGCTAATTGCTTAGTGCACTTTAGTAAAAGGGTCCCTAGATAAACAACCATCTCCGCTTTAATACATCTGTAATAAGCAACCATCTCCTCTTGGAATGTAGGCTTGGTTTTTTTGTATCAATCTAAAATAAGAAAAGTTTCCCTAACTCCCACAGACCACAGAATCATTAGGGTTTGGGGTTTTTTTGTATAATTTGTAAGGTGGTTCAGTCATTTAAAATTTAATCTATTATATGAGCTCAGAAGCTAGTAAAAACTTGCATATAGGGATAGTTTCATAGGTTATACTATACTTATTAAAACATAATCACAATATTAGAGGTATACTTCCTGCCTAGAAGTGCTGCCAGGAGAAGTGATTATTTCTTGTCTGAAAACCTCTCTGGTGTCTGACTGCTTCATGACTCTTTCACTTCTAAACAGATCCAATTATTCTTGATTGACACATTGTGTTGTAGCGATGACAAGCAAGCCTAAACATTAATAAGAAAGGATCAAGCAGCATCATCTGCTTTTTTTTCTCTAATAAAACTGTAAATGTGTCATTTTATGTGTTTTGTGTTGCTTGAGACTTGTACATTGTTATGCATTTTTTTCCCATTTAGGATGCTAGAAATGTTTTAGTATATAAAGAGTTTTAAAATTTACATGAGGAGTGCAGTACATATCACTAGGGAGAGAGGAGTAATTTTCGTTTTCAACCTGGCACATATGACAATTTAAGGAGTACATTTCAATTATTATTTTTTTTACTACATCCAAACACCACAATGGAATATTTATGTATTTATTTTACAATCTTTGATTACATGCCTATTCAAAGGTTTATGTTTATTTTATTTGATATACCGCCCTTCATAAAATCAGGGCGGTGCACAAAATATAACATAGTGGCTAGATGCCAGAGGTAGGAAAGGAACTTACAATATGTACAGGAAAGAAGTAGAGAACAACAAACAAGCAGACAAGACAGGAGAGTAAGGTCATCCAGGAATGGTGGGAAGATCAAAGGCAACAGAAAACAAATGGGTTCTTAGGAGGGACTTAAAAGTGATGTAATTTGGTTCTAACCTGAGGGGGGTGGGAAGTGAGTTCCATAAGGCGGGGCCAAGAAAGAAAAAGGCAGACTGGTGGATGGATTGTAGGTGGGCCAGAGTTGGTGAGGGAAGATGGAGATGCGCAGAAAAGAGGTTGTGACTAGGGGTATGGGACTGGAGTAGGTCTACCAAAAATTGCAGGGTATGTGTATAAATGACTTAAAGGACCATGCTTTGAGGTGCAGTACTGTAGCGGCGGAACGCCACCAAACCAATTACACCAGGAGTCTTTATCAAGGTTCAAGCCAGTTTATTGTGCACAAGGCAGTCTAAAAAGTGACAGAGCCCCGCTTTAGCGGAAACATGTTCATTTTATACAGCCAAAACATTTTGATACATGAAAACATTCTATTGGTCTCATGCTAATTTCTACAAACTTTCTATTGGTCTGACATTTCCCTGAATTTGACCAATCAGGATCTATGCCCTTTGCTCTGCTTTCTCCAGCTAGCTGAACAATGGCTTGGTTCAAATCTGGTTACTTTCCTTCATCAAGGTCATATCTAGCTCCTAAAATGTGTAAGTAACAATTCTGGAGTAACAATTTAACATACAGGCATTGTATTCACTTTGTGCAAACTTTGCTATAGCAGCATTTCATTCTAAATCAGTATTCAATTCTGTCTTTTAATTTTATGTCTCAGCACTACTGAAATCCAGGCTTGGTTCTTAGGCCTGTCATTTTTCAGGTTCAGGCTTATGGCCTAGTCTATAGGTCTTGGCTACCACATTCCCCCCTTTGATTATTCTCACCCAGAATGTTAAGATGGGTGAGAAACAAATCACTTATACTTGAGTTGTTGCCATGTTATGTGGTATAGGCTGATACCGTCTTATAGCTAGGAGCTTAGCTGTTGTCTTTCTTTCTACAATATTCTCAATGATTGCAGATATATTACATAGGCAGAGGGGTAAAATGCATGGAAGTATTAAACATGTTATTACTACTAGTGCTGCAATTACCGCAAGTGTTTTCAGGCCACCAAACATTGAGAACACAGAACCAAACCATCCATTTAACTCTAGTCCATGCCAGGTCTGAACTGGTATGTATGTTTGTTTGCGCATATGTTCAGCAATTTCTTCTACTACATGACCTTCATTATCTATTTGTAAACAACAATTGGTTAAATTCAATTTTCCACATACTCCTCCTTCAGCTGCTAGTAAATAATCAAGTGCTAAACGATTTTGATATATAGCTATACGCATTTGAATACTTTGCCTGGCTAAGAGCGTTAGTGCTCTACTTGTTTCGTTAATTATTATTTCTACAACAGCTTGCAAACGTATAATTCTATTCAACATATAAACTGCGGTACGATATCCCCATGTGCCATCTTGTTCCCAAGTGGCAGGTCCATAGTAGGAAATAATTCTTTCAGGTGGCCACTCATCCGTACCACCCCATTTGTCCCATTGACCTATTTTTAAGGCTTCTCTTTTCTGTCATGTTCTGTATATTGGGTATCCTAACTGTTCTCAAGATACGGGCATTCACTTCTCTAACGTCCTTCTTCTCTGCAGTGGGCGCACTGACTCGCACCCAGTGGGGGCCGATCATTTTCACGACCCCTTTTCACTTCAGCAAGTATCAGCAAGAAGATCTGTTTTCTTCTTTATTTTTGATTCACTTTCTCTTTCACATTTATTTTCACAATTCACAAATACTTTCTGCGCTACTTCCATTAACTATCGTGCCCGCAAATCAATTTAGTGGCAGAAACAAAGCTGGTCAGCTGGCTATTGCAAAGCTGGCCCTGGGCCTAGTGCAATGGGATTGCGTGACCCTCTCTTTTACTGGTAGTTGTACATCTGAAGGCATACGGCAATCAGGCTGAACTAGCAAATAAATCCCTGCTTGTAGTGTCATCGGTACTTTAAACTGTGCCGGGGCTTCTCTTCTCCTGCTGCGGAGGTGGCTAGTGACATTTGCAGGGAGGTATCCCCCCCCCCCCCCTTGCTCCAGGCTCTGCCCGGGATGATGGCAGAGCTGAGGGAACTGGCCTATAAAGATAATAAACGGGCAGGTTGTTTTTTTTTCTCCTTTTTCCTCAAACATTTAACCAAGAATCCTATGTAGGGGAAATGATCAGGGAACTACGAGGCCAGGAAGCAACTAACACTGAAATCTGCATGGACTCTGACCCCCCTTCCTCCCCCCATGATGATGTAGTTAACAACAGACAGAGGGGGCGGCCAGTCAGGCTGCATTTTCCTATTGACTATGAATCAGAGCTATACAATAATATTCCTCTGGGTGCACTTATTAAAAAAACATATTATTGCTGTAAACAAAGGGTAGGCTGAAAACATAAGCATAGATTGATTGTAATAAGCATAATAGATGTGTGTGCTCATTCTAAATAGGAACAATTTAGATAAATTGCAACATGTTATAACAATTCTAATAAAAAGAACTATGGCTCTTTTCATAACGGCCACATATCTGTTACGTATAACTGGAAAGAAATTACTTGGCATGAAAACTAACTGCCAGCCGTACTCAGCACTTAAACTGAATAATGTCTCTGCAAAAGAAATTTCTTTAAATCTTACAGTTTAGGAAGGAGATATTCAAAAGACATTCCGGATACTTTTTCAATAAAGTGGGTGGATATCAGGAATACATATATACTTTTTCTTCCTATCTTATTTTTATTAACAATAAGTATGTCTTCTATGAGGTGCTTGCTGCAGTATATCAGGAACTAGAATTCAAACACGATGAACTCCTTATTCACTCAGGATTTAAATCACTTTCAGGTCGCGCTCTGGTACTACTGGCTCGGAATGGCTCTTAACCTCTACTTCGTAGGACAAAGGGAAAACAAAAGCAGTTTCCTGAATTTCTCTATTATTCCCTATTTAAACCATTATAGTACTTACTGAAGGTTGGAGCATAAATAATACAAAACAAAGCTAGCCCTACAGAAATTCTTCTCACTTGGTCCGTACAAGCACAGGAACTCGAAAGGGGTTAATAAGAACTTAACCCTTTCCAGGCTAAGCCCAAAACTATCGGGATTCAAAATTCTGACTAAACATTCCTATTACATGATATTTAATACATGACCATAGCAGAAGGAAGATCACTATTACAACATATTGAATAAAACAGGTACAATTTTCCTAAAATAAGCACAGATCAACTCAGCTATAGAACGCTGAAATTAAGCCTTCACAGGGTTAACAGCTACTATCCATTCCATTCTCCAGACACGCCCCTTCTCATTCCCCTGGCTAGTTTCATTTCACGCTGTGCTGCAGGAAAAACAACTGGACTGAGTTTATTTCCTTCTGTCTTCTTTTCTGCTTAATACTATTTCTTAATCGGTAAACTGTTCTACAAATTACCCAACAGAATAATCTTACCTCATACCAGCAGGGGAACTCCGCGGTTTTAACAGATAACAGATAAGACAAACAACAAACAGTAAGACCAGACTCCGCTTTCGCTCGGCCTTTGTTTTTAAGACCTCTCACTCACTCATCTCACTCATCTCACACACAAACACAATTTCATTTCCCAAAAGCCCAATCCTGACTATCTAGGCTTACCAAAAATTTTACCATTACCGTTAATCATGATTTTATTACCAGAATGAGTCAGTGGTTTCCTCTTGCGCTCTTAATAGCCCTTGCAAGAGTACTCGGACCGCTCCGGACGTGATCAGTGTCCTTTTAACATTTTTCCCATTACCATATGGTTCCAGGTTCCAGTACTGTCTGACTTAATAATATAAAAACTCTATACTCACCCAGATCTGGTACCCGTCCCCCAAGCCAGCGCATGGGTTGAAACCTGGACTCCCCTCCTCGGGTTCAAAGGTGTTGGCCTAGCCGGACCCAACGCCCGCCGAGGCTAGAACCCTCTCCGATGCAATGGACCAGTTGGCGCCTGAGAATTCACACGTCGGTCAGACGCGGTCCCAACCAGGCCAAACCTTGAGGCGAATTTCGTGGTAAATCAGTTTGATCACTCTCTACCACCACACCTTCCAGGCCAACGCACCAAGAATATGTAGTGGCGGAACGCCACCAAACCAATTACACCAGGAGTCTTTATCAAGGTTCAAGTCAGTTTATTGTGCACAAGGCAGTCTAAAAGGTGACAGAGCCCCGCTTTAGCGGAAACATGTTCATTTTATACAGCCAAAACATTTTGATATATGAAAACATTGTATTGGTCTCATGCTAATTTCTACAAACTTTCTATTGGTCTGACATTTCCCTGAATTTGACCAATCAGGATCTATGCCCTTTGCTCTGCTTTCTCCAGCTAGCTGAACAATGGCTTGGTTCAAACCTGGTTACTTTCCTTCATCAAGGTCATATCTATCTCCTAAAATGTGTAAGTAACAATTCTGGAGTAACGATTTAACATACAGGCATTGTATTCACTTTGTGCAAACTTTGCTATAGCAGCATTTCATTCTAAAGCAGTATTCAATTCTGTCTTTTAATTTTATGTCTCAGCACTACTGAAATCCAGGCTTGGTTCTTAGGCCTGTCATTTTTCAGGTTCAGGCTTATGGCCTAGTCTATAGGTCTTGGCTACCACAGTACCACAAAACCATAAATCACCCACAATATGCAGGGCTGGCATACTATTCAGTGAACTAGGCGGTTACCTAGAGTGCCGGCCTTCTGGGATGCCTTTTGCTGTCACTGCCATCCTTCTCCAGCACTGCATGATGATTCCTGCCTTCTATTATCTGCCTTTTCTGCCTCCCTCTGATGCAGGTGATGTTCTCCTGCTAGGTGACCTCTTTTTCTTCAAGCCAACACTGAGGCTGCCAGACTGGAGGTGGAAATTTTCTACTATGCTACTGTCGGTCTCCTCTATACTGTACATACCTCTACCTTCCTCATCTTCTTCATGTCTGCTACTCTAGTCAAACACAGGATCTGGTACGAGGTGATGGTGTTGAGGTGATGGTGTTGATAAAGTTTGATTTAATATATGGAGGGAGAACAGCAAGGAAATCTACTGCACTAGCATATAACTTTCAAAAGGGAGACTATGAAAAAATGAGGAACATGGTTAAGAAACAAGTTGAAAATTTTACACTTGCAATGTCACACAATGGTGCATTACCGCCATTCACAGATTTAGGCATGGGAGAGGGGTTGATATGCATATTTCATAGATGTCTCAGAATCTGTGCATGTGTGTGTGTGTTTGAGGCTGTGTACATGTGTGTCATGGGCAGTGTTGGGTGCTGTGTGTGTGTGTGTATATGTCAAGGGTTGCATCTGTTTGTGTGTCTGTCAGTGGCAGTATTGGGGGCTGCATGTATGTGTCATAGAGACTGTTGAGGCAGGCGTGTATGTGTGTTTATCATGGGGAGTGCTGGGGGCCGCGTGTATGTGTGTGTCATGGGGAGTGTCAGGGGTTATTTGATCGTACCAACCCAACCCATATAACACTACAAGATCAAGAAATTAAAATAAAAAATGAAATAAGATATCTAGGTGTGATCTTAGATACACACCTTACAATGGAAACCCACATTAGAAACACCATAAAGAAAATCTATTTCAAACTTAAAATTCTCAAACAACTACGCCCGCTAGTATTTGTACAAGATTTCATTAATATAACACAAGCTATCATAACCCCTCACTTTGATTTCGCTAACCTAATACTTATGGGCATTTCAAAACAGAACATTAAAAGAATTCAACTAGCCCAAAATGCAACGGCAAGAACTATACTAAAAATAAACTCACTCCAACACATCACACCAATACTAGCATCCCTCCATTGGTTACCAATACAAAGCAGGATAATATATAAAACAATAATAACCTCATTCAAAGCATTAAATGACATGGCTCCGAATACACTATGTAATCTAATATGCAAAGAAACACCTAAGACTACCCACAGAAAAGAACAATTAAATAAACTAAAGATTCCGAAGGACTTCATAAAAGCACATAAATTAACCAACAATAGAGCCTTCTCTCACATAGCTCCAACTATCTGGAATTCCCTACCAGAGGATCTACGATCACTAACAGAGATCATGGAATTCTGTAAAAAATTAAAAACGTATCTATTCACCAAACACTATAACACCATGGAAAACCTTGCACTCAACTTAGATAAAGGCTAAACAGGTAACTGACCACATAAAGCACAACCCTCCCACCTAAATGGACCACACACATAGCGCAAATGAAATGACGATCCAATCTCTTACGCCCTAATACCCCCTCATGTATATAGTTACATCTGTTATGTACTGTCTTATGTATATACACACTACATTTTGTTAGTTAATTGTTTTAACACGGTTCCAATTTAAATTCACTGTTCAGTTTCCTTGACTTAACTTTGATTAATTTATCATATTTTAAGATGTTCCATGTTCTATGTTATTTTAAGATGTTCTATGTAAAACAAACTTCGCTTTATTAATTGTTGTTATTTGTACACCGCAACTGATCTCTGGAAGATGCGGTATAAAAATGAGTGTTAAATAAATAAATAAATAAAATAAATAAATAAATCGTCTCTCTTTCTCTCTCTTAACACCCCAGCCTTCCCTCATTCTCTCTCTCAGTTCACCTCCAGGCTTTTCCTAGTCTCTCTTTCATGACCCTCTCTCAGGCTTCACCTAATATCTCTCTCTCTCTCTTTCTCTCTCTCTCATGACCTCCCCAGACTTTATCAAGTGTGTGTGTCTCTCTCATGACCCCTCCAGCTTAAACCCAGTGTTTCTTTCTTTGTCTCGTGTCTCCTCAGACGTCACCCAATGTGTGTGTGTGTGTCTCTCTCTCTGTGTTTCTCTGGGGGTGATCAGGGAGACTGGGACTGCTGGTGGGTGGGTGGGATTGGAGGGTTATCAGAGCTATGGAGGGTTGTGGGGTTGTGGCTATGTGGGGGAGGAGGATCAGAGTAAAGGGTTGGGGGTGTTGTGGCCACTGGAGCCACAAATGTAATTTTTGTCAGATTTTTAGGGTGGGATTAGGGGCCATTGCATCACCAGGGACATTTTTAAGGTGGTTTGGGGCATGTGAAGTCTGGGACCACTGGGCCTCCAATGTTGGTGGGCATGCAATTGTGGGTCTGGGCCTTGGTCACCTGAGGTGAAGTGTCAAACTTCGCCTCAGATGATGCCTTTGCTTCCCCCTGCATCTTTATGCCTGTTTATATCTGGCGTAAAAATCCAGAGTTAAAATTATAAAATTGTCCTAAATTTTAGTGCCAGGTACTAAGATCCAAGATGTTACAGAGAGTTTGCCAAAACTCATCAAGCCTACTGACTATTATCCAATGTTGCTCATCCATATCGGCACAAATGATACTGCTAGGTATCCCCCTGAGTGTACCAAAAATGACTTCATGGCTCTGAGACAGAGACTGAAGCAGATAGGTGGGCAGATGGTGTTCTCTTCAATCCTCCCTCTTGAGGGTAAAGGCAGAGAATTTTGCATCCTGGAGATGAATGCATGGATACGTGGGTGGTGTCATTGAGAGCAAGCAGAGCAGAGATGACATCCAGCTATCCAAGAAGGGTTGAAGTGTCTTCAGCAGAAGACTGGCTAACCTACTGAAGAGAGCTTTAAACTAGATTCATTAGGGATGGGTGAAGAAAGCCCCCAGGTAAGTGAAAAATTAAATATCTCTGTAGAAATGGGTAAAAGGGGCAACATTTAGAAAGCAGTGTGTATAAATGCCTGTAGCATGGGAAATACTGTAAGATCCCAAATGTTGAGGCTTTAATGGAAGAGGCTGACTTTGATTTAGTGGCGGTTATGGAGACATGGCTCACGGAAAATCATGGCTGGGATGTAATTATACCAGGCTATACTTTATTCAGGAAGAACAGGGTAGAAAAAAGGGAAGGAGGTGTGGGACTATATGTTAAAAAATAATATTAAAGCTATAGAATTACAGGGCTTAAAAGGGAGCGAGGAGGCACTGTGGGTTAAACTAGAAAGAGGGAAATGGAAATCCATTTCCATTGGTGTGATATACAGATCTCTCTCACAGGGAGAAGATGTGGACAGGGATTTAATAGAAGACATACGGAGTATTGCCATGAAAAGAGAAGTGCTATTGATAGGTGAATTCATTATGCCGGATGTTGATAAGCAGATCCCTGCTATGGTGTCATCTAGAAATAAGAGATCCTAGATTCTCTAGAGGGAGAACTATTCCAGTAACTGGTAACAGAACCCACATCTGAGACCTGCTGCTCACCAATGAGGAAAGTGTTTCTGATGTCATAGTGGGAAATCATCTTGCATTCAGTGATTAAAGATGCTGTGGTTCAGTATTAGGACTATGGCTGATAAGATCCATTCAAAAGCGAGGGTCTTAGTCTTTAGGAAAACTAACTTTGCAAAGATGGGACAACACATCAAGGAGTCATTAGTGGGATGGGAACAGCTTGGGGATGTAGAAAAGCAATGGGCAAAACTGAAAGCAGATATTTTAAGGGCAACAAACCTTTTGTTAGAAAGGCAAATAAATGCAAAAGGAAAAGGAGGCCACTATGGTTCTCAAAAGAAGTTGCTGAAAAAGTGAACAAAAAGAGGGTGGCCTTCATAAAGTAAAAGAGATCACAGAGAGAGGAAGTCAAGCATCTATATTTGGAAAAATTTAGAGAAGCTAGCAAAGTAGTCAGGAAAGCAAAGATATAAAAAGAAGAAACAGCCAATTCAATAAAATGGGAGAAAAGACATTTTTCAGATATGTTAGTGAGTGGAGGAAGGACAAAAGCAGTATTGTCAGACTAAAGGGTAAAAGGGAGGAATATGTAGAACCTGATAAGGACAAAGCGGTATTGCTTAACAAATATTTCTGTTCTGTATTCACAGAGGAAGGACCAGGAGCAAGGACCTCAGAAAACACACAGAAAAAGGAAGAGAAGTGATGGTAATCTTGTATAATTTTCAGCAGACTGTGTTCGTGAGAAACTAGCTAAACTAAAAGTAGACAAAGTGATGGGACTGATGGGATATATAAGAACATAGGAAATGCCATACTGGGTCAGACCAAGGTCCATCAAGCCCAGTATCCTGTTTCCAGCAGTGGCCAATATCGGTCATCAGTACCTAGCAGTCTCCCCAAAAGACACAGGTTCCTCAATACATCTGAGAATATTGAAGGAACTTGGGGATGTTCTAGCGGCTGCACTGACTGAACTTTACAATACTTCTTTAGAGTTGAGAGTGGTCCCAGAGGACTGGAGAAAGTCACATTTGGTCCCTTTACAAAAAGCGGAAATAAGGATGAAGTTGAAAACTACAGGGCGGTTAGTCTAACCTCTGTGGTGAGTAAATTATTGCAAATGCTGCTAAAGCAGAGAATAGTGAGGTTTCTGGAGTCCAATGGATTGCAGGATCCGAGGTAGCATGGGTTTACCAGAGGCAGGTCTTGTCAGACAAATCTGATTGATTTCTTTGACTAGGTGACCAGGGAGTTGGACTGAGGGAGAGCCCTATATGTGGTGTACTTAGATTTCAGTAAAGCCTTTGACACCGTTCCATAAAGGTGACTTCTAAATAAACTGAACACTCTAGCGATGAACCCTAAAATTACTGATTGTTTAGAAATTGGTTGAGTGGGAGGCAAGAAAGTGTACAGGTAAATGGAACTCACTCTAAGGAGAAGGAGGTTTCAAGTGGTATATTGCAGGGATCTGTCCTTTGTCCGATTCTTTTTAACATTTTTGTTAGTGATATTGCGAAAGGGCTGTCAGGTAAGGTTTGCCTGTTTGCGGATGAGACACCCAGGAAGGAGTAGATAACATGGGGAGGGTTCTAGCTAAGCTTGAAGAATAATCTAGAAATTGACAGCTGAGATTTAATGCTAAAAAATGCAGGGTCATGTATTCGGGCTGCAAAAATCCAAGGGAGCGGTACAATGTAGGGGGCGAAGTATTTCTGTCCATGAATGAAGAGCAGAACCTAGGCGTGATTGTTTCTAATGATCTTAAAGTGGCTAAACAGGTAAAAAAGGCAACAGCAAAAGCCGGAAGGATGCTTGGATGCAAAGGGAGAGGAATGGCCAGCAGAAAAAATGAGGTGATAGTGCCTCTGTGTAAGTTTCTGATGCGATTTGGAGTATTGTATGCAATTCTGGAGACCATGGGCGCAATTCTAGAAGGGGAATAGTGGGGCAGCACATCCCATGGGGACATATGCCCCGCTATCCACCCTGGTGGTATTCCGCCTGACACCCCCACTGTACACACAGAGTCACTGTGCATGCAACGGGGGATGTGGATATGATGGGGAGGGACATGGGTGGGGCATGGGCGGGCCTAACCCCAGGATGTACAGGGCCAATACCATTGATGAAGGTGGAATAAGGGCAGGCCACCTGCTGATCCTGCCCAGCAGCACCCAACGGGAGCATGGCAGCCCACCATTGGAGCAACAGGCCACCGCAGCTGTGTCAGATGGTTGGGTAAGTGCTAAGGTACTATGGGCCTGTAGAGTGGATGTCCTGCTGGCCATGCTGGGGCATGCCAGGCCGTCCTCGGGCCTGATACTGTATGCTGCGGGAATATTTTGCTTCCATGTTACAGAATCGTGTCTTAATGGACCCGTGCTACTCGGGGACGTCCAGACAGCCCGGATGTGCCCCTTTCTGAATTGGGTTCCACGCCTTCAAAAGGATATTAGCAGGTTGTAGTTGGTGCAGAGGGTAGCTGCTAAAATGGTTAGTGGTCTTTGTTACAAAGCATATGAGAACAGACTTAAACATCCTAATATGTATATGTTAGAGGAAAGGTGGGATACAGAAGATATGATAGAGACTTTTAAATACCTCCATAGCATAAAATGCACAAGAGGAGAGCCTCTTTCGATTGAAAACAAGCTCTGCTTTGATGGGGCATAGAAAGAGGGTGAAATGGGATAGACTCAGGAGTAATATGCAGAAATATTTCTTTACGGAAAGTGTGATAGATGCGTGGAATAGTCTCCCAGTGGAGGTAGTAGAGGCTAGGACAGTATCTGAATTCAAAAAAGCATGGAACAAACACATTTCTAAAGGAAAAAAGGTGACTATTGTAGTTGATATGGAAGGGCAGACCAGCTAGGCCATGTAGTCTTTATCTGCCAACATGTTTCAGTGCAGTTTTTTATATCAGGAACAAATCAATAAGCATACCTTGCATGCGATGAGCATGCCCACTGCGCTGTACTTTTGCATGGTGGTTTTGTTCAGGATTCTTCTGCGCTGGCTTGCTTTCAGTATTGGGAGCAAGACTAGTGTGACAAACTCACAAGCAAACCTTGGTTCTAGAGCATAGCACAATTTATTCTGTGAGCTATCTGTTTGTGAGGTAATAAAGTATGAATCTGCAGCAGCTGAAAGTATGAATCACTCACTGGAGAATTCTTATCCATGGACACCACTTCAAAGATATATTGACATGCAGTGATGTACAGGTTAGAACAACAGTATCTGTATCCTGTCCTCTTTTTCTCTCTCTGCTCTCCCTCATTCTTTTCTCTCCACTGTGGGGCTATATGTAAAAATGTTCTTGCTGGCTATGTTCATTTTGTTATGGACTTAAAAATATATAAAAATGTGAACTCAAAAATGCAGCAAGCTGATATTCAGAAGCACATATTGTTGAAATGTTTTGTTGAATAAATAAGTGCAGTATTTTCTTTCTGTCTGAGTTATTTGTTCCGTGGGGGGGGGGGGGTGAGAGGGTATCATTCTCATATAAGAGTTTAGATTAAGATCTGATTATGTTCTTATCAATACAAAATACAATGTGTGCCATTGAGTTAATATGAGCCTGATTCTGAAAGGGGCACGTTCGGTCCTTCCTGATGGCCCCAAGCAGGACGGGACCTTTAGGGCCCGATTCTGTACTGCGGGAACAAAATGTTCCCACTGCATACAGAATCGGACCTGAGGACACACAGCCCCCAAGATTTAGATATGTAGATGGCACATAACTTTATGCAGCTCCTTATACAATTACCCCCATAACCCCTGGATTTTAAAAAACATTTTTTTCTAAGGGGAGCCAATTAAGGTACTGACTTGAAAAAGTCACCTTTGTTTATGTTCTTTGCTGTTAGAGGTGGTTGAACACCAGAAAACGATCAGTGGTAGACTTGCCGGTAACCATGGCAAAACCAACCAGCTGACTATTCCTCTTTCATCCTCAAGCAGGCAAGCTTGCAGCCGCCTGTGGCATGGGGCACAAGGCAATTGCTCTGACTGCATCCTCCAAATGCCAGCCCTACAGACAGGTAAGCAAAATGCCTCCTCAGTCACTCATGCAAACCTCAGGCCCAGTTAGTTGACAGTTATGTGTGCCTTGGAGTAAGTGTAAATGGTGATGGGGGGGAGTTTTTACATGTATGGGGCCAATATTAAAGCACTTAGCTGTTGCTGCTGGAGCACATCTGGTATCTATCTGGTCCAGTTTTGCTGATCACCATATTCGCTATCTCATCAGCAGCATCAGTCACTAGCCAGATAGTGAAAACCAGTTAAAGATAGGATTATCGATGGCCTGTCCTAACTATAACCCATTCAGCTATCCAATTAGTGGCTAAATATCGCTACTGACTGGATACAGCTGGGACTGCCTCTGATCCTCCCACAGACAGCCCCAGTTTTGACCAGGCATCTTTTGTGCAGTCTGTGAATCTTGAAGGGCTACCAAAAGGGACTGCTGCTGGAATGAAATCTGCACTTATCAGTATCTAACTGCTGGGAAATTATCTAAATCTTAGGGAAAGGGAATTATTTGGGTTAAAGATGATAAAATCTGTGTATTTTAGAATCCAGTATTTTTGTTAAGTCAGTCTGGGCTTAGTACCATCAGAGAGCTTTTATTTAAATTTCAAGTCAGTCAGGGCTTAGTAGCAGCAAAGAGCTTCTAATTTAAATCAAATCAGAGTATAGCTTAGCATAGAAGGTATAATAGGATAAATATTCTTTGAGGAGAAAGAAAGAAATTGTTTCTAGAGACCTGTACAAAGAGGCCTTCCATTTAGGAGGCAAGAAGATGTAGGGAAGTTACCCATGCCTGAAATGGTATATAAAGGTGATATATAAGAAGAATTGAAACAAATTTTGATAAACCTGAAAGATGTGTTACAACTATTTGATAAACTAAAGAGTTGCAAATCACCTGGACCAGATGGTATACATCTGAGGGTGCTGAAAGAACTGAAATATGAGATTAAAGACCTACTATTAGTAATCTGTGAACTGTCATTAAAATCATCTGTAATGCCAATTTTTCAAAAGGGTTCCAGGGCTGATCTGGGAAACTACAGACTGGTAAACCCGACGTCAGAACCAGGCAAAATGGTAAAAAACCATTATAAAGAATAAAATTACTGAACATGAAGATAGTCATGGTTTAATGGGGAAAAGTCAACATGGATTTAGTCAAGGAATATCTTGTTTTACTAATCTGTTGTATTTTTTTGAAAGTGTAAAAAAACAGGTAGATAAAGGTGATCTGGTTGATATAGTGTATCGGAGATTTTCAGAAAACCTTTGACAAGGTCCCTCATGAGAGACTCTGCCAAATTAAAAAGTCATGAGATAGGCAGCAGTGTATTTTTGTGGACCAGGAACTGGTTAAAAGATAGAAAGCAGAGATTAGGGATAAATGGCCAATTTTTTCAATGGAGAAAGGTGAATAGTGGAGTACTCCAGAGATCTGTGCTGGGCTCACTGCTTTTTATCATATTCATAAATAACCTGGAAATGGGAATAACGAGCAAGGTGATCAAATTTTCAGATGACACAAAATTATTCAAAGTTATTAAAACACAAGAGGATTGTAAAAAATTGCAAGAGGACCTTGATAAATTGGAAGATTGCACATTCAAATGGCAGATGAAATTTAATGTGGACAAATGCAAAGTTATGCACCTAGGCAAGAACAACCCAAATAGCTTACGCGATGCAAGGTTCCACATTAGGAATCACCACTCAGGATTTAGTCATCATCATAGATAATACGTTGAAAGCCTCTATCCAGTGTGCAGCTGTGGCCAAGAAAGTAAATAAAATGCTAGGAATCATAAGGAAAGGAATGGAGAATAAAACCAAGGATATTATAATGCCTCTGAATTGTTCCATGGTATGAATGCACTTTCAATATTGTGTGCAATTCTAGTCGCCTTATCTTAAAAAGGATATAGCAGAATCAGAAAAGGTACAGAGAATAGCCCGCAAAATGTTTAAGGGGGTAGAAGAATACTCCTATGAGGAAAGGCTTAAAAGGCTAGGGCTGTTTAACTTGGAATAGAGACAGCTGAAGGAAGATATGATAGAGGTCTATAATTTAATGAATGGAATAGAACAGGTAAACTTCATTGGTTGTTTATTCCATCAAAAATTAGCAAACTAAGTGACACACAATGAAACTACAATGTAATCCATTTAAGATGAATAAAAGAAAATATTTTTTCACTCAATGTGTAATCACACTCTGGAATTCATTTCCAGAGGATGTAGTAAAAGCTGTTAGGGTAACTGGGTTTAAAAAAGGTTTGGAGAAGTTCCTAGAGGAAAGGTCCATAAACCATTAAAAAAGAGGACTCGGTAAATCCACTGCTTACCCCTGGACAAGTATTGTGGAACCTGTGTGCCTATTTGGGAACATCCCAGATACTTGTGACCTGGATTGGCCACTGTTGGAAACAGGATACTGAGCTTGATGGACCTTAATCAGACTGACTATGTCATTTCTTGTGTTCTTATTCGTATATAATATTGGCCCTTCCTATATTGGAGAGGGTGGAAATGGCAGGTCATAGAGAGAAGAAACAGCAAAGCAGTGCCGGAAAGTTTCAGTAAGTGCTGCATGGCTCTTTAAATGGCAGTCACCACTGCACCACCTGGGAATGTCACCACTGCACCACTGCACTACCACCACCACTGCACCACGTGGGAATGTCACCACTGCACCACTGCACCACCACCACCACTGCACCACATGGGAATGTCACCACTGCATCACCTGGGAATGTCACCACTGCACCACTGCACTACCACCACCACTGCACCACGTGGGAATGTTACCACTGCACTACCACCACCACTGCACCACGTGGGAATGTCACCACTGCACCACTGCACTACCACCACCACTGCACCACCTGGGAATGTCACCACTGCACCACCACCACTGCACCACTGCACCACCTGGGAATGCCGGTGCTCTAGGCAGCTTCCTAGTTCACCCATTGGGTTACGCTGGCACTGCGGGAGCATAGATGGGCTAAGGAGGAGTTATGATGCGTGTGACTATTTTTAAAATATATGGGTAAACACATGGCGGCTCATTTCACAATGGGATGTTCAAGTGCAATCTGGGACGTCAAAACCAGAACATTTGAAAAAAAAAAAACAGGCACGTGGAAGTTCAGGCATGATTTCAGAAACATGGAAGTGCCTGATGCCAATGTCTATGAGATGTCTACATAGACATCCCCTGGACTACTTTTTTTAGAAGCAAGACATCTAATAGCGCAATGGTTAGAATTGTGGCTTACAAGCAGTGTGGCCAGAGTTCACCTCTCAGTGTGCATGTTTGTGATCTATGGCTAGTCACCTAAGCCTACACTCCCTGGATGTTTTAAGGTGAAAACAAGCACTTTACAGTTGCCTATTTGTTCCTGGAGCAGGTGTAAACATGGACGTGCATGCAGATATTTCTGAGATTGAAAGAGGACAAATAAATCTATTGCTCCTCCCCAGACAAACCTGTGCCATACCCCCTTGCCTGCTTGGACGTCCCTGCACCAGAAACCTCTGTAAACATCATTTGTGGAATGGCTGTGGAGACGTCTCCATGATTTTCATGTCCTAATCATGACTAACCTTTTAAAATGACCCTCATAGAGAAAACACATGCATATATACCATTTTTGGAATAAGTGTCAGTTTGTGCGTTTGAATTTGCATGCAACTGGGGCTGATTTTGGGAACCTATTTTAGAAAGATTCATAGGTGCCTATGTTGCATTTCTAAAATATTCTTTTTGGGCTTTTCCAGCTGGTGTCCTGTTCTAAAATCACACCCTTAATGTCAGATTCAATGCAGGAAAACAAAACATGCTACGATATAATCATGAAATTCTGACAGAAGCCTAGCAGCTAGAGATGATGCAGGGTACATTGTTTTTACAGAAGTAAGAGCTCTAGTCTTCAAAGACTATTTTTGTTGAAAACAACCTTTTCGTCTTTATATTAGTTTTCTTATCTTGCAAGCAAAGCAACATTTATAATAAAGGAGTTCAGAAGGAGACAAAAGATTTTAAAAGTTAATATATATCTGCAATATTACTTACAATATATTTTCTGCTGCAGTGTTAACCTTTTTATTGAAATCTTCTAGGGCTCATTTCAAACCTTTGAGTCCTTTTGGTTTGTTCAAGTTTGATTTTACATAATTACGGTGCTCGATTTGCTCAGACTTAAGCTTAACAAAATCTATGAACTTAAGTATTGCCAAGTTCAGCACATTAAAAAATTCAAATCATTTGTTTAAAAAAATGAGGCTCAGTAGGCCTGCGAAAACATCCTAAAAACTAGAGGGGGAGGAGAGGGATATTCAGCAGTGACAGCTAGTGCTTCTACAGCGCAAAGGCATCACCGCTGAATACTAACCCCGGATATTCAGTGCCGGGGCTATATCCTGCTACCAGCATTGAATATCTGGGTCGCTGCATAGCCTGAAAGCTAACCGGGCAGCGGCAATATTGAGCTTCTGCCAGTTGGCTCCCATGCATAACGTTAGACCAGCCCTTGCCATGCCTAACTTTACCTGCTGGTCGCTAACTTGGCAGCAGCTCAATATTGCTACTGCCTGATTATTGCCGGGTGCTGCCTCTGCCCTACCCCAGAATGTCCCCAAAATGCCCTGATGCCAACCACGTAGCATCGGAGCATGTATCAGCGGCTCCCATGGATATCCAGCGGCACTAAACATGTTAGTGCCGCTGAATATCCCACTGACCGGCATATATACAGTTTGCAGGTCTGGAGGAGTCGCCTAGTGGTTAGAACACTGGCTTGGTAACCAAGCAACCAGGGTTCAGTTCCCACTAGCACTCCTTGTGGCCTTGGGCAAGTCACTTAACCCTCTACTGCCTTGGAAGAAAGGCCTGGCAATCTACTTCCGGTGACACTGCCAAGAAAACCCAGGAGCTTCTGGGTCGCCAGGAGTCAGGACTGACTCAAAGGTACTAATAACAAAAAAAAAGAAAGGTCTGAAAACCATGTAAATGCCATTGAATATTTTTCTCCCAGGAGTTTGCAGGTAAAAAATTCTGTTTGTTTTGTTTTGTGTTTATGGAACTTTTCATTTTGTTCATTTTTATTTATTTATTTTCACTTCAGGGGCAGTGTCATCAATAATTCACACTACTGCATAATCGTATACCCTATTGCTCACTGTCATGCACTATTGCACCATAGTGCGCATTATGCTTCAACGGTGTGCCTATTGATAAATTGGACACTCTTTTGACCAAGTGGGCACATTATTGAAGCATAGTGTGCCCTATTGTACAATAGTGCATGCTAGTGAGCAATAGAGTGCACTATTGTGCAATAGTATATAAGCAATTCTGTAAACTTTGCACACTATTGTAAACAGTGGATACTATTGTTCAACAGCACACACAAATATTGATGACATGAAAAAAAAACCTCACCTTTTTTTCTTTAGTTGTTTTCAATTTAAAACAACATGAAACAACATGGGAAATGTCATTTGACATTTTCCATGCCATTCCAAATGAATGCACATCCCTACTGTAAACACTTTAGGCCTGATATTGACAAGCACCTATGGAGCTGGCAGCTGTGCCAGCCGCATAAATGTTTTCTCATAATATTCTCACCACTTAAATGTATAATTTTGGATGCTTAAGCTGCTTTAGGTCCAAAGCTATATATTTAAAGGAGTGGTTTGGAGTCAGCCAGTGACACGTGCTATACTTATTTGTAGATTGACAATATTCAGTTGATACAGAAAATGCCACTTTATATATATATGGACTTAGATTTCAGTAAAGCCTTTGACACCGTTCCATATGGGGGACTTATAAACAAACTGAGCACCCTAGCGATGAACCCTAAAATTACTGATTCGGTTAGAAATTGATTAAGTGGAAGGCAACAAAGTGTACAGGTAAATGAAATCACTCTGAGGAGAAGGAGCTAACCAGTGGTGTGCCGCAGGGATCTGTCTTTGGTCCAATTCTTTTTAACATCTTTGTTACATAAGAACATAAGAACATAAGATATGCCATACTGGGTCAGACCAAGGTCCATCAAGCCCAGTATCCTGTTTCCAACAGTGGCCAATCTAGGTCACAAGTACCTAGCAGTTTCCCCAAAAGACACAGGTTCCACAATGCTTGTATTGGGTCAAGCATTGATATCCCGGGTCCCTGTTTAATAATGGTTTATGGACATTTCCTCCAGGAACTTGTCCAAACCTTTTTTAAACCCAGTAACACTAACAGCCTTTACTACATCCTCCGGTAACAAATTCCAGAGTTTGATTACACATTGAGTGAAAAAATATTTTCCCTTATTTGCCTTAAATAGTTTACCCTGTAGCTTCATTGCATGTCCCCTAGTCTTTCTATATTCTGATAATGTAAACAATTGATCTACATTTACCCGTTCCACTCCATTCATTAATTTATAGACCTCTATCATATCTCCCCTCAGCCGTCTCTTTTCCAGGTTGAAGAGCCCTAACCTTTGTAGCCTCTCCTCATAGGAGTAGCCTTCTTTCCCCTTTACCAGTGATATAGCGGAAGGGCTGTTGGGTAAGGTTTGCCTGTTTGCGGATGATACCAAAACCTGCAATAGAGTAGACACTGAGGAAGGAGTCTAGCTAGGCTTTAAGAATGGTCTAGAATTTGGCAGCTGAGATTTAATGCTAAAAAATGCAGGGTAACGCATTTGGGCTACAGCAATCCAAGGGAGCGATATGGTATAGGGCAGGGGTCTCAAACTCAAATTGCTTTGAGGGCCAAATGAGGACTTCTAAAATAACCCGGGGGCCGCATGAGATGTGGGACCTCATTTGCATAAGGGACCTCATTTGCATAAATATTTGCATAATGTTACCATACCCTAACTTTTAGTAAACATGCCTCTTAATGAGTGCATGAATAAAGAAAGACTAAAAGATTTCTACATTACTATAATCCAGTGCCAACCGCCAGGCACATTAGGAACTACTACTGCTGTCCCGATCGCTCTCACCCTGCCGCCGCGGCACCTGAACCCTGCACCCAGAAGAGTCTGCTGGCCCCTTTAAGACTGGCTCCCCCTCCAGAATTCACTAGACCTAGCCGTGCCTAGCATTGCCTGCATTCTCCTGCTCTGGAGCCCCCAATGCTGCTCCCCTATCCTGCCACCATCTACTACTGTAAGTCCTGATGCCGTCAGCCAGTCCCATGAGCAACAGCAGATCCAGATGTGTGGTGACCATAATTGTACACAGTACTCAAGGTGCGGTAGCACTATGAAGCAATAGAAGCATTATAATACACTTTAATTTATTCTCCATTTCTTTTCTAATAATTTATAGCATTCTATTTGCATTTTAAGTACCTCTGCACACTATGCTGAGGATTCTGTTTCCTGAATGGTGACTCTAATGTGTACCTAGCATTTTATAGCAAATATTTGGATTATTCTTCCCTATATGATTAGTTTTCACTTATCTACATTAAATTTCATCAGCCATCCAGATGCCCGGTCTCATAAGGTCCCACTGCAGTTCCTTACAATCTGCTCGCGATCTAATGGCTCCGAACATTTTTGTGTTACCTGCAGATTTGGTCATCTCATTTGTTTTTTCCAGTTCATTTCTAAATATGCTAACATGCACTGGTCCTAATGCAAATTCTTAGGGCACTCCACTATTTACTACTTTGCGGGCCCCTCTGCCTGCTCTGAGTCCTCTCCTCCCTGCAGCATCAGTTCCAAAAGCGGCGGCTTTTCAGAGCCGCGAAGAGAGAGAGTTTCTCTCGCGCGGTTCTGAAGAGCAGCGAGAGAGTCTTCAGAACCGCGCAAGAGAAACTCTCTCTCTTCGCGGCTCTGAAAGCCGCCGCTTTTGGAGCTGATGCTGCAGGGAGGAGAGGACTCAGAGCAGGCAGAGGGGCCCGCGGGACGCTTAATACCGCGGCGGCAAGTTTGGAATTTTTTTTTTTTTTTTAGACGCCGGTAAGTGCTTCGCGGGCCGCACAAGATGCTCTCGCGGGCCGCATGCGGCCCGCGGGCCGCGTGTTTGAGACCCCTGGTATAGGGGGTGAAGTATTTCTTTCCACAAAAGAAGAGCGGGACCTGGTTATGATTGTGTCTGATGATCTTAAAGTAGCTAAACAGGTAGGAAAGTTGACGGGGAAAGCCAGAAGGATGCTTGAGTGCATAGGGAGAGGAATGGCCAGCAAAAAAAAGGAGCTGATAGTGCCTCTGTATAAGTCTTTGGGGTGACCTCATTTGGAGTATTGTGTCTTTGTCATAAAGCATATGAGGTTAGACTTAAAGGTCTTAATATGTATACTTTAGAGGAAAAGCGGGATAGAGGAGATAATATAGAGATGTGTTAATACCTTTGTGGCATAAATGCACAGGAGGAGAGTCTCTTTCACTTGAAAGCAAGCTCTGCTATGAGGGGACAAAGGATGAGAGTGAAAGGAAATAGATTCAGGAGTAATATGCGGAAATATTTCTTTAAGGAAAGAGTGATAGATGCATTGAATAGTCTTCCAGTGGAAATGGTAGAGACAAATACAGTATATGAATTTAAAAAAGCATGGGACAAACACAGAGGATCTCTAAAGATAAAAAGGAGACTATTGTAGTTGATATGGAAGCACAGACTAGATAGGCCATGTGGTCTTTTTCTGCCATCATGTTTCTATGTTTCTATATGTCAGTATTCAGGATGGCACTTATATGTAACAGTGGTCCTGAAAATATGTACAACCTATACTTGGGCAGTCATTTCATAAAAGGCCCCTAATATTTAAGTTCCAATAGAATGTCAGTTTTATAAGGGCCTGTTATGTAGTAACAATCAATAAAGAAAAGAGAAGCAGTCAATAAATCTGACTACGCATTGCTCTTGCCAGAATGGCTATGAAGGCCCCAGACAAGATTCTCAAGAGCAGAGATTTCTCTCTCCGTACAAAGATTTGACTTTTTCAAGCCATGGTGTTTTCAATAATATAATATGGATGCAAATGTTGGACAGTCAAAAAGACAGGAAGAACATTGATGCCATTGAATTATGGTGCTGGCGACAAATACTATGTAAATCATGGACTGCCCAAAGAATAAACCAGTCAGTACTAGAGGAGATCAAACCTAAGCTTTCCTTAGAAGCACAGATGACAAGACTTTGACTTTCATACTTTGGACACATCATGCGAAGAGAGAGATCGTTGGAGAAAGACATAATGCTTGACAAGATAGAAGGTCAATGTAAAAGAGGAAGGCTGGCAATGAGATGGATTGATACAATAACATCTGCTATGGATGCCACTCTATCAACAATGAGCCGCCTGACTGAAGACCGAACACAACTTTGGTTAACTATCCAGAGGGTCGCCATGAGTCGACACTGACTCGACGGTACTTAACAACAACAACAATATATAGCAGAAACACACATGTACAAAATTGTCTAAATCATATACCTAAACAAAAAACCATCCTATAACAAAAAGAAAATTTCAAACTCAGGAAATGTATTATAAACGCAAACTCAATTTTGTGATTATATTGTAACATGTTTTGGTTTCTCTGCATTGGTTCTGACGGAACACCATTCTGAAAAGGATCTCCATTGCAAGCAAGGTAATACTGTGTAGCTCTTGAATACAAAATCTCTGCCTGAGAGCTCTTAAAGAGGGTTTTTTTTTTTCATTTTTAATAGCTATTTCTTTTTCAACTGCATTGTAGCTGTATTGCAAAAGGGGAATTTTATGTCTTCTTCAGCAAAGCTATTTTTCTGCTAGAGTTTTTTTTTCTTCTTCTAGCCTTCCCATTAAAAGAAGTAAGAAAGCTCTTTGAAGTCACTGACCTCATCAAGTGTCTGCTCCCCCCTTCCCACCCCATCTCCCATCTACCCCATGTAAGAATTCTTACTAGAAAGGGAAACTGCCCCATTAGCTTGTTGACAAAAGATAACATATTTTTATTGCCATTTTACAAAGGGAAAACATTAATCTATATACAAGTGAGACACATAATATCAAAATTTACTAGTGTAAAGTAATTGTTTAACAAGGAAGCAGGACTACATACAGGGACATAGAACAGCGCTGTTAGAACACACATAAAAAATGTTAGCTGCTTTTTCTCTTAAAGGACAGTTGAGGAAAAGTTAGGGACTTTGGTAGTGCTCTTTCGTTTACTTCAACAGGTACCAAACCTCCACCAACTGAACAATGGCTGGGAAAAAGCCTATTGTCAAATCTGTTGCTCCCGTTACAGCTGCTGCCTCTGTCCAATGCCAGATGAGGGACTGGTTCCATGTGCAAGATGCCTGCAAGCTGAAGCTCTCATAAAACAAGTGGAGGAACTCAGAGAAGAGGTGGCAAGGCTGAGAAGCATTCAAGACAGTGAGAAGTACATTGATGAGATGTTCCTTGAAGTACCTAAGCTCTCCGACAGAGGTGAAGATGGGATGCTACAGGATGAAGAGAATTAGACATGAGTTACCAGAGCCTGCAGAATCGACAATCCAACTTTTTTAGCCCTCGAACTGAAGGACCAGTATGCATCCCTGGTAGTGGAGAAGGTGAAAGCATCACAGGAAAGGGAAGAAGCAGAGCTCAAGTACCCCAAAGTCGAGGAATCAGAGGCCACGTATGCCTCCACTCCAAGCATTCATAAATCACTCTCATACACTGACACCACTTGGACTTTTACTGCACATCCCTAGTCGTGAAGAAGTGAGGGATAACTGTTCAACGGTATAGGGCATTGCCATTTTGAGATCATTTCTACCCGAATTCTACCTACTGTAATCCTCTTTGAACAGTCCTGGAGGCTGGAGTGGCATGTAAATGCTTAGTTAGGATAAAATAATACCCCATTGCCTTTCTGAGTTCACATTAGGAAGATTGTTAGCTATGCTGTCTGGATCTGTTGTGGTAAACCCATAACCTTGCAATTCATTGAAATTTGAAATAAGTATTTTTTTATTCACAGGCTCACTTTGGCTGTTTGGACCTGTGTGCCTTAAGATATGTGGGTAGATCACTGATACATTTGCATATTACTCAATGGCTGTCCTAACTTTATGCGGTTTTGTTATCTGGTTAGGCTCTGAATATTGCCGCTGACCAGATATCTGGTCAGCGGCAATATTAGAGTACATTAGAACTTAAGGATATAATTAACATAGCTAACATTCTTCCTAATGATTAGCAGGTCCTATTAACTTTTTTCTAAATGAAACCCAGTAAATGAATTCATGTAGGATATTACATGCCAGTGGATATCCAGCATCCAGTTCTGAATATCACTTTTGGCCATGGCAGTGAGGTGCTTTACAAGCGCTGACTGCCACAGACTGAATATCAGGCCTATGTTTTGATGTGATTCTGAGTGATGTGGTTACTATGATACGTTTTTTCAGCCATGTATCTTTGAATTACTTCTATTGTACTATTTTTTTATTATGTAGTTCAATTTATTTGATTATACACTTCTCACACAAGTCTGAAGTGAGCTACATATAGACATATTATGTTTTTCTCTAGCAAGTGGGAATTTGTGGTTAGCCCCACTGCACTAAAGAATGAAATGGAACAGATTAGATTGACCAAATGGTCCTCATCTTTCATCATATTCTGTTTCTGTGCACTCACATGATAGCATTCAGACTCATCATTCATACTCACATATCACTTAACTTATTTTAGGACACTGAACATAAAAACACAAAAATGCCATACTAGGTCAGACCAAGGTCCATCAAGCCCAGTTTCCAAAATTGGCCAATCCAGGTCATAAGTACCTGGCAGGTTCCCAAAAAGGCACGCAGGTTCCACAATGCTTGTCCCCGGGTAAGCAGTGCATTTTCTGGGTCCTCTTTAAAATGGTTTATGGACCTTTCCTCCAAGAACTTGCCCAAATCTTTTGGACAAGTTCCTGGAGTTAAGGCCTTCCCCCGAATATTTATTAAACAGTCTCCTCCCCTCTAAACAATCATTTTTCCCAGTTCCTATTGGAGGAAGAAGGGAAGGACAAGCCCAGATTTAGGCATAAGCAATGTAGGTGACTGCCTCCAGCACTAAATTTTTATAGGCATCAGAACATTACCTCTGTTGCTGTGCTCAATTTGGGCCTGCCACTGAGTATTCATCTTGTCGACTAAGATCAGCAGCACCTCTGCAGTATCTATTGTAAACGGGGGCGCTGGTCGTGAATGTCCACAGTCTTGGCAAAGGCAAAATATTATTATGACTTGCAAAGGATTGTGGGGGATGTAGTTCATTCATACCAGAATCAGCCGTTCACAAAATAATGAGTTGTGATGCTCGAGTGTAAGCAAAGAAAAACAGATTTTATTCATGGGGTTAATTCTCCCACACAGATTTACTTGGTAACACAAAAGAACACTTGCTTCAGTATTGTACTCAGGAAAAACAAAACATGATATAAGGTAACTGAACTTCTTAAGCATTAAATCAATAAAGACCTTGATGGGAAACAGAAAAGGTCTTTTTGATGGCTCCTGCTAATGACCTTCTTAGCAGTGCTCCAAAAGGCAAAAGCAAAACAAACCCAAAAGTAACAAAAAACTGTTCTTTATCAAGGATAACTTTCTTCTATTCACACACACAAAAAAAGAGAAGTTTCCTTCCAGAGCTCACGTGCACTTGTGCCTGGCTCAATTAAAAAAAATAATTAGCCAGCTGCAAACCCCTTTGCTGGTTCACTCTCTCTACGTGGCTCAATCCTACCCTAAAGCTTTCTTGCAGAGACTTTTCTGGGTAGATAAAAGAACAAGTTACAGTTCCTTTTGGTGGTTGTTGTATTAGTGAGAAAGTACTTTAAAACAGCAGCCTAGACAGAGAGCAGTCCATGTATTCTAACTGATCATTTGAAATATCTCCTTCTTCCTCAAATATCATGGAATCAATATCATGGTCTGGCTCAGAGGAATTCCTTAATTGATCACTCTCAGGATAATATTTTTTTCCCTGCTGTCTTCCTGGAGAAGAGCTAGGGCATAGATCAAAGTTCATACCTGAGCTTCCTTTGCTGTTAGGTTTCCTCTCCAGGTATCCTGGCCAGTAAGTAATCCAGCTTTTATGTCCAGCCTTCCAATCAAGATCCCTGGACACTGGGTCTCTCTTCACATACCTTCTTGCACCGGTCTTAGGGCCCCTTCCAAATGCAGCCGTCTCCTTCAAAGGTGCCGTCTGGGAATTCCTGGCTTTATAACCCCACTCCTCTGGCTTCCTCCAGTCCAATGGAGTATGCTTGCCTCTGGAATCACTCCTAACACACGTACTGCTGTGGGCTCCTTCTTTAGACCTCCAAGATGCCTTTCTCTTCTTCCTTCCACGTTGCTTCTGCTGTTGTAGTCCTCTCTCTTCTTTCTGTCTGCTCTCACCGTTCTTGCTGTTCTCCTGGTTCTGTCTCTGTGTAGAATATCTTTTACTTTTAACGTGCTTAGAGGGACACTCCACCCTAGCACAGCCCAGGTGTGCTGAATCAAGCCCTGCCCTTGGAGATGAGTGATTGGGGATTACCTCATAGCTCTCCTGATTGAGCACACGTTTCCCCACTTCAGCTCTTCCAGAGGCTGTTTGTAACTTGGTGCATTCTGGGACTGGTAGTCTTTCTATGAAAACATTCTGTTTTATTATTTCTACCAGCAAAGACAGGTTGCTTGTTCAGAGCCAATTCACCTCTTTTATAGCTCCCTCCTGAACTATGATAAGCTTCCTTATCACACTATACAAAGAAAATTCAGCCAGAAACTGTCAGCCCTTGTGTGCTAAGATGTTTCGTAATGGCCAGTCACCACTCCTTGTATGATTTTACCATCATTATAGAAACCCATACTGGGCAAAGCCAGTTGACACAGAGACTCTCAGAGCATGAGGGTTGGCAGGGTCTGTGTTGAATTGTATTTTTATAGATGGGGCATCGGAGTTGCTGATCTTTCCCTATCAGAAAGCAGGGAGGTAATCAGGGATATCTAGCAGGGGAAGCTGGAGAGGGGAACCTCCTTCTTGTGCTGCTCAGAATTGCCTCTTTTTCAAATCCAGCTCTGAGGAAGGGATGACAGTTCTCTGCTATTCTCCAGGGGTTTTCTCCTGCTGCTCCTGGAGGAAGAGTAGTAACATATTCGGAAGAGGTTGAAACAGAGATAACAGCACCCATATGCAAAACTCATGGACAACATAATAGAATCAGTAGATCAAAGCAGGAAAGAAGACAATACTTCTAACAGAGGGCATCTCTTTTTTCTAAATTAAACCCAGTAAATGAATTCATGTATGCACTAAAGGCATGCCTGGAGAGAGGCTGCCAACCTCTTCAAGAGCTATTGCCATGTTCTAGGTTGCTATGTGAAAAGAATAAAAAGAAAATTAAAGAGAAGGAAGTAATGGTTATATATATAAGATTGAGAAAAGAATATTAAGGCAAGTATACAGAAAATAGATAATGTAACTAAAAAAGATAAAAACCAGCAACATGGCATATATTACTGAGAAAAAAAGAGAAAAAGCATATGTATGTAACAAAGGACCATGTCCAAAGTACAGCAAGTATACAACAGCAGAGGTAACCTATCTTACACCATACAAGTGGGGAAAGCATGCAGAGCATAGCTCAGGGAATTCTTTCCAATTCCTGTGTGTGTGTGTATGTGTATTTGTGTGTCCTGTTTAAAACATTAAGAGGGTCATTCCGGAACAGGAATAAACCCTTGGACATGCTGCAAAAATATCTACATTCTTATTCTGATAACCCATGACCTTCTATGTACATGATGTTAGCATGGGAATCTCAGAATGTGGGTGGAAGGGGTGGAACGGGGACATGGTTAGTAGTGGAGACATGAAATGTATATTCAGGAAAGGCCCATGTATGTTCTGTGTATGTGCTTTGTATGTTTCCAGCAGAAACGTGGAATAAGACCAGGACTTAAAAACTGTACTGCTCTGCTCTGCAATGCGTCTCATAGAGATGAATGGCTGTGACAAAGATGTGAACGGTGTGTCTGCAGTCTGGAAGAACACAAGATGCAGTTGTAAAGAACAGAATGCAGAGGTGGGGGAAGGTTTTACGGTTAAGACATATTACTAAACACCCTTACAGAAATATTCAGTGGTGCGATGGTGATTATTCTGGCTATGCTGGCAATTGCTGTGTGAGCTAGAGAAGGTGATCTAGGGCACCCTAACAATCCCTGTCATCCAAGAAGTGGGAGTGTTGATGTAGGGATTGTATGTGGGTGAGTATAGGATGGATGCATGTGTGGGTGAGAAATGCAGATCAGATTAGTAGTCCTCGGACCCCCATGCCATCATGTTATACCGGCTGTTTTCTAGAGGTGCAGGGCATCTGTATTGCAGATATATGTTTTGTGTGACTGCAAATAAGAGTGTGTGGGTGGGTGTGGTTAGAGGGATGCATGGGGGACCTGGTGTGCAACTGCAATTTTGGGCAGACATACTGTCATGTATGTTGTGCTGCAAGGCATGTCAGGACACTCATATCACTTTCTACTTGCTGTTGTAACATCTCTGAGTGCACAGAGATCACCTTGCAGTGTCCTGCTCATGCAAAGGACTAGCTTATATGGTCTGTTTTGCATCAATGCATCTGTCTCATCCATTTTCATGGGTAGTTGGCACGGGTACCACAATGTAAGTGTGAGGAGCAGTTTTGGGGATGCACGTTTTAACTGAGGAGGCATGGAGATGGGCATCAATGGAGCCATACATCTTTTTGGAATTCGCCGAAGGCAGGGATATCCATACTGTTTGCTACATATACCCATGTCCTGGTGTTTGGGCATGCTATACCGAACACGTCTCTGTCTCTGATTCCATTCCCCAGGCACATCCAGAGCCACACATGCTCAAATGGGACGCGTTTTTCATTTAGATACGTCTGTGGGCCGGACGTGCAAGTTATGGAATTGGCCCCATGCTACTTAGGTCTGATCTTGAAAACTTACAAAGGTGGTTCATGCTACAGAAGCCGATGATGGATGTTTGTTTAGCACAAGCTCTCTCAAGCTGTCTCAAAACTTACACAGGACAATTTTTCTGCAACAAGAAACAGCTTCCATATTAAACATTATGCAAGACCATTTCAGTACGAGGCAGTTTACCACCTCTTCAATGACTTCTCATTTACTGCTTACGTTCATTTATACAAATTCAAAATGGTGTTGAGTATATATACAAGATGCCAATTACTGCCTCAACCAATCAGCAATTAAACTTCAAAAACCAAGCCAAACCAACAATTCAGTTCATTACAGTCAATCCAAGCAACACTGACTGATCCTGGCAATTAATCCAGAATAATTTAAACCCCGTTTCAAAGAAATCCATTTCTAATACAATTCACAAAAATTATTCCACTAGATCATGGCACTTAATCCAAGAGGGTCAAACAAAAAATAAATCCACTTCTGCTCTAATTGAACCAACTGCACCTTAGTCTTGAAGGACTACAAAAGGGGACTGCTACTTCTGGAGAAAGAACTGCAATTGTAAGTATTTACTTCTGGGAATTTTTCTAAATCATGGGAAAAAGGAATTCTTTAGATTAAAGCTTATAAATCTGTGAACCCAGTGTATTTGTTAATCAGTCAGAGCCTAGTAGCAGCAAAGAGCTTTCAGTTTAAATTTAAAACACAGAAGAGGGCTTTCTGGTTAAATTTAGAACCAAGACTCCCTCTATCCAAGCAAGGGCTGTGGGACTGCACCTGGAAATTGGTCACAGATTACCTTAGAAGCACAGGACAGTATACAGTGTAACAGCCAGCTTTTAAAAAGTCTTCTTTCCCTCCCTCCCTCCCTCCCCTCAGATAATTGTAGCTTTATAGGTGCTTAAAACTCTTAAAGGAAAGGAGGTGCCATATTCACTCTTAGGTGCAGCTGTTTATTCTCAATAGCATACATTAAGCACCTGAGATTAATTAAACTTTAGGTAAACAAAGTACATTAAACGTATTAGATATAGTTTTATAAGTATAAGTATCCCCAGCAACCCTTAGTAATTAAAGGACTTAAATATCTAAATTCAACCTTAAAACTAAGATGCAGCAGTCCAGCAGTGAGATGGGGGCTTTCCATTGAGTGTCACATGTATGATTTTCTCCCAGTTGGTGAGGGATCTTATGTGTGCACAAGGTGCAAGGGGCTCTTTGCTCTCAGGGAACGAGTCCGATCTTTGGTGCTAGAGTAGCAGACTTGGAAGACATAAGGAAGACAGAGAGGTGCACAGACGAGACCTACAGGGATATAGTCCTGAAGTCCCACCTCCAGTCTGGCAGCATCCCTGTTGCCATGGAGGAGAGAGGTCACGTGACAAGAAAGCATCACCCTGGTGTGGTAGGAAGTGATCCTATAGCTAGGACCTGTCCTCCAGGTGATGTAAGACCCTCTCACACTGAGGAAGTTTCTCCAGAGCCATGTGCCCAAGAGGGAAGGGTTAGGACAGCCGTTACAGTTGGTGATTCGATCATTAGGCATGTAGATAGCTGGATGGCTAGTGGACTTGAGGATCGCCTGGTAACATGCCTGCCTGGTGCGAAAGTAATGGACCTCACACACCATCTAGACAAAGTCTTAGATAGTGCTGGGGGGAATCTGCTGTCTTCGCACATGTCGGTACCAATGACACAGGAAAATGTGATAGGGAGGTTCTGGAGGCTAAATTTAGGCTTTTAGGTAGGAAGTTGAAATCTAGAACTTCCAGGGTAGCATTCTCCGAAATGCTTCCCGTTCCACGCGCAGGACCCAAAAGGCAGTCAGAGCTCCGGAGTCTCAATACATGGATGAGACAATGGTGCAAGGATGAGGGGTTTGGATTTGCTAGGAACTGGGGAACATTCTGGGGAAAGGACAAGCTCTTCCAAAGGGATGGGCTTCACCTTAACCAGGATGGAACCAGGCTGCTGGCGTTAACATATAAAAAGGAGATAGAGCAGCTTTTAAACTAGATAATAAAGGAGAGCCGACAGTCGCCCAAGATCGCATAGTTCAGAACAATGTATCCTTGAAGGATACTACCAAAAAAATAATGTTAGGGCACATCAGCAGAGAGATTAAAATAAAGACAAAGGTAGCCCAAATGCCCTTGAGTACAGAGCAGACAGATCTTAAAGATTCCAAATTCCCCCTGCCTACCGATAATCAGATTAATATGAATAAAATACAGTCTCTAAAATGCTTGTATGCAAATGCTAGAAGTCTAAAAAATAAGATGGGAGAGTTAGAATATATAGCACTAAATGAGAGGTTAGATATGATTGGTATCTTAGAGACATGGTGGGAGGGCAACCAGTGGGACACTGTGATACCTGGGTACAAACTTTATCATAATGATAGAGCTGATCAAATTGGTGGCGGGGTTGCGCTCTATGTTATAGAGGGCATTGAGTCACAAAGGATTAAAGTTTTGCAGGAAACAAAATTTGCTGTAGAATCTCTGTGGATTGAAATTCCATGTAAAAAGGGGAAGGTGATGGCAGTGGGGGTATACTATCGACCACCTGGCCAGAACGAACAAATGGATGATGAAATGCTCAAAGAAATCATGGAAGCTAACAAAAGTTACAGAACAGTAATAATAATGGGTGTTTCAATTACCTCGGTATTGATGAGGTCAGTGTCATGGCAGGACATGTTAGGGAGATAAAGTTTCTAGATGAAATAAATCACTGCTTTTTGGAGCAGCTGGTTCATGAACTGACCAGAGAGGAAGCTATTTTGGACCTTGTTCTCAGTGGAACACCAGATCTTGGTGCAAGAGATAAGGGTGTTGGGGCCACTTGGCAACAGTGATCATAGCTTGATCACATTTGATTTAATTAATGGAGGAGGGATGGTAAGGCCATCCACAGTAGTACCTTTTACGTTTCAAAAGGGAGACTATGATAAAATGACCGGGAAGATATATTTCAACTATTTGATAAACTGAAGAGTAGCAAATCACCTGGACCAGATGGTATACATCCAAGGGTGTTGAAAGAATTGAAATATGAGATTGCAGACCTGCTATTAGTAATCTGTGAACTATCATTAAAATCGTCTGTAATACCTGAAGATTGGATGATGGCCAGTGTAACGCCAATTTTTAAAAAGGGTTCCAGGATGATCCAGGAATCTACAGACCGGTGAGCCTGACGTCAGTACCAGGAAAAATGATAGAAACTATCATAAAGAACAAAATTACTCGACATGTAGATAGTCATGGCTTAATGGGAGACAGTCAACATGACTTTAGACAAGGAAGATCTTGACTTATTAATCTGTTATGTTGTTTTGAAGATGTGAATAAACAAGTAGACAAAGGTGAGTCAGTTGATATAGTTTATCTGGACTTTCAGAAAGCCTTTGACAAGGTCCCTCATCAGAGACTTTTGGCAAAACTAAAAAGTCATGGGATAGGAGGCAGTGTAGTATTGTGGATCAGGAACTGGTTAAAAGATAGAAAGCAGATGGAGGCAAGATGGCGACGATATCGGACGTGTGTTGGTGAGCTCCATGACTTTCGGAGTTGTCAGCGTCTTTGTACCTGTTTCCTTGGGCCTTGAGGAGTTTGTTGGATGCCACACAAGGGCAGAAAACGTAAGGCAAAGCTGGCGACAACGGAGGACACTGGTGCTGGAAAGCCGACATCTCGCAGCCCCATGGACTCTTTCGTGGTAGTCGCGGAGAAGAGTGCAGTGACTTCGGAGCCCTCGCTAGGCGTTCCTGGGGCGGATGGAGGGTCCTGGGACGCTGTGAGATTTGAGGCATTTTTGAGCAGTGCAACCGGAAGGTGCGATCCTGCTAGAGGTCTCAGGAGAGATTGGTGGAGGGCTGGTTTGCCCTACTGTGCAGCCTCGACGACATTCTGCCGGCATGGCAGGTAGCCTAGCCGGGCAGGTAACTCCGGAAGTGCTGCCTGGCGTGGATGGGGTGGGGGAGGACCGGGCTTCTTTGCCTTGTCTCTCCTCTGAGAAACGTCCCTCGGGTCTGGAGGTTGTTACCCCACAAATGGTGAGTGTCCAAAGTCTTCTCTTGGAAAAACCGAAAGTTGTTTCTATTGACTCTTTATGGGAAGCTTTTTCAGCTATGCACCTCAATATAACAGCTCAGCTCCAATCCATTCAGCAACAGTTTCAGCTTTTTGGGCAACAGTTACATGTTTACCAATCTACTCAGACTGAGATGAATACCAAAGTGGCCTCCTTAGAGGGGTCCTTGGGGCAGATTAAAGATGTTTCCCATAATTTGATAAAAGATTTGACGGTTGTAAATAGGAGGTTGGAGTTTCTTGAGAACCCTGCAAAAAGCCGTAACCTACGTGTTCTGAATTTTCCTAAAGTTCCATCGGTTTCAGCCCTGGAACTATTTAAGCAGTTTCTTATTACAGTTCTCAAGGTTTCGGCTGATGCAATTCCTCCTATATCTAAAGCTTTCTACCTTCCGACTTCCAAGATTGGAGCTAAGGGTGAAGGAGATCCTTTGGTGATGTCTGTGGACAGTTTAGACCTCTCTGCTTTTTTGGAACGGTCCCCTACTGCGGCTGGGATGACTGCTACACTTTTGGTAACCTTCGCTGAGGCTTTTTTTCAGGTCTACTGGAAAATAATTTTTGGACTCACATATTAGAATGTTTCCAGATGTCTCGAGAGCAACTCAGAGGAGAAGGAAGCAGTTTCTTATGTACCGTTCAGGGGTTGTTCAGTTGGGGGGTTTGTTTTTTCTGCGATTTCCCTGTAAATGTTTGGTGAAGTTATCTGGTCACAGATATATTTTCTTTGAACCTTCCCAACTAGCTTCCTTTATTAATTCTAAACAGGGTAACTTGCTAGCTCCGTCCTTCCCTTTATCCCCCGGTAGACCTCCGGATTAGAGGGTCTGCTTTCGGTTAGAGTGTTTGTACTCTTCTCTCGTCTGTCTTTTCTTTGTTATTTGCTAGGTGCTAATTTTCTTGTGTTTGTGACCCATACTTGCCTCATTATTGTGGACTTGTGGACTTTATGGTCCTTTTCTGTACAAGTTGTTACTTGTTGGTGTACTTTGTAAAATTGCATAAATAAATAATAAAAAAAAAAAAGATAGAAAGCAGAGGGTACGGCTAAATAGCCAATTTTCCCAATGGAAAAAGGTGAATAGTGAAGTACCGCAGAGATCTGTGCTGGGTCTGCTGCGTTTTGACATATTCATAAATGACCTGGCAAAGGGAATAACGAGTGAGGTTATCAAATTTGCAGACGACACAAAACTATTTAAAGTTGTTAAAACCCAAGAGGATTGTGGAAAATTGCAAGAGGATCTTGATAAATTGGAAGACTGGGCATCCAAATGGCAGATGAAATTTAATGTGGACAAGTGCAAAGTTATGCACCTAGGAAAGAACAACCAAAACTATGGTTACACGATGCAAGTTTCCAAATTGGGAACCACCACCCAGGAAAAAGATTTAGGCGTCATCGTGGATAGCATGTTAAAACCCTCCACCCAGTGTGCAGCGGCGGCCAAGAGAGCAAATAGAATGCTAGGTATCATAAGGAAAGGAATGGAAAATAAAACAAAGATTATTATAATGCCTCTGTATCATTCAATGGTGCGAACGCACCTTGAATATTGTGTGCAATTCTGGTCACCATATCTTAAAAGGAATATAGTGTTATTAGAAAAGCTACAGAGAAGAGACACCAAAATGGTAAAGGGGATGGAAGGATACTCCTATAAAGAGAGGCTAAAAAGGTTAGGGCTCTTCAACATGGAAAAGAGATGGCTGAGGGGATATATGATAGAGGTCTATAAATAAATGAATGGAGTGGAATGGGTAAACGTAGATCGATTGCTTACGTCATCAGCATATAAAAAGGCTAGGGGACATGCAATGAAGCTACAGGATAACCTATTTAAGACTAATAAGAGAAAATATTTTTTCACTCAATGTGTAATCAAACTCTGGAATTTGTTACCGGAGGATATAGTAAAAGCTGTTAGTGTAGCTGGGTTTAAGAAAGGTTTGGAGAAAATTCTGGAGGAAAGGTCCATAAACCATTATTAAAAGTGACCCAGGATATCACTGCTTGGTCCAATACAAGCATTGAGGAACCTGTGTTTTTTGGGGAAATGCTAGGTATTTGTGACCTAGATTGGCCACTGTTGGAAACCAGGATACTGGACTTGATGGGCCATGGTCTGACCCAGTATGGCAGATCGTATGTTCTTATGCCATCAGGATCTGGGGGTGGTGGGGGGGGGGGGGTGGAAAGGCTGCATTAACTGCAGCTGTTTTTCCTGCACGTTTGCCCTGGGCCCTCATTCCTTTCTTGGCAGATAACCCAGAGCTCTACCTGCTGTGGCAGAGAAAGCAAGATAATGTGGTGTCTGCTCTGTACAGTAAATGCAGGGCAGTTAGTGGGCATGCCCCCTGCATTTACTACACAGGAATTGCACCTACCATGCTGGTATTTTGGCACATGCCATGTGGTAGGTGCCAAACCTTACTGCACCTTTGTAAACATGCCCTTACATGTATATTCAGTGTGACTAACCATAGAGATAGTGGCATTGAATCTATAGAATAAGTTAAACACCTGCACTGGTGTTTACCTTACCCAGTCACTGCACCGATTCCATATCGGCAACAAAATTTTTTACCATGTGATTATCACTAGGGGTCATAAGTGGCATTTTAAAACCTTGAGCATGAACAGCAGGAGCAAGTAGGCATTGCTCCTTCTTCCACTAGACACCAGGGACCCCTTGTAAGACCAGAGAGGGGGATCAGGAGGTGGAAAGTGGAGGGATTCTGGACTGGCACTCGGGGACATGAATTGCAGGGGGGATCAGATGTGGGGGTTTAGTACTGTAGGACGACTTTGCTTCTGGGAGGCATTGGATGCTTTGGGGAGTAGAGGGGATTGTAGGTCTTGAGGGAGATAGGGAGTGATCAAATATAGTAAAGCTTGAAATTAGTTCTGGTCAAAATGATGGCCAGGCAAGAAATATGAGTGAAGCCGATTCCAAAGATTCACAAGCTGACTTCATAAGAGCAGACGGTACTAAATTTAGAGTAGAGGAGTAGCCTAATGGTTGTGAACCAAGAGACCAGGGGGTATGTTTACTAATCAGCAGTAATGGTTTCTGTGTGATATCGGAGCCGCAGCCCCGTTGAATTCCCACTAGCACTCCTTGTGGCCTTGGGCAAGTCACTTAACCCTCCATTGCCTCAGAAAAATCCAAGTTATCAATGTCCTTATTTAATGTACATTACCAAGTTCAACTTACAATGTAAACTGCTTTGACTGAAATGATAAAGCAGTTTAAAAAAAATAAATTTAAATTCCATGATGCTGGTGGCTTTTGCAGAGGAGATATGAAGTGGAGATCTTTCATGAAAGAGTAAAGGAACTGAGTATGAGCCACTAGTAGGATATCTGCTGAATTACTGTAAGCCAACAAGGCACTGAGATGTATTTCTACAGATAACGTTTGTAGACCACAGCAGTATAAATGATAGAGATACTCCAGTATAGTAGTTGGAGGACATGAAATAGAGTCTTGACCACTATCTGCACCTCAAATTGGAAATCTTTTCCATTTGAAAGGATACATACGTCTACTGGAAGATTATCTGGCAGCTATTAAAATATCCTGTAATGGTTATGGAGGCCATTTTAAAAGTCTGTCATCATTTGAATGTCTGAAGATGTACATGTAAACAACCCCAAAGTGGCTTTTAAAGATGTCACTTGTGCAGGGATGTCCAAATAGGTAGGGGGTGTGGTGGAGGTCTAAGAGATGGAATGGACTTACACATCTCTGTTCAATTTCAGAAACATCAAAAGGCACGTCCATATTTATACCTCGTGCAGACATCAGGAAAGTGCTTCTTGTGGCCTTAAGACATCCAATGGGTATAAAGAAGATGGAGAATTAAGTACCTAGCCTAAGATCACAAAAGCCCACACTGGGATTTGATTCCTAGCTACACTGCGCCTTACCCATTACTTTAACCATTATGCTATTGGACATCCAAGCTTTGAGGTGCTCTTCTGGGGATGTCCATGTTTCTGAAAACGTGCCTGAACTTGCACGTGCCTGCTTTTTTTTTTCAGATGTTCTGGCTTTGATATCCCAGATAGCATTTGGATGTCCCATTGTAAAATGTGCTTTCACACATCCCTGTCCTGAAATGCTATTTATTTATTTAAACTGGTTTTTATACCGTCTTTCTACCATTCAAGACAGTTTACATGTAATGAAGATTTAGCAGGACTGTGGCCTTGACTGTACATAGAACTAAACTTCATAACATAGAACTAATCATAGTAACATTAGAATAGTCTATACAGTAGAACAGTATATAAACAGTATATATTGTTCTCAACTATATTGTTGTTGTTAAGTGCTGTCAAGTCAGTGTTGATTCATGGAGAACCTCTGGATAGTTGTCCTAAATTGTGTTCAGTCTTCAGTCAGTAGTTCTCAACTATATTAAGACTGAATAATAGTATTCATAGTTCTTGACTATTCACATTGTGATAGGTTGACATAATAGCATTGGGTTGCGTTCATGGTTCCAAATGTGTTTTGTATTCTTCTAGAAAGATGAGTGTCTTAAGTTTTTTTTTAATTCTTTTGTTTCAGTGCATGCTCGTAGCGTTGATGGTAGAGAGTTCCAGAGTGTGGGTACAAATAATGATAGTACATAGTTGTACTATCATTGTGATTGTGAGAAGTTTGATGGAATTATTTCTTCTTGACCTTTCATTTGGAGGTTTTGAGAGCAGGCTCTGAAGGCTGTTGGCTGATTCTTTGTGGAGTAGACCCTCAGGATTTCAGATTAGTCATGCAGGCAATGATGCTCCCCCATCTGGGCTACTGTAATGCAATATACCATGGTCTCCCGGTCACCACACTTAACCCGCTATGGACAGCCCTCAACACAACAGCCAAAATCATCCAAAGAGTGAAAAAACATGATCACATCACTCCAGTCCTGAGAGATCTCCACATCCTCTCACTAGAAGCACAGATCAAGTATAAAACTTTGGTGCTGATCCACAAAGTACTTCACCAACAGCAAACATCACATCTCCAAAGCCTCCTAACTCATGTGAACTCTGGAAGACCTACACGGCAAGCCATAAGCAACCGCTCACAGTATCACACAAGAGGACAAAATTCAATCAACAAACTTGCAACCGTGCATTCGACATGTATGCCCCCTCTCTATGGAATTCCCTCCCAGCCAATATCAGGAGCAACAAAGACCTGCCCTCATTTTGAAAACAACTAAAAACACATTTATTCAGCAAACACCTGGGATCTGAGCAGAACAACAGCCAGTGTACTCGTGCACATACTGAATCCCAGATGCAATGAGTCTGAAAGAAAATCTAAAGCTTATAGATAAGATTTGAATCACTGATGCATATTAAATCAGGAATGTAAATATGCTTAAGGCTCCCAGTGGTGGTCCCCCTCCCCCCATGTAAATATGAAATGTCCTGATGTAATGTATCCGCATCTTGTTTATTGTAAACCGCTTTGACCCGGTGAAAAGTGGTATATAAGAACAGCTAAATAAATAAATAAATAATTTTGAAAATTGTGGTAAGTGCCTTGAACTTAATTCTGGCAGTGATGGGAAGCCAGTGTAGCTGGATCAGTATAGGAGTTATATGGGCTCGGCGAGGGGCTCCGTAGAGTATTCATGCCATTGTGTTCTGTGCCATCTGTAATGGGTGAACCGTAGTTTTTGGGAGACCATTGTAGATGATGTTAGAATAATCTAATATTGAAGTGATCATGGTTTGAGAGGTCTGGAAGGAGGGGGTTGATAGGGGGGAAGAGGTTTACATCATCAGCATAGATCCTGTATTGTATCTTGTGGACCTTAAATATTTGATATAGTGGTTGGATAAATATATTAAAGAGGAGGGCTGAGAGGCTTGAGCCTTGAGGTATTCCAGTTTGTTGGGTGAAGGGATTAGATGATTTGGACCTACATCTTATTTGCTGTTTACAGGATTCAAGGTAGGATTGGAACCAGTTGAACGTGATATCTTGGATGCCAATTTCTAAGAGTCTCTGCAGTAGTTGGTGGTGTGGTATAGAGTCAAATGCAGTGGTGAGATCAAGGAATATATGGATAAAGCTGTTGCTGGTGTCTTTTGAGGAGGTGAGGAGAGAATCTAGTAGAGAGGTAAGGAGGGTTTCGACCCTGTGTTGTTGTCTGAACCCATGTTGATGGGGGGGGCAAGGGGCACATGTTCTGTCAAGTGGTTTTGGAGTTGTGCAAGAACAATCTTTTCAATTAGCTTCATTATGAATGAGATGCTTGAAGTCGATCTGTATGAACTTGGGGATGTAGGGTCCAAGTCTGGTTTCTTCAGGTTGGGTCAGATAGAGGTTGTTTTTAATAGGTTGGGCATTATACCTGAGGACAAGGAGATGTGTACTATATCTTTAAGATAAGAGCTGAGGTGATGCCTGGGGTGTTTTACCCACATTACAGGGCAGGAGTCCAGGAGAGATGTGGCTGTATTTAGGTTTTGGATTGTATCTTCAGTGTTCTTCATAGATTTCATCTTTGGTCACATTGCTTCTAACCCACTATTTTAACCATTATGCTATTGGACATCCAAGTTTTGAGGTGCTCTTCTGGGAATGTCTATGTAGACGTACACATCAGGCATGTCCATGTTTCTGAAAACGTGCCTGAACTTGCACGTATCTACTTTTTTATTCAGACGTTCTGGCTTTGATGTCCCAGATAGCATTTGGATGTCCCATTGTAAAATGTACTTTCAGACATCCCTGTCCTGAAATGCTATTCTAGGGACATCTATGTAGACATCTCCATAGGTGTCCATATTGGGCATCTCCACCTTTGTGAAATCGTGCCTGAACTTGCATGTGCCTGCTTTTTTTTTTTTTAGACATTCTGGCTTTGATGTCCCAGATTATACTTGGGTGTCCTTTGTAAAATGTACCTTTAAAAGTCCACTTTTTTGATGTCCCAGATTATACTTGGGTGTCCTTTGTAAAATGTACCTTTAAAAGTCCACTTTTCAATTTTCAGGCTGTGAGGGATAGAGATTTCAAGTCTGGACAAAAGAGAAAGTCCTCATATTGCATTATTAACTATAAAAACTGACTTAGTTTGAAAGGAAGAAAGTTCTCCAATTTCCATAGAAAAGAAAAACAATTCTGTCAGTAGGCCGGTAGGGCACTATTAGAATAATTATGGCTAAACGTTGCTGGAATTTCCTTACAGAGTTGCCAAGTTACCCATCTCTAGGAATGAGATTTTTTGCCAATTCTGGTTTCAAATTTGCATTACAATGCAGTATGATATTTGTAGTCCCTGATTTATTTTACTTTATTTATTTATTTAACACATTTTACATACTGGCTTTCTTACATTCAAAGCGGTTTACATAGAGCATTGCAACTTTTAGAAATGACATTGAACAGATAATTGAACTTGGAGTACAGGGTAAAGATGCTGTACAAGATTTATAATAGAGAGTAACAATCAAAGCTGTATATTATTTACAAAAGTGAGAGACAATTAGTTCAGAGGGGTAGGGTACACAGGGCCAAGTGTGAAAAGTATGTCTTTGTGTGTTAAGTGTAAGGTGTTGTAGTGGTAGGGTGTTGTTGTTGTTGTTAAGTGCCGTCGAGTCGGAGTCGACTCATGGCGACCCTCTGGATAGCTATCCTAAATTGTGTTCGGTCTTCAGTCAGGCGGCTCATTGTTGACAGACTGGTACCCGTAGCTGCTGTTATTGTAGCGATCCATCTCATTGCTGGCCTTCCTCTTTTGCGTTGACCTTCTATCTTGCCAAGCATGATGTCTTTCTCTAATGATCTCTCTCTTCGCATGATGTGTCCGAAGTATGAAAGTCGAAGTCTTGTCATCTGAGCTTCTAAAGAAAGCTTAGGTTTGATCTCCTCTAGTACCGACTGGTTTGTTCTTCGGGCAGTCCATGGTATACACAGTATTCGCCGCCAGCACCATAATTCAAAGGCATCAATTTTCTTCCTGTCTGTCTTTTTCACTGTCCAGCTTTCACATCCATATGATGTTATTGAAAATACCATGGCTTGAACAAGTCGAATCTTTGTATGGAGAGAGACATCTCTGCTCTTGAGAATCTTATCTAGGTCTTTCATAGCCATTCTGCCAAGAGCAATGCGTCGTCTGATTTCTTGACTGCTTGTTGCTTCTTTATTGATAGTTGATCCAAGTAGGTTAAAGTTGTTCACGATTTCAATTTCTTCTCCTTCAACGATGAACCTGTTGATTATGCCAGTTGTCATGATCTTTGTCTTCTTTACATTAAGGTGCAGGCCCATTTTGAGACTATGTTCTTTGATTGTGAGAAGCAAATGTTTCAGATCATCTTCACTTTCAGCCAGTAATGTGGTATCATCAGCATAGCGAAGGTTGTTGATACGTCTTCCACCAATCTTCACACCTCTGTGGTCTTCATACAGTCCTGCTTCTCTGATGATTTGTTCTGCATATAAATTAAACAGGTAGGGGGAAAGTATGCAGCCTTGTCTTACACCTTTGCTTATTTTAAACCATTCTGTTTCTCCTTGTTCCGTTCGAACTGTTGCTTCTTGATCAATGTACAGATTGCGCAAGAGAACGATCAGGTGTTCTGGTATACCCATGCTTCTTAACGTGGCCCAGAGTTTCTCATGGTTTACACAGTCAAAAGCCTTGCTATAGTCGATAAAGCACAAATAGATATCCTTTTGGTATTCTTTAATCTTTTCAAGGATCCATCTCACACAGGACAATTGTGGAAAGGATTTACCCATTGGAATCAATGCTGCAGGTGTTATAATGCATCAGGATGAGATAGCCAGAAATCCAGGACTGGCTTAAAATCTCACTCCTGGAACTGGATAACTTGGAACTCTGTGCTTTGCAGTCTCAATATGAGGGACTGAAGGGTGAGCATATAGGAGACTATTAACAAGTTATCTGGATAGCAATAGCAATTCTATAAAGCATTTTTCAAGTGCAAAGCATATTTTACACTTGGCAAATGGCTTTTATGAAATTCTGTGCACGTGTACATAGAAACATAGATGATGGCAGATAATGACCATAGGCCTATTCAGTCTGCCAGTCCATACAAATACTAAGCTCTACAATGCCTTCCTCTACCTCAGAGATCCTCTGTGCTTGTCCGATGTTTTCTTGCATTCAGATGTATTTTTTGTCTCCACTAACTCTGCTGGGAGGCTCTTCCACATCTCCACTACCCTTTCCATAAAGAATCGTTTCCTTAAATTACTCCTGAATCTATCACCTTTTACCATCATACTATGCCCCAGTGTTCCAGAATTTCTTTTCAATTGAGAGGGCCGCCTCCTGTGCATTTATGCCAAGGAGGTATTTGAACATCTCTGTCATATCTTCCCTTTCCTGCCTTTCTTCTGTAGACATATTGAAATCATTAAGTCTGTCCCCAGATGCTTTATGATGATGATCACTGATCATTTTAGTAGATACCCTCTGCACTGACTCCATCCTGTTCATTTTTTGTGACTGTGCAGTCTCCAGATTGCATACAGTACTCCAAATGAGGTTGTACCAGAGACTTACACTGAGGCATTCCTCTTTCTTTGAACCCAAACACCCTTCTGGCTTTCACCAATGCCTCATTGCTTTTTTTGTTTGACCACCTTAAGATATCAGATATGATCACCTTCCTGGTCCCTCTCTTTCTTGCACAGAAGCACTTCATTCCCTATATTGTACTGCTTCCATGGGCTTTGCAGCCCAAATGCATGACCCTGCATTTTTTTAGCATTAAATATCAGCTGCCAAATTCTGGTCCCTTCTTCAAGCTTTGCCAGATACTTCTTCATATTACCTATACCTTCCAGGATATCTACCTTATTACAGATTTTTGGTATCTGCAAAAAGGAAAATCTTGCCCGACTGCCTTCCTTTTTCCTGTACTTTTCCTCTTTTCTTTCTCTTATCCCTTCTCTCCTCTGCCCAGGACTTGGAGTCATTTCACCATGCTTCTGGCTGAATCTTCACATGACAGGGGTGGGAACTCCTGTCACTTGCAGATGTGCCACTGCAGGTGTTGGCCACACCTTCAACTGGCAATGGATGGAAACCCCAGTGACCCTTCATTGCACATTTGAACTGAGGAACAGATCTGATCAGGCCCTTCTTCAAAAAAAATACTTTTAACTATACACAATAAAAAGTCATTCTGTTGCGTATGATGGCATTTGAACATGAGGCGCACAGAGTTCATTGTATTATTCAAAACCCATGTGTGTATTAAATATGTATAATAATACTCTTTGCCTTTGTGACTTGATATTGTACTGCAAATCCTATTCGTTTTTATCTTTTCTTTTGACTTTTTGCCTCTCTCTAATACTAATTATTATTTGTGTTTTCTATGACAATCTCATGATTGAAGGCATAATGATATTTGGAAACATTTTTCCCTTTATTTTATTTTCTTTCTAGATGCATTTTTATGATGCACCATTTCTGTTTAACAAGGTGTTTCTTGGAACTGCATTTACTAATTTAAACAACTACAAAGGAGGATAAAGCAAGCACAAAATAAAATCTGTGTGTTTACCCACCCCTCCTGCAAGCTTTTAACAGTAACTGCCTCAGTAGAAAGCCTCCCAGAAAACAAGGAACTTCTTTTTTTCTAAATATTATCCATTTATTATTTCAGTATTCATAATGACTTATTTTTATCCATAGAGTTCTGAACTGAGAATTGAACTCTTGCTGAGCCAGTTCTAATTAAGAGTACAGAGAGAATGTGGTTTCCTAGCAACAGGCATCCTGTAAAAGAACAGCTCATTCTTTCAGGTTGCAGGTTGACTTTCTCTTTGTGAAGCAATACCTTGGAGTGCTTGGCAAATAGCAGGTTTGAGGGTACATTTTCTGCATGCTGCACTGGGAAGTGCAGATATATCTCAAGAGGAACATGATGCTGAATTCTCTGGGATATATAGTTCACTAGTGATATCTGACCATGTTTTGGAGGTAGTTTTATAAAGGAAGTTTAGTGAATTTATGCCAGTTTATGCACATAAAAGGCCCAATATGGCCATATCTCACGCATAAAAGTGTGTGCAGTGCAATTAGGTGCATACTTGTTCATGACTTTAGAATAGGTTTGTCCAGGAGAAAGGTTTGGGCAAAGCATGGGCACGGTTGCGATTGATGCACATATTTTATTAAATGCACATGTACGTGCGTATTTTACATGCATACATTTATGCCTGTTCCCGAGGAAGCACAAATATCCATGGCTTCAATCTAGCTACAATTTCTGCTGGATCTGTGCTATTATTTTATAAAGCTTCATTGGTGCATATGTGTTATTTATCAAATATGGAGGAGTAGCCTAATGGTCAGAGCAATGCTTCTCAAGCAGTGTGCTACGCCATGCTGGAATGCTGCGGAAAACTTCATGGTGTGCTGCGGGAGCCCTGGAATTTAGAAACATAACTGCAGAAGAAGACCACATGGCCTATCTAGTCTGCCCTTCCATATCAACCACTACAATAGTCCCCTTTTTTTTTTTAGAGATTCTCTCTGTTTGTACCATGCTTTTTTGGAATTCAGATACTGTCCTCTTCTCTACCACCTCCACTGGGAGATTATTCCACGCATCTACCACCGTTTCCATAAAGAACTATTTCCACAAATTACTCTTGAGTCTATCCCCTTTCACCCTCATCCTATGTCCCCTTGTAGCAGAGCTTGCTTTCAATCGAAAAAGACTCTCCTGTGCATTTATGCCATGGAGGTATTTAAACATCTCGATCATATCACCTCTATCCCACCTTTCCTCTAAAGCAGGCATGTCTAACAGGTAGATTGCGATTTACCTGTAGATCGCGGAGGGGTCAGAGGTAGATCGCCAGCCACACTTGGCTCCATCTCTCCAGCAGCTTGCCCCGTCGCTAGGAGAGAACTCATGCCAGCATTGTGCTACTATTGAGGGGGTGATTAGCCTTGGCCACCACACCGGTCCTGGGCACGGCACAGGCATGGATATGGTACGCAGTACTGCTGGGGGTCACTCCCCAGGGTGTTGAACACCGTCAGAGGCCAGGCCTGGAGCACGCACCGCAGACACCAAACGGATTGTTCGGATGGGGTCAACTAGCAGTATGTGCGTAACGTAGGGATATTTATCAGCCTGTACCCTTAGCAAACGTTTCAGAGCTGTGTACCTCAGGTGTAGGGTGACATTGCTAAGGTATGCAGGTGCTGGTATTGGGAGATGCACGCAGGGCCCAATGTTCTGCCTCTACAGGAGACATTGGCCAATGGGGCCTGTGGGTGTGGGTGTGGGTGTGTCTGCCCCTGTTGGCTGCTGCTTTACGGCAGCGCTTCCCCACTCCAGTCCAGTTTTGCATCACACTGTTCGGGTCTTCCTGCTGTCCCTCATGAATATGCATGAGCTACATCTACATGCCGTGGGGGTGGTGCATAGATATACAGCACAGGCATTTGTATGAGTGGCAGCATGGAACCTGACTGGTGTGTGGCCCACCAGGACTGCATTTGGGGGATTCTGCTGTAGGTTCTGCCCCTGTTCATGGTGTCTGTGCTCAGTGGGGTAAAAGATGGATGTATTACCATTGCATATGTCCTCTGCACGAAAGGTGTGTCCTTACTGTCACTGTTTATTTGTGGGGGAAATATGTGGGCAGGATTGCTGGTAGCCCCAGCTGGTCTTTGAACCTGTGACCTTCTGTTCTTGCATGCACTGTCTGTGTGCACTGCACCACTGTGTAGCCACAGAATGGCTGAATTCCCTGGATAGTCCATGACTGTGGATCCGGCAGGGCCTGTCTGTTGCTGTGGACTGTGCCAGCCTGCACATGGCTGGGCCTCTGTCTTCTGTCGCTAGCAGCCACTGCCCCCTGCACCACATGTACTCGTCCGCCAACATGCTGGCATGAGCTTCTCCCATAAAACGCAGGTGACCTGATTGGAATGTGGCAGTACGGGACTGCATTTGGGGTACTTGGCTGTGGGTAATGCCCATTGTTGTGGTGTGTGTGTTGTTGGGTAAAATATGGGTGCTTTCCCCATGCTTATGTCCCCTGCAATACAGGGGTGTCTGCGCTATCTGTGTTTAGTGGTGGGTAAAATATAGGGACTGGGTTGGCAAGTGCCCCAGCTGGGCTTTGAACCTCTGGTCCTAGAGGTACTGACTCTGTCCGCTGCACCACACTATGGCCACATAGACAGTGCAGCCCCTGGAGGTAGTAAGCCTGGCAGGATGGAGTCACAAACCCTGCTCTACGCAAATTTACTGTGGGCATATGCACCCTGTCTGGTGACAAACGTGCACATAAACCCCAGAAATGACCACGGGAAATGGGGGACAAAATATCACCACGCTGGGCAACAGTGATATTAATGGGCAACCATAGCAAACACTTCCAGGAAAGCTCCACAAAAGGAAATGTTTTTTGGAAGAGTCTCCGCTCCGTAAACCCTTCCGAAATTCATTTTTTTTTCTGGAGCTTTGCTGGGTGTGTTTTCTGTATTTGCCCATCACTATAACTGTTCCCCAGCTGAATTACTATTTTTAATAGTTCTGTTGTGGTCATTTTCTATTTTTATTTGCACTTTTGTGCTGTGCACATGTATCACACTGCTCACGTTTTTCTGGTTTCCCCGGTTTTCCTGTACATTGCTGACGGAAATGGTTTCTCTTCCCTTTAAATGCAAATTCGGGCCCGATACTGTGCGGGGAGCCTCTCCCCTCCCACTCTCCACCCATTGACCCCGTCCCTCCGCCCCTCCAGAGCCTTCCTCCGCCCTCCTTTAGCCGTTCCACGCCTCTATCAGACATTTGCGGCCCAGCACTTGTACGGGGCCCGTTAGTGTGCCGCGCACCTTTGCGGGGCGTTTAAACGCATTTATTAGCGTTTCAGTGCCACGTTTCCGTGTGCTATTTTGCGGCGCGCACATTTCCGGTTTTTAGTAAACATCCCCCATAGTTTCAAAATGGGCCTGCACCTTAATGTAAAGAAGACAAAGATCATGACAACTGGCATAATCAACAGGTTCATCGTTGAAGGAGAAGAAATTGAAATTGTGAACAACTTTAACCTACTTGTATCAACTATCAATAAAGAAGCAACAAGCAGTCAAGAAATCAGACGACACATTGCTCTTGGCAGAATGGCTGTGAAAGACCTAGATAAGATTCTCCAAGAGCAGAGATGTTTCTCTCCATACAAAGATTCAACTTGATCAAGCCATGGTATTTTCAATAACATCATATGGATGTGAAAGCTGGACAGTGAAAAATACAGGAACAACACAGCAAGGAGCATCGATGACAACACAATCCAAAGGTTTCAAATTATAGGTCAGTAAACTCAATATAAGGAACTAGTTACCTATTCTTTAAAAATAGAATCCACAGGAGCTTCTTTTCTAAAACATTTACGATATAACTTATGATAACATAGACACATTTTATTTTAATTCAGGGTTCCCAATCGCAATACACATAGTTTTTTTTAACAATAGCCACACAATAGAAAACGTTGAACAACAAGAAATATACAGGTTTAAAAATTTTCAGTATAATAGTTCACATGCAGTCTGTTCGGTTTTCTATTGAAGTTTACAGTTCACACAAGTCTACAAACGGTATTTACAGACAAGCTGACATCTTCAGCTTAGTCACACAGTATATATCTTTTCCACTGTGTGAGTCAAATAGTCCTATTAATGTCTTTAAATGATGGAATGGTTTTGAATATCAAGTTATGTATATATATACCATAAGAAAAATCTATAATATAGTTTGATTAGAACCTAGTTTGATTAGAATCTATTTACAGTCCAATAATAACCAATACAACCACTATAGTTTTAATTCACAGGTCTGCAAAAAAAATTTTTTCGAGAGCTGTTTTGGTTATTCCACGTAATCTTTATGTTTTTTGGTGTGCTGAATCCGAAAATGACCTCCATTTTGTCATAGGGCATCACGTTTCCTGACAATTTAGGTAACCATGTTAAATAAGGCAATACCTCAAAATAAATGGAAATAGACTTATAAAATTAAAGTTTTATTACAATATTTTCATGAAAATCCTTTTTTGAACTGAAATGAGCTCACCTACACACACTAAACTCGATTCTTCTTCCTTGTGAGGCTCCTCTTGGTGCATTTACGCTTGTGAGTAGCATCTGGAATGTCTCTCTGAAGCATCCAACAAGTAGTCTGCCATCCTTGTAATGCTCCATTTTCCCTGGTATCTCCTTTCCATCTCTTTAATGTCTTGGTGGAATCGTTCACCTTGTTCCTCACTCACAGCTCCCAAATTTTCAGGAAAGTAGTCAAGGTAGGACTGGAGGAAATGCACTTTCAAACTCATCAGGCAACCTAAAGCTTGAAATGCTTTCAGCATTAGTCCGACCATCTTTTTGTAGTGAGGATCTTTGTTATTGCCTAAAGATTTCTGTACGACTTCTTTAAATGCAATCCACCCTTCTTTTTGAGGATCCGTCATGGTATTGACAAACTCTTGATCAACTATAAGCCTTCTAATGCCTGGTCCGACGAACACACCTTCCTTCAATTTTGCCTCCGACAGGCCTGGAAACTTGGTGACCAAGTATTTGAAGCATTCTCCATCTCTTGGAAATGATTTTACGAATTGCTTCATCAAACCCAATTTTATGTGGAGAGGTGGTAGAAGAACTTTATGGGAAGGTACCAAAGTTTCTCGGAGGACATTTTTTCACCGACTGTTAGCACCCTCAGCTGCCAACTCTTCTTGGTCCAGTGATTTTGTGGGTCTCGACTGTCCCATAGACACAGAAAACAAGGATATTTGGTATACCCAGCTTGTTGCCCGAGCAGCATGCACAAGACCTTCAAGTCCCCACACACTTGCCAACCATGGTCTTCATATTTAAGTTTAGGAAGAACCAATTCCAAGTTCTTATAGGTTTCCTTCAAGTGTACGGAATGATCTACAAGTATGGAAGCGTAAAATCCGCTGTGGAGTAAAACTGCTTTGAGACTTCTTTTTGAAGAATCTATAAAAAGACGCCATTGCTCTGAATCATATTGGATTTTAAATTGACCCATCAGACCTTCGACATCGATGCAATAAACCAACTTGTCTTCCTCGGCGAAGTAAGGAACGAACTCCTTTTCACAATGTCTGAACCATGAAGATGACACTCCTGGCAACAATAAATCCTGCTTTTCAGCCTTGATCCGAGTAACTCAGCGGCATCTTTGCGAAGATTCAAGTCTCTTACCAAATCATTCATCTCCTCCTGAGAAAACAATTTTGGTCTTGTATCATCTTCAAAGTCAGAACTTGATTCGTCATCTGGTTCAGGTATGACTTCACCTTCATTGGAGCTAGGTATCTCTTCCAAGGTAGCAGGGGGCTTGGGTACTGGTATATCTGTGCCATGGGGGATGGGACGAATTGCCGAGTGAAGATTGGGGTATGAAATGGAATGCTTCCATTTGGAATTAAACCCTTTCACATCGCGTGAACAAAAGTAACAGTCATCACTATGGTTCTTTTTTTTTTTTTTTTTTTTAAACTTTTATTTTCATTTTGCAACAAACAAAAGAAACAACACACCAAAGAAGACAAAACAAGTATACAATAAAGAAAAGTAAACCCAATTACCCCCCACCCCCACGCTTCTTCTCTAGCTGATTATGTCAGCATGTGAGCGCTTCAAAACAACAGTGATTATACATCAAAACAATCAAAAGAGTATCTGCGATACAGAATAATCATGGGACAAAGAAATATACAAATTTAAACAGTCAGATGAGAGCATTGAGCAGAATGTACATAGTCATTGAGCATCTTCCATTTAGACCGATGATGAGGAGTCTGAATGGGGGAAGCAAACATACGAGGTATTTGTTCATATTTACTGTAGAGACAGACATGATTCCACCATTCATTGGGGCTCAGATGGGAGCTATTTTTCCAGTATTTCGTAATTAGGGAAATAGCAATGCCAAGCATAAAGTCCAAAAGGAAGTAAGCCGTTTTTGGAAGAGAGGGGATCCCCGCAGCTGAGCGAAGTCCCACTATCCTCCAAGAAAGGGGCTCTTGAAAGCGCAAAATAGACTGGATACGACCCCAGACCCGACGCCAGTAATACTGTAGTGCGGGACATTCATACATAACATGAGGTAGTGAACCAATGGCCGCATGACATGTCCAACAACTATTGCCCTGAGTAGTGTTCCATTTGGCTAATCTGTCAGGAGTGTAAAAACACCGGTGGGCTAGAAAGAAGAGTGTCTGAGTGAGTGAGGCGGATCGGGAGACCCGTGTCACTCTACTCCAGACAAGGCTCCATTGCTCCGGGGTCAAAGTCACATGCAATTCTCTCTCCCATGCTTTCTGCGCTATAGGGGTATCTCTAGTCATAGCATTACATAAGGTTTTGTAAAAATTGGATGCTACACCCGGTGAACTACCGATAGATCGGATAGTCTCCAACCAACCTTGTGTAGGGGAGGCCGATGGCGGGAGCACCTTAGCACTCCGAAGGCAATGCTGAAGTTGCACCAACTGAAAGTAGTGTTTCGCTGGGAGACCAAATTCGATTTGCAATTCACTAAAAGTTTTCCAGCGACCTTCATGGAACAACTGACTAGGAATCCAAATGCCCCTAGTGTACCAGGGGCTCCACGCCATCGGCTTATTTTGTATTCGAAATCGAGTATTGTACCAAAGTGGGAGCTTGTCTAACGGACAGAGTCGGGAGTCTAAAGATTGCATAAGATTATTAAAGGCACCTAAGGTGTCTAAAAGCATTGGTGGAAAGTAGGAGTCTGATGGGAGAGTCATACCAGGGAGAAAAGTAAGAGGAATCGGTTTGCAAAGGTCCTCTTCTATGTCTAGCCACACAGGTCTACTCGGTACTGGATCTTCCAGCCAACGAGCGCCTTGTTTGAGAAGAAAAGATTGATGATACTTCAGGAAATCAGGGAATCTGACACCCCCATTTTCCTTATCTGCTTGCAGCTTATGTTTCGCTATCCTAGGTGTCTTGTTTTGCCACAAGTATCTAGTCAGAAGGCCCTCAATATCTTTATATATACGTCGAGGTAAGAGACAGGGCAACATTTCTAAGATATAATTCACTTTCGGAACAATCATCATTTTTATGGTTTCTAATCGACCCCACCAGGTAAGTGTTAAAGGAGTCCAGCGGTGAGTAAGCGCCCGGACTTTAGAGGTTAAGTCTTTGGCATTGAAGGAGATAGTGTCTTCCAAAGGAGAACAATAGTGAACCCCAAGGTATTTGACCATGCGAGGTTGCCATAAAAAGGGGAAGGGTTGCATATCTGCCTGATGAAGCAAAGGATTTAATGGAAAGGCTACCGACTTGGTCCAATTTATCTTATAACCGGACAGTTGTGAGTATTTACCAATTTGCTCTAGGACAGCCGGTACTGAGTCTATAGAGACAAAAAGCATAAGGTCATCAGCATACGCTGAAATTTTGATTTCCCTATGGGTGAAGGGGACTCCATGAATCTCCTCCGATTGCCGGATTAGTAAAGCCAAGGGTTCGAGTGCAAGATCGAAGAGAAGTGGAGACAGTGGGCATCCCTGGCGAGTGCCACGTTGAAGGGGAAAAGGCTGAGACTTTAAAGCATTGGCACATATACTGGCTGTAGGCTGTGCGTACATGGTGCGAAGACAGCGGAGAAAACCTTCCCCGAATCCGTACCAGCGGAGGACTGCAAACAGGAAGGGCCACTCTAAGCGATCAAAGGCCTTCTCAGCATCAAGTGAGAGGCCAACAAATGGGCGATCAAGATTAACTGCGGTAGTCAGTACATGGCATAGAGTCCGAGCATTGTCAGCAGTTGATCTACCAGGAATGAAACCGCATTGATCTGGGTGTATTAAGGTAGGCATCCTATCAGAGAGCCGGGTAGAGAGAATGGTGGCAAATATTTTATAGTCCGCGTTAAGGAGGGAAATTGGACGATAATTAGCTGTTAGTTGCAGGTCTCTCCCCTCTTTCTCAAAAACTACTACATTTGCCATTGAAAAGGACCCAGAAGGGGAACCCTCCTCGGCCAGAGCAGAAAAATAAAGTTTCAAAACTGGAGCTAAGTCAGCGTGAAAGGTTTTGTAGAATTCAGCAGGGAGACCGTCTGGGCCTGCGGCTCGACCTGAGGCACATTTCTTGATAGCAGAATTAATTTCTGAGACAGTAAATGGTGTGTCCAAGGCCACTCTATCTTCGTCAGATAGGGTCGGTCTTTGTACCCCTGAAAGTAAGCGTTCAAATACATCTGGCTCAAAATCACATTCAGATTGATAAAGCCGAGTATAAAAATCACGAAAGAGTTCTAAGATTTCGGTATCTTTAGTGACCAAGCCCCCCCCCCGACGGATTACGGAGGGCGGTAACACGCTTGGCTTCTTTTTGACCTTTTAGGGCATTTGCTAATAATTTGCCAGCACGATTATTTTCCCGATAATATAGCCCTTGTTGTGATTCAATATTTTTAACAGCAGCAGTGTACAAAAGCTGATTGTATTGAAAACGCAAGCGTTGTAAACGGAGTAAAATACATGGGTCAGTACGGGACGTGAGGAGACGCTCCCCAGCTTGTATCTGCTGCTCTAGAATCAATAAATGCTGCTTTCTTTGTTTCCCCTGCCGAATTTGATAGCTAGTTATAGTTGCGCGGATAGATGCTTTAAAACCCTCCCACCAAGCCCAGCTCGCTGTGTCATGGGGTGAGTTAAAATGAAAATAATCTTGGATAGCGGCCTTTATATCAACCTGAAAATCTTTTTGACCCAGTAGGGATCTATCAAAAAACCAAGCTCGGGGAGAATCGTCCCGCGCAGTGACATGTAATGATAAAGATATGGCAGCATGATCTGAAATATGGAGAGGATGAGTCCTAGTCGTGTCTACTTGAGAAATCAGTGCTTTGGAAATGAGAAAGAAATCTATTCTAGATTGGGAGTGATGGGGGGCAGAAAAGAAAGTGAACTCTAAGTCGGAGGGGTGAAGCAGCCTCCATATATCTACCAGCGCAAGATCTTGCATCAGAGCTGTAAGGGTAGCAAGACTCTTGGGTGGACTACTCGTTCTAGGCGGCTGTCTATCTATCAGAGGGTCTAACACTTGATTAACATAACCACCAAGTATTAATGGAGTATTGGCAGAGGCCTGTGCCAACTGCGCAATACTTGCATAGTAAGCAGGGTTGTCCACATTCGGGGCATAAATACAAATACATGTAAATTCACTATCTCCAACCTTAAGATGCACTCGGGCCCATCTACCCTCCTTGTCAGCGCTAGTATCAATTACAGTAGCTTGCAAAGATTTCTTAACCAGAATGGCTACCCCGCACCGCTTGGAAACGGCGGGAGAATAGGCAGCCACCATGTAAGGCTTAACATTGAGTTTCAGTGTTTCAGCAGAGTTTAAGTGCGTTTCCTGAAGAAACGCTAAATCAGCATGCTCATGGCTAAGATAGCTAAGGATTTTCTTTCTTTTGATTGGACTATTAATGCCCTTTACGTTGAGTGATAAGATTTTACATAAGGCCATTCAGACAAGTTAAAAATTCTGAGCATGATAGCGCACATAATTTCACAATGTCCCTCATATTGACTGTATCTAGCTGTACATATGGCATAAAAGAAAATAAGCTTAGATAATACAATGAAGCGCCCCACATTAAAAAAGAAAAACCGCAGCGCGGTAGAGAAGAAGCAAAACCCCAAAAATTACTGGCGACCATGTGTCTGCGGGGAGAAGCCCCAGAGAAGGCCGAAATTGAAAAAACACATAACCTGTAGGACTGTGCGTGCTCCGAATCCGACCGAGGCACACATCATGGAGGGATAGGAGACCAAAAAACAAAAGTCATAGAAAGAAAGAAAGACAGTCCAGGTAGTCTCTGTGCTTGACTATGACCGCCGCATCGGGCCCTTCAAAATGGCGGACAGAGCCGGCAAATAAAAGTCCAAGTCGTTGGATTAGCGCATCTGCTCTGCTTCTTTGGAGTCTAAAAATGTTGATAGTAGATCAGGATCTTCGAATGTCCTGGTTTGGTTGTGGAGAGTCACTCGGAGCTTCGCGGGATACAACAGGCCAAAGCGAGCCTGTAACTGTTGAAGTCGAGGACGAAAAGCAAGGAGTTTCTTCCGTCGGTCAACGGTAGGCTTTGCCAAATCAGGGAAGAAGGAGACTTTGTGACCTTCAAATTCCAAATGATGGGTCGCCCCGGGCAGCATTTAAAATTTGTTCCACTTGTTGATATCGTAGCAAGCGAAAGATAATAGGCCGGGGGGTCGTTCGGTTGAGCGCCATGTGGGTAGGAACACGGTGTGCACGATCGATTTCCAGTTCTTTATGAAAGGTGATCTTCAGCAAGGAGGGAAGAGTTTTGAGCAGGAATTCTCTCATATCTCCCGCTTCCACCCCCTCCGGTATTCCAATGAGCCTCACATTGTTGCGACGGGCTCGATTATTGCTATCTTCTAACTCCTTTTGAAGATTCTGTATCTGGCGCTCAGCCTTGTCCAGTGCGCCCAAGCGCACCGCGTGCGAGTCGAGGACCCCCGCCATATTGTCCTGCCGTAATGAGAGACTTTCAAGTCGGTCCTGGAGCACTCCAAAGTCTTCTCGCATGGCTCTAAGCGCTTCTCCATTGGACTGCACCAATTCCTTCACGCCGCGTATTTCCTCTAAAATCTCCAGGTGCATTTCGGGGTTTTCCCGAAATGGAACCATCTTCTGTGGGGAGGACACCTCTGTTTTGGAGCGTTTTCCGTGAGAAGAAGAAGGAGACCCGAAGTCCAAGCGCGCTGGTTTATGGGCCGCCATCCCCCCCGAGGTACCCCGGTCAGCCCGGAGCGAAATAGTAAGTTTGTATAGGTATTAAGTCAGGATTCTAAGTAGGCCTCTCGGGAGCTTCAGCGCGAAGCGTCTTACCCGCTGGACATCAGGCTCCGCCCCCCCCATCACTATGGTTCTTTTGCTCTTGCCATACCATAGGAATCCCATAAATGGAAAGATTTTTTCTTACCCTTGAACCAGTTTTGAAGGTCCTCAACACACCGTTTGCACACTTTATGAGGCGCCCAGACTTTATCTTGATCTCCAATTTTTAGTCCAAAGTATGCAAAGTATACTTTTTTCACAAAGTCTGTAATATTCTGCTGTTGCTTCAACACTGTATATTCACCACAGATGAAACAGAAACTGTCTGGCGAATTAATACACTTTCAAGGAGCCATAACATAATGGTTGAAGAATGACGAGCTAACACGAATTGCGATGAAAATGTGTGAACAGCCTAGAACCAAGAACCTGATGATGATTCGTGCACAAGTATGGCATGCAGGAGAGAGCAGCTCTGTGTCTGTACACGAGACGTCACAGTGCTGGCCACGCCCCCCTGCACTGACCGGAGCTGCTGCTATCTGCCCTGTGTCTCCCTCCCACTGGATTCTTCAGGAAAGATTAACCCCTTCTACCATTAGAAGCACGGACATAAAACTTGCTTAGCTTATGTATATATTGCTGAACATCAGATTTACAGTACTATATTTTTTTTTACATAACTCGGACAACCCCTTTAAAGTTTTTTTGGCATTTTATATCTTAAATGCACTTATGTGAATTAATTAATAGTAATTTGAATTAATTAATAGTAATTTGAAAAAATGTGATAAATTTGAAGACAATTTTGCATGTTGTGGCAAATCATGACGTCTAGGAGTTTTTTCAATATTTTATTTGTTTTCAGCACACCAAAATACATGGAAATTAGATGAAAATAATCAAACAGCTTTTTAGTCGCAGACCTGTGTTATTTATTCCTTATTCATCAACTTTTATAAACAATATAGTTTTTAAGTTCTATTGGAGAAGAATCTACTATATAACTCAATAAATATCTATCGCTTCCTCACAAAAAACTAATACAGTTATTACATTATGAGCTACAATGGTGTAATTGGTCAACATAAGGATTACAATGTACAAATGTGGCAGGTGCAGGCCTGTGACCCACGGTGTCTGACTTAGGCAGGCCAGCATGGCTAGCTTGACCTGTAAATGAGGCCTGTGGAGAGGCATATAGGATTGCACATCCCCCAATATGCTGCTATTGAAAGAAAGAACTCAGTAGAAATATTGAATTAGCTTAGATAAGCAGAATTGCAGAATTAAGAAATGGAAAAATACAGAAAAGACATGTTTTAAAGTTACTGATAAGAAAAAGTACATTTGCAGAGAAATATTGAGGAGTGCTGACAGATGAGTTACAGAACCTTGCTCTTCTGCACGCACAAATGGTCCCATAACCTTGAAAGTGTGAAAGTAACAAGTTGATGAACTGACCATTGTAATTGGGACTAGAAGGGGGGCAGGCAGGTGTCATGCTCACAGAAGCCCACAGAAGGAACATAATTGGAGAAACTTATCAGTACCGGGACCAATAGAAGGGCTACGGGAGGTACGGGAGAGTACCGGGACCAATGAAATGTTTTTCTATACCTAGAATGGAACAGAAATCTATAAAAGTTGTTGTAATGCTTGAAAACTTTGCTCAGCCATTTTGAAATTGCCTTGCTTGAGACTTGTGCACAAATAAATGATTTGGACCTTCTGAACAGACTCCTGGTATCATTGGTTTGTCTGCGCTTTGCTGCTACATATTCCTTGGTGCGTTGGCCGGGAAGTTGTGGAATCAAAGTGTATATAGGGCAATATACCACGACTTTCCGCCTCTATAGGCTTGGTCCTGCCGGGATCGCGCCCTTCCGACGAGGGCCGCTCCCTGGCGCCACCGGTCCCTTGTATCGGAGGGAGCTGGTCGGACCCTCGGCGGGTGACGAGCCCGGCTGGAGTCAACGCCTCGAACCCGAGTGAGGGGAGTCCGAGGTCCAACTCATGCGCCTGCTTGGGAAGTTTGAGGACCGGATCCGGTGAGTATAGTTTTGATTTTGGGTCTAGACAGAAATAGAAAGAGCAGTACTGCCATTGGAACTTGGAATTTGGAATTTGTAATCTCGAGATATTGGGAATTGGTAAGAGAGCATGATCAACTCTCAAGGAAGAGCCGAGTAGCCTGGCATGGGAATTCGCTAGGTGAAACCCTCATCCTTTTTGTAATTGGGAAAAGACTAGTCAGAACAGATAGAAACGAATGCATTCTGGGAATACGTTGCTAGCATGATTGTGTGAACGAAGTGTGAATGAGAGGTCTGGCAGCACGGACCAAGTGAAGGCGGACCCCTGATTAGCGCATTTCCTGACCGGGCGACCGCGTTCAGGTCGCGAAAAGGGGGAAGCGATTGTCGTCTTGTCTTGTTATTTGTATTCCCTGTACGTTTCCAGGGCCGTGAGGACCCCTTACCCACGGTCTGCCCTCCTTTTCCCTTCTGTCTGTTGTTGCGCGCACACATCGAAATGGGAGGGGCGGGGTCTACTAGAAACACTCCATTAGAATGTATGATTGCACATTTTAAAGAGGGATATTCAGGAGATTATGGTATTAAAATGACAGCAGCCCGTTTGCAGATTTTGTGTACTAGGGAGTGGCCCGATCTAGACCCCATCTGGCCCCGAGAGGGAACGTTCACTGTAGATATTATTCAGTCAATACATCGTAGAGTGCGGGTAGCGCACCCAGATCAGTACCCCTATATAGATTACTGGTTAAGTATTTGTGAAGATCCGCCCTCCTGGGCGCAGCGCTGTTATGAGGAACAGTGCAGAATAATGTTAGCTAAAACAGATTCTAGACAGAAAAAGGAACAGCCTAGAATGAAAGAACAGGATAAGAAAGCCACGAAGAAACCCATCCTGGCAGATCCTGATTCCCCAGAAGTAGTCCTCAGGCAGCCTCGAACCCCAGGTCCAGTAAGAATAGCCCGGCGGCGTCCTGCCCCAGAACCCCAGAGACCGCCGGAGCCGAGGCGAGACCCAACCCCTGACCCCCCTCCTCCTGGAGGAGAGAAAGAGAAAGAATTAGCGGGAAGAGAAGAGGAGGACGTAAAAAGTGAGTCAGAAGCGGAGCTAGAAGAAGAAGGAGGGAATTCCCCAGAAGAAGAAGAAGAGGACAGTGTACAAATAATTGAGAAAGCCAGCGTTAGCGCTAGCAAGCCAGTGAAAGAAAAACCCAAAGCAAAACCAGTTGAGAAAAAGAAAGCGACTCCTGCAAAGGCAACGACAATAACCCTTAGATCCCAGACCCAAATGACGCCTGGGACAGCCAAACTGTTTCCCTTAAGGCAAGTCCCGGGAGTGCCCGTAAAGAATGATAATGATGAAGTGGTAGCGGGACCCTTAACTTATGTGTATATCCCTTTCTCTACAACTGATTTATTAAATTGGAGGTCGCACTATGCCTCCTATACTAGCAAGCCCCAGGAGCTGACAGAATTAGTAACTAGTATTATGGAAACTCACCAACCCACTTGGCCAGATTGCCGTCAGCTCCTGACCACCCTATTCACTACAGAAGAACGAGCGAGAATTAGAAAAGCAGCTATTGAATGGATGGCAGAAAACCCTGCAGCTCCGGCACAGGGACAGAATATAATAGATCGTAGAGAAGCAGCTCAGAGAGAATTCCCGAATGAAGACCCCCAATGGGATCCAAATACAGATGAAGGATCCACAGCCCTAGCCCGTTTTCGCCAAGGCTTTTTACAAGGCCTGAGAAGAGGAGGCCAAAAAGCTATGAACCTTTCCAAAGTAGCAGGAGTTATCCAAGGAATAGATGAAAGCCCAGCAGATTATTATGAAAGATTAACTGAAGCTTACAGAATGTATACTCCCTATGATCCCGAGGCACCAGGAAGTTTATGTATGGTGAATTCTGCTTTTGTAAACCAGTCTCAACCAGACATTAGACGTAAATTACAGAAATTAGAAGGGTTTGCGGGCATGAATGCAACACAGTTATTGGAAGTCGCTCATAAAGTGTATGTGAATCGTGATACTGAAAGACAGAGAGAATGTGATAGAAAGATGAAGAAGAAAGCTGATTTTTTGGCTGCGGCCATAGTTGAAAAGAAAAGGGGAGGTGTCCCTAGTCGAAGGAGCAGAGGAAGAGGGCGGGGTCAAGGCGGAGGCCGGACCCAGAGACTAGGCGTGAACCAATGCGCTTATTGCAAAGAGGAAGGACATTGGAGAGATACGTGCCCGCAACTCGAAGACGCCCAGCAAGATGACGACAACGATCATCAGTGGCGAGAAGAAAGACGAGGCCGTCCCCGAGGCCGAGGAGGAGCCAATCGAGAACAATTCCAGAGAGAGAGGGGAGGAGGAGCCATCCAAGCATTGGCCACACAAGCCCATGATGAGGATGACGTGGATTAGGACAGACCGGGCTCCAAGTTTGCTTTAGGTCTCCAGGAGCCTATGGTCGAAATACAAATAGGAGACCAATTTATGAACTTTATGGTTGATACTGGAGCAGAACATTCAGTAATAGACAAAAAGATAGCCCCATTCACCAAAAAAGCAGTCACCATTATAGGAGCAACTGGTGCCAAAGCCACAAAGTCTTTTCTCCAAAACCGAATATGCAGTCTAGGCGGACAGCAAGTAACTCATCAATTCCTTTACATGCCCGAATGTCCAGTACCACTACTGGGACGAGATATGTTAGCCAAGCTTCAAGCACAAATATCTTTCTCTGAACAAGGAGAAATGCAAATGACAGTGAATTCCCAAGCCAAACCAGCAGGAATAATGCTGCTGACAGTTCCCCGAGAAGAAGAATGGAGATACTACATTGATGATTCGATTCAAGATACCTATTTTGAACAAACTTTAAAGAACATTCATGCACCACTTGAAGTATGGGCAGAAGGCAGTCCCCCAGGCCTAGCCAAGCATATAGCACCAGTGATTGTAACCCTCAAGCCTAGTGCTACCCCAGTGCACGTCAAACAGTACCCTCTCCCAAGAGCCGCAATTGAAGGCATTCATCGCCACCTACAGAGATTGCTCGAGTATGGCCTACTAAAAGTATGTCAATCCCCATGGAATACCCCACTTTTGCCAGTAAAGAAACCTGAGACAGATGATTATCGCCCAGTGCAAGATTTGAGAAGAGTAAATGATGCAGTTGAAACTATACACCCAGTTGTACCCAATCCCTACACTCTACTAGGATTGATACCCGCTGAAGCTACCCATTTCACTGTACTGGATTTAAAAGATGCATTCTTTTGCATAAGATTAGCCCCTGTAAGCCAAATATTGTTTGCATTCGAATGGCAGGACCCCATCTCTGGAAGAGGGGGCCAACTCACCTGGACAAGATTACCCCAAGGATTCAAGAATTCACCTACCATCTTTAGTGCTGCACTAAATCAAGATCTTTCAAGCTATCCAGTAGCCCCGGGGAAGAGAGTACTTCTCCAGTACGTGGATGATCTGTTGATAGCTGCCGTATCAGAAAGAGAATGTATATTAGCCACCAAAGATCTCTTGCAGTTACTAAATGAAGCTGGATATAAAGTTTCCAGAGCCAAAGCACAACTATGTCAAACAGAAGTGAAATACTTGGGTTTTCGTATTACCCAAGGAAGCAGAAGATTAGGCAGAGAAAGAAAAGAAGCAGTATGCAGAATTCCAACTCCAACAACCAGGAAGCAAGTCAGAGCCTTTCTGGGAGCAGCAGGATATTGCCGAATCTGGATACCCAACTTTGCACAAATTGCCAAACCACTGTATGAAGCCACAAAAGGAGAAGAAAAGTCACCACTGGAGTGGGGACTTGAGCAGGACACAGCCTTCCAGAAGTTAAAAGAAGAATTGATGTCATCACCAGCACTTGGACTACCAGATGTCCACACAAACCTTTCCACTTGTTTGTACATGAAGCACAGGGAAATGCCTTGGGCATGTTGACTCAGAAATTAGGAAATTGGGAACGACCTGTAGCCTACCTATCGAAACAATTGGACCCTGTGGCTAAAGGATGGCCACCTTGCTTGAGAGCAGTTGCAGCTACAGCGCTACTAGTGAGTGAGGCAGACAAACTCACACTAGGACAGAACATACGAGTCACTGTGCCACATGCAGTCCTTGCCCTTATGGAACAAAAAGCAAATTATTGGCTCACCAATTCCCGAATGTTGAAGTACCAGAGCATGTTATGTGAAAACCCACAGATACAACTTGAAGTGAGCCATGCTTTGAATCCAGCTACCTTGATACCCATCAGTGAAGAACTCCCAGAACATGACTGTATCGAAGTCATGGAGACTGTGTTCTCCAGTCGACCTGACTTAACAGATGTGCCCATAGACAATCCCGACCAGATCTATTATGTTGATGGGAGCAGTCTCATCCTTGATGATGGACGCGACGCTGTGCCGGATATGCAGTCGTCACTCAACATGAAGTAGTTGAATCATCAGCTCTAGCCTCAGGCACATCAGCCCAGAAAGCCGAATTGATAGCACTCACCAGAGCACTGTTGTTAGGAGAAAAACTTGTGCTGAATGTATATACAGATTCCAAATATGCCTTCACTACCTTGCATGCCCATGGAGCTCTCTATAAAGAAAGAGGACTCATCACATCAGGAGGAAAATCAGTCAAATATGGTCCCGAGATATTGATGTTACTTGATGCAGTCTGGGCCCCAACACGTGTAGCTGTCATGCATTGTCGAGGACATCAAGCAGGAAAAGGAGAAGTTGCCCGAGGAAATAGATTTGCAGATGCCTCAGCACGACAAGCAGCTATGACAGGACAAATTGCCCCACAAGCTATGCCAATGCAAGCAGCATTTTTTCCAGTACCTTTGAATCTATGGACCCCACGATATACCACCAAAGAATTAGATTACTATTGTGACAAAGAAAATGGAGTATTGAAAGATGGATGGATTGAGCTGCCACCAGAAGAGGGCAGTCAACCTCCAGGAAGAATAGTAATTCCTGAACTATTAGGACCATCCTTTGTCAAAGCTTTCCACGAAGCTACCCACTATGGAAAAAGTGCTATGGAGAAAGCACTCAGACCACATTTCTACATCCCTCTGATGACAACCATATCAGCCTCAGTAGCACGACAATGTCAAACTTGTGCCAAAAATAATGCCAAGCAAGGCCTTATTACAGCACCCGAGTTCAGTCAAGAGGTGTGACCCCCATGCACAACCTCCAAGTTGATTTCACCGAAATGCCAAAAGCCAATGGATACCATTACCTATTAGTATCAGTTTGTACTTTCTCTGGGTGGGTAGAAGCATTCCCAACCAGAACTGAGAAAGCCCGAGAAGTTACCAAAGCCTTAATGAGAGAGATTGTCCCCAGATTTGGAATCCCAGCAGTAATAGGGTCAGACAATGGACCCTCATTTGTCTCCCAAGTTACTCAGCAGTTAGCAAAAGCTTTGCAGATACAGTGGAAGCTCCACACAGCATACAGACCCCAGAGTTCAGGGAAAGTTGAGCGAATGAATCGTACTTTGAAAGCCCAAATGTCTAAGCTTTGTCAGGAGACACACTTGAAATGGCCCCAAGTGCTCCCCATAGCTTTACTCAGAATACGCTCAGCCCCTGTAAAGTCAACAGGATTTTCCCCTTTTGAAGTTTTGTATGGTAAACCCCCACCAATAGTGCAGGGAATCAAAGGAAGTCTAGCCCAGATTGGTTCAGAAGTAACCAGACAAGAACTCCTAGCTCTTAGTTTTGTTCTGCAGACTCTCCATACGTGGATCCAAGACCAGTTGCCTATCAACTTGACGGAACCCTTGCATCCATACCAGCCTGGAACTTCGGTGTGGATCAAAGATTGGAGGAAGATACCGTTGGAACCCCATTGGAAGGGACCGTACACCGTCATCCTGTCTACCCCAACTGCAGTAAAGGTAGCCGAGATTGACGCCTGGATCCACCACAGCAGAGTCAAGCCCGCCGCCGATCCTGAACCAGAGCGGTGGACAGCAGAGCAGCACCCTGATGTACCCTTGCGAGTTACTCTGAGACGGCAACCAGCAGCATAGACACTTCATCACAAGTGCTTTGCAGTAGCCAAGTCTTTCGAAGAGGATTGCTGTTTTCCATGCAGCAACAGCTTTGTTTCAACGAACCCAATTTGTGTGTGATTTGACACACTCCTTTGAGACTACATTGACTAAAGCCAGACTTCACAAGCCAACTGAATTGCTAAGTTGGTTAATGTGTGCTGGACATCTTGAGGATCTTCAATCAACACTCGGCACCCGTTTAAATTGCTTCATTAGCAAACGGGACGAAGAATAATAGACCGTCGTGATCAAGATCAGCAAGCTGAGGATTCAGAAGAACTCCAATCAACATCAACATGTATCTTTGCTTCTGCTTTGTCTTGGTTGCCTTCTTTGGAGGTTTTGAACAGACTTATGCTCTACCTCCATGCACTGCTTGCATTACTTCTACTAGAACTGGACTGAAAGTAACTCAGACTTTGCTTTACCATTCTTTACTATACCTGCAAGGGAACAATAACTCGGTGTATCTATAACACCACTGAACTAAATGTTTGCACTCATGGCAAAATCAAAGCATGCTATAATCCGCATCAGAATCCATCCTATTACACGTTGGAAATAAGATGGAAGAATGCAGATGGACCTATATTAGCTGCTACACCACCACTTAAGGACATTACTAAACCTGCTGTTTTGAATTTTGATGCATGTAATGCTATTAATAGAGATAGTCAGTCCACTTGTGGTACATGGGAGAAAGCGTATCGAAATGACCATAAGTATATGTGTCCAGAAGGTGCCACAAATTGGTGGAAGTGTACAGGTAAAACAGGATCAGGGTATAGTACTGCTACAGCGGCAGACTACTATTGCCCGTATTGGGAATGTGTTTTCTATGCTACCTGGAACACTGGTATAACTGATGAGAAAATAGATAAGCGGATGGCTACTCTAACCAAGCCAACCACAAATGATAAATGTCAGAAAGATGCTTGCAACCCCTTACATTTGCGTGTACATAATCCCCATGCATGGAAACAAGGATATAAGTTTGGTTTACGTATTGCTGGAGGAGGAACAGACCCAGGGACCATTGTGTATATTAGATTGAATACCCAAGCCCACAAGTCATCTAAATATCATATCCATAATACCTTTTATGAAGCTATGCATGTAAATAAGTTTGAGATCCCCCACCCTTCACAGAATTTGTTTCTAGAATTAGCCGGAGCAGTAGTATCTAGTCTTAAGATCACAGATTGCTATTTCTGTGGCGGAACCCAAATGGGAGACCAATGGCCCTGGGAAGCCCAAGAATTGAATTATTCCATGATTTACAATCAGACTGAATTACACAAGACAACCAGTGAATGGGTGTTAGCGCACTCAATCGTTGGACGTCTTTGCTTTGCCAGAACTGGACCCCAGTTCACCCAAAAGGTAGGACAGCTGGTCTGTCTTAGCCAGAAATACTATAATGCCACGACCAAGAAGACAGCATGGTGGTCAGGAATCAGACATCCTGAACCTCCTAACCCATTAGCCAGATTTCCTGAACTTGCAGGTCTATGGACTAACCTTGCCAAAGTCCAAGCCTGGCAAGCCCCACCTGGCCTATATTGGATCTGTGGAAACCGAGCATATGCGCAACTCCCACCACAATGGGGAGGAGCATGTGTCTTAGGAACCATCAGACCTTCTTTCTTCCTGTTAAACACTGAACATGGAGAACAATTAGGATACCCTGTATACACTACCCACAAACACAAAGGAGCATCGAGACAGAAAAGAGAGGCCTTACAGATAGGCAAGTGGGAGAAGTGGCGAGGTGATGATTGGCCACCAGAAAGAATTATTGAGTATTATGGACCTGCCACTTGGAATGATGATGGTATGTATGGTTATCGTACCCCAATTTATATGATCAATCGTATTATTCGCTTACAAGCAGTAGTTGAAATAATAACCAATGAAACTAGTCATGCTCTCACGCTCTTAGCTAGACAAAGTACTCAGATGCGCACTGCCATATACCAGAATCGCTTAGCCCTTGATTATTTGCTAGCAGCTGAAGGAGGAGTATGTGGTAAACTGAATTTAACTAATTGCTGTTTGAAAATAGATGATAAAGGTCAAGTAGTTGAAGAAATTGCTAAAGATATGCAAAGACATGCTTATGTGCCAGTACAGACTTGGCACGCCTTGAAATTTCCTAATTGGTTTGCTAACCTTTTCTCTTGGCTGGGAGGATTTAAGACTTTCGTTATCTTAGTACTAATCCTTGTTGCTGTTGTCCTCTGCTTACCATGTTTAATCCCATGCTGTATGCGTTCCCTTCATAGTGCTATTGATAATACAGTAGAGCGGAAGACCGCAACTAGAATAATGGCTTTATACAAAGCTAGCCCTAGTGGAACTAGTAAGAATCCTTTAATCAGGATGTGAATCTTCTGGAAAGTGATTTAATTCTCACACCTTATTAAGTAATAGGGTGAGATTAATCAAAGGGGGGAATGTGGCAGGTGCAGGCCTGTGACCCACGGTGTCTGACTTAGGCAGGCCAGCATGGCTAGCTTGACCTGTAAATGAGGCCTGTGGAGAGGCATATAGGATTGCACATCCCCCAATATGCTGCTATTGAAAGAAAGAACTCAGTAGAAATATTGAATTAGCTTAGATAAGCAGAATTGCAGAATTAAGAAATGGAAAAATACAGAAAAGACATGTTTTAAAGTTACTGATAAGAAAAAGTACATTTGCAGAGAAATATGAGGAGTGCTGACAGATGAGTTACAGAACCTTGCTCTTCTGCACGCACAAATGGTCCCATAACCTTGAAAGTGTGAAAGTAACAAGTTGATGAACTGACCATTGTAATTGGGACTAGAAGGGGGGCAGGCAGGTGTCATGCTCACAGAAGCCCACAGAAGGAACATAATTGGAGAAACTTATCAGTACCGGGACCAATAGAAGGGCTACGGGAGGTACGGGAGAGTACCGGGACCAATGAAATGTTTTTCTATACCTAGAATGGAACAGAAATCTATAAAAGTTGTTGTAATGCTTGAAAACTTTGCTCAGCCATTTTGAAATTGCCTTGCTTGAGACTTGTGCACAAATAAATGATTTGGACCTTCTGAACAGACTCCTGGTATCATTGGTTTGTCTGCGCTTTGCTGCTACACAACAATCACTAGTAGCTTTCAGGTTAAATTAGTTTATAATATTTTGATTTTATAGTAAAACACATGCTTAAATATACATCTTCCATATGATATATAATGCTGATTATATCTAATATATTTGTACATTCTTATGATTAATGTACTTTTAACATAATATACTAAGGTTTAGCAATTATAGTGGCGACTATTTTAAAAGTATAATACATTCAAAGAGTTAATGTTGCCTAGATTGTTACAACATTAGTAGTTACACTATGGGGTATGTTTACTAAACCGCGTTAGTGCAGTTCGCGTTAGGAGCCGCGGTAATAATCAAAACCCCAAATAAGGAGATGGGCGGGACATCGTAACACCTAACGCGCGTTCCAAAAACTAACGAGCGTTACAGGGCGCCGTGGCACGTCACCGCGCGTTAAGCATAAGAAGCCACCCAGACATACATCACCGATAAAGAGCTGTAGCACAATGGTTACTGCACTGACTGCTGATACAGGCATAATGGGTTCAAGTCCCCAGGGTGCCAGATGCATAAGGCTAGCTGACGCAGCATTCTGTACATTATATAGTGAGTGAGGGGGCATGTATACGTTGTTTTTTTTGTAGGGTTGCCAGCAAACAACCCCACACAGTGGCGTACCCGAAGGTGCCGCAGAAGGCACCCCATAACGCACACCATAGGCTACATTATAAAGTGGACTGTCCGCTGAGGCACATCAAAATGTCCCCCATAGAACATCCTATAAGGGAACGTAAAGGGAGCCAGATAAGGTGACACATGGTGCGCCCTATGAGGCTCTGTAAGGTTATATTACGCTGAGGGGCTGTCGCTGGTAGCAGTCATGTGTATTAAAAATATATAACGCAGCAGACAGCCCTATAAAAGGAGTCCACTGTGGGTCTGAACCCATGACTACTGGCCCCACAGGCAATGAAGGAACCACTGGCCTGCAGCCCCATAGCTGCTAACAACCCCCTGGCTGGCTACTGAAGGGCAGCAGGACACCACCCTAACTGCCTGCTGTGTTGGCTAGGATCTGTACCAATGCTGGCATACCCATGGTGCACTGCACATGCAGACCAGCAGTCCAGAGATGAACACAAGAAGGGGTACGTACCCACATAGCCCCCTGGTATGGTAAGGTGAAATGACTGTGTGCGTCACTGTCACATAGTAGCAACAGACAGTATCCCAACAGGGTGCCCCATAAGAAGCTAGAAAAGGTGCTCATTAAGGCAGCCTGATCCATAGCACAATGGGTAAGACACTGTCAGGTGGTGCAAGGTCTGTGAGTTCAATTCCCCCTGTGTGCCCAAAGATCAAAGCTGCCTGCAACAGTACCCTCCACAAACAGTAGTCACTCATATGTAGAACCAGTCACCACTCTGTTTAAACCATAGATAACCCCACATTTTTGTCAGACACAAACAACCTGAGAGGTGGGAAAAAATGCCCACCTCCCCTCATTGGGAGTGTCCGTTTAATCAAGAGAGCCTCAGCCCCCAAAGGTAGAAAACAGTGTGAATCTGCAGCCAGAACTGGGTGTGTGAAACATACAAAGTCAAATATATACACAATTCATTTAATAAAGGAAAGACAACGTCAAACTGTGCTTGAAACAAGGCAGGGGACAACCCAATTGTCCTGCCATTGTAAGCCAGCAGCAAACACCACCAGGACATGCATTGTTTGGCCCAACTATGGGCCCTGTACTAAGTGAATGTGTCCCTGCCAGGTGGGCGTATCTGTGGATGAGTGTGCGTCATGACCCCCACACTAGATCAGTAATGTCATAGGTAGTCTGTTTTGTACGTCCAACAAGTTCTGCTGGTAAACACCCACTCACAGGGATATAACCCGAAGGTGTCATATAGGGCACCCTAAAAGCCACACCAGAGGGCAAAGGTTAATGTGCACTGTCCACCAGAGCACCCTATAGGGCGTGTCACAAAGCGCCCCATAGGGCATGTTATAGGGTCCCTGATGAGTCACTGTGAGGAGTCTGCAGTGTGAGGGTGTTGCTGCTGTCAGCACCAATGTAAAGCAAGATAACAAAATGCCCCTCCAAGGGACGCCAAATGATCCACTGTGTGCTGAAACCCATGACCTAGGGGCCCCCCCAGGCATGGAAGTAACTATTTGCTCATATTGCTAGTGCAAATAACACAGTCCCAATAATGAGGTGGCCAGCTACTGGAGCAGAACTGTCAAATGACCCAAACACCCACACCAGAACCACAGAAGTTGCACTATGTACATACAAGGGATGCCTGACAAGGAAACAAAGCAAGGTCTCAGCAAACAAGGGCATATGGCAAACACAATCAAGACCAAGGCCATAATCATTACCAAATATATAAGGCCCAATAACATCACAGACCCCTTTCCAAAACTGAATGTCACTGGCAAAAGCAAAAGCAAAAACAAACATACTATGGTTAGTGTGCGCAAGAAAATGCAGATGTCCGTAACACCTGAACCACAACCCCCTGACTGTGCACCGAGGGGCGCCATGTCTTCACCCAAGGTGCCTGCTGGGGTGCTAAGGATATGGGTGTATGCAACAGTACCCATGGTGCACTGCACATGCACAGCAGCAGTCCCGAGATGACCATAGGAGGGGGTAGGCACCCCCACAGCGCCTGGCCCGGAAGGGAGAAATGAATATGTGTGCCACTGCCATAGAGCAGCAAAAGACAGTAGCCCAACAGTGTGCCCAAGAAGAAGTCTGAAAAGGTGTACCAGTACGGTGTCAAGACAGGTGTCCAAAGCTAAGTGCAATATGAGGTACATAGGGATAGGAGAGTGCTGATGGAACCGTGGCCCATAGAGCAATATGGCACGGTGCTCCAAAAATGGTATGTTTGCCAAGGTCAGTGTGCCCTAGGGGCTGCAAGGTGTTCCTGGAGGGCCTGCAGGACCTGCGTGGAACAGAGACAGATGTAGTACAAACACCACCTAGAACCCACAGTAAAGACAATGAACAGGCGACAGATGGAGGGCGAGTAGGGAGTTAACGGACCCTCAACCCTGACAGCATCACACGTGTCTGGCAGCAGCGCAGACAAACATGGCGGTGGCAACAGCATCACAGCAAAGGGTGTTGGCACCCTGGAGTACCGGAAAAACAGTGTGTGGCAGGTGAGGAGAATATGTGTCCCCCAGTGGAGGGTGAGGTGGCCAGAGGAGTGAGTCTAAAATGCAGAAACAGGCACGGGACCACCAAGCAAAAAGAGATGCTATGCAGACAAGGGTAGCAGGGTAGGATACGGGGCAACAGTCCACAGCAACATACAGGACATCTCACACCACAATGATGCAGATAGATGGACCAAAGGATGGACAGCAAATGTGATTAGGATAATATGAGCGGCCAGGACGTAGAAGCCAAGAAATGAGTGTTACAGCGACCACAGGTACCAGTGCAAGAAAGGCATAAAAACAGGTAAACAGAGAGAGTGCAAAGCTATGACCACTAGGATGGAAAGCACTGCAGAAAAAAAATGACCACAACAACACTCTGAGGCACACAGAAATGGATGCAGACAGGATCACAGCATGTCAACATCCAAAACCACAGCTGCGTGTCAGGCGATGGAACGACAGAGCGTAGCCAAGATGCAGTACACATGTGGAGGAGGGGTCCACAGTCAACAACACAGTCCACAGGTGGGATGGAAGACACATATGAACAGGTCCACACACACACACACCAGGAAATATAATGCAGTGTAAACAACATGCAACTGATCAGGGGAGTGACACATGAGGGGTGGAAGGGGTTAGGCCAATGGAGGGCCATGTAGATGGGCTGTGGAAAGGGCAATGGACTGAAAGAGGAGCATGTTAATGACCAACAAGATCAGGGATGAGGCCCAGGCCAACCAACATCAGCAGCACCAATACACAGATAGCACAGCACATGCACCACTCCAGGAGGAGAACTACAATTAGTCCAGACAATGTGGCACAGGGGCAGCAAACATGCCACATGGACATGAACAGCTCAACCATGGATGGGTGGGAGGAGATGTGATGGGGCTGCACACATCATATGGCCAAGTAAGCAGCAAACAAGGAAGGAAAAGACAACTGCCAGGTGTCACCCAAAACATCAAGCACACGAGTGGCAATGAAATGGGGTGACCAAACCCCCAAATATCCAAAACAACGAAGGTGCAAACATCTGTCCCCAACAGTGAATCACCAGACCCAAGCAGAAAGCATATTCTGCATTCCGGTGCACCATATGATGTGAAGAATGACATGGGGCCTGTGTGGCAGCCAACATCGCAAGGACACACCCAACCCACGTTGCGACGCCACCCACCTGTTTCTGCCTGTGGAGCCTACACACCCTGACCACCCCCCGCTGGTGCCACCCAAAATCCAAAGCCCTAACTCAGCAGACTTTGCAAACAGACAGCAATATGTGAGGTGGAGGGTCTCACCATGACATGTCCGCACAGTGTATGCACTCACTGTATGCACAGCAGACACCATCCCCAGCAAACAAAAGACTCTGGTGAAAGCATGCAGAGTGACAAGGCCACATGCCATGCCAACAGTGACGCTTCAAAAATCACCAACCCATGTACAGCTCATCACCCCCCTACTGCAAAAAACGAAACACCCAAACAGGTCATGGCAGCAACGGCAGGCAAGTCACCGCAGGAACAGTAAGAATAGGCCAGCAGTGAGTCAGAGAAAAAGGCCTGTGTCCAAAGTGCAGAGGACTATCTCCCTGTGTCACCAACATCCAGGAACACGCTCACATGGGTGCTGTGGCCAAGCACATATGGATGACGGGATCACCAGATGCAGTGGAGCATATGTGTCAACATTGTTGTCAGTGTCCTGTGTGAAAAGATGCAGATATCAGGTAAGGAAATTGCACATCCACCCACGACCCCTGGAGGACAGAAAGGAGACACACACATAAAAACAGCAACACCCAGAATGCATAGATAGCACCACATGACATGGCCACAACACTGAGCACAGTGCACATGGACCACTGCAGGAGATGTCCCTGAAGACCAGGACACCATCCCAATATGTTCATGTAAATGCACATGACACGCATACACCCCAGGGGTCCAGAGCATGTGCAGCAGTGGTGGCACACAGAGATAACAACAAAGGACATCCTGATAGCAATAGGCCAAATGCAGCATCAGCACATGGTGTATTTCCCAGAGGATGGAAGGTGAGGCCCACCTGAAAGGTATACCAGTGGCCTGACTGGGAATGTCCATGTCAGGCAAGAGCACAAAGAGCCCCAATAGCGGATGCAGACACCAATGGACGGCGGACATCACCACGTCTGCATGGGTAGCTGTGAGTGGAACATGTTCACGGTGCATTGTGTTTTGCGGAAACACAATGTTGATGTACATTGGACCACCAGAAAAACTGTGACACATCTGAGAAAAATATATGACACATGTGCACAATGTACATTAGCCCACAAGCAGAAGGTAACAGAGGGATGAGGGAACATAATTGGAGAGGTGGCCAAACACATCCCTACAACACAGATAGGCAGGGTAGCGCAGAATGACCGGTCATGTAGACAGGTCAATCAGAAACAGTAACATACACTGTGTGACAAGGTACGCATGCCAGAAGGTTCAGATGGCAGGACCCCCAGCACTGAATGACAAATGGACACACACATCACAGTACATGCATGAGTGGCACAAATCTTTCAAATGACTCAATGGCAGTGGCTGTTCAACATACCCTCCAACAATACAATGTCCTGTGCCCGAGTACACACACAGCCTCACAATATGTGTCTAAGATACACCATGAAGACTCCCAAGATGTTAACAGGTAATGGCCACATGTGTGACAGATGGAAGCTAAGGGTGATGGAGCAGTGGTCCAAAGACATGTGCATCACCATAGGAGCAGTGGAGAGAAAGCAACATATATGTGTCCAACCGTGACGACAGCAATGCAATCCTCACTATCTGCCAACTCACCCGAGTCAACAGGAATGGTGCATATATGAACACACACTCCCCACATGCAGCACAGCTTCGGGCAGCATAGTCAGCCAATCCCTGTGGGCCCGGAACACAGAAGCTCATCCTGTGGAGCCAAGAACATGACAGAGATATGGAGACATGAGATGGCAGTGCTGCACAATCCGTACACCAGTTAACACATGGCTAACCCAGAGACACGTCCCCAGCACACCCATAACTTACAGGAAAAGAGCTCCTCGATCAGATGTTGCCTGGCTGCCATCCCCGCACGTGTGTCACCATGGCCAGGTGCAGGAGGGCACACAGGATCCACCCCGAGATCCTAATTAATATCGACTGGAACATTGTGCCTGAGAGCAATGTTGTGGAGGATGCAACAGGCTATGATGATCTTTGCCACAGTCAGGGGTCCGTACTGTAAGGCCCCGCCAGTCCTATCCAGACACCTGAAGCGACTTTTGAGAACGCCAAAGGTGCGCTCAATCACTGAGCGACTGGAGGCATGGGCCTCATTGTACCGTATCTCTGCACCTGGCTGAGGGAGACGCACAGGGGTAAGCAGCCAGGTGCGACACCCATATCCTGCATCACCTGCAGAAAACAATGGTGCAAAGTTACATGCGTGCTAAGGCACCAATGGAATGACAGACGTAGCAATACAGAACTGGACAGCCGAGAGGCCGTGCACACAGATATGAGGCAAAAGCAGTGCACACAGTGGTAGTGCATCAGAGGCTGTCGAGGCCAGAGGCAAATGACCATGACATGCCAATAGGGGCAGTGCACACCCATGTTACCGTGTCACAGGACATGTGCCAAAACTGTGCCGAAAGAGAGCAGTGGTGGGAGCTGTGAGCCAAGATGTCCGACAGTGGCAAAACACACCCAGAGGTGCAGGCATGCACAGGTGTGCAAGTAGGTGGCTGGCCTGATCTGGCGCACACACAGCATAGGCCACTGGGATACATTGCGGGGGTGGGGTGGGGGAAGCAACAGGCGGGGGTGGCAGGGGACACCGAAGAAGGTGCCCAGACATGCAGCAGACATGTGTCATAGCTGAAGCGCCCATAGCACATTTCACATGTAGCCCCCAGCATGGCCAGAGAGAGAAGTCGCGCATACAGAATGACCACCACGAGGATGTGTCTGTGACCCCATCCCCCCCAACAGGATGGCACACATACAACCATGCAACATATGGGCTGCCCAAGTGACTGACCTCACTGGGAGACATGTGTACAACTGCCAGTGCAGTATGCCCATGCCCAGATGTGGAGGCCATGGGCAAGTTGCAGGTGTAGCTCACAGGCATGGAGGGGACACATCATATGCAGCACGGGTGCCCCTGGACACAGTAACTCAGAATAAAAAAGGGCAAGGCCACGGAAAAGGCGACACCACATGGCCGCTGGGACACACATGTGAGAGCAAACAAACACACATGGTAGACAGAGAGATGGGTGTCATTGCACATATGTCTGTGACCAAAACACCAGTGACACGGCATGAGGTAGTGTGCCACACCCAATAGTCTGCACCCAGAAATAACACCGCAATGTCAGGCATGCAGTGGACAATGGTGACAATGGTGTATAGACAACCACCTACAGTAGGTGCATGTCATACACGTTGAATACCCACCCAGCAGGACGTAGTCCTCATATTGACCAGCCTCAAACTGGCCGAACACTGCCGAGTTCTGCAGGATATAGGAGTCATGGGCAGACCCTGGAAACCGCGGGACCACATTCAGGATACGCATACTTGCATCACAAACAACCTGCACATTGAGGGAATGGAAGTGTTTGCGGTTGCGGTACACAACCTCCCTGTCGTGTGGCGGGACAAGGGCAACATGTGTGCAATCTATAGCGCCCATCACGTGTGGTATCCCATCAATCCTATGAAATGCCTGTGCCAGGGCCGTCCAATGTTGCCTCCCGTTGGGAATTGCAATGTAATTCCCAACCCGGCTGACCATGGCACGCAGTACCTGGTGGAGACAGCGGGAGAAGGTCGGCCTACTCATCCCACCCACTGCTGCCACCGAGGATTGGAAACAGCCAGAGGCAAAGAAATGTAGGGCAGCCAGGAGCTTGGTCATACCCGGTATAGCATGTGACCGGGCAGTCAGGGGCTCTAGGTCAGGTCTGAGTTCCTGATAGAGCTCCCTAATGGCCCCTGTGTCCAGCCGGTAGAGGGAGATTACCTGGCCCTCTCTCAGGTCCTGGAGCAAGGCCCTGGGCCTGTAGAGACGTTCCAGGTGGGGTTGTGCTTCAGCACGCCTACGGCACCGTTGGTCACCCACACCCGCCTGTGCAGCCCCCAAAGCTGCAGGCCTGAGTTGCAGTGGCATTGCAACCCATGCCCAGGGCCGCAGCCCCAGGAAAAACATCTCCCTCCTCCGGAAAAAGCAGCCCAGCCAGTTCGACCAATGCAACCACTGCACAACCTGCATGCGCAGTCTGAGCCATGATAGACACAGGTTGGAGGATAGCTGGGTTAGAAAAAGTGGTCGGGGTGGGGATGGACATCACATGATCGCCACACACCTGGTGGAATAGAAAGATCCAGAATACAGCAAACATAAAACTTACCTGTTTGAAATGGCACCGCGTGCTGTGTCGCGCGTTCCCATAATGCACCCGCGGCCAATCATCTACATTTCACAATCATCTACGTGAGTCCCTGAGATGTAGCAGGGTGTAAAGAAACTGCGTATCACACTAGAAACCACACCCAGATGCCAATATAGGAGTGACATACAACGAACGTGCCCACGAACAGGGAACGGAAGAGGCGTTGTAACGCGCGTAACGAAGCGTGCAACATCTGAATGATGTAACGTACGTGTCACGTATTGCTGCAGCGTCCAGAGCTACCACTAAGGCGCAGATAAACATAGCAATATATCAAACGTTGGAATATGTGGGCCAGCAGTACAGACTACGAAACTGTTATAAAGGCACGTGTAAGATGGATCCCTGAAATGGCGCCTGCTGCCTACATGAACACATATGATGACACTTCCTGCGCGTCGCAACACGCGTCGCAAAGCGCCTCGCGGCGCACATGGCTGTGCGCGTAGCCAACGCCACGCGACCCACGCCCCATGAAAACCTATATGTATGATTGGCTGTGTATGGCAAACCCCCGAGCACAACCATACGCGACAGTATGGAGCGCAGGTATGCAGAGGAGCAGGAGCATGCAGTGGACCAGCCCACCCACCCACCTGCACAAACCACATCTGGCGAAGATGAGGTGCCAGGGCCATCTGGGGTTGAGCAAGCACCAAGTGCACATGCAAGTGCAGCTGGGAGACCAAGGCAGCCCAGGGTCCCAGTCCCAGTAGAAATACGGCGGAGGGCCGTACGCTTCAGCCAGGAGGAAAATGATCTCCTCCTGGCAAACATCTTGGAAAGGTATGACCTTTTGTTCAGGCGCCAGAGCTCAACCATCACAATAGTCACTCGCACCAGGGCATGGTCTGAGGTCCAGGCAGCAGTGGCAGCAGCAGGGGGACCCCATTGGGACATTGAGAATTTGCAAAAAACGCTATTGTGATATAAGAGGAACATACAGACTGAGCTTGTAAGGGAGAAACGTGGGGCCCAAGGCACTGGAGGGGGCCCAGCTCAGTTGGCAAACCTGTCTGACCTTGAACGTCGCCTGGCCGAGAGACTTGGCCCAATATATGTACATGGCCTACCCGCTGCATTGGACACAGCACACCCACAAGCAGGTAAGGGGGGAGTGCGGACCAACTGTGGGATATAGCACAGGCACATAGTCTGCGCCACAACAGAGGGGGGGGGCAGTACGTGGCTGTTTGGGAATTGGGGGGCAACTGAGACAGAGGCAGCATCCATTCAAGAGCCACGGTAGGGGGCCTGTCTATGGGTGGCAGTGGGCGGCAAAAGTAAGTGAATGGGAGACTGTGCAGGGGTGGCAGGCCCACAGTGACAGCAGAGGGTGCCGACATGTTGCATGGCTCACGGTGCAGGGCTGGCAGGGGAAGTAGGGCTACACGGGTAGGGAGACGGCCAACCGGAAGGCACACTGCACCTGCTTAGGACATGCTGGGTGGTGGCAGGATGAGGGTGGTGATGGCCATGCATGGGGTGTGCGGCAGCACCCAGGGGTGTGGGGGGCCTGGGAAGCAGGGCACAGGGGATACTTGCATGGGGAGTGCACAAACGTAGTGGGCTGCCACTAGAGCCATGGACCAGACACACGCGGGATCACCAACCCACAGATGCCTGAGGGGTATGTGACGGGGTGGGGAGGCAGCCAGACCCCCATCTGACCTATGTAACCTTGTGGCACCCAGGTGATGTCCAGCGCCATCGAGGCACAGGAGGAGGCACAGGATGAGTCAGCCGCGGGACCATCCAGCTAGTGGACACTGTGTCTGAGGTGGCCCATGTGGGAGCGGAGAGGCAGGCTGCACCCCTGGGGGATGGGGACATGCAGGTCCCACGAACTGCAGACAGGGACACAACACCCACCACTGCAGGCACAGGGGACGTGCCTGCAGATGAGGCGGAGCGACACCGGAACGAGGCACTGGCTGCTGTGGCAGATGTCATTGGGGAGATGCAGGCGCACTCTGCAGCAGCCCATAGAGATGCAGAGGGTGAGTGTCCTAATGTGCTATGGTTGATATGCCTCAGAACAGGTGTTGTTTTTCCCCGTCTCACATTGCACTATGGCCTCTCCCCACAGGTATACGGCATATACTGCATTCGGTGGCCCGAGCACAGCGGCGCCAACTGCGGATGGCACGTCGCCTGCAGCGGACCATGTCTGGGGTCCTTGCTGGTGTGGACCGCATGGCCACGGCGTGTGAAAGGATGGCTGACACCCAGGAGCGGATAGTGGCAGGCGGGGGAGCAGTCACCGTCCATCTGCAGCCAGAGCCAACACCACCATGAACACCTGCAGCAGCAACAGCACCGGCAGCAGGGGGGCGACAAACACCAAGGGTTGGGTGGGGCCGCCCAAGGGGTGGCAGAGGGAGGGGAAAATAAAGGGCTACACAGGTGGCCAGTGAAGGAGACATGTGTTCATTGTCTCATTTGGGGCCCGACGATCTCAAACCCCCACCCCACCCCCTGGCCAGTGACCAGGGCACGACATAGTGCCACTGATGTCATCAGCCATTGCCCCCCCCAGCCATGTCCACCATGGGTACGCAGCCAATCACATAACCTGCAATGCTGGACCACCACTCCCATGCCGTGGTGGCTTGCATTGTGTCGTGGGGGCTCACGAACCCCGTGGACCAATACCCTGTTGAGCCCTCACCCACCATTAGTCTCTGTGTTGGTGTAGGTGCACTGTATGTCCTGCATGGGGAGCCACATTGGCCGCTCCCATCACGCTAAACCCAAACAGTATGTGCACTGCACATGTCACGTACTCCGATTCACATGCTCCCACAGCCATCCACCTTGGCGTCACCCGTGACACATGTCCACTGTGGTCCCCTGAGCACACCCTTGCAGCTTCCAACACCTTAGGGTGACCCCCGGTAAGGCCTACCCATCACCATGTGCACCAGTGGCCGCAATATACACCTACACCCCCTTGCCCCCATCAGGCACATCCCAATACCACATTTGGCTCCATAAGCTACATCCATTAACTGTCACCTGTTCGCACCATCCACGCTGCGCTACACCCCATCCACAGCCATGGCACACTGTGCCACTCCTCAGGGCATTATCCCGCTAAGCCCCCCGTCCCCACCCTCTGCTGTGCCCACCCCCAGACCCTACACCCCTGTGGGTGCCACCACCGATGGGCCAATGCACTCCACTGACAGTATGCTCTTGTACTCCCTAGGGCCAGCCATTACACCCATCACACCATACAGCAAGCTGGTCATGCGTCTCCCAGCGGATCATTGGACAATCCTGTACCATCCCCCTTTCCCACCCTGTATGGCTGGTATACATGCTTGCCATCTAGCCAGCTGTTGCCGGGCACCTACACAGTCACAGCTGGCAACACCGCTCCCTCTCCCCCCCCTCAGGCACCAGCGTCCCCTCCTCCTGAGGTGCACCCTCAGTGTTCTCTCTCTAACCCCACCCCTACGCCTACACCTCAGCCGTCCGACCTGTGCCAGCACCGCCTAACACTAAGGGGTTATGCTGGAGAGGCTACACAGGCCGTCCACCCCCCCCCGCCATATGTCCCCATTGTCACTCTGTGCTGCGCGCCCCGCACCTTCGTACACATCTGCTGTCGCACGGTCACTCATGCACGCCACTCTCCCCCCTGCTCATTGCCCCACCCTCTCAGCAACGTAGCTGTGACATGTCTGTGGAGGTGCCTCACCGCAGCCCTTACCTGGTCCACGTCCTCCCTCGCCTCTCAGAGTGAACACTGACACACCCATCACTCGCACAGCACTGTCACCTAGCAATGAGGGACATCTGACCACCATGGTTCATATATGAAACGTAGAAAATTTATAACATATTTATATTTATAACATATTTACAACATATGAACTGGGACACACATAGTCCCACATTGTTACATAGTATATGATGGCAGATAAAGACCAGCATGGTCCAACTAGGCCTCCTAGCCACACAGCATTGGGCACTCCCATCCCTGTGACGTTTGTGATGGAGAGGCAATGGCACGGTCCGTCACAGGGCGGGTGTGCCATGTGTGTCCCCACACTACACACCCCGGGGACCCCTGTCGAATGTGGCTGACCCGGGTGCGGCAACCGACAAGGCGCTCATCGAGCTCACGCAGATGGTCAGCCACCATGGACAGGGTCGCCAGCACCTGCCCCTGGATTAGGGCGAACTGCCTCTGGGCTTGGCCTGGGCACGCACAGCCGCAGCCAGGCGCAGACCGCACATGCAGCCGCACAGGACACACATCTCCCCGTGTCTGTGTGGCTGCATGCACGGCTGACCTGCCTGCGGCAATGTGTGGCAGACACACGTCCAAAAGGGCGTGCTTCGCCATGATCATGGGGCAGGAGGCTGGTGCCCCCATTGCCCTGTGGTGGAGCGTGCCATTGGGGACCTGTCCCCCCCCCCCGCCCATGCTGTACAGCCCCTCCCCCCCTGCCTCCACCATCCTCTACACATCCCCTTCCCCCTCCTCCCCCTCCCTTTCCCTGCCACCCACATCCTCCCTCTCCCCTCCCCTGTCCCCCACATCCCTCCCCCTCATTTCCCCGGTCCCCCAACTCCGCCGCATCACTCTCCCTGTTATCCGCATCCTCCCCATCCCCTCCCATATGCCCCTCATACTCCTCGACCCCCACCACTCCCTCGGTGGGGCGTGGGGATGCACCCACGTGCGCGCCATCGCCATCTTGGGTGGCTCTTCTATTCCGCCGCCCTGCAGGCCCACGTTGTCTTGGCCTCCTCCTGGGCCGCAGCAACATCCGGGTCCTCCAGCCTCGCTGGCTCAATGGCAGCACGTGCATCAGCTGTGGGAGAGGTAAAACATATCATCCCCTGGGTACACATCATATTCCGCAGTCACAGTGGCCCTGTGGTTCCACCACTCGGTGCCCTACAGGGCCATGTCACAGTACTCACCATTCTGCTGTGCCCATCCGTTCGCGCTGCAACCCTGGCCACAAATCTCGGGTAGCGTGCCCTGAGCTCCCTCACCTTTTTACGCAGGTCCTCCACCTGTAGGGGTGACACCAAACATTGACCTTAGCTACCGCAGAGACACGTTGGGGTCCCCTGCCTCAGCAGCTAACTCTCTCTCTTCATACAACAAGAGCCTGCCCCTATTGGGTGACACACTCATGCCCCATGTCTGTTTCCCAGGGGACCAGCCCGCATGTTGTGGCCCACGCACACGCCTCTCCAGGTCTGGACCCCATGTGCCCGTGTGTTGCACCCCAGCGGTACATGACATCCAACACAATCTCTGTGCTGCCACCTACTAAACATCATTGCCAGTGCCAATCAGCCACAGTTGGGGTGGGACCAGGGTTGTCACCTGCAGTGCTCCCTGGAGCATCCTTCAGGGCTGTTGGTGTGTCTTTTGTGATCACAGAGACAGGCCTGTTTCCAAGGCACCAGGGGGGGGGGGGGATGGTGCAGGTGAACCCTCTCTTTGAGGCCCGTGACAGCATCTTGGGGCTGTGGGTTCATTGTCTTTTGGTGATCACACAAAGGACCACTCCGCTGACATTGTGACTCAGGGCGATCCGAGGGTTCGAGGGGACGCCTCTCCTTGAGGCCTGCAGCAGGTTCTTTGAGGGGCTGGGGGTTTTTTTGTCCTTTTGTGTTTTGTGATCACACAAAAAGACCGCTGACATTGGACAGTGCGATGGACCGAGGGGAGCCCTCCATTTTGGGTGCCTGTACAGCATCACCAGGTGCTGGGGTTTGTGTTTTGTGATCACAGCAAAGAACCAGGATGACCATTGGACAGGATGGGGAGGGGAGTCCCTCATTTGGGGCCTGCAGCATCGGCGTATGTATTTTGGCACGTGTGTGGTTGACAGGGGCATGTTTGCATGACCCCTCTTTGCCTCTTGGCCCCTGAGGAGGTGGCGACTGGGGTTTCCTGTGGATGGGGGACATATCCCTGGCCTGCGAAAGGTAGACCCGCATACCATACAATGGGTCTGTGGTGGCACCCCTGCCATGGTTGCAGCTTACCCCCTTGGGGCTTGCTGGGGGTCTTTTTATCGGGTGGTGTGGCAGACTTGTTGCTACCAGCCTCCGGACGTGCCAGCACCTGCTATTCCCTGGCAATGCATAGTTTCTTTGTGCTTTGGTTCCTGGGTGTTTTTTAGTTTTAGCCTCATCATTTGGGGTGCCTGTTCCCCATGCACTTACCTCACGTGAGTAGTCAAGAGCTTCCTGGTTGTATCTATGGGGACAGGCCGCTCCCAGGACCCTCCTGACCCTTCCAAGGCTGTATGCCTCCCATGGATGAGCCCGGGAAAAGAGCCGCTGCTGGCGGAGGCCAGAACAACTCTGTCAGGGAGATATAGATCTCCGCTGGCTGAATGCTGGCTTCGCTGGACATGGCTGCCTTTTTTGTTCCAGACTGTGTTCCAAGTTGCCTGTGTCAGCCACGTTTTGGTGTTGTTTGTGCTGGGGGGGCGTAGACACATGCGTTTGCTGGGGGGTGTGGGTAGCCACGTGCAGAGCTACATGTGCTACTTGTCACGGCGCTTTGGATATCGTGCGTTACTGGCTGGCGTAACTACGTGTGTTTTGCTGCTGGCGTGAATACGTGCAGTGTTTAATGGCGGGGTGCATGCGTTTACGTAACGTGCGTTGGGTTCTGGTTCTGGGCAAACTGTACATTTACATATCCCCTGGGGGAATATTGCATCTAGCATTGGTACTACTATCCCTGATTGTAATTGTACTATTATCTATGGGAGGCCTGTGTGTCATGATCTGCATGTTACAAACCCCGCTTCCTCATACCTCTGCTACATTTTGCAGTCATCCAAAAAAAACCAAAAAAAAAAATCATGTTTCATAACAACCTTATGCTGTTTTGGTTGCACACACACCTCAACATCAGGGTCCATTCACATTTCCTTTGGCCAGATATGTTCCCTCCAGGTGGGGATGTCCCTCAGGCATTTTTAATACCCCTGTCTGTTTAAAGGGATTGTGGAGGGTATGTGGTCAGAACGGCACAGACAGAGTCCCTGATTGGTGTCTCTACGTCTGGTGTGTTATGGGAGGGCTCATGGGGTGCTTGTGTGTATTGGACAGAGGTATCTCATTGCACCACACCAGTCCATCTGCAGAGTATTCACAGGGTTGGTATTGGAGCAGTCACACGCCCATGATGCACTGCACATGCAAATCAGCTGTGTTTAGATGGTCCTATGTTTTGGTTTCCCCCCCGCCCCCCATCTCTCTCCTCAGGCTGATTGGTGGTGTCCCCAGACCATGTGCAACACCACAGCAGCGCGTCATAGTAGGGGGAACATACCATGTGTGGCAACTGCTACCAGTGTATCCACAGACAGTCCACCTTGTGCGTGTACTGTGACCACCGTAGAGTTTGAGGTGGGGGTGCGCCAGCAACAGGTCCACAGCACCTTTCATGACCTGACAACACCCCAGGTACCCATCAGTGTGGTCTCTGTAGTTCCTTTAGATTCACCATCGTTCAGGGAACCACAAATCCGGTGACCTGCTTGCTGCTTGTCTCGCTCATGTGCACCTGCAGTAATGCATAATCTGGTGTTTGTGGCAAACAGTAAACGGCAGGAGAGGGGGGGGGATGGGGGTTGGTGGGATTTGGGGGGGGGATGGGGGGGGAATGTTGTGTTGGAAGGAGAGGGATGTGACTTGGATGTGACACCACACAACCCCCCCCTCCCCCCTCTGGGGCCTCATGGTGCAGAACAGTTTCACCTCACTGCAGTGGTAGCTGTATGGGGGTGGCCCACCATCCCCAGTCCTGTTGCAGAACAGACCGAGCGCGTACAACATGCCATTGGTCAAAAGTTGACCAGGCTTGGGGGAATGCCCCACAACACTTGTTCCTGACACAGCTCTCCAGCAGCACACCTTCGTCAAGGCAGTTCAGCGGGGCACACGCTGCAACACTGCGAGGTGTTCCAGCACGGACACCATAGAGCTGCAGACAAGCCAGCAGTTAGTCCAGGTTGCATGGTTCCCTGACTGGGATGGCAGGCACCAGGACAGTGGTAACCAGCATACACAACCAAGCAGATAGTTTTAATGTGATTGGGCCCCACACAGGGACCCATAGATATCACATGTGATAACTGCCATAGCGCACAAAAAAAAAACGAAAACTATGGGGGAACCTATGCCCTTGCGGTGGTCACTGCTCATTCAGGGTTGAGTGGGGGGGTGACCTCCCGCTGGACATGCT